>CM076675.1:76155691-78555691 GCA_038501925.1 Xenopus petersii | reverse complement strand
TAGTGATGGTCAAATTTGGGACGAAGCGGTGAAAAATTAGCGAAATGGCGCCGGCGTAAAAATTGCAAATTTTTGCCGTTTCGCCCCAAATTCGCCCATCACTACTTGAACCTCTTTTTCAAAAATTAAAAAAAATATAACCCTGTAAAAAACATTATTATTACTTGCATTTGTCTATTTTAGAATATTAGCTTGTCCTTGCTACCATATTCAAGTTGTCCGTTTTTTTGGAAAATGTGCTGGCGTCCATTTTTTTTGACGACGGTGAATTTTCACGGCGGTTTCGCGAATAGCAGGAATTTGCCAGCGAATTCGTGCCTGGCGAATAAATTCACCCATCATTAGGCTCATCACAAAGTTAAATTTTTTGAGATTTCCATTGCATGTGATTATATTCCTAGGATTTATTTTCTTGCTATTAAGCACGTTTTTCATTTTTTCATTTTTTTCTTATTAGTCTAAATTTACATTCTACTCTGGCATGAACCATTATAACCTTTAGCAAAAGTCTATAGTTTGACACTTTTTGTTAAGTTGACTATTTTAGAAGTGCCAGAATATTCAGTTTTGACATATTAAAACACTCAAACACAATATAGTTTTAACTGAAAAATATCTAAATATCAGCATAATGGTAAATTGTGCAAAGTCCTTTTTTTACCTGTTTTAAAAACACAGGTAAATGGCTGAGGTGTAGAAAATAGTTTTTCTGAAATTCAGTAGATCTGTGTCTTAGATTTGAGTATAATGAATAAATTCTCTATGTAAATATCAAAATCATTAGTTATGCAGCCACTGCATATTTCATTTCAATGTAGCTATGCAGAGAATGACTGTTCAGTGGCCATGGTAATCTGTTCCTTATTGTTTAACTGTCTATTTAAGGTAAAATACATGGAAGTTAAATTGTGTAAATGGTCCCTTTAAGAATTTAATCAATATAGACTGTGGTTTTTATTGCACATATGATACACATTGTTTCATGCTTGATGAATGGCACTACTGGTTAGAGATCTTGCATTAGTTGTGTGGGGCTAAAACATGTAAAAATAAAGACATACTCTGTGACTTTATATCTGTACATATTAAATAGAAACCAGCAGCTTCATTTTGCTACTATATAATGTGACTCCAAAAAAAATCAGCATAACTCAATATTCAATATAACATTTTCTTTACATATATAGTTAGTTTATATTCCATATTTATTTCTCTTCCGTTTCTTTTAATGGATCTAATAAAGATTATATTTTAAGCAAAGGCATGATTTATTTATCTGGTGGCTACCACAAGCTATGGGTTTGGGGCTTATGCACCTGGACCACTGACTTGAACTTGAGCGTTCCTTCTATATCTATTAAGTGGTGAAATTAATGTATTAGACAAATTAAAGGTTTAGGGGTAAATTTACTAAGCGACGAAAATTCTCCGGCAACGACATCGCCAGGCAAAAATTAGATCAGACAATGATAATTTACTAAAATGTTGCATCCAGGGAACGGAACGCTGGTGAATTTTTGCTACCGTCACCTCGGCACTCAAATCGAAGATGCGCTAGCATTCAATTATGCCTCGTTCAACTTTATTCGAGGTCTTTGCTAAGGCTAATTTGCACACTGCGGTAAATTATAAAGTTGAAAGGACGTATATGTTGCAGCAAATACATTACATTACACAAGTCCAGGGAACCTTAATAAAGAAAATAGAGTTGTTATAATGCCCTACACATGAGCCCACTGTATAGTTTGTGTTCCATATGTTAGAAAATGTATGGGGGAACCAAGTTACCTCAAAATAATTTTAAGGACTTTTGCAGGCTATCACTCTGAAAAAAGGAAAAGACACCAGCGTTTTTGGGGACTTTTTCCACTAAAAAATATGTAAGTAACAGAAGATTGAGAAAGATATATGGACTCCAATGCACTTCGCTTGGTCTGAGCTGGCGAAGGCAATTCTGGCGAAAGAGGCTGCGTTCAGAAAAATTTGTGAATTTGCGGAGTAACGTCCATTCACCAGAGCGAAAAATTCGCCTGGCTATAGAGTGCGAATGACCTCTAGTGTCCATCTCTTTCGCTAGCGAAGTTACGCCTGCGCCCATTAGTGAAGTGCTTGAAAGCGGTAACGCTGACAAATCATCGCCAGCCTTACTCTCTCCGCCCTTTAGTAAATCTGCCCCAGTGTTTAGCAACTGATGGGGGTATTGTTCACCCAGGTATTGTTTTTATGTTAGTGAATCTGGGTAATACCCATATCACTATGAGCCGGAGAATGGTTTCATCCAAGATATTTGTTGTTTATCACTGGGAAAAAAATATATTGGAGTCAGTTTTTGTCACAGCTAAATTTTGCCATGGTTTTATGATAAAATTTGCAGAGGGAAAAACACTGACTTTCACCTGGTGAAAATCGTTAAACACTTGTGTCAAAAGGACGTACAGAACTTAAGTAACAACTGATTATCTAGTATAGGTATGGGATCCATTTTTCGAAATCCATTTATCCAGAAAGCTCCAAATTACTAGAAGGGCATCTCCCATAGACTTTAGATTTTTAAAATTGTTTTCCTTTTACTCTGTAATAAAGAATCAGTACCATGCTCTTTAGCCAAACTATTGTATAATTCATCTTTATTTGTGGTAAAACAATTATATTGGATTTATTTAATGTTTAAATTAATTTTAGGTTGACAATGTATAGAGATCCAAATTACAGAAAGAAAACCCAAGGTCCTGAGCATTCTGGATAACAAGTCCCATTACTATAATATAACTATTAGCAATTGCCCCACCTTAGCAAAACCATTTAAACCAAAATGTAACCAAAATGTAGAAGGTGAAACAATTCCCAATTCACCCATTGTCACATCTATCAGCACCCTCATTTTTGCCCCCATAGCATCTGCTGCTATCTTGCTATGTTTTTGCAATAAATGTTCTTTGCTGACACAGCATCAACTTCCTTGTCCCACAGAGGACAGTATGTTAGATTAAGAGTGTTGCATAGCATAAAAGTTATCTTTGTGATCGTACAAGTATTGATTATCTAAAAAAAGAAGTATTTTTTGGCTGTATTTCACATCCCTGTCATTCCATATCTGGATCTGCAGTGGCATCTCTTTCACTTTGTACCAGGCTGGAAACGTCATTGAACACTTTTCTTTCCTTTCAAGGAAACCACAGGGAATAAGTAGCCACCTTGGTGAGAAGTTAGTAGAACTGCTGAGTTTTCTGAATTGCAAACAAGACCCCTTGTTAGGATGGTTGACAGTTAAATGTATCTGCAATATATATTTGTACTCCCTGATCTGTTCTGTAGGAAACGTGTGAAACTAGAAGACAAAATAGCCGGTAATTCAGCTATTGTCAAATCTGGAAAAATGTATGAATTATGCAGTGTTGCTGACAAGTCATTGTTTAACACCTACATCATTTGGATGCAATCTTGTGGTGCCAAAATCATTATTTTGTTCAGGCAGGGTCCTTGAGTTCCATTTATTGGGCTGTGGTGATCATTGAATTTCAATAGAGTTGTGAAAAAGTACATTATAATTTAAAGACTAGAAGTAAGAGCACAGAGAAAAGGGATTTGGGGACATGATAATCAAACATGCCATCGGTTCCTTATGTTTACATTGTTGCTTTTAAGATGCAAGTGTCTTACAATGTGTACAATGTGTATTTCTAAACAATACTTATATGGTACAAATGCCACAAAGCCTGATTGCTGTCTTGGGAACATAGAAGGTATTGAATTGTTGCATGTGGGTTTACTAGCCAAGGATGCATTAAATAATCCTCTTTACTAGAAATGGAATCAGTTATTTCAAGCTCAGCTTTAGCGTCTCCATAAAATGGAGTATTTGAAACCTAATGCCTGGTTATAGGGATATGTAGGTATAAGCATTTGAACTGCTGAATGCAAAACATAAGATCAAACAGGTTGTTTGGTGTTAAATCAAGTAATGTGCATTTCTACAAACCCGAATTATGCATCTTAAACTATTCCAGCCTCAACCACAGCTCTCACTATCCTTAAAGCAGCCTTGAGTGGTGGAAGGAATGCTGTTCAATTCAATGACAATTGGAGGGCTGCAGGCATAATATCCCTGATGCACACAGTGGAAATACCTAGTAATTGCTACACTTTATAATATGTCCATTGAACATTTGTTGAACAGGTTTTCCTCCTTTGATGCTGGCAGCCCCAAGAAAATGTAACCTTATTCCCAACATACAAATGCAAATTAATCTACTAGGCCCAATAGAATCATAGTTTTTGTGCACCCCACTGAGGGTATATAATCACAAACACACATTTTACATATCAATTAGCACCCCCTCCAACATATTAATTCTGTAAGTTTGACCCCTGTGCTGGAGCAGTACAAATATGTTAATAGACAACAACCCAAGATGCTGCTATTTTCAACTATGGCTATATATCAAAATCACATCTTGTGTACAAATTTAGCTACAGTATATCAGAACTATCCACCTTTCAGAAATTCAGGGTATTTTCAGGGTATTAAAATGAAAATGCCTGCATCATTTTCACAAGAGTATGCATACAGGGGCTGTGATGAAATGAGGTACCTAAACTCTCGAAGGCCCACCAACCAAAGTGCACAATTGTGTGTATATATTGCAAACTAGCAACAATGGAGCTCAAGCAGCTTAGTGTAGACTAGGGATGTAGCGAACTGTTCGCCGGCGAACTATTCTGCGCGAACTTCGACTGTTCGCGTCCGCCGCAAGTTCGCGAACGTTGCGCGACGTTCACCAATAGGCGTTCGCGTCAAAATCGTTCGACCATTCGACCATTCGATCGCTAAAATCGAACGATTTTCGTTCGAATCGAACGATCGAAGCCATTGGATTGAATGAAATCATTCGATCCAATGGCTTCGATCGTTCGATTAGAACGGAAATCGTTCGATCGAACGATTAAAATCCTTCCATCGTTCGAATCGAACGATTTTCGGATGTTCCAAGTTCGCGAACTGTTCGCGAACTGTTCGCATTTTCTGCCGGTGTTCGCGAATGGCGTTCGCGAACACATTGTCGGCGGTTCGCTACATCCCTAGTGTAGACATGTTTTGATTCTGTATATCTGTACAGGTATTGGATCTACTACATGGAAACCAGCTAAGTTCAGTTTGAGCATACAATACTTATTTTTACCAATTTCCCTTTCTCGTTGTAATTATAATACATAACCTTGTACTTCTTTGTTACCAAGATCGATAATTCCATAATGGTGGTAAAGCAATCCTGTTGAGTTTTCTCATGTTTACTCGTTTTTAGTAGCATTTAGGTATGGTGTTTATAATTAAAGGAACAGCAATGTCAAAAAATAAAAGTGTTTTAATGAAAATATAATGCAGTGTTGCACTGGTAAAACTGCTGTGTTTGCTTCAGAAACACTACTATTGTTTATATAAATAAGCTGCTGTGTAACAATGGGGGCAGCCATTCAAAGGAGAAAAGGCTCAAGTTACACAGCAGATAGCAGATAAGCTCTGTCTGTCTAATGGTGTTATCTGTTATCCATTAGTTAACCTGTGCCATATAGCCGTTTTTCAATTTCCTCCATTGTTACTCAGCAGCTTGTTTATATGAACTATAGTAGTTTTTCTAAAGCAAACAGATCAGTTTTACCAGTGCAGGGCAACACTACATGATATTTTCATTACTTTAAAACACTTAAATTTTTTGGTGTTACTGTTCCTTTAAGGAAATACCTCTTATCCACAAAATCCAAGGTCCCAGACATTCCCGATGATAGATTCTAAATCTAAAGTGCACTCTCGTGTTCTGCAAAATCAAAGTACACCTTAATTAGCACCATCCTCATTAATATAAAGTAATTTAAGACTGCAGTTCTTCATTGGATAACAAGTACAAGTGGGAACTATCACCCTGTCTCTTTCACATGTTTGCCACTATTGTGACCACATGGATTATATCTCAGCTATTCTTTTATTTTTTCTTGCAGGGGGGTAGGATGGTCAAGCTTTAATTTTTCCCCAAGGTCCATGTACTTTTAATTATGTTTTTGAATTTAATACGGGCATAGGAGGACCATACCTACCATTGAGACTTTTCTGTTTAAGAACAAATACATGGGAGAACAACTTTACTCAGAATATTATAAGATTTTCTTTTAAGGAGAGGACAAGGGGCCAATTTACAAACTAACTGCTAAATTGAGAAAGTGTAGTTACCAACAGCAAACAATAAGGATTAGTTTTCTTTTTCTAAATTGTAGACTATGCTGATTGGTTGCTGTTGGCAACTGCACTTGTACACTTTAGCACCTGTGTTCATAAATCAGTCCCAACACTATAAGGGAAGTGTAAATGTTTTAACATTAAAGCTAATGTTTGTAACGTAATTTGTCATGCAAAAAATAAGTAATAAATTTAGCTCACACCTCATAACACCTTAGTAGTGTCAAAAAGAAAACATAAAAAATACCTTTACTAACTTGAAAAAAAACTTCAACACACATTAATTTTGCTGTGTTAAATTGTTAGTACACTCTATTAAAAAAAAATCGTCACCTGCTTCTCCTATTTATGAAAGTGAAAAGCTTTGCCTTTGGGAGTGAAGTAAAAAGCAAACTGCTTTAAATAACTCAAAGATCATTTAGTTAAAGGGGGCCTAGTATTCATCAAGGTTAACTGCTGTGCTAGCATTATTGTTCCATACCATGTGAACACAAAGATCCCACCCCATCACTTCAGATGACCCACTTAGTGATCTGCAAACCCGGAAATGGCAAATCCATAAAGGAAAGCAATTGAACAATCAACTGTTAAATTATTGTACATGGTCAGCCAGGTTTGAGTGCAATATGTCTATGAAGATTGTCATTTATCCAGGAGGTAATGATATACCGTGTCTAGTAGAATTAATTCAAAGGCAACTGGACATTTAGGGGCAGATTTACTAAGGTTCGAATGGTAAATTTTCAAATTTTATTTTTGGTCAAAAAACACAAATTTGAATTTAAAACCACCAACTCAAATGTCCAGTTGCCTTTAACTTGATTCTACTAGATACTGTATAGGCTTGAGTCCATTTCCTACATAAAGGCAAAATATATTCCGCAAAAATGCTGTAAGCATCTGTTTCAGAATTTAGCAATCTCTGTGTCAATATGTGTGACAATGCGAAGCTACACAGAATTAGTTAGCGAGCAAAGGGATTTGTATTCCAATTATGACATACTGCGTGAAGAAGACTTATTGGACAGAAATCGAACGTCTTCATTACTCCTGGTTGAAGGGGAGATGAGAGGATAGCATGCTTTCATCAGCAGTCTGAAAAGAGAGGCATATACATGTTGGTACAATCTGTTCTGAGCTTACCATAAAACATGGAGGACTGTGTGCCAGACAGCTAGATGAGGGACTGAATTAAATAGTAGGCCTGGCTATCAGGAGGCACAGAGATTAGAGCTCGTTAATGATGTTTGCTAGATCAGCATCCTTCTGTTGCCTGAATAACACTTCATTGTTGTTTCTTAAATTACTGAGAGATATTTGTGTTCTAGAAGACCACTACAACAGATTGTCCTGGGAACAGTATGTGCGACTGAATTATTTTCAGTGCTGTTTAATTTGCTGTTGGATAGTTTCTCCAAGTTTATTTTCCTGGCAGTTTTTCAAATATTTTTAACTTCTTCGCAGCCAGAAGTATTGGATGGCTTATCAATCAATTGATTGCAGAAGGGGTATAGTTACAATTACCCCAATACATTTATATAAAATACCATCAGAATTTCTATAAACCATGCAGCATATAGACCGGCTAAGGAAATCTATCTCATGTTGTTTTATTAAATAACCAGAACTTTTACCAGTTATAACACATCAAATAACCCCAACAGATGAGGTACTTTTTAGAACTGGTTTTGATAGGGCTACCTTCAAAAAAATCAATGCAAATGTTTAAGGTACAGCATATTTGTTAAATTCCAACTCCCCGTATTTACTGCCATAAAAGAAGTGATCTTTGGGTTATTTACTGGGATTCTGTGGTGCAGAGGGTGAAGATCTCTGTTTTCTTTCTCTGCTCTCTTTCATTCATTTGCTCTAAGATATTGACTATCCTGTCCTGACATACAGTAGTTAGGCCATAAACCAAAATTCAGAAACATCTTTTGAAACAGAATATGTTAGACAATGTGTTCAGGCTTTGTCACATAGTTTTGATTGACTTTGGTCTGGATGTAGGGGTTAGTTGATTACTTGACATAATAAATCAATTAAGTTCATGCTACTCTGCATTACTGTCTTATTTAGAATAGGTTGCTTGTTGTCCCACAGTTTCCCCAGCATTAGTCTGTATTGGTAGGATGTATAGCATGCATACTGTCTCATGGCCTATGTTATCTATACTATTGGTTTGTGAATGCCAACTAAAGGTCATAAGAGTAGAGGTATAGGGAGCACTCAAAATATATATAATATTTTAATTTTGTGTTGATTCAGTCCAACAATGTTGTATATGTTGTTTGCCATGAGTTCAGGTGGATGTCTTGCTGTACAAATACGAACAATTAACTATGTTGGGTCTGCAATAATGTTCTTCTCGATGTACTTGATTGCTATATTTTGCCAGTCTAGCTTAAATAGTTTCTTTAGTTTGTGAACACCAATATGTTTTTCCCTCATTGGGAGGGCTTGTGTTATGGAAATGTTTAAGATTGTAGTAGCAAATTTTGCAGATCTATTTCAATATCTAAAATGTTTCTTTAAAAGCTCATTGTACTTGTTGGTTTTGTTTTTTAAGACCTTTTATACTTAGATTGTTATGTGTTTGTATAAGAGCTTCAGTACATGAGATATATTTGTGGAGACAGGGGCAACATGGCCTTGTGCCATTTGCTATGATAAATGAATCTGATGAAACGCTATCTATATTAACTTGGACTGTTGGGCAGAAGTTGAGTGCTTTCATAGTAGCAATGAAGCTATAGGATAGTGTATATTTTCTCATTTGATTGATATAGTCTTAATTGACTCAGTTGAAGGTTTTCTCCACATTTAGGGCAATACTGAGGGTTTATGCCATTCAGTCAGCACCTGCATTAGATCTATTAATCTTGCAAGGACTGTCATCTATTAGCTAAGCCATTCTGTTCATTAGTTATCATTGTAGGGAGTAGTGGTTGTAGTATCCTGGCTAATACTATTTTTATATTTCTGTACAAAGTGAGTTGGGTAGACAATTAAAACATTTCTTTATGAATGCCCGTGTTTGCCTAGCAGTTTTAAAGGCTCCAATTACATATTTTGTAAAACCTATTTGTATATCCATCAGTGAACAGAGTTTAATATTGCAGAAATTCTCATATAGATGTTGACACTTTTGCCATGATTCGATCTGTTCGTATAAATGTAATTGTCTGGGACCCTAGATGTATTTTTTGTATTTCTTTTTTGTGTGGATGGATAATAGAAGCCTATAAGTATGTTATAGATTGGACTTTTTGAGCAACTTTTCATTCAGTCTTCAGTTTTTTGTTTTTTTTTTAATATGCCTTCTTTTTTTCCTCTTTGCAGCATTCAGATGGAGTTAATGACCCTGGCAGCCAACAACGAATGCACTTTGAGGCAACAATTTTGTTGTTTTTATTACTTATCTTTCTATTCAGGCCCTCTCTTTTCATCTTCCAGGCGCTCCTTCACATAACAGCCTGGTTATAAATTTGGTGCTCGCAACCAGATAGCTGCTGATATTCCAAATAAAACAAGTTAAAAAAACATGAAGACAATTATGAAGACAAATCACTGACTATCTCAGAATATTACTGTTATCACTACATCATATAAAAAGTTAAATCAAAGATTTAAACAACACATTTAAAGAGATACTGATACCAGAAAATTGTTGGAATACATGCAACAGCATGCATGCTAAAACACTGGAGTATTAAAATGGTCACAAGGTGGCGGTGTGAATAATGTTAATGTATGATTGCAATGATCTATGCTGTTGTATTACTGCACTCTTTTGTTTCTGTTTCCTTTTTGTTTCTCCACCATATTGTCCTTGATCTTCTACACTGTTGAATGTGCTCTGTATTATTAAGTGATTCACAAGTAAATCCTTTCCCAAGAGTGTTCCCTGTGTGATCATCATGAAGACCACCTCTGAAAACAAAAATAACCTTTTTTATATCATAACATTGTCTTTGAATGATATTTATAATTTTGCCATAAAAGTATTCCCCTGATGCTTTTACATTACCTTTCTTACCCCCCATGTTCCTCTATGAGGGGGCTGCCATTTTAAGAAGGACAGTCAGGTTGGCAAAACAGTCAGGTTTAGGAATTTCAAGTAACAATTACTTACAAAAGCAGGACTATCAGCGAAAAATTATCAGCATGACCTATAGGTAACTTTAGGGGCCGATTCACTCAGCTCGGGTGAAGGGTTCGAATGAAAAATACTTCGAATTTCGAAGTATTTTTTGGGTACTTCGACCATCGAATGGGCTACTTCGACCTTCGAATTCGACCTTCGACTTCGATTCGAACGATTCGAAGTAAAAATCGTTCGACTATTCGACTATTCGATAGTCGAAGTACTTGCCCTTTAAAAAAAACTTCGACCCCCTACTTCGGCAGATAAAACCTACCGAAGTCAATGTTAGCCTATGGGGAAGGTCCCCATAGGCTTGCTAAGCTTTTTTTGATCGAAGGATTTTCCTTCGATCGTTTGATTAAAATCCTTCGAATCGTTCGATTCGAAGGATTTAATCGTTCGATCGAACGGAAAATCCTTCGATCGTTCGATCGCAGGATTAGCGCTAAATCCTTCGACTTCGATATTCGAAGTCGAAGGATTTCAATTCGAGGGTCGAATTTCGAAGTATTTTTAACTTCGAAATTCGACCCTTCGTGAATCGGCCCCTTAATGTAGATTAATATTTTGAAAAGAAAATTTTTAGTGTTAGTATCACTTTAAGTTGTAGCCGACAATCACTTCAAAACAGCTGCGTGCACTTTCACAAACCAGAGGTCAGCGGTGGATTAAAAAGTAACTTTATTTCCCCAACATTTCTCCTCTTAACGCGTTTCGTGTGTTAACCACGTAGTCGTGTGTTAATACACTTTAAGTTGTAAACTTATTTTTTATAGAAACCTATAAATGCATTTTCTACATTGCAGGGGAAATGCTTGGTTATTTGTATTTTTTTTTTATTTCTACGGTGACTTTATTTCCCATAGCGTATTAACTGGAAGAAGAATTTTATTAATATTCAGCCTTACATTTTCTTGTAATTCAGCATCATAAATGTATGTCTGCAATTAATGTATGCAATTAATGCATGGACTATCAATGTGGTTTGTTATAGAGTTGCTTTTTCAATCATTTGTAGTGTATATGGTTTTGCCAAGAACAGAATCGTCCTGGAGTATGATTTATGATATTGTGGGGGTTATTTATCAAACTGCGAAAAGTTCCCACTAGTTTCTGAAAATGACTCCAACTGACTTTCCCTCCTATTTATCAATACATTTTTTGGAAAATTTCTTGTGCAGGAAAACAATTCACAATCATATGATTTTTTTTACGATTTGTCACCGGAAACTGTGACTTTTTCAAATTTGATGCCCCAAACCTCTGACTTTTTAGGATTTTGATGCCCGGAAACCACAAAATCTTCGGAAACTCAGCACAGATAAGGATATCAACGTGACATCTGCCATTGACTTCTACGTGAACTTGGCAGGTCTGAGTTGGAGAACTTTTTTATTCAGACTTTTAACACCATCAGAGTTTAATAAATCCCAAAAAATTTAAGTTTTTGAAAAAATCGGACTTTAATAAATAACATGTGACTTTAATAAATAACGCCCTGAGAGTAGAAGGTATATTTTATTGAATATGGGTGTATTAGCCTCCAAGAGACTAAAGACTGTTCTGGGCTGTTAATATGGCTTCTTGCCTTGATGTTTTTATTACATATAGTCAGTTTTTGGGGCAGCGGGAGGTTCTGGAGAAATGTTTCACTAGAAATAAAGACTTTTTCCCAATTACTTTCTATTTTTTAAATTTTTTTTTATTTGTGACCGCTTTTCAACTATTGAAGTGTAAAGTTTCATTTTTCACCTTCTAGAGCAGCTCTGAGAGGGGGGAGTGTTGGCCAACTCTTCTAAACTGTTCTAAATCGACACATTTGTTATGTTTCTCCCTGTGGAGCAGAATCCCGTAGTTTCATATGGGAGGATGTTAGAATTGATACAATGGTTGCAAATATTACACAGATACTTCTGAGACATGTATCAACTAATTTAACCACTGAATGTAGAAAATTATAATAGTTCAGGTGCTCCTGGATCACTGAGCTGCCAGACTGAAACACTAGAGACAGGAACATTAAACTTCATCACTATGTATGCACTTTATCTTCAACTTTAATATGCAGATTGATACGTCTTGCTGAGCCTATTTAAATTCGTTAGCACGTGATAAACACTAGACTCTGAGGAAGTGTCGAGCTTGTAGGCACGAAACACGTTAGTTTGTCTGTACACCCACTGCCACGGTAATGTCACATTGTGTGTTTCAATAAAGCCGCATTGATATTAACAGTAGCGACTCCATTGGATATGTTGGACAGCGCTAATGGCGGTAAGACTTATCTGAAGCATTGCAAGTTTCGGAAGTTGCCAAACTCCAACGAGAGCAGTGACAGAATAGGAGACGCTACCACATGAGGGTGAGCGCTGCCAATTACGCTTCTTAGTCTTATGTGGGAATATTATCTTTTTCCAATTCAGGTATAGGATCTTATAATTGGAAAATCCATTATCCGGAAAGCTCTGAATTTATTTTATTTCTAAAGTTCTGAAGTTATTTCCTTCTTCTATGTAATAATAGACCAATACCGTGAACATAATTCAAACGAAAATATAATTAATCCTTAATTAATCCTTATTGGGAGTAGAACCAACCTATTGGGTTTATTTAATATTTGCATGATTTTCTAGTAGACTTAAGGTATGAAGAACCAAATTATGTAAATATCTGGTATCCAGAAAGCCCCGGTCCTAAGCATTATGGATGACAGATCCCATACCTATACCTGCAAATATCAACAGACCAATTGTTGCATCATTAATATATGCTACAGAATCCATAGATATTTTTTTTGGAAACTTAACAAGAACATATAACTAGTTACAGTATCAATCAGTGATTCTTTCTTCCCATGCCATCTGTACATAGTACATGCAAGTGCATTTAGTGATCAATGCTTATAATTTCATGCACTGATTTTACTCAGATATTTTATCTCTCAGAGTGCGGGTGTATCAAGCTATGGTAATAGCAAATAGAGAAAAAAAAGTCCTTCACTCCCACATGCCAGCTGTAGCATCTAGTGTGTGGGAGTGTCAGAGCGACAGAGAGGGAGAGACAAAAGAAACATAAGGTAGGAGTTGGAATTGATTTGCAGTAGGTGAGGATGATCATTCTCCTTTCTTTACCAATTGCAAACATTTCTGTTGAGTTGTACTGGGGGGCTATGGCATTATTCTGTGCTCAGTGCCGGCCTCCATCCATTCATATTAAGATTAATCAGTGCAGTAGCTTGAATATTAGACACTTCCAGCTGAAGTGAGCTTTAAAAGAGTGCTAGCTCCGGATGCTTGGAGGGCTGTGCATTGGACAGTACAGCACTACACTGTATTTAAGGACCATTTACTAACGCAGTACAGTGAGCAAAGAGAAAAGTTTGGATGCAAATTAGCAAAAGAGTGGGTCCCTGTTAAGCTGTGTCCATCATACTTCCAGCAGGTGGTGTCAATAATAACATCATGTGATTCTGTTGTGGTTTTGAATGGAAACTAATAACCCTGGCTATGTATGTATGATCCCAGTAAATATGAGGTCACATTAATGTGAATAAATCTGTGTGTGTGTGTGTATATATATATATATATATATATATATATATATATATATATATATATATATATATATATATATATATATATATATATATAGTCCAAGATGCAGAGGCAGCACAAGGTTTGCTTAAAAACGTGTATTAAAAGAAAGTTGTTGATTTAGAACTTTGAACTTGTTATCACTACATTAACTTTGCCCTTCCATGTTTGTTGACTGTTGGTGGGCACAGTTATGGCCGATAATATGGTATGTTATATAGGGATTGACAGTGTTCTCTTAAAACTTCAAGAATATTGACCAAAAATCTCAGGAAGAGAGCAGTTAAAGAGCTGGCATTTGAGCTGTTATGTCAGTGCAAACTTTATCTTCAATTTGAGAAAAAACAGGAATATACAGCAAAGTAAACAAGCACTGGCCCTGATATCTACAAAACAAACTTCAACTGTGTAGAAGAAGAGTCATTTTTCAAGCAAAATATTCACCTATGAGCCAAATATATTCCCCAGCTGATTGTGCTTGTGAACAATATTCTCGTTGGTGAATTGGTATATTCCTGTAATGGTTGGCATCCTAAATCTAGAACCGATGCCAAGCACCTTGTCTCAGCTCGTGCTTCTGCCTGTAGCAGCCACCTTTGACCTCGGGAGGAGCCCTCAGCTACTCAGATGCTGCCAGGTCTTAAAACGAGAGGTGCAAGGCGAGGAGTTCTAGACAGGCACAGGGGCACAATTGTAGGCAAAGTCTTTGGGCAGAAGGTCCTGGTACAAGGTGTTAGGCAATAGAGTAGTCAGATCAGGCCGGGTTGGAGCAGGCAATAAACGTAGTCACATAAATCTATACAAAGTCGGGAGTCCATAGAATTATTAAACCAAGCCCACGGGACTCGCCCCAGTTCAAAAGGGCTATCAATTATAGAAAAATTTATATCAAGACATGATATAAGTCCCAAAGCTTCTTCAAGTAAAAAATATTAATTTATTGAAGTACATTTTAAAAGAATTGTAGCTGGTACATACTACCCCCCATATCCCACCTTACTCATTTCGCACCCTCCGGCGCTTAGTCATAGGTGTCATAAGACACACCTATGACTAAGCGCCAGAGGGTGCGAAACGCGTAAGGTGGGATATGGGGGGTAGTATGTACCAGCTATAATTCTTTTAAAATGTACTTCAATAAATTAATATTTTTTACTTGAAGAAGCTTTGGGACTTATATCATTTCTTTATATAAATTTTTCTATAATAAACGTAGTCAGGCAGGCAAGGGTCAAACCAGGAAGTCCATCAGAAGGGTTAAGCAGAATCGAAGTTGGTAATCGCAAGGGTCAGGATTCAGAAGTCAGGATCGTCAAATAGCCAGGCAGGGGTCAATACAGGAATCAGATTCAGAATAGCAGGTTAGCACAAAGCTCAGAAAGCACCAGGAACAAACTCCTATAGCGGGCAATAAGAACCTGTATAATGGGCCTTTAAATATTTTCATAGTTCGCGCCATTGCGCGCTGGCGTCAACAATAACAATAAACATCGAAAAGGCGCATACAGAGGAAGAGGATGCAGCTCGCGATGGCGTCCCCGTCGAGGGGGCGGTAGGCGTCCATGCCGACCCCCTCCTACTAGACCACCAGGGTAAGTTGTTACAATTCCTTACTTTTACAATTTTGCTGATATCTTTTGATAGTTTGTTTTTTTCCAAGCCTTTCAAAGTGTTAATAATGACATGAATAAACAAGGAGTGGCTCTTGTGATAGAGAAAATGGCTGTTCCATATGGGGAAAAAATCCATTGAAAGTTCGGTAAATTGCTACTTTTCTACAGGAGTGGTGCATACAGCAGCAAGATTTAAAACAAGCTACAGAATAGCTTTAGGTAGTCAGGAAAAACAGCTAAAGGTTGGGCTCCAGTGATGCTTCTAGAATATACTGGGTGGGCTGGAAACCTTGCAGTTTGACATTACCCTTTGAGCATAGGTTTGATTCATGCTCCTTCAGCAGGCACTATTGGCTTCTGCTGTATGTTTGTTCTTATCAAGATAGAGAGACAGAAATAACTGCAGTCTATCCCCTCCTAAATCATCTCCTTACTTTCCTACACACAAGACTTTGCTCCCTATTGACACAGTGTTAAACAAACCATTCTGCTCTTCTGTTCTCCAGATGAGTTTCTTGGTAATGAAGCCATGTAAATGAAGAAATTCTAAAAAAAACTCAGTGGTAGAATTATTAAACTTCTTTCACATGGAAATGCATTTCTGCAGAGGATGTACCTGTGCTAAAAGTATTTAATAGATGATATGGCAGATTATGGAACTTTATATCTTTAGTTAATTGTAAATAAGAACTCCCAGCATCCCTTAATGGCCTTTGAGGAAGCAAGAATAATATTCCTGTTACAGGATCCACAAATGCCTAGTACCAGTTTAACTGATGCTTAGAATAGTGAAATCCCAAGATCACATATTTTTTCCCAGCACATAGAACTAGGGCAGTCTGGGTTGCATGAGTGTGAAATGATCTGTCATTGCATCCCATTTTAGTGAATGATGTGCACTGTCTGGTAGCAGCAGGCACATTAAGATGTAACTAACAATAAAGTCACAGATGCACTGGTAGCCATCTTATTTAAAGGGACTTGGGGAGTTGTTTTAAGGGAACTTAGGGAGGTTTTTGATGCACTATATTAAACATGGGCAAATGGTTATTTGCACCAGGGGGAGGCTTTGTTTCTTAATTATGGAGAGTAAAATGTAAGCTTTTTAACCTTTTACAATCTGTCTCCGGCTCTACTACTTTGTGGGTTCAGGCCTGTGCCAGCCTCTTCTGATGTTTCCTCCCTTTGCTGAAGGTCTGGAGCGTGTGCACCCAGGCCCACCGTACATAGTGTTAAAGGGATACTGTCGTGGGAAAACATGTTTTTTACAAACTGTATCAGTTAATAGTGGTACTACAGCAGAATCCTGCATTAAAATCCGTTTTTCAAAACAAGAAATGGATTTTTTTATATCTAATTTTAAAACTTGCTATGGGGTTAGACATTTTGACATTTCCCAGCTGCCCTCAGGTCATGTGACTTGTGCTCTGATAAACTTCAGTCACACTTTACTGCTGCACTGCAAGTTGGAGTGATGTCATTACCCCTCCCTCCTACAAGCTGCTGTAATGTAAACAGAGCCTTGTCTGCTGAGCCTGTCAATTGAACAATAGGCAGGAATCAAGATAAGCTCCCACTGACACCACTTCAGAAGGATTGAAATAAGATCTAAATATATACATAAATAAGTCTAAATATATACATATATATATATATATATATATATATATATATATATATATATATATATATATATATATATATATACACATACATACACACACAATTCATTTTGGACACTGGAAAAAATATTTTATATAGATAGTTTATTATATTTGTTTACACAAAAATGAATGGCAGAAACACAGGAGTACACTCCCAGGACTGATGACAGGGAATAGAAAAAAAGGATAAAATAAGGAGGACATACTTGAAAACCAGGAAAATTTAAGAGGAAGTCTAGGAAGGGTTAAAATAGCTCATGAAAAGGAGGCAGTAAGTAGTTAATGTAAAAAGAAGTATTGCAGGCAGGAAAGGAGCAAGGTGTGTGTGAGGTGGATAGCAGAGGGAACTCACAGCTCCTTTACCTCATCTAGTAACCAGTAAAACAAACTAGGAAGGCAGCAAGGAGAGAAAGTTCCCCCCTCCAAAGGAAAGCAGAGAAGAAACTTACAGAACGGCAGGAGCTTTGATAGTGTCTGTGGGAGGAGGGGCTGCTAGTGCAGCTGTAGAGCAGGACGTAGGAAAGTGAAAGTAATTGCTTCCCTGCAAACCATGTGACCGCTCTCCTCCAAACATCACACAGGGGCAGAGAGGGGAGGGGGAGTGTACAGCTAGATTCTCATGTCGTAGTGCGACCTGGCTTTTCATTACAGAGTGGCTGCCTCCAAGCACACGGGTAATGCTGTGCCTGCTGTTAGAGCAGCACAGGATGAATGTGTAATGAGCAGAAATGGAAGCCCACATGACAAAATACAAACTAAAATAACTTATGCATGGATTTGTGGATTAACATTTTATTTGCCAGACAGTGTTTATGGATGTGTGTTTTTTATAAAAATGCAAAAAAAAAATTTTTTGTAAACTGACGACAGATTCCCTTTAAGCTCATCTAATGCACTTAATATACTGCATATACTGGTTCTATATTTGTAACATTAATTTATTTTAGTTTTGCTACTAGAGCAGATTAAGATTTTTTTTCACTTTGGAGGGATTTTAAAAAGGATCAGGGCTCTGACATATACATTGAACACCCCCCACCACCACATTAGTGCTAAGATGGGAAGGTAAACAATACTGCAGCTCCCATATTGAGCATGCAGCAGGTCGGGTACCCGAGGGTTACACGCAAAAAAATCGGGTACCTTTGGGATGAGAGCAGGATTTTTCGGGTGCGGTGTAGATGCAGGTCTGCAGGTTGCGGGTCATAACTATATTTCTTATATTATATTGTCTATATTTTTCTCCTTTTAAAATTTGACAAAATATTTTCTATCTCTGCCCACTTCCAGTTTGTAGCAACAGCACTTCCTGTTTAATGGTGGTTGGTGAGTTTTCAATGAGGTTGCGGATAAGGCAGTTGTAGCAGATATGGCCAGGTAGCAGATCCAAGTGCATAAATATATGGGTTGCAGTTGGGTCGCGGGCTGAGGGTTGCAGGTTCGGGTTGGGTCTGGGTATCAAGAATTGATTACGCGCAAGATTTTAAGCTATGATATTTCTTCATGCCAGAGCTATTGCACGCAGTACAGTACACAGGTTTCTTATGCAGAGTTTGAGTCTTCTGTAACTGTAATCTATATAGCCCTAAAATAATTTAATGCAATTTAATCTTTCTTTTTTGTCAGGTTATTTTTACAATAAATGTCTTCATATTGTGAGACAATTACAGCAAGAGGTAATATGATGATGGTCTGTGGCAGAGAGAAATAACAGAAATGCAGTCTGTCTGCATTTTTGGCTTCATTTAAAAAGCTTTTTCTCTTAGCATCAAGCTAACCCCCTCCCATTACCACTTGGAAGCCCTGTTACTGTATGAGAGCCTTCTAAGGTTTAAGATTAACATATAAATACACCAGGGTGAGAATACCGGCAAGTTCAATTATTTCACACTCAGTCTCTCTGAGATTGGACCTCTCAAAACCCATTTCTGAAACCATTCCATCAACGGAAGACTCTGAATCACTCGTCTGCTCATCTGCACTCATCCATAAGTCCACTTGAAAAGTTAACCCCTCTAAGCGAAACAAAGAGGGAAATGAGGTCATATTAGCAAAGCAGCCATGAAAGATATGATCATATAGAGCTGAAAAATATTTTCTATGGCCACTGAACAGAACATAGGGAGATACAAACAAAATGGAGTTATTGATTTCTGAAACATTCACAGAGAACATTTTTTTTTTCAATTCAGTGTTCAATATACAGAACACGTATTCATTTGTCTTTTCTTAAAGTGCTTTGATAACCTCTCGGCTATGGAGCATTTAAACATGGGCAAGTGAAATACAGCAACTATCCATTCAGGGTCTGTAATCCTTTATTTGAAACACAGTTAACTAGTTTTAGGCATAGTTCCCAATAAAGAGGTTGCTTTTTACTGAATATGTTTACATTACACAGTTCACCTCACAGGTCCTAGAATTCTGAGACCACATTGACATTTGTTTGGGTCAAGTAGGAGGTAATATTCAGTAATCAGAAAGGAAATATAAACCAAAAGTAAAGTATCCGCTTTTTTAATGACTTCGGTTGGCAGCATTATATGTAAAATGGGAGTGGTATTGTTTAGTGGGTGGGGAACGAAGCATACTTGCATGTGTTCAAAGAGTATGGCACATGCCATACCTCTGTAATTATATGTCATTAGTAAAAATTTGGTATCTATCATGTCTTAAAACAAAATGGAACAGAATTCCAAAACCATAGCATGGTGCTTTTTTTCAAATAGTGTACTTGACTCAAACATTCTGCCAAATAGCCTCCAGCTAATCTTGTGTTTCCCCTGCAGGTCTGCCTTGACTAATTATTTGGTGCAATTTGTGGTACATGCTCTTCGTTCTTTTAAAGAATCCTGATACCAATTTCATGGCCCTAAGTCCAATTCCTGATCTGCTCCTTGTCTGGTTCTGTACCTGACAACCTAATAACGACAGGATATTGTTGTCCTTGTAACTTCTCAACCACCATGAGAATGTGAACATGAAACGTTGTTGATAACCTATACTACTGTATGTCTTATTCTTAATACCCCAGTAAGTGTTACCCAGTTAGTGGAGCTTTATAGGTGGCTCAGTTATATACTTATATCACAAATTTGAAATCATTATGGAATATGATTTAGCTTGCAAAACACTATTTTTGGTAAATGCTAAGCTCTGAAATAACCTAATCCATAAAGGGACATTTGAGACATCTACAACAAAATCATATATGTTTCAATTAAAAAGTCACCTTGGTTCTAGCATTATCAATACTCATCACTAACCATGTTCCCACATATTTATATGCCAAAACCTCTACACATTAGAAAAATAAAACTTTCTCTGCCTCCAAGTAACTCCCTCATTCACAAGGTCCCATGCCCCCAAATTAGTCTTTTCTAGGACTTATAGACAATACTGTCTTCTCCTGTGGGATTCAAGACTTACACCAGATTGTGCCTTTTGTGTCTGATATCAAATCCATGCCTATCTCTCCCATTCCTTGATAAGTGTATTCCCTTTCCTTATTTTGTATTGGACATTAATGATGGGTGAATTTCCAAGTTTCGCCAGCGGCAAATAAATTAGCTAATTTGGCGCAAAAAGGTTTTTTTGACACCGGTGACAATTTAGATGCCGGTGCCGATTAATATGCGGCCATTGACTTTAATGGGCGAGGGTGTCATCTCTGACGCTGGCGCCCATTTTGATGCCGGTGAATTGTCGCCGGCGTCAAAATTCATCTTTTGCTAATTTTTTGCACATTTCTCTGAAAATGTTAAAAAATCGTGGCAAAAGTGAAAAATGTTGCCTTTGTAAACACTTTGCCCTTCACACGGCAGTACGATAGTGGTTGTAAATTTTATAGTTGCCGATAGTGTGCAGTGTATGTAATAGAGCTTCTTAATGAAAAAGTTGTTACATTTGCTCCAAAAGTTTACACCGCTTTTAAGCAGGTGTTGAAGATTTGCAATGAGCAATTAAGATTCGCAATGCAAGCAAAGCCTAATGAAGAATATTTCATTGTGACATGCAAATTTTTATTCGAAAATTTGTTCTCTAAATTTTATTACATTTCCCCCTTACATTTTTCAATTTTTAAATTAAAAAAGTCCAGAACAACTATGTTACTTAAACAGAATGGAAAAATAATTTCTACATAATGCAGATCTGACAATATTATATATAAATTGCAGCTTTACTTTTTCCACCAGCGCCTGGATGCTGAATACACTGCCATAAATCAGGACACGTTTAAGGAATGAATCACGCTTCTAAGTAACTCCAACTAAATGAAGATAATCTCCCTCCTCCCTTCATCCCGTGCTCAGAATACTTATTAAGATGCATAGATATGTAAACCTTGCACCTATATTCACTCTTTATCTAAGCAGACTCCATTGCAGTGGGTTCCTTTGGGAGTCACTCTGCGGTAGATTAAAAATACTATAATTTTTCTGCTTAAATAGGCTAGCATGATTTTATTCAAATAGATATTTTATATGAGAGGGACATTAGATTGTAAGCTCCACAGGAACATGTAAAGATGTGAATGATGTACAGTATATCCTTAGTAAGGTACTGAAGAAGGATAAATTAAAATAACGGCACCGTTTTCACTTAGTAAGAGCAATTGTAGGCTATGCACAAAGTATCCAAACTGTGGCAATGAAAGAACGCCCTGCCTCTACTGAAGGAAGGTAGGATTATATAGCAATCAAATATTTTATAAGTGTTAAGCTTTCATACATTCAAGAATAAGTCAAGGATCTAATGGGTTCCAAGATTTCACCACAGGTCAGAAAACAGCAATTACTTCTTATTTTTTTGTCACATTCTTTTATTTATTGTTCCATTCTGTATTTCTAAAAGTGCTTCTTTTATTGTCTGAAAGCGGATGTGCAGCCAAGAGATGGGTATCAGTTGTAATCACAGCTCTCTACCTCTAGCTTCTATTAGAAAGTGCTCTAATCAGTGGCACAGTGAACACAGAATGCAGGCTATGATCCTGTATTACCTGGGGCTTACAATAAGATAGAGGCCAGTGGATAGGAAAGGTATGGAATGGATCGAAGTGGAGAGGGTTCATATTCAACAAATCAATACTGCATCAGTCTGACTGACATTTACACTGCTCTGCTGTTTCACACTCTTATGAGTAGCCTTTGGCCTACACTATATGAATTCAGTAAGATAAGTGCTGCAAGTAGGATGGAACCCTAGAGACCCTCCAACTCAGTACAGAGATTGGAAGAGTGGTCTTTGGGAAGTAAGCGCATACCACTTTAAAGGTCAATTGTATGTTACAAACACTGGAAAAACCTTTTCTCCTGAATCTGCTGTCATGTACCTAAATGTCTTCTTCAAGACAGCTAGTGCTGAATGATTGTATATAAAGGAACGCGCGTATGTATCTATCTATCTATCTATCTATCATCTATCTATCTATCTATCTATCTATCTATCTATCTATCTATCTATCTATCTATCTATCTATCTATCTATCTATCTATCATCTATCTATCTATCTATATCTATCTATCTATCTATCTATCTATCTATCTATCTATCTATCTATCTATCATCTATCTATCATCTATCTATCTATCTATCTATCTATCTATCTATCTATCTATCTATCTATCTATCTATCTATCATCTATCTCTATCTATCTATCTATCTATCTATCTATCTATCTATCTATCTATCATCTATCTATCTATCTATCTATCTATCTATCTATCTATCATCTATCTATCTATCTATCTATCTATCTATCTATCTATCATCTATCTATCTATCTATCTATCTATTATCTATCTATCTATCTATCTATCTATCTATCTATCTATCTATCTATCTATCTATCTATCATCTATCTATCTATCTATAAACAAACACTTATGTACATTTATATGTTTTTTTTTTGTTACAGAATTTTTATTCTGATAAGTGCTTTATATTTTCTAAAAACCTTACAGAAGGTACTATCTAATGTTTTAAAGAGTGTTGAGTATGAAGGTCAACTATTGGTTTTCAAAAACACTAAGAGCCAGATAGCTGCTTCAAAAGCCTGCAAAATGTTACTTTGCATCTTTGCATAGATTATATGTTCCTTACTGGTCAGACGTTTATCTATGTAAGGTTCATTCTGGGTCCGAGATTGTGGCAGAGAAAAACTTTCTTCATTTTTAAGTTATGTCTGTTGTCTGTCCTTAGCCAAGAATGAAAAGCGCTGCCAGTTCCCTGTAGACACAAGGGTATGAAAACTGTATCAGTAGCTAGAGCAACATACTTCTCTACAGGGATGATTTAGCAATCAATATTTTATAATATGACAAAAATAAATGGAGAAAAGGATTGTGGCAGCCTTGTATCACTGCAATCATTTTAACACCCAAACTCTTCCGCTACTGAATGCTTCTCTGTTTATTCAGCTGAATGTTATATACTACTCTGTTATCAATAAGAAACAGCAGTGAACTGCACATATTTCCTTCCCACAGCATGTCTGTACTGACTTCCAACTAACTTCATCCTTGACAGAACTAAAGTGTGCAGCGTGGATACTGGTAATTAATTGGGAGAGCAGGGCTCTGTTGGGACCCCGGGCTGATAGAAAGGTTAATTCAGAGTTTTGTTTTTCAGTCACTTGTATGTCATGACTATCTCAAGTGAGACAGCCAGAAATGACTGCCTTCTGACACCCTGCTTTATCTGTGAATTGTTTCCATTTGTGTGACATACATTGACTTTCTGTTTTATCTTATGTACTGCATTTGTTTACCTAATGATGTTATATATAAGCCAATAGCATTTAAATATGGTTACCTTCAACTCACCCTCAACTCACAGATGGGAGACTGAGGGGCATGTTTACTAACATTGGAGATAAATATCTGGAGAGATTTCTGGAGATGTTGTCCATAGCAACCAATCAGATATTTGCTTTTGTTTTCTAACTTGGCTGTGGCTGTTTAAATCTAATTGCTGATTGGTTGCCATGGGCAACATCTCCAGAAATCTCTCCAGATATTTATCTCCAATGTTAGTAAACATGCCCCTGAAGATCTAATAAACTGTGGTTGATTATTGTTATGGGCCACATTAATAGCAGCTATTTACTGGCATACACATCTGTATATTTCTGTGTCAGTTGTGAGAAAAATCCTATTCATCAACATGCACTCTTGTACTTCCATATAGTTGCACTCCGTATTGCTACCTTCCTTGTGACGCTTGTTCTGAATCTAGAACAGGTGCACATATTGATACAGGGAAATCCATAGGAACCTGTGTCAATAACAGCATGAACTCTAATGTCAATCACCAGAAATTATGCCAGCCGGACTTTTCATAATAATTGTGTCCAATTCATGTTGAAGTTACAACGAGATGGCATTAGCCCCAAGATTAGAGTGCAACAGCTGTATTACAATACTGGCAATATTTATTTCCTTTTCTGTTTGCACATATTTTCTTCCTCTTTCACAGACTAACAGTGATGTGTAAATATTTATTCATCTATCTATCTCTCTACCTATCATTTAACTGTCAACCTACTTATAAACCTGTGAGTGTGCATTTTACATAGTCCTGTTTCATTCAGTGTCATTTTATTCTCTCTCATTTAGACTCATTCTACTCTTTCAGTCTCACTCTCTCTGACAGTCCTTTTCCCTTCCATGCATAGTTAACCATCCCTTTTTATTTGAATGTAGCAAACTATTATAGCCTCTTGTCTAAACTTCTTTCATGTGTTATCAGTTTAAAATCACATCACTAGCAGCAATCCTGGAGCTACTATTATTTATTTAACCAATAAAATATGAGCCACAGATATTGCCATGTGCACTTTATTATCTTCTAAATAAGATTTCCATTCTATTTTCCAACTAGAGATTTATTACTGTCATTCAGGGCACCCTGGCAGATTTGTGACTGAGGTGTGAATGACTCTTTCTGTACAGAAATCCACTACCCTTTCTGTTCCACTGTTCATAGCATACTAGTGTGCTCTCTAGGTCCTGGAGAAAAAGGTTAGTCTTGCAGTTGTATGATCTTCACTCTTGCAGAAACTGGAGAAAACTCAGGACACTGTCATGCCCCTGTAATTCTGTGCAGTGTAACTAAACTCTTTTGTTTTCAATAATTTTATTGAGTTTTCCATAAACACAATAGACTATATTACGCAGATTGAGTATGCCAAGATAACAAAAGAATATACAATGCTGTATAACATGCCAAAGATACAAACACATATCTATAAATATATACTCAAAAGCACACATTCCAAAGGAAAATAATTAACATAGTAAATAAAATAATGAAGTAAAAGAAACAATAATAAACCAAACTTCACGGAGTGGATTTACTGATTGATGTAAAAAAATTATCAACAAAAATGGCAGTATCAAGTATCCAAAATATTCATGAACTGATAAAGCCACCTTACATTTCAATATATTTAGATTTGTAGTAGTTCTAAGACTTTGGTTTTTTGACCAGGATAAATTAGTTTAAAAAAAAGAGACCAGTCATCCATGAATTTGCGCTTTAAATGTGGTTCAGCTGTTTTTGCCCATATTGCTTCTTGCCAACACAATTGATTTATCTGTGATAAAATATCTTTCATGGAGGGGGGAGAATTTAAAAGCCAATATAAGAGTAACGTTTTTTTCGTAGCAGCGACAAAACGAAGGATTAAGTTGGCTAACATTGGCATTGCATTGATTTATCTTAGAGAAAGAAGATGAGCCAATATTTAAGAGAAGTAGAAAAACGATGGCACTCAAGGCAAGTGAAATGCAGGGTTCCCCATTGCTGTTTATTTCTTGTGCGAACATGCAACGTTTTGAGGCAAACCCCTTTATCAAGCAATGGTTTCCCCCGAAACATTGCACGTTCGCACAAGAAATAAACAGCAAGGGGGTACCCTGCATTTCACTTGCCTTGAGTGCCATTGTTTTTCTACTTCAGTTATACTCTGCGCTGTGCACCAGGTGTTCTTCATGAAAGATACCAGAGTGTGCTCTGTTTCACCTTGTTCCAGTTAACCAATATTTAAGAGGACATAAGCTGGAGAGAAATTAAAGCATTTTCAACTTTGAACTAATGAAGTCTTTTAGTCTTCGCCAGACCAACTTAATCCAGGGACAACTCCAAAAGTAATGGAACAGGTCTACATTCTCATGCTTACATTTTGGGCAAAATGAGACATGACCTAATCCCTTACCTTTGCGAAAAAGCTTCCCGTATCCCAGGTGGATCAGTTTGAAATGCTGGACTCTCCAGTCCTCTGAGGTACCTCTGAGGTAAAATACTTGTTAAATTTTATAATAGAAGAGGACATTGGGAAGGGGTAATTTCACAATGCGAATAATTTGTCCATTTTAAAGCTGCATCTTTAAGAGGGTGCATTATTCTAAAAGGGGGACACCAATGTTTCCATGTTATATAATCTATATTTAAGAACCCCCAGTTATCTTCTATTTTAGCTAGCTCCTCAGTGATATACATATATATTGTTATATAATGTATTATGAATGCAAGTACAAGTGAAAAAAAGCAACAATGTTCTATTTCTGGACTACAGTTTTCATCATCCTTTTGTATCACTGGTACTGATATTTATTTCTGCCATATTTTCATCTGCAAATAAATTTATGGTGGCTTCTTTTGAGAGCTATGGGTTGTAAATGGGATAGGTTTATATTCTCTGTAAGATATATAGAGTAATGGTATACATAGGAGGCATTAATGTATAACAAAAAATTGGAATAATGATGATTCATCTGTATACTTGTGCATCAGTGCGGTATCAATGCACAACTTTCCTTGTTTAGCACTGGCATTTTAATACTTGTCTCTTTTATCTTGAGCATCATAAAATAAACTAAAAGACATTCAAGTCTGTGTGTTTTTACAGAAATAGGAAATCTAGATGTGTGATCTTTGTAATTTTGAGAGGCTCTCATTTGGCAGTCAAGCCTGCTTTCTCCTTAACCTAATGTCTGATGATCTATGGCACGTGAAAGAACTCAGCATATTGTCCTTGCAACTGCAGGGCAAACTACAGAGTGTGAACTTAAGTATATCCTTCTCACCCTATCTCTCTGTGTCTAAGTCTAACAAACTGTAATTGGATACAGATAACATCATCCCTTCTTTCTATCACCTCCTCTGGGGGCTTTCACATCCACTACGAGAACATTAGGAAGAAACAATGTGAAATTACCACCCCCGAGATGGCTGGATCATTGGATGTGAAATGACACAGTGTGCGATTATGCTGAGGCCATTGTTTAGCTTAGTGGCATTACATGATTCCTTTGTAAAACATATTCATTCACAAGTAAATAGTTACTAATTGACATTAGATATGAACTATGTTTGCCACCCAGTTTGTCTTTTATGTTGCACTTTTAAAATCTCATATCTTGTGTCATCTTGTTTTATATCCGTGTTAACCTGATGCATCTTTACAGCAATAACAAATGACATGCATTATTTTTATCCTTTCTCGTCATTTCTTGAATCCATTCTGAAGAAGCTTGCCAACACCCTTATTCAAGCGACTGATGGGAAATGATATATTCATAGCAAAACATTTTCAAGACTTTTTTGTTACTTTTCACACCTAGAATGATTTAATATGTGCTTTAATACTTAAATAAAATGCAAATAATACATTAAAGAACAGTCACTTGATGCAGAGCAGTAAAATTAAATAGAGAGACAAATCTTTAAAGTAAATTTACTCACCAAGAAAGACTAGCTGTGGATGCATTCAGTCATATTGTCTACCTTGACTTTTTCCCTAGTCCTGGAGAAAAATATTTATTTTAACAGATGTAGCTTAAATATTTGAATTATTTAATTTTGTAGTAACCTCTGCTTATGTAGACATTTAGGTTTTGCCATTTGTCTTATCATTCCTCATCCTGCTCCTGTTTCCTGTCTGAGCTGAGAGCAAGCATGGGGCAGGCCAGACATACCTGCCATGTTGTAATAATTGTACCAGATGTTAATGTGTTTGTCTGACTGTTTCACCTGAACTAACACAGCAGAATTATTTAACCCACTTTTAACCTAGAGGTGTATCACACATATGTCCAATGTTCCATAGAATTAAAGCTGCACTTTAAGTTGTTGATGTCAGGCAGTCACTGTCATTGTCAGTGTATTTTCTATTCATATTTATTGGAAAGGGGAACAGACAATGGTGTTTGACTAGTGATGGGCGAACTTCTCGCGAAAAATCGTGAAATCTGAAAGTTCGCAAAAAAATCGTGATATTCAGCCATTTTCACGAAAAAATTGTGAAATTCAACCATTTTCATGAAAAAATCATGAAATTTGAAGGATTTCACTAATAAATCATGAAATTTCAAGGTTTTCACAAAAAATCGTGAAAATATGACATTTTCACACAAAAAAAACGTGAAAATCTGACATTTTCGCAAAAACTGGAAACTGGAAATTGATGCCGACAAAACGTGGAAATTTGTCGCAAATTAGTGCCAGGCGAATTTATTCGCCCATCACTATGTTTGACCACATCCTTTGATCCTGTTATTCTGCCTCCAGTACTTTCATAGCAAGAACATATAATTGTCTTTGAGCAGTAGTTTCCACAAATACAATTTAATTCCTCTCCTTGATATTTATCATAGAAGAGATCCAAGAAATTATTCTTTAAAAGAGAGTTTTGAGGTTTATTTTACAGGCTTTTGGCTGAGCTGAACTAAAACAAAACAATGAAAGGCAGATCTATCCTGTCCTATTGTAAATCATATTGCTGACTATTTATTACTGTAACCTATTAGTCATCACCTTAGTTGACAAAGAGGTTGCACTAAAGAAATGGCCATGGTTCAGTAGTAATAAAACAGTTAAAATAAAAAACAGTTAGATATTAATATAAATAATGCAGTATGCATGCAGGCAGCATTGTTGTCCCTGAGAGCTCCACATCAGATACATTTTTCAGTATATTGTAGTTATACAACTATACACCCGATTTAAAAATAATGCATTTTCCACCTTAATGAGTTCCTCCTAGACATACATATCATTTTTTTTTTCTCTCCTCCTTCCGGAACTTGAAATATTTATTTTTGTATGGTTACTAAACACTTTATATATTCATTTCTGTGTTCTCTGGGATATTAAGCCTTTTTCATTGCATTAAATTTGTTTCATTGTGTAAATGGGCAAAAGAAAATAAGATTTTTTTGTCCATAAAGGGTACAGTTGACATAATATATGAGTCCTGGAATCAGGAAGCCAAACTACAATATAGAACAGCATGAATGAGATTTTGCAGCTCACAATACTGCAAGGCCTCTAGGTAGAAATCTGCTTAGTTTAGGTGTGTGGGAAAGCTATACATAACCAATAAGCCTGTGTGTGTCTGTGTTTTTGTGTGATTTACAGGGAACAAGAGTGCCTGTATTTAAAATGGAAACATTTAAGACCTTTGCAGAAGAAATATGGTGAGAGGTTTAGTGTAATTTGTGAATTAATTATCTCCCTGTAATAGAAATGTAATAGTTTCTGGAGCTGACACATCAACAATGTTTTGTCAACTCAGAGGTTGCGACTGGTAAAATTACCTCCGCAAAGACAGGATTAAAAAGATTTGATAAAAGAAGATCAGGAATGGGAGGAAAACAAGAAAGACCCACAGACACATGAATAGAACACTGTACTGGAACGGAATCTAAATTAATGTCAGATAAAGCTGAGTACAGGCCACTCCAAACAATTTGATTGAATCTGTAATCTGTGTTAATATTCTCAAAAAAAAAAACCAACCCATGCTTAGAATTCCAGCCAGTGGAGTGTGCAGCTGTATTGCTGAGATGACAGGATTGGTGTGCAGATGTGTGTGAGAGTTATTACTTGCATAGCTGTCTTTGTATGGCCATTTGTGTTCCGTGGTTCCAATAACATTGATTTGGCGGTGGGCGTGAGGTTAATCTAGAAAACAGAATTTGAAATAATAAATATGCACAATATGACAACTAATTTCTTTGTCATGTAGCCTTTGTCTGGCACCTGACCATTTCAGATGGAATAATGGTAGATTTTAAAGGGGGAGAAAACACTGTTTGCTTAGCCAAACATTAGTCAGATTTTGCTGCATTACAATGCACTGCACATACTATTATATTATTAGTGGTTTAAGCATATTGGGAGTTGTTGTTGAGCAATATAAGCAGGCCCTGATTTACATAGTGGGCGCCCCTAGGCCCACTGTCGTTCATCACCCCTATCCCCTCCCTTTTATTGACTGACATTTTTATCAGGAACGGAGCAATGGGGATTGTCTCACAGGAAATGTAAAAAACGATTATATCTCCTGTGCATCATCAGTGTTTCTGAACAAATGTGCGTGTGGTTGGGCAACATGCCGCCCCCTAAAATCATGCCTCCCTAGGCCCAGGCCTTGGTGGCCTCTCCACAAATTCAGGCCTGAATATAAGGGTTGTATGTTTAAAGCACAATTAAACTATGGAGGTCCACAGCGGCCCATTTAGTATGTAAAGGAATCCACCAATGAAAATCCCATCTGATCTGTGTAATTCTGACTCCATGTTCTTTGTTTCTGCAACTGAAGTTAAAAACCTTTCTGATTCTGTTAAACAACAAATAAAAAGCAATATGTTACCAACACCCCACCCCCAGCAGAGTGATAACATGAAGCCAAACTTATACACTATTCTGCATATGTAAGATAAGAACAAGATGGCTGACAGTGCTGGTAAAGGGACACATTTATGGAGGGTTTCGCAAACCCTACACATCCCAAAACCATAAATATTAATTTGGAAAACCATAACCCAAAAAGTAAAACTATTTCCCCTTCAGTAAAAGAATAATAGTATATGTAGTCTTATGAGTCACTAAAGGTAATAGATTAGTACTCATTAGTGATGGGCGAATTTGCGATGTTTCGCTTCGCCGGATAATTTTCGAAACAACGAAAAATTCGCAAAATGGCGCCGGCGTCTCGTCTTTGACGGCGGCGCCCGTTTTTTGACGCTGGTGGTGAATCGCGCAAATTCACGTCATTACTAGTACTCATCTTAATTTTTAAACAGTATAGCAATTTCTAAACCCGTCTCATAGGAAAAGACGTCTTGCCCTGGACACAACAGCTACTGTATGTACGATGAATTTTGTACTGAAAATTATTCTTACTTTATAACTGCTAGTTGTAGCTTCTTTCAGATAACAGCTATTAAAATTTAATGAAAATCCTCCTAAAAATGCGAACACTACAATAAAATGCCAGCAGCTTAGAGCTTAGAGGAAGGCAAGACACACAGAATTTGTGGAATATTGTATCTAAGTTAGGAAAGATGAAAAATATCAAAATACTGTGTCTGGGTGCAGTATTGCTGGGTAAAAAAAAAAATATATATATAAATATATATCTATTCATATGTACTGTATACAAAGTAATGATGCAACCATCAATTTTGAAGGATGTTTTTATTTAAAAAAAAAAAACTAATATTTTTTCTTTTTGTAATCTTTCACTTCAGTGTTTTACTCTGTCCTCTTTTTTACTACTAGGATATTTTTATAGCTTTATCTTTTGAATGATACATTAATTTAGCCAATATTTACCTCTGTTGAATCCAAACCCCATCCCCTTCCCATAAACACAGGTTTTATAGTAAAGAGATGTTGTCCTTAGCCATTATATGTTTTTTACAGGAACTAAGTTTTACCTGGAATTCCAAGAATATAACTCCCAAATGATTGCCCTTTTTATTGGCCGGGGATTTCCTGCCTGTAGATGGGGAGGATAGGAGCTAAAACCAATTAAAAGGGCAACCAGTTGGAAAGTATAAAATTGCAGGTAAAACTTAGTCCATTTGTAAAATGTATAATGAGGTAATAGAATGCTTACTGAATAAGATGATAGTTAGAGTAGGACTGACCAGACTGGCCAGCTTGAATATTTCTCACTATATATAGACAAACAACCACTGTTTTGTTTAAAGGGGAGGATATTTTTAGTAGCTTTTTGCCCAAAATGTCTATAACAAATTATTGACTTATCGAATTGTGTTTTTTTTCCACGAATCTCAAAAAAATTGTGGTTTTCCTATATTTATAAAAAGCACTCAGTATGCTTAGATCATTTGTGTATGCTGTGATTTGCAGTCCAAGTTTTATACAATGTTAATGTGTATGATGAGACCACAATCTCCAGTCTACAACAGTAACATTGCATGGCAGGTCAGGAAAGAAAGCAAAAAAAGGGGAAATCTGAATGCTTGATTGATTGGAGGTCAGAAAAAATAAACCAACCTTTTAAAAGAGTTGTTCCACACTTCTTTACTCAGTAATTAGTCTTACCATCAGTTTTTAAGTACCAAATGAAAGCAATTTGTACCTCTGCATCAGCAAGTTTCCCGGTTGGCCTTGACACATGGAAAAACCCAGGTGGGTCCTGGTGTTTGGGGTCCTCTTCAGCCCAAACCCCCCCCAACTGTATCCAGCTGGCAAAATGTGTTAAATACATGTGTCCACCCTTCCGCCAATCAGACATGGCCAGGTCAGACATGGGTACATATAAGATTGCAGCATGCCAATTCTGGCTTGGTCTAAGTCAGTGATCCCCAACCTTTTGAACCCGTGAGCAACATTCAGAAGAAAAAGGAGTTGGGGAGCAACACTAGAATGAAAAATGTTACTTGAGTGCCAAATAAGTACTGTGATTGGCCATTTGGTAGCCCCTATGTGGATTGTCAACCTACATTGAATCTCTGTTTGGCAGTACACCTGGTTTTTATGAAACCAAAACTTTCCTCCAAGCCTGGAATTCAAAAATAATCACCTGCTTTGAGGACACTGAGAGCAACATCCAAGGGGTTGGAGAGCAACATGTTGCTCACGAGCTACTGGTTGGGGATCACTGGTCTAAGTAGTACAAAAAGTGGTTTAGAGTCTGGGCATGCGTGTGTGCATGTGTGAGGCACATAGCAATCACAGTGGGACCAGATACCCAGTCTAACACTGTTTAGTATTGTTATGGAGACTTGTTTTCTATCTTTTTAAATATTTGTATTTATGAGAACTTTGTAGATATATATATAATGCAATAAAGTACATATTATTATTTTATTATTAACATGTATTTATATAGCGCCAACATATTGCGCAGCACTGTAAAGTAAATGTGATTATACAACTACATCACACAAATTACATATATAGAATATATGGAGTAACAGACATCACAATCAATACAGGTACAAAAAGGTGAGGAAGGCCCTATGCATATGCATACAGTCTAAAGGGGAGGGAGTAATACACAAGGTGTGGGAGTGGGCAAGATCGAAGTAAGTGGGTGAGAAATGTGGTATTGTATGTGGTGTTGCGTTTGGTAGTTAAGCGGAGTGAGGGTAGGCTTCTCGAAAGAAGTGCGTTTTCAGAGATTTTTTGAAAGTAGAAAGGGTGGGAGAAAGTCGGACAGACCGTGGGAGAGCGTTCCAGAGGAGGGGTGCAGCCCTTGCAAAGTCTTGAATGCGAGCATGTGAGGAGGTTATGAGAGAAGAGTTGAGTAGGAGGTCAGTAGAGGAGCGTAGTAAGCGAGTGGGTGAGTATATAGAGATGAGTTCAGAGATGTAGGGTGGAGCAGAGTTGTGAAGTGCTTTGAAAGTCAGTGTCATTAATTTGAATTTGATTCTGAAAGGTAACGGAAGCCAGTGCAGGGATTGACAGAATGGCGAGGCAGAGGAGGAGCGGTTGCTGAGGTGTATGAGCCTCGCAGCAGTGTTCATTATGGACTGGAGAGGTGACAGTCTCTGGAGGGGGAGGCCAATTAAAAGCGAGTTACAGTAGTCTAGACGCGATATGATGAGAGAGTGAATAAGAATTTTGGCAGCGTCTTGGGTGATAAATGATCGTATTTTGGATATGTTCTTTAGGTGGAAGTGACATGATTTGATAAGTGACTGGATATGAGGAGTGAATGACAGGGCAGAATCTAGGATAACCCCAAGGCACCGGGCCTGGGGAGAGGGGGTGATAGTGGAATTGTTAACTATGATGGATACTTCGGGGATGCTACTGGTGTTATTTGGAGGAAAGAGAACCATTTCAGTTTTGGAGAGGTTTAATTTAAGGTAGCGTTGCGACATCCAGGTAGAGATAGCGGACAGGCAGGAGGAGACGCGAGTTAGGAGTTCTGGGTTGAGATCAGGAGATGAGAGATAGATCTGAGTATCGTCAGCATAGAGGTGGTAGTGGAAACCGTACGAATTTATTAATTTGCCAAGGGAGGAAGTGTAGAGGGAGAATAGTAATGGTCCTAGGACAGAGCCTTGAGGAACTCCAACAGAAAGAGGTAGGGGAGAAGATGATGCTCCATTGTAGGAGACACTGAAGGAACGATTGGTTATGTAAGAAGAGAACCAGGACAGGGCTGTGTCACGAAGGCCAAGCGACTGGAGGGACTGGAGGAGGAGAGGGTGATCTACAGTGTCAAATGCGGCTGAGAGATCAAGCAGTATTAGTAGTGAGAAATGATTGTTGGCTTTTGCGGTTAAAAGGTCATTAGTTAGTCGAGTCAGGGCAGTTTCCGTGGAGTGTTGTGACTTAAAACATATCCATTTCAAACATTGACAGATTTTTCGAGTGTTAACAACCATGCTTAGTAAACATATAGCATATATTGAGTTAACATTTACTCCCTAATATCAACCTAAATCCGTTCCATTTGTTAAGTCAGCATTTTACTTTCTTTTCTATCTTTTAACCTTTTGACCCTATATCAGGAAGAATGATGTGACAATTTTTTACTTATTGGTATTCTTATTAAAGTAAGAGAGGCTGAAATCCGAAAGTATAAATGCCACTACAGAATCTCTGTATTTTAAGAGTTAAAAAAAATTGTATCATAGTGCTTTGCACTCTGAAGCCACGCCAATGGGAATCTAACCCTAACCTGTACAGGAGTTTGTTAAAAACTAATGGTAAGTGAGGCACAGTGAAAATGAATCTACAACTGCAATTGGTTTTATCTAAAATTCTCTGCTAAAATGCAGATGTGAGTTTTTCTACTTTCCAAGCATTGTAACTCCTACCTTGTCCTAACCACAAACACATACACAGATCTCTCTATTGAAATGCAGATTCTTGGCTTCAACTCTGAAGACATTTGTGTGAAAATATTGCTTTGAAATAAGAAAAGAGAGGGGAAATAGTAATTTGTAGTTTAGCAGCAATTAAAATACAAGTAAAAGAAGAAAAAAGTTGATAAAATAAAATTATTTATAATTAAAAAAAACAGCAATTACAAAAATATTAAATCATGTTAGTTCAACCTGCTGAGATGCTACAGAAGTCAATGAAAATTTGTCAAGTGATTAATCGTATTCTTTTTTCTGGCAGAATATGGTTTCATTATTTTTCAAGTTTCAAACTGGCAATGTTGCCAATTTATCAGCAACTTTCATGCAGCTTGACTAGTAGTAACATCTACATGGAAGCCTCTAAACCAGTGGTTAGCAATCTCTACTTGAAAATTTGGTTAGGGCACCCCTTACGATCAGGAAATGACTACAGATCTATGAATTCTTACCTTATTTGGCCTTCAAGTTTGAGCCTTATTCTCCCCCCCCATACCGGGTTCTCACCCTGCCCCCATGTTTCAAGCCCCACAGTTTGGGAATCAATGCTCTAAACTTTTTTCAGGTGAATAAAACCACCTTTGCTTGATTAAACTTTACTTCTGCTTAATTAAAGATCCTGTATTTCTTAAACATGATTGTCTATTTGTATCTGCAAATATGTTTTGGTCATCTAGTAGAGGGCACAGTGGAACAAGATTTTGTTTAAAAATAACTTTTGTCAGTCTTTTTTGCCTCTCATTTTTACATAAGCTGGCTAGCAGCTGCACCTAAAGGCAAATTCCCATACTCATGCAATTTGAAAAGGTAACTGCCCCATTGCTAACTGAGGAATTATCAAAGGCTTCTTGACTTTCAAAGGTAAGCCTAGAAAGAAATGTTGTTTCTTGATCAAATAACACAGGTTATGGTATACATATAGAAATCTATTCACACATAGGCTGAAAACTTCATAAATGTGGTAATTTCCAACAAAACTGTATGACTATGTAGTTGTCTTTTGTTTGTTTCCCTTGAGAAGGGCACAGGTGATGACTGAAATATATTTTTGAAGTCCTGTTTAATGCTTATTATTTAATAGCACCCAGGCATTTGGTCAGTCAGTGTGGTGTGCTCCTTTCAGTACAATTGTTGACTATAGTTACAATTTTTTGGGTTGAACTACCTACACTGCTTCTAGTAAAAAAAAACGAAGTCCATCAAGTTCAACTCCTCCAACAGAACATTAGTTTATAAAAGTATACATACCTATACAGACCTAGCTTTACAATAAAATATATAAACTATTAATACCAATATCTATACTAACTAACTATAGATCTTAAGATCACAATAGCCTTGGAAATTATGCTTGTCTAAGAAATCATTCAAGCCACTCCTAAAGGCTATTAATAAATCAACCATGACAAAATCACCCAGAAAGGTATTCCACAAACTCACTGTCCTTACCGTAAAGAACTACCAACACTGCTTCTAGTGAAAATTCAAATCCTCAAGTCTAAAGGGACATCCTGCAGTCTATTGATCTTTTCCATGGGACAAAAGATCCCGCACTATTTGTCTATAATGTTCTCTAAAGTACTTGCAAAGAGTTATCATGTCCCCTTTTCGCCAGAGAAACCCCAACCTTAACAGTGTTTCCTCATAGTCCTCCTCCTATTTGAACCATATCAATGAATATATGGAGATGATCAGCAAACCCAGAGCTGTACATACGCACAATATAATTGTCAAGCCAATTGGTCATATCAGTACAGCTTTGTCTTCCAACTAAGATATGGCTATGCATGTCACGACTCTGCGCTGATTTACTAATGCATTTACCTGTTGTGCCACTGGAGGCATAAGACAACTTAGTGATGTCTTGCTCATTATTATTGTTGTACCTGTTATACTCCTACCTTCTGCTTTATCTCTCCACCCATCTCATTATTCCCATCTCTATCTCATTATTCAATCCTGACCCTTTATAATACTGCCCCTGACCTTTGCTCAGTGCTTGATCATTATACTGTTGCAGTGATCTTGCTCCCGGTTCCTGTGAACCAGTTCACGTGACCCCCTCTGGTTCCTTGCTCCTGATTCCTAGACCTGTTCAAATTCCTAAATGTTCCTGTGCCATTGTGTCCCTCCATGCCCTATATCAATCTTTGAATGGGAGTCCGCAATTAATCTCTATATGCATTAAGCCAAAGGGACTCGCCCCAGTTCCATAGGCAATCAACGTACAAAAGAGTTTATATCAAAAGATATAGGTCCCAAGGCTTTCAAATAGTTAAAACAAAAATATTTATTTAAGTTACATTAAAGAAGCGATACATACTGACCCCACATGGTCCACCTTACGCGTTTCGTACCCTCTGGCACTTAATCATAGGTGTCTCTGTTAACAGCATGCTTCAACTAGTATTTGTACCCTGTTGACCCCTCCCATTAAGTTTAAAACCAATCGACATTCAATGGGGATTAACCCTATATTCTCAATATCTTCCCATAGTTTCCACTGTGGGGCATATGTATCTTAATCCATGTATCTTCAATGGTAATTTAGAGTAACAAATTCAGTTGTTAACACACTTAGTTAAATTCATGTGAAATATAATATAAATAAGTCTAAAATTAGTACAAACATTGGTTACTTTGCAAACATATATTAGCTATAGAAACCGTCAATATGTTTATCGAAAGAGTTTTCTTTTAATGTTATAACTGATAATTGCAACAAGTCTACATATTTGGCTAGTTCAAATATAGCAAGTGACGTCAAATTCATAGTGAAATCCTATGGGTAAGTGTGTTCCTAAATGAAAAATCCAATAGACCTCTCTCCTCTCCAGTAGTCTAAGCTGGTCCCCTCCTCTTACTCCCAGTCTTCCTCTCGCTATCCCTTGAATGGAGAAATGGTTTATATCTCCCCCATTACATATTACAAAGTGTCTAGTAATATTACTTTTTTCTGCTGTTCGAGGATTTTTTATCTGACTAATATGCTCCCTTGCTCTTTCCTTAAGTTTTCTCGTTGTGCAGCCAACATACTGTTTCCTGCACTTCAAGCACGTGATCAAGTAGATCACAAAAGTGGTGTTACAGTTAATATACCTCTTGATGTCAAACTCTCTCCCTGTTACTGTCGACCTAAATTTCTTGGATACATTCACATGTTTACAGGTTATGCATCTATGACTCCCACATTTGTAATTCCCTATTGATGTTAGTGGTCCCAGATCTCGTTTTTGTCCTTCCGATCTAAAATGGCTAGGTGATAGCATGTCCCTCAGGGTATGAGCCCGTTTAGGGATAACATTAATCCCCAGGCTCAATATGCTGAAGAAGTACTCATCACCGAAAAGGATGGGCAGAAATTTCTTAATAATTTTCGAAATTTCAATAAATTGCTTACTATAGCTGGTGGTAAGTGCCACTTTATCTACCCAGTCTTGATTTTTAGTCCTATTACCATTCCCCTTAAGCAGATAATTTCTATCACTCCCTTTTGCTCTCTGGAACGCTTCCTGTATAGTTTTATGTTTATATCCTCTTTCCAGGAATCTCTCCCGCATGTCTCGTGCCTGCTTACCAAAATCCTTATTGCTGGAACAATTTCTTCAAGGCTCAGAAATTGTCCAACTGGTATACCTTCAATTAACCTTCTGGGATGACAGGACGAGGCATGCAGGAGAGTATTTCCACTGCAGGGTTTGCGAAAAATGCTAGTATTGATTTCATTCCCTTCCACCACCAACAACACATCCAAAAATTCTATTTTATTTAAGCTGAACTGACTAGTGAACCTCAAATTCAATTCATTTTTATTGATGTCCTTCACAAAGCCGTCAAACTCCCCCTGGGTGCCTTGCCATATGCACAAGAGATCGTCTATATAACGAAAGTACAATTTTAAATATTTCTTCTGTTCAATAGAAATATGGGTCTCCTCCCACCACCCCATATATAAATTAGCATATGAGGGGGCGAATTTCGCACCTAGCTGTCCCTCGTTTTTGTAAATAAAAGTTGGCATCAAAAGTAAAATAATTATGTTCCAGGAGGAATTTGACGGCATCCAATAGGAAGTTTATCAATTCCCTTGACTAATCACTGTATTTCATCAGATGATATCAAATTGCCCATATGCCTTTGTCATGTGGAATCGATGAGTACAATGAGGCCACATCCAGTGTACCCCATGCATTATTTGCTGCCCATCCTAGAGTATTTGTAACATATGTGTAGTATCCCTAGTATAACTATCTAATCATGTTACTAATGGTTGGAGATGTACATCAATCCATTCTGAGAGGTGTTCATTTAAGGAACCAATCCCAGAGATAATTGGTCTCCCCAAAGGAGGTCTCTCTTTTTTATGAACCTTTGGGAGATGATAACCCTGCTCATTGATTCCCCAGTTCTGAATTCAACAGTGATATAACAGTAAATAACTTATCCTCTGAAAGATCCCTGGCAATGGACCCAATTAGGTGCATGACAATAGTACCAACCACCAGCCGCTTGTGCCTTCCAGCATGGTGGGCACGCCTCAACCAATGTCACATATCCTTCCAGACACCAATGCTCTTAGAGAGGAAACCCACCAACCAAATCCCACTGACCAACTTGGGACTGTCAGGAGTGCTTAGTGGCGCTCCTAAGATGGACATGAACACTAGCACCTGAGGAAGGGTCACTATGATCCAAAACATGTAGTGCAATCCAATAAATGATTACCTGTTCGGAAAAAGCATTGGTTCTTCAGAGTGATATATTGTGACTCCCAAGATGGGGTAGGTTCCGGCTCTGGCGTCATGATGTTGGCGTGTAGCTGTAGGATGTCACGACCCTGTGTTTGGTGCAAAATTTGAAAATAAAAGACGCTCAGGATGCCGGTTCAACGCCCAATTATAGGTTCCAAATACTGATGTTCCTGGGTATTCCTAATTTAATTATTCTCTGGACTTTATGACCCTTGCTATTGACTTTGACCTTGTTCCTGTGTTGCCTGCCTTTGAACTTTGCCTGAACCTGACCACATTTATTCCTAAACCTTTTGGCTACCTTGAATCTGATTTTAACCCTTGGGCTTACTCCATGGTCCGGACTCCTCCACTATTGGAACCTCAAGGCCCCTGACAGGGACTACATAAAATCCTTCTTGTCAACCAACTCTCCTCATTGCTAGGGACCCGCTGCTGCACGGCTGTGACAATGGGCTATCCACCTTGCAGCTCCGCTTAATCATCAACCCCAAATACTTACCATACCATGTTGACTTAACCTGTATCCCAATAACCCAGGCCACAATTATGACAACTAGCACAAAAGGTTAAACCAAGGAAGAGAGGGTGGGACTCCTTTTCTCTTTCCAAAATGGATACCCTCCTTAACTTTAACCAAACTCCACCCCCTACCCACTACATAACTAAGCCCAAACTAACAACCCCTGCCTCACAGCTTTGTCCCATCCCTGTCATATGCTGGCCCAGGCTTTCCTTTCTACTGTAAAGTTTGAACATTCATTGAGAGCACAGTTGCTTATTAAATCACTTCCCTAAGTTTATTAAAGTTTTCTTTTAATGTTTATCATGGCTTCTTATATCAGTACTGCTGTTCATGGTTACACCCAGGTTACCCAGTCTTTAGGCTCCCAAGTTCCTGGTACTCCATGGTGTCTCCCCAGGGAAGTTGTGACAATGCAGGTCTGAGTGTCCTAAAAATATATTCCCAGGATTGACTGTTTGCTGTTTGTGGGAGTTGTGCTCTTTGTGGATGTTTGCATAGTTGATATGTGAAAACACTTTAGTTAAAAGTTTGTTTCATGAAAAATATTGTCTATATCAGGCTAGTAGTGATGAGCAAGATTCTTGCTAGGTATGGTCAAAATTTGCCAATTGCCATTGTTGAATATTTGAAAAACGTGGTGACAAACACCATTGTCCCCAAAGTATTTTGTACAGAACATAGACTGCTATGAAAAAAATAGCAGACTACAATATAGTCTGCACAGAAATCGTTGTAGCAGAAAAAAAATTTCAGCATAAAAGTTCATTGCAAAAAATGCCCATATACTCCAATGTATTTTTTGTGGTAAAAGTTCTGTAAAAAAAACATCCTATTGACTTATATACGCTTCAATGCGAATTTTTTCTGCAGTTTCAATAATTGGTAGCAAATAATACTGCTATTGGGGGAAGTATGTGGGGATTATTGTCTCAGACAACTCTAGTTTTGCAAAGTGTTGCCTCTGCAATTTAATTGTCAAAACTATATTGTAGATTAAAAATGATCAATGTTTAAATGTTATCTAATCATATAAACAGATCTGGCAGTGTCATTTATCAGGTCACAAATTCTAGGAAGTTACCCCATAACTTATTTACTTACTTAACTCACATAGGGCTTCAACCTACAATAATGACTTCACTAACCCTTCATGGATGTATATGTTTACTGTCAGGGATGGGCGAATTTGACCCGTTTCGTTTCGCCAAAAATTCGCCGCCTGCGAAATGTCGCAGACGCCCATTTAAGTCTATGGGCGTCAAAAAAATGTTGTCGCGCGTCTTTTTTTTTGATGCACGTCTCCATACAAGTCTATGGGCGTCATTTTTTGGCGAAACGAGGCGAAAAAATTCGCCCATCCCTATTTACTGTTTACCCCTCAAAACATTGTCCTACAATAACTGCAGGACAACTGGTCCAAAAATTGACCAGCTTTAATTTAGTGACCCCCTAAACTGTAAACTGTTAAATTAGCTTACATTAAGTCCTTTGGGTGTAGCTTATCCAAGAAATCCTCTTGAAGAAATTTAACTTTTTTAAATTTCTTCATTTTTCTGAAGATATACAAAGAAATTTTGATCTAGTGCACTGGATGAAGGGGCACGTCCCTGAAACGTTTGCTGGGATCTCATAAATAAAAGAAGCTTTTTTCAAAAAAATGTTTGCAGAAGCAGTACTGTATGTGGAGTGTGCCTATGTTCTATTTTGTTTGGAATCTAAGAAGGCTTTTGGTTTGCAGCAGGGCCTACGTGGAGCACCTCCAGTGAGTTATAAAGTTTTTGTTCACACGAAACAAGTCTTTGCGGGGAATGAGTATAAAAGTTTAGACACACCTCATAGCGATGTCATGTTATCAGAATTCTAAAAATAGACATTATTTCATTATTTATGTTATGCATATACAGGTATGGGACCTGTTATCCAGAATGCTCGGACCTGGGGTTTTCAGGATAACAGATCTTTCCATAATTTGGATCTTCATACCTTAAATCTACTAGAAAATCATGTAAACATGAAATAAACCCAGACTATAAAGGAGTTTCTGGGAGATGGCCATTCTGTAATTCAGATCTTTCTGGATAATGGGTTTCCGGATCCCACACCTGTATAAATGAAAATGGATTTTGCTGATTTTACATGCAGTGCAGCAAGTCTTTTGACAATTTTAAAGCTTCTGAAAAACAGATTGATTTGCAAATTCTTTTGCATCAGACACAAATTAGCCCTAATGATATCCAGTATATTCTAAAATAATGATTTATACCAACAAGGAAGGGACAAGTAATTTTTGCTACAAGTATTTTTGTGCCACACTGCAAAATCATAACTCCTCATCAAATGGATTGAGCTTACTTCTTATCAACATTCTGGCTGACATTACAAAAGCATAAGTTCAACATGGGGCTTATTTATCAACACTCGGCAAAATTTACATGGGTCAGAAACACATGGCATTGTCAAATGTTTGCTTTTATTGTTGAACCTGAATACTGGCTGTTAAAAAAAGCTAATTACTCATAGGTTAATATCAGTTACCAACCTAGTAAAACATTTGCCCAGTGACTGAATTCATATATATCTTTATGCTTTTCAAAGTAATGTTTATTACTAACAAATGGAGAAGATGGAACTAGATTCAAACTATTGATGAGCAGGTTGAGCCCTAACTTGGGGGACACATTGGTTTACTATTAGTTTGGGCCAAGAAGGTAAGCTGCAGCTGTGGCTTCAGGCTAGTGGAAGGTCAAACTTCAAAATGGCCCCTCCCCTTTGGTGATTTAATAGTGCTGACCCCTCCCTCGTGGTGGCTGATCCTGCTTATATACTGTATGTCATCAATGGAAAGTTGGGCTGGGTGTGGGTCATAAAGCAGGAGAGGATTTCAGAGTTGTGTGAAGGTTTGAAAGTGGGCAAAAAATGATATACAATACTCTTTTGTGGTTTCCTTCTGTTGTTTACTTTTTCTTTTGTTATGCCAGGTGAATGCTACTTATAGGAACCCCATAAGTTGTACCATGTTTAATGGTAGAGTGGGGATATATGTATGAGAGCTCACTATGAAAATCACCTGAAATTATGTCTCTCTACATGCAAAATTTGTTCAAAAGGCAGATATTTAGTTAGATTTTGTTTGTACTGGAATCAGTTATTTGAGTGAGCTCTAATACATCTACTAGGAAAGGAAGCCCCCCCCCCACCATAAGATATATTGGATCATTCATCTGACATCCAACTGCTGCATGAAGAGAATGAAGAGAAACAGATACTGATAGAGGGATAGTGAACATAAACATGATTATTTCAGAAAGAATGCAGAATATTTAATTGTTTGTATTTACAAAGTTTCTTACTTCAGCATGAGGAAGCTTATAATAAATTAAAATTTTCACGAAAGTCCCCCTTTATCCTTCACAATATGGATAGGGACAAAGGGAAAAGGTTTTGCTGTCTACATTCTGCTACTAAACATGGCAGAGCCCTGTGTTGCTGTGCCTTCCCAATTTCTTTACTAGAGCAGGTTCTAGTGGCCTATGTAGATATCAATATGGAAATATAAAGTAACTGTAAGGTATTTGTATGTGAAGATTTCAGTCCTCCATGGTCTTGTTCTTCCACTGCACACACATAGGGGGTTATTTACTAAACTCCAAATGCAAAAAGCCTGAAAAATTTGTGATTTTCTTTTATAAAATCAGACTTTTACATTTTTTTTAAATTTTCAGAATTTATTAAACCCTGTGGATGGAAAGTCAGAATTAGAAAATCCGGCAGTTAAGACCTGTCGAGGTTGCATATAAGTCAATGGGAGAAGTCCCAATGATTTTTTGATGTGCATTGGGTTTCGTGCAATACCCCAAAGTTTTGTCACGGCCGGCACCCAATACCAGAACAAATGCCAAGGACCCTGGTCTCGGCTCGGCTTCACCGGTAGTGTGACCACCTTTGGGATTCGGGAGGAGCCCTCAGCTTAATTGGGTGCCACCTGGACTTAACGAGGGGTACAAGGCGAGGTGTTCTGGCTGGCAAAGGGGCACGACCAGATAGCAAGAGTCTTTGGGCAGAAGGTCAAGGACAAGGCATCTGGTGGAAACGGAACACACCGGATCAGGACAGGCAGCTAACAAAATCGTCAGGCAAGCAAGGGGTCAAAACCAGATAATCAGACAGACTGGATAAGGCAGAAGGATGGTCGGACAGGCTGGGTCGAGACAGGCGGATATCAGAATCGTCAGGCAAGGGTCGAACCGGGTTGTCAATCAAGGGGTTAAGCAGGAAGAGTTGTCGTAGGCAGGCAAGGGTCAGGATACAGAATGCAGAGTAGTCAGGAACAGGCAGGGTCAAACACGGATAATCAGTCAGGATATCAAATTCAGGAACAGGTAGCACAAAGCTCAGGAAACCACAGGATATGATCCTATAACGGGCACTGGCTACAGGTCTGAATGGGCCTTAAATAAGGTCCCAATTCACGTCAAAACATGCGCAATTTCGCGCCATTGTGCACTGACGCAATCACGCCAGCGCGCCTGCGCCTTTAAAAGACGCGCCCTAGGGATCCAAGATGGCGCCAGCAAAGGGAGAACAGGAGCGGCGCAGCAGGCGTCCACGCCAAGGACGCGGCGTGGACCCTGCTGCCCACTAGACCACCAGAGTAGGTTTCTTACAAGTTTTCCGAGTTTTCGGGCAAAAAGCATAAGAAATCAGAGTTTTCGGGTGAAAAATCGGAAAAAATCTCAAATAGGATGAAAAAACCTGAGAAAATCGTGAAAATCTGATTTTTTTTCCCGCAAATCAAATTTTCGTGAAAATTAAATAATAACAAAACGTAAAAAACCTGAGCAGATTTGATTGGAGTTTGTAGCAGAAAATACTGAGATAAATTCGGACTTTGATAAATAACCCCCATACTGTATGTCACACTGGAAAAAGAATAAAAATATGTTTTCTGTTTCCTCCATTCACAAAGGTTCCGTTTTTCTTACTTTTTCTGTCTGTGAAGTTCCCCTTCATGCCCCTGTAGAGATAAGTAGAAGACTTTTCTATAAGAATCCTTTGTATGAGATGTAGGCATAGCAACCCACTAGTCACAATACCCTTCTCCTAATAAGATACCATATCAGATCTTGCTCTTTCTTCCCAGGTATGCACAAAATATTTTTTTTTACCCTAGTGAAGAGGATGTGTGACTGATTAATCTGTCCCAATTTGACATGCATTGGCACCGTGACCAATTTATGGTTTAAAAGGACCATTATATTCCGCCGTGCTGTACAAAAGAGGACGTGCATGCAAGAACTGACAGATACAGGAGGTAAAAAGTGCCACGTGATGTTTCCCAGCATCCAATGACTGTACAAGTGTGGCACTGTGATACCTGCTGTACGTATATCACCCTATTTCTCTTGCTGTCCTTTTATAATTTCCTTCCCTGCTTTCTTTCCCTGTTTCACTCCTCTTTGTGAATCCATCTCATTGATCCGTCCTATTTTCTTCTTCTTGTTTTGTATAGTCTTTTCATCTTTGCTTTGCTTTTACTTATTCTGCTCATGGCTTTTTGTATTCCCTTTCTCTCAGCATTCTGTTCTTTTGTACACCATAGATTCCTCCTCTGCACGCCACTCCCCTCTCTCTCACGTTAGTGCCCCGGACAGACTTTTCAGTCTCTCTCTCCTTTATGCATCCACTTTATTTATTATTCACAATGCCCCAAGCTGATCTTTTACAAACAACAAATCATCCATCCTACTTCTAGAGAAATTAGTTGATGCTGGGAGATAAATCCTTTCTAGCAGAGAATGGGTAACATTGTGCTGTGATTCCCCTATCAAGAGAAAGCACAGTGTACAGGCTATCATTCGCAGATATCCTAATCTATATCCAGCCAAAGAACTAAGGGGTTACACTTGCTATTGTTACAGTTTATTCATAAAGATGTGCTTAAAAACAGTGCTGTTGATAAAATAAGTTAAAATAAAATAAGCAGAGACAATAACATTTATACTGTAGCTGTGTTGGTTGTTGTAGGACTATACCTCTCAACATTCTCTATCTTATTACAAAGCAGTAAAGCATGATGGGGGCTGTAGTCCATCAACATCAGAGATGGATTCTTAAAGGAACACAGCACAACTTTTTATAAGTCCTCCAATTGACCTATCCATGCAGTATTCTGCTTGCTTTCTTTTTATTTAACATAATAATGGCAGAAGGCTTGAAAAATGCTTTTCTATCTCTGAACGCCACTAAATCCACTCTGAAGTTTAAATGCAGTGTAATACTGAGAAGTAAAAATCTCATTCCTTACTAACACTACATTAGTCACCTTAATATCAAATATGCTGGGATTACTGTGCAGTTTTTGCTTCCAAATATTACACTTAAATTTAACGTAAGAAGTGCAGATGTAGCATTGTTTAGGTGGTAAGTTTAATAAAACTATAAAGTAGGCTAATGGCCTTGGAGTACTTGCATGGTGATGGTACAGTGTATCTTTAAGAATCCAACATGCTTTAATCATTGATAATATGCTGGGGGTCCCATTCACTAAGTTCGAGTGAAGGAATAGAGGAAAAATATTTCGATTTTCGAATGGTTTTTTTGGCTACTTCGATCATCGAATTGGCTACTTCGACCTTCGACTACGACCTTCAACTTCGAATCGAACGATTCGAACTAAAAATTGTTCGACTATTCGACCATTTGATAATCTCTTTAAAAATTTCTTCGACCCCCTAGTTCGCCACCTGAAACCTACCGAGGCCAATGCTTTCCAAGTTTTTTCTGATCAAAGGATAATCCTTCGTGTGATGGATTAAAATCCTTCGAATCGTTCGATCGATGGAATTGCGCAAAATCCTTCAATTTTGATATTCGAAGTTGAAGGATTTTAATTCGCCAGTCGAATATCGAGGGTTAATTAACCCTTGATACATCTGCCCCTAGGTGTTGTAGTCCAGCAACATCTGGGTGAGGCAAAGCTGATTGGAAACATTAATGTCCCCTTTAAAGGATTTCATATAATGATTTTTTTTCCCTTGGAATAAGGGTTTATGCATAGAAACCAGTTATGTTTGATGTGCAAATTTTCAGCTGTTCATTTGTATTTCACAAAGACCTATGAGATAAATACATACACTGCTGGATAACAATAGGTCTTGGGAAGTAGAAACTGTCCTAGTTAAAAAAAAATACATGCATTTTTCAATGTAAATATTTTGCTTCAAATGTCACTGCATTAAATGTCACACAAACTTTTATGGAAGTGTTGTTCTTCCCGACCACAGTTCAGCAACCTTAGAGATTGACTCTTAAAGCAACACTTAAAGCAAACATGTTCATGAGTCCTCCTGGGCTGTAAAACTCATATTAATTATTTTCATATTTCGTATTGACCCAGAAGATTGCCAGGTGAAAGGGAGGGTACTCTCTGAAAACCCACAAAATCCACAAGAAATATGTTAAGAGTATTTTAATCCTTTAGGCATCAATTGAATACATCAAAGTAGAATGCAGTTATTAATTTGGCACATAAACAAGATATTCTAAGATGCTTGGCCTATTATGTTATGCGACCCTGATGTTAAAGGGTTCTGAGGCCTTGATGTTCCTTCTGGCATTCTCTCATGGGAGTGTCTTCTCTCCCACCATCTCTCTTTCTCTATTCAAACTAGGCTTGTGTTTATACAGTTTTAGTATATATCATATTCCACTTAACACACCCATTTGCCAGTTATAGGTATTGCCCAATTCATACCTTCTGTTCTGGTTATTTGGCTTTCAGTAGCCATAGAGTCGGCCTAACTGTGACAGGATCCTTTCCACCATTGACGTCCGTATACCCTATACCAGAACCCACAGGCGTGGCTCACTTTCGAGGTAACTTTTAGTATGTTTTAGAGTGCTCGATTCCTAGCAACCTTTGTATTTGTCTTAATTATTTATATTTTATAGTTTTTGAGTTATTTGCCTTTTTCTTCTGACTCCTTCTAGCTTTCAAATTGGGTTCATTGAAGTGTTGTGCGGGCCAGCCTGAAGCCCACGGGACCAGTGGGTTTACCCGTGGGCTGGGGCCCAGTGGGTTAGGGTCAGGTATGGGTTGAGTTTTTCTCTACCCCACACATCACTAGTTCATTGATCCCATTTAAAAAAACGAATGCTTTCTAAGGCTACAAATTTAATGTTATTGCTACTTTTTATTACTCTTATTAATTCTCTTTCTATTCAGGCCTCTCCTATTTATATTCTCTCATTCAAATCAGTGCATGATGCTAGGGTAGGGATCTTAGAAACCAGATTGCTGAAATGGCAAACTGGAGAGCTACTGAACAAAATGCTAAATAACTCAAAACCCACAAATGTGAAAAAATGAAAATCAATAGCAAATTATCTCATAATATCACGCTCTACATCATACTGAGGTGAACAGCCCCTTTAACTACAGTGTAATATTGCTGCTACTACTGTTACTGCAATTTACTACTAATTGTAGTAGAATTAAACTTAATATAAGTTCTCTCCCTAGCCTCTATGCTGGGAGAGGAAAGCTGAGACTCTTGATGTAGTTTAATACTGCTTCCAAGACCCAACGGATTAAAGTGATAATTTCATACCACCAGAAAGACCATAAATTAACTGTAAGGCACATTGGGGTAAATTTATCAAAGAGTGAAGTTCCGCCACTAGAGTGAAATTCCGCAGCTTTCAATTCATTTCTATGGGATTTTGAAAGGTGTATTTATCAATGGGTGAAAGTGAAAGTTCACCCTTTGATAAATAAGCCTATAAAAATCCCATAGAAATGAATGGAAAGTGGCGGAATTTCATTCTAGTGGCGGAACTTCACTATTAACTTTTTGATAAATATACCCCATTGACTAATCTGGACGCAGTACGCAAAGTACAATTTTGAGCACAATTGCCACATTTTTCCCCACCACGCAGTATTTTTCCCCAGAATTCTGACATCATTGTGGACAGAAATGGCTGATTCTCTTGACGCAGTTGCATGTACTACAATTGTGTCTGTTCTGCCAAAATGGATGGTTGTGCTGAATATTTAGAAAGTCTGTCTTATCCATGCCGTGTAGAGATAAGCAGGTCAAGAAAAACTTTGTATGGGTTTGGGCTCCCACCTCCATGTACAGTATACAACAACATGTTCACATGTCTGGCACAGCCTATAGGCACAAGAATCCTTCTAAGCATTATACACTATGAACAGCACTGGAGTCTATAAAAACCACAAGAACCTGGTTAAAATAGAATCTTGGCTCAAGTTTATCTGTAGGCTAGCTATATAACTCTTTTTAGAAATGGCTGCTAAACACTCATTGACTATGCATTCTCCAATTTTTTTATGAAAACAAACTGGTTATTGACTATTAGGAATTATGAATAACCTCTTTAAAGTACTTTGGGCTATACTGGCACTATATAAATAAAAGATGATAATATACCTTACCTGTTTTAAAGATGTCCTGTTTAAACATATTATATGGAAACTTTATACTGAATATTTAGTTTGTCTTTACTCCTTGAATAGAAATATCCTAAATCTGGATGATATCTTAGGTCAGACACCTTTGTGCAGTAATACTGTCTTTCTGGTGCCATGTTTTAGTGCTCAGTTGTCTGTGTATGGATACTGACTGAGCAAATTAAAAACATTTATGTTTGTTTACGCTTTAGATTTTTTACCTATGAAAATTAACCATGAAACCATTTAAACTTATTTTGAGGGTTTCAAAATGACATTCATTCCATTACACAGAGAAACCACAGTGGGGTGTTCTAAACATGCAATTATGTATACCACTAAAATGATCCACAGTTAAATGTTCATTGTTTTATTTTTTCCTTTTGTATAGGGATGATTGTTTCTGAATACAGGAGTATATGCCAAATCATATCTTTGTTTTATATAAGGCATAATACCAGTTTAGTTACTGCAGGTTACTTTTTCATATATAGAAACTCTTTGTAGAGTAGGTGTTTTTTTTTAAAAAAAAACAGAAATAAGGAAAATAACAGGAATAGGTAGTTGTCAAATGTCTATATTGTGTAGGCTTTTCTCTTTAACATGTATTAATGAGTTTGATACTATATTGGTCTAGAGTGAATTGAAAAACAGATCATTCCACTAATCCAGGGGTCAGCAACCTTTACTATCAAAAGAGCCATTTTGCCCCCTTTCCACTAAAGAAAAATAGTCTGGAGCTGCAAAACATACAACACAGCCTATAAACTTATAACATTTTTTTAATTTTAACTGTTTTAATTTTCTACTGTTCTTATCTGTTTAATGTGACTTCTGCTGATCTTCCCTCTCTTGTCTTGAGTGTGTGACCGCGGTAAGGACCACGATGAATCATCTTGATGCGTCTCGTTCTTGCCTGTCACCCATGGGACGTCTATGCAGCCCTCACACCTGCTGGCGGCTTCCTGTGTGTGCGACCGCGGTAAGCTAAACGTTAGCTTACCATGGTCACTCACTCAAGAAGCCGCCAGCAGGTGTAAGGGCTGCATAGACGATGTGACAGGCAAAGCCGGCAAGACTGAGCCGCAGCAAGCAGGATGAAGAGCCACATGAGGCTCCGGAGCCGCGGGTTGCCTACCCCTGCACTACTCTATTCAATATCTGGATACATTAATATTATTTATCTACATAATTTATAGGATACCACCATTTCTGGATAGGCTCTGGTTGAGAGCGCTTCTTACAGTGCATGCACAAGGGCTGGTTTACTATTATTAGTGCTAAATAGTAGTAGTTTAAGCAATCCATTTTGATCAGTTTACTATAAGGTAGAAAATAAAAGCAAACACACTACTGCAACATCCCATAATCCCATAGTATCATGACACCATAACCTTCTCCCCCCAATAAATTTCCTCTGAACAGCCTCACGTTTGCCAAAATAGTGGCACATTAGGCCCCTCATTTAGTACCAATACACTCCATAAAGCCCCCAACAGAGTTCTTCCTTTATGACCCCAATATGAAGCACCACAGTTATTAATGCCCCAAAGGAAGTGCCCAAACAACCAATTATATTCCCAGATGTGCTCTCACTACAAATCATACCTACAATACAATTCCCCATATCCATATTATCCCCAAAGCCAATAATTCTAATAAGCACCTTAATTAGTTTCGAAACTCCAAAATACTCTCACTAGTGCATAGCAGCAGACAGATAGCCCTTGTGATCAGCAGCAGGTCAGATTTTCAGTACGATCTCCAATTTATTACAATTTTCTATTTGTAATCTGTGCTAGATACAAGATTGTGAATTGTTATATGTGAGCTCAAAAAAGTTTAAAAAGCTATTAATATTTTAACAATGCACAGATACCTTTTATTTTTTGGTGTCCTAATCGTATTGTATAATAGTGCAAATGCGAATAACTATACGAAGCTTAACTAAATATACTTCAATACACCCTTTAATCGGAGCTGACTGGTCATGTTAATTTTAATAGCTGTTTAGGTCTGAGCAGAAATGCTTAAAAATGTCACAAAGTGAACAATCTGTTTGTCTTTCAGAGCTTAGACTATAAAGAGCATGTAAACAGATCGGGTCACTATAAAATAATAAGAAAATAAAAAGTATTAAGAGGTTTTAAGCATTAAGAAGTACAGTATCTATAAATTTGGGGAAAAACATAAAACAAGATGTTATAGTGTCCCATTTAGGAAGATCCCTCTCCAACCTTTTTGTTTTTATTAAGTCTTCTGTTATTTGCTAATTTTATTGTGTTTAGAATGAGAAGTGTCATATTTGAGGTATATCAACTGCCTTGTGATAATACAAAATCAGTATTGTTTTGTCCTTGATGTAAATAGTGGTATCCAGAAAATTGATTTGTTTGTAAGAATGGTTCAATTTGAGGTTAATAGTTATATGGAAATCATTAAACATTCTGTGGAATTGGATGAGATGTTTTTCACAGTCAGTCTAAATGATCAGGATGAGATCAATGAAGTGGAAATAACCCAGGCTATTGTACAAGTGGATTGAAAGTCATTTTTAAATTTAGCCATAAATAGACTTGCCTGTTGGGATGCCATCAGTCTTTCCTGTGGCAGTATACTTATTTCTTTGGTGTAAATTCAATCCTGAATGCATCAACTGTTAGGTAATGGAACATTTGCAAAGTTTCTAAGAGTTACGCAGAGTTTTATATATTAAGGTCCACGGTGCATTTTATTTTTTATTTTTTGCAGAATCCACCACTAAAGTAGGCCATATTTATTCCACAAGATGGTAAAACTGAATACCTAGGGGCCGATTCACTAAGGGTCGAATATCGAGGGTTAATTAACTCTCGATATTCGACTAGGAATTAAAATCCTTCGACTTCGAATATCGAAGTCGAAGGATTTAGCGCAGATAGTTCGATCAAACGATCGAAGGATAATTCCTTCGATCGAACTATAAAATCTAACGATTCAAAGGATTTTAATCCAACGATCAAAGGAATATCCTTCGATCAAAAAAAGTTAGGCAAGCCTATGTGGACCTTCCCCATAGGCTAACATTGACTTTGGTAGCTTTTAGATGGCGAACTAGGGGGTCGAAGTTTTTTTTAAAGAAACAGTACTTCGACTATCGAATGGTCGAATATTCAAACGATTTTTACTATGAATCCTTCGATTCAAAGTCGTAGTCGTAGTTGAAGGTCGAAGTAGCCCATTCGATGGTCGAAGTAGCCGAAAAAAAACTTCGAAATTTGAAGTTTTTTACCTTCGAATCCTTCACTCGAAGTTAGTGAATCGGCCCCCTAAAGTTCCTGGTACAAAAAGAACTTTGTCCTGTGTGTGTGTGTATATATATATATATATATATATATATATATATATATATATATATATATACTGTCAAAGGTGCCACATTTCATTTACTAAAATAGAATATTTGGATATATTATATTAGTAAACACGGAGGTCTATTTATGAACAGTCCCATTTTAGTGGTTTTGGAGGTTTTTAAACAACAATTAGGGGCCGATTCACTAAATTCGAGTGAAGGATTCGAAGTAAAAAAACTTCGAATTTCGAAGTATTTTTTGGGCTACTTCGACCATCGAATGGGCTACTTCGACCTTCGACTACGACTTTGAATCGAAGGATTCGAACTAAAAATCGTTCGACTATTCGACCATTCGATAGTCGAAGTACTGTCTCTTTAAAAAAAAAACTTTGACCCCCTAGTTCGGCAGCTAAAAGCTACCGAAGTCAATGTTAGCCTATGGGGATCTTCCCCATAGGCTTTCCTAAGTTTTTTTGATCGAAGGATATTCCTTCGATCGTTGGATTAAAATAGGGATGCACCGAATCCAGGATTCGGCCTTTTTCAGCAGGATTCGGATTCGGCCGAATCCTTCTGCCCGGCCGAACCGAATCCGAACCCTAATTTGCATATGCAAATTAGGGGCGGGGAGGGAAATTGCGTGACTTTTTGTCAGAAAACAAGGAAGTAAAAACTGTTTTCCCCTTCCCACCCCTAATTTGCATATGCAAATTAGGGTTCGGATTCGGTTCGGTATTCGGCCGAATCTTTAGTGAAGGATTCGGGGGTTCGGCCGAATCCAAAAAAGTGGATTCGGTGCATCCCTAGATTAAAATCCTTCGATGACACTCCAGATGATAAATGGGCTTTTTCTTTCTTTTATTACTTGTGCATCCACTGGCTTAGTTAATTTTTAGTTCGTTTTTTGTTATTTTTCATGAATGATATAGTTTTCATACTATCATGCCATTGTCTCCTTTGCAACATATTTTCTTCATCTGTATAACATTTGTTGTCATTTTGATTTCATTTGTTTAATATGAAAATCAAATAAAATATTTTAAACAAAATCCTTCGAATTGTTCGATTCGAAGGATTTTATCGTTCGATCGAAGGAATAATCCTTCGATCGTACGATCGCAGAATTTGCGCTAAATCCTTCGACTTCGATATTCGAAGTCAAAGGATTTCAATTCCTTGTCGAATATTGAGGGTTAATTAACCCTCGATATTCGACCCTTAATACATCTGCCCCCTAATTTCACTTTCTCTAAAACCACAAATGTCACAAATAGGATAAGTTGCAGAAAAGTCGCATAACAACTATGACTTTTTAGTATTGTCGCACAAAAGCCAGCATCAAAAAAACCCAAAAACCATGAATCTTAAGAAAGATCTTCCATTTGATAGGGGCATCTGCCATTGGCTTCTACATGCTTGTAATGGGTTCTAGCTGGAGTATTTTTTCAGATTCAAAATTATTGCAGTTTTGTCTTATAATAAATCCCGGAAAAGTTGTGATCTTTTTTCCCAAATTTTTCAGATTTTTGTCTTTAAAAGCCTGAAAAGGTTGTGGTTTAAAAAAAATCGCCTCTAAATGTTTATGTAGCTTTCAAAGAAGCAACTTCTTTTAAATATATAATATGCCTTATGGAAACAGTAGTATTTAAGCAGTGACAGAGTTTATTGGGTTAATAGAAAATATGCAATATGCATCATAATAAAATTAGACAGGGGCATAAATGTGGGTACCCCAACAGACATATTACATCAATACTTATTTTGCACAATGTCTTTAATTATCTGCTTCTGAATGAAGGGCTGCTTTAGGTTGGCCAATGGCCTCTTCCACATGTACCGATTAGGTATTCAGATGACCCAGTTTTTCCTTGTCAACTACAACTATTGACGTTTTCAATCCTGTTACTGTGCAATGTACAAATACAGACTGCATAACACAGGGATTTTAAATTTCTATAGACCACTTTGAATATTAGTACATTTATATGTTAAAGTCAGAGTCAAAGGAAATACCATCCTTAGCACTTTCTTTTTAGTGGTGTAAGCAGGTGTTTGACTAGTTGTGTATGTTTTTGAAATACAGATCTCAATTAAAAATGAAATCAAGGAAAATACAGTAAATCAGTCAGTGAGAGGAACTCTAAAGAAAGCCATTCTATCCCACTTAGCAAAAGCAATGGTACAGCTCTGGAGAGCAGCTCTAACCATACGTATATGGTAAACCCCGTGGTATGGGCGCTACACATTATTAAATATATAGACCATATAACAGAAAATGAGGCACTACTATCCTTTGATACCCTGAAAGCTAAATAAAGTTTACCAAACCAGGTGTTTTTCTGTTACATCCAACTTAGACATGCTTGGAAAGCCCATTTTATAAATAATGCTATAGACTCCACTCCCATGAGATTAGCAGATATTATATTCACCCCTGAGTTGTCAAAACCAATCTCCCGATTCTACTCCCTGTTAAACACACCAGAGAACCCAGTCTTACCAGCTCTTTACATGAAATGGATATACTGAACCTTACTCCCAAAATGTGGTCAGATATCCTGGAAACACATAATGCACTGTTAGTACTAAAGACAAAATGATACAATTTAGATATTTGCATAGATCCTATTTAACGCCTCATAGACTACACCTGATTAATTTGACTATACTGGACATCTGTCATAAATGTAGCCACACACCTGCTGATTACATGGTTTGGGAATGTCGAGATATAAGGAAATTATGCACTCTGCAAATAGTAATTTATCCAGAGCAGGTACAGAAAACTATGATTTCATAAATTACATTTTCAAGTCATTATCACAAAAACAGCTCACAACATAGTGTTTTATTTGAGGCCAACAGATTGCTTTTTCATTCCAATATTGTCTGTCTTTGAAGTATTTCATGGTGTAGAGTTACTGAGGCCCTGGTGAAACACTGCATGCATGGTTTGCCTTTGCTTTCATGGATACATTCTAAAGGTTTTGTTTAGGTGCCTTCTTCTGTAAAGTATGACTCTGATGATCTATGATTGTGTCATCTGTATAACCATGGGTGCTATCGAGAATATGAACAATTCAATATATATTTTTGAAGAGTCCTAATATGAAACTAATGTCTTATATTAATATAAAATATGCAGGCTGTTGGAGACATATATTTCAAAGATTTCTTAATTATAGCTTGAAGCTTGTGAATTTACAGTAAATAGATCGACAAATCATTGTCATATATTGGCATTCCAGATCATTTATGGTTTATGAAGACAAGCCCATGCATAATTCCATCAGTCAGTTTTCTGTTCTAGGCATTTATTGCCCTTTAAGTGTAGATTATTTGGCCTATTAGCAATGTCAGAGCTCACGGACTGTGCCTAAATGACTCCCGCTTTCTTAAGGGCACTCAAAATTTGTTCATTTGTTTTTTTTTTTTTTTGCATTGTTTAACCCCAGTAGCTCATTTATATTTTCAAGTGCAGTTGTGGTTCACAAACATCATACAGATGAATGCCATTCATTTAATGTTCCTTGAACATGTGCAAAGTTGAGCTTGGTGACTCTGCCTCTGTCCCGCTTCCTGTTGCAAATTATGCACGAGTGCATCTATTATCATTGCATATCTCATTGCAGTTGTAGTAGTTCCAGGGTTCCTACAGCAGCTTGCATCAACAAACATATACAGCATATATGCATCTACAGAATTATGTGCAGACATCATTTTGATTCAGAGAACCAAAAATGATGCAATACCTGCACTGAAAAATCTTTACAAAAATTACTTTTGACAAAGTTCAAGCTGAATGCAGTTGCATCGGCCACATCCTCCCCTTGCAAGTAAAATATATCCTCTTGTATAGCCTAAAAGTTCCAGAAAGGAAAGAACTTTCATTTCAGTAAGATACAGTATATTTATATTATTCAAATCTACTTTAAAATATGCAGTTAAAATTAATTAGGATCACTGTGCCTTTGCAGACAACCTTTTATGTATGGCACTGCTTTTGGTGCATGTGAAATGTAGTGTTGTGTCCTCCTAAGGCCTCAAGGGCCCCTTGTGGAACCTTGTACTTTATCATGTAACCTATCTTTACCTTAAAATTATTTATTGTTCTTTAGAGTAAGGCAGTGATTTATTTTTTCCCTAAGTACCAAATGGTTATATCTGTAAGGCTTATTTAAATACATTTGTAAACAGTACGCAAAGGCTAATATTTAATGCAACATTTTTTAAATTAAAATTGTATGTTGAAATTTGTACACATCTAAATTAGAATTTTTTTCTGTTGCATTGTGTTTTTAATTGTAGTCACTTTAAGTAATACAGGTATGGGACCTGTTATCCAGAATGATAGGGACCTGGGGGTTTTCCGGTTAACGGATCTTTCCGTAATTTGCGTCTTCATGCCTTAAGTCTACTAGAAATTAATTTAAACATTAAATAAACCCAATAGGCTGGTTTTGCTTCCAATAAGAATTAATTATATCTTAGTTGGGCTCAAGTACAAGCTACTGTTTTATCATTACAGAGTAAAACGAAATAATTTTTAAAAATTTGGATTATTTGGATAAAATGGAGTCTATGGGAGACAGCCATTCCATAATTCGGAGCTATCTGGATATTGGGTTTCCGGATAAGGGATCCTATACCTGCAGTAACTGATTCAGTTGTTGGGAAGGCTGTGATATGGCTGGAGGGGTTAGGGGGTTATTTATCAAGCTCCCAATATCCAAACCCTGAATAATTCATAGTTTTCGGAGCAAAAAAAAAAACGAAGAATTTTTCGAGATTTTTTTTTGTTGTCCAATGGTCTAAAAACTCAGAATCCAAAACCCCGACATCTAAAAGCTGTCGAGGTCCTGTATGAGTCAATGAGGAAGGTCCCAGTGTCTGCACTGATGTCCGTACCAATATGATTTCAGGGGTTCGGTGCAAAAAACTACGAAAAAAGTGTAGTTTTTGGGGAAGACGCGGAACATTTCAGAGTTTTCGGGGACAGCTCTGAAGTTTTCGGGCTTCTTTCTTCATAAATAAGGTCCGTTCAGGAATTCAGAGTTGCTCGGAGTTGGATATTAGAAATACTGAGAGAAATTCAGACCTTGATAAATAACCCCCTTAGTGTCACAGAGAAGTTAGCGAGTAGGAACAGACTGAAAAAGGGGCTTGGAGAGCTATTGACACAGACAATAAGCACCAAGTGTGGTCCTTGAAATGATTCAAAACATCTGAATCAGAAATGCATAAAAAATGAAATATCTAAACCTAAAAAAAAAACACTGTGCAAGCCACTATGTGGTTCCCATGGGTCTGCTGCAGGACCTTATGTCCAATAAAAATGTAATAGACAGTGTGACTCAACACACTTTCCAATACCTTTAATAGCATAACATTTTCAAAGTTAATAATGTTACAGTGCTTACTGGTCTTATTAAACTTACCATATATATAGCCCTTTTGTAAGATGCCATAATAATACAATTCCTTCAGTATTGCTATAGTCTATTATATCTGTCTCTTTTACTGTGCACTTCTGTTTTGAAAGAGTAGATAATAAGTGTGCTGCTTCATTTCCATTTATATATTCTTTCAGGTATAAGATAAAACTAGTAGCGGACTGGTCTATTTTTAAAAAAAGTATTTCATGTGAATTTGATGTGAACTGAGTGATTGCAAAAGGTTTCTCTCAGAGATTTCTAGAAAAGAGGTACTACAGTTTTCAAACCTGCCAAAGGTTAAGTGCATTGAGTTAACTTGCCAAAGGTTATGGGGGTAGGTTAACAAGAAAAAATGAAGGTCTGTGCAGGCAATAAAACGCTAATATGCTTGGGAGGGACTATCTCAGTCGATGTAGAGTTTATAGTGCTTATGCGATTGGCAGACTACTGTACTTTCAAAGTAAGGAAGATTTTTAATAAAAGGCTTGTGGAATGCTTTTTATATGCTGGGTATACTCAGAATTAGCCAAACTGTTTCATATGTGCTTCACAGGCATCATTTTGTGGTCTGTGGTCTAAAAGCACTAATACTCACAGATTGCTGTGAGGCCATGAAATCCCACATAGAGGAAGAGGTTTAAGGTAAATTGGGACAATCCAGCAAAATATTTAGCAAAATATAAAGGTACAGAATCTGTTTTGCAATACTCACCCTTTTTTTTCTAAACAAAGTCTTCAGCCTCTGAAATAGAAGGTCTTTCTTTAATACACTGCATGTTTGAGGGAAACTTTAAATGACATTCAAAAAACATCATCATGTTCCCAAACAGATTAATTTACTGTATATTAGCATGGTTTACCAGGGGAACACAAATCTCTGCACAATTGTAAAGGTGACTTATCCAATGACATACTCATTGATGCCCAAATAGCACTTCATTCATTAAACTGTTGGATGTGCAGATGCCTAAAGGTGGCCATACATGGAGAGATCCGCTCGTTTGGCAATGTCGCCAATCGAGCGGATCTCGCCCCGATATGCCCACCTTGAGGTGGGTAATATCGCATAGTCATGCTGATCCGATCAAGGGCCCTAGGGTCCAACGATCGGATCCTAACGATGGCTAACGGGCGGTCGGATCTCGGGACTGCATCAACGAACAGATGCGGCCGCGATCCGACGGGATTAGCCCCATCCGATCGATATCTGGACGACTTTCGGCCAGATATCGATCAGGGAAGCCCGTCGGAGGGCCCCATACACGGGCCAATAAGCTTCCGTCTCGGTCTGTCTGCAGCTTTTATCAGCCCGTGTATGGCCACCTTTATTCAGATGCCAATCAGGGTCAATGCAATACTACAGTTTCACTCCAGGTAGACTGACTGTAATCCTCAAGGAAAAAAAGTGCAGGGCAGCATAAGATGCCATACTGTACTTTACTAGGTTTACAAAGAAGTCCAGTCCTATTTCCCAACAAAATGTGTGTGTGACCATTTTAACTTAAATAGCTTAAACACTTCTTGGGCTACTATGGTCTTCTTGCAAAGCCTTTTGATGGTATACGTCTCTGAATAGGTAGAACATTTACATGACTATTGAGAAACTCTATGGCTATGGTTTGTGCTAAGCAGGGATTTCCAAGTGATGATCTCTTGAAACAAGTGGCAACACTGGGGTTTAAAAGACCTCATCCTACCTTACAGCTGATGCAAATTGAGGACCCTCTCCAAAATAAGTGTCCTGTCCTCCTCCCACTACTCCTGCTTTTTTGCTCAGCTTCTGCTACTGGATAGCAGTTTCAAGGAATTTGGACATATGGCTTATGCACATCTCAGAAAACATTTTTGTTCTAACCTTTGATTTTACCAGTTTCAACTGTTCAGCTCCCATTATCCATAAAGCAACTGCTTGTGTGTGACTGAAAACAAGACATTATTGAAAGGTCAATTGTACAAATGACGCAGTATGCACTAAAGGTTAAGTAATAATTATTACTTTTGCTTTATTTTATTTTATATTTCTAATCACATTGTTTGGCCTACTATAAATATAATTATTAATATGTAGTTCCACCTTCATTCTACTTATTATATACAATGGACTGGTATTGAAAATAAATATGTGAGTCATACTGAGAAATATTATACTGACTGGGAGCTAAACCTGTGGCTTCACTTCTCAACTTCACCCCATCATTAATGCTTGGATTGTTAATGTCTAAAAACCAAATATCTGAATAATGAATCTTGGATAATTTTGTTTGTGAACATTTATCCATGTCATGGTATGTCTGTCGGAATAAGTCAAAATTTGAAATCGAAATATGTCAAATCTGTGTTTTTTCTTGAAGATGTTTCACCAGTGATTCAACTGGCTTTCTAAATTCCGAAATAATTTGGATAATTTTCAGAGAAAAATACATCATATATTTTTTGAAGAACATATGACACTTTCTACTTTAGCATAATTAAAGTAAGCAAAAAGCTCATTGGTAATGCTGGGCTAGCGTGAAGAATATTGTGGTTTAGTGGAAATATTTTACTTAACGTTGACATTAATCACTTTGCCTATCACAGAACTGGTAAAAACGTCAGCCATTGTTCCTAAATTGCTTTGTTTGTCTTTATTTTATAAGGTACAGGCATTTGACCGAATATCCAAAATGGTTGGGACCTGGGGTTCTCTGGATAAGGGATCTTTCCATAATTGATATCGTCATACCTTAAGTCTACTGAAAAATAAATCAAATATTTTATGAACCCAATAGAATTGTTTTACCACCAATATGGATTAAATATCAGTTAGTTGGAATCTAGTACAATGTACTGTTTTATTTTTACAGAAGCTAAAAACTAACATTATTTGCTTACAATGGGGTATATGGTAGATGGCCTTCCTGTAATTCAGATTTCCACAAAAGAGATCATGTACCTGTATTAAACTTTCAGGAAAAGTACAGATGTTTTTCTTGCATTCCTGTGTTAATCCAAAGAATAACAAGCTGTATAACCCTATCGCTTTCTCTCCTACAAGGAACAATGTTTTACTGTGTTGTGAGGGATACAGTGCAACAAAGCAACAAAGAATTACATTTGGGAGTTCCTATCTAATACGAGTGAATGAAGAACCTTATGGTATTGAGCAGATTAGTAAATATTTATTGGTGGTTGTGTGCTTGTGGTTTTTTGTATGCGTGTCTGTATTTTTGTTTGTAACAATCTCTTGTAAGACATTCTGCTCATGGATATATGTATCTGTATACAATAGATTGTGACTTCTTTGTTGTTAGTCTATTAATAAGTATTAACAGATGTAATAAATGGAGAAACATTTTTATTTTGAGATAATATAAAAAACTCATCTTGGGCATCAATAATGCTAAGTCAGGAAAAGTAAATAGAAGTTATGCCTTTATGAAGGAGAAAATATGTGACTTTGTATTCTTTATTATTTAGGGTGCCAATTGGTAAAAATAATTCTTGTGGCCATTATTAGGGAAAAAAGAAACAAATTATGAGAAGTTTCGTATTATCAGTGGCAAACCAATAGAGATGTACCAAATGATTGCTCGGGTGGGGTTATGAGTTTGCTGCACTTTACACCCTCAGCAGAACCATCTGTGAATTAACACAATAATAAAGACACCATCTAGTGACAGAGAGGAGACACTATCATGTTTATATAAAAATGCCTTGTGAAGTTGTAATGCTCACAGCTCGAGGGCACAGGAGACTGAGGAGAAATTTTAAATTAAATTAAATTACCTGCTGTGATAAGCAGAAAAAAATTCTCAAAACAAAGATAAAGAATTATGCAGTATTAAAATAACTAAAAAAACTAAGAAAAAATAATATAGTTAAATAATAACTTTCAGTATTACTTTTATTGGACATATCTTTGCAAATAGAGTCCTGTTTAAGAATTGAAGAGGGTTTTGGAGGACCATCATATACAAAATAAATAACACAAGTGAAATATACATAGAGAGGAGAATGATGAGCAGCGGCGTTTGCTGGATGATGTGCTCATTGCTGAGTAGCTGGAGGCCCTTTGAGGCTGAAAGTCTATTGTATCATAATCAGCAAGATACAATTCTATACGCCAATAAGAATTTTTTTGCAGAATGGCGTTTCATAACTTTACTGCTCTTACTGTAAAAATGCATTTTCTCATCTGAAAGTTAAATTCTGAAACTTCAAGTTATGTTTTTCTAAGTCTGAAAGGCATTATAAGAACATGAATGTAAAAATTGGAGGATGTGGGGGCCTTGAGATATTGCAGCTTCACTATGTACCCAAGGTTAGAACAAAAATATTTCTATCAAATTCCTATTGCTTGTAGTAATGGGCCAATTTATTTGGCAGGCATGGATTTGCGGCAAATTTTCAGATTCCGTCAATGGCAAATGTCTTCGAAAAATGGCAGCTAAAATTCACTGTGGGAAAATTCGCTGCAACTAAAACATTGTCGCTCGTCAAAATTGTTGCATGTCAAAATTATTCTGGCGCCTATTGACTTTAATGCATTTGGACAAAAGAGTTGCGTGTATAAAAATTGTCGCTCATGTCAAAATTCAATGTGTTTAGCATTTTTCTCCATTTCGCAAATTTCTCAGCGAAGCAAAACGGGACATATTCATCCAACATCACTAGTTGCTTATCAATTCTTCACTACCAGTCATACCATGTATGTCTCTAGTCATGCAATGTGCTAGTACAACCATGGGGTTACTGGGCAATGTGGATCACTAATAAAGGTTAAGTGGGCTGTTTTTAATGATAACATCTAGCAAACTCAAGACAGACAAACTTTCTCAACTGACCCAATTCTCCATTCCCCAGATATTGTGATAAATGGCAAGACTTATGCTTGTGTATTTAGTGCTTTACTGTTTATTACATTTTTGAATGGGATAATATATTTAGAGCCCAAACATAAATCATCTGTATTACTATAGAGGCAAAGTGGTTACGGTTTAGAAAGTTTATAGAAATGAGGCTCAAGCCCCACTGCATTGATAGGTAGGCAGCCTGACTGAAGCACAGTGAGTGGGCATTGCAGGTATTAGATGCAAGATGAGGTGAGCTATATGATATTGATGATGGAATCTTAAAGGTTACAAAGTTATCTTTCTTTGTAATGCATTTATTATGCCACATAAAGCTAGTTGACATATATCTTATGGGGCATTTATGAGCCTTCTGATTCAGTGTATAGATAAATACTGTACTGGCCCTCTTTAAGAACCTAAATGTACAGTAGTATGTCTCAGTAACTCCACTTAGTCAAGGAGTACCCTTTTGCTGGTTGCAGTTCTTCCTAATGCCTCCTGTCACAGGACTTTTAGGCTACTCCCTACATCCTCTGTCTCACAGAACGATGCCAAAATATTAAATATGTTTCATACCCTTCCTATATAAACCAGGGGGTCCCCTAAAATACTAGGGATGTCCTACAAGTCTTTCTACTGCCCTAGTCCTATTTACAACATGCCTGACTATCTTGGAGACCTATACTATATTGTGCAAATACATTTCTATTCATTTCACCTTATGTTTGTCTGTCTAGACACCCAATGTAGTCTGCATTCGTTCCTAATGTCAGACAGTTGCCATTTTTGCCAATCTAATTTTGTACACTTCAAAGCCACACTTGATAGCTATCTGGGTCATTCTGTTTTATTTCCCAACGGTATATAACTTTCATTTACTGGGTGCTCATATAAGACAGTTGTTTCCTCTCCTTGATTTGTTCTTCTATCATGGATGCATTGGTTTAGAATTCACTCTGTTATGGAAGAATTACTTTCGGCGTAATTACCTGAAGAAGTCTTCCATGTCATTGCAAAATTCTGTTTTGTGGGATAGAATGTCAGACCCTTAGGGACTGAATAAAGTTTGTCCTTGCTTTGTATGTGACGTAGATTCACAGTGTTCTGTTGTTGTTGATTCACATGAGGGTTCAAGTCTGTGAAGTTATTATTATTATTATTATTGTTTCTTTGTGGTATTGTAGAGATGTTTGTTTGAAGCCTTCTCTCTCAGTTCCCAACAGAGAATTGGTAAAGACCTTGGTATTTCATTCTTTCAGTATAGAAAATTCATATAACGTGTTTCTGTAGCCATTCTTTGTTCCCATGTATAACAGCGAAGCTATAGGCCCTCTCTATAGGGTTCTGGAATATAAAGCCCTTATAGCAACAGCAGGTTTCTTTCTATTGAATTCCATTAAATAAGAAAATTGACAGGATGACTTCTCTGATTTCTTCAACAGGAATTTGCCACTCATTAGCCATGTTGTTATATTTCTGCTATATCTTCTATAGCCAAAACTACCGCGGTACAGTGTCAGATCTCACAAAATCCTTTTGTTCACAGTTTGACAGTGCAGACTACAAAATCAATGCTGTCATACAGAATCAATATTCTAATTAACAAAATGAATGGTTTAATTGCCCAAAAAACGATTTTGAGATAGATGACACGAATGTTGGGGCATGTGGAGGGGCTACAGTTGTTGTACGGAATGGAAATACTGAATATTAGTAATAGCTAGCAATAGTGTTACAGTTAAAATCATAATTTCTTTATTTGTTTCAGCTTTGGTAGTCAAATCCTATTTTTTAGATTATTTTGCTATATCTTATCCTTGGTCACATTAAAGGGGTTGTTCACCTTCAAACACTTTTTTTCAGTTCAGTTGGTTTCAGATAGTTCACCAGAAATAAAGACCTTTTTCAATTACTTCCTATTTTCTATTTGTGACCGTTTTTCTTTGAATCGAACGATTCAACGATTTTATCGTACGATCATATGATTTTCCAAAAAAATCCTTTGACTTAAAAAAATTTAGCAAAACACATAGGAGGTCCCCCATAGGCTAAACAGCAATTCGGCAGGTTTAAGTTGGCAAAGTATTGAAGTCAAAGTTTTTTTTAAAGAGACAGTACTTTTACTGATTATCGAATGGTCGAATAGTCGAATGATTTTTACTTTGAATCGAAGTTGAAGTAAATTAAAAGTCATAGTATCCTATTCAATGGTCGAAGTATCTAAAAAATTACTTCAAATTTCGAATTTTTTTACTTTGAAAATTCCCTCGAATTCACTTCGACCCTTGATAAATCTGGCCCTTAAACCTTCAATAATAAAAAATTAAAACAAATTGCAAATTGTCTCAGAATATCACTCTACATCATACTAAAAGTTATCTCAAAGATGAACAACCCCTTTAACTGTTCTAAAGGGATACATTTAGTTGATACATTTCTTATCTTTGTCCCTGCTGAGCAGAATCCCTAAATTTTATTAAAGGCAGCTGTTAGAATTGATACAATAGTTAATAATATTCCACAGATACTGCTGAGAAATGTATCAACAAAATATCAATTAAATGTAGCAAATTGTAACAGTTCAGAATGCTCATAGATCACTGAGCTGCCAGATTGAAACACTAGAGACAGAATCATTCAACCTTAAACTTAAATTTTAGGAAAACTGTAAAAAATAAAAGATGGAAAGCAACTGAACAATCTGAAAACAACCCAGCTGAAAAAAGTGTTTGGAAGGTCAGTTGGATGACTGGTGAAATGTCTTCACGGAAAAAAACACAGCAAGTCCAGTTGATTTGACTTATTTCTATATATATACCATGGCCTGGATGAATGAGAATCTCCACAAACAGACCGCACTGGTCCAAGCCGACTGGGCGGCCAAGGCGACCCGGCAAGCAAGGCCCCTCGGATCTCAGTGTGAGCAAGCATGTGCCAGAGGGGAGGGAGGCAGAACGAGAGCACTGGGGGGGGAGCATCTGAGGGGAGGGAAAGCATCAGAGGGGAAGGAGAGCATCGGAGAGGAGGGGAGAGCACTGGAGGGGAAGGAGGCAGATGGGAGAGCAGCAAACATGGACTAGGTGTAGACAAAAGACAGGTTCCTGCCCAGTGCCCCCTTTCCATTGCGCCCTTGGCAGGTGCTTCTTCTGCCTACCCCTAGTTCCTGCCCTTCAAACAGAGGAGGGGGTCATTCTTCCACTGTACAAAGCAATGGTAAGGTCCCATCTAGAATATGCCCTACAATTTTGGTCTCCAGCGCTCAAACAGGGCATTATTGAATTAGAGAGTGTGCAGAGAAGGGCAACTAAGCTGGTAAAAGATATGGAAAATCTTAGCTATGAGGAAAGACTGGCCAAGTTGGCGTTGTTTATGCTGAAGAAGAGGCACTTAAGGGGTGATATGATAACTATTGAAGGGCAAATTTGTCCTGTTTAGTTTTGCCAAAAAATTCACAAATTTTCAGAGAAATTTGAGAAACGGTGAAAAATTTGCAAAGTGTGAACTTTGACACATGCATCAATTCTGACGCTCGCGTCAATTTTGACACTGGCGTTAGAGGCAATGGGCATCCAAATAATGTTGCACGATGGCTTTGACGCAAACAACTTTTCTGATGCGCATCCAAAATTTTTTGACACCAGTGAATTTTCGCAGCAGTTTCGCAAATTTATTTGCCAGCAGCAAAATGTGGAAATTCGCTGCGAATTCATGCCTGCCCAATTTATTCGCCCATCACTAATGATAACTATGTATAAATATATAAGGGGATCATATAATAATCTCTCTAGGAAATATAGCTGGTTATTTATTTGTGGAAATTTGCCGCAAATTCGTGCCTGCCAAATTTATTCTCCCATCCCTAATAATAATTATGTATAAATATATAAGGGGATCATATAAAAATCTCTCTAGCAGATATGGTTGGTTAGTCAGTACCTACTGCTTCACAATCTGCTTCACAATGAAAGAAAGAAAGAAATAAGTATACAAAAAGCACTAGCAAAAATATAGATAAATATTATCATCATATATTTATAACACCACAAATTGAATTCTGCTTATAAACTACGACGTCTACCCTGAATATGGAATGGAGATAGATCAGGTAAAGAATCTGCCATCTCTCTATTCCTCAGTATTATTCATAGAGCATGTGCAAAACAACAATTGTAAATTGAGTGTCATGATATTTTGGTTGCCAAATTTCATCTCCACCTTGACTTCCTGCTGCTCATTGATATAAAGATCAAGTACAGGCTAATATACTGTATACTTGCATGGTGTTCATAAGAGCCATGTCTAACAGGTGAAAGGGACTTTTATGCAAGGGAAAGACTGTAGACTTAGTTAATAATACAAAAGTAGACAGTATGCGTTTTTCCTAGCATTTCTTATCAGGGACCCAAGGAGTGTAAGTGACAGGCATAAGATGCAGTAGCGGTGTGATGTCTTCACCTATCTGCAGACTGACTGACTGTGGAGGTAGATAAGCTGCACTGTGAGTGGAAAGGAGGAGGTTTGAGGAAAATAAGCAATGCATTGTGGAGATCCTTTTATAATTATGATAACTGCATACAGAACAAGACCAGACTGGTAAAGGGTTTGCTTATATCTGGCTATGCCATGCAGGGCTCTTGAATTGTAGTCAACTGTAACTTAGCATGCTTTATCTATACAGCATACACATGTGTAAATGTGTATGTGCGTGTGCATATAAAAGCAGAACATAGGTCAAATATACTGTCAAGTTAAGTTTTTGAAAAAAATCTAACATCTTGAAATGATGTTACACTTCTCAGCACGCCAGTATTTTTACTGTGTTAAATTCTAACTACCCATGGAATACAGTATGTCAAGCTGCAGCTGTTAGTCAGGAACTGATCGATGCAGTGAGAATAAGAAGCCTTCCATGTTGGTCTCTGTCAGAAAGGCTTCTCGCTCTTCCTTCTGCTCCGCTAAGAAACCAGGTCATAGTAGGAGATGATTTGGATGAAAAACACAATCAAGCTGGCAGCTGGGACCTTCCGACCTCTTTATCTTCCATTATATGAATACAAAAGTATGGATGGTCATAAAAAAATAATAACTATCATTATTCCATTGGACTTGAAACCCCAGAGGAGGTCTCATAGATCAAGGAAAGGTCTGCGATTTAAACCTGGTCTGGCAGATGGGAAATAACCATACTCATAATAGCTCTGACAGTATACGTTTTATGTCAAGGATTTGGCAATGCATAGGAGGCTGTGCTTCAGTGATTTGCCATTCCTTTTTATATCTCTGTATTAAGCTCTGCACATTATACTCAATTCTTTATAGGGTGTAAGGAGTTCCCTTTAGAATGTTTTCACTATGCGTGATACACTTGTAGCACTATCACCCTGTGTGTCTGCTACATTATCTCTGTCTTTAACCAGGTGCACTATAGTTCAGCACAGGAGCAACAACCAGACATAACAAACATTTTATTTTACTACAGTATTGTATCCACACTAGAATGATATAGGCTAGTTGCTCATTTGATGATGTGGCCCACTGCAATTGAGCACATTTGTGCCAAATTACTACATTGGCTCCAGTATCTAGCAAAGTGCACTGTAAAGAGAAGGACAGAAAATATAGAGCTTCCCTAAAAGGGGCACCATCAATTTCTTTGATAGTGTTTAACTATGTTTTATCAATATAAGTTATAACTGATTGCTATATTGTAATTGAATAAACTGTAATGAATTCATTCGTTAGGGGGAGTCTGCATTGAAAGCTCACTGCTAATGGTTTTAGAAACTTGCGATGCTGCAAAGGCTCCAGATATCATGGGAACCAGTCCTCTCAGCATTCATGTCACTCGCCGTTAGATAAACATCAAAACCTTGCAGCAGATTGTTGCTTTAGACTTCTAAAGGTCAGAATTAGAACAAGCCATTGTTAAGGTAATTTTTGTAAGATTAAATGCCAAAATACATTTTTTTGTGTGATATAGGCCTATGTTTTCAGCTTGGCAGCAATTGATTGCTGATTTTTATTCTTGTGCTACAAAGAATATATTGCTGAACATATTGTCAAAGATAAAGTGATATTGACTGGTTATACTGTATCAGAACATGCACAGAGGGAGAAATCCCAGCCTAAAACCTTTTCTTCCAAAACACTGATTGAAACTATGTAAAAAGGCTGGATGATGCATGTACAGTATGCACAAAAATACTATACGCATGTAATATAAAACGTGAAAGGGCAAAATCAATATATTTCATGAGAGAAATCCCATGCTACACACACAAGCACTGTGGATTAATCAGTCATTGATTTTCCTCCCCACCAATGCTGAAGGCAAGCAATACAGTGCACCCTAACCCAGCAGCAGTAGAGGAGTTACTATGCAGAACATGTGCCAAAACCATTATGCCTTTTGACTGTCCATTTTTTGCTTCCGGTCTATTACATGGCGCTTTTACGTGAGCTTTATTATTAGGACCATGATTTTTTCAGGATACATCGTTGTTTCTGTTCACAGTTGGAACATATGTTACTGAAAGCTCCTATATGTTGCAGCAGGGGTGAGGGATTTACTCCAGTTTGTATTTCCTAGAAACCACAATTCTCTTTTTATGAATGGAGTCTGCTCCACCCATCAAATGTTCATACGTTATTGTGTGAGTGGTTGAATTAACTCACACTCATATATATATTTCACTTTGGGATTTTATTTTCCCATGAGACAAGAAATCTGAATACATTATTTCAAGCTGTGTATTGCGCTTTGCAATTTACAGTATTCTCAGCTCTTTCCACCACATCTCTTCAGAGACTTATTCTTGCATTTATGTTCTTGTAAATCCCCTGAAGGCCTGGACAAAGTATTGCAGAGTGAAAAGGATTAGATGCTGAGAAATCCACTGATCTTCCTTTCGGTTACTTCAATTTCTTTTTTTTTGTTTTTGTTGAGGGAAATTAATCATTGCCTGTCCTCAAATGTCACCAATAACTAAATAAATCAGAATTAAAAAGTATATAAACATTATTTAAAAGAAAGCTCTGAAAGAGTTTAGCTACATCCAGTCATAGGAAAACATGTTTTTTTTTCAAAACACATCAGTTAATAGTGCTGCTCCAGCAGAATTAAACTGCACTGAAATCCATTTCTCAAAAGAGCAAACAGATGAATTTATATTTAATTTTGAAATCTGACATGGGGCTCAACATATTGTCAGTTTCCCAGCTGCCCCCAGTCATGTGACTTGTGCTCCAGTCACTCTTTACTGCTGTACTGCAAGTTGGAGTGATATCACCCCCTCCCTTCCGCCCCCAGCAGCCTAGCAACATAACAATGGAAAGGTAACCAGATAACAGCTCCCTAACACAAGATAACAGCTGCCTTGAAGATATAAGAACGGCACTCAGTAGTAAAATCCAGGTTTGCAGAGTAAACAGTGAAATTTAGAAATAAAAACTTCACCATAAAAATCATGACAGAATCCCTTTAAAATTGTTCTGGGGATTTTATTTTCACAATTAAAATGTATGTTTGTTAACTCACAACTATAGAAAATAAGCATGGAAATAACTTTGACAGGCCCTTCTGCAAAGAGTGATTACCTCAACCCCCCAATAAAAATCGAGACTCATTTATTTATGTATAGCAGCACTGAAAAGGCTGCAAAGGTTAAACTTTTGCCCAGTGCATGCGCACTGCAATGTGCACCAATGTTTTAATGTGCAATTAACATGCTACTCTGAATGCTGACATTTGTGTCGCAAGACAGAAATCATGCACACATACTAGTGCTTCTTCCATGACCCCGCATTTAAAAATAAGTTAGAAGTATGTCACAAATTACCAGTCGTAAAAATATTAAAAAACATCAAAGAAGTGTAGATGCTCTACACCAGCACCGCATGAAAGTGCAATGTGTAGTAACCAATTAGAGCCAACAGTGCTTGTGTCTGGCATTTTAATTGTACTATTAAGTAATAACCCTACTTATAATAGGTGAATTCAGCCCTTCCTTCTAAGGATTCTGAGAATTCTATTGATTTATCATTTTTAAATGAATCTAATTCTGCATGGGAATGTTACTACTGTATATTATTAATTTACAAGTGGCTTTGGAATACATGTTAAAATATGTGATCTTTTATGTTATATATGTTGGATGCAGTATGTAATGCATGATGCCCATAGGTATGTTTTTCTTCTGCTGAAAACACAATTAAGGAGGATTTTCTCCAGATCTGGAAAACACAGCACACCACAAAGGAAAAAAATCTGTCTAAATACCAGGAGGATATTTTAAAACTTGGAAAGATGGAATGGTGGAGCCCACAACGGGAAAGAAAGAAAGACGATGTGCTGTAACTAATTCATTACAGAGGTTATTCCTGTTTCTGTATGTCTCCAGGCATAGTATGTCCCAGTTTTATTTAATAGCATGCCAAGGATAATATTCACATTATAAAGAACCGCTAACCAAGAACTGTCAACCTACATCACCATATTATTATGCCCTAACCCCTCGCCTAATTGGTTAAATGCTTTTGAGTACAATCTGATTGTAAAATAAACAGCAAAGAGTGAAAACTTGTATTGTTTATAAAATAGAGCGTTTATCAATATCAATGTTAATCCTAACAAGACAGACATCTCATCTCAAATCTCAATCTTGTTACTTAATACTAAGATGATATTTTCACTAATTACTCTGCTTGTCTTGCTGGAAATTCTGAGAAACCACAGTCGGGCACCAATGTGCTGGCTCAGTCTTACTGTATTTCAGGAGTACACTCGTTTTAAGTCTACTGCCAGGAATTCCCTTTCTTCTGCAAGATGCTTGTATGCTGTTCCAGCTGTGAACAGTAAAAACCAAATAGTACAACTCTCTTCCATTCCAAGACTGCATTTCCTATAGAATCTTGCACACTTTTTGCAATTCCCCTTCTTTGCAGCTGTGTCGATCACTGAACATAAAATACATTGTGGCAATTGGAAGGAAGCAGACTAGCAAGGAGCAGATTGGATATGTTTCAACATGTAGATGAACCTAATCTACTGATTTCCAACAGCCCCAACCTGGCCTGTTCCAATTTATGACTAAAACCTGGTCCTACACGCCACTCATGATGTTATAGACATACAAGATCAGCTACCAAAGGGCCCTGCTCGCCTAGGGCCCTAAACTACCCAACACTCAGTTAAACCCAATGGTACCGTTGATTTCCAATTTACCCATTCATCACTATTATCACTACAACCATATTTCAATGGTACATGTAATCAGGACCAACAAGAATATTAAAGGACAGGACAGATTCTGTTTCAGGAACAATTATATATACATACCGCTTGAACATAATTTTAAATGTAAAATGAATGTTTTCTATTTATGCTTTATAATTATGTTTATAATTACATTTGTTTTATTATTATTAAAAAAGCAAAAATGTTATACAAAATGTATATATGTTTATGAGTGGGTTTACATCCCCTTTAAAGTTTGCGTAGACATAAGGTACCAGAATTTGAAATTAAAGGCATAGAATAGAGAATTTTAATTTATGCTATATATAATACTGTAATTGTATGCAGTATTATAGAAATAATTATTAGTTAATATTTCTGTACAAACTGAACATCAGTACTACTGTAATTAGAGAAAGGTCAAGTTTGCAGAATCCCAGTTCACATAGTTAGATTTTTCATTACCATAGAGTGTTCAAATGGCTATCCCCAAAACCCCCTCAGCATTAGCTTGTATATATCCAATTATATAGTTACATAGTTAGATCGGGTTGAAAAAAGACCAAAGTCCATCAAGTCCAAATGAAACTCAGCATCTATACACACACTCACACAAACTACATATATACTCATACACTAACTATAGAGTTTAGTATCACAATTGCCTTATATTATGCTTGTCCAAGAAATCACCCAAGCCATTCTTAAAGGCATTAACTGAATCAGCCATCACAACATCACCCGGCAGTGCATTCCACAACCTCACTGTCCTGACTGTGAAGAACCCCCTACGTTGCTTCAAATGAAAGTTCTTTTCTTCTAGTCTAAAGGGGTGGCCTCTGGTATGGTGATCCACTTTATGGGTAAAAAGGTCCCCTGCTCATTTATATCCCTCTTAAGGACTGGAGTCCAAAACTGTACTGCAAACTCCAGATGAGGCCTTACCAGGGACCTATAAAGAGGCATAATTATGTTTTCATCCCTTGAGTTAATGCCCTTTTTTATGCAAGACAGAACTTTATTTGCTTTAGTAGCCACAGAATGACACTGCCCAGAATTAGACAACTTGTTATCTACAAAAACCCCTAGATGCTTCACATTTATAGAAACTCCCAACACACTGCCATTTAGTGTATAACTTGCATTTTTGTTTTATTTTTGTCAAAGTGCATAACCTTGCAGTTAGCGGGATTTAAAATATGCTGACGCTCAGTTTAGGATATACAGGTATGTGTTTTTCTTTTCTGCATATTTATTACATAGGGGTGCCTTAATGACAGGTATTTTATAATATTATGCTACCTGCACAGAATTACAATATTATATGTGTACTTGGAAACGTGGAAGTTTAATGCTAACCCCAATAAACCCTGTATAGGAAATAAATACAATAATGTGGCCGGTAAATGCATATATAATTTTTTTTTATGTTTGATGGAATTTTGCCTCTCATACACTCTTAGGAGATACAGGCACGTGTTTTTCTTTTCTGCATATTTATTACATAGGGGTGCCTTAACAACATGCATTTTATTACAAAAATGCAACATTACAAACGTACCTGGAAACACTTGCATGTTTAAAACAAATACACCTGCAATTGTGAAATAAACACAATAATTAGCCAGTGAATGCATATATAGATTTCATTTATCTTTGATGAATGATCTATTGCAGGTGGATTTTTACCTGGAATAATACAGTGACTCCTGGGATGATTGATTGCATATCACAGGTTTTGCCTAGCTACCATAATCCATTTCTTATTATGTGTCATACTATTGTCTGTGCACACACAAAAACAGCTGTCAGTGTATACTTCCATTTACAAAACATCTCAACTTTCAATCTGTCTTTTTATCAATAGATGATAGCATTGTCAATGATCTTTTTTATTTCCGAAAAGCCTGCTTTTGTTATGCTGTTTAATATTTTCTCTTTAGACTTACTTCTATTTCCCTTGAAAATCTACCAGGCACCTATTTCTGCAGTGTGTACAGAATCAGTGCAGCAGCCAAGCCAGGCATGACAGCTTCCTTATACAGGAACATATTTGTGTTTATTAGAACATGGTAGGCTGTATTAGAAGTGGTGGATTTGAGGCAGATTTGTAATTTGCTGATGTTGCTGACTATACCTTTGGAGTTGTTCTGGCAGTTTGCAGTTTATCAAGGTCTCCACAGGATGGATACAGAAGTACAGAACATCTCTGCCTCTGAAACTGTCACAAACTTAACCAAACTAACAAGAAGAGTAAAAAAAAAAAAAAAAAAGCAGTATGATCCTGTATTTAGCAAAAATCCACTGCGAAAAATTATGATTCATCAAAAAAGTCGCCAAGACAACAAAGTCACTGACACAAAAAAGTCGCCACAACAAAAAAAACGCCAATGACTTTAATGTATTTGGAGTGAGAACAGGGTCAGACTGGGGGGCCCAGGGTCAGATGGGGCTGCCATGCCACTACTCTAGTACCCCCTGCGTCCACGACCAGCCTGCAGGATAACAAGCTTTATACCAGAAACTCATCACCTTCCTGTTTTCAATCTGTAATTACATTTTTGCTCATCTTCAGAGACATATGGAATAGTTTTAATGAAGGTTCAGATGCATTTTAAACTTTTTTTCTAGATCTGAATGGCTGGTTACAGTTTAATATTGACAAGAGCACTATGTCAGATACAACCATTATAGGGCAATTAAAGGGATACGGTCGTGGGAAAACATGTTTTTTTCAAAACACATCAGTTAATAGTGCTGCTCCAGCGGACTTCTGCACTGAAATCCATTTCTCAAAAGAGCAAACAGATTTTATTATATTCAATTTTAAAATCTGACGTGGTGCTAGACATATTGTCAGTTTCCCAGCTGCCCCAGTCATGTGACTTGTGCCTGCACAATCAGTCTCAGTGGGACTTGGCTTTTACTATTGTTTGTTGTTCTTAGATCTAACAGGGAGCTATTGTGTTAGGGAGCTGCAATCTGGTTACTTTCCCATTGTTCTGGGGGGGGGTTAGGTTGCTGGGGGGGGGACTTGCAGTACAGCAGTAAAGGGTGATTGAAGTTTATCAGAGCACAAGTCACTGGGGGCAGTTTGCTCTTTTGAAAAATGGATTTCAGTGCAGAAGTCTGTTGGAGTAGCACTATTAACTGATGCATTTAGAAAAAAACATGTTTTCCCATGAGAGTATCCCTTTTAGGGAACATTTTCAATGGAGAATCCACTTGTATCCCTGTAGGATGCCTCTTCAGAGATCTATTAGGCATAGAAAATTATGTTTAGGAAAGGTTTACATCCCTTTTAAGTTTATAGTACATGCCAGATAATGTATCCTTTATTAGTGTTTTTCTTCTGAAAAAGAAGGCATCTATACCGGCTCATTTAAAGAAAGAAGGACTATGAAAAGTGCAATGAACTTTGCACTATTCCATGAAATGCAACTCTGCTTTCCCAGAATTGATTTTATTAATGGAAAATGAGCTCCTGTATGTTGGCGAGGATGTACCTGATATATTTTGGTGAGAGATAATTCCAGGTGCATATCCACCATAACTTTTAAGGGAGCTAGCACACAGGCAGATTCGGGGAGATTTAGTTGCCTGGTGACTAATCGCGTCTTCTGAAGGGCGTCCATCTCCCCAAACTGCCTTCCCTGCCTTCCACCTGCTATAATGAGAAAACGCCTGTGCCAATGCACTCGCGGCACTTCGATTTCCTGAAGTCACCCAAAGTTGCCTCACAAGGAAACGTTGGGCGACTTCCGAAATCGAAGCGCTGCAAGTGCATTGTCGCTGGCCTTTTCTCATTATAGCAGGCGGAAGACAGGGGAAAGGCAGTTCGGGGAGATTGTTGCCTGCAGAAGATGTGATTAGTTGCCAGGCGACTAAATCTCTCCGAATCTGCCAGTGTGCTAGCTCCCTAAAGGGGCAATATACTGTTTGTTTAACGTGTTTAATGAATAGGGAAAACTGTTTAGCTGGTTTTCCATGTTTGCTCCATGCAAGGTAGATTAAAAGATTACCAAAACTCAAATAACCCCCTTAATATTGTATTCCTGCTTGTCTGAGCACTGGTAATCTAATTGTCTGCATCAGGACCCAAAGGCCCAAATATGAAGTAGCTTCAATTTTCCTGTTCGCTCTGTTCAGACAAAAAAAACTTAAAAGATTTTCATGATTAAACAATAGGCAAAAAGTTTGTTCAGCACAATACCTAATTATTAAACTCATGTTGAACAAGGGGATATACTGCCCCTTTAATAAAATGAATCTGCAGAGTGAGAGATACAATAAAACTCGACAGAAGTAGAGCAAACAAAAACCACGGTACATTGAAATGTGTTTCTTTTGAAGACTGTTACATAACTAAATTATGTAAGTGAAGAGTACAACATTATAACTATAGAGTCTGTACAAAAAATGGAAAATCATTATAAAAGAGGGAAGTTGTTAATTATACTACTGCGTTAACGCTGAACAACATTTGTCAGTAATGAGGAGATTAAAATTCGAAGCAGCCCAGAAAGTGAAAAAACAAGTTTTTCTACATTCAGAAAGCTTGTCACAGCTGATGTGTGAAATGGTAGATGACCAACACATGGAAAGCCATATGGAATGTAAGCATTTCAATTTCTGTTCATGTGTATAATCACCCACTTCAACATATATTTAGGGGACAATAGGAGTCAGTCTGTCACTCATTGTCACTGCTTTCTTATCTGAATAACAGTGTTTAGCAGGGCTTTACTGCACCTCAGGTGTCGAGATCACCAGTGTAGAGAGTGACAAGTCTGTATAAATGGCCAGTAGTCAAGGCAGGCAGTCAATATGTCTTTTTTTAAGAGGCTATAGGTCAGGGCAACCAGTTGGAGCTGAAAAAGTAGCAGAATGAGGATTTCATTAGGGAAACTTACACACACATAACAGCAAAGGACTACTGAAACTCAGGCTATTTCAGGGGTTCAATGATGCAACAAACAGGAACATTTTGTATAAGAGAATGGAAAATGAATATGAGAGAACCTGACCAAAAAAAAAACATATAATAAAAAAAGCAATAACAATTAATGTGTAGCTCGCAGAGGATTTATTTTTTAGATGGGGGTCAGTGACCCCCATTTGAAAGCTGGAAAAGGGCAGAAGAAAAAGGCAAAAATAATGAAGACCATTTGAAAAGTTGCTTCGAATTCGCCATTTTATAACATACTAAAAGTTAACTTAAAGGAAAACTATACCCCCAAAATGAATAAGTAAGCACCAGATACTTTATATCAAATTAAGTGTCATAATAAAAAATCTTACCAAACTAGAATATATATTTAAATAAATATTGCCCTTTTACATCTCTTGCCTTGAGCCACCATTTCGTGATGGTCTCTGTGCTGCCTCAGAGATCATCTGACCAGAAATACTACAACTCTAACTGTAACAGGACAAAGTGTGGAAGCAAAAGACACAACTCTGTCTGTTAATTGGCTCATATGACCTAACTTAGATGGTTTGTTTGTGTGCATAAGTGACTAAAATTGTAACTTTCTATTTATGATTGGCACATACTATTAAAAAACGATATTATTATGAAAATGGTTTATTTACATGAAAAAGAGTTTTACAAATAAGCTGTTTTATGCAATATATTTTTATAGAGACCTACATTGTTTGGGGTATAGTTTTCCTTTAAAGTTGAACAAGCCTTTTAAGACAATCGCTTGATTGGGGAATAGTTTGCAGGTAGCCATTATAGGTATGAAAAAATTAAAGGCAGGGGTAGAGGACTTTCCTCCAGAACTGCTAGGAGATTCAGTCTGCAAAACTTAGGTCCCTAAATCAGGTAGGTATAAACATAGCTGGACTCTCACTTTTCTAGTAAAATCATTCCCTGGCTCTGTCTCCAAGAGTAGAATACACTACAGCATACGCAGGGTACCTACCTGCTAGCAATCAACCAGAACCCTCCTCATTGGTACTGGCGAAGGCCACTAGGAAAATAAGTATATAACTGGGTCCTAGGGGTACATCTTAAGTAGTCCCACTAGTAATAAAAATAGTAAAACATAGATATAGTGATGACAGAAAACTTTATATGCTAATAAAGTAAGTGACATTTAATACAACTGCACAGTACAGGTATGGGATCCATTATCCAGAAAGCTCCAAATTATGGAAGGGTCATCTCCCATAGACTCTATTTAATCCAAATAATTCACATTTTTTAAAATTATTTCCTTTTTGTCTGCAATAATAAAACAGTACCTTGTACTTGATCCAAACTAAAATATATTTAATCCTTAATGGAAGCAAAACCAGACTATTGGGTTTATTTAATGTTAACATGATTTTGGAGTAGACTTAAGGTATAGGCTCTTAATTATGGAAAGATCTGTTATCCAGAAAACACCAGATCCCCAGCATTTTGGATAACAGGACCCATACCTGTACCTGCAAATGAAAATACAAGCGGTATTAGGCTACTTAGCACAATACAAGCTGACCCTCTTTCCAGAACAGTCCATTTTTAGTTACAGTCCCCCCACAGTAGCTCTAGAGGAGTAAAGTTTAGTCTTTTGCTGTACAGTGCCTTCCAAAGAGTTCTAATATCTTACAAGTAACCCTATCTTCCAATAAGTATATCTTCCATTGGGTGAAACAGATGCAGCAGGGCAAGTACAAATAAAGATTTGGGCATTGATGGGTGCTCTTACTTGAAATTTTGCCAGTACCATGCCTGTATATAAACTGTCTCTTATATACTTGGCAGATCATATGCATGATTCCTTTTCATGTTAGTGGAGATCTAGGCCCATCAAGCAGAACCCCTTCCTCCCTGCTTCTCTGGACTATCTCATTCACCTTCTATGACTGGCGAGGTTCCTTGTTTGGTTTCTGATAATGTCTCTTCATTCTCTGTGGCTGACCACTCTAACTTTTCCTGGACCATCCTTACTTCCTCTGGACATCCCTGGCTCCAACTCTCTGGAAAATTGATATGTTCTCCCCATCTGCTTTTTTCACTACATTTGCTTATATATTCCCTACTATCAGAGTTCTTGTATTTTACATTTGTTTTCCATTTATTTTATTTTATAGGCCTTCCCCACTGTCAACTTGCTGGTCATAAACAGACTGAAAATATTTGCATGAAGAATTGTATTTCCCAAGATACTATTTTATGTCGGATGTGTCTAATTGACTGAACAACATTGCAGTTAAAAATATCATAACACCATCTAAAAAGGAAATTCCTCTTTTTAAATGACCTACTTTCTTCTAGTTCCCCGGATACTGCACTGTTGTAAATAGTAATAAAAAATTATTACAGCAGAGGTTAATATTGTTGATTATACATGCATATAACTTATTTGATGGAAATTACTTGTATATTTAGTTATAGTTAATACAAAGGGAGGGAGTGCGGAAATTATATTTTTTGATGACACTTTTGGGAATTCACTAAGTTCCTCCCCTGGAAATCTGATAGATTCTAAAGTAAAGCTGTACAACGCCAGTCTGTAACAAAGATCCACTGTATTTATGTGGTTTAATAGATTATATAGGCATTATTTAAAAGGTATGTACATTGCTGCACTGCCCTGCTTAACCTACTTGCTCTGGATTATAAATCCCATCAGGGATGTGTTCTTAAAGGAGTAAAGCTCGATTAAACTTTTCTCCAGTTTTCCAGAACCAGTGGCTGCATTAAAATGCAGTACAGGTATGGGACCTGTTATCCAGAATGCTCGGGACCTGGGGGTTTCCGGATAACGTATCTTTCTGTAATTTGGGTCTTCATGCCTTAAGTCTACTAGAAATTCATTTAAACATTAAATAACCAAATAGGCTGGTTTTGCTTCCAATAAGGATTAATTATATCTTAGTTGGGATCAAGTACAAGCTACTGTTTTATTATTACAGAGAAAAAGGTAATCATTTTTAAAAATTTGGATTATTTGGATAAAATGGAGTCTATGGGAGAAAGTCATTCCGTAATTCGAAGCTTTCTGGATATCGGGTTTCCTGATAAGGGATCCTTTACCTGTACTGTAATTCAGCAATGGGAATCCCACCTAATTTGTGCAATTCAGGCTCCACTTCCTTTTGTCCTACAACAAAGGGTTGGAAACTGAATTGCATTTTTCCTACGAATATGTATGCCCTTACTATGTAATATAATGAAGCAATAACGATATAATAATAAGATAACTGCAAGATGATATAGTGCAGGTTATCAACTTTCTCGTTGGTCAGTTCTCTTGCATATACAGTATAATTATGTTTCTGGTCAGAAGAATTTTCATTGTTGAATTTTCTTGCATTTATAATTACGTTTTTTCATCTTCTATAGAGAACTATGGTTTGGTTTTAGATCCGCTTTAATATAATTTAACCGTCAATATATGTTGAACATGGGACAATCAATCCACTATATGGGAAACAGGAAGATCTGTCCTAAAACTATCCAGGTACAGTTATGGGATAGGTCGTTGGTACCCAATAACCCTTCAGCTGCTCTTGGCTTGACTACAGATTATTATTCAGACAGACCCCCATAACACATAAGCAAAGCCCTTGCTAGGCCTGGATTTGAGAGTAGGCCACAAAGGCCTGGGTTTATGGCAGAACAAGTCTGGGCTATTATGCCACCTGGTAGCTGAATCTAAACAAGAAACTGGGCAGGAGAAGTTGACAGTTGCTTGAATCTGTTTAGCAACTGTTGCAACAGTGGGAAGTAAGTAAGGGCATAGAGTGTGAGTGGTGGGGGGGGGGCAGGAGGTACAATCAGCCGAGGGGCACTTTAGATTGAAATCTGGCCCTGGCCCTTGCAAAAAACCAAAATTGTGCATGAGCTACTATAATGATGCAATTTATCTATAAATTGAGTTGAGTTCTGGTGGATCTTAAACAGGTAATAACTTTCCTTTTAACAAAAGGCAATTTCTACCACAGTAGAAATGTAATCAATATTTAATTTCTTCCTCTTCTTATACCTTGTTCAAGGGCAAGGCCTGAGTTGCAACAATTTTTTTGGGGAAAGTAAGTGCCTAGCTCCAGAAAATGGAAACAGCACCCTATCATTCGACCAGCAACTCTTCATTTGAATTTAAGTAATATTTATAATACTATTCTCTTGGACCTTTTAGAAGGAATATTAATACACTACCCTTATGCCCCTGGTCTTTTTATATATCAGTTTTACATATTTACAAAACAATAATAATTATATAAATTAATTATTGTAACAAATAAGTCATGTGTGTCACAGAAGATGGGGATCTTGTTGGATGGAGAAATATAAATTACTTCAAACATCCAACATTTTAAATGGTTAGGACAATATGTAAATATTTTGATCTAATATTTGTTCACTTTTGTATCTAGAGTATATCAATATGGCTCCCACTGACCTCAAATTTACTAAGGATGTACTAATATGGCACCTAATGAGAACTGTGTGAAGCATTATTGTAAGCACCTGTTCAAGTTGCACAATGGGAGTTATTTTATGTGAAGGGTTCAGTGCTTGGTTCACCTAGTAATTGTTGTGACGATATGATTGGTGCACATATGTTTAAATATCTGTGTATAGCTCTGTACATTTAACCTATGACTAATTGTTTGAAGAAACGAAACGCGAAAGGCTGTGGACACAATAAATCTTTTACTTTGCTGCAACAACCTGGTGGAAGATTGCCTTATTTGAGTGCCTGCTCAACAATACTTTTCAGTTAGATAATTGTTAGCCTTCCATTTTATGTCATAATAAAACCCTTAGCATCCAGCCAAATGCTCAGCTATTGGTTTGGCAATTAGATCTCAATAAATACGGAATAACTTCCAATAAATTAGTGGATGTACCATTTTTATATCTGAGTGTACCTCAGGGTAAATATATAGCTATGTGTTTATTGGTATCACAGACTGTTACAATGACAACTTCCAAAGGGAAAAAGAGAGCCTGTATTACCATTACCTAATTACATGCCAGTAACTCAGGCAGTGATAATGAAACAGAATATTTCTGAATATTAATTTTTATTCTGCAAGAGAGACCTGTCAGTCACTGGTTATTACTGTGCAGATACAGTGTGCTAGAACACCATTGCAGCCATGGGAGTTTTGCTGATCTTGATGAGAGACTTTGAGGGCATGAGAAATGTCCAAATTAATTGAATAGTGAATTATTTTATAACTGTGTTACCTACAAATGTTATTCAGACTATTGTTACTTAAAGACCAACTATGCCATAGATTTGTTTTGCTGAATTATGCTTATTTCAAGAGAATACCTATGCTGGTATACTTTGCGCTGTGTTATAGTCTAGTTTATGGGCAAATTTATGTTTTCCTCATGTAGTTATGCTTGTGTAGAAATATTAAAGGCTATTTTCTATGCCACCACCCCTACTGCCATTTCATTGGGGTGAGGGTATTTTGACAATACAGAAAATAGTCAAAAGGACAAGGGAAGTTATATGTCAGGTTGTAACCAGAAAGCCAGTGAACAAACAATAAGGACTGGGGCACACGGGCAGATTCGGGGAGATTTAGTTGCCTGGCAACTAATCGCCTCTTTTTCGGGGCGACAATCTCCCAGAACTGCCTCCCCCCTGCCTTCTGCCTGCTAAAATGAAAAATCGCCTGGGCCAATGCACTCACGGCACTTCGATTTCCGAAGTCACACAAAGTTTCCTCTTGAGGCAACTTCGAGGGGACTGGTTAAAAGGAGCCAAAAGTGAGAGTTTAACTCTCACATGAGGCATGCACATCACTTTATGTTCCTGTGGCCAACTATGCATCCAGAACCACTGGTTTTATAGCACAGACACAGCCTAATAGTTCAGAGGTATAAATCAACTGCTGGACCTCCCCTGTCGTTCTTGATGTTTCAGGTTCATCACACAGAGCCAGGCTCCACCACATCTTCTTGAATTCACAACTCCAAAATATCATTCTGGAGAACTGTTTCAGCCAAACAGCGATCCTTTTATTAAATAAGTTGCACTACATGTTTCAGATCAAGATCCTGATAAAAAGATCACTGGCTGAAACTGGGAATTGCCAGGAATGGTTTAAAGTGGGAAGGGAAACAGCACCCCCTTCCCAACTATGAATTTATCAAACCCTTGGCTGGATGACCCATCTGGGAACTGCTTAACAAAAAGCATACACTACCCTTAACCTCCTACTTGTCTACTTTCTATTGTCTGTAAGACATAATGGCAAACTGAATGTATTAAACATATGTTTCAATTATGTTTTATTTTAATAACATAACTTCCCATATATTAAATTGAACATTCCTATTTCACTTTTCTGCAGCATACAATAATCAACTATTCTATACTGGGCATGTATGCAGCATATATATGCTTATCTAGACATATGTCTGCGTTTTTCCTGCAACCTGTGTTGCAGAGCAGCGAGCAGCAACTATGTGGCTTACTATCTTGTTATACATTTGATTGATCTGAACTTTCTGCTGGTTTTTGTCTTTCCTCTCTTTCCTGTTATCCACATTGCAAATGGCACATATTTTCTTTCTTTTATATATTTTTTAGTCTCTGCTCTGATTCATTCTCTTGTATTTAATTGCTCAATGTAACTTTTGCTAAAGTGTGGAAACACTAGCAAATGCATGCCTAGGGCACTTCATGGAGCGTATCTTTAATAACTAGCAGCACTCCTTTGACTCAACAATATGCATTTGATATGAATCTTTTTGCAGACAGTAGTTTGCTCTTGCTGAACTCTGCATGAGTCATTTCTTTACCCAAGCTGCCCAATATGTGTGCTGAGTATTATTTTGCAAGAATAGATGACATCTAAGGCACATTTTGTTAACAGAGAACCCACTGGGAGAATATTCTTGTTATCCAACTGTAACTGAATAGCACATTCACAGTAGTACTACTTTGGCACAGAGGCTAGTTTTTACAGATTCAAAAGTTGAGGGGTACTGAACTGATTATTTTACAGCAGAGCAAATTAAGTAGGACAAAGGGCAGACCTTAAGACAAAGCAGAAGGCTTTTTAGAGAAAGGGGAATTGGATACAGTGAGAGAAGGCCAAAGGAAAAATTAGACAGAAGGACAAAAGAGGAAGAATATATCGTAAGGGAACGGCAAATAGAAATGGGAGGAGTAAAGAAAAAAGGAATGAGAAGGAAAAGGGAAGAGGAGAACACAACTCATCATAAACGAAAAAAAAAAAGTGGAATAAAAGTTGACAGACGGAAAGATCAGGTAGCCACACAAATATTACCTTAATGACTTGATTTAAATGCCTGTTTTATTGCTACCACTTTACTGGAATCATATGCTCAGGGAATTCTATGGAAACTTTTTATAATGCCCAGTAGATTGAGATTTCTTGTACCTTGTTGTATTTTTACTGTTTTTTTCAAGCATTTATGCCTTGTTTGCTGCAATACTAAAATGATAACAATACATCAGTGTCATGGATGTAAAATTGGTGACACATGCAGATATTATAGATTTAAGACTTCAATGTATGTATGCATAACTTTGTTTGTATAGCGCTACTGGGATTCACAGTGTTGTCCAGTTTTACATTGTAAAAAAGTACTCATAGGGTGTATCAGCATCAAAATAATAAATACATATGCATAAATTAAGTACCATGTAAGTACCCCCTAGAAAGGCAGTCTGGGTCCCATAGTGCTTAAAATCTTTCCTAAGTGTTAACATGTTGGGAATTAATTTACTAATAGACAACAGATTTGCTCGATTTCATGTGCTATTCTGGTGTCTACAGAACTGCTGTCTAATATATACATCATGCTTCCAGGCTTGTAATTATTACAAAGTGCAAAGTGCACTTTACAAAGTGCTTTGTTGACATTGTCTTCACTAACTCTCCACATTATCCATCCTTTTGAGGCAAGATTACTGGCAGCTGGTAATTTCCAAGAGTTCGCTATATTTCTGTCTAGCTCACCATTCATGAAAACAGATGAACATCTGGGAATGTGTTGGTCCAAACCTACATTCAAAAAAAAAAACAGACCAAGGCCACAGTCAGTGTTACGCTTGCAGTTGATAAAAATTGTTACGAAAAACATTTATATTGTTTAATGGTAGGGTTTCAGTTTACACACTTTGGGAATATATTGTACATTTGCCATGAGAAATGTTTCCTCATGTACCACTTACTGACAAACATTCCCCCACATGGATAAACTCAGGAGGAGAATAAATCTGTAACATATAGAGGTTATTTCCATATACAGGGCAACGTGAACTAAACAAGCACTGATCTCCATGTTTTTAAATGCAATGCTGTTTTTTTAACCCAGAATTTCTACCAAACAATGGGTCCAGTGTAGTGTCCATCACAACTTGAGCGCAATGCATCGGTACAGGGGCAAGTTACTATCCACTTTGGGAATCACATGCGAGCTGTCACTTTCAACCAGCCAATGCACATGGCAGCATTAGCGTTTGATTCACTTGGCTCAAGTCAGTTGTGGTTATGGATGCATGTCTCTGTTAAAACAATGGAATAACCAGCAGATCCAGGATGCTGTTCATTCCAGGGGTTTCTAGTGTCCATGTGTTCAATTGTATGCAGTTTACCAGCTCACACTGCAAGGGAGCATTAGCTCAAAAATCATTACCAATATGTAAAGTATTGTCAAGGCCCAAGTGCTCTCACCCAGGTTGTAGTCAGAACCAAGGACAGACAGGCTGGAATAGTCCAATATGCTGTACTTAAAAGGTTAAACAGCTCAAAGTTGAAATCCAGGCAAATGTCAGGAGGTATCAATCAGTGTTGTCAGAATTAAACTGAAGGGTCAGGAATCAGTCAGCAATTGGGCATTGAACCTATGTCCTCTGCATCCTTTTATTTTGAATTTGGGGTCAAACTGCGGTGTGATGATGTCATGCAAAACCAAGGGCCCTCCTCATACTAGGGCCACAAAACCAAAGGCCACCTCATACTAGGGTCCTCCTCCTCACATCCACACTCTCTCCATTGTGTGTGCATTGCATTGTGCCACATCATGTTGCTTAGCAATGATCTCCTTCCTTGAGGTGGTGGTCAATCAGGGAAGTGGGTCTGGGCCAATGGGGCCCATGAGGGCTGGGGTCCACCAGTTGTTTTTTTAGTACTTATTGGAGTGCTTCTTATGGAAAAATGTTCTGCTGTACCCTTTCAGCTCAATTTAAAGAGCAAGTTTGGTAAGCTATTTTATTAATGTACCCTAGCTATGAAATGCTGGTCATGTATCCCTTGGGTTAAAGGAAGAATTTAGTATGAAAAAAATTAAAATAATGAAATAACCTCTATTTACTATTCATTCATGTGTTCACTTTCAGAATGTTTTATCTGTCGTACAATCATTGTTGATGATGTTTTGGTTGCGGTGTACCCAAATGTTTTTCCTCCTGGCATTAAATGTGTAAGCTGCAAGCCACTAAGCAATTTTACGAGTTTTGTGGAAATGAAATAAAAGTATACTACTGGTCTATTCGCATTCAGCAACCAATCAGGCAAAGCATAGACTGGTGGCCTATTTAAAACAAACATTTTACTCTTTGCTTCTGGCCAAATGTTGTGCCTTTAATTACATCAGTGATAGAATTTTGCGGAACTGGGATCAGGTGTAAACTACATAACTCAATGGCTTCTGGCTGGGTTCAAGGGTTAAATAAATCAGAACGCAGGATCCAGCATGCCTCATCAATTTACATTTGCAACTATGGGGATTACAAAAGCTAATTAGGTTTAACACTTCCAATAAGCCACTGGTTGCAGCAATCGACTTCTCACCAAATTTCTGCTCCACAAGTAAATTATTGTCCACATATAAAACAATATGCAGCTGGTCTAGATGCAAAATATAGCTCTACTCAAAATGTAATGTATCAACTTAAATTGAAAGCTATAATTCCTAGTTATAATAGGGATGAGCAAAATATTTGGCCAAGGAAAAGGATTCAGATACAGCTTCGGATACAGCTTAAACATCCCTTGCTTACCCTCATAAACAGTAGGAATGAGCGAGTATTTCACCTGTTACAGATTCACTGTGAAATTTGTGTTTTTTCAAGTAGTGAACATTCTTGCAAACCTGTAGTAAAATTGTAACAATTTTGGGCATGGTAACTGTAATTGTGTAAAACACATTGGGGTCCATAAGCATATTATCACCTCCATTTTTTTTCACAGGACAAATTTTCATGCCATATTTTTTGCAATGGTTTCATGAACCTATTCACCAATGTCAAAATGTGGAATTTCATCACTAATCCATACATGGAGAAAAATGTTGCTTGTCACAAGTCGTAGCAACTACATAAGGGAGGAACTGATCACTATGTATAAATTCTGGCAGTTATTGCATAGAGAAGGATATTTCCTAGTGGAGTTCTATCAAATTCCTTGACAGTGACACAAACACAATTCACTCTCTTCCTTTATGTCTTTTTTCTTTATCTCATGTTCATGTTTTCCTTTTATTATTAGAATTTATTTAGAAAAGTGAAAGCTTAAAAAAGATTATTAGGAGAGTATGTGGAGTGCTTAGTAATTTCATATGGATGGAATAGAGAAAAATAGCTTTGTAGTTTATCACTATACTATGGTTTAAGCCACTGTCTGCCATGATAAAATATACAGTACAGGAATATGAAAATGAGATAAGTAAATACCCTTTTTTATATAGATAAGTTAATAAATGTAAGTATATTTAAGGCTTTCACAGATACAACCCCTTAGTGCCAGCTGTGAGCTGAACACATAAAGATTTTGCTTTCATTAGAAAACTTCCCTCACACTTGTAATAAAAGTCAGAGAGATTTAAGGAGAATAGGGTCTCCGAAGGGCAGGAAAGTGCTATTTTATTCTCAAAGTCATAAAAGCCCATTGAGGTGTAAGATAGGAAAGTGAGAATGGTTTGGATGAGGTCAAAACAAAGATCATTCTAGATAAAAGTGTCTATATTATGAAATGGATGAGCATGCTCATTTCTAAAAGCATTACAGATGTTTTGTACACACTAAACTTTTTCTGAAGCGCCAACAGAGCATTATAAGAACATTATATATTTTAGCTATTATCTTTATTCTTCCATTGAGCTACACTTGGTATACAGAGAGGTAGACAGTATTTTTGGGATTTATTTGAAGTTCCTGCTCCATTCAGTTTGGTTGCTTGAGGGATATCTTGACCAAATGTGTCATCATTTATTTATATAGCCCTAGCAAGTAATACAGAGCTCTGCAATAATTTATAACAAATGGGGGTCTTATAATAATTTGACAAACAAGGGTTTCAGAAGAAAATAGGCTTAAGGAAAGAAGAGAAATATGTATAAAATCCATTAATTCAGTAGCATTAGCCAAAGATATGCAGGGTTAAAATGTTTGCTTCTTCTTATGAAGGGATGGGGAGGTGTCAGGGGAGACAGTGACATTTTCTGTAGGACAACTTTTCAAGCAAATCTAATTTCACAAGTTAAATCTAATGTGGTGGGAATAGCAAGCACAATCAGTAAACATCACTTAGTTTGTGTCTTTTTCATATCTTAGAGTAAAATGACACACAGGGTATTTTGTCACCCTTGTGAAAAAGTATTTTATTATCTATTATTACCCCTAGGAATATTGTTATCACATCACCTTGAATCCAACAGTGTGGAGGCAGTTACAGTTTGTGTGTGAAATAACCACACTGATTGCTTCTCAACTATTTGGTATCACTAGGTTGCCTCAATAATACATCAGTCCATCCATGTATCCATTACTCGGCACGATCAGATGTGCTTCACAAAAATGCAGACGTCAAGTCGGTTACAACGGATATAAGGTAAGCAACAGGAACGTTGGATGGTGTTGCAGTGTTCGTCCGACACGACTATCGGATGCAGACGCTGCACACTGCGTCTGCATCCGACAGTCGTGACGGTTGAATACTGCGACTTCATCTGACATTTCCATCTCTTAACTTATTTCCATCGCATCCGGCTTGACGCCTGCATTTGAATGAATTAAGTGTAAAAACCACAAAAACCTTTAAGGCAAAACTTTGTCAAGTAATGTTTAGGATCTGGGGTTTTCCGGATAACTGAAATTGGATTTACAGAATATTTTGCACAGGTTGGGATGTAATGCTTATAATTAAAAAAATGATGCAGCGCATTTTAGAAGGTGATTCTATGATAAAAAAAAAAAACTCCTTTCTTGTTGTGCTTGAAACCAATGTGAAAATTTCACATTTTATAAATGCTTTAAATGTTGCCAATGTATTTGTTCTTGCACTATGAGGTACATACAGTACAAATGTTAACATCTTCTTTCTTGCTCTTACAAAAACAGATCTTTCACACTTTTTGGCAAAGAGTCTAGCTACAGTACCTTAAAATAGAGCATTTGGACATCAGTTAGCTGAGATCTAAAACAGAATGCTTACATCACCCCAGAATTAATTAGCAGTGTTATTGAGAAACGAATATTAAGTAAGACAGCAGCTTCATAATACAGAAATTTCTAAAAACTGTAAATAGTTTAGTGTTAGAAAATTCCACTCTACTAATTAAAAATCAATAAGCAATAAAATAGAACAATATATTGTGGCACAGTAACTGGGAAGACTCTTATGGTAAGATATTCTATGAGACAGAGTAGATGTGCAGAATAACATGGTCTTTGTTCACTGAGGCTAGAAAAGTCAGTAAAAGTGTTGGGATTGATGGGATTGATGAGAAAAGAGGAGGGGCTGTGAACAGGGGAGCTGCTGCCATAAGACAAGTCGAGAAACTTACCTCAGATGGCAGCAAAAAAGCTGCTCCTGGTAACTTTAGGAGCTGAAATCCTGATTTTTAAATCAGAATTTTGGCTGTGCTAATGCAGAGTGTGCACTAATGATGCTTCCCCCCCTACACCTGCTCCGGCACTCTAAATAATATGCGCCATGTCTATCTATCTATCATCTATCTATCTATCTATCTATCTATCTATCTATCTATCTATCTATCTATCTATCTATCTATCTATCTATCATCTATCATCTATCTATCATGCATCTATCTATCTATCTATCAATCTATCTATCTATCTATCTATCATCTATCTATCTATCTATCTATCTATCTATCTATCTATCTATCTATCTATCTATCTATCTATCTATCTATCAAAAGGGGGAAGGCCGACATCTTAAGAGCATTCACCCTACCCAGCCAAGACAGTCGTAATTTGGACCAAGAAGCAATCATGCCCAACACTTTCTGGGAGACACGTTTGTAATTACCTAGAGCGAGAAAGCTATAGTCTGGAAAAAAGGTGTACTCCAAGATATTTAACATTATACTTTTAAATGTGATAAATAATGTGCATATTTTTCAGAAGAGGAAAGCTGATTAGTGACAACAGAGGTAAGAAAGAGTTGAGTATTTAGGAAGATGATCATCATTGTAAATAGAAGATTATAAAAAGTGCAACACGTTGCATTGCTGCTTCACCTTTACCAAATATCAGTGCAGTGATAGCAAGCAATAAATCAGCTAAGTGCACAGTTTCTTTACGTTAGCGTTTATGAAGCAAAGCTGTCTTAAATACACAAATCCCTATTGCTCCAGACAGGCAGGATAACTTAAGCTCTGTAACATAAATATATCAGATAATCAATATAGTTCATTAACCAACTGATACAGTAACTGACACAGTGTACGCCTTGCCCGAGCTTGGTTAGTAGCCAAATTGCTAAATATATTCTAACCAGCAGGTCTAGATAAATCATCTCAATGTTCCCACTGAGCTGATAGAATCTTCCACGTTGTATTGATATTCTCATCTTTCACACACACACACACACACACACACACTATCCAAAGTGCAGTCTGGGCTAATGCACAATGCAGTAGTGTTGATTGCAGGGAAATGTCAATCAGTTTCAATTAAATAACATTAGATCTTTTAGTTTATTTTTTCCAGCCATAGTCACTCTTTTCTGAGTCCATCTACAGGAAGCAGCTATTTAATCTTTGAAAAAAATTCATATACTTGCATATAATGCAACTCTTGATATTAAAGCATCCTTTCAATTGAGAAAAGAAATACATTTTAGTCTTTCTTTTATCCTCTGAGGGCCCTCAGCTCATAATTTATGTACTTGATAGATGATGTATTAGCCACCCAATCATACCTCCAAGAATGCCTAGGAAGTCAAATAATCAGTGTTGGACTGGGATACCAGGGGCCCACCAGAAAACCTTAGGTCGAGGGCCCACTTTCCAAACTATTTTACCTCCTCTCCTCACTCAACCTCTTTATTCTCCTAGTCTCTTTTCTCTACAAACTATACTCTATTCTTCCATTATCAAGCCTCTTTATTCCCATATAGAAATAGATAATGACCATGAAACAGGCCAAAGGTTAGAAGCAGGAGGGCCCACTGACACCTTGGCCCACCAGGAGTTTTCCTGGTATCCCGGTGTGCCAGTCCGACACTGCAAATAAGTGATCATCTCAAATCTTATTTTTTACTCATAATGCTGAAATATCTATGATAACAACTATGCATTTTACCAAATTCTCACCATAGCTTGCGTTCAGCCTGGGCCAACTACCGTATATACCCAAATATAAGCCCAGTTTTCAGCATCCAAAATGTGCTGAAAAAGTCTACCTCAGCTTATACTCGGGTCAGCGGTACCCAACCCAGTAGCTGAGATTGCAATCACTTGTAATCATTCCTATACCAACAGTTCACTTGGGGAGAGACTGCAATATTCCACAATGCCCTCTGTTGGTCATATGAAAGAATAACAGTGCGCCCTCTGTTGGTTGTATAAAAGAATAAGAGTGACTGCAATATCACACAGCGCCATCTGTTGGTTATATGAAAGAATAACAGTGACTGCAAAATCACACAGCGCCATCTGTTGGTTGTATGAAAGAATAACAGTGCGCCCTCTGTTGGTTATATGAAAGATTAACAGTGACTGCAATATCACACAGCGCCATCTGTTGGTTGTATGAAAAAGAATAACAGTGCGCCCTCTGTTGGTTATATTAAAGAATAACAGTGACTGCAATATCACACAGCGCCATCTGTTGGTTATATGAAAGAATAACAGTGACTGCAATATCACACAGCGCCATCTGTTGGTTGTATGAAAGAATAACAGTGCGCCCTCTGTTGGTTATATAAAAGAATAACAGTGACTGCAATATCACACAGCGCCATCTGTTGGTTATATGAAAGAATAACAGTGACTGCAATATCACACAGCGCCATCTGTTGGTTGTATGAAAGAATAACAGTGCGCCCTCTGTTGGTTATATGAAAGATTAACAGTGACTGCAATATCACACAGTGCCCTCTGTTGGTTATATGAAAGAATAACAGTGACTGCAATATCACACAGCGCCCTCTGTTGGTTATACGAAAGATTAACAGTGATGGCAATATCAAACAGCACCCTCTGCACATGGTAGTGGGACAGTGGGACAATGCACACAGTGATCCGTTTGGCAATTCTCTGTCACCATCAACTTTGCAAAGAAGTCCGGTTGATCGCTGGGGGGGTCGATTTGCGCTGCTGGGAGACAGGGCTGTAGTTGTGTCTAGGCTTATACTAGAGTCAATAAGTTTTCCCAGTTTTTGTAGGTAAAATTAGGTAGCTCGGCTTATACTCGAGTATATACGGTAGCTACTGCTATGGGTTTCCTATGGGAACCAATCCCATAGTCTAGGAACCATTGCTTTAGAGCTAAAGTTGTAACACACCTAGCTTAATCTGAAGTCAGAAAAGAAATAGGAATTGTTTCCAAACTGCACCCTGACTGTCTTCTAGATCGAGATCTCCCTGTTACTTCTCCTGGTCCTAGGAGGGCCAGACCCACAATGTAGGAGCAACTGTTCACATGGATATTGTAGGCAATTCCCTGGGGAGAGCTCAGGGCCATATTTATATATAGGTGTCTATATTATTAAAAAAAATGTTTAAAAACAATAATAAATAATCCCCCCAGCTACTGCTTAAATCTGGTGGCAGGACTGGGAGTGGGTGAGGGGTATAGAGACCATTTTAGCAAATCCAAAAGTGATGTTTATACAGAAGTGAAGTCACATGCACCATGCATATGACGTCTTTCTGTATTTTTAGACTAAGGTCTAGCGCCTGAGAGAGCTCCTAAAAGAATTGCCTGAAATGACTAGTACAGTTGCCTGAACTGTAAAAAAAGAACTATTGATCTTTTTTAAAGTGAAAGAATTTGGTTTCTGCTAGTAGTGTTGAATTTATATTAAAAAAAAAACAAAAAAGATGGTTAAATGAACATCATGTGCATGTGTAAATTTCTCCCTCGGGAGAAATACGATCGAGTATTTTGTGTTTCAGGTTGATATTCTAATTATGCAATAAATTAATACTTCTATATTGTTTTATTGTTAGAGTAGATGTAACACTAATGTTAGGGTGAATTGCTATTAATAAAATTACTAGATTTAAAAATCCCATACATTTTCCCTTCAGTCCCCATTTAAAAGATTTATGCTGCTGTGTAGAAATGTATTTAGATTTGTGCATTTTCCCTGGTGCCTCATTAACACTACTTAACGGAATACCCAACTCATGGCTTTAGCTTTTTCTCAATATTGCTGTTTTTATGGAAAACAGTTTCCCATTTTTTAAAACAAACTTCATGCTATTGTTCCCCTAAGGAACCTGCAAACACGGAACACTTAGCAACTTAGCACTTAGCTTAGCTCATGCTTTAACCATATAACATTTGAAAGGAGACATTTTGTGTAAAAAATAAGAATGTAACAGTGCATTATAATCATTTAGCTATAGAATAATTGTGCGTTAAAAAGGAGCGTTTCAGTCTGCCATACATTGTTACTAACTCTTCTGAAAGATGTATTACGCGTTTACAGATATTATAGCGTTAAAATGCATAAATAATCTTTTGGAAATAAAAAATACTGTATTTGTGAATTATTATTTAAGTAAATACAGTGTATGAGATAATGGCATTTTCTGTAAATATAAATGCACCAAACCTGTAGATTTAAATGTAATTTAAAATTGATATACACAATATAACCATCACAACCATTTTCAAAAACCATGAATTTCAGAAAAGCTAATTTTAGTGCCTTGAGGGCTGCCCTTCAGAGCATTGATTGGGGCATTAAGTTTTCCGCTAAAAACTGAAAAGAACAGAAAAGGATGTCATTTAAAATTATATTAAATCATTACTGTTCTCAATTTATTCCCTTCAGGAGTAAATGTAGAAGCTCTAAGAATCACCTATGTGGTTTAATATAAAAGTAAAGAAGTTAATAGGAAAGAAGAGAAAGGCATTTAAAAATTACAAGTCTGTTGGGACAGAAGCTGCATTTAATGAATATCAACATTATAATAAATGTTGTAAATCAACAATCCGGAAGGCAAAGAAAGGAAATGAAGAGTGCATTGTGGCAAAAAAAAAACCAAAAAGTTTTTTAAAAATATTAATAGTTAAAAGATTTAGGATGAGAGTGTTGCTCCATTAAATAATGATACCAGTGTGGTTGTAACAGATACAGAAAAGGCTAATGTGCTAAATCAGTTATTTTCCTCTGTGTATACAATAGAGGAGACTGAGTTCCCAGGCTCACTTCATAGCTGCACTGATGGCTCAGCTCAATCAAGTGATTCAATGTTGATAAATGTAAAGTCATGCACCTGGGATGTAAAAATATCCAAGCCACTTATACCCTTAATGGGACTACATTAGGCAAATCCATTATGGAAAAGGACCTTGGAGTCCTTGTAGATGATAAACTTGGCTGTAGCAAGCAATGCCAGTCAGCAACATCAAGGGAAAATAAGGTATTGAGTTGTATTAAAAGGTGCATTGATTGGAGAGGAGATCATATAATAATCTCTCTAATGCTTTATTTACCAGTAGGTCTTTCCAGCTGACATGAGGTCACAGGGGTTGGATCGCTTTTTAGCAAGTGAGGGAATACAGGGTTATGGAAGATAGCTCATAGTACAAGTTAATCCAGGGACTAGTGTGATTGCCATTTTGGAGTCAGAAATTAATTTTTTCCCCCTCTGAAACAAATTGAAGATGGGGTTTTTTGCCTTCCTCTGGATCAACTGAGAGTTAGGCAGGTTAAAAAAAGTTAAAAGGTTGAACTTGATGGGCGTGTGTCTTTTTTCAACCTAACTTACTATGTACCTATGTAACAAATAGGTTAAAATGATTGCACCTGCAGGTAAATAATTTCAAGAAAAAAAAATCACCAATTTTTTAGATATTTTTTTTAAGATTGATTTTTATAAAATGTATATAATTAAAAAGGCATAGTGAGACTATGAAAAGGAAAGGGAAATTGGGAAGGGTAGCAGGAGAGTTGCATTTGTCGATGCAGCAGGCGATTTGAGCCAAGGGGTCAAGATGTTATTACATTTATTTGGGCATCCTCCAGCTAGATAAATGAGCCTGTACAGTTCAAGCTGTGAGTTAATTATGGCAATCCATTGACTCAGAGATGGAGTTGATGTCCCATCCCAGCATGTACTGTTGGCACCAGGGAGTCAAGTAGGCCCATTACATTTATGGAGGGGCTGAGCACTTGTGGAAGAGCTAATTCTGTCACCATAAAGTTCATAATTCATCTCCAAAATATTTGTAATTCAGGGCAGTCCTTTATAGTTTGCACCAGTAGCATGTACAGTGCATGTTCCACTGCTTCTGTCCCAAATCGAAGCGTATGTCAATCAAACAAAATCCAGATGTATGTGGAAAACAGGCTCAGAAACTGCAAATACTGTGCTGCAAGGTTTAACACAACATGTTTCCAGCTAGTGTGGCTCTTTATGAAGTGTTAGTTAGTACTCATATTACAACAGACACTTAAATCCTTTTAACCCCACCCCATACTGTGATAGGGTGCAAGTAAATTGGGAAATTAAGGTTAATTCAAAGGGGGAAATTAAGCCTGACCTCCCAACATAGGAATGTTAAAAAAACAAACATATATTTTTTGTGAGTCCAAATGTCCAAAGTGATTTACAGTCCAATTTTTTTATATAAATAAAAAGTCCATCAGAATACACTTGTCCCCTTGTATTGCTTGGAAGCCTGCAAAAAGAGTCAAATTGGCTGCAAAAAAAACATTTTTGTATTTTCATGTTAGATACAAAAGCATTGCACATTCAGCAACATAGAAAATATTTGGTTATACTTATACTGCCCAAATGTAACCTACTAGTAAGGTGTTGAAATAACATAGTGATTCATATGTGATATTTCACGGTATGGGGGTGGGGTTAAAAGGATTTAAGTACCTGTTGTAATATGAGCAGTAACTAACACTTGATAAAGAGCCACAATAGCTCGAAACATGCTGTGTTAAAATAAACCTTGCAGCACAGTATCTGCGGTTTCTGAGCCTGTTTTCCACATACATCTGGATTTTATGTGTACTTTAGGCAGCAGGTCCTATCCTTTGGAGATTAGGGATTTGTAAGTAGTCTTTCTGATGGATTTGTGGTGGAGAGGGTAAAAACTGTGCTGAGCAAAGAAAAGTAATTTGTGACACATCATGTAAAAGTTGTCTTTCAAAAGTGAAGCCATGTTGGTTTTGTCCTAATTGTGTTACCCGGGGGTAGTGTGTAGCTTGACATGCAGCTAAACTCCATCCTTTATTGATTCCACTGACAAGTTATTGAGCTTCCATTTTAACAATAAAGGTGGAATGTGTGAAACTGGGGAAAATAGAAAAAAATTACAGTGCTTAGTATACAGCATTTTATAGCATAATAAAGTACATTAAAACACTGTGGAGCTATACGCTATATGCGTATGTAAGAACTGGTATAGAAGTGTCATGAGGTGGCTGCACATATAAAAAGTTATAAAGCTTTCATAGAAAACAGGCACACAAGAGAAGTGGACAATAATGATCTGCATTCATATACCAGGGTTGGAGATTATTAATACCTACCAACGTTGCTACCATGAGGCTGGATGGAGTAGGATTACTGCAGATGATGTTATTCTAGCTGTGAACAGTATAAAGATGGCAGCTAGAGTGATCATTTCCTGGGTTAGACATATTCACATGGTAAAGTATGGCAATCTAAGAAAGACACTTCTAAAAGCAATTCAAGTAAACATTAACTAAACCAGTACCAGTTGCACAACACAGGGCCAGATTTAGGGGTAGGCAGAAGAGGCACCTGCCTAGGGTGTAAAAACAGTGGGGTGCCAGGCACATACCTGTAAAAGCACCTTCTGGCTACCTCTAGTCCCTGTTTGTTGCCCTGTGTAGTGATCTGCTCACTCCCCTCTGTGGCTCTCTCCTCCTCTCTGTCAGTCTCCCTTCCCATCAGCTGCTCTCCCCTCCCATCAGCCGCTCTCCCCTCCCTCTCCTCCAACACTCTCCTCATCTATTAGCTGCACTCCCCTCATACCCCTGACTTCCCCTCTGCTACAATGCACACAGGTTGCATTTAGGCACACTCGCGCTGGGGGCGATGGCATTCAGACGTGTGCAGGGGGAGGCTTTGTTGTGTAGGCTGGGTTGTGCAGGCTGAGCTTCCCTTGGCCGGCTTTTGAGAGGAACATCAGCTGGGGGAGCCCGGGCCAAGTACAGCGAACTCTCAAAGCCAGATCAATCGGGCAAGGTTCTACACAACACGTCTGCTTGTAGATGAAGTCCCTAACCCTAATTAACTGAGTTCTCTTTTTATAATAGTAATAATAAAATAATCCATCACAACAGAATTTGTCTTAATCCTAATTGTGGACATATACCAAAATAATGGCCAGACACCCAGAACTGTGACCATGAGAATGACCATGAGAAAGAAAACCATGCTTTTATTCCTAAAATTATAACCATGTGAATGAGATATGAGCTTCCTCCTTGATAAACATGTTTATAATTTTATAAGTTAATTACCTCAACTTCGGTTGTTCCCTTGACTCCAACTAATGTCACTGCATCCATGTTGTAACTAAAGATCCATATTGGATACACTTGATCACACTTACATTCATACAAGGCCGTCCATGTCACATTTGTATCACAATTCGCAAATTTGAATGTGGTACCATGTCTGGTCCTAGGAATTTACCTGAGGGAAAGTACAAGATGATGTCTGTTATTTCATATTTAGTCATTGGGGAGTCCAAGTATTTAGTTTGGGTCTGCAAAAGTTTCACCAAAAGGATTGTATTGAGGTACTGTAGTTGTGTATTTCTGCATTGGTGTAGTGGGCAGTGGATGTTTAGAGCAAAGAGTAAAATTTGCTGAATTCCAAAGCAATCTCATTAAGAGAGGTTAGAGTTACTCCAGTGGAGGATATTGGGGATGGTTGTGGAGCTCTCACGTGGCCAACTGTAAAGGTAGTGCTAGTGACATGTAGGCATTGTTTTTTGGTCAGCTCTGTTCTGTGGAGGTTGAAAGGCCAAAGAACTCTTTGTGATTGTGTAGAGTGGGTTGGAAATGTAAAGAGATTCAGAGCATCCCATAGCTGCCTTCAGTTCTTGTAATATATCTTTGGAGTGTGACTGTGCCTTAGTGATCATTTAAAATTGTTCCTTATACAATACTTATGCAATACATTAAAGAATGATATTTGTACACTGTAATAATAATTACATATTCTACATACTGCAAAACCACCGCCCAGCCTACTTTATTTATAGAAAATGTATGATTATGTTCTCTAAAGTATAATCATCAAAGTGATTTCTTTATAAACTTTCAAATGACTTTCCTATTGTTGTCTAAGTTTACAGGTTTATAATTAGCAGGCTAAAACCATTTTTTTAATCCCGTCTATTGTTTTCATTCAATTTACTGACAGCGTACCAGACAATAAGCAGTCTGTGAACATTAAAAGGTATGGGATCCATTGTTATCAAATACAGGCAGGTCATCTCCCATAGACTTTATTTTAATTAAATAATTCAAAATGTTAAAACATACAGTATTTGCTTTTCTCTGGAATAATAAACCAGTACTTTGTACTTAATCCCAATTAAGATATAATTAATAATTTTTGGAGATAAAACAATTATATTGAGTTTATTTAATGTTGAAATGATTTTTAATAGATAAACTCCCTTACTCCCCCTTACCCCTTATCTGGAAAACCCCAGGTACCACACATTCTGGATAATGGGTCACATACTGTACCTGTAATTTAGTTTGGACCTGCAAACGTTTCACCAAGGGATTGTATTGAGGTAGTTGTGAAGATCTGTATTGGTATATTGGTCTATGAATACAGGACTGGTGAATTTTGCTTAAACCAGGGACTGGTTCAATTGATGATCAGTTGATGAAATAAGCTTCTAGAACAACATTGATCCAGGGATTGTTTCAATTGCCATCTTGGAATTTTCCTTCTTACTTGTCTTACTTTATTTAAGTGGGATAGGGTGGCCTATTGCCTGTTCTGATGGGAGAACTTGGGAGGGACCTTCTAACTGAATAGCTGAAACGTTCCAGTGTCTTTAAAAAAGAAAATAAATAAGTACTGACATGGAACTTTTGTAAATATCAGAAGAGCAAGTTTCACAACTGTGACTGAAGAGCAGAATTTTAATACTGTTTTAGGAGATAATTACTTTTTCTTCTCAATTAACTGCTGAGACAAAGCTAAACTTCCTTGAAGCAGAGAAAGATCAGGTCTGAAAATCATTTGAATATCAAAGGAATGACACTTTTCTATCTAAGTAAACAGTAGGGAAAATGGCGTGAGAGATCCCGGCTTTATGAAGATACTGAACTCGTTGCTCTTTTGATCTGCTCCCTCCTTCATCAGATCTGGAACAATTGTGCTTTTTCTCTCTTCACAAACAGAATTACTTGTAAATGTTTTCCTTGTGGGATATACAACAGAACATCAGAAATTATTCAAGCAGAGCAATGTCAGCAGTAGAGTCATTGCGAAACTTGGGAAAACAACATCTCTGCATGATTGCATATTCCGTATCCATCATTGCTTTTAACTGTCTCTTGCTCTGGGGGAACAGGATCAGCACAAAAGTGCTGTAGTGCTAACATTCTGACTTAGCAATGCTTCTCTTAACATTCCTAGATGGAAAATATGCAGCTCTGCCATGTTAACTAGAAGCTGAACATTATACACACTGCTGTTGCCAATGCTACTAACATACAGAACAGGTATATTACCATTATACATACAGAAATATAGGCAGGATGCAGACAGAAAAGAATTACAACTCCCTGAAGAGCTGGCAGGGGCAAGCACTGATGTAAGGCTGACAGAGTCAAATTCTAAATTCTAGTTACACTACTGAAACAGGTATAGGATCCGTCATCTGGGACCTGTTATCCTGAAAGCTCCAAATTATACAAAGGCCATCTCTAGCGATGATTATTTGCCAGGCGCAAATTCGCTGCAAATTCCCGCAAAACTGCAGCAGAAATTTGCCATCGAAAATTCACCAGCGTCAAAAAAAAAATGGACGCTGGCGGTAAAAGAAATGGACGACGGCTTCAAAAACAGACGCTGAGGCTGTTTCACGAATTTTTCGGAAAAGCGAAACGCCCCAAATTCACCCATCACTAGCCATCTCCCATAGACTCATTTTTAATTAAATAATTACATTTATTACAAATGATTTCCCTTTTCTCTGTAATAATAGAACAGTATCTTCTACTTGATCCCAACTAAGATATAATTAATCCTCCCTTGGAGGCAAAATAACCCTTCTGGGTTTAATTGATGCTTAAGTGATTCAGAGATCCAAATAATGGAAACATCCCCTATCCAGAAAACCCCATGTCCCGAGCATTCTGAATAACAGGTCTGATACCTATATCTAAATTAAAAACATTTTTTTACACAGAGCTCAAAGGCAGCACAAAATGATTGGAAATCTGAGAAGTGATTCTATTTAGAAAAAAAAATGTTGGAAAAACCATTACATGGGCATAAGCGGTCCCAGATGCATCTGTTGGTTTGAATGCAGTTAATTTACAGAGTGTAATTATTTAGAATTGCACTGCAGCAAAAAGTGGGTGCAACACTAAGCGCATGTACAGTATGTGCTGTGATATATAGAATAACAGTAGCACTAGCACTGTAAGTATATAAAATGCATTTTCTCTGTCTGCTCTAATGTTAAAGTAGGATATCCATTTTTTTAGCAATATAATACTATTTCAACAAAAGTATCTGCCCATGATTATAATATTTCAGTTTTGGTATCTGTCTTTTTAAAATAATGGCACATCAAGATGAGCAATATGGCTAGGATGCATGTGAAATTATAAAATACAAATTGGTGCTCTGAAGCCATTTATAACAAATGGATAACTTTATTAAATATCAACCTGTGTAATAAAAAGATCCACTATCCACCATTTCAAATCTGTAACCATTATTCTCCAAAGGATACTTAGGGGCACATTTACTAAGCTCGAGTGAAGGATTCGAATTAAAAAAACTTCGAGGTACTTCGACCATCGAATAGGCTACTATGACCTTCGACTTTGATTCGAACGATTCGAACTAAAAATCGTTCGACTATTCGACCATTCGACCATTCAATAGTCGAAGTACTGTCTCTTTAAAAAAAACTTAGACTACATACTTCGGTAGTTTAAACCTACCGAGGTCCAATGTTACTAAGTTTTTTTTGTTTGAAGAAAAATCCTTTGATCGATCGATTTTATCGATCAATCGAATGATTTTTACTTCGATTGTTCGATCGTAGCATTTGCGCTAAATCCTTCAAATTGGATATTCGAATTCGAAGGATTTTACGTTGCGTGTTTATTAACCCTCGATATTCGACCCTTAGTAAATGTACCCCTCAGAGATGTGATCGTTCCTAAAAAAAGAAATCTTCTAGGCCTATATTTTTCCCTATTCTTTGGATCCAACAGAACCGTGTTGCGAACTTTGCAATCCACCCAAAGCAAAATATGAATTAATACATTAGAAAAGCAATGTGCTGTAGGATAATATAGCAGCAAGCTGGGCCTGAAGAAAATACAGTAATGCTGAAGGGAACTAAAGCCCAATGAGAGTACCAGATGAAATTATTTACTTTTGGCAGGATGGAATAGAAACAGGGATGTATTTCTTGGCACAAACAGCTGCAGCCTTGGGCAAAATAACCAAGTGGCTTTGAGAGAAGCTGACAGAACTCATAGCTTTGGCATGAAGCATTCTTTATAAACCTGGTTCTACGAAGAGCTCATACTGGCTTGTGCATCATTCCAGCTAGATAAGAAAGACTTAATAGATTTAGTGGTTAGTCATTTAAGATCAAATTCATTCAACAATTGCTACAGGTCACCCACCTACTGCAAGTACAAATTCCCATAAGCATGTTTAACAGACTTAGTAGTAATGGAGATGAACCCAAGTGCTTCTTGCTTAATGCTGCAGTCCCCTTGGAAGAAGGACTTTGCATTCTGAGCACGTCTTGAGACAGCCTACAAAGGTATCCTGATGTTCAACTAACTGATGATCAAAAATGAGAAGCATGAACCATTCTGAGTAGTAAATACAATGTCATACACTCAGATAAATGTGTTTATCCTACACAAAATGACCAAGTGGAAAAAACTGGAAGCACATATTCTTTCTAAACATCATTTTACAAAAGATTCATATTGGATTAATTCCAGCTAGATATGAAAGATTTAATAGCTTTAGCAGTTAGGCAACTATTATTAAATTCACTCAACAATTGCTACAGGTCACCCACCTACTCATTTATTGCATACTTAGTAGTAATGGAGATGAACCCAGTAGCTTATTGTTTAATATTGTGGAAAGAAGACTATGACAAAGCTTATATTGTGGCAGGCTACAAAAGAATCAGGGAGTGAGCTAATATCATCAAAAGCAGTCACGTATAATGGAATTTGTCCTGAAGTTTATACTCACTGATGATCAAAAATGTGTTAGAAGCATGGACTGTCTTCAGCTGAGGAATGAGTTTTGTTCTGTTGAACAAGTAAAAATACAATGTGATACACTAAGTTGTTTGCCCTTTCTTGCTCTCAATTTTGGGGTCAGTCCTGCTTCTGTTTTGTGCTGAAACTCATAACAAAAGTAATTCAGATTTTTCTTTTCTTGTTTCTGAATGTCTTATCCAATATCCTCAACTTAGCCGTCTCTTTTACTGAGATGTAAAAGACATAAAGATAAGTTTCCATGAAATATCTTAATAATGTCCAACTTTAAGTCAAATGGAACATTGTGGTTGGTTGTTGAAGTATGGGACTGACATACATCACAAATCTGTTATACTGGTAGAGGAAATGTACACAATTTTTCATCAAGTTTACCATGTGTCCACCTCTATCCACCACATAAAGATTAGATCTGGTGATGAAAGCACGTTTCATGTGCAACAAAAATGAATACATGGTAAAGTCACTATTAAGTAATCATATGCATCCGAAACAGTGTTAAAATACTATTTCAGCAGCAAATGTATTATTATTATTTTATGTTAATAATCAAATGTTTTTTAAGAAGTATCAACTTCACTTTAGTTTCTGTACAGAGCGAGATAAAGTGTGAAATTGCAGGCATAGAATGCAGGGTACACACATACTCCTCCAAGTTATACCTAGCTGACTAGAATTTAGTAGTTTACTGCTTAGTATTGAATCTCACAAAAGGGCTCTTAAGGTTGTAGACACAAATACACAAATATGTCTATGCATGCAGCAGTAAGGATGAGATCCTCTTGTTCCCAAAAGTAGAAAGTTATGTTGTGCTTTGTGATTATAATGCATAGTCATATCTTTTTTCCTGCACTTGGAACATGAAACAGAAATATGCTGCTAATATGCCAAGTTTACGTTGCTTATCCACTCTGTTCTAACATACAATCAGCAATGCCCACGTAAATGTTGAGAATCTGCATTGCAATAACAGTGTTCTTGCTGTGAACAGCAGAAGAAATGCTTATTAACACTGATCATCTGGCAAATGTGCATCAGTGTAAACCAACAAAGAGCAAGAAAACCCTGTTCTGCAGCGTTCAATAACTATACCTTGCATAGGAGCTGCCATTCTCAGTGAATATTTATAGAATAGGTATTCTTGTTAAAACTATAACTATAACTCTGCTTCTCTAAATATAACCAAAAAAATACATTTTGGATGAACACTGCTACATTAACCCTTAACTATGAATGTCTGCCTCTTTAAGTACTAATAGATATCTGAAGTAAATTAATTACAAAGGGGCAGATTTACTAAAGGGCACAATAGGAAAATTCACCAGGAATCCAATCTGCAGGGAGGTCGTCAATTTACTAACAGGTGTAGAGGATAATTTGCAAGTGAAAGAGTAGATTGCTAACAAAGTTTCGCACCCTTTCGCCAGGTGAATTTTCATTGTGCCGAAAGTTACTCTGCAAAGTGGAAATTTTTCATAATGTTACCCCTTTCGCCAGAGTTTCCTTCACCAGCTTATACCTGGCAAACTGATGAGATGAAGCTACGTGCTTCTCAATCTTATGTCAGTGACATCATATCCTGTATGTCAAAAAGTCATAAAAAAGATTTTTTCATATTTTAAAGTGTGATTGTATTTAAAAGTTGTAACTTTTACAGTTGTAACTGTTAAAATGTTTTGTTATCAGGGCCTGAACTAGGGGTAGGCAGAAGAGGCAAAGTTGAAGGGACGCCAGGCACAGTACCTCTTCTGACAGATTCCCCTTAGTTCAGACTCCTGTGTCCCTACCTGCGGCAGCAACTCCAGCCACTCATTCTACTCCATGAACGTGTACACGCGACCGTGCACTGGTTTGCACATGTGTCATGCCTGTTCATGCGCACACTCGTGGAGGAGGGCAACATTGTTGGCTGGGTTGCCTAGGGCGCCCAGCCGACTCAGCCCGGCACTATTTGTTATAATATTTTTTTAACCACATTTGTATTAGGATGGGCTCATGTCTAGATGATTAGAGGATCTCTTTATTTTGCTTCCTTGAACATTTTTAATAAGTGGCCACTTCAAGCATTTGCACCATCTCTAATAAAACATATGTATAAGACCTATATGTACCCTCCCTATCCAAATTGACCTAAGCTTAAGTGTACTAACAATCTTTCACTAAGGCAGAAACAAACGTTAGCAAAATTTCACTATGAAATGCTAGCGCTGATGAATTTACATTAGAGAAATGTCGCCATTGTTCGGCTGCCAAGAAGCAACTTCGCATTTTAGTGAATTAGCGTAGTGGTTGTGAATTAATGGCTGGCTAAGTGGCGTGAAGTGTGGCAAAGCCTTTGCAGGTGAACAATGGGCCCTTTAATGAATTTCACCCAATGTCTGCAAGAAGGAAATTGTACTTTGAAAGAGCTCTACTCACTGAGGTGGTGGAGGTCATGACTGAAAATCAGGATGATTGACACATAGTATAATGACCGTGAAATCCTTGAAAGTATGCAGGTACCAATAATAAAAGGTAAATTAGTACCCATTGTAAACATACCCTGTTACATGGTTAAATATCCTATTATCAAAGTTTTACAATAAGCAATGCTTTTTGGCATTTGTATCCCACAAAGATATTATTATTTATGTATTTGAGAAGATTACAAGTAATATCCCAACTGAGTTAGCAGTAACCGTTGAAAGAATTAACATCTGCACTGATCACTAACCTGCACAATGCATTGGTTACAATTATATAATTACCCACAACTTCAGCTACCAGTATCTGTAGGAGGATGCTGGGGAGTATAGTTAGCTAGGGAGCCCTGTGTCCTACTTTATCTAATTAAACAGCCCTGCCCATATAAGCCTCTCAGTATCCAAGGTAGCATAGATAATTCCAGGAAACTCTATAATTCATTTAGTGCTTTACAATAAAACTAAATGGGGGTCAAGGTTTATGTTTGAACTCTTAGTTTCATGTCTAAAATCTTGCACTTGAGCATTCTGAATAACAATGATTCATAATGTGATCCATGTACCTGAAAATCAGAATTCACAAGGCTTGAATGGAGTCGGGGGGTCACCTTGCACTGAACCTTGCAGGATAATGGTTTCTCAGAGGTGGACAAGTGACACACAGCTCTCTGTTATGTTACCATCAGCTGATCCTGACACTTCCTATATCTGTCTCTCCCACGCACAGACTCCAGCTTGCTTTTTTCTCTGCTGATGCATCTGTTTAGGCAGGGAATGCATGAAGCTCTGAGAATGCTGCAGGGTGGAGTTAAAGAAGATATATGTGTACAGAAATCAAAGATGAGCCCATATTGACTTAGCTGTTCATGTATTTTTATGTAAATTATTAATTTGTATACTTTTTATTTTTCTACACAGAAAAGTGAATGAAAAAATATTGTTGTAACCTTTCTGAAATTGTTATGGTGCACACGTAACTGATGTTTAAAGTTGACAGGTACAGTACAACATTTATTATATTATTTATCTTAGCTGATGTTGACTCAACTTGCCCAATTGCAATTCCTGGTAGAGCATGCATTACACAGAGCTTTCTCTCATTCTCAGATGGCCCCATGCCATTGAGTGAGGGAAGGGTTATCCACACTGATTGCACACATAGCCCGCCCATTTGTGGAGAGTCCACCAAGGCCCAGACCTAGGGCAGCAGTATTTTAGGGGGTGGCATGAAGCTCAACCACACCCGCTTTGGTTCGGAAGCTCTGAGGCTGATCGTGAAATACAATAGTTTTTTAAAATTTCCCATGCGCTAGTCCCCAGTGCTCCTGACCTGATGATGAAAATTTGTGCATGTGCACAAAGGAGAGGGAGGGGACAGGGGGACGAATCTCACCAGGCCTATGCCCACCATGTAAATCCGACCCTGCACACAGAACAGATCTCTCAATAACCTTAGCACTAGTAATGGGTTAAGCATAAGAGGGACCTGCCTAGGGTGCAAGAATGGGGGGGGGGGCTGGGCAGGTACCTGTTAAAGGGTTTCTGGTCTGGTCTGGTCCTGGCACTGGAGGTTCTTAAAACAAATAGTTAATTTTTTATTTTCTGGATCCCATACAGCCTCTTTGGTATTAATTCCTAGTTGTTACAGTATTCAGTCAGTTCACATATACTTCTGATGATTATCATCCCATATTGGTATTGGCCACAGGTAGAGTATTATTATCAGAGTTAGTATTTACTTATATGTCATCTAGTCCCCAGTGCTAGAAGGATGCTCACAATGGTGCCTTACTCCAGGAATATCTACATTTCTGAGCCTATCCGCTTGATTCCCTATGCTCGCAGCAGGTGATACTGGGGTATTAGAGTGATCAGATAACAGATTTTCTCCTGATGCTAACTACTCCTACTGAGGACTACATTACTATGTATTGCAAAATTTGTTCCATGTTTAGAGACCCATAGCAACCAATATGATGTATGCTTTCAAACATCAGATTAGTAAATACACTCTAATAGGAGTTAGTAGGAAATGTGTGTCAAGATAAGGTGATCCATTTGTTTTTTTAATGAGAGTGTAGGATTAAGGTACTCATATCCTGAAAACTATGTATTTGAATAAGAGGATGTGGATTTTGATTCTCTTGATATTTATATGTAAGAAACAAATGATGTGTTCTTTAGGGAGAAGAGGGATTTGTTCGTGACTTTGTACTGACAGCAGAGGAAAGAAATATTTCTCCTATTTCATTCTTTATTATAGGGGTGAGCAGTATAATGGGAGAAGCAATCTCTTGCACCTGCATTTATGAAGGTGTAAAAAAAGAATATGTCTCTTTATTCCTGTGTGTCTTTCTTCCTATTCCTGTGTATGAAAGACATAAGTGGTATATGTCCTTATAATTGTGTATTAGCCGAGAGAAAGGCAGGTGAAAGATCATTCCTACTTTCTATCTATGAGGAGGAAGTGAGAAAAAACCATTCAAGTGCAGAAGCAAATATTTCTGGCACCATTAAGAACTTGGAAGGCCTATGTGTTACTGTATTAGAAGGATAAAAAGTGTGTCAGGTAGTTGTCCTTCACTTTTCTGTCTATTCCCAGTTGACGTTTTTTTTTATTTGTCTGATTTTCTGTTCATGAAAAGAAAACGAAGAGGGAAAAAAACACATTGAATTTGCATAACAGTGTAACGCTAATTAGCTGGAGCATGGTAATTATGAACACCTGTAGGACGGGGGTAATCAGCCTCAACATATCAATCCTTGGATGGCAGAAGCAATCTGAATACGTGGAAAAGGAAACTTAAAAAACATTGTTTTTTTTTATATAGCAATTGTAAGTGTCCTAGCAGAGGCAGAAATCCCAGTTCACAGGGTCGCTTTGAATGGAGATTTTCCAATAAATAAGTTACTTGCTGGTGACTCTGTATTCCCTAATTATTTGGGTAATATCAAATATGACAGGTTTTACTTTACAATACGTTTTTACATTAAATTAGAAAATACCTTGGAAAGGTAACCTACAGGAGGATTTGATTAATTCTTTAGCTTGGATACATGCCGTACTATAGCATTCATTGGACAAGTGCTGTGTCAAGTGACAACAGAATATCCCACAGTTCAATAAATAGAAAATGGAGGATATCTGTAATTTGGTTCCTGATACAACAATCTGCCCATATTCTGGGTGTATCCTACAATTTATCCATATTGGCATAAGCTTATTGATGTGTTTCATAAGGAAGCTACAGTAACTCTTTCCAACATACAATCCCATGGGGGTATTTTATTAAACCATTTCAGAAATGCTGTTCCCTTGCTATGCCAACTTACCTGGAAAGAAGGTGCACCGCCATTCTTGGGACTTTAAATACAAACTGATTTGCAACACTTTGCCAAATCCACTTTTGGTTGGCTTACGATAACTATAAAGCTTAAATATTTAGTTAATGGACATTGTAAAATTGCCTTGGATGGCATGTATATTTCTCCCTTCTAAGCTTTCTTTTCTTAATACTTCCTAATTCCTAATAAGTGTCACGGCCGGCACCCAATATCAGAACAGGTGCCAAGTACCCTGGTCTCGGCTCGGCTTCACCAGTAGTGTGACCACCGTTGGGCTTCAGAGGAGCCCTCAGCTTACTTGGGTGCCACCTGGACTTAACGAGGGGTACAAGGCGAGATGTTCTGGCTAGCAGAGGGGCACGGCAGGTAGATAGTCTTTTAGGCCGAAGGTCACGTTACAAATGGAGCAGGCAAGAGAATCGTCAGACAGGCAGGGTCGAGGCAGGCAGATATCAAGAATCGTCAGGCAGGCAAGGGTCAAACCGGGTAATCAAACAGATGGGGTCAGGCAGAAAGAGTAGTCGAGATGCAGGCAAAGGTCAGGATTCGGATATCAGAATAGTCAGGAACAGGCAGGGATCAAAACCGGAATAGCAGATACAAAATACACAGGAACATACAGCACAAGGCTTCAGGAACCACCAGAATCAAGATTCTATCACGGGCACTGGCTGGGGGTCAGAATGGGCTTTATATACATTCGAAATTGGCACCAAAACGAGCATCAATACGCACTGGCGTGATTGCACCAGCACGCCTGTACCTTTAAGAGGCGCGTCGCGTGCGCCCCCTAGAAGAATCAAGATGGTGCCAGACCAGGAGTGCGGCGGCGTGCACACCAGGTAATTTTATTACAATAAGTTTCTTGTTTAAAGCTAAGAAAACATTCATTAATTAGATTTGATTAGTCTCCTGCACATGCAGTAGAGAAATCAAATATTTGAAATGATCAATTGAGGCTTAGATTTACAGGAACAGGGTTATAGGAAGGCTATGAGTAGGTGTGCTTTTAAAAGGGGCCACAAAACAAGCCTGATAGAGTTATCATAAAAATGTGTTTTTGCATTAACAAAGCAGTCCCGGCAGTGCAACATATAATTAAATCTTTGTTGTTATGACTGACAAAGACTGCACAGATGAGAGCTCATTATACAGAGCTTAGTATCTGGCCTTAGGCTCACTCTAGGGGTTGGAAGTAAATGTAGAAACAAATCTTTCCCAATATGTACAGTTAAAAAGGGATGTTAAATCTCAAAATAATGTTCGTACCCCTTAGCTCTCCAAATGGGGCAACCTGAACCTGAACTGCATGTTTGCTATCAGCACTACATGCTGCAAGTCATCTTTTTGGCATCTAATATTACAGGTATAGAAAGAAAGTCCCGATGTAAAAACCTAAAAAGTTTGTTTATATTATCTCACTAGTGATACGTGGAGTCTGGGTGCTCATTCCCCAGACCTATAGCTTGAAGTGGATGTATCCAACCAAAGAAGAAAAACGGCAGGCACAATTGCAGCACATTATTGCAGCACAGTTTTAGCTTGTAGATATTAGGCTGGAATCAAACATCAGGTGTTCAGTGATAGAAAAAAAATGTAATGCCTTTAAATTTGCCATCTGTGGTACAAAAATCATCTACTTTGAGCAAATGTATTTTAAAGGGCAACTAAAGCTTAACTAAAGAAGTAGGCTAAAATGTTGTACATTATGTTTTGGGCTTTTGTACCAGCCCAAGGCAACCACAACCCTTTAGCAATAAGGGGGCAAAAAGATGCCCCAGTGGCTCATCATCTTCTTTTCTGTTGATTCACTGCATAGTGCTGCTGTCACTGAGTTTAGGGATCGACTCCAAATATACAGTACACACAGAATATAAATGTCACAATGTAAGGCTGATTAATTAATATAGATAATTACTATGTAGCAGCACAGAAACCAGTGCAATTAGCATTAGGATTTTATGATCAACCCTGTAGCATCAGCTTATAGTAAAGATCAATCTCATTTTCTGCTTGATAATTTGCAACAACTGCTCCGAGCCCACTGAGCATGTGAGAGTCCCAGACACTTTCCATGGTGACCCCCTGTGGCAAGTTCTGGATCACTGCTGCAATTCAGAAGCTGAAACTTTAGGCTGGTGCAATAAGTTTGGTATTTAAAATATGGCATTTTAGCCATATTGATTTTTATGGTTTAGTTCTCCTTTAAGCCTGCATTTAGTGGTACCATTGAGGCATGGGGCATGTGAATGTCTACTAAACTGAAGAAAAGAGGCTGATTTCCATCAAGCTTGTTTCAATATATTTATGCTTACTGAAGTGATTACTAATTGATTACTAATTGCTATACCTATACTAAAATAAAGTATTTCTGCAGATCCTTAGGGTGGTTCCCACGCATCTATAATCCTATTACTAACATAAAGCCAAACTATTAGATTCATCTACTACTGTATGTGTCAAGCATCAATATCATAGCTCAAATCAAAACAATCCTACTGGCAATTAACACAAATTATCTACACAATTACCATATGCCCGTTCCCCTTTCCACTCATTTCCTCAATCTCTCTTTTCTGCCTCCCACAACTGTATATTCTCCTCTCCTTCCTACAACACTTCCTCCCACCAATATCTACTTATGCCTTTTCTCTCCAAATCACCATGCACTTTTACAAGTCTGCAAGGACCCAACTCATTTGCCTATACCCAACTGTAAAGCTATCTGTGCTGATGACACAAAATTAGTCAGAAAATTAGTCAGTCCTTTCAGGTCTTGTCATACTTGCAGGTAGATCCGAAAAATCATATTTGAATTTTTTTTCACAATTTTATTGAGTCTTTTCCCGCACCAGACTTTTTGGGAAAATGTATTGATAGATATGGTAAAAAAAAAGTGCACAGGGTGAGAAATTTTCTGAGTTTAGTAAATAACCCCTAAGGTTTGCTAAGTGGCAAATGAGATTTAGTTCTAATATATAGGTTACTCACTTTTGAAATAACCAAGGTGTCTACACCCATAATCAGACTAAGATAGAAAATGCCTTGATGGATAAAGGTTTAAGAATACTAGAGATTAAATTTACAGTAGTTGCATCAAGCAAACTATAGTAAAGTCTCTCTCAAAAATGAGACTGTAGTCTTCCTGAGCATCGAAGGGTCTCTCCAAGACTCTGGACCACCACAAGGTTAGCACCCTGTTACTCACTGCTCAGAGATCATTTCTTTCTAGCAACCAGGCTACTAGTCAGCTTAGAATGCCACCCTCCCCAGCCGCTCACCTATCTTTGAGCAGAGAGGCAGGACACAGGGAGGCAACAGAAGGCAGGGGGCTGAAGTGGGCCATCAGGGAGCAGGCAGGTGGGGGCAGGGAGTAGGTAGGCAGTGGCAGGGAGTAGGCAGGCGGGAGGGGGCAGGTAAGGATTTCTGGACCCTCTAAAGATTTTTTTATTTGAATATAGAAAACTGGTATAGTTACCCTTTAGGAATTATTCTTAAATGTATCTTGAACCCCGGCTTACATCCAAAGCAAAATCCAGTAATGAAAACAAGTATGGGGAAAGAATACCAACAGGCACAAAACTGCTGCACAGGTGCCTTTATTCAGTCACACCGGTGAATAAAGGCACCTGTGCAGCAGTTTTGGGCCTGTTGGTAATCTTTCCCCATACTTGTTTGCATGTTTGCATTTCAAGATTTTTTTTTTTGCCAGGGGCCACTGCTTCAAGCACAATCCCAGACCCCTTGACTCACTTTCCCTCAAGCTCAGACATTCTCTGGCTCCACAGACTCCTTGGTTATTTCCCAGGCTTCTACTCACACACTGGAACTAGCCAGAACCTCCTAGTATTGGAGCAAACCTCTTTTCCATCTACAAGCAGCCTACAGTCTTAGCTGACACCTTATTACCTGAGAGAGGGAATATGAACTTATTTCAGAAAGGCTTCCCCCTGCAGCCCGTATCATTTACCTTAAATATACACTTCCCTAAATATTTTTAGGCCAAGCAGATGTTTTTTCTAAACACAAATCATATAACATGGCATAATAAATGCCAGATATTGTTATTGTGTGCCTATGAGCAGTTGGCCTTTATTCTACAGTGCCCTTCCTTCATGTTTCACAATAAGGCAGACAGACAGGTGTATGAGTTATGTTTCTGTCTGTCTGGAATACTGTTGTACTTAAGTCACTTTAAAGTGTTAAGGGAAATATAAAACAGAGTTTCTTCCAAGGAGAATGAGCACCATACACCTTTTGGAAAAAATGCTCTAAAACATTACTGTCCTTCCAGATCGATACAAGAGACAGTGTTTCAGGAGACAAATCCTCCTTTCATCAGCTGCTGCTGTTTGCCTATTGATTTAGAAAAAAAAGTACAGCTTGTGTCTGAATTTCCACACTTAAAATTATGTGCACAGTTATTCCCTGTAAGGAGAAATGTCTTTGAGGTGAAATAATACAAAGCACTCTGTATCTCCCAGAAACCTCACAGTATATCACATAGATTTTCTAGAGAAAGGTCACAGTGTCAAATGTAAGAAGTGCAGATGTCATCCAACTGAATTCTAACGGACTTCAAATAGAATCAACACCACACACAGGTTGCTGGGATAAAGAATATAGCAACAGAAGTGAATTCCTCAAAGTAACAAATGTAATCATTATAGGGAAATGTTTACAGGCTCAGTTCATTATTAATGGCAGTTTAGCTAATGCACTGCCAACCCTATTAAAGTGATACTGAAAAATTTCTTTTCAAAATATTAATCTACATTAAAAGTTAATATTATGAATGAATTGTCCCAGAATTTTCAAACCATTTTCGGTACTCCTCAACAAGTAGATGCCAGTATTCAAAGTAGTAGTAACATATCATCCGGAGAGGTGATATGTTACTACTACATTAAAAGTTACCTATAGGTCATGTTTTTCGCTGAAAGTTCTGCTTTTGTAAGCAATTGTCACTTGAAGTCCCTAAACCTGACTGTTTTGTCACCCTGACTGTCCCATCTCATTGTCAGTTAGAGTTTTTAATGCTACCAGACTACTGCTGCACAGATATGGTTACCTCCTCATTGAAAAAAGGGGGTAAGAACGGTAATGTAAAAGCATCAGGTAGATACTTTTAGGGCAAATAAATACCTTCCAAAGATAATGTTATGATAGATATTAAAAAAGTTTATTTTCTGGTGTCAGTATCTCTTTAAGTTCCCATCTATGTCACAACGGTGTATTTCTACAGGTCACAAAAAATGCTGTTTGGGTGTTGAGATATATGTACTGTATCTATCTATCTATCTATCTATCTATCTATCTATCAAGGGACCCATAGGGTTAAGATCCCCTATGGTCCTAAAAGTACGGCATGGTTGGAAATCCCTTGCATGGCCAGCTAAATCAACATGGCCTATAGGTAACTTTTAATGTACATTCATATTTTAAAAAGTAGTTTTTTAGTGTCAGTATGACTTTAATTGGATAAGAGAGGGGGAGTGAGTACTTTGTCCCTAATGCAGTGTGCCTTGGCAGATTCCTGGCCAGAAGGTGTTGTGTAACTTCTTCATATAGCTGAACAGCCATGTGCTTAGTCAGTCTACTTCCTGATTTCACTCCAGTCAGAAGTGCAGGACTGTAGCTAAGATGTAAGGGGCCTTAGGAATTTGAGTGGCCCTGAGGGGCTTGGGATACGGGGGCCCCAAGCTTTGTGAGATCAACTATGGAGAGAAAACACATGGGGGTGATGCCCTGTTGGGGATAAGGAAACCCTGATAGATGCCTGGAGATGGATGCCAATAAAAGGGGCTCTGTTGTGCTTGCACTGCGGATATGTTGGTGCGTGCCCTAAGTTTTCAGCAAGTTTTGTGTGCTCTGCTAAGAAAGCTTGGAAGCCCAGTCTGAAGATTTAAATTGCTGTGGATACCTGTGCCAGCTATGTGTGAGCCCCCAGGTGAGTCTGCCTGAGGGAGGGTATTGAAAGGATCTAGCTACCAAAAATGCCCTCCATGTTAAACATGTTGTATGTCCATATATTGCAAAATAATTATGCTGACCCACTACGTCAAAGTCGTTGTGGAAAGTTGTGATGAGCATAACTTTCCCTTGTTTACAAAATGTGGCAGGTTATAAACATTTAAACACATTTCTGGGAGTTGAAGGGCCATGTTTTATGTGTTACAGTTTTTGCTTATGAAGGCGAAATTGCCCTTTAAGCTGCTAGTCTTAGTTCTCCCAAGAAATTCATCTTATCTTAAATATTTACATTTGTATCTTAAATTGTTACAAATGTATCTAAGTGCAGGTGCTTAGTGTTCTGGGCTCTCTACCAAAAGTATCCTATTTAATTAATTGTCAGGAACTTTAAAGAGAAGCTCTGGACTTTTAATAAAATCCGTGACTGCAGGCTGAGCTGACATTTGTGAGGTATTTATCCAGACACCCGTTATCTAGAAAGTGCTGAATTACAGGGAGGCCCTCTCTCGTAGACTCCATTTTAATCAAATAATTACATTTTTTTCTCTGTAACAGAACCTTGTATGTGATCCCAATTAAGATACAGGTAATCGATTTTTATAGGAGGCAAAACAACCCTATTGGGTTTAATTGATGTTTAAATAATTCTTTAGAAGATCCAAAAAACTCACGTCCTGAGAATTCTGAAAACAGGTCTCATACCTAGTTAGTTCTCCGTCAAAAAGAACTAAAACTTCTGTAGACATGCTAAACCTTTAGGCTGGTTCAATAATTTCGGTATATAAAATGTGGCATTTCTAGCCACATTCATTTATACAGTTTAGTTCTCCTTGCCCCATGCAAGACACCGGAATCTGTTTCTAACCATTACATTTGGAATCAAGCATTTCCAAAACTAAAGGCTGTTTTTTGTTTGGCTATATTGCAGGTGAGAACCAATGTTTTCTTCTATACCAGTTTACATTTTATTTCCTCTCCCTCCCTCTTAGGCTCTAAGTGTACAAATAAATTACATATTATGCTAAGGACTAAACTCTAGAAGTGACATAAATGCATTGAATGTGTTTGCAGCAGGCTGGTAGCACCTTAAAATAATTGTTTTAATATTGTCTTTCATAATATATAGCCATGGAAAGTAAATACCTTGATGGGCAAGCATTATTTGTATATTATCTGCTAGTGATAAAGCTGTTTGTGCACAGGAATTATTTTGCTAATCTCCATTTATAGCTTTTGTTCTTAGTAAATGAATTGATCTCATTATCTGAATGAATAAAAACACAGCAAAATCACTATCTGATTTAAACATAAAGTCAAATCAATAATGATTGTAAAAAAAAAATGGAAAGATCTAATTGTTCAATGCCGCACAGAAACACTAGGTCTACACTGAAAGGGTAACTGATGTTTAGTAAAGGATTAGGATAGAAGTGATGTACCTTTTGCATAAGCAGTACTGATCTAGCCCTGAAGCATAGCAGCCCTATGACAGTGATTCATGGCACTGTTATCAAATATAACCCCATATAACACCCATCTTTCATTTCTTAGAGATCCTATTTCTGAGACCCATCACTCTGTGCATACAGGATGACCCTAGGTGACTAAAAGCATTTACTGGCTTCAGGAGTGAGGTATTTATATCAGTATGAACAGCCATATTAAAGTTTAAACTCAGATAAGTAAAGGCTGTATAAGTGAACATTTATTATGAATGGCAAGTTAGCTCAAACTACAAAAAACACTGCCTTCAACTTGCAAGATTACTGTTTAGTCAGTTTGAAAGGATACTTTAAAAATCTATATGCAGATGGATTGATTTTAATCAGCCCTCATTGATCCTGCATACTTTCTTTCTATGCAGTGTACATCACAATAATGCCATGACTATAGAGAATGCAAAAAAGGGAGACGGCAGCGGTACGCTATTTTTAGCTTTATGGATATAATCTACAATGTTACTTTGTTATAATTTGGGAGACGGCCGCAGGCCCGGATTTGTGGTGAGGCCACATAGGCCCGGGCCTAGGGCCACTTTATGGGGATTCAATAGTATATGGGGATTAGGGATGTAGCGAACGTCGGAAAAAAAGTTCGCGAACATATTCGCGAACTTGCGCAAAAATGCGAGCGGTTCGCGAACCCCATAGACTTCAATGGGAAGGCGAACTTTAACATCTAAAACAGACATTTCTGGCCAGAAAAATGATTTTAAAGTTGTTTAAAGGGTGCAACGACCTGGACAGTGGCATGCCAGAGGGGGATCAAGGGCAAAAATGTATCTGAAAATTCTGCCTGTGTGTGCTTGGAAGAGATAGTGTAGGGGGAGAGCTGTTAGTGATTTCAGGGACAGATGATAGTAAGTTTGCTGGCTAGTAATCTGCTTGATACTGCTCTGTATTGGAGGGACAGAAGTCTGCAGGGATTTGAGGGACATTTTAGCTTAGGTAGCTTTGCTGGCTAGTAATCTACTGTTCTCTTTAAACAACTGCCATACGTTGACCTTGTAGGCATTGTTTGCCCAGTTTTTTTGGACGCAGCCACTGAAGCACAGTTGCCAGAAAAAATATGCCATATAAATGCTGAAAATAGTAATTTTTCGCCATACGTTGACCTTGTAGACATTGTTTGCCCAGTTTTTTTGGACGCAGCCACTGAAGCACAGTTGCCAGAAAAAATATGCCATATAAATGCTGAAAATAGTCATTTTTCGCCATACGTTGACCTTGTAGACATTGTTTGCCCTGTTTTTTTGGACGCAGCCACTGAAGCACAGTTGCCAGAAAAAATATGCCATATAAATGCTGAAAATAGTCATTTTTCGCCATACGTTGACCTTGTAGACATTGTTTGCCCAGTTTTTTTGGACGCAGCCACTGAAGCACAGTTGCCAGAAAAAATATGCCATATAAATGCTGAAAATAGTCATTTTTCGCCATACGTTGACCTTGTAGACATTGTTTGCCCAGTTTTTTTGGACGCAGCCACTGAAGCACAGTTGCCAGAAAAAATATGCCATATAAATGCTGAAAATAGTCATTTTTTGCCATACGTTGACCTTGTAGGCATTGTTTGCCCAGTTTTTTTGGTCGCAGCCACTGAAGCACAGTTGCCAGAAAAAATATGCCATATAAATGCTGAAAATAGTCATTTTTGCCATATACGTTGAGTCAACGTATGGCAAAAAATGACTATTTTCAGCATTTATATGGCATATTTTTTCTGGCCTCTGTGCTTCAGTGGCTGCGGCCAAAAAAACTGGGCAAACAATGCCTACAAGGTCAACGACGTTGACCTTGTAGGCATTGTTTGCCCAGTTTTTTTGGCCGCAGCCACTGAAGCACAGAGGCCAGAAAAAATATGCCATATAAATGCTGAAAATAGTCATTTTTTGGTCGCAGCCACTGAAGCACAGTTGCCAGAAAAATTATGCCATATAAATGCTGAAAATATAAATTTTTTTGGTTGCAGCCACTGAAGCACAGAGGCCAGAAAAATTATGCCATATAAATGCAGAAAATATGCATTTTTTTGGTCGCAGCCACTGAAGCACAGTTGACAGAAAAATTATGCCATATAAATGCTGAAAATATAAATTTTTTTGGTTGCAGCCACTGAAGCACAGAGGCCAGAAAAATTATGCCATATAAATGCAGAAAATATGCATTTTTTTGGACGCAGCCACTGAAGCACAGTTGCCAGAAAAAATATGCCATATAAATGCTGAAAATAGTCATTTTTCGCCATACGTTGACCGTGTAGACATTGTTTGCCCAGTTTTTTTGGTTGCAGCCACTGAAGCACAGAGGCCAGAAAAAATTAAACCAGTAGGGTTTGCACCCTAGTTTGTAACGGTGGCGGAGGGAGGAGGACGCTAAAGGACAGCTGTGTGTGGAGTCATGAGGCTTGAAGAGAAGGACAGCTGCATAGAAGTCAGAACAAGTCTTCCGGCGTGCAGTAACCCTCCGAGATCCACCCCTCATTCATTTTAATAAAGGTCAGGTAATCGACACTTTTGTGACCTAGGTGAGTTCTCTTCTCAGTTACAATCCCTCCTGCTGCACTGAAGGTCCTTTCTGAGAGCACACTTGAGGCTGGGCAAGACAAGAGGTTCATGGCAAATTGTGACAGCTCTGGCCACAGATCAAGCCTGCGCACCCAGTAGTCCAGGGGTTCATCGCTCCTCAGAGTGTCGATATCTGCAGTTAATGCCAGGTAGTCCGCTACCTGCTGGTCGAGGCGTTCTTTGAGGGTGGATCCAGAAGGGTTGTGGCGCTGCCTTGGACAGAAAAACATTTGCATGTCTGACGTTACAGACCGGCCAAAGGGCTTTGTCCTTGCAGGTGTGCTCGTGGCAGGATTACTGGCACCTCTGCCCCTGGAATGTTGATGAGTTCCTGAAGTGACATCACCCTTAAAAGCATTGTACAACATGTTTTGCAGGCTGGTTTGTAAATGCCGCATCTTTTCGGACTTGTGGTATGTTGGTAACATTTCTGACACTTTATGCTTGTACCGAGGGTCTAGTAGCGTTGCGACCCAGTACAGGTCCTTCTCCTTAAGCCTCTTGATACGGGGGTCCTTCAACAGGCATGACAGCATGAAAGACCCCATTCTCACAAGGTTGGATGCAGAGCTATCCATCTCCGCTTCCTCATTATCAAGGACTGCATCATCCACGGTCTCCTCCCCCCAGCCACGTACAAGACCAGGGGTCCCCAAAAGGTCACCACTAGCCCCCTGGGAAGCCTGCTCCTGTTGGTCCTCCTCCTCCTCCTCCACAAAGCCACCTTCCTCCTCTGACTCCACTTCTGGCACCTCTCCCTGCGTTGCAGCAGGTGCCTGGGTTCGTTCTGGTGATTCCGACCAGAAATCGTGCGCTTCCAGCTCCTCGTCACGCTGGTCTACAGCCTCATCTGTCACTCGTCGCACGGCACGCTCCAGGAAGAAAGTGAAGGGTATTAGGTCGCTGATGGTGCCTTCGGTGCGACTGACCATATTTGTCACCTCTTCAAAAGGTCGCATGAGCCTGCAGGCATCGCGCATAAGCACCCAGTAACGGGGGAAAAAAATCCCCAGCTCTGCAGATCCAGTCCTACCACCCAGTTCAAAAAGGTACTCGTTGACGGCCCTTTGTTGTTGCAGCAGACGTTCCAACATAAGGAGCGTTGAATTCCAGCGAGTCTGGCTGTCAGAAATCAAACGCCTGACTGGCATGTTGTAGCGCTGCTGAATGTCAGCAAGGCGTGCCATGGCTGTGTAGGAACGTCTGAAATGGGCCGACACCTTTCTGGACTGGGTGAGAACGTCCTGGAATCCTGGGTACTTGGAGACAAAACGTTGGACTATTAAATTTAACACATGTGCCATGCAGGGCACATGTGTTAAATTGCCCAGTCTCAACGCTGCCAACAGATTGCTTCCATTGTCACACACCACTTTTCCGATCTGCAGTTGGTGTGGGGTCAGCCACCGATCGGCCTGTGTCTGCAGAGATGACAGGAGTACAGATCCGGTATGGTTTTTGCTTTCCAGGCACGTCATCCCCAAGACAGCGTGACAACGGCGTACCTGGCACGTCGAATAGCCTAGGGGGAGCTGGGGGTGCACAGGTGTGGAGGAGGAGAAGGAGGACCCAGCAGCAGAGTAAGAAGAAGAAGAGGAAGAAGACGAGGTAGAGAGCGATGGAGGAGTAGAGGTGGTGGCAGAACCGCGTGCAATCCGTGGCGGTGACACCAACTCCACTGTTGTTGTTGTTGAGCTACCCATTCCCTGCTTCCCAGCCATTACCAAGTTCACCCAGTGGGCAGTGTAGGTGACATACCTGCCCTGACCATGCTTGGAGGACCATGCGTCAGTAGTCATATGGACCTTTGGCCCAACACTAAGTGACAGAGATGCGGTAACTTGGCTCTGCACATGTTGGTACAGGTGTGGTATTCCCTTTTTAGAAAAAAAATTGCGGCTGGGTACCTTCCACTGCGGTGTCCCAATTGCTACAAATTTGCGGAAGGCCTCAGAGTCCACCAGCTGGTATGGTAAAAGCTGGCGGGCTAAGAGTGCAGACAAGCCAGCTGTCAGACGCCGGGCAAGGGGGTGACGGTCAGACATTCATCTTCTTCTGGCAATAATGGTTGCGCATTACTCAGTTCAAGAAACTCATGGGAAAATAACTCCTCTGACTCCAGTGAAGAAGGGGCACCGGTGGATACGGATTACGTAAAATATATGAATGCTGCTTGAAAAAAAGTAACTCAAGTGGTTTTTCTAGAGACGATAATATTATCAATATTTAGACAAAATGTGAACAAGCTCACACAGCTAGATGGCGGTTTGAAGAAAACACTGTGCAAATACTGCCCACAAGATCAACGTATACACTACTACAGCGGTGGATACGGATCTCGTAAAATTTATTATGGCTGCTTGAAAAAAGTCACTCCGGTGTTTTTTCTGGAGACCCACAAAACATCAATCTCCTCATCATCATTCTCCTCAGATGCATCAATTTCTTCTGACACATCACAGAAGGAAGCAGCAGCGGGGACCTCCTCCTCATCACTCATCATTATGTCCATCTCTGTCGTGTTCTCTGCCAGAATTAAATCTGGTGTAACGTCCTCATCTCCTTCATCTTCTTCTGGCAATAATGGTTGCGCATTACTCAGTTCAAGAAACTCATGGGAAAATAACTCCTCTGACTCCAGTGAAGAAGGGGCACCGGTGGTGGAGGAAGTGTTACGTGGGGTGGCCATAGCAGTGGAGGATGAGGAGGATGTTGTGGTAAAGTTAGAAACGGTAGAGGATGGGGTGTGCTGTGTAAGCCAGTCAACTACCTCTTCAGCATTTTGGGAGTTCAGGGTCATTGGCTTTTTAAAACTGGGCAATTTGCTAGGGCCACAGGATTGCATAGCAGCACGGCCCCTAGCACGGCCTCTGCGTGGCGGCCTGCCTTTGCCTGGCATTATTTTTAAAAAAACAACAACAACAAAAACTCAGTTGGTTTTTCTGGAAACGATAATACACACAGCTAGATGGCAGTTTGAAGAAAACAGTGTGCAAATAATGCCTACAAGATCAACGTATACACTACTACAGCGGTGGATACGGATTACGTAAAATATATGAATGCTGCTTGAAAAAAAGTAACTCAAGTGGTTTTTCTAGAGACGATAATATTATCAATATTTAGACAAAATGTGAACAAGCTCACACAGCTAGATGGCGGTTTGAAGAAAACACTGTGCAAATAATGCCTACAAGGTCAACGTATACACAGCGGTGGATACGGATTATGTAAAATATATGAATGCTGCTTGAAAAAAAGTAACTCAAGTGGTTTTTCTAGAGACGATAATATTATCAATATTTAGACAAAATGTGAACAAGCTCACACAGCTAGATGGCGGTTTGAAGAAAACACTGTGCAAATAATGCCTACAAGGTCAACGTATACACAGCGGTGGATACGGATTACGTAAAATATATGAATGCTGCTTGAAAAAAAGTAACTCAAGTGGTTTTTCTAGAGACGATAATATTATCAATATTTAGACAAAATGTGAACAAGCTCACACAGCTAGATGGCGGTTTGAAGAAAACACTGTGCAAATACTGCCCACAAGATCAACGTATACACTACTACAGCGGTGGATACGGATCTCGTAAAATTTATTATGGCTGCTTGAAAAAAGTCACTCCGGTGTTTTTTCTGGAGACCCACAAAACATCAATCTCCTCATCATCATTCTCCTCAGATGCATCAATTTCTTCTGACACATCACAGAAGGAAGCAGCAGCGGGGACCTCCTCCTCATCACTCATCATTATGTCCATCTCTGTCGTGTTCTCTGCCAGAATTAAATCTGGTGTAACGTCCTCATCTCCTTCATCTTCTTCTGGCAATAATGGTTGCGCATTACTCAGTTCAAGAAACTCATGGGAAAATAACTCCTCTGACTCCAGTGAAGAAGGGGCACCGGTGGTGGAGGAAGTGTTACGTGGGGTGGCCATAGCAGTGGAGGATGAGGAGGATGTTGTGGTAAAGTTAGAAACGGTAGAGGATGGGGTGTGCTGTGTAAGCCAGTCAACTACCTCTTCAGCATTTTGGGAGTTCAGGGTCATTGGCTTTTTAAAACTGGGCAATTTGCTAGGGCCACAGGATTGCATAGCAGCACGGCCCCTAGCACGGCCTCTGCGTGGCGGCCTGCCTTTGCCTGGCATTATTTTTAAAAAAACAACAACAACAAAAACTCAGTTGGTTTTTCTGGAAACGATAATACACACAGCTAGATGGCAGTTTGAAGAAAACAGTGTGCAAATAATGCCTACAAGATCAACGTATACACTACTACAGCGGTGGATACGGATTACGTAAAATATATGAATGCTGCTTGAAAAAAAGTAACTCAAGTGGTTTTTCTAGAGACGATAATATTATCAATATTTAGACAAAATGTGAACAAGCTCACACAGCTAGATGGCGGTTTGAAGAAAACACTGTGCAAATAATGCCTACAAGGTCAACGTATACACAGCGGTGGATACGGATTATGTAAAATATATGAATGCTGCTTGAAAAAAAGTAACTCAAGTGGTTTTTCTAGAGACGATAATATTATCAATATTTAGACAAAATGTGAACAAGCTCACACAGCTAGATGGCGGTTTGAAGAAAACACTGTGCAAATAATGCCTACAAGGTCAACGTATACACAGCGGTGGATACGGATTACGTAAAATATATGAATGCTGCTTGAAAAAAAGTAACTCAAGTGGTTTTTCTAGAGACGATAATATTATCAATATTTAGACAAAATGTGAACAAGCTCACACAGCTAGATGGCGGTTTGAAGAAAACACTGTGCAAATACTGCCCACAAGATCAACGTATACACTACTACAGCGGTGGATACGGATCTCGTAAAATTTATTATGGCTGCTTGAAAAAAGTCACTCCGGTGTTTTTTCTGGAGACCCACAAAACATCAATCTCCTCATCATCATTCTCCTCAGATGCATCAATTTCTTCTGACACATCACAGAAGGAAGCAGCAGCGGGGACCTCCTCCTCATCACTCATCATTATGTCCATCTCTGTCGTGTTCTCTGCCAGAATTAAATCTGGTGTAACGTCCTCATCTCCTTCATCTTCTTCTGGCAATAATGGTTGCGCATTACTCAGTTCAAGAAACTCATGGGAAAATAACTCTTCTGACTCCAGTGAAGAAGGGGCACCGGTGGTGGAGGAAGTGTTACGTGGGGTGGCCATAGCAGTGGAGGATGAGGAGGATGTTGTGGTAAAGTTAGAAACGGTAGAGGATGGGGTGTGCTGTGTAAGCCAGTCAACTACCTCTTCAGCATTTTGGGAGTTCAGGGTCATTGGCTTTTTAAAACTGGGCAATTTGCTAGGGCCACAGGATTGCATAGCAGCACGGCCCCTAGCACGGCCTCTGCGTGGCGGCCTGCCTTTGCCTGGCATTATTTTTAAAAAAACAACAACAACAAAAACTCAGTTGGTTTTTCTGGAAACGATAATACACACAGCTAGATGGCAGTTTGAAGAAAACAGTGTGCAAATAATGCCTACAAGATCAACGTATACACTACTACAGCGGTGGATACGGATTACGTAAAATATATGAATGCTGCTTGAAAAAAAGTAACTCAAGTGGTTTTTCTAGAGACGATAATATTATCAATATTTAGACAAAATGTGAACAAGCTCACACAGCTAGATGGCGGTTTGAAGAAAACACTGTGCAAATAATGCCTACAAGGTCAACGTATACACAGCGGTGGATACGGATTATGTAAAATATATGAATGCTGCTTGAAAAAAAGTAACTCAAGTGGTTTTTCTAGAGACGATAATATTATCAATATTTAGACAAAATGTGAACAAGCTCACACAGCTAGATGGCGGTTTGAAGAAAACACTGTGCAAATAATGCCTACAAGGTCAACGTATACACAGCGGTGGATACGGATTACGTAAAATATATGAATGCTGCTTGAAAAAAAGTAACTCAAGTGGTTTTTCTAGAGACGATAATATTATCAATATTTAGATAAAATGTGAACAAGCTCACACAGCTAGATGGCGGTTTGAAGAAAACACTGTGCAAATACTGCCCACAAGATCAACATATACACTACTACAGTGGTGGATACGGATCTCGTAAAATTTATTATGGCTGCTTGAAAAAAGTCACTCCGGTGTTTTTTCTGGAGACCCACAAAACATCAATCTCCTCATCATCATTCTCCTCAGATGCATCAATTTCTTCTGACACATCACAGAAGGAAGCAGCAGCGGGGACCTCCTCCTCATCACTCATCATTATGTCCATCTCTGTCGTGTTCTCTGCCAGAATTAAATCTGGTGTAACGTCCTCATCTCCTTCATCTTCTTCTGGCAATAATGGTTGCGCATTACTCAGTTCAAGAAACTCATGGGAAAATAACTCCTCTGACTCCAGTGAAGAAGGGGCACCGGTGGTGGAGGAAGTGTTACGTGGGGTGGCCATAGCAGTGGAGGATGAGGAGGATGTTGTGGTAAAGTTAGAAACGGTAGAGGATGGGGTGTGCTGTGTAAGCCAGTCAACTACCTCTTCAGCATTTTGGGAGTTCAGGGTCATTGGCTTTTTAAAACTACTGGGCAATTTGCTAGGGCCACAGGATTGCATAGCAGCACGGCCCCTAGCACGGCCTCTGCGTGGCGGCCTGCCTTTGCCTGGCATTATTTTTAAAAAAACAACAACAACAAAAACTCAGTTGGTTTTTCTGGAAACGATAATACACACAGCTAGATGGCAGTTTGAAGAAAACAGTGTGCAAATAATGCCTACAAGATCAACGTATACACTACTACAGCGGTGGATACGGATTACGTAAAATATATGAATGCTGCTTGAAAAAAAGTAACTCAAGTGGTTTTTCTAGAGACGATAATATTATCAATATTTAGACAAAATGTGAACAAGCTCACACAGCTAGATGGCGGTTTGAAGAAAACACTGTGCAAATACTGCCCACAAGATCAACGTATACACTACTACAGCGGTGGATACGGATCTCGTAAAATTTATTATGGCTGCTTGAAAAAAGTCACTCCGGTGTTTTTTCTGGAGACGGTAATATTATGGATATTTAGACAGAATGTGAACAAGGTCACACAGCTAGATGGCAGTTGGTTGAATAACACACTGGGCAAAAAATGCCTACAGGGCAAATAATGCCTAAAAGGTCAACTTATACACTACTACAGCGATGGATACGGATTACGTAAAATATATTATGGCTGCTTGAAAAAAGTCACTCCGGTGTTTTTTCTGGAGACGGTAATATTATGGATATTTAGACAGAATGTGAACAAGGTCACACAGCTAGATGGCAGTTGGTTGAATAACACACTGGGCAAAAAATGCCTACAGGGCAAATAATGCCTAAAAGGTCAACTTATACACTACTACAGCGATGGATACGGATTACGTAAAATATATTATGGCTGCTTGAAAAAAGTCACTCCGGTGTTTTTTCTGGAGACGGTAATATTATGGATATTTAGACAGAATGTGAACAAGGTCACACAGCTAGATGGCAGTTGGTTGAATAACACACTGGGCAAAAAATGCCTACAGGGCAAATAATGCCTAAAAGGTCAACTTATACACTACTACAGCGATGGATACGGATTACGTAAAATATATTATGGCTGCTTGAAAAAAGTCACTCCGGTGTTTTTTCTGGAGACGGTAATATTATGGATATTTAGACAGAATGTGAACAAGGTCACACAGCTAGATGGCAGTTGGTTGAATAACACACTGGGCAAAAAATGCCTACAGGGCAAATAATGCCTAAAAGGTCAACTTATACACTACTACAGCGGTAGTAAAATAAAAAAAAGTAAAATAAAAAAAAATGAATATTAAAAAAAAAAAAAATTAAAGTTGGTGCTGCTGAACTACTAGGAGCAGCAGATTAGCACACCAGTCCCACTCCCCAACACTGCTAGACTAATAGCACTGGGCTCTTATAGTAGTAGTAGTAGTAGTAGTAGTAGTAGTAAAACAACAAAAAAATAAATAAAAGCAGTCCTTACAAGGACTACTGTTATTGCAGCAGTCAGCAGATGAGATCAGAAGCAGGACAGCTGCCCACTGCAGCTACATACAGAGCACTGCAGTAGAAGGTAGATTACTAGTCAGCAAAGCTACCTAAGCTTAAATGTCCCTCAAACCCCTGCAGACTTCTGTCCCTCCAATAACAGAGCAGTATCAAAATGATTACTAGCCAGCAAACTTTCAACTGTCCCTGAAATCACTAACAGGCAGCAGCTCTCTCCCTACACTATCTCTTCAGCACACACAGGCAGAGTGAAAAAACGCTGCAGGGCTTCGGTTTTTATAGGGAAGGGGAGTGGTCCAGGGGAGAGCTTCCTGATTGGCTGCCATGTACCTGCTGGTCTGGGGTGAGAGGGCAAAAAAAAGCGCCAACAATGGCGAACCCAAAATGGCGAACGTCGCGCGACGTTCGCAAACTTCCGGCGAGCGCGAACACCCGATGTTCGCGCGAACAAGTTCGCCGGCGAACAGTTCGCGCCATCTCTAATGGGGATTCAATAGTGCCGTTTGCCGGCGTTTACGTGAAGGAGCCTGTGCACTCGTGGTGTGTGGGGGGAGTGTTGGCACGCAGCCTAGGGGTGCCCGTCCGAGAAATCCGGGCTTGGACGGCCGTCAACTCTGCCCAGAAGCTGGTTTTATTCGTATTCATAAATGACTTATGGCTTGAAGGGGTTGTTTACCTTCCAACACTTTTTTCAGTTCAGCTGGTTTCAGATAGTCCATCAGAAATAAAGACTTTTTCCAATTACTTTCTATTTTCTATTGGTGACCATTCTTCTAATATTGAAGTGTTTTTTTTGTATTCAATCATTTTTTTGATCGAATACGATCTTACTTCGATTCGAAGAATTTTCAAAAAAAACCTTCGATTTTTCAAAGTCCATCAATTGACTAGGAGGTCCCCATAGGCTAAAACAGCAATTCGCCAGGTTTTAGATGGTGAATGGTCGAAGTCGAAGTTTTAAAGAGACAGTAGTGAATTTTCACATTTTTTTCGAATTCAAATCGAATTTGGACTATTCTCTAGTCAAAGCTTTCAAAAATAGCTTGAAATTCAATTTTTTTTACTTCGAATTTTCAGTTTGACCCTTGATAAATCTGGCCCTTCGTTGATACATTTCTTATCTTTATTTCTGCTGGACTGAATCCCTGGGTATCATTAAAGGCAGCTGAAAAATGTTCCAACTAAATTTTGCAAAATTGTAACAGTTTAGAGTCTGAGCCTGAATTACTGAGCTGCCAGATTCAAACAGGGACATTACACTTTAAACTTAGATTTTGGAAAAAAACTGTAAAAAAAAAAATAAATGATGGAAATTGGAAAGTATTTGAAATCTTTATTTCTGGTGAATAATATCAAAACAACTGAACTGACAAAAAGTGTTTTAAAAGTGAACAACCCTTTTAACGTTTACTCTGACTTGAATGTAGCGTTATGACCAATAGTTCCATTATTAAGTTTACCCTATCACAAATGTATTACTTTAACAGCTATATTTAAAAAATAATGTTTAAAATCATTCTTCTAGTTCCACATAATAAAATAGGTTGATCTGGCAGCCTTCACTGTCCTGTACTCTGTGTGAGTACATACATTCATTGTTATGTTCACCTCTTGTGCATTTGTTTTCCTGTATTGACTTCCTACGTGCACCCTCTGGTTCTTCTAGAATCACTCAAAGTGAAAAGTTTATTATGCGCTTGCAATGGTGGTGCCACAGTACATGGACCAAAAGTGTATAACAGGGGTCCCCAAACTTTCAAGCTACAATTACAGGGCTCATTTATTATGTAGTTCTGTAATTAAATAACAAGGAAAGGGTCAATCACTGGAGGGTTAGCAATTTAGTAGGTACCCCAAGTGATTATAAGGACTCACCTTCGACCCTGGGCTGATGTTCCCGTTCACTGAAAAATGCACTGACCCAGGGTTCTATTAGAGAAAACCTCAAGCCACAAATTTTAATTAAATGAAAAAAGGTGAGGTTACTATATAACTGATATATAAAGTGCAAGGGCTTAAGTATAGCTTACATTTTCATATATATGTGATTGAAGTGATTAACAGGTGGAAAATGCTATAATTCATATTCAAACAATAACCTTTAAGGGTGGTGGCAGGCGAGGCTAATGGGGGAGATTAATTGCCCAGTGACAAATTGTTTTTATACTTTTTTTTTAAGACTCCTATCTACTCTATTGCACTTCGCCTGCTCTAACCTGGCGAAGTAAACTCTGGCGAACTTCGCCAGCATTAGGGTTTGAATTTGCACTAGGCTATCATCATCACTGGCGAATTTTCACCAGGGTGACTGATAGTAAATTTGCGAAGTTGTGAAATGACTTCACGCTTCACCCTAAGGCGTAAATTCACTAAGCGCCGAAGCGCCGAACTGTAGCGTTAATTCGCTAGCGTTTGGCATTTTTCGTTACTGCACAAATTCACTAACGAACGCTGGAGTAGTTTCGCTAGTGTTACTTCGCAACCTTACGCCAGGCGAATTTTCGCTAGCGACATAACTACGCAAATTCACTAACTTGCGCAGTGTACTGACCGCTACCTTTTACGCTAGACTTCCTTCGCCACCTCAGACCTGGCGAAGCGCAATAGAGTAGATAGGGATTGTTTCAAAAAAAGTCAAAATTTTTTCTAAGTCCCAAAAAACGCTGGCGTGTTTTCTACATGATGGGTGATAGGCTGAAAAAGATCGAAAATATTTTTGGGGCTCCCCTCCTTCCCCCCTATATTTCCTGACTCATGGCAACTTACCTAGACAGTGGGCATATGTGTAGGGCAAAATAAAATTTTTTATTTGCTGATTTGAAGGTTTTCTAGGCATTTGTAGTGCTGATACGTGTTCCTCCATTGAAATTTGAATTTGGCGCCATATGCAAATGAACCATCACTAGCGAAACTTCGCTTCGCTTGGCGAATTAACGCTATCGCAACTTTGAAAACTTACGCTACCCCTGTGCGCAACTTTGGATTTTAGTGAATTTGCGTAGCGCTGGCGAAAATACGCCTGGCGAAGTGTGGCGAAGTGCGGCGAAGTTGCGCCTGGCGCAACTTCGAATCTTAGTGAATTTGCCCCTAAGAGTGTTGTGGTCTCTGTATTTACCTTGCCTTTCACTATATGAAAAAAGCTGGCAAACCTAAAAAACGCAAGCTCTAGGTACCTTGTAAAAAGTAGGAAAAAGGCAGATAGTATTAAAGTATTAGAATTAAATTAGAAAATTACCAGTTAAAAATTGTGTGTTGGCTTTTAAATCTGTGTCTATTACTAGATCAAAAAATAGTTCAGCGTCCAACAGTATACTGTAATTAAATTAAACAGCTTTTTTTCAACTCTCCATTCTAGGAATGTAAAGGAAAGGAATGTAAAGCAGAGGGAATCCTGGGAAGGAAACCCAGTATTCCTTGTTGCCATTCAATCTTCATGAAAGCTGTTAAGCACAACCAGGGCAATGAGATGAGAACTACTGACTTGGGTCTCACCAAAGTAGAAGGTTTGCCTCCCATAACCCATTTGCATTGCATACAAATGAGTGGAGGCTATTCCACAAAAGGTGTTTTTATTTATGCATGTGTTTTTATATATATTTTGATGTGTACATTAAAATAAAGCATACAAACACATCCCCACATCCCTATATATTGTAACAGCCTGTTTGAAACACCTTTTAGGATTATAGACAGGGATGACACACAAGAAACCACTTTCTCTCAAAGGAGTCAGATTCTATAATACAACCTTTATCCCAAATGAATGTAATTATTCTGTAATAGATTGTCTGTTTGAGCTGCTGTCTGAGCTAACATACAGATGCAGCCACTTTGGTTTGTCTGTTTGACACAGAATATCTAAACACAGATATCCCATTTATCTCATTTAACACAGAAAACTGCGTCACAACATCCCATCTAATTAAAGCATTCACCATTGTGAACAATGGAGCTTTGGTATGCTAATGAAAAGGTTAAATGCATTAAATGAGTTAAGATGACTTAAGATAACACAGTTTCTTCAATTACCCCTGAGTCATGACGCATTTAACTCACAAATCCAAGTGGCTTCATCTGTATGCATCTTGCTAATCAATGAGGAATTCTTGGTGTATATCATTGCACAGAGCAGCTCCATATTACCTGCAATTAGCTAAATCCCAGGGGAGAGAGAAGTAAAGTGCTATTTAATATATCTTGTCCCCCGGGAGCCTGTCATTCATATTAAAGCCACTTGAAAGCTATTTCCACCTGCATGTATCTCACAAGCCCTGATTATGCTGCCAAGATTTGCATAGCACAAATGCTTCTATGCATAGCACATAGAAGGAAAAGCCTCCTAGCAAAGGGAGTGGACTCTAATATAGCAATATAAGTCACATCTTACTGGCACTGCACAGAATGCTCAGAGGGATGTCATTTCGATGGGGGATTCAGCGGAGTGGAGGACAAGATGCTAATTTTACCTGAGCATTCCACCCACCCTCCCACAACCTTTTGGCATGGATAATTTGAGGGTGACAGGTATCCCAGTGGTCCCATGGGCCTCCCTTGGTGACGTAGCTGGAAATAGGTGACAGGGGCTGTCGTGTTTTAGGGATTAGGATTGGATAACAGATATACGATTGCCATTGTCATTTCCATTAGCTTTTGCCAATACAGGCAGTCCCTGGGTTACATTCGAGATAGTTCTTAAAGGAGAACTAAACCCTCTTTCCCAGTAAAAACCCCTACCGCCTACCCTCCATAGTCCCCCCTCCCTGCTCCCCCTGCACAGGAGTTAACACAAGTAAATCCTAAACCGGTAATTACCCCTTTTTGCAGAGCCAGTGCAGTGGAGCTCACAGGGGCCATCTTTAGCCGTCTTGGTAATCTTTGGGTCTTATTCCAGTACTTCTGTAATTTTCATCACTTTTGGCACATGCACAGTTGTAGCAAGCCTGAAAAATGCTCAGACTGCGCATATGCCAATACAGAGCTTCCTTGACTGAGATTACCAAAGCAGCTAAGGATGGACCCGGGAGCTCTGCTGCGCTGACTCTGCAACAAGGGGTAATTACCGGCTTAGGGGTATTTACTTGTGTTAACGCCTCTGCGGGGGGGGGATTTTGGAGGGTATGGAGTGTAGGGGGTAGGGGATTTTATTAGAAATGGGGTTTAGTTCTCCTTCAAGTTGAATTTGTATGTAAGTTGAAACATATACATTTACTTATTAAATGCAACAAGACAGATGTTTGTCTTAACACAGTATTTATTTTTACCTTTCTGTGCTCTGTAGTAGACAACACATGTCAGAGGGGATTAGGGCAGGTATTTATTAAAGCTAAATACTAATTAAAAGGCCAAGCAAACCACAGTACATTACTGTAATAGCCTCTTTATGGAAGTATGTTGTATGCACAGTGCTACGCAATATGTTGGCGCTATATAAATACATGTTAATAATAATATGTAAGTCAGGTGTATGTAACTCAAGGACTCCCTGTACAAGCACTTTGATAATGTATGTATTCTAACTACTGTACAGCACAGGGCATTACAACTACAAATAAAAATCACCATGTATCATACAAAACAGGGCCAGAACTAGAGATAGGCAGAAGAGGCACCTGCCTATGACACACCAATAGGGGAGCACTGGGCAGGTACCTATTAAAGTGTATTTTGCCTACCAATAGTCTGTGTTCGCTGCCCTCTGTCACTCCCCCATCCCTTCCTCTGTCGCTCTCCCCTCTGTCACTCTCCTCTCTCTCCCCTTTGCTACTGCCCTCTGGTCGAGTACACTTAGGGGGAATGTGGTGGCCTGCCGGGTTACCTAGGGTGCCCAGACATGTTGGCCAGGCCCTGATACAAGGTAAAACATCTACACTAATAAAATATCAGTGGCAAATCTGACTGTTTTCTTATTGTTTTTATTATTAACAATGTCTTGCTTAGACTCAGCCATGACCATGGGTACCATGGTAACTTGTTCTCAGTTGCACTATGTATTTTGTTGGCTGTGGCATTTTCTGGGAAAAGTAATAGCAACAACATTGTGCAGATTATAATATATTACAAGTATAGGGAGGGTTGATAATTGGGCCTAAAATACCTAATTGTGGTGACTCTTATTGGTTATATTGGGAAACCGTCAGAGACAATTTTGTTACTGCATGTTTTCCCAGAATAGGGAGGGATCAGCTCTCCATATGTGATATTGACTAGAAAGATATTGAAAGCTATGTAAAAAAGCCCTACATTTAGTGCTGCTTTTAAAACGAGTGCTTTGTAAGCAGAATATTAATCAAGGGTATTCTTGTTGGTAAGGAGAGAGGTGAGTAAATCAGACACATTCCTAATCTACAGATATTCATGAACTAAGCAGCTAACAAGTGGCCTGTTAATCGCTGCAGTACAAAGAAATTCTCATTGGTGACTTTCTCATGACAATTTGCCAAAACAATTTGCTTAGCTCTGTAAACAGAGAGATTATAATCTGGATGTTATATGTCTGCACACTTTTTTGTGTTTTTTTTTTCTTCTTTTTTTTCTATTTTTCAGCTGTTGGATTCAGAGCTTATATTTCTAGTAAGAAAAAAAATGTCAAATCTTTAGGTGTATTGTGTGCAATATAATTGCTCTTCTCAGGTGGTCAGACAAGTCCTCTGGTTTGGCTGGTCCCTCCCCACACAACCGAGGCGTCTGATTGCAGCTGAACAATACCTTCCCTGCAGTGCCTTATTGCTCATACTGTACATGCTCATTTCCATTCCAATACCATTTACACGTGCTAAGGCACAGTGACTCGAGCAGCAGAAAATAAGTATGCCCTCTGCTTGCAACCATATAGGGCGAAGGAAGGAGGTATGAAAGTAACCCAAGGTTTGCAGCAACAGATACTATTAATGCTAATGCAGAATGTATATTCTGTATGTTGCTGGATAACTTGTTTTCTGTTTCCTTCTTCTCTCACAGGGAATTAAATCTGTATTTTAGTCTTGTCTTACAGTTTTGTGTATTTGTCTTGCTAACCCACATGAGAATATTTATAAACAGTGGTAGGTATGTCTCACCTTTTAGAAAGATGGAATCAACACAAGCGTACAAAATGAAAATTACTTGTGCAATATATCCTTCTACATTGTACTACTTAAACTGTAATACAGGTATGGTAACTGTTATCTGTAAACCCGTTATCCAGAAAGCCATAGACTCCATTTTAATGAAATAATTCAAAAGTTTAAAAATGATTCCCTTTTCTGTGTAATAATAAGTCAGTGCCTTGTACTTCATCCCAGCTAACATAAAATCAATCCTTATGTGAGGCTAAACAAGCCTATTGGGTTTGTTTAATGTTTAAATTATTATTATTATTTTATCATGGTTAGGTGGTAACCATGGCAGACTTTAAAGAAGCCTCAGTCACATTACAGAATACTTTTTTTTGCCTGAATGGTTATGAAAAGAGTTGAATATTGGACTTTCTGTAAAAAGGGTCCACCCATAGTTGTTTCTCTGTTTCTAACAATACGCTATACCCTTTTCCCTCTCGTCTGTACTTCATGCAAGAAAAATAATTGTGTTGTGCTTTCAGCTTCCTAAGTGGCACACTGATCACTAAAGCACAGAGTTTTCTTCTGTACAATGAAATCCCTCTAGATTACATTGGGCTACGGTGAATTATATCTCATACTTAAAAATCACACCATTTACTATAGTGCAATTTGGATAACTAAGGTTGTGATATAATGGAATAACTGAACAGCAAATATGAAAGCTTATGGCGGGCAGAGAAAAGAAAAAAAAAGCCTATCACTAAAATTGGGTTTACTTCACATATGCAATTTCCAGCATTCATCAGGATGCCAACTCACCTTAAAATAGTGTTAAAGATATTTGCTGCTTTTACTTGTTTTTTTTTTTACACCACTCTTTTTTTATATCTCTAGAGGGAATGAATTAAATTACCAATAGTGTATGCTATACTGAAAGAGACAATACACAAGGTTTATTTGCATTATGTAATTTACAAAAGTATAATGGGTGTAAAGAGCAAATTTGCACATATTTCAGGCTACCACCAAATGTTTTTATAATGGTTGGCGCTTCAAGACCACAATGTACTTGTTTACTTTCATCAGGCTCTGTGGCAAAATGTAATATGTCATGAAATACATAAAGTTAATGGATACACAGGTTTATAGCTAGAGTGGCCTTTATATAACAGTGGAGCACGGGTTAGCTTTGCCGTCTCACATTTCTGGCATCCCAGGTCTGATTCTGACCAAGGAACTATCTGCATCAAGTTTGTATTTTCTGCCTATGTACTTTATCTTCTGTTCCAACAATGCAAACAACTAGAGACAGGTTAATTTACTCCTGATATAACTGACTATTGTGTGTGCTCATGACAATGATATTAGATTGAAAGCTCCATGTGGCAGGGGTTGAGGCGAATGATGCAAATTCTTCATAAAGCACTGCATCCATGCATTAATAAAGTTGCCATACTACCACAATAGTTGGCAAACCAATCAATATTCTTCTCACCAAAAACGTAATTATAGATGCAATTGAATTCACAGATGAAGATTACCTGCACTGTGTCAGACATTTTGCTGTTATCTCATATAAAGGAAAGCCCTGGAGCTATGAATGCAGGGGCTGCATGACAAGGGATCCAAATGACCAGCAGCCCAATTACACATGCAGAATCACATGTAGCGGTTATAGGGTGAGAAGCAATGAGTTAAAGGGATACTGTCATGGGAAAAATTGCACACGTTAATAGTGCTGCTCCAGTAGAATTCTGCACTGAAATCCGTTTCTCAAAAGAGCAAACGGATTTTTTTATATTTAATTTTGAAATATGACATGGGGCTAGACATATTGTCAGTTTCCCAGCTGCCCCCAGTCCTGTGACTTGTGCTCTAATAAACGTCAGTCACTCTTTACTGCTGTACTGCAAGTTGGAGTGATATCAACCCCTCCCGATCCCCCCAGCAGCCTAACAACAGAACAATGGGAAGGTAACCAGATAGCAGCTCCCTAATACAAGATAACAGCTGCCGGGAAGGTCTAAGTCACAGCACTTAATAGAAAAACCCAGGTCCCTCTGCGACTCTTTCAGTTACATTGAGTTGGAGAAACAACAGTCTGCCAGAAAGCAGTTCCATCCTAAAGTGCTGGCTATTTCTGAAAGCACATGACCAGACAATATTACCTGAGATGGCTGCCTACACAGCATTATTACAATAAAAAAAATACACTTGCTGGTTCAGAAATTACATTTTATATTGTTAAGTGAATTATTTGCAGTGTAAATAGTGTAATTTAGAAACTACATCATAACAATCATGACAGAATCCATTTAAGGCAGGGGGAAGCTGGGCTGGTGGTAGAGAAAGAGAGGGATGTGATGAGAAGAAGCAGTTCACTTCCGTATCTTTTTAGCAGGTAGAAACATCCTACCATCCTCCCTTCCTTTCCCAAATTTTTGCATATTTTGTGAAATGCCAGTTTATCTTCTTTAAGTTCTCCTATTATCTATTAATAATGGAATGTGGGTGTTTTTCTGGATGTACAGTTATATTGTGGTTCTGGTACTGTTATACAGTATAAAGTGAGAGTGCACAGTATTATTCATGTTAAATGAATGTCAAATGCTTGATCCAATTGTTTCCAATTGCCATTGGGGTCAGGAAGGAATTTTTTTCCTCTTGAGGGGCATAATTGGCACTAGCTTCCGGCTGTTTTTTTTGCCTTCCTCTGGTTTAAAACAGTATATATATATATATATATATATATATATATATATATATATATTCGTGTTCCAAGGAATGCCGCACTCCAGGCTCCAGGACTTCATAATGAGATCAAGCAAAGTGAAGTTTATTTGTCAACGTTTCGTTCCAGTCTGGACCTTTCTCAAGACAAATAAGCTTCACTTTGCTTGATCTCATTATGAAGTCCTGGAGTGCGTCATTCCAGAACACGACTATCTGCACTCTATATATGACAGCACCCAGGCAGTAAAACTCTGCTGGATTGGAGTGCACCACAGCCTGAACTGTATGTACTGTATATATATATATATATATATATATATATATATTCACAGGCAGCCGCACTCTAATGCAGATTTGGTGTATATTTGTGGGTACAGGTCCAAGGTTTCCTTGAGAATGGCCGAAACGTTGGACACACACGCTAATAAAGGTGATTTGATTCACAAAAAATTTTGGAGTGCGGTTCTGTGTGACAAATTGTATATATCTATATATATATATTTTTGGAGGGTAGTGGTGAGCACAACTTTCCCTTGTTTGTTGTGGTTGTACAGGAGCGGTGACCAGCTCCATGTTGTGGCTCCCACCCTTCCCAGCTATAGTCAGGTGATCCCACTGGTGTCTAATAAAAGGGCAGCCAAGTATGGGGGTTTACTTTGAAAGCAGCAAGTAAGTTGCAGGTAAAACCTAGTCCCTTTGTAAAATGTATAATGAAGCAATAGAATTCTTAATGAATCAGATAAAATTGAGCATAGGACTGGCCAGATATGGGATGACTTTGACGTAGTTGGCCAGCTTAAATATATTGCAATATATGGACAAATAATCACTGTGTTGTTTAAAGGGTAAGGCATTTTTTAGTAGCAGTATGCACAAAATGTCGCTGTCTTAAATATATTGATAATGGGTTGAGTGCAGAGGACCTCTTGTAGTTGACTCTATATATATATATATATATATATATATATATAAATATATATATTGTGTGTATATATATATATATATATATATATATATATATATATATATATATATATATATATATATATATATATATATATACTGTATATATATATGATAATGTATTTTAAGTTTTATTTGTCACAGCAGCGGTAGGACCTTGCCAGAGTACTACACATGAAATATTAAAAGAGGAAGAAAGGAGGTTCTCTCCTGTGACTGCACGGTGGATTGATTGATACAGGCCCTACTATTGCTTGTGCTAGGTGACAGCCTACTTGGATTTCTTATCATTGAGACACTGCAGATTCAGGGCCGCCAGCAGGGCTGCTGAACTTGTCTCATGGTGGGAGATGCAGCTCCTGCTGGTAGCAGATTTGGGGGCCATTCTCATTGACAGAGGCAGCCTAATACTCAGTGTTGGATTTAATGAGATAGTGCTGATCTAATGTCTTCACTGAGGAATGACAGAGCATCATACCGATCTCTTGTGGAATTCTGGCTTTGAATATTGCCATGGGGTGAGGTTGGCAAGGTCCTACTTATTTGATAAACTGTAAATAAATGCTTTGGCTATTTTAGGCCATTTCTGGCTCCTGGTGTTCATTAAGGTGTGTTACAATGGGGTTCAGTGGGATCAGGGCCGGCCACATGGTCCTAGCACCCACCCTACCTCCCTCCACGAGCATGTCCCCAGTGCTCCCCATAAAGCTGCAGGGTGGCATGCTGCCACTATTAATTTGCCACCCTAGCCCTGGGCCTTTGTTGCCTCACCACTTATCGGGGCCACTAATCTTGTCAAGAGGATGTCATTTTGACTTCCTTATATAACACTGTAATCAGACATGGGGATAAAGGACCGACATGTTCAGTGCTAGAAAATTGTGCTTAAAGCTTACAACTCCAGTTGCAGGAACAAGGAAAATGGAGCCAGATTTACACAGATCAAGTGGGATTATTTGGTTGCTCTGAAGTAATAATATTATGTTACAAAGTTTTAAGTTTTTGCTGGCAGAGGCTGTCAGAAATAAGGGAGCCATATTTTAAGGAGGGTATATAATGTGTTATGGAACCACAATTCCCACCATCCTTCATTCAGCAGTTTAGATACTGCGCAATGGGGCAAGTAGACAAGTACAATAAAATGATATGGGATGCGAAAAACATTTATGGCTGACTGTAAGGTATGTTGGTTTAATAATCATCATGCAAGTACATAAACGGAATGCTTGTCTAGAATTTTGGATGGTTTCTGCATAATTCGTTTAATCTGGTCATCAAGGAAAGGCACGATCATACAGCACTGATCCATGCACTCAGAAAGCAAATAAGATCTGCCAGTTACACACTTTATCCTAATATTTTTTATTTGTGTGTAGAACTTAATATTAATTGTATTAATTCTCAGTGTGAAGCTGTTATGAATGTCTTAAAATTAATTGGTCTGGGAAACAACTATAAAACTATCACTCTAACGATGATTCTTTAAATTTTAAAATGTATCCTGCTATTATGCTTTTATAATCATAAAGTGTTGTCACTTCCATATGCATACTACCAAGCGATATACCAAGCTACAAGTGACCCTAGATACAGTATGTCAATGCCATAAGCACATTTAGCTCAATTTTCCCTCCATTCACCCTCACTTATCAAAGCAAAAGAGCAACTGTAGGTCTCCAAGAGTACTGCTCTGTAATACAGCAAGCATCCAACGGGGTATAAATAATGATTGCTTAATGCTATGCAAATAGACCTTATTTTCCTTATATATTATTCATTAAGAAGAGTCTATGCTAACTGGGAAAGTAACTGTGATGGAATTAGACAGTTTAAAACAATAAAACACAATGTAAATTTCCTTCAACAAGGAAAGCAAAGTAGAAAGCAGTCAGTGATATGGTTTAAAGGTCTTTAATTAGTTGGTGTCTGCAATACCCGTAAGTACGGCTAGCTCCAAGCTGATTTTTATAGAAATATTTTACTGCAAAAGTTGTTTCAGATCAAAGCCCAAGGTGGGCACAGTTTTCTCAGCTGCAATGTGTGGCTGTGCTGTGGAGTCTTTTATTAATGGAAAGGTCCATAACTGAATAAAAGAGTGAAACATTTCCTCGATACAGTATGTCACATTTGCCTGCACTGAGTGAACTTGCTTTCTTTTGATTGCTTGCTATGGGGGCCTTGGCTTTATTTGTTCCTAGGACTATTTACAATGTGCCTGTGTATATCTTGCATGTTGGAAAGGTCCTTTTCAAAAAGCTTTTATTGCCTATGCAGGAGAAATATAAGGAAACATATAGGGAAAATTGATGTCCAAGCATATCTTTAAAATGTTGACTACACTGAAGCAACAGTGCTATGAAGCAGTTACCAACATCAAACACCCACCAAATTTTTGGGCAACAGTAGTTGAAGGACTCTGGACTATATGAGGCCCAATTCGAGCCCTCATTGAGGGCACAACAATTTTCAGTATACTGTATTTTTTTCTTTACTAAAAAAATCTTTGGGCACAGTAGATTTTAGTTAAGTCATGTAAATCTAAAAACACATTTCTAATTAAAAAGATGAATTTCTTCTCTAGGACTGACTGCAATCTGTTGGACAGTCTGAAATGCGTGAGGTGGATACAGATGGTGATTTCACACAGCACAAGTTGACTAGAAGCAAATGATTTGCAGATTAAAACTACTTAACAACTTTTCCATTATACCATCTTACACTGATAACTTTAAACGCTCCTAAAACATTAAACTATGTGCATCTTCCACTCTGAACCTTTGCAAAACAATACTCTGAGAAGGGGGGGAGCTTCTCAACTCTTATGTTTTTTTCTGCTGCTCTTTTGGGCATTTGCAAACTTTCTTGAATAGAGAATTAGAATATTCTAAACGGATTAAATGGAAAGCACTGTAAAATGCATGCAGTTCAATGAGTAGTTTATTTCCACATTGTGGTAGATTGCATTCTTCTTCCAAAATGATGCTATCCAGTTTTATTTATTATTAGTGTGTATTAACTTTTAAAAACTAACATAACTCCAATCAAAGAACCCTAATATCACATCTGTAGTAAATATGAGTTTGCATAGACATTTCGGTTAAAGGGGTTGTTCACCTTCCAAACAGTTTTTTCAATTCAGTTGTTTTTAGATTGTTCCCCAGAAATAAAGACTTTTTTCAAATACTTTCCATTATTTATTTTTTAAGTTTTTTACAAAATCTAAGTGTAAAGTTGAATGTTTGAGTCTGGCAGCTCAGTAATTCAGTAACTGTTACAATTTTGCAATATTTAGTTGATCCATTTCTCAGCAGCATCTCTGGAGTATTAGCAACAATTGCATCAAGTCTAACAGCTGCCTGTAATGAAACCCAGAGATTCTGCTCAGCAGGGACAAAGATAAGAAATGTATCAACTAAATGTATCCATTTAGAACAGTTTACAGGATCGGCGACCCCCCCCTCCCAGAGCTGCTTCAGAAGGAGAGAAATGACAATTTACACTTCAATATTAGAAAAACCGTCACACATAGAAAATAGAAAGTCATTGGAAAAAGTCGTTATTTCTGGTGATCTATCTGAAACCAACTAGTTGTTTGAAGGTTATCTCTATCCTGTGACAATCCCCCAAATAATGGGATCTCTAGCACCCATTTAAGCATGTGAATGTAAACCATGTCCCACCTATAGCATCCCATGTATTGATAGCATAGCAACTAAAAGCACCTGTAGTACCCCCATTAAATCTCCTGTGACCCCGTTTCAATGTTTGAGTGATTAAATTTGCATTTAAAGCTTTTTCGATGGGGTTCTTATAGGCATGTACCATTTTAATGTCTGTATAAAGGGGGTACTACAGTCCTTCTGTGATCTTCAACAACAGATGCATCTTCCTAAAAGTGTCTTATCAGTATCTTCAAGGTGGTATTTCACTCAGGCCCAGATTTCCTTTTTCGGTGCTCCTAGGCTGCCAGGTCCTAGCGCCCGCCCTCTTTTACGTGCACCCAATACCCCACCACCACGCAGGTGTGCGCACATGTGGTGGGTCACTGGAGCTCCTCAGAATGCGGCTGGATGGTATGCCGCCATTGAAATATTTACCGCCCTAGACCCGAGCCTTTGTAACCTTGCCACAAATCTGGGCCTTATTTCACTGTGGTATTGAACATTACCACCAGTTAGGTTATGATGACCGTTTTTTTTTTTTTTTTTTTTTTTCTGTTTGTTTTGTATTTCGATTTGTGGCAAGATGTTAAATTGATGACACTATTGTTGAAACGAAAACAGTGTTTCACATTTATACGTAAAATGTAGTTCTGTATCATGGCCGGTATATACCGTTTTGTGAATGTATCGGGAGTATGCATTTTGATATTAACAGAATGTAATGTGATGGTATGTTTCTGCAAAGAACTACACAAATAAAAATATTTAAAAAAAAAAAATATACCCAATACTTGATGGAAAGACTGCCAATATAAAGTGGACGCATTGCATTGTGTTCCATTCCACCTGCATTTTGGGCTTGGATGCACCTTTGTTAGTACAGGCCCATAAGAAAGACTAGGCTGTGTTTTGTCCTGTGGTGGAATGCAGGAAAATGAAGGCACTAGCATTTGATTTTTATTTGTTTAGTAATGGATGAATTCTCATTTCTATGGAAGAGCACTGGGGCCAGCAAAAAAAAAATCTAATGAATTATGACTTTTAAAACTCATAATTATGACTTTTAATCTCATAATTATGACTTTGATTTTTAATCTCAGTTAATGAAATTAAGTCGAAGTTTTTTTCGAATTCTCACCTCCGACTGTATACCAATTACTTGCATTTATGTCATTTATTCATTAATGTTTACTTCAGCTCCTTGTATTGTGAGATACAATATTAGGAGAAGAAGTTGCAAAGAACAAGGGGTGTAGGGGGTAAAAGTGGGGCCACAATCAGTAATCATTGGGCCACATACTAATAATGTGGTAGGGACCACACCCTACAGTGGCCCAATTATTAGCTCACTAGTCTCCTAGGCCCCCTGGATGATCTGAATTTCCAATATATACATGCAAAATGGGGCCTCAATAAAACATAGGATTCCCCTCATATCTATGGCCATGCCTAGCTCTACTTTGGTCACCCCTGAAGTATGATAAAACTCCACCCTGCACTGCCCAAACCCTTCCCATTGTGCTTTTTAGCTTTGGGCCTCTGTTTGACTGACCCCTGACTGCAGTATCTCCTGTACTCCCCTGATGGTGGCCCGGGGTAGAAGAAAGTTTGTTTTTTTAAAGGCACAAAAGCACTTTTCACCTTTGTGCTCAGACAGAAACAGGACAGGGCAGGCCAGCAAACAAGAACTAATTGGGCCTTCTGGCAGGTTATAGAGGAGTTGGCAGAAGGGGCACTGAAGGAGCACAGGAGTAGGCATGGCACCGTGATGTCAACAGTGGGATTTCATGGGGGAGAGGACACTAGTCTTTTAGGCCCAAGGAAGGGAAGGCACTCACTCTTAAGCCATAAACCAACAACTTCCTGTGGATTTGGTCTGCTGGCATATCTTCCAACTGTTCCGATTTTAACATATCAGCACACAGTCCAGGTTTGTTACTGAAATGTCCTACATTTCCCTTTGATCTCCTGCATTGAACAGCCAGAAAAAATTACAATGTTTCTGAAACGTAATTAAATAAGAAGCTTTTGGCAGAGAGCACAGAATACACAGCACCTGTATTTAGATACAATTGTAACTATTTAAGATAAGCAGGTATTTTGGGAGAACAGTGACTTGCAGCTTTAAGGGGACTCTCACCTACATTAACTGTTATAACACATAAAACATGTACCTAAAATCCAGAGACATTTGTTCAAACTTTGTATAACCTGCCACATTTTATAAAATCGCCATGGTATTTAGGGGGTGTGGCCACAGATCTTTTTGTCCCTCTTTCCATTTTTCAAATGTGGCGAGGTATGTGCTGGATTCGGGAAGTATCAGAGGTTCTTTATCTAGTATAGGTCAATCTAAAAAAAAAAAAAATCTAAAAACAACTGGACTTGCTGAGTAATCAATGAAGATGTTTCACTACTCATCCGAGCAGCTTCTTCAGTTCAACTGACTGGTGTGGGAAGTTCTCGGCATATAAACTCTTCCACTAATCCATTTACAATGGCACATTGTAACTCTTCAAAGAGGTGACATCTGAAGAAACTCACAGAGGTGTGATAGGATTATTCAATGTAAAAGCAAAAGATGGCTAAGTGTGGGTTAATTGTAGGCTCAATTCTGCAGTGCACACCCCTGCCACAGGTGTAAATAGCGATAAGCATCAGGAAAACAGGAACTGTGAATGAGCCACTGAAGCAGTACTAGCTGCAAAGAGTGTTTATTCAAACAACATGTTTCGGGCACAAGGCCCTTTTATCAAGTACTTGATAAAGGGCCTTGTGCCCGAAACATGTTGTTTGAATAAACACTCTTTGCAGCTAGTACTGCTTCAGTGGCTCATTCACAGTTCCTGTTTTCCTGATGCTTAGGATTATCCAATGTGTCATGCAACTCCTAGATACAGGTGTTACTCGTGAGAGTTGCATGAATGGATGTGTGAAGTGTACTGAATCCGCCGGGGTACAGATGTTAGAACAGCATTGTATGTAGCAGACAGGTGGTGTCGAAGGCCCCCACCTCTTTTCAGAGATGGTCTCTCCACCTTGAATCGCCTCTTTCACGCCTCGTTCAAACCAGCGGTCTTCTTTATCCAAGATTTGTACCTTGCTGTCTTCAAAGGAGTGTCCCTTGTCTTTTAAGTGTAGAAAGACAGCTGAGTTTTGCCCTATAGAGTTCTCCCTCCTGTGCTGAGCCATTCGCTTGGAGAGCAGTTGTTTTGTCTCCCCGATGTATAGATCCGTGCACTCCTCGCTACACTGGACTCCGTATACCACATTGCTTTGTTTTTCTTTTTTCCGTATACCACACAGCAATGTGGTATACGGAGTCTCTTGGTATCTCTTGATCAGAGACTAATTTACATGTTTTGCACAGTACTGCAGTTTGATCTTTAGAGCTTCAAGTGTAGCAAATAAGTCTGTTAAGAGAAAACATAAATTAAGTTTGTTTTTTGTTACTTGTTTTTTGCTTGCTGCCTCCAGGGCCGTTTCTGCAATGAGGCAAGGTGAGAAACTTGCCCCAGGCTGCATGGAATGGCCAAATACCAGGGGCGGCAAAAAGCCACCTCTGGTAAATTTAAGAGCCAAATTTCTGTTTTTTAACACAGACATTCGGCTTTGCTAGGTCAGGGGGTGGTGGCATCTCAGCCCCTGAAATGCTGCTGGCTGCCTCCCAGTGTGGGAAGTGAGACCTGGTATATACAAGTAATTATGCCCCATAAAATCTTATTTGTAGTTTTTCCATGATAAATTATGCCATCCTGTATGGTTTCAGTCATTGTATTAAGAGGAGCTGCCACTTTGCACATAAAAGTGTTGTATCAACACTTTATCTACCTATTTGTCATCTACCTATTTTGCCTCTATACCAGTGCCATCAACATGTGTTTCTTTCATTCATTCATTCATTGGGTACTTTCATAACATTTATTTGTCTGACTGATTCTTTAAAATTATACTGACAATAAAAAACTACACTTCACAATATTAATTAAAATAAAAGTCATGTTGCTTGTTTTTTTTGCTGATAGGTCTGACAACCTTACTGTCCCTTCTCAATCTTTCAGTTAGAGTTTCTAATGCTAATGGACCACTGCAGCACAAACATGGCAGCCCCCTCATCAGGGTCCATTTTGTTAATCCCTTGCCTAAGCAGGCAGGAAAGGAGAAGTGGAACCTAGAAAGGTCAGATCTAGTAAGAATAGGCTACTCACCTTAAGAGGTCACTCTATGAGTGACAGATAGTTAGGCTATTTAGATGAGCAGCCTGAGGCTCAGACGAGGAGTGTAAGTGGTATTAAGATCCTGGGTACCAATTGCCCAGTGTAAGTACTGAGTGTAGTGCCAGACTGGGCCAGCAGGACACCAAGAAAAACTCCAGTGGGCTCCAGCTCTCGTGGGCCCTGCTGGTCCAGATTTGATCCTTGGAGGAAGCCAGAAGCGGCTTCTGTCTTCCTTGATTCTCAGCATGGCTATACTAAAAAGACAGTATGCACGAGGGGGCAGGTTGCGGCTCAAGGAGGGGAGCCAGAGGGTGCTTTACACCTGGGGTGGGGGACCAGAGGCATGGTGGGGGGCCCCTTGCCCCCTAGTCCAACACTAACTAAGTGTACAGACTTAGGGATGTAGTGATTCCCCTGGGTTCCACTTAGAGAAAAGTCTGAAAGCTAGGTGTACCTTCATTGCTACTGTGTATGTTCTCTTCCCTGCAGGGACTAATACTGACAATTGGTGTTGTGAGTATATGCTTATCAACTGTTGCTCTATGTTCCTGCTTGGTTATGTACACTTCTTTGTGGACTATCCTGTTCAATAAATATGTTCTCTGGTTAAGTTGCAAAAACCACTGGTGCCCTATTATTGTGCACTGTACCTATTTACAGTTGTACTACACCCTGACTCCACACTGTTGGGAGGTCTTAACTCCTGAGAATTGAGGTCTCATACAGAGCAAAGTATTGGGGTAAAGCTCATAGTTAGAGAATGGTGACACTTAATTTATTATATTGTTACATGTATACATTACATTAATGTTAGAATTTTTTGGCTCAGTGAGTTACACCCAAAGAGCTATCATTCTTACCCCATCAATTATAAAACATTAGGGCTTATTTCCAAGCACAACCATGATATGTGCTTGCACAAAAATTATTGCACTTCTTGCGCCAATTGTCAAAAAGTTAATTTACTATATAATTTACAGAAGGTGTACAAAATCCATAACTATCATCATATGCTGTTGAAAGTACAACATTTTCCCGAAGATTATGAAACAAGTACTAGCAGATGTTTATATCCACAATAATATTCTCCTAATTGATTTTTTCCCAGTTGATATTTTCTAAAACATTTCCCTCTCCTTTACAGTTAATGCAACTCTTCAACAGCCCATTTTCTTACACTAGATATTAATTATTCAAACGTCAAACATCAGCTTATTTTTTATTATTTTTATTAATATATAAAAATAAATATACATTTAAATAGATTATATAAAAATAAACATTTGGTAAAGTATCCAAAGTAGATGGACTGTGGCTCCTCCATTGTGTTCCCAACCCTTTCCCTCCTTTCCCTTTTGGGAACATAATGAAGGAGCCACATTTCAGATCTTGCAAGGGTAGAATCCATTTTGGGATTTATATATTGTTCTTCCATTTCCTTCCTAAGTCTTGACAAAGTCTTCTTAATGAGGTGTTGCAAGAGAATCTTTAACTTGAATGTCTTATTTCTTTGCTCCTAGGAGAAAATGGTTTTAATGTTAGACAAGAAGATCTGTGTTTTATATCTATGCACATGATAGGGCACTGTAAAAATGGCCATAATGTGATTCCTTAACTGGCTAGCTAAGTTAGTAATTGATAGAAACTTTCACAATTTAAAGCAGAACTGGTTGCTAAATCATTAGTAATTAAAAAAAACTAATTACACCTGAAAATGAAAATTCCCTAAAATCCCTAATTTTTTGGATAGTGATCAAAATAGGAATCCTTAAATACCTAAAGCCTTGAATAACCACATAGACATTAAAGATTTCCCAGTAATTGCTTTTTGATTGTAGAGAATATGAGTCATTTGCATTACCTTTATGTATATGCTCTGCTATGCTATATTGCACCTCGTCTTCATCTCGATTATATGTGATGAATCGGTTTAATAGGAGTTCCTTTGCGAATGGTCTTTTGGCTGGATCCTTCTGAAGGCATTTATTAATAAATCTCTGGAATTTATTACTCCTGGGGGGAAAGAAACAAGGCAGAAATGTTACTGATGATGTAATAAAACATAGAGCCAGAATTATTCAAAAAGGACACTGAAGTCTGTTGGGTGATAGGGAATTAAAATGGGAGATGTTTCTTTTCATTGAATAATTTGGGCCAACAAAGTGTAAGCTCTTGAATTTATAAAAAGGGTGATGTCTCTTAAAGAATACTAATAACTTGAACACAGCCCATCATCACAGCAATGGATAGAGTGGATACAGTAGTGACACTTACATTTGAGCTCATTGAACTTATCTCTTTCCCACTTTAACACCTTCCCCGGCCTTATGCTTCAGTGTCTCTTTCCCCATTCCCTCGCTGCTTAAGGTGGCCATAGATGCATCAATAATATTGTACAAAAAAAATTCTGGTACCATATTCGGTGCGTGTATGGTGGGAAACGAGCCAACCGATATTGGCAGAAGACTTGGGTTGGCTTATCGATCAAAAATATTTTTTCCAGGAAAGATTGTAATTGTAACGTCTATGGCCACCTTAAGTCCTATTTCTGTAAAAAAAAAAAAGACTCACCATATATCCTCTTTTAGAGCTGGAGCTGGACCATTCATAATCCTTTCAGAAAGCTCAGCACCACGGAGTTTAATGTGTGCTGTAAGTGTAAGAGAACACAATATTATTATTGTTATTCTTACAAATTTATAAGGGGCCAACATATTTTGCAGCATTATACAGTAGAGGGTGACTACATCAAATATTCTGATGAGTTTCTATTATGAGAACCAATCGATGATTTATTTAAACTTTTTGAGATAATAATTTCCTTCTTTAAGGGTAAGGCCACGCTGGTCATTTTGGGGAGATTTGTTCGCCTGGCGACTAATCGCCTCGTCTTTGCAGTGACCAATCTCCCCAAACGCCTTCCCTCATTCTGCGCCGGCTAAAATAATAAACGCCGGCGCTAACCGCATGCGGCGCTTCATTTTCCGAAGTCGCCTGAAGGGTGGAAACTTCGGGCGACTGCGAAAAACGAATTAGCGCCGGCATTTTTTTATTTTAGCCGGCGCAGAGTGAGGGAAGGCATTTGGGGAGATTGGTCACCGCAAAGACGAGGCGATTAGTCGCTAGGCAACCAAATCTTCCCAAAATTCCCAGTGTGGCCTTACCCTCATACATAACAAATAAATAAATGCAGTCTGGTTGGAATAATTGTAACGTGTGCACAGTAACAGACAGATATTGGACATATAGGGCAGTATATGGCTGGATCTGCATTTTCTCAGAAGCAGAGAAAACACATTATTTGCCATTAGCCTAAGGGGATACAGGAAAGACACAGTGGGAATGTAATAAAAATCGCTAATGGAAAAACTATTTGCAATGTGAAAAGTTATGCCTTTGCGCAAACAAATTTTGCTTTGTGCAAATTTAATATATCTTTTGCGAGCCCGGAAACTGTTTAGCGACCACTTCCGACAGTGAAAGACGGTTTGCGAATTTTATAGTTTGCGCCAATGCGCAGTCAATGTACTAAAACTTCTTACTGAAAAAGTCGTTATGTTTGCTCCAAAAGATTACGACACCTTCAAGCACTTCTTATGAGTGCGCAATTAAAATTCGCAATGCTCAGTTAAAATTCGCAATGCAATAACAGTTTAAGGAACAATATTACATTGCAAGATGTGGATTTTTAGTCTTATTGGTGCGAATTGTTTTGCTCTTTGCGACTTTTATTACATTCCCCTGTATATCTTTTATCTGATTGCTCCTGTCTCTGAAACAAGAAGTTATATCTTGCTTTCCAGTGTATCACTAAAAAGAAAAGTAACTAATGCAAATTACAGAAGACACCATTATAATAAAAGCACAGAAAAGATTCTCTGATTCATGGCCGATTTACATGTTTCATTGTTATAGAATAGGTGATACCCCCTGACCTTCCTAAAAACACTCCTCCATAAATGAACATAAACGCACTCAAAATGTTATTTAAGATTACTTACGAGGATTGTATTCTGCCATTTCTATGGCTGTGATTCCTAAAGACCACACATCCACCTAGAAAATAAAAACAAAAAGCAACACCCATTTAGCAAACAAATTATAATCATTGTTACAGAAGATAAAGATACTTCTACTGACTATCCCTCCTCATCCTGTCTCAGGGTCAATATGGGATGCTAAATGACTAATACTTTAGAGCCAAGCTATGTTGTATTACTATGAAACATTTCCAGTAGCCGACTTCAACTATAAACATTTATGATTTTACATTTTCAAGAGTCTCTACTGGGAGAAAAAAGCTCTACAAATTACATTTGGCATGGATTTGTTATTCCTGCCTTAAGAGTGCAATTTGTTTAATCAAATTAATGAAAACTGAACTAAATGACAACTATTTTATTAATTATACCTTGTAGTTATAATGTACACTTCTTGTAAAACATGCATGGACTTCAGGTGCCATCCAACAGCGGGTTCCTGCATTACTTGTACTGATGGGCCCTATTGTGGCAAGGCCAAAATCAACTGAAATTGAAAGAAACAAGCATGAATTTACTTTGTACAACGCAGTAATAACATCCATGACAATACAGAAAGGTGCTACAGTTATTACAAATGGAAATATATTTTTGAAGCAGTATTTTCTTTTGTCTGGTGCTGACTATTGATTTGAACCAGGTGCAAAGAGAGTGTAAAGACAGAGACAAATAAAACACTGAACATTCTTAATGACTGTATATTGGAACGATGCTAACAATGATATTTTTAAATTATGCAAAGGTGCAATTTTTGGATAGAGATCCCCTTTAAAGTTTTATGATGCCTAAGAAAAGCTAGGCATTGAGATGAGCAATAAATGTACCCTTTGCTTTTGTGGCACCCATTCTTCCTATAGATAATAAACGTCACTTACTTATCTTCACATGGGCCGTAGAAGTTAACATTATATTGGCGCCCTTGAGATCATGATGTATCACGTTCAGTTCCTGTAAGTAATCCAGGCCCTAGAAAGATGAATAAAGAAAACATGATGAACATGTATATGTATTTTTATATTCTGGAATTAATAGGATACAAAGTCGGTGAGCAGAGATTATGAAAAGCAATGAAGGGGTTAATATCTGTCTTACCTGTAAAACTTTCTTGCATATGTATGAAATCCAGGTCTCATCCAAGGATCTATTGGGCGTGCTCCTAATTAAGGCATCTACAGAGCCACCAGCACACATTGTCATAGCAATCTAGAATAGAAATAAAATGTTTTTATTTATAGTGTATATAAATATAATAGTGTATATGTGTGTATATATATATATATATATATATATATATATATATATATATATATATGTTGCCTAAAATCTATCTATCTGTCTGTGTGTCTGTATAACATTCCTAGTAATCAGTAGAAGTAACGGGTCTGAAATAATCAGTGTTATATTTATTAACTTTGATTGAGATTTTCTCCTTTTTGGCATGTGCAATGCAAGACCATTGTGTGCTTTTATTTAAGAAGTATATCCTTACCCATAGCGCCTCTTCATTTGAAATGCTGGGCCGTAGATAAAAGGCTCCATAAAAGGCAGGGAAGTTGTCGTGGCCAGAAACGCGTTCAAGTACGTACAGTTCAGCAAGGATCTCTTCATTATCCTAGATACAGAAATACTGATCATTAAATTAGTCTTGATAACGATTTAATCCTTGTTGTAAAACATAGAATTCATTAGTTTGCCATCAGTGTACCACAGTGCCAACACCACAGATACTAACTTCCCAAACAAACTTGATAGTAGGGATGACCTCACCGGATCAGAACTCGAGGAAACCAAACTTGGATAGAGCCAGTTAACTTTATTAATCCATGTTAAGAACACAAAAGTGTAAGCGGACAGGGGAACTATCTTTACGTATTTCGTGACTGGAGTCACTTCATCAGAAGCTTCTGAATGCGTAAAGCTAGTAAAGGTTATCAGTTCTCTCAAGTCTCTCTGTGATGTGCTGTAATGGCGTCCACTCTCAATCATAGAATCTAACTTCCCCTCTTTCTCTTCTATGCCGCTCCATGTGTTTACTTGCAATGTGTTGAACTGAGTTATGATTTTTTTGTTATGATTTGGTTTGATTTAAATCCCCTTCTGTTAGGGGTGGTTATTTTATAGTATTGTTACATAGAGATTAATGAATATAAGTCACACATTTGCCTTTTATAAGCTGCAAATATTACAAGTGGATGATATAGTTAGTTTTGCATTTATTAAATAATTAAACCTCCAGTGAATATTTCACCGGGCTGAGCAGAGCTTGGGGCATTTAAAGAAGTCCATTTCTAATCATTCCAAATTCTATTTTGCATTATGACTATCCATTATATAAGGGGCGACTTGCTAATCATGGTTTATAAAGTCTCTTTTTACTGGCAGTTTATATGTGTAATACAACACTTTCTGCAACATTCTCATTATAATAAATTAAATAGTAAAAAATATACATTACCCTAAGGTCTTTTATCACTTTTATGGCCACTTCTTTCTTTTCCTTAAAATGCCATGCCTGAAAGAAAACAGATTTGTGGTGAATTTTGACTTGAATTTGATAAAGTACCTGAGTATAACGACATGGGTCTTTGCAGTCTCAAAAACAAAAAACAAACTCCAAAAGGAAATATGAATCCTGCTTAAAATGTGGCATATGTGGCAATTTAGTGATACATGACATATGTATGAATATTTATATACTAGATAGATAAATATATACAATATATAGAATTACATTGAGATGTTAAGGGCCACAAAAGGTAGGTCATTCCCGCCCCTTACAATCTTAAAATCTCATATCTGACCTTATGGATTACTCCAAATCCTCCTGATCCAACACATTGTTCGAGGTCTATCCAGCCAGTTGGGTCCTAAAAAAAAGGAAAATGCAAAATTTGAAAATAAGACAATATAATGCCAGGTCATGGGGGGGGGAGAATAGAGGGAAAAGGCTGAAAACAGGGATACTAATGTAAAAATTTTTTGCATACCGGGCATAGTTTTTCAAATCCATGTTCATTGCAGACCTGGTAAGGAAAACATTATTTTAGATTAACTCAGTAAATAGACAAAAAGAATAAATATTGCAAGCTTTTCTTTTTAGTTTGTTGCTCATTTAGTTTGTTCAGGTTGAGAGGCATCCCCATAAGATTCCTCACTGTGTTCCTTGTTAAGCAGTTTTTTAATTTATATTTAGTATAGCAAAGAGGCCTTGTGCCCAAACAGTGTTGTTAATGGTGGACATAACTATTACAAAGATTATTATTTTTATGTATATGGGTTATGGTTTGTCCTAAAAGAACTAATGTGTGTGAAACTTTTAGGGGGTTATTTACTAAAACTCAAATTTCTCATACTGTATTTGTATTAAACTAAGCTTGACTAAACTCCCATCCACAATTTTACCTTATTTATCAATAAAATAACTTGAAACAGTCAGGTCGGGGAAAAAATTGCGAAAACGGGGAAAACCCCAAATTATTTGGATTTGAATCCTGAATTGCTTAATTTTTTCAGGTTATTGCCTGAAAACCCCAATTTTTTTCATTTACCAGACAAAATCCAATGCAGACCACGATACCTTCAAATTGTTAAAAGGACATCTCCCATTGACCTATACACAACAGTGACAGGTTTGAAATCGTGAGCGTTTTTTTTCTCCTCTAAACATTAACATTTTTGCCCAAAAAAACTCAGGCAGAAAAAAAAAATTGAGTTTAGTAAATAACACCTTTAAACTTTGGGCAATGTATTCCAGAGCTGCAAAGAAAAAAATGCCCCGTTTGTGGGTTTCCCCATGTAATGTGTGCAGCATGGTGTTGTAGTGATAAGCATTGATGGCTTCCCTCTGGGCACTGCAGTTTATGTGGATACTCCAAAAACATATAGTTCTTAAAGGGGTAATTTATCAAAGAGTGAAGTGAATAGTGAAGTTCCGCCACTCTCCATTCATTTCTATGGGATTTTTATAGGTGTATTTATCAAAGGGTGAACTTTCACTTCACCCATTGATAAATACGCCTTTCAAAATCCCATAGCAATGAATTGAGAGCTGTGGAATTTCACTCTTTGATAAATTTACCCCAAAGTGTTTGAGCATAACCTGGACTGGTGATTTAAACTGTAGTTTGGTTATTAGGTTCCCAGACATTAGTGGGCCTAAATGAAGCCATACTAAATAAACATTATGCTAAACATGTCCCAATAAATCAATCCGTTCAATGTACAAAATGTGTTAGTGTCCTTGATAGTAAATCATACCTCAAGTGATGGAAACAGATCATCACAAATGCTTTCTTCTTCCCCACTATATATAACCATGTCATCACTATTGTTTTCTTCTTCCTCTTGTTCTTGTATATTATGTTCTTCCTCTGAGGCATTACCCTGGCTGATCTCTGTGCCAGACTCCTCAGGTTGCTCCTGGAAATGGCCAATATTTGTCTCAGGATTTTCCTGGCAATTGTCATGGGCAATGATTTCCTCCGGTTGTTTCTGTTTAAGAATAAAAACATACAATTAATCCATTTGTTGCTATATTAATATATATATTACATATGGCAATGTGACACAGTATTGGAAAATAAAGTTAGTAATCTGTTATGTGAATATCTTGTTTGTAGGGGTGGGCAAATTTGACCCATTTCGTTAGCCAAAAATTCACCGTCAGTAAAAATTTGCCAAAATACATACAAGTCTAGGGCTTCAAAAATGTGCTCATCCTTACAATGTCCCATGTAATGTGTGCAGCATGTTGTTGTAGTGATAAGCATTGATGGCTTCCCTCTGGGCACTGCAGTTTATGTGGATACTCCAAAAATATAGTGTTTTACCATGAGCTGGACTGGTGATTTAAACTGCAGTTTGGTTTTTAGGTTCCCAGACATTAGTGGGCCTAAACAAAGCCATACTAAATAAACTTTATTCTAAACATGTCCCAATAAATCAATCCGTTCAATGCACAAAATGTCTTAATGTCCTTGATAGAAAATCATACCTCAAGTGATGGAAACAGATAATCAATAATGCTTTCTTCTTCATCACTACATATAACCATGTCATCACTATTGTTTTCTTTTTCTGCTTGTTCTTCTAGCTTTTCTTCTTCCTCTGGGGCATTACCCTGGCTGATCTCTGTGCCAGGCTCCTCAGGTTGCTCCTGGAAATGGCCAATATTTGTCTCAGGTTCCTCCTGGCAGATGTCATGGGCAATCATTTCCTCAAGTTGTTTCTGTTTAAGAATAAAAACAAACATAATTAATCCATTTGTTGCTATACTAATATCTATCGCATATGGCAATGTGACACAGTATTGGAAAATAAAGTTGGTTATGTGTTATATGAATATCTTGATTGTAGGGATGGGCGAATTTGACCCATTTCACTTTGCCAAAAATTGCCGGTGGCCAAAATATATTAAAGTCTATGGGCGTCAAAAATTCGCTCATCTCTACCGTATGTTTTCCTCTCAAGCATCAATACTGTGATTATCTGGCTGGTGATGCATAAGAGAGAGAGTGAATGACATAGATCATTTCAGATCAATTCTGATTTATAGAGAAAGTGCAAAAACATGCATTTATGACAAGGTAAATGTTTTTTATAATTCCCATTATTCAATTATGCGGCAGTTGTCTGTGGCAATTTCTACATTCTGCTCTGGTTTTCCCAGGGTAGGAGAGAGATATAACAGGAGTTCTAACTCAAAGACAACTTTAATAAAAGTAAAATGTTTTTTCAATGTTTTTAATGTATTCCAGAGCTGCAAAGAAAAAAAATGACCCGTTTGTAGGTTTCCCCATGTAATGTGTGCAGCATGGTGTTGTAGTGATAAGCATTGATGCCTTCCCTCTGGGCACTGCAGTTTATGTGGACACTCCAAAAATATATAGTTCTTAAAGTGTTTTAGCATGAGAGCTGGACTGGTGATTTAAACTGCAGTTTGGTTTTTAGGTTCCCAGACATTAGTGGGCCTAAACAAAGCCATACTAAATAAACGTTACGCTAAACATGTCCCAATAAATCAATCAGTTCAATGCACAAAATGTCTTAATGTCCTTGATAGTAAATCATACCTCAAGTGATGGAAACAGATCATCACAAATGCTTTCTTCTTCCCCACTAGATATAAGCATGTCATCACTATTGTTTTCTTCTTCCTCTTGTTCTTCTAGAATTTCTTCTTCCTCTGAGGCATTACCCTGGCTGATCTCTGTGCCAGGCTCCTCAGGTTGCTCCTGGAAAAGAGATAGAAGATTATTGATTACATGATTGATTCTGTTAAGTAAATGTAAGATAATTAATTGAGCTCTACAAAGAAGGCTTTAAAATATATTTAGCAAAAAGCCATACCTCAAGAAATGGAAACAGATTATCATTACTGCTTTCTTCTTCCTCTTCTAAATTTTGTTCTTCTAGAATTTCTTCTTCTAGACTTTCTTCTTGTAGACTTTCTTCCTCCTCTGAGGCATTAACCTGGCTGATCTCTGTGCCAGGCTCCTCAGGTTTCTCCTGGAAAAGAGATAGAAGTTTATGGATCACATGATTGATTCTGTTAAGCAAATGTAAGATAATTAATTGAGCTCTACAAAGAATGAAGACTTTATAAAGAAGGCTTTAAAATATATTAAGCAAAAAGCCATGTATTGTTGGGGAAGAGGCATGTTGTGTTTTTTTTAATTCATTTAAAACTACTTACCTGATAGCTGTGATGGCTAATATTGTCTTCAGGTTCTTCCTGACAGATGTCATGACCATTGTTTTCATCAGGTTCTTCTTGGCAGCTGTTATGGCCAATATTTGTCTCCTGGCAAATGTCATGGGCAATGATTTCCTCGGGTTGTTTCTGTTTAAGAATAAAAACATACAATTAATCCATTTGTTGCTATACTAATATCTATTGCATATGGCAATGTGACAAAGTATTTTCAAAGTTTTATGTTTTCCTACTTACCTCACTGATATTATTATCATTGGTTTCTACTGGTTCCTAGTTGAAAGAAAAAAAATGAAATCAATTATTTGTTGGAAAATGCGAAAATATACTTCCCATGATATTATGGGTTTGTTTTGTTTTAATTGTTTTAGCCTCTTTAAAATATTTACCTGGCAGAGAAGATTGCCATATCCAGTCGGTTGCACCTGTTTAAGACAGCAAAGTAGAACAGTTAATATATGTAATGTTGCTTTATTTAATTTAATATTATTTAAATATAACTAATAATACACTAATATTTGCTTACCAAACAGGGCATTTTTGTGTACATCTTCGGTAGTACCTGTTTTTTATATAAAAAAAGGAGGGTAAGAGATTATTGATCAAGATAAATAAAAGACACATTATACTATGAGATATAGTTTTGAGTATAAATGAATGCAGGGTTGGCATCTATTTTCTCATAAAAATGCAAGGGGTTACTGGACTGCCCCTTGCTGGAAAAGAAAAGGATAATTATACATTAGCAATGAAATGGGTTCTTAGCAATCAGGTCAATGTTGGTATGTAAGTGGCAACGGCCAATCTGTAAATCAACTGAAATGTTAGATACATTTGTGTAGAGTTGGTGTCTAAGGCTACTGATCCACAGATAAGTCTGACTTGTAATTATACAAAATCTAATTAACAAACTGAACAAATGTGGCCCCTTGGGAGTAACATATGCTAGGCTATGCATCATAGTTCAAGAAGAGTAGTGTTATATCTGCTAGAAGGTTTGGAGTGTTTTAGGTTTTATTATATTTTACGACATTGTTACATTATCCTCCATCTTTAACAAAACGTTTATTTATGACAAGTTTCTCTACTTACCAAAATGACTTCATTTTTCTCTTCTTTAACTTTTTTAACCTGGCAAAAGAAAATAGGTTTGAATATTAGAGGCAATGATCAAGGTGTAACTAAATGAATAGGTCCATTAGAAGTTAGAATTAGGAAACTTAGCAGTTCCCAACCTCTAAGACCATTTTCCTTATAAAACAATACAGAAAACAAGGTATGATTTAATATTAGATATGCAGAAAGTGTACAAAATATAAGGCTATTATAAGCTGTTTCTTACAGTGAGTAATGAAAGGATTTGGTAATTAGTAATTAGAGATGCACCAAATCCACTATTTTGGATTCGGCCAAACCCCCAAATCCTTTGTGAAAGATTTGGCCAAATACCGGTCCGAATCCTAATTTGCACTTGCATCTATATATAATTAGGGGTCGGAAGTGGAAAAAATGCATTTTCCTTCCCCGGCCCTAATTTGTATATGCAAATTTGGATTTGATTTGGCCAGGCAGAAAGACTCTGCTGAATCTGAATCCTGCTGAAAAAGGCCGAATCCTGTCCGAATCCCCAACCGAATCCTGGATTCAGTGCATCCCTATTTGTAATATTATTTTTCTATTAGATATGCAAAATTATCATAAAGTAAAGCTACATCCGACCATGGAGCTGTTATAGCTTCAACATGGGGAAACAAATTCACTAAATCGATCAAAGAATGACGTAACTTTCTGGCTCCGGGCCCCCCCTGCAAATAAATATTTGGAGGGACCAGCGCAGAGCTATACCTACCCAGAAATACCTGCCCACCCACTCACCACCCCTGGCTGACATTTCCTGCTACCACTGATGTCCCCCATCCATCTGCTTCCCCTGCTCCCTGGTTGGAAGTAGGAGAGCGGCTGGGGGATTTCTTTGGCCTTAAACAGCTATAGAGAAAGAGGACCCCATGGTCCAGGCCCCCCTATTCCTTGGGCCACAACTGTGGGGTCTGCTTACTCTATAGTTATGCCAGTGAACTCAAATTTGAATCCGTTAACACAGGGGTCCCCAACCTTTTTTGGCCCGGGGACTAAAAAAGAGCCAATTTTTTTCCAGGTATGGAAGGGTCAGGGAGTGGTCAGAGGGGTTGTGAGGGGTCCGCATCCAATTTGGGTGCGCCAGCATCCTATTCGGCGTGCCGGCATCTAATTTGGGCGTGGGTTAATTGTTCAGCAGTTCAGTTCAGGACTGGCTCTGCGGTTGGGGACCCCTGAGTTAACAGGAAAATAACATTTATAGCACTTTTGTTTTCAAAGGTATATTTGATGAAATTTTAATTTTCATCACACATGCATTTTAGTTTGTCATTAACAGTTTACACAGTTTTTCCATACAAACTAAAAATCTAGGATATGAGTATAAAAAAAACCTTACTTTCGTAAAACATTTGAAAATACTGCATATGCGTCGAAACATGATGGTTTTTGTATGTCGATAAGTCTTTCTGTTAATTTGTATGTCAAAAATTCTTTATGTCGATTTGTATCTCAAAAATTCTTTATGTCGATTTGTATCTCAAAAATTCTTTCTGTTGATTTGTTTGTCAAAAATTCTTTTTGGTGATTTGTAAGTAGAATATTCTTTCTGTGGAGAGAGAAAAATCATTGGTTACACACTATGTAATAATCCTATGAATTGGTTATAAATAAGGTTGATTCATTTTTTAACAGGTAACTGAAAATGAATGTCCAGTAACATTAAGGTAACATTAGTGACAATTAATGACTAGATAAAACTAACTTCACTTTGAAGCACACTAATATCTTTTCAGATCCCCATAATTATTCCACTAGCAGAACTTAGGCCTACACAACAACTATATCCAGCTATATTGCTATATGTAGATGAAAATAGGGAATGTATAATATATGTACATATATATACCATTAGTAAAGGGAATGCGACCATTATTGTCTGTAGGGCCAAGCACTTCATCCCCTTTAACCTCAAATGGTTTGCAATTACCCCACTAACAGCTACTAAGCCATACTCAGCAGCTATATGAATATGAATATTAATTTTTCTAACATTTTCCCCAGTGTATGATGAGGAGCTCCACTCACCTCAGTTGCCTGATACAGAATGAGGCAGTTAGAGCTTGTTTTCAAACATTAACTCTGTGTGCACTGTGACATCACAATGTATCATGTGTCCCATTATGACATCACACCTGCAAACTACAGTCAGGAAATTCAGGCTTAGCAGATAATCTGCTCTTTTAAGGACAGTTATAAATTAATAGAAAGACTGTATTGAGATATGTCTTTTGTTGGCGGCGCTATGATATTATAATAACTCTATTGCATTGCTATATGTATGTTAAATGAAAATAAGTAATGTGCTAATATTATATATAGGCTATTAGTACAGGCAATGCCACCATTGTTGTTTGTCAGGCCAAGCAACCCCCCCCTGCATTTACCCCACTAGCAGACACTAATAAGGCCTATCCAGTAGCTACCTTTATATTAATATTGTTATTTTAAAAAATTCCCCAGCGTGTCATGAGCTCCACTCACCTCAGTTGCCTGATACAGAATGAGGCAGTTAGAGCTTATTTTCAAACATTAACTCTGTGTGCACTGTGACATCACAATGTATCATGTGTCCCATTATGACATCACACCTGCAAACTACGGTCAGCAAATTCAGGCTTAGCAGATAATCTGCTCTTTTAAGGACAGTTAGAAATTAAAGCAAATAGAAAGACTGTTGAGTTTAAAATGGAATATGTCTTTTGTTGGCGGGGCTATGATATTATAATAACTCTATTGCATTGCTATATGTATGTTAAATAAAAATAAGGAATGTGCTAATATTAAATATAGGCTATTAGTACAGGCAATGCCACCATTGTTGTTTGTTGGGCCAAGCAACCCCCCCTGCATTTACCCCACTAGCAGACACTAATAAGGCCTATCCAGCAGCTACCTTTATATTTATATTAATATTGTTATTTTAAAAAATTTCCTCAGCATGTCATGAGCTCCACTCACCTCAGTCTCCTGATCAAGAATGAGACAGTCTGGGCTGGTTATGAACAGCTGTGATAATGTCCATTATGACATCACAATGATATGTCACATGACTAGCTGCTGATCAGAGGATACAAAATGAGCATAAAAACTGCACATAGTTCTACAATTATTTCAAAGAGATTATGGTTAAAATGCTGTTTGCTTATTTTTTGACCCTTTTATTTTTATGTAGGCAGTGTAAATATATGAATGTATAATATACTGGTATAAAGTATGGAGGTATAATACATAAGTAGCACACAGGTATAGAGAATGGCCCAGATATTTGTACAGCATTTGAAATATATCAATAATGATAATTGCACCATTACTGTATGTGCTCTATACTATATCATCAGAGGGGATTCATTCATTATTATAGGTATCAGTACAGGGAATGACATTACTGTATGTATAATACATAATTAATGGGAATGTGCCCTTTATTATCAGACAGATTTACTAGACATTGAACTAGGAATCCAGAAGGATTTAAAATATGGTAAAGCGGCACTCATAGATCATTTAGGTACTTATGTTATTTAGACATATTAAAGGGGTTGTTCACCTTCCAAAAACTTTTTTCAATTCAATCATTTTTAGATTGTTCCCCAGAAATAAAGACTTTTTTCAAATACTTTCCATTATTTATTTTTTAAGTTTTTTCCAAAATCTAAGTGTAAAGTTGAATGTTCGTGTCTCTGGTGTTTGAGTCTGGCAGCTCAGTAATTCAGGTGCAGACTCTGAACTGTTACAATTTTGCAACATTTAGTTGATACATTTCTTAGCAGCATCTCTGGAGTATTAGCAACAATTGTATCAAGTCTAACAGCTGCCTGTAATGAAACCCAGAGATTCTGCTCAGCAGGGACAAAGATAAGAAATGTATCAACTAAATGTATCCATTTAGAACAGTTTACAGGATCGGCGACCCCCCCCCTCCCAGAGCTGCTTCAGAAGGAGAGAAATGATAATTTACACTTCAATATTAGAAAAACCGTCACACATAGAAAATAGAAAGTCATTGGAAAAAGTGGTTATTTCTGGTGATCTATCTGAAACCAACTAGTTGTTTGAAGGTGAACAACCCCTTTAAGATCATTTCAACTATCTGTCATTGGTCTTTATTATGGGCTCATTTGCGAATGCAGCTGCAATTGCAGACCCACAAAAATTGATGCAATTGGTTTCATGCATCAATAAATATATGCGTCCAAAAACTGCACCTGCACTTCCGTATACTCTGCACCAAAGAATCTCTTTTACCTCCCACATCTATTGATAGAGGAGAACTATGGATCTATAACCAGCTTTAAGCTGTGGTTATTTCAGGGCTTCCTTCTGTGGGCTGCATCAATAAGTACAGTCCAGTGAACTGAATATTATTCTGACTCCCAGTGCTGGCAATGATGTAAAACCAATCAGTGGCTTAACTAAGGAACCACTGACCCAGGTGCAAAAACTGCACCCAGTGTTGATGAGTGAATGTGTCCCGTTTCACTTTACCGGAAAATTTGGGAAAATGCTAAAAAAAAGTTTACAAAAGGGCAAGAATTCACGGAATGAATTGGACTCAATAGGTAAGAATTTTTTTGGTGCAAACATTTTTTCTACATGCGTAACTTGTTTTTGTCACTACAAAGCATTGGGTCATTTTTTCTTGTGGCAAATTCTTTTTATCTCAGCAACTTTTTTTGTCTCTGCGACATTTTTTGTCTCAGCGGCTTTTAGTCCAAATGCATTAAAGTCAATGGGCATTTTTTAAGTTATTTCTCACTCCATTACTCCTACTGCTTCACCAGAAGTGATGTCAGTGATACCATGGATTTGTTTTGTCATATTAGGCACATTGCAGTGGGCACAACTTGGTTTTTAATGCTGAAACTGCATGAAAAAAACATTAAACTGTGGGCAAAAACCATGTGTTCCAAATTGTATTTGTGCATTACACTTGTGGTTGTTAATGACCCCTATTATTGGCAAGTAGTGTGCTGTAGTGGTATTCATGTTTCCTTCTTGCAATATTAGAAATAAATGAATTCATAAGGTACAGTAAATTATGTTGTTTCTTATTGAAAGGGTCAGCTTTATTGTGGCCAATACAGTAAGACAAACCACACTAATTAATGCGTGATTATGTCATGTATGTTTAAATAACAGTATAATTGCTAATATTATTATTATACATTATATAATGCCAATACAATTAGACATCACTTTACAGAGATTATACATCATTTAAAGTAGAGCTTTCAATCTAAGGTCTCAATCACATAAACACACAATAGGGTCAACTTCATTGGGAAACAATTAACCTGCCAGTAGGTTTTTAGAGCAAATGGAATTTAAACCTCATTTGTAGGAGCGTCAACACACATACACGGAGAATGCATGTGATGTTCCAGACAGTGTGATGTCCATATAGCCATCTATATATCACCAAAACAAAGGCAATCTTATATGTTTCTGTAAAAAGCTGTTGCATTAACTCTAAGTGAACTATTTATTTTGATGGCTACCCAACCTTTACTTTAATATACAGTAAATTGCTCATCTTAATCACTGCAATCTGAGGATCCACAAATTAGTAAGCAGCATGTGTCATTCTAAGTGAATATGCACCCAGTGTCATTATGCTGAATAGCATCATCCCCTCTGGTTAAACACTCTAATAGTTTTATTCATTATCATTACACAGATACACAACCTCACTACAGAAAATTAGCACACATCATTTTAAGTCACAAACATTACATTCTGTCAGAAATGCCTGTATCTCTTTCAGCCCGTACAGGATTGGTCAAAATGGGAGTGGAAGATGGGAGTGGAAGATAATGTGCTGTGATTTATTTGATGAACTTTTCGATCACTTTTCTCAGAAATTCCATACCTTAGGAAGTGCATTTTTGGGTAACATAAATTATGATAGAGGTTAATTAGGCATATGGTTATGCCAAGAATTTTTTGTTACCCAATGATGGAAGCAGGTACTTTAAAGAGATTCTTTCATGGGATTCTCTCAAGGGACCTGGTTTTTTTTTCCGAAATGCATCATTTCAAAGAGTAAACAGATTTTTTCATATTGAATTTTGAAATTAGACATTGGGCAAGACATGTTACTAGTTTCCCAGGTGTCCTCAGTCATGTGACTTGTGCTTTTTTTTTTTTTTAAACTTCAGTCACTCTTTAATGCTGTACTGTAAATTAGAGTGATATCACCCCCTCCCTTTTCTCCCCAGCAGCCTATCAATGGAACAATGGGAAGGTTAGAGGATACCAGTTCCCTGACACAAGATAACAGCTTCCTGGTAGATATGAGAATACCACTCAACATTAAAATTCCAATTCCCACTGTGACGTCTCCAGTAACATTGAGTAGGAGAAACAATAGCTTATCTGAGCGCAACTCCATTGTGAAGTGCTAGCTTTTGCTAAAAGCACAGAATTAGGCACAATAAGAAGGCTGCCTACACACCAATATTGCAACTAATAAAATACACTCTTTGGTTCAGGAATAACATGTTATATGGTAGAATTAATTATTTGTACAATAAACATTGTAATTTAGAAATAAAAACTACACCGTAAAAATATTGACAGAATCCCTTTTAAACAGGCATGAATAAATGTTATTTTGGTAAAAATTTAATTTTTGCCAGTGCACTCAAATTTTGCCATGCATCTTTTTTTTTTTAAAAAAAATATTGAAAAAAGCATCATTATTGTGCACCCCTTGCATTCCACCTCAACCAGCAGACTGGAGTCCCATTCATGTTCCCTGTGATTTTGAGACTTGTGATTGACATGGTCTCTGCAGGTATAATTCCAGATGCTACAATTCTCATTCAATGAGGCTGGTCATAAATGAACCGATAATGCTTCCACTGCTGACCAAATCTGTGGACATTTGTCATGTTTAAAGAAAAAATGATTGAGCACACATCAAGCAATTATCAATTGGGTTTGTGGATGCACTCCTGTCCTAACTAATCTGAAAATTGTGAGCCAATCACTGGCCTTGAGGCCAAACAAACCAGTATATGGCTGTTGCAACACAAGCAGATTTAGCAGGGATATCTGAATGACCATGTTCCCACTAAAAAATAATCATCTGAATGTGTATTGTAACAAATGTTGAGACACATTCATGCATGGCTAGGAAAAAGTCACAGAACATACATGATGGCAAGCACATGTATGATATCTTTATGTGACTGCAATCCTGACAACTGATATTTCATTGCCCTTAAAGGGATACTGTCATGGGGGAAAACATTTTTTCAAAATGAATCAGTTAATACTGCTGCTCCAGCAGAATTCTGCACTGAAATCCATTTCTCAAAAGAGCAAACAGATTTTTTTATATTCAATTTTGAAATCTGACATGGGGCTAGACATATTGTCAATTTCCCAGCTGCCCCAAGTCATGTGACTTGTGCTCTGATAAACTTCAGTCACTCTTTACTGCTGTACTGCAAGTTGGAGTGATATCACCCCCTCCCCCCCAGCAGCCAAACAAAAGAATAATGGGAAGGTAACCAGATAACAGCTCCCTAACACAAGATAACGGCTGCCTGGTAGATCTAAGAACAGTACTCAATAGTAAAATCCTATAGTAAAAAAAACATTCAGTTACATTGAGACAGAAAAAATAGCAGCCTGACAGAAAGCATTTCTCTCCTAAAGTGCAGGCACAAGTCACATGACCAGGGGCAGCTGGGAAATTGACAAAATGTCTAGCCCTATGTCAGATTTCAAAATTGAATATAAAAAAATCTGTTTGCTCTTTTGAGAAATGGATTTCAGTGCAGAATTCTGCTGGAGTAGCAATATTATCTGATGCGTTTTAAAAAAAACATGTTTTTCGATGACAGGATCCCTTTAATGATATTCATAGGGCAGGAGTGTGTTTTCGCATGTATGTGGTTGCCAAGGTTTGTTGAGCTGTACACGACAAATAACACTTTGATAAAAAAATTATTCAAATTGCCATTTTCATAACAGTTGCTGGAATGTTGCCAAGTATAGTTGTAGCTTGTGGCCTATAATCCTATCGAACAGAGTACGAGCCCTCTACCTGCAAGTTCTATGACTCACTTCAAGTATCCAGTTGTTTTGCAACAAAGCAACTGTTTATTGTTAGCACTGCCTGCTCTGAGACGTATTCCTTCAGGCTGAGATTTACTAGGAATTACTATGCTAAATAGCATAGGCTTCCAAGTTTATTTTAACTACCGTACTCTTTTGTATTTATTAATATTCTTAAAGCCATGTGTAAAGATATTGTCTTTATTTGGACAAGAGGGAAAAACACAGGATCAAAGCATTTTTAAATGCAATATATTTCATAAAATTTTTAATAAATGCAGGTTTGAACGTTTAGGTGCTCATTTGGGATATTAACTACCTAAAGGAAGCTGGTCTGAAATAGTTAGAATTTAATTGAGCTCTTTTCTTCTAACAATTTGTGAATTTCTGTTCTCCCCTGTGCAAACAACTGAATACAAATGGATTTCTTCTCTCAGGCCTTATTTCTGCTTAAATATGTGCAGCAAACAAGCAATTGGGCAACGCCTCTGCTGCATTGGGTCTCCTTTTCTCTGTGAAGCCAGCTGCCTTCAGACAATTTTCCTGGAGCTGAACAAGAAGAACTCATTAGCTAATGAAACCCTCAGAAGACTCTGATAGCAGTCATTCAGGCTTGTTAAGATTTTAGACTATCATATACATCTTCTTTCCTTTGGGGCCTAACATTCTGTAACTCAAGCAGCCATATCTCAGAAGAGGATTCTTGGTACCCTCACTTGCAGGCTTCTACAAGGTTTTAAAGAGAGAAGAAAGATAATTAAAAGGTGCATGAGCCAAATTTAGCATTCCAAGACACTGTGATATAATATATATTACATATTGTAATACATCCTAGAAGATTTTAATTCAATATGAAACTGCATGCTCTGTATTTTGACATATTCTGGATGGACAAATAGATGATGCTTTTCTATTGATGTCTATAGAGAATCCATCATCAATATAACTGCTCCCATTCATATTGGAGGTTTGATTGTGATTGCACTAATGTGCAATATTCTTTATAAATTATTGGTGGAACTTGTGATGATAGAATCACACTTTAGTAAAGTTTGCTAAGAAGCTAACATATCATTATCTTCTGCCGGTGCGATAATAGGTAAAAATGTCATAGGCTTGTAAGCTATACCTATTCCTCCTGTAATGATTACTTCTTTTCATTAAAGTAATTGCAATACCATGTTTGACATGAAAAGTGAAATTAGTCTGTGATTTGGCATGTAATCTTGCTACAGTCTGCCTAATGAATCTAACACAGTTTAGTAAGGAAACCCCATCTTGCCCCTGACCATACCTGTCCAAGGCTTCACATCTATAGCCATATAGTGATAAATATAAGAGGAGAGAGCTGAAGGATAATGAACAAAGTCGGAAGTAACTAAGGGTAAGGGTATGTGGAACAGACAAGAGGACTGTGATGTATTTGGGAAAATGTGTCCTGAACCTTTTCTTGGCCCTAAAAAAAGTTAAATTCTGTCCCTACTTAATGTAGGCCCTGAGACCAACATTCATCCAATCAATGCCATTATTATGACTCAGCCCAAGTTGAACGATAAAATTAAGGACTATAGTTTTGCAACCTATCTGTGAATCCTACCAGTTGATGACACTATGTGTAATGGAACTAATGTTTTAAAATAGCACAGTCTTGGGCTAATTGCTAAATAAATGTAATAGAAAACTCTATCCTTGATTTCTAAGTCTCATTGTTTGATACCATGGTATGACTTATGGCTCAAGTAACTAAAAGAAATTTGAAGGTGGACCAGAAAAAAGTTCATGAATAAACAGCAAAATAAATCATATGGTGTAGTATTTCTATAAATTATAATACACCTTTTTGTGATAACACACTCAATAAAGAATGGAAGTGCTCTTTTCCACAACCCATGAGGTTAGGTTACCTTTTAAACCAACTTTGGTAACTGACTTCCTGAAGGAGTTGAGATTGAATATTCACAAACGTTTCAATTATCAGCGAACCTTGAACAACATCTGCTTCCCAATTGTTTACACCATTAATTCTAAAAAAGATGCACTTAGGATAGTGTAAAACCTTTTAATAAATATCTATCTTGATAAAAAATACACTCATATAAATACGGATAAGATTGCCTACAGTCAGTCCCTCTGTGGTGTCCTGCTCCAGATAGCGTTCTCCCAAATTGGTCTCAATTGACGGCGCTCCAACTGTAGCATGCTGTACTGAGCGCACCTGAATGATGTCACAACCTTTCACCTGCCTCAGACAAATACAGGAGGCTGTTTAAGAAACATCACACCCATATCTGAGTTGCAATATTTGCCTTGTGTTAAAAAAAAATCAACTTTTAACATTCATTCATGTCCTTTGGCTTTGGTCAGTAATCCTAATTAAATATTATTCCTCAGGACCGGAGTGAAGAAATATTATGACCTCCACACTGTACAGGGAAATCATCAGCTTGCACGTTGTGGCCCAAGTAGAATAGATGTCACAATTCACATCAGTAAAACTCCTGTCCAAGGACTGCAGGGCATCATTCATAGACATAAATTATGGAGTACGCTTGGCATGAATCATGAGTGAATAATGGGTAATATCCATGTATTGTTACACATGTGTTATCTGCTGATAAGATGGAATTACCAGTGACCCAGCTGTCCTCTGTTGAACCTTGAAATTACTTGGACTTGATGTGATGGATTTGCTGGAAAGAGCAACAACCTCCTGTTTACTTAAAGATGATTTGGGCCTTTTATCTGTCAGAATAGAATTCTGTCAACCTGTATACCAGTATTGCCTATTAACTCCTATTAACGGTTTCTTTGTATTTTAAAGACCAATAATCAATATTTATTTTATTAATTTGAAGGGGATTTGTATGTTAGTGTTCCCAGTGACCTTGGGAAGGCATTTTAAATCAAATCCAGAAATATAAATAATGATAGGACATATGTACCTTAGACAGCACGATTTTGCCGGGTTTCGTTGAAACTGTCAGTTATAAGTCATTTGTATTTATCACTATCATTACATTCTGTATTTGTTCAAAACCTGCCTTGCGTGGTCCGATTTTTGTAGTCAATAGTCAATTTACAGGAGTGCCTGTTCTGAAACATTTTAAATTTCAAGGCAATTCAAAGAGCAATTAAAAACAATAACGTGCAAATGCATATAGCATGTACTTATAAATGCAGCAGTTCTACCTTGCAGGGATATATATTTAGCAGGGATTGTTGATATCCTCAGGATTAGAGCATTTGTTTCTCAAGATAAAGAGTAATAACGGCCCCTTTTTATCTGAAAGATATAAACCATATCACTGCAGTGGTTGACCATTGACAGAAACATCCTCGGGATTTGCCCAGCCCATGTCAACTCCAACCCCAACAAAAATATCAGACACCTATTGTGGGATAAAAAGCCAGCAGAACATTCCACTTTTATGTTACGGCCCCTCCTACTAATAAGAGTAGCAGTTTTGCAAGGGTAATTCATTATCCAAAAATTTATTTTAGCTCCTAGAGATCATTTGCAATGTTTATATCACACAGGTTAGTGAACCACATTTTAATTAGTGAATAAAGTTTATTTCACAGTTTCTCAAAAGTAATTTAAGAGGAATGCCATGGTCTCCATATAGAGAAGACGTCATAGTCTAGACATCAATGATGACAGTTATTAAAGAATATATTTCTATGGATACTAATATTTGCTGACACACATGTATAGATTTTTTTATTATAAAACAGCTGTGTGTAAAATAGCTTCCCAAAATTATTGGTCTTATCAGCTACTTGACAAAATAAAAACTACAGTAAGTAATAAACTGAACTGTAAAGAAAAATGTCACCCAAAGTGTCAATAAGGTTAATACGGGCTAAACACAGTAAAGCAATTCACAATTTGTCATTAAGTCACTAACTATTTGTTAAGCTTATCTGATTTGGGCCTAGCTGAATTATGTCATACTGTATATAGCCAAATAAAAAGGTGTAAAAGAATGAAAAAAAAAAGTATATGAATGTCTCTTTTAACAATGTTATAGAAAGTGTAATGTACCCTTTGCTTGACCAAAGCTTTGTCGTGCACAGAGAGGACTGTAGTTAGAGATAAACCCTCTATTGGCCATCGAACACTTTGCAAACATAAGGACCTGAAACATGGTGCCCAGAAATGTTTAGTAGTAATTGGCTGAATTAACCGTTAACGTACAGAACCGAAGGGACTTGTAGTTAAACAAACAGTTATTAAACAGACATTAAACTGGATGTCCATATTGTCTTACATATTATCTTACAGATGAACACAGGAACAATTTTATTCACAGTCACCAATGCAGCTTTTCCAGTAATATTTATTTTACAGATTTCATGGGCACTAGGCCCTCCTGTTGTCTACCTTCCTGCCTCTCTTCATGTATGGTACATACCACAGCCACAGGAATTGGCAATGGGAGATTTAGGCCATTTCTAGTCCCAGCATCCCTCCTTACTGGGTCCTTATTGGGCTAGGTACCACCAGGGCACTGCTCCCTTTCTTACTCATTATTGGAGCCTCAGCTGTTCAACTAGCTGGCCTACCACTGTCTCTCATCACCTACAGTGAGCTTCATGGGTCCAAACCACCCCTATCTAACCTAAGTATCACTTCAGGTACCTCAGTCAGGGAGGATATAAAGTGTAATAAAACAGGTGCAAAGCCCCATGTTTTTTGTCATTTGAACCTTGCTTTAATGGAATTTGCTTAACTCCCAGAGGCACAACTGTAGTCTTTATGCTATGCAAGTGATGCCTGCTTATGGCTGGCAGTAAGTACAGGCAGTTAATTGCAGTTCCATATGTAAGAGATAGGTACCTTTTTGTCGAGAGCAGAAAACAAAGCACTGACTCAGCACCCGCAGGGAAAGTGATTAATGCATTGGAGTCTCTAAAGTTTGTGGTTTTGTGGCCTTATCATTGTTGAAGAGCCAACCAGAAAAAAATGCTATGCTGAATATAGTGATCTTTAATGACCTATAACATATAGCAAATGTGCAAGTAATTGAACCTCTAGGTAACAGTGAATATTTAATGTCTTGTACAAAAAAACAAATATACATTTAATGCAAAAAACAAATATACACTAGGGCAACAAAAACCATGAATTTCAAAAAAGCTAATTTTAGTGCCTTAAGGGCTGTCCTTCAGAGCATAGATTGGGGTATGATGTCTTCTGCTAAAAACACAGAACAACAATGGTTGCCAATCAAAATGAGATTAATTATTACTGTTCTTAATGCAGAAGCACCAATAACAACCCTATGTGGCTTTAAATAAAAGTAAAGAAGTTAATAGGAAAGAAGAGAAAGGCATTTAAAAACTACAACTCTGTGGGGACAGAAGCTGCATTTAATGAATATAAGCACTATAATAAATGTGGTAAAACCACAATCCGGAGGGCAAAGATAGAAAATGAGGAGTTCATTGGGGCAGAGGTTAAACCTAACCCAAAAAAGTTATAGTAAGTAAGTTATAAGTTAAAGTATATTAATAGTAAAAAGAACTGGGTTGAGAGTGTGGCTCCTTTAAATAATGGTACAAATATGGCTGTGACATGCAAGTATGGCTGAAACAGATACAGAAAGGGCAATGTGCTAAATCAGCTTTTTTCTTCAGTGTATATAATAGAGGAATCAGAGTTCCCAGGCTCAATTCATAGCTGCACTGGTGGCTCTGCTCAGTCTAGTCTTAATGTAAACAAGGCACCAGATGGCATACACTCCGAGTTCTAAGAGAGCTTAATTCAGTTTTAGACAAGCCTCTATTTCTGATTTTCTCAAATTTGATTTTATATGAAGGCTTGTTAAGGGATCACATTCAAGATCTTTTCCTAGTGAATGACATTATGAGCAACAATCAGCAGGACTTTATGTCAGACAAATTTGATCGCTTTTTTTGATGAGGTAAGTAAGATGCTCGGCAAAGTCTTGAGCTGTATTAATATGGGCATAAATTAGTGGAAGGAGGGGCTATTCTTCCACAGTTCAGAGCACTGGTAAGACACCATATAGAATATGCCGTACATTTTTGGACTTCAGCACTCAAACCGGACATTATTGAATAAGAGAGGGTACAGAGAAGGGCAACTAAGCGGTTAAAAGGTATGGAAAGTCTTAGCTATGAGGAAAGACTGGCCAAGTTGGGGTTGTTCACGCTGGAGAAGAGGCACTTAAGGGGTGATATGATAACTATGTATAAATATATAAGGGGATCATATAATAATCTCTAATGCTTTATTTACCAGTAGGTCTTTCCAGCTGGTGCAAGGCCACCCATTCTGATTAGAAGAAAGGAGGTTTAGTCTAAATATTCGGAAGGGCTTTTTTACAGTGAGAGCTGTGAAGATGTGGAATTCTCTCCCTGAATCAGTTGTACTGGCTGATACATTAGATATCTTTAAGAAGGGGTTGGATGGCTTTTTAGCAAGTGAGGGAATACAGGGTTATAAAAGATAGCTCCACATTACAAGCTGATCCAGGGACTAGTCCAACTTAAAAGGTTGAACTTGATGGATGTGTGTCTTTTTTCAACTTAACTTACTATGTTACTATGTATGTATCCTGTCCTGTGTTGCACTTGCACCTACTCTTTTAAACAAACCCTTGTACTTGTTACATGCTAAATACTGTTCTATTTTCATTTAATTTATCACTATGGTCCAATTTCTTGTACAGGTATGGGACCTGTTATCCAGAATGCTCGGGACCTGGGGTTTTCTGGATAATGGATCTTTCTGTAATTTGGGTCTTCATGCCTTAAGTCTACTAGAAATTCATGTAAACATTAAATAACCCCAATAGGCTGGTTTTGCCTACAATAAGGGTTTATTATATCTCAGTTGGGATCAAGTACAAGCTGCTGTTTTATTATTACAGAGAAAAAGGAAATCATTTTTTAAAATTTGGATTATTTGGATAGAATGGAGTCTATGGGAGACAGCCATTCTGTAATTCGGAGCTTTCTGGATATTGGGTTTCCGGATAAGGGATCCTATACCTGTACTATAATTGTTTTTCATTGTTGCCAATCAAATACACTATGGTCATGGTGTGATAGATTTGGAAATAGCTGTGCTTGTAATTATAACAATGAAGGAAGCATCTTCATTTAGGAATTTAGTTTCCTACCCAATATTCTTTTATCAAAACATTACTTTTTATTTGCATTGTACTGACTCTAATTGTACCAATGTTGTAATTGCTGTTTGCAAATAATATTTTTTATTATGCAGGCTTTCATTGAGTTTTCCCTTTTAAATTTGAAAAAAAAAAAAAAAAACAAGCTGGAGACTAGCCAGATTTGACAAACTCGAATTCATCATAGTGTAGAACACCAGCTTGCAAGATAGAATAATTAATATTTGCAGTTGGTCTCTCTAATATTTGTTGGACATGCAATATGTCACAGGAAGACTCAATAATTGTGTTTACATTATAAGAGTCCCAGCTGTGCAGGATCAGAGTATAAAGCATGATTGAGATCTCACTTAGCTTCTGGAAGCAGACAAGGGCATTATGGGGTTTAACTAGAAGGATTTCTAACCAGACTGCATAGTCTCCACATCTGACTTATATTTGAATAAATTCCTTCATGTGAAATTTGGACATGATTTTCCTTTTTTAGAAGTTTGGTACAACAGCAATGAAAACAAAGGACCCTCAACATTTGGGAAGAAAGAACACAGAATAGCACATGGGCTCTTAATAAAACTGCAGCAGCTAATTATAATCTTCTTTTGTCTTAAAATTATTTTGCCTGATCTTTTGCCCCAGTAATTTTTTTATAGTGGCTGTCTATAGGAACAGAACATGAATTTTCCTCTTTTATCTACTGCCATGGTCTAGAGTGGCACAACTGGGGTGGCACAACTGGGGATCATGCTCTACTGCAGTAAGAGCAGACCTTTTCTCAATGCTTGCCATATTGTACCAAGGTTCTTATGCCCCATATTTACTTGGGACAATCTGTGTACTCCCCAGAAAAATGAGACATTAGGAAAAAGACATAAATACAGTAGGTGCCTCCCTCTCTCCATCCCAAGAATAATGGTTTTATGGTTTTGAAAGAAGCCAATAGGATGCCAGTGTGCGCTTCTGCAAATACACTGTGCAGTTCCACCATCGCCTATAAGAAAAATCTTCCATGGCATGCAAGATGGAGCCATATCGGAGCTGGAAATCATACAAAAACTGCCGGGTGATGTCTAGCAAAAAGGACCAGTGAAATCACTGGGTAGTGGAGGCCCACCAATGAAATCCTTTAACAATGACAGCCAACAAGTAGGGGAAAATTGGATGATAAATGACAGTAAATCAGTAAGCATCTGAAAAAGTAGGAAAGCATTCTGTGGAAAACCAGGGATCAGCAGGGATGCTTATTAGCATCATGTGTAATGTGTTTGATAGGCCCAGAAGCTGATGATGGGAATCCTGCTAAGGCTTCGCCACACTTCGTGCCTCTTTACAATGTCCAAATTCGCTAAAACTACGCTAATTCAAAGTTGTGTCTCTGCAGCTGAGCTCTGGCGAAGTTTCACTAGCATTAATTTGTCAGCACGAGCATTTCATAGGGAATTTTCACTAGCGTTCATTTCTGCCTAGCGAAACTTCGTTAGTATACTTGCCCTTATGTCAGTTTGAATAGGGCTGGTACATATAGGTCATATATATGTCTTTATTAAAGATGTTGGTGCAAGTGCTTGAAGTGGCCACTCATTATTAAAAATGACCAAGGAAGCAAAATAAATGTCCTTCTAACTATAATGAGGTATAAATAAATAATTGATTTACTAAGGTGCGAATTTTCTCCTCATAACACTCTGTCACACTTCACACAACTTTGTCAGACATTAACTTGTAGCGCATAAGCTTATTCATCAAAATGCAAAGTTAAGTCTTGGCTGACGAAAGATGGCAAAGTTTCGTCAGTGAAAATTCATCAGCACAAGCATGTCAAAGCAAACTTTCTTCCTAGCGAAACTTCGCTAACACACTTATGCTTAGGTCAGTTTGAATTAAGCCTGTTACTTTTTGCTTTGTTCAAAAAACTTCTATCAGACAGGAGAATCCAGAAAGATTTCCATCAGTTCAATATTTTACCCAGTCATTCACACTTTGAAGATTGTTTTAACTCATTGATACATTCAAAGCCAATGGATTTATCAATTCAACTGTGTTCCACTACAAGTAGTGCTGAACTATAACACCCCTCTAAATGCTCAACCGTAGCTGGTAATTGCAAGGACTTTGACAGGTCTGTGATAGAATGGATAGTTCCAGTGGGGCAAACACAATGTTAAATATGAAATTCTAGGTTTTCTTTAAGATAAAGTGCTTACTCTTTGGTTTACAAGAACATTTATAAATGTGTCCTAATACCACTTGTGTCCTTTTTTGGACTTTTACATTGACCTACTTTTATACTTAACAACCACAAGATGGATTTTATGATAGGCTAAATGTGAAGGCCATGGTACTTTTTTTTACAGTTTGAGCACAAAGCTAGCAGCGGCAAAAATGGCATAAAGAGAACTATTACCTACAGAACACATCTGTCTTTCTGGTATTTATATATACAGTCTTTCTGGAATTTATATATACAGTATATAGCAGACTGCACTGGCCATTGTGCAACCATGCAGTTTGTATCTAAAATTATTGCTTACAATTAGGGATGGGCAATTTTTTTCGACTTGTTTCGGAAATGTCGCCTATAGACTTGTATGGCGTTGTGCGTCCAAAAAAAATTCGCCGGGCATCAAAAGAATTTTGACTTTAATGGGTGTCTGCGACATTTCACCATTGGTGGCAAAACGAAATGGGGGAAATTCACTCATCCCTGCTTACCATACATTTATTATGCTGATTTTATTTGTGTGCATTTTTGAAAGAGTGATGGGTCAACCCTACTCTGCACAAACAACATATCAATTTATGCTTACTAGTTGCATTGCAAAGTATAAAATATATAAATTAATTTTTATTACAGTAAAAAGCAGTTGCTGCTAAATGGGGCAATTTATTTTGAAATTAACTTTTAGTGATATGACAAAATTGTGACTGGACTTTATTTTAAATTATTTTATATTTTCAGTAATTTAATTTTTAAACTCATTGCTAATTGAATGGATCTTTGTCCGTTTTGGTCACCAGGTTTGTGTTTGACTATGGAGAACTATGGAAGAGGAAAGCATCAATGCTCATACATTGGGATTTTCTGACCTGCCTATAAGGCAGGAAGCCAATTAGCCAAGGAGTCCTTTGGAAAAACTCCATACATAAGTCAATAAGCTGTCAACACCCGCTGGAGAAAATGAGTTGGTAGCTTTTATCAGCCAATGTTTTTCCACCTCCTAATAACATTCCATGAGAGTAATTATTTAAATATATCTGCCTTGCCCCAGTTAATCTTTACATTTTTGCCTACTCTACTAGGTCCTCTTTTCTCTTACATAACCTTTTGTGAAACCCATTCTTTCTAATCAGTAAATAAAAAAAAAATTCTTTGTAAACTCAGTACTAACAAAACAGTTTTCTCTGCCATAGCTACACACAATTCCGGAACACGTTCCTTATACCTACTACATGGAGGCAGAATAGATCTTCCTAGTGAGTCATGAAGACATTAAAGCTGGTCATAAAGGTTTAGCATCTTCCTAACCCTTATGGGAAGGGACAGAGCAATGTATGGCTTTGAATGCTTCTTTGCCTTTCATCAATGATCCCCTATGAATAAGCAACTATACATTGACAGAGATTCATGAAATATTAGTGTGTTTCAAATTTTTTTTTGAAGCACAGGGTATGTTTTTCAAATTTTTTTTTTTAGTTTAAAAATATAATTGGAAAGATAGGCTCTTTGGCCCAGAGACCACTTCAACATACCTGCATTAAATTAATCATTGTGGCTCATGTTTACTAGACTGCGTGCTTCCAGTTACCCAGGAGCACACATCGTTGCCCATTTTAATGAATGCCTCATTATATATCACTGTCTCAAATCTTTAGGGAAGATTTTGTTTAGATTCATTAAGCAATCAGTGCAGATTGGGGAAAAAGTTATTTTTCCGCAGAGTTTAAATTACAAGCTGAGAGATTCTGTAGTGATAAACAGAACCTGTTAAAGCAGGGTCTGTTAGGGGAAGCTTGATAAACAGGACACGTTATCCTTCTTAAGAGAAGGTAAGACAACACTAAGATTGTAAGCTCTCCTGGTAAAATGAAATGATTTGGTCTGAAAACAAAATGCATTATTGATTATACACCCTGATTTATAAAGCAACAAATTGTTATTGATGACCAGCAGAATGTAGATGGTGATGCACAACCCTGCATGGAGTTTTAGTGACCTCAGTTCATTATTTAATTGTCACTGTATTCGTTCTGGTATTGTCTCCATTCTATTCATTATTGTTGTCCTAGCCATGAAACTACTTTACATCTTTATCGCTTTTATATTTGCCACCCTCCTTGTCCCTAGGCTTTGAATTTCATTTCACAGTCCCATTGATCCCAGCCTTGCTGGTCACCCTGCTCTTGAGTTGCACTGGAATTGTGTCATTAAACTCTGTGCTGTCACAAACCTAGCATTCTGGTTGTCTTGTCTCCCAGCAGCTCCTGGTCTCCTAGGTTCTTGCTGATTACCATGCCGCCCACATGCTGACAAAATATCCTTTAAATAATTAAACACCTGAAGGTGGTCCAGCTGCAGCGAATAGAGGTCTGTGAACCTAAAATTTCACTAAGAACATGATAACCCAGAACAGTGTGTAATTCATCACAGAGCCTTCCTATCTTTTGCCTCAATCTGTAGTTTTCTGTCACTTTTTAGAACTTACTTGAATGCTTCATTGTTGAGCAGTCTAACACAGATGAAACTCTGACAAATAGAGAAATGTAAGCACTATAAAAAGAAAAACATATATTCACCTAAATACAGTTTAAATATATATAAAACAAAATCTGTTCATGTATATCTTTATAAAGCACAGAAAAACATTTGCATAATAAATAGTACAAGTGCCGCGGAAGACAAGGTAAATAGACGGCCTGATCCAAAGGGCTTATAAAGTAAGTGCTGTAACTATATTTATTCTTTACAGTTTTATATACGGTTTTTATTGATGTTTTGCTGCCACTTATTTTTCATACATAAATACTAGTAAATCAAGGTAAGGTTTGATGGATCTGTCAGTGTGTATGGCCTGCGTTAGCTCATTAAAAGCACTCAATGCCTAGAAAATACATGTATTTATTGTGCACATAAATAATCATTCATTCTCAAAAAAAGCATGAAGATGAAGATTTTTAAACCATATGTAATGTATATTTCCAATTTAAAGAAAATCCCTAAAGTTGGATATTCCAGTACTGGTAAATGATACCATAAAATATTTAGGGCTATTTTCTAACAGTGTTTGTTATTGCAGACAATCCATATACCACAAATATTGGTTGGTTGTCATTGAATACATTTAAAATTGATGGTCAGGCAGGCTTAAAGGTATACGCTCATGGGAAAAAAAAAACAGTTAATAGTGCTGCTCCAGCAGAATTCTGCACTGAAATACATTTCTCAAAAAGAGAAAACAGATTTTTCTATATTTCATTTTGAAATCTGACATGGGGTTAGACATATTGTCAGTTTCCCAGCTGCCCCGTGTCATGTAGCCTGTGCTCTGATAAACTTCAGTCACTCTTTACTGCTGTACTGCGAGTTGGAGTGATATAACCCCCTCCCTTCCCTCAGAGCAGTCTAACAAAAGAACAATGGAAAGGTAACCAGATAGCAGCTCCCTAACTCAAGATTAGAGTGAGCTTTTGGAGAGAGTAGTTTTCCCAGGCCCCTGGGGGTCTGGGAGGGACCATTTGAACAGCAAAAGCAAGGTTTCAGCCTTGTAAATTAATTTGTTTTGACTTTTATTCAGTTTTTCCCTCCAAAAAAGTGGCATCATGAGGAAGAAAGTGGCTAGGAGCCCTAAGAGCAGCGGGGAAGCCAAGGCTAAGAGTCCTGGTGCACGACAAGCAAACGTGTGACTAAAACCAGAGTTTGTGCTGCGACTGTGGAAGCCAAGAAACCTAGTCAGCACAGAGCATTGCAGGCAAAAATCAAAGCTGTTTCTGCTGCTGGGAGGAAAGGTAATGAAGGAAAAGGGAATGAGGTTCCTGCGGCCATCTTGGTTGAGGGGAAAAGTGCTGAACACCTGAAAGAAATCCCTGGTGAATATTCTGGTTCTATTGCTTTGGAGTGTGACTCCCCTGGGTTGTCAGGCTGTGTGGAGAGGGTCTGTGCTCCCTCTGAGAGGAAAAACTCTACAGAGTCACAGCGAGACCCCCCTGAGAAGTACTCCCCTGGGGTCACAGACTCCATGGAGGAAAGACAGAGCAGCAGCAGGGCAGGAGGCAGCAGCTGTACCTGGAAACTCTCAGGGGAACCCAGGAGGATGCTGGGAGGAAGGTCAAGCAGCAGCAGCAGGAGAAGTGAGTCCCATGTGCTGGTTAGTCAGAGGAGAATCCAAGATGTTGCCAGTGAAGCAGAGAAGGCTCTGGAGAGAGGGAGCAGTGCTGGGGCCACTAATCCAAACATGGGAGGATTTCTATACAAACAGGCCCCAGTGTAAGGAGATGGAGGGAGGTTCCCCAGTACAAGAATTGAGAGAGGAAGAGTGGAGAGTAGTGGGGAAATCAAGAAAGAAGCCAGGGAAACTTGTACTTGGTACTGACATACCCACCTCAGTACCTCCTGCCAGATGGGAAGAGCTGCTGCGGAGGAGGAGGAGTTGAGAAAGATAGAGGTGGAAGAGGAAGAAAGGAAAGTTACAGAGGAGAAAAAAAAGTAAAAGCAGAGTAATAAGGCAGTAGGTGACAGTCAGGTGGAAAGCTTGGAGGAACAGAAAGGGTTAGAAAAAGGGAGGTTACAGGTTCATGCAGGCGAATCCGCTGTTTTTCTGCATGTGGGGAAGGAACCCATCATAGAGGATCAGGGGAAGAAAAGGAAAGGAAGGGCCCCTGAAATGGGAGAGTATGGAGTTTCAGAAGGAGGGAGGCTGGTGTTTCTGGAGGTTGAAGGTGATTCCCAAGGAGTTAAAGGAGGTCGGGTAAAAGAAGATCCTCTGTACTCAAACCATTATCAACATATTTGACATTGAGACATTTTGTGCGTACAGCTACTAAAAAATGCCTTACCCTTTGAACAAAACAGGGATTGTTTGTCCATATATTGCAATATATTAAAAGGGATCCTGTCATCGGAAAACATGTTTTTTTAAAATGCATCAGTTAATAGTGCTACTCCAGAAGAATTCTGCACTGAAATCCATTTCTCAAAAGAGCAAACAGATTTTTTATATTCAATTTTGAAATCTTACATGGAGCTAGACATTTTGTCAATTTCCCAGCTGCCCCTGGTCATGTGACTTGTGTCTGCAATTTAGGAGAGAAATGCTTTCTGGCAGGCTGTTGTTTTTCCTTCTCAATGTAACTGAATGTGTCTCAGTGAGACATGGGTTTTTACTATTGAGTGTTGTTCTTAGATCTACCAGGCAGCTGTTATCTTGTGTTGGGGAGCTGTTATCTGGTTACCTTCCCATTGTTCTTTTGTTTGGCTGCTGGGGGGGGGGGGAGGGAGGGGGTGATATCACTCCAACTTGCAGTACAGCAGTGATTGAAGTTCATCAGTTTATCAGAGCACAAGTCACATGACTTGGGGCAGCTGGGAAATTGACAATATGTCTAGCCCCATGTCAGATTTCAAAATTTAATATAAAAAAATCTGTTTGCTCTTTTGAGAAATGGATTTCAGTGCACAATTCTGCTGGAGCAGCACTATTAACTGATTCATTTTGGGAAAAAACATTTTTTCCCATTACAGTATCCCTTTAAGCTGACCAACTACTTCAAAGTCATTCCATATCTGGCCAATCGTACACTCAATTTTTATATGATTCATTAAGAATTCTATTGCATTATCATACATTTTACCTGCAACTTACTTACTGCTTTCAAGTTTAAAACTCCCAAACATGGTTGTCCTTTTATTGGCCAGCACTGGTATCATCTGACTATAGCTGGAAAGGGTGGGAGCTACAACATGGAGCTGGTCACTGCTCCTATATAAACTATAACAAACAAGGGAAAGTTGTGCTCACCACTAATTATTAAAACCATTAGGTGGAGGTGCAATGAGTCTGTGAACACAAAATACATATAGACAAATACAAGAGTCCTCTGCACTCAACCCATTATAAATATATTTAAAACATTGTGACATTTTGTGCATACAGCTACTAAAAAATGCCTTACCTTTTAAACAAAACAGGGATTGTTGTCCATATATTGAATATGTTTAAGCTGGCCAACTACGTCAAAGTCATCCCATATCTGGCCAGTCTTACTCTCATATTGCATCTGATTCATTAAGAATTCTAAGAATTCTATTGCTTCGCTATAAAATTTACACAGGGACCATGTTTTACCTGACTATAGCTAGAAAAAGTGGGAGCTACAACAAGGAGCTGGCCTCTGCAAAAAAGGTAAAGTTGTGCTCACCACTTATTTTTAAAACCATTACATGGGGGTGCAATGAGGCTGTGGCCACAGCTCCATGTTGTAGCTCCCACCCTACCTGCTATAGTCAGGTGATCCCTGTGGTGGCCAATAAAAGGATAACCATGTTTGAGAATTTTTACCTTGAAAGCAGCAAGTAAGTTGCAGGTAAAACTTAGTCCCTGTGTAAAATATAAATGTAAATAAAAAAGTTTATCATAATGGCTGTCTTATGTTTCAGCTGCAACACCAGCCTTTAGAAAACCAAACAACCAGCTTAAAACACTGTTTGTAGGAGCCCGCTGGGGCTTGTGGGAAATTGTGACAATTCACAGGTGCAATGAATTACAAACAACACCCCCCTCCTGTGGTAACGTGCACATATTAAAACACCTGAATCCAAAGTGACTGCTATTTAAATATAGGAAACAAAGTAAATGTGAAAAAAACATTAGTATAAAATAAAGTGAATTCTCAGTGCCAATATTTAAATCTTAGCAACAAAGTATACATAAAAAAGAAACAATAGTGTAAACAAAGACATAAATGGAAACATCTAATTCTCAACATATTATTAAGAAAGAGGGAGATATTGTCACATTTGTGTGCTAAAACAGTGCTGTGCTATTGATCCCTGCTAACCTGAATCTCACAATATACATGTAACACCCTCTTGGCCAACCCCCTTGTGCCAAGGTCGTACTTTTTTACCAACTTCCATTTGCAAGCTGAAAGGGTACTGGGAATTTCCTCTCATGGCAGTGTCTCTACCTAATGGAATCTGGCAATACACCTGCGGGTGTCCCCCTTAGGAAAAACAGTAATGCACACACAGTGCTGCATAACAAATTAAACTTTATACAAAAGACAAAGTAAACGTTCAGTTTAAATATATGCATTCACATAACATAACCCACTACACTGGGGAACCTGTGACAGTCCCATCCTGGCACCTCCCTGCCAGGCACTACTCCTTTGGCAGATAAAGAGTCTCAGTCTCTTTTCCCCAAAGAGCACTATTGTCCCCAGGTAGCGCTACCTGCCCAAAATACCTCTCCGGCTGGGCAGAAGTAATTTGCTTCCACATGGCAGGCCCAGTAACAAAGCCTGTTTCACAACAGGAGACACGCTGGATCCTCTCCCTCTCTATCCTGATACAGGCAAACTCACCAGGGGGCTCACACAGAGCTGGAACAGGCATCTATGTGATGACATCCTCAGAGGCTTCAAGCTCTCCTAGCCGTGCACATAAGTTGCTGGATCTTTAGGACATTTGCTCCCAACACTAAGCAAAGCCCATCCAATTGCATTCATCTCCAGGAATCAATCTCTCACCCTGGGCAGCATCTCTCAAGGGCTTAGCAGCCATGTGGTGTCTCCATAACCTGAGGTCTGCCCTGTAGCACCCCAGCAAATGATCACTCCATCCTGTATCAAAAGTTAAACTAGAACAGTGGCAGTGAGGTGGTGCAGCAGCGACACCTTGTGAAACCCTCCAGTATCTGCCAGACACACTGCATAGAGAAAGGCTCCAGCCCCTCCTAACATTCTAGGTAGACCCTGTAGCTGAAGAAGCAGGGGATTTCTACCATGTGGTTTCAGACCATAGGAGAATTAACCCTACAATCCCTACATATATATTGTGACAAATTGTTACAAGAATAAAAAAAAATTAAAAAGCCAACCACTTTTTGTATGCATTATATTGTAATACTAAAGGGACAGTGATTCTTTGTAAAAGCCATAAACTAATTTAGAGAATAAGTGGACCAAGACAACTCTGTAAATGTGTAAAAATGTGTAAAAATGTATTAAGAGCTGCATGTACTTTAAACACACAAGCACTGATTAAAGATAAAGATAACCTGTTTATGTTATGTTAGTGCAACCCAAAATTAAAGTTATTTCCAACACAGAAGTCCAAAGAAATGTGTGATGTATATGCTTCATGTGTACAGAAGCTTTTTTCTACCTGCAATACTTTACAATGAACATAGGATAGCACATCCCACAGCAGGATGTGCAGAACTAATACATTTATAACCAGTAATATCTAGAGGTACCAATAATGTCCTCCAGAAATGATTGCATTTTTTTCAACAAGCCTTCAAAGAACTACAGGTAATGGAAAGTGAATTGACCAGAGCATTCCCTGTAGGGGAGTCAGTACATAGAGAAAATTATCATTGCTGGAAAAGAACATCTGTGATAACTGTTTATCAATGTACAGAGTGATCTTAAAAATACTCTGGATCTTGTATAGAATAAATATCTGCTATCTACAGAACATGAAATTGTAACAGAAAATATGTATTTGTAATCAGCTTATTGGAGAATTCTCCTCAGGTTGATATTACAGTTTAAAGAAATAAAAACCTCATCCTTGGTTTGTCCACCATGAACTGTCAGGTGTCAAACCCTCTTCTCTGAAATAATATGATCAATGATTGTGTACGTCACTGATGCCAGGCCATGACATGACTCAGAAGTGAAAACTATACTGCAAGTCATTTTTCTTTTTTGCTGGTTTGTGTTAAAGAAGATTACTTTGCAAGTGCCTGTCTGATTGGCCAAGTCTGATGAGCTTCTGAAACAATCTGGGAGCTTACCTATATAGCCAAGGTCTTCGGTACAAGCAAAGATGCTTTTCCTATACTGACTTATAAGTGAGATATTTAAATACCATAGTCTATGCTTTTTGGCATAATTACTCATTGAAGAGGATTTAAACACTCAACTGCAGCTTACTTGTATGGTATATGAGGGTAATATTGCTTCCAGCAACATATTATCAAGAGAGGTGAAGTCCAGCAACATCAGTTTTGAATAAAAGTAATGTTCGTCATCAAAACGTGTCCTCAGTTCTCCAGGGTCTTCAGCCCAGTAATTGCTAGAAGATCCTCCAATGAATCCACCTGCTGTTTGTATACTTGGTTGGCTCTAATCTGTTGGAATCCTTAAAATCATTTTCTTAGCATAATGCCATACAACTAAACAGCATTATGTTTACCCTTCTGATTACTGTTTAATATTAAAGGGGAACTATTGCGAAAATGAAGATTTAATACAAGCATCATACTAAAAAAAGAAACTTTCTAAACACAATCAATTAAATATTCTGCGTCATTTCTGAAATACTCAAGTTTATCTTCACTATCCCTCTGTCAACATCTGTTTCTCTTCATTCTGTCTTCTGAGTTGGGTGTAAGATACTCATCAATAGCTAGATCCAATATATCTTATAGGGGACTTCCTTTCCTAGCAGATGTATTAGAGCTTACTCAAATAACTGATTCCAGTACAAACAAAATCTAACACTGCCTTTTGCACAAATCCTGCATGTAGAGAGACATGGGGGCTCATTTATTAACGCAGCGCAGTGCTAAAAAGAGCGCAGTGGCCTGACATTTGCCCAGCGCATGCGAGTATTTAATAATGTAGCGCACGATACCTTAACAGTGCAATTTTGTGCGCTAATGTAGACACAGACAGGTGCGACGTGTGAAACTGCGTATCAGCTGTCGCAGTGCTTATAATAAATTGTGCGCACAGGAAGATACCGCAAAGGTAAGGATTAGTTGTGCTCATGTATGAATGCGCTGCTTTAATTAGTTGCGTCACATATTGCGTTCACTTAGACGCATCTGCATTTGTTTCTGTGCTAATATTTGTTTGGTTGCAAAGGTGTTTAGCCTACCTGATACCCTTAAAGGAACCTTGGTCAATATAAACATGTTGGGTGGAAGGTGTGGTTAATATGCACTTTACAGGGGTTGTTCATCTTTGAGTAAACTTTGAGTTAACAAACATCCCCATCAACAGCAGCACCATTGTATTTGCCAGAACCCAGTTTAGCAGTGTGGCTCTGCACACATATATAAAATTCTCTTTTAAGCAACATGAAACGCAAAAATGTGAATATACTAGCGCAGCTGGGCAGGAATGCGCATTTTGAAGAGCGTTACTATTACGCCACGAAGAAGCAGTCGTAAAAATTGTGGTGCTATTGCCCGGGTGCAGTTTTGCACATATACAGACGCAAATCTGCGACGGCCGCAGTGCAAGCGCATTGTAGCCACGCCCACAGCCACGCCCCTAACAACCACGGCATCGTTTGCGACATAAATGCCCAATCTTTTGCGCAATGCGCATAAACAAAACCATCGCAAAAGCTCTGTGTTATGCGCAATATCACGCAAATATATTAGCGATCACACTCGTGATGGCGCAGACAATCTTTTGCGTCCACTTATGCGCTGCGCTGCTTTAATAAATGAGCCCCACGATGTCTGGCAATTTTAATAGAGTGAGCTCTAATACATCTTCTAGGCAAAAAAAGCCTCCCTATAAGATATACTGGGTCAACTGTCAATGACTATCTGACACCCAACTCCTGAATGAAGAGAGAATGAACAGATGCTGAGAGAGGGACAGTGAAGTTAAACTTGATTATTGCAGACATGATACAAGATTTTTAATTGATTATAATTAGAAAACATATTATTTCAGTATGCTGAAGCTTATATTAAATTTTCATTTTTGTGATAGTTCCCCTTTAATGATCAAAAAGCGAAACATGGCAAATGTAGAACTGTAAAGAATCACTGGAGAATTATCTTGCAGGCATTACATGACCTTAAATTTTAGAATTTGTAATTCAAATGTCCTCTCTCATGTAATATTCCATTTCAAATTTGAGTTATTGTCAATGATTTGATGACTATATTTGAATATAAAGTAAAGCTTAATGATAAACATAGTGGTACAATGGTTATTATTGCTGCCTTGTAGTTCTGAGGACTACAGTCAGCTGTGATCAACAGATTATCTGCATGTGTATGATCTGAGTGAGTTGTACGTGTATTTCAGTTCTCTAGTTTCATCCCACACTGGATAGGTTATTGGCTGCCAGCTATGTTAGTGTACATATTAAAGGGATCATGCTATAACACATTTAAAACTGAAGAACTGATTGTATGATATACGTTAATAGAACTGCATCAAAGTTTTAACTTTAACCTGTAAGCTCCACTAAGAAAAGGGATGATGTTAGCGATTAATTGTCTCTGTAAAACACTGTGAAATTCTGTCACCATATAAATAAAGCGTAACAATGATAATCATTGCCTGCTCAAGCTGGAGAACAACAGTAAAGGAGCAAAAACTCCAAAAAATGAAATTCATTAATTCACTGTGACATACCATTTATTTATCTTCTGAATGTGCAAAAATCTTTTCTGTTCAGCAGAAGTCCTGGTTTTATTGCAGCACGTCTGCTGTCAGCTCTGCTGTGTTCAGCCATCTTTTATTGGCTGTCTAAACAAAGCGCCAACCCATTTATTGTGTTTGAGTTACAATAGATAATACATGAACTGCCCTTCCAAAAAACAATCTAGGTACAATTAACATTATGTCTAAAAGCTTTTAAAGTTCAATGAATAGGCCTTGTGCTGTAAAATACTTTTAACATTGCTTTAATGAAGAAAAATGCATGTATTATCATGAACTAAAGAGGGCAAACAGCTAAATGGAAAGAGATTTAATTTTGGAACATCATGGCCTTCAGAGCAGTAGCATGAGGGGCATTAATGACCAATTCATAGCTAAACTCCTGTACTATTGGACTTCTCCTTGTTTATAAACCTGGGTCACAGACTGTAGCTGGAAGAAGAGAGGTTCCTTTTATACAGATCTCATAATCTCTACAAAAACCTCACCTGCAGAGGGAGGGAGTATGGGTAAAAGCAAAGCAATGATATATTAGTGGTCTTCACGTTAATAAAATATGTTTGCTTTTTTTTCAAAATGAACAGATTATGCATAATACATTTCAATGCATATCCTGTTTATGATATTATTATAGCCTGTTTATTATATAATACTGAACCACCCTTCATCTTGTAAATAAAAATACTAATTTTATGTTATCACTTAGTGGAAATGCATCCATGAAGAACACTAAGATAAAACATAAGATTCACATTTTTGATGTTTTTAACTGGGGGTTTGGCCTAAAGGCAACTCAGATAAAGGTCCTCACTTGAAATTTTGAATGTAATATCTCAATATGTTATTTAGAAAGATCCTCATTTTTTTAAGGTAGCAGTTGGAATTTAATACACCAAAGCTAGTATATATAGGCACTACTATATATATGTTAGTACTTTTTCAATATATCTGGGAGCATATTTGGCAAACCATTGGAGATTTGATTTCCCCTTATTTAGGATTTTTCCAGTGATATCTCTCATGGTTAGGATGGGTTTAATTTATTATTTTTCTCCCTTGGCAATGTTCATTTAGCTATAATGCTAATGTTATCACATCATTTAAACTATAGTTATAGAAAGCACAGTAAAAAGAATGCCCTTGAATAAAAAGGAATAAAGCAAAATTCTACTGAGCTTCAATATTCCTTTAGATTTCATGCATCACCAAACAATATCCGAGCTTCCATTAACCTTACTAAGGGACGCGTGTCATATAAATCAAATTGACACAAAGTTGTGACATTTGATGCAGATGCTAATGCATTTAATAATTAACACACTGCGCTGTGTTAATTTCAGCTTGCTTAACAGAGTCCATTCATTTTCCACTACACATCCCTGCTCCCATGTTAACTATCTGAGCCTGGGGCAATGGTTTGATATAGAATGGGAGATTTCCTTTTATAGAGTACAGAGCATACTACCACCTTCTCTCTTAGCCTGGGGAAATTACTGTTTAAACATTTTTATTCAAGATAATTGCTGCAGTGTTGCATGTGAGATGCCTGGTGTTATCAATGCACAAAGCTAGAGGATGCTGGCTAAATACACACACGATAAACACCATAGTATGCACACTGCTTTACATTGACTAATCTAGACATCTCTGATGCATTTATATATCAAGGAGCTTTCAGTAAAACAAATGCTTATAAACACAGGCACAGATACTGCTAATAGAGTAAAAATAATACATTATGGCCTAATACCTCTCAACTGTCCCGTTTTTCAAGGGACAGTCTCGATTTTGACAGTTCAGCCCGCAGTCCCGGGTTTGTTACTGAAATTTCCTGACTTTCTCTTTGATCTCCTGCACAGAGAGCACAGAATAGATACTTAGATCCTTTTGTAACAGTTTAAGATAAGCAGGTCTTTTGGGGAAACTGTGATTTGCAGCTTAAAGGGCAATTCAAGTTCATTAGCAAAACTGTAAGAACATAGAAATGTGTTCAGACTTTCACAGCTTGTCAAATTTTGTAAAATGGACATGGTAATTAGGGGTGTGGCAAATCTTTATGTCCCTCTTTCTATTTCCAAAATGTTGGGAGGTATGAGGTACTGCTGTAGTGCAAATACATCAGACATATATTAAGCATGTGTAAACATACTGGGTCTGATTTATCATCTTAATTTATTATACCCATAATACAGGGCAAATTTACTCCACAATAGTAACCCATACAACCTTGCTAAGGCCCAAAAAGCCCACCCCTTGGAGAACAGGGGCCTGAAGAATTGTACAAAATGTAGAATGTAGTTTTCAAAGTGCAAAAAAAAAAGCCTTTTTTTTGTACCTTGCCCACTGCTTTGTTGCATCCTAAATAATCCCTACTGTTTTTGCCATCTGCAGGTAGAACAATGAATGGAACATTTTAACTATTTGCTTATATAGTGAGATTCAGTGATTCGGTGCTGCTGGGCCAGGCTGCAAAGAAGACTTGTACTTGACACTTGCCCTGTAGCAGTATAGTAAACTACAATCTCTGAAACACAGATTTACTAATGGATATACCTGCTAATACATAAAGGTGTAATTATTACACCAACCAAAAGGATTTCAGATATGATCACCTTAAATAATAAAAATTTTAATTGATTCATATACACATTAATGCACAATTATCACTGCTGATGCGCATTATTAATGTATTCGTTCACTAATGCACTGCTTCTCATTTGCCCTAATGCACATATTTACATATCATTATTCTCAATATGTTCATAATGCGCATTGTTTTAGTAGTTACCTCTCAGTACATTTGTGATTATTATTGTTAGAGGTTTCAAATCTGTTAGAAATTGAAACCTCTAACAATTATATATATATATATATATATATATATATATATATATATATATATATATATATATACACATACATATATAGTTGATTCCATTTATGGGAGAGGGCATTATTGCTTGTTTACTACTTTTTTCATAAAAATTTGGCCACTGTGGCAATGAGGTTTTATAGATATGCAACGAGGTATACATTCATAGGAATAAACATAAATATTTGATAAAAAATGTTTCACTTTGCAGAATAACCATATGTTTTTAAAGCATGTTTAGAAAATTGTAATCAAATGAATTTATAAATCTTTCTTTAAAGGGAAGGGAACTGTTTGCTCAACCAACAGTATACACCAACATTTCAACCTGTCACCCTAGAAAAAATTCTGAATTCTTTTCTATCATGTAAGTTGAGCAAAATAAATTTTACTTACACTATATTTATTATTTACATTTTGTTTTCTTCAGTCTTGGAATTATACAATCACAGCAAGCAGGCAGGTGCCATTTTGTGGACACTGTTATTAAAAAATGTTTGCATTAGCCCAAAATCTTGTGTATACACCAGAATGGCATAACTAATGCCCATGCAGAGCGTCCTACACAATTATCGAGCGTGAGGAAGGACGGGAGAATGTGGGGAGTCCAGTTACATCTTGTAATTGCTAAACAGAAAGTCAAAGTAAAAGTGTGTACTTAGAGGTAACATCATAGGGTTGTGCAGCTCACAAAAAAAGCAAAGAGAAAAAGAGGTTAGCGCTTTATTAGCTGACATACATAGATTGGAACAAACCCATAAGGAAAAGTTAGCTATTCAAACACTTACAATTTTAGAGAGTAAACGCCTTCAGCTGAAATCATTATTGGATCAATTCACCTATAAGGCATATTTGAAATGCAAGCATAAGTTTTATGAATATAGTGATAAATGTACTAAACACTTTTCTTGAATACTAAAATCCCTTCAACCTACTACACACATTATGTCTATTAAAGATACCCAACAGAACGTACAACACGCTACACGGAAAATAGCAGATTGTTTCCAACACTATTACCAATCCCTCTATAACATCAACAGCAAACCCCCTACTTCTCAAACGCTCCAGGATATCTCCTCGTTTATTGCTGAAGCGAAACTCCCTAGTATATCTTCACAACAACGAGAACTGCTAGACACCCCTTTTACTCTCGAGGAATTGAATAAGACCATAGACTCACTCCCAACAGGGAAGAGCCCTGGCCCAGATGGCTACGGAGCCATATACTATAAGACCTACAAAGAGGACCTGGCGCCCTTACTCCTAGACTACTTTAACTCCATTAATAGCTCAACAGGTTTTCACCCTCAGGCCACAGAAGCCCACATAACGGTTATTCCCAAGCCTGATAAAGATCCTCAGCAATGTGCTAGCTACCGCCCAATTTCCCTGATTAATGTCGATCTCAAAATATATGCGAAAATGTTGGCCGAACGACTGAAACAATACTTACCCCATCTAATTCATCCTGACCAAACAGGCTTTGTCCCTAAGAGAGAAGGAAAAGAAAACACAATTAAAGTGGTTTCTTTGATACATTATGCGCAGAGATTGAAAATACCTTCTCTCGTCCTTACAACGGACGCAGAGAAGGCGTTTGACAGGGTTTCCTGGCCCTTTTTAGACGCCACTTTAACTGGCTTTGGAATTGGTGATTTTATGAAAAATAGAATCTTAGCATTGTATAAATCCCCTACTGCCAAAATCAGAGTAAACGGTATACTTTCCCCTAAATTTGATATAGCCAATGGTACCAGACAAGGTTGCCCACTCTCCCCGCTTTTATTCGTGCTAGTGCTAGAAACCCTTTTATCACAAATTAGGAATAATGCTGACATTTCAGGACTCATGGTCCATGGGAAGGAGTTCAAAGTGGCCGCCTTCGCAGACGACCTTCTTTTCTTTATAACGCGACCGGTCATTACGTTGCCCAATGTGATGTTATTGTTTCAGTTGTTTGGAAGACTATCCAATTTTAAAATTAATTTTAGTAAATCTGAGGCCATGAATATTAATCTTCCAGTCGGAACGCGAACATCCCTAGCTGAGAATTTCCCTTTTAAGTGGACTACCAAAGCCATCAAGTATTTAGGTGTTAAAATCCCGTCTGATCTACACCTGCTTTATCAGGAGAATTTTCTCCCATTGCTGAACACCTTAAAACTCAAAACAGAGGGTTGGAGGAAATTGGGTCTCTCTTGGTTTGGTCGTATTTAAGATGTGAAAATGATGCTAATGCCCAAGATTCTATACCCACTTCAGCTATTGCCGATCCACATACCGAGAGCCTTTTTCTCATCACTTAAGTCATTGTTTTCTCAATTTATTTGGAAAAACAAAACCCCTAGAATTAAATATAATATCCTGATACCTACAAAAGACAAAGGAGGATTGGCCATTCCCGATACATTTATGTATTATAAAGCCATTCACCTGACGCGAGTCTTGGACTGGTTTAATCCCAACAAGGACAAAGCTTGGTTATTTATTGAAAAAGCTAATGTTAAAATTCCTTTGGAAAATCTTCTCTGGGTTCAGAGATACACTGCCTTGACCTATATTCAAAACCATCCCACCATTAACCCCACTTTGGACATTTGGTTCCATGCAAGGGATAAGCTCGGACTCTCTCCCAAACCCTATATACTGCAACCTTTGAATTTAAATCCAGACTTTCCTCTAAGTCTAGATCCTGGTTGTTTTGCACCATGGAGTTCATTTAATGGTAATCCTACTAGGCTGAGAGAGTTTTATAAGAAAGGAGTCAGACTATCATTATCGAAGGTACAAAAGAAGTGGGGATCTCACACTAGAGATTTATGGTGCTTTAACCAGCTGTCACACTATCTCAAGTCCATAACCCACACAGGGTGGGGGCGAAACCCCACTTCTTGGGAAGTTCTTATGGCTGGCACTCAATCTCTTATACGACCGCTCTCTTATATATACAAGTTATTAATGTCTGCCCAAGAACTCTCCCCAGCCCCTTGCATAGAAGCCTGGAATATTGAATTAAGAGCACAACTCCCAGAGGATGACTGGAGGAAAATCTTTGGTGCGTTACATAAAAGCTCAATATCATCTAGAACTAGAGAAACCATGTTTAAACTAACCACGAGGTGGTATTATACCCCAGTTCGACTGCACCAAATATACTCTAACTGTAGCGACTTATGTTGGAGATGCAATCTCGAAAGGGGAACCTATATACATATATGGATTACATGTTCTAAACTTAAGGTGTATTGGGAAGGGATTTGTAAAGTTATTAGATCACTGACTGGGATTGATATCCACCAATTAGACCCCATACCTTTATTGCTCCACTTTGACACATCCTCTAGGCGGATGATCACAGATAGACTTTTTCTACACTTACTTCAAGCAGCGAAAGCTTTAATCCCATGTAATTGGAAATCCCTTCACCCTCCCACATTCAAGGAATGGTTACTGAGGGTGGAAAATACCCGCAAATTAGAGGAGATAGCATCTATCATGAGTCATAGCAGTGATCGATATTGGGATGTCTGGAGGCCTTGGCTGAGATATGTCCGCTCTGATGCAGTTTAGAGGTCCATGGGCCACTCGAACCCTCTACAATATTCATTTTATATGTCTTGTTCACATTATCATGTTACCCTATTTCCAGGACTGTTAATTTTCCAATGCAAGCTGTGCCTTAAAGGATATTTAATATTTTTTGGCGTATTTCTATATGTACATTGCTTCCTTCACCATGGTTTTATATAATTTTGTATAACTTTATATAATTTTGCATAACTGTATGTGACTTTATATGACATCAATCTCGTATATGTATATTGCATCTTGCTAATACCATCCAACTCTTCCCCCTCCTTATCCCCTCTCTCCCCCCTTTTTATTTCTGTACCCTCACCCTTCCCTCTCTTTGTTTTAAAATTTGAAAATAAAGAATATTTAAAAAAAGAAAGTGAAAGTAATTGACTGCTCCATCTGTATGTCTCAGGCATATTTAAACACCTTTATAACAGGTATGGATGTTTTAATAAAGAAAATAATTTAGGCTTGATGTTTAATTTGCAAAAAGACGTTCCTTATACAGCTTTTTATGTGTAAGGGACAGGTCCACTTTAAGAATGTAATTACACAATAGCAAGATACGTAGTGCTGGTAAGCAACATTCTCTTTGGTGAATTCTCTTGCAAATAAAAATATATATTTGGTTATCTTCATTAACGAACAATGAGGTAATGTTGAACAGCTTTTTGTAGCATTTATATCTCATTTAAATGTACTGTATACCTTCCTTTATATATATACACAGTACATTTGTAGGAGTTATTTAGTGACTAAAATTAATTAATTGCAACTAATAGTATTGACAACACAATTCATTGTTAGTCTTACATTCACACATGGCAATTAGACAACACTACCCAACATGTTTCTCTTATGTTAGAGAATATCTGAGATCCTTTGGGCCCCACACGCAAACTAAAGTATCCCAGTAGAATCAAACAACACAAGATGACTTACTGGCTGAATTCTGAAAATTATGCTATATCATCTTTATGGTTTATCCAAATGCACTGTATTTTTCAATACAATTATCATGACTTAAATGGGCATTGAATAGGAGGAAGTTGGTTTTTCTCACACACTGGGGGTAATTTATAAAGTTCGCACAGCGCATATTTTTTCGCAAATGGTTGTTTTGCCCACGTTTTTTCATGAATATATATATTGCACTACTCTGCATGTCTATCTGTTTTTTGCGAATTCGCATTGTGAATAAATTTTCGCAGATGGCACGCCAATGAGAATGGAGTTTGCACAAGTACACCCAATGTACAAGGTTGTTGTGTGTGAAAATAGCGTTGACAGTAACTTAAATTCGCACTTTGTGAAACTGTTTTGCAAATATTTTCTCCGCCACCAAAGTTGTGTTGTAATTCACGGTTGCAGAGTGTGCGCATAAATATTCGCAATATGTTTGCACCACACTTATTCAGTTTTATAAATATAACCATACACAGGGCAAATTTATTCACTTTGCGAACCAATCTGCCTTGCGCGAAGTTTATAAATGACCCCCACTGAGCTATTTTGCAGTCTTGTGCATCTGAATGACATGCAAATTAGGGGATGAGAAGAGGGATGCTTATTTGCCTGCTCTCGTGACTACAGCAACATATTACTCAGGCAGTACTTTATTCATAGGGGAAGCTTGGGTCCTTGTGTCCATTCTGAAGAACTGTGATGTGCTCATGACAGGGCAGGGTGCAAAGTGTAAAAACATAGCGTCTTGTGCCTGTTTCCACACTTTGCTCCATGCCAGTGGAAAATGAGCCTATTGTGTACATGATTTTGTAGACTTGAAAAAAGCATACAACTATATCCCCAAGCATACTTTATGTGAAGTTTCATAGGAATATGTGGCCTCTAGTTTTCCACTGAACAGTTGTTCTCATGCATGTGAAGTAGATAATGAAGTAGGAATGATGATCAACACCACTTCATGCCATAACATAGTATTGTTTCATAAAAAGCTGATTGCTACTTTCTGTTATGCCAAATATACAAAGAGTTTAGGTACTTTAGCACAATGTGACCAAATAGTGGAAGAAGGAATCATTTTGTTGCAGAAGTGACCATTGTTTGAGCCAGTTGAGGTGGTTCGGGTAATTTATTAGGTTGCCCTGTGAAAATGAACCTCGGGAGATGTCACTGACAAATATCACAGAGACACAGGAGGCTGGGTGCATCCTCTTCATTTATTAGAATTTTAAAGTTTAATGCAGTGCGTGGCAGATACATACAGTAGATCACACCTCCATCTCAACATGACTGTGCTAGGCAAGATGTTGAAATCATATATGACTATACAGATGGGAGGAACTGACATAAGTTTATATCCCAGAGAAGGTTCTCTGACGAAAGCAACATGAAATCATGGCTTTTCTAAATTACAAGGTGATTGAGATTTGTTGATGCCTTAAGCCTACAACACCTGTAGCAATTTTTGGCTGTTTTTGATGACAGCTTTTTTTCCCATGCTCAAAAAGTGTTATAATAATGTCCCAAATGACATGTAATTGCTGTGTATAGAAATGATGTGTTCACCCTGGCACAGGAAAATTATTTTTAGAAAACAAATGCATAACTCAGGCTAGCATACATGAAAGTTATTGAGCCTGAGGTTATTCATGTCATTATGATAGACAGCAACAGGTAGGCGATTTCTGGCATTTGAAAGTGGAGAAAAAAATGTAGGTAAAAGAAAGGAATTCCCCAATATGTTATATTTGTATCACTTTTCCTTCCTCTTAATATAAGGTATATTTCACATCATCTTGTTAATATAATCTGACCCATGATCATATTGTTTATTAGACATTGCTCATAAAGTGGACAAAGTGGAGCAGAGTTGTTTTAGGCCACGGATGTTCTTCCTGTGATCATCTAGCTTTTATTTTTTATTCCCAGCATCTTCTTCAATTTTGTTGGGGGTTCTGGGATTGTAGTTTAAAAGCAGCTGTGAGTCTGCAGAATGGACATTGCTGGCATACTAAGTTAATTACATATATCTCAGCCATATTTATGGCCCAACAATAATTAAATTATCTCTATGTGTGCATAATCATATTTGTATGGGGTCCACTGAGTATGCAGCATTTATAGTGCTTTTATAGTACAGACAAGGGAATGAATGCCAATAACAAGTACTAGCACGGGAAATTAATTACAAGCATTTTTCTAAAGGACTAGGCAATCGTTTGGTAATACATCTTGCTTTCTTTACAGTTTCTGATCAAATTAGGAGGCTCATCTCACAGGGTTATATCTCATGAAAACAGATTCTCAAACATCATGTTGGAGCAGAGTATAGTTATTGTCAGCAGTCTTTGTACACTGAGACAAGCTAAAGCAAATGTGCAGCCAGGCCTGGATTTGCGGCGAGGCCACATAGGCCCGGGCCTAGGGCGGCATCAATTAAGGGGCAGCATGCCGCCCACCCGCACAAGCATTTTTTTGCCGGAGCACTAGCGCCGAACGGCTAGTGCTCTGAAACCAAGCTAAAAAGATGACTCAGATGAGACAAACTGTGGTCCATTGCCTGATATTAACTCTGCTGAAGACTGTAGACAGAAATGTTATTACTGTAGCTGATGTTATATGAGAAACAAATGCAATTTCTGGGCATTTACTGAAATAGTCTATCAAGGTTATAGCAAATCTGCAGTCTATTGGAGCATCTGTAAAAGGACCGACAATATCAATAGCAAGTTTTTCCCTTGCTGAATCCAGAAATGGTACTGGCTGAAGTGGTGGTATATGTGTGATAGCTGTTTTGTCACAATCCTGACAAGTAACACAAGAACGAATCGCAGTTAACACATCGGCATCCATTTTAACATTGTGTACAAGTTTCTTTGCTCAACCCAGTGAAGTGTTGCTTTGTGGTGAAATTTTGGACACAGGCTGTGTGCCAGGGACTGGTGCTGTAGTAATGAGACCTGTAATTGTAGGCTTAATGCAGCAAAGAGATCCCTTCCAAGAATAGAAGTACCCTTATTCACAATGTAAAAGTCACATTTTGCAGTATTTGATTCAAATTGTATAGTCACTGGCAAACAACCTAGCACAGGGATTTGATAAGTAATGGACCAGTTTCAGGGCAGGTGCAACAAGTGGATCTTTTGCAAAGTATTTCAAGAAAATATCCTTTGGTAGTATAGAAACAGCTGAACCTGTATCAAGCATCAGGTTAATGGAGTGTCCCTTGTCAGCAGAAGCAGTACTGACACTGACAGTGCATATAAACTTGTCTGGAATAAATGTACCAGCTTTATCCACACTTAATACTGTGACATTTGTAGTAGTGACTTCATGAACATCTTTAGCAGAACTACGGCAGATCTTAGCAAAATGTCCTACCTTTTTGCATTTGCGGCACTGTACAGCTTCTGCAGAACATGTAGCATAATTTGCAGTGTGTTGTGTTGAACCACAGCAAAAGCAGTCTTTTCTATTTGTATTTGCTGCACGGTTTTGCAGTGTAGGTGAATCCCTTTCCTTAGCAATGTATTTTGCCTGTGACTGTGTATTATTAGGCCACAGTGCTGAATTCACAATCTGTACATTCCCAGCAGTTAGCCTCTGCCACTGAATACAGAATAAATATAGCATCATTCTTGCACACATTATTGCAGCGAATCTATTGGCAATAAAATGCCTCCATAGCTTTCCTTCTCCTTTCACAGTAAATTTAGAACACCCTCTCCTTACTCATGTGGCCCAACCCTATTCCTACTTAAATATACCTCCTCTGGTCCGTTAACTGCACAATCTTGCCCCTGCACATCCTAGTCCACCCCCCTTCATCATCATGGTATTTAACTTTCAAAAAGGTGGCAACTGTAGCATTGCAGAGCCACCAATGAAGGTGGGGGAGCACAAAAAACACATCCATCCCCAGGTCACTATTCCACTGGCACAATGCACTTCAGGCTAGATAATCTAGAAAGTCTACACTGTCTATTATGGGATTTCATTTTGCCTTTAAGGCACCTAATAATTCTTTTTATCTTTATCTCTGAAAGCATACATTCTATAGTATTCTTTTTGAATCTTTTGATATTGTTTGTTATTATGGGTGGATTTAAACCCTTTGCTAATGACACTGCATAATCCAGACCAATTTTAAAATCATTGTTTGTGTCATAGTGCTAAATGGAACAAGTGCAGACAAAGCTTCATTGGAGGCAGGAAAGTAAACCTGGAAGGGGGTATTTTGTAACAATGGTAAGACAGATATTACAGGTTACCTTGGTAACAATATTATTATGAAATGCTATTCAAGGACTATTTTTGTAAATTAAGGCTGTTTTATGCCTGCAGACATCCTACACAAAATTGCTATAGCCTTCAGACTTGGCTACTTTTCATTCTGTGCCCCCCCCCGCCCCCCATCAAATTTTATTGCTGCTCCATCCCCTGTCCTGTTACTTTCCCAACCTCCACTGGTGCTTCAGTGAGTCAGCCAGAGGTGACAAAAAAAAACCAGATGACAGTTTCCCTGGCAACACGTGAGTGAGGGTGGCATCTGCCTGCGTCTTTTTATTAAGAGATATGACAGTGGCCTTTATTTTGTGAATCAGTTTGAGGTTTTCCACTACGTAACCAAGAAGGGCCAGACTAAGTGGGACCCCTGGGGTTTATTTGTTGTCTATTTTTGTAATATACTTTTCTCTAAATGATTTCCTGCTACTTTTTGCTGCCAATTTAGCTCAACTTAGTTATCAAAGGAATTAGAGCAGCGTCACATCTGCTGTGCCCAACGACCTCTGCACTGTCTGTTCTCCCTCTGCAGCACTAAACAGCTACAGATCTTGAAAACCGCTGCGTGCTTTACTTCTGTGCATTCTTATCACAGCGCACCCGTGAGATGCATGGTGGCATGTAATTAATTAACAGAGGGAGGGATAAGGAGAAAAAAATCACAAGATATTAAAAATACAGTTATTTAACTTCCCCTGAGGCTGCAGGATTGTGAATTCCCTAAACTTCTTTTGCTGGATTATTTCTCTGCAGTGGGAAGGAAAAAGAGAGAGGGAGTAAGGTAAAGATACTGTGTGTGTGTGTGATTCAGGAGGGGAAAAAGATACCATGGAGTTGACATGCTGGTGGGTTGTGAATTCACATGACAAGGTGGTAGGGAATAGTAGCAGAGAAAAGCAGCTGGCAGACAAATTTGCTAGCAGTTAGTGCCATTCTTCACACAAAGAAATATTTGTACATTTGCAGCCAGGGATCCACACAGCCTGTAAGCCTGTGCTTAGGAACTGTGACACTTACTATGCAGATTATGTAGTCTTTGGTTTGTAACATTAATGATTGCATAAAATTATTTATCCTACAGGCAGACAGAAAGGCCACTCTCATTCATGAAGGGAAAGCACAGATCTTAAATGATAGAACACATACAGTAAATAGATTCAGCTAAAAACAGGAGAAGTAACATTGAAAACCTAGATGGAGGCTCTTGTATGTTTAGAAAGATTTGAGAGCATATACAATAGTGCAGGGAGATATTTGTGGCTGCACAGGACTATTGCTGCATACCCTCCAGTTCTTGACTAATGGAAGACGGTGTGAATTATACTAACTTGAGGACAGCAGGTTGGAAATTCTTGTGCCACGCTACCACTTAATCTTCAGGGAGGGAATACAGTTCACGATACATCAGGAATAACAAGGTCACGTCCACTTTATGGCAAAGAAATGAAATGACTCTACTTTCTCCCTGCCTCAAATAGATCACCAACCTGCCAATAGAGTACAGTATACCATCTCACCATCTGCTATTTTTATTAATTACAGATGCACAGAATCATCTTGATTGAGTCTTTCCTGGGCAAGAGTCAAAGTCATCAGCTCTAACTTTGAAGCACTTGGGTTAAGGCCGATGAAATATTGTTTAAAAATGCACAAAACTCTGCCTGTTAACTGGACAGTGTAGGTTCAGGCTCAGGTTCCTTTTACACTATAATGCAGAGGGCTGACAAAGGAAATATACTGTATATGGGGCATATGTTAAACATTTATGCAGCAGCGCTCTCTGAGAATGCAATTAAAATGTATTTGAAAAACACAGTTTGACTTATTTACAATCTGTAGGCATCTGGGCAGTAACCCATAGCAACCAATCACATTTTTTGCCTTTATTATACTTCCTGCAACTGAAAGAATATAGCAAATCTTGGTTGCTAAGTGTTATTGACCAGGTGAAAATGTGCTCACTGTTAGTTAATGGTTCAATCAAGATTACTGCATTGTATAAACATTCATTATAATTACAGTTATAATTCCCTTATCCATCACTCTGCTCTGAAAACAGACGGGATACAACCTGCCCAAATCCATCAAAATCTGCTTCAGAGCTGGGATTTTGATGGATTTCAGAGTAGCTTGCTTCCTCTCTTCCCTGAAGAGGAGAAAGAGGCACAGAGGTCAGGAATACAACAGGTTTTGAGGATTCTGGATAAGGTGAGCCATAACAGTATTAGCCCATGAAGCTTACAATTTCCCTGCTATGAACACTGAAGGAGCCAATAAACTTGCCTGCAACTGAAGGAGTAAACCAGAAAGCCCACATAGATATTTGGAGTAAATACAAAAGCTGCACATATAGCGGCAAATTAACTAAAGGGCGAAGTGACTAACGCTGGCGTAAATTCGACAGCGTGACGTCATTTTGGTACTTCGCCAATTTACTAACGGGGTGTAACTTCGCTAGTGAAAGAGACTGACGCTGGCACTCATTTGCACTCAATCGCCAGGCGAAGTTGCGCTCTGCCGAAGGGACGTAACTGCACAAATTCACTAAGATGCAGATTTTACTGAACGTTACCTCTTGCGTCAGACTTGCCTTCGCCACCTCAGACCAGGCGAAGTGCAATAGAGTAGATAGGACTTGAAAAGTCCTAAAAAATGATTTTCCTTTTTTCAGGCTACACATTTTTTGGGGTAACTGGCTTCCCCACTACATTTCCTAACATATGGCACATAAACTATACAGTGGGCTCATGTGTAGGGCATTATAACAACTCTATTTTATTTTATTAAGGTTTCCTGGACTTGTGTAATGTAATGTGTTTGCTGCAACATATACGTCGTATATAAATTAGCTAGTGCAACTTCGCTCTGCTTGCCAAATTAACGCTAGCACAACTTCGCCAGCGTCTGGCGACCTGGACGCAATGCCATGTTAGTGAATTAGCGCTGTCTGAGTGAATTTTCGCCTGACGAAGTGTAGCGATGCTTTCAAACCCGTCGCTGGCGAATTTTCGCTGCTTTGTAAATCTGCCCCATAGTGCACTGGTCATACCGAAACTCAGGAACTCAATTATCTGTTGGTTAAGTTTTTTTTTTTTTCATACAATTCAGTATGGTAAAATACGTGTATCCATTCTTTTCACATACAACAGTGGAGTGGGTTTTGTCCTGTGTGAACACCCCAATGAACTAAGCATTAATGTCCATATATAATTTACAACAGTTATAGACGTATGAGAGAATCAGTTTTTATATAGCTATCTCAGCTCATAATATACAATTCACAGCCATGCAGACAAGAAAAAGGTGAATTGTTAATGGGCAAAGAAGATGAAGAAAGGCTAAGCAATATCTAGAAATTCAGCCACTATTGTCTGGCATCAGAAAGAGAGGAGATGCTGGGCATAAATCTGCTTAAAATTTGCACTGTGGAGTCATGTGACTGTGGATCTGAACTGCCAGATTGGCCGCAGAGTCTGGAAACAGACCTGAATCGTGCAGTTAATTGGAAACTTCAACCTTTTGCTTAATAATTTCTCCTTGGCTCAAAATGGAGCTGTAAACCATGAGGGCACAATTTGAGTCCCAGTTTTTAATGTCACGTTTTTCTTTCTCTGTCACATAATGGTAAGACTTTTTATAAGTCATGTAGTGCCGTTTTGTGGTATTTGATTATAAAGAAATACTTTTTATAAAAGGACATCGGTTTCAATATGACTGGCAATTATTTGAAATTCAGCTACCGTTTTCCCTACTGAAGTTGTGATTGATGATGTAGATTGCTACAACCGGGCTATATCCTCAGAGATCTGTAATGAATAGCAACTTCTTCCACCCTCTGCCAAGTTTAGTATGCCGCTGTGCTTGCAAGGGCTGAAATAAGAAAAATAATACAGCTATTATGTTTTGTTTTGTGTTTTTTTTTTCAAGCAAATCTGCAATATGGGAAGGAGAAGTCAAGGTGGTTGTCAAGATACCTATGGACCATTTACCTAACTAGGAACATTATGTGAAATGACATATGTGAAATGACATATGTCTTATGGTTATATCTGATGGTTAAATAGAGATTTGGGTGATCTTTGCCTCACCTATCCAAGCACAAGGTTTAAAGAGAGAACATTGAATCAAATACAGTAACTCCAATCTACTAAATAGTGTCTTGATCAAATTCTTGATCATTTGTTCTGTTTTTAAATGCATTGTAAAGGTGCACATACAAGCTGGGAATGTTTATTTCCAGTGTATGGTTTCAGATCTGCCCAGTCAGCCCATCTTGCCTCGATACCCCTAAGATGGCCACCTCTAATACACCAGCAAAGAAAAAAAACTCTGAATATGTAGCAAGTCAATAAAAATCGTATAGACACTATGGGGGTTATTTGTTGAATTCAGATTTTTTTCTGGTCTGAGTTTTAAAGGGGAAAACATAATTTTTTGGGTTAAAAAAGGTGAAATTTTCCTGATTTATTAAACACAGATGCTGCTAAAAGTCAGAATAAAAAAGTACTTCATCTCAAACCTGCCGAGGTCATGTAGAAGTCAATGCTAGATGTCATGTTTGCAATTGGAAGATATCATGATCTGTGCTGGGTGTTGTACAGTAATCCAAAGAAATTGGGGCATCAAATCCGAAAAAATGGTACAATTCTGATTTTTTCACAATTTATTGCGTCTTTTCCTACACCAGAACTTTTCTATGTTTTCATTTATTGATAAATACGGTAAAAATGTGCGTGGAAGTTTGGTGAAAGTGGTTTTAAGAAGAGAGAGAGATGTTAACATGGGAACATTTTGCTTATGGCAAGCAGGTCCAACTTTGAAAAGTTATTGTATTGTGCAGAAACATATTATAGTGTTTCCTTCTGTTTCTACTCAATCAACGAGACTGCAATGTTCCTATATTAAAGGTGTAATGCTGGTCAGCGTGACAGATTTTTAATATAGATCAATCAGTTTCTACACAAACTGTATCCTGCAACTTATAGTTGTGCACAATTCTGCAATTCACAAAATTATAGTAGATACATCATTTTCATAGCCCACATCAATGCCAAACAGATGCAGAACTCTACTAACAACACTGGTCAAATTAGAACATGCTCCATTTAGCCAGTTCTCTATCCAAGTACAAAGTTTATGTTTCAGGCCAATATAATAATCTTTATGGTGACTACCAAATATTCTGGATTGTTTATGAAATAATCAAGTTTATCTTCACTATCCCTCTCTCAGCATCTGTTTCTCTTCATTCTGTCTTCAAGCAGAATTTGGGTGTCAGTCATTGACAGTTAGATCCGATACAGGTATGGGACCTGTTATCTAGAATATTTCGGGACCTGAGGTTTTCCATATAGCGGATCTTTCCGTAATTTGGATCTTCATACCTTAGGTCTACTGGAAAATCATGTAAACATTAAATTAACCCAACAGGCTGGATAAAGAACAAGGTACTATTTTATTATTAGAGAGAAAAAGGAAATCAATTTTAAACATCTGGATTATTTGATTATAATGGAGTCTATGGGAGATTTCTGGATAACGGATTTCTGGATAATGGATTCCATTCCTGTATATCTTATGGGGGGCTTCCTTTCCCAGATGTATTAGAGCTCACTCAAATAACTAATTCCAGTACAAACAAAATCTAACCAAATAACTGCCATTTGCACAAATCCTGCATGTAGAGAGACATGATGTCTGGTGATTTTAATAGAGCAAGCTCTAGTATATCTTCTAGGCAAAAGAAGCCCCCCTATAAGATTTATTGGATCTAACACCCAACTCCTGGATGAACAGAGAATGAAGAGAGGGGGATAGTGAAGATAAACTTGATTATTTCAGAAATGGTACAGAATTTTAAATTGATTACATTTAGAAAATGTCTTATTTCAGTATGCTGAAACTTATATTAAATTTTCATTTTCGTGGTAGATCCCCTTTAATAAACAGTAGTTACGATAAGGATTATTACTTTGCGTCATGGCTTATTAAACGATCTAATAAAATATGACTGTGGTGACATAAAAATGAAAAAAGACAGGTTTTACAGATGATTAAAAAAGTGAATATAAACATTATAATTTGACATGTTCATAATTTCAGTAATGAAAGAAAATATTAGTCGTAAAACCCATATGCTTTAATAATTGTTTTTAGGTTTCATGCTTCAGAATGTCAGTAGGGTGTTAAAAGGCACCCAGATATAGGACATACAGGTATGAAATTTGTTATACTGAATGTTTGGGATCTGGGGTTTTGCAGACTAGGGATCTTTCTATAATTTGGATCTCCATTTAAGTCTACTAAAAAACATTAAAGCATTAAATACAATGTCTAGTTTTATTATAACACAGAAAAGGGAAACCCTTTTTACAAAAAATAGTATTATTTGCTTAAAATGGACTCTATGGAAGATCGGCCTTCCATAATTCAGAGCTTTCTGGATATTGAGTTTCCAGACAAGGGACCTTACACCTTTACTAGTTTAGGGCCATACAATTGCTATTACTTCTAGCAAGGTCAGGTAGGAAAATGGCAATGTGAGTCCAGTGTCTAGAAAAATTTAGCTTTTAATTATTTCAAGTTGAGTCAAGTGATTTTAGTTTCCAATTTTCTCAATGAATATGTAGTATGAAAAACGTTTTCTCATAACCTCTTATTAAACGCAGTCCTAATAACATATAAGTACAGGACATTCAGGTTCTTTATTTTAATAAATGCTTCTATGTTCCAAGCACAGTTGAAGTCAAGGGGTCTTCCATGTTAGGTTGCTTCTGTCATGATTTTATTATGTGTGCTAATATAAATTCACTGAACGTAATACAATATGACCTAGCTGTAAGGATATAAAAAATATCAATATTACCGGCTATTGCATCATTAACATATAAATAATGTGATCTAAGATTCTAAAGTTACAGCATGTGAATATAGTAAAAAAAAAAGGTCCTTGCATTAAAAAAATATGATATAGGAAATTGTACCTGTCATCATCACTACTATTATTCATTGGACCATAAAAACAAATGGTCTTGTGATGGATATCCTTATTAATAAATAAATACCAATTACCTTTGATAGTTAACTTTAAATGGATATTAGTTAATAACACTGATCTAGATAAATTATGAAGATTTATATTGTATAAGGCAAATTTCTGCATCTCTTCAACCTTGCAGAGATGTATTAGGAATGAAAATTCAAACATATTCCCTTTGCAATAACATATTATCACCACCTCTGGAACTCGTTTCTTGCCCTAAGCAAATAATAGATGGGAAATAGAACAATGGAAATCAGGGAATGTCTCTTTAGAGATGTCAGTTTTTTCTGTATGAAAGAAAAAGGACTGCTATATCTGGTAATCTGGTACTTTAAAATTATGCTTAGAGAGAGGCACATTAAAAATACAGAACTATTAGATGCAAAGATAAGAAGACTAATACATGACATATAAAACATTTACATTTCACAAAAAAATGTTTCCAAATCTTTTTCAAGCCACTTACAGAGACTGTTAATGTGACTAAACTTCCCTACCTTGCAGGAAGTCACAAGGTGGTTACCTATGCTCTTGAACCTGGACGGTAATCCCAGTAGTCCAGATGTTTCATAGGTATTTTCAGGTATTTTTGGACAGGTGGCGTGGAGCCCAAAAAGAAAAGGCACCCTGGCTATTGTTCTGATTCCAGTACACTGAGGTGAGATTATATCGTTCCAGGATTCTGTCTCCTACATCAGCTGTGAGTATTGCTGTGTGAATACATTGTCACATTTGATTTCACTTCATCAGTGTACTAAAGAATTTAGTATTTTTCTTTATTATTTATATGATGTTCAATAAATCTAATGTTCTTAATAAAGAGCCAATAGTGCTATCTTTGCTCACATACCCTTCCTTCCATCACGTTAGCGCGTGCTCAGCTGTGAAAGAAGGTTGTGTGTAACAGATGTTCTACTTGCAAGCAGTTGTGGCAATATAGGAAATCCCTTAAACCCCCTCTCCAGAGTACTTTTCTTTTTTTTATTTTGTAACATTTCAAAATTGCTACTTTGCAGTTATATATGTAGTAATAAGTCAAATCAACTGGGCTCACTGTGTTTTTCTTTAAGACGTTTCACCAGTCATCCGACTGGCTTTCTCAATTCAGAATAATCAAGAAATTGCAATATGAACGCACTATATTTTTCACTGTTTAGTAGAAGAAATAACATTTAATACACTAGGCAAATACGTATTTTCATCTTTAATTATCTAACTCATTGTGGGGATGAAGTGGAACTGTTTTTTATAGATGACTTACAATCTCTTAAAACAAACACATAACATACTGTATGTGGAGGAATATGTCACCAAAGAAAGATTATGCATTTAATGAATATAAACATTATGATCAATATACAATATAATAGAGAAGTCAGAGTTCCCAGGCTCACTTTATAGCTGCACTGTTGGCTCAGCTCAACCTAGTCAGTGGCTGACTCTGGATATGCTTCATAAAGCTTTAATAAAAATTAATGTAAACAAGGCGCCTTGGCCAGATGGCATACACCCCCAGGTTCTAAGAGAGCTTAGATTTAGACTGGCCCCTATTTCTGATTTACTCAGATTTGCTTTCATCTTGTATGGTTCCAATGGATTGGAGGAAAGCTGATATCATTCCAATACTTAAAAAGGGATTACAATCTCAGCCTTGCAATTATAGGACAGTAAATTTGACATCTGTGGTGGACAAATTATTTTAAGGGATCACATTCAAAATTCTGTCCTAGTGAATGCCATTATTAGCAGCAATTCTCATGACTTTATGAAGGATAGGTCATGTCAGACAAATTTGATTGCTTTTTCTTCTACGTTCCTCCATGTCAGTACACATGGGCATTGCACCTCCCAGACCTTGAGGTAGGACCCATAACATAGCCAATCAAAATTAATCATAACCTATGAGATCACATGACTTCCTCCTCACCACAGTTATTTTTTGTCCTACTGAACAGGTGGTTTCCTGGTGGTTTCTCGGGTGTTTTAGTTCTGAGATGGCCGTTGCCATCATTCTGGTTATGTCCTAAGGAGCTTTTTGTTTTAACAGCTGCAGGATTTTTGTTCTTCCCCAGGTGGGGTTTTTATGTCAGAGATGCCATATTGCAGGTATCCCTCTAGTTGCTGAGGGAATCTTTTAGGCAGAATATGGCCATTCTTGATCTGCAATGCTTGATCCTCGTGTGCCGGTCTCTGTAATTTAGTGGTTGGTTTTTGTGGCTCTTGTTGTCAATCGCTTACCATGTCTTAGGACGTATCGTTCAGGTTCTTGTGCCTTGTAACTTTTCACGGGCTATACATTTTATCAGCTCCCCTGTTGGATGGATGTGATGCTAACCTTATTACTCAGGGCCTCCCTAGCATCTGTTTGGTTATTGCATTACGTAGGAGAGGAAGGCTCTCTCTCCTCACTTTTTCTCCACACATTTTTTGTTTTTTCTTTTGTATTTTTTGTTTTTTCTTTTGTATTTTTTGTTTATTTTTTACCTCTGTGTGAACACAGAGGGGTGATTCCCAGGTAACGGAGAAGAATTTACCTGAGGCCCCAAGACGCATAATCTGTAAATTATTGCTTATTGGAAAGAATTGCAGGTGTGGACATACCCATGGTCCTAGCTAAAATAGCCCCCCTGCTATATGCCCAATGAGGCACAAGATTAAATTTGGGAAGAGACACGGGAGTGGGCTTTCCACATTGTTACCTGTGAGCTTTTTGGCCTCCCTTTTTCTTTTGAGTTATGTGAGGCTTTACAGAACTTTACAGAACTTCTGCAAAAGGGCTATGGGTATGCATATCGACTATTTATAACAGCCTGAAGCTGCTGAGTATGATTCTTCAGTATCCACTGTGTGTTTAAAATGCTCAGTGCACTGGGAAGTCTGCATGCTAATTAGCTAATTATGACCCTCATCTTAGATCTATCAGGGCTTGGGCTGGAGTTTCCATCCAGCTAATTAATCACTATCTGATAAGGTGCAGATGTGCCTTTTGGCCCCATTGCTATTGCTGTTTAATATTTTAAGTTTTGTATGGGTGAACCTGCATCCTGCATAAGTTATATTGGCTCATGTTACAAAGGTACTTCAAGGACTGGCTAGAGGTTTGAACTACTCAAGCAGTATGGTACCTCCTTCCTTTCTTATGAGTCTGCTCTTACCAAGCAGTGTTCCACCTGACTGGATATTCCTGTTCACAAGTCTGAGCTATCTGGTAAGGTGCCTGTGTTCCTCTGACGTCTTGTATTATATGATTTTTTGTGAGCTGGAGTGTTGGCTCTTGTTACACAAGGAACTTTCAGTATTGGAGGGTGAATCTCTATGCTAAAGCAGTGTGGTACCTGAATCCGGTGAGTATGATTTATTAGTATACATTGTGTGTTTGAAACATTCATTACATAGTCTGCATATTAATAAGCTAATCATGTCCCTCAGCTGAAAGCTATCTGGGTTCTAGCTGAAGTTTCCATCCTGCAGACTAGGCACTGCTATCAGGTAAGGTGCAGCTACTCCTCTGGGCCTCTTTGCTTTTGTTGTTTCTATTGTCCTCTGTGCAGACGCAGAGGTTATATTTGCCTGTTATTACACTGGGTGCTTGCAAGGTTGGCTAGAGGCTTGCACTGCTGAAGCAGTATGGTTCCCCCTTCCTTCCCTTCAATGAGTCTGCTCAGTGCTGTTGCTTGATATCATTGGGCCCCACAGCAAATTCATCTTGGGGCTTCTAACATGTCCAGAGGTTGTGCTGTTTTGCCAATGTGTATTGAAATTGCTCTTTATTTGGCCTCGTGGGACCCCTATGCCTTCTGGGCCCACCTGCAGCCACAGGGTCTGCTTCCTCTGTAGTTACGCCTCTGAGTCTGCTCCTAAGAAGCAGCCTGCCACCAAGGCTCTGACTGGAGTATTCCTACTGTCTAGCGCATATTATCTGGTTGGGCGCCGGTGTTCCTTTGACTTCTTGTATTGATGTCATCTGAGGTCTTAGGTTTGTGAGCCCGAATTCTCTGTGCAGACACAGTAGGTAAGTGTGCGCTTATTACACCTGGTATTTCCTGAACTGGATAGGGGTTTGTTCTGTTGTAACAGCATTGTACCCCATTTTTCCTATGCCATTTTTCCTATGAGGTTTCCACACTTAAAAGGCAGTTTTCCGAATTATATGGTGTCTTTTTGTGTGATGTAGGCTTTCTCTTAGATTATTTACACCCCTTGTTTTTGGGCATGGCTTGGTAGATCCCATGTGTACGGACATGGAGGGACGTAGAAGAAAATTTTAATTTCACTTACCTACTTGACGTAAATTCCTTTTCTTCTAGTCCCGACATGTCAGTACAGGGTTTCCCATCCCAAGTTATTTATTTTGGTTACTGTACTGCTATGGCAAAAGTATAACTGTGGAAGAAGTCATGTGGTCTTATAGGTCATGATTAATTTTGGTACATTCTCTACTTGGAGTAAGGTTCTTAGTGGGGTTCCTCAAGGCTCAGTATTGTGTCCACTTTTATTTAGTTTGTTCATTAATGACTTAGGGGAGGGTATTGAAAGTAATGTGTCAGTGTTTGCACATGACTCAAAAGTATCCAGCCCAATATATTCCATCCAGGATGTGACATCCTTGCAACATGATCTTGAAAAACTGGCAATCTGGGAGGCTAAATGGCAATTGAGATTCAATGTTGATGAATGTAAAGTCATGCACCTGGTATGTAAAAATATCCAAGCCACTTATACCCTTAATAGGACAGCACTAGTCAAATCCATAATGGAAAAGGACGTTGGAGTCCTTGTAGATAATAAACTTGACTGTAGCAAGCAATGTCAGACGGCAGCATCAAGGGCAAATAAGGTCTTGATATTAAAAGGGGCATAGATTTGCAGAAGGAGGGGGTCATTCTTCCACTGTACAGAGCACTTGTAAGGCCCCATCTAGAATATTCTGTATAGTTTTTGTCTCTGACGCTCGAGCAGTACATTGTTGAATTAGAGAGGGTACAGAGAAGGGCAACTCGGTTGGTAAAAATTATGGAAAATCTTAGCTATGAGGAAAGACTCGCCAAGTTGGGATGGTTCATGCTGGAGAAGAGGCACTTGAGGATTGATATGATAACTATGTATAAATATATAAGGGGATCATATAATAATCTCTCTAATGCTTTATTTACCAGTAGGTCTTTCCAGCTGGTGCAATGTCACTGATTCTGATTAGAAGAAAGTCAAACAGGCTGATACATTACAAAGCTTTAAGAAGGGGTTGGATGGCTTTTTAGCAAGGGCTATAAATTTTTTTTTTTGCTTTCCTCTGGTTCAACTAGCAGTAAAGCAGGTTATATATAGAGTTAAAAGGTTGAACTTGATGGACATGTGTCTTTTCAACCTTATTTACTATGTTACTAATGGGAGCTTTATTGCTATCCCAAGGTAATCTCCCTGCAGGTAGGACTGCATACCGGTAACCAACCATAATACAATGCACCGCCTATATAAAACAGCCTCCAGTTTAAAAGAGGATCCCTCCAAAGTCTGAGGGGTTTTGGAGTTTAACCCTTGTGCCAAATGGGGCATAACTTTAAAGTTTAGTTAGGGAGATTATGGTAATCTTTCTCTGCTCCTCCACCTTTGCAGAAAGCTGAACTCGCTGCCCCTTTAACAATCAGAGCACAATGTAAAATGGAGCACTCAAGAGACATCATCTCAGTAATTTCATTACAGATGCAAATTTATGATAAAAGCCAAATGCATACTTAGAAAGTTATATCAAAACAAGCTTATGTGCAAAGATACTATATATCCCATTCATCCACTTCAATTTCCATTTGTATATAAGCTTTTTTTATCACCGTGTGTCTTTTATTTTTAACAATATCTTGTAAATAATTCAGGCCCACATAAAATATTGCACCTGTAATGACATTTTCTAGTACTAGTAAAGTAAACTGCCACTAAGACTAAGGAAATTGTGTTGGCGGTGGACCAACCAATTTCTAGTATTGAACTCCGCAGTGTGTTGTTCTACTATTGTTTTATGTTACAGTGGGGAACCCTATACAGTATGAGCAGGAACTGTCCTCGTTTACCACAGCCTCTTCTGGTCTTCAGTGCTAAAATTTGTACAATTACATCATATTTATCAATTGTACCTATTAAGGTGGGAACTGGGCATGGTTGAAGCAAAATAGGTTGTGGGTAATTTGTTTTTGAAATGTTGGTGAATATCACAGTGCTTACATAAACCAATCAGTAGTTAACCCTTCTAATGTTTTTAACTGGCAGCGGGAAATCGAGAGATCTGGATTCAAGTACTATGCACCCTCATGGTGTAAAGTTACTGCAGCTTGGCACTTGTGTCCAGTCCCTTTGTAAAGCAGTTGCACTCCCTTGTACAACTGAGCCCTGCACTTAACACCTGTCTTAGGCTCATGGGCTACAGCTGCTTTATTCACTGTATATATTATACTGTATCGTATGTATAGTTAGAGGCATGCATGTGGACTCTCATATCAGCAAGATGTACCTGGCATTGATGGGGCAAAGGCAAAATGCATTGTGGATAAAAAAAAACATGGCATTTTGTACCAGTTTCCTGCAATCTGCAACTCTTGTGTAACTGTTGGCACCCTAAAGTCAGAACTGATGCCAAGCACCCTGGTCTCGGCTTGTACTTCTGCCTGTAGCAGCCACCTTTGGCCTCGGGAGGCGCCCTCAGCTACTCAGATGCCGCCAGGTCTTAAAATGAGAGGTGCAAGGTGAAGGGTTCTGACCAAGCAAAGGGGCACAACGGTATACAAAGTCTTTGGGCAGAAGGTCGTGGAACAAGGCGTAAGACAGAATCGTAGTCAGATCAGGCCGGGTCGGGGCAGGCAGAGTACAAACAAAGTCAGGCAGGCAAGGGTCAAAACCAGGAAGTCAATCAGAGGGTTTAGCAGAATCGGAGTTGGCAATCAGACAAGGGGTCAGGATACAGAATATAGAATCGTCAAACGCCAGGCAGGGGTCAAAACAAATAATCAGAATCAGGTTCAGAACAGAATAACAACAGCTAACAGCACCAGGAAACAAGTCCTATAACGGGCAGTGTGGAAATGAAAAATGTACCTTTAAGTTCATTTAAATTTCGCGCCTGCGCCTATAATTAAGGAAGAGGCGTGCGCCCTAGAGAACCGGCGCCAGCGAGGAAGATCGGCACGGCGGGCGCCCCTGCCATCCCCCCACTAGACCACCAGGTACAGCTTTTATTACATTTTGTAAATAAGCTGTACTGTTTCTAAATTGTAATACAAGTCGAATCAAAAAGAAATTGCCGAATCTCACAGAAAGTACCCTGTGTCTCATCAATAAAAAAGGAAAATTACAAAATATTAATTCACCCATTTATATCTGTAAGATTTCACTGGCATAGCTGATAGAGTTGGGATTTTTCAACATTACTATACATTCCCCACAAATTAGGGGTTGCAAATTCAATTCAACCCTGCGGTGCTGTATCTAAATAGTTTACATGCATTAGAGGTGCTTTACTGTACTCCAAGGCACAAGTGCTAGATCACTAAAGACCAAATAAGCAAGTCCCTTAGTGCTCACTTAAGACTCAGGGTAAATTGCACTGCACCTTCTACCAGATTGGAAAGTTAGTACAAGTAGCATTACACAGTATCAGGAGACAGCTAGCTCTGTCCTGGTGGTATGGTCAGGTGTCCAATATGCACCATGTTTGCCGCTCCATAACTTGCTCATCAAAATGACAGGTGGGGGTATGCATACTTGCCTCCCTCAGACTGCTCCTTTTGGATCGAGTGCTACCTAGTGCATTTAGACCATTGTTCATAAATAAGCCCCCCTGTGGCATTTAAATGCAGGTCACTGTGCCTTTAAATGCTTTGTTTAGGATGGTTGAGGCTAACATGTAATTTATATTGTGTGTGTTGGCCAGTTACTGTTCCATTTAAAGAGCCTAAAATCTATTTTTTATTTGTCTGTCTATCACCCATAAACTTTTCTTTTTTCTAATAAATGTCCTATTTACATATGAGAGGTTTTCTTTCTACAGTCCTGCAAAGTGGCCTGTTTAGCTTCCTTTGTATACTCTTAAAATTCAAATTTCTATGCCCTTTGAATTTGCAAATTTGCATTTGAGGGGTCTCCATATAATTCAATGCTAAGAGTCCTGTGGCATTTTATGCTGGGGTCACTGTTACATATAGGTGGTTATTTGTTAAGCTCTGAATTTTTCTAGTTGGACTTTTAAAGTGGAAAATACCTTTTTTTCTGAGAAAAAAATCATTTTTTTCAGGATTAATTAAAGTCTGATGGTGTTAAAAATCCAATGAAAAAAGTACCTGCCACGAACATGTAAAAGTCAATGACAGATGTCCCGTTAACAAATGTAAGATTTTCTGAGTCGTGCTGGGTTTCAGAAAAAAAACGTAGCTTTCGGGCAATGTTATGAAAAATCCATAGCTTTAGAGCGCACAATTTGAAAAAATCGTAGGATTCAGATTTTTTTACAATTTTATTGTGACTTTTTTATGATTCATAAAGTAAACTGAACACAGCTTGTACAAAATTATATCTAGTGAGTGGTGATGAGCAATTCTGTTTCAATTCGCTTCACTGAAAATTTTGCAAAAATTCGTAAAACAACGAAACCAATAGATGTACAACTTTTTTTTTCTCACTCCAAATGCATGTGAAAGGGGTGTTTTTTCGTGTGACTACTTTTTTGTCTTGGTGACTTTTTTGTTGCAGCATTTTTAGCTGCATTTTCGCAAACAAATTTGCAGATGGCAAAATGCGGAATTTTTCTGCGAAGCCACACCTGGTGGAAAAATTCGCACATCACTACTTGTGAGTCTATTCATCCTATAATAATGGATGTGACCTATGCAAAATGGGCATGATTTTAAAATATAGTATAGAATTTTGAAAAAACAACACCAGAATTTCATTTTTGAGGCGTTAGTGGAAATGCCATGCATTAGAGAGGCAGAATATGGCAGAAATTTAATTAAAATGACTTTTTTAAGAACAAGCATTCACTAAATACTTAAAATTTCTTGGCACAAATAAAACATTCTTTTTATGCTATTGCCTTTTATTACTTCATAAACTTTAAACATACCCAGGAACTTTCTAACCAAGAAACCAAGCACATACTAATCCTCAAGAGTGCACCATCCCAAAGAATCTAACAAGGTCTGTAAGACCAATTATTGCAGACCTATTGGTATTGAAATGTATTACACCTGAAACTCATGAATATCAAGCAGATCATTCCCCTCAGCCTTATTATATCTAGATGGCTCAGAGATAAAGCAAGCAAGAATAAATAAAGTCCATATGGTATGCCCAAATAAAAAAATGGTCAGATTAGGGCCACTATAATATTTATATATAATATAGTATATGTAAATAGTATGAAGGAATGCATTTTGAAGTAAAAAAAAACAGACTGCTAAAGGGCTGTTGTTGCCTTGGGCTGGTACAGATACCCAAAACATAATGTACAACATACAGTATTTAGCTATTTAATTCTTTACTTACGCTTTAGTTCTCCTTTAAGAATTGTACTTCTGTCTCTTCACCAGTTGTGATCAATTTGTCTTCTTCTTTCAACCGTGATATTCTTTGCCTAGACGGAAAAAGAGCTCTTTCGCCCATCACCTATTAGCAGCACTTAATAGGACTGCTTCTGTTTTAAGAACCCTTTATCAAATGAGTTATATGGGAAAGCACTCTGTTGACCATTGCGTCCGAAGGAAACCCATCCAGACACAGGGAGAATATACAAACTTCTTTCAGATAATGTCCTGGCTGTAATCAATCCTTGCACCTAAACAATGTAAAGCAGTAATGCTTACCACTGCACTACTTAATTAAAAAAAACACACAGAGATATTTTTATCAAAGAGTGACATAAGAGATCACCATAGAGTATATATCAATGGGTAAAAAGTGAAAGATCATCTTTTTACTAAACACGTCTTTCAAAATCCCTTAGAAATGAATGGAGAGTGGCGGAATTTCACTCTAGCAGATTGTGGCAATCTGTAACTTCACTTTTTGATAAATATACCCCACAGACTGGAAAAAAGGATTTACCTTTTTTTTTTAACAGAACTGAGTGGATGTCAGCTTGGTTAAGAGGTTTATCAATCTACATCTTATTGAGATGTCTGTCCAAAGTAACCCCTTCTTAGTAACAAAAGGGTTCAGCTTAGAAAAAGCCACCAAAAATCTTACTGCTGTTATATAAGCATTCAGTTTCTTACTATTAATCACTCTGCTCAACACATTCATCAATGAGCTATATAAAATTAAATCATACCAAAAACCCAAGGCAGCCTTTTCATGTTAAACTTTTTTTTTTTACTGTTCCTTTAATCCAAAGTAATTCTAGGGTTTAAAAGTATTTATTTGTAAAAGACTGTTTCACCCACCTTGGAGCATCAAGATCTAGTTATATGTTTATAAAATATCATATAACATTGCTGTCAGACTCATAATCACATTTTTGCAATTAGCAGAGGCAGATTTGCTTGAGACAATTACATTATCCATCTGTATACAGGAAGCAAATGCTTAGAGAGCTGCAAATAAGATTTAAAATACATTTTTAGTTCAATATACCAGTATCAGTTGAGGACTACGTTAATTTTGCAGCTAATATTAAAGAAAAAACAAATTCCTTTTCTGATTGAGATGGACCACACTGATACTGACCTTTTGGGAGAGGACGGACCAGTATGGAAGCTATTATTATGGGGATTTGGAGTTTTCTGGAATTTGGATCATTATAACTCAAGGCTACTAAAAGACATGTAAGCCTGTTGGTTCCCATGCTCAATAAGTTCTGTGAAGTTCTGCACATCTGGGACAACTCCTGGCTTGGCTCCACTGGTCCCCACGAACTACATGGGGCAAAATAAAAATGTTATACTGGAAAGAATCCACATACACTCATTCCTGATTTTGATGTCTATAAATTAACCATTACACCCTGCAGTGAACTTTAACCCAGACATTTATATAGGTCAATACTCCTGCTATAACAAATTAATATCTTGTTTTTGTGAGCTACATGGACTTTCCCCTCCCTGAAATATTTCTGGACACTGATTCACACTGCACATATTCTACTACTTATTTATAGATATCTCCTCGTTAAAGGTGCTGTTTAACTTGCTGGTTTTATATATATATAAATACTGTGTATATATATATATATATATATATATATATATATAATGCACAAAAATAGCTTGTAAATTATATCCTTATAAATGGTGAGTTCTGATGTCATCAGTTATAAACGGTTAGTTCTGATGTCATTTCTGTCACATGACTCACTGAGACTTGTGTATTATAATAAATACAGTACTCCCGTTGTAAAATATGAGGATATTAGAAGTTACCTTGAAGTTCCATGCCCTGTATAAAAACACTCGGCCTTCAGCCTCGTGTTTTTATATGGTCATGAAACTCCTCAGTAACTTATAATATCCTTATATTTTACAATAGGGGGTACTTTATTCACTATATATTATGATGGGGATGATGAAGAAGTGGCACATCATTCTATGTTCAACTATTCAGTTTTCATTACTTCTCTAGTTCTAGCATGATAATCTCATAGAGAGAAGCCATTACCAAACTTATTTCTAATATTTAATACCAACAAAATAAACTACAGTGACACCTGCACTATGGTTTAACAATATCCGAAATGCTTAATTATATAAATAGATGGATACTGTAATCAGGCTGTAAATTAGGATAATTGGTAACTTTATTTTTATGAACAAACTTTTTGATAGATTCTCAATGGGTAACCATAACCTGTAATCATGTTGTGGATTGGGCTGTGTAAGAATGTGTATAATTGGCCTATTGCCAATTACTGTCTACAATTTGGATTGCCAGATAGATTCCTGCGACTGATTGGTTCCTGCAACTGAGTGATTTAAATATGACTGTGTGATAAGTGTTCATTTAGCCTATGATTAAGTGCCCCTATGGCACGAAACGCATAAAGCCTTTGCTGTGATGTTTTTGCTTCAATAAAAAGACTTTTTACTACATCAATTTTTGGAGTGTGATATGGTTTGTGCCAGCCCTTCACTATTAACTATTTGCAATATTGCCTTTCTAAACTGAAGGTCTGGGGTTTGGGCACCTGGATCCCCCTTTTATTTGGGTAATTTAACCCCTAAAATTACTATTTATCACATTGACACTGAACGTTTTTGTATATATTTATCTGTAAATTAGGATATCTGGCTGAGACTTTACCTAATATAAGTTTTACTTATGCAACTGACTCTTTGGTGGTTACCGTATATACTCGTGTATAAGCCGACCCGCGTATAAGCCGAGGTACCTAATTTTACCTATGAAAACCAGAAAAACTTATTGACTCGCGTATAAGCCTAATGCCAGTTGGACATGGTGTTTTAATATACCAGTATAGTAATACAATAACAGTATGGTATGTTTTATTAAGCATGGGTGGTGGAGGTGATTGATGGGACAGTGCAACTATACTTACAATCAAAGGGAGAAGGAAAATAGAGCAGGATCGTAGGTGCACTCACTGTGAGCAGATAGTGACTGCACTTACCCCGCAGTTTAATGAGAAGCGCTTAGAATCCTGGCGGTTCAATATAGCGATATGTTCTTAAGATGTACCGTGTGAAATGATCACCATTTGCGAGTTGGGGGCAGGGCTTACCTGGATGTGCGTGCGGTCAATTTGAAACGCTGCGCTGGCTGGCGCTGCCCGGTGACGTCACATGATGCGCAGCCGGCAACATCACTCGCAAAGCGCCATGGAGAACCTGCAGGCTGTTTTAATCATCGGCTGGGTTGCGGGCCCCATCAGCGGTGCAGTGGCACGGGACTGGTCAGTAGCACAGCAACTCCGTATACTGACCCGCGTATAAGCCGAGGCAGCGTTTTTCAGCTTTTTTTTGGTGCTGAAAAACTCGGCTTATACGCGAGTATATATGGTATTTATCAAAATAGGTTTTTTTCTGATTGTTTAAATTAAAAAAGTCTGAACTAGAATCTACAATTTGCCCTTATTTAACAATAAAAAAAAACTCCAAAAAATTAGATCAGGAAAAAAACTTTTTTGAATTGTCGCTAAAAAAAACAGATTTTTTTGTGTTTGACACCTGAAAACCACGAAAAAAATGAGTATTTCTGGGAAAAACCAGCATCAAACCGCAAAAACTCGGAACATTTTGTGAGGATTAAAATGTCTTTAAATGGGTTGACTTTGACATGAATTCGGCAGATTTTAGATGGAGTATTTTCGAATTCACTCTTGGAACAGAATTTGGGTTTTTGGCGTCAAAACGAACGCTGTAAAAAAATTGTGCTTAATAAATAACCCTCTTTATATCGCCTGTATATGATTGTATTCATTGTTCTTTCACTGCATTCTCTAGGCATACACTATATGCATAACAAATGTAAAATGAATAAGCTCCCTAGGCTGATTGGAACAGTGCTGTAAATGACAGTACATGGAGATCAGAAATCTGCCTATACAGGCATATAACATCATGTACCCTTCTAGTTTTTTAGCATCCTAATTTTTTCCATTGAATTTCTGCTTCATTCCCACTAATGACACTAAGAACATATTCACTGGCGTACCCAGTTTAATCCTCTTTTTAATATTAATCGACAAGTGTGAAGAAATCGGTTACTGCGCATGGATATGAATTCTTATACAGTATTCTACTAGCGATTGGGATTTTTTTTTTACACAAAATAATACTTTTGTTTGATTGGAGTTTGGATTCAGTGTGCCAGTGTGGTCATCAGTGATACATTTGCTGTCATTTCAGATGTCAAAGATTTTAAATGTAGTGTGCTATGTTTTGCCTTGTTAGAAAAATCAGAACTCCTCACACAGCCACTAAAGTAACAGATAACAAAAACTAGACATCATGCTGACAATTGCCATGTTTTTTAATCTACAACGCAGCGTTTTATCACAGAATTCCAGCAACATTGTGGTGCAAAGGGGTGCTGAATCTGGCACAATTACTCTGCTGCTGGCACAATTGTGCCCATTTTGCCAAAATTATTAATTGCATGCGCACTATATAACAAATTAGATGTAGTCACACCAAATATTTTCAAATCTGTTCTTTTAGCACAGCTATGCTGTGGCAATTGACCCAGGGCACAGTGGGAACTTTGATGTTACCACCTGGTCAGGTAGCTCCAGGTTTCCCCTGCATCAAAAGGCTCAGCAGTGTAACATATGGAGTCCCAAACCCAGAACTAACGCCAAGGTTCCAGTCTAAGCCCGCTCTTGTGCCTGTAGCAGCTGCCTTTGGCTATAGGTGGAGCCCTCTGCTACTCAGATGCCGCCAGGACTTAAAGTGAGAGAACAAGGAAGAGGGTTTTGGGCGAGCAAGGGTACCATACGTGCAAACAGGAATGAAGAGTAGGAGCGTAGTCAGGGACATGCCTGGTAATTACCAATCAGGAAGCTGCAGTACCAAATCGAGAGACAAATCGTAGTTGGGGTCACAGACCAAGTCAGAATACAAAAACAGCAAGATCCAGGAGAATAGTCGAAATACAGGCAGGAATCAGGACAAGCAACAAACTGGACAAGAATCATGGACAGGCAAGGTCAAACACGGAACAACAACTAGTAATAGCACCCAGGAACTATCAAGATAGAACTACGTTGGCCAATGACAAAAAGTACACCGGCTTTTTTGGATGGCGTCAGACATATGCTGCGTCAAAACCCTGAAGCAACAGACACGCTTTAGAGAAGACGTAGATTGGCACGTGAAGACAGCAGCAGATTTCCCAACTGGAAGAGCATCGGGCACCCCCGATGAACATTCACTGGATCACCAGGGGTGAGTTTACTCACAAGCAGCACCTGATTTGTAAGAGAAGGCAGGAAGGACTGAGCAGTGTTTAGAAAAATTAACTAGCACATTGTGATGCAAGTACTTTTAATGAAAAGCATATTGGAAAAGCACAAGTTGCTCATTGTCCTTGCAGTAATAAAAGAGCTCTTGAAGGTTGCAATGCAGGATTTCAATGAAGTATATTTCAACCAATACTCAAAGCCTTTGAAATATTGTCAAATACATTTGGGAATACTGTGTAGTACAAGGAAAACAAACACGCATTCTTGACCAAAAAAGCCTTGATCTTCCAATTTAATCACAAATAAGGATATTGAAAATGGACAGCCAGTAACAAGGTCACAACGATCAAGAACATGTTATTTAAAAGCTAAATATGGACTAATATAAAGTCATGTTGGTAAAAAAAACAGTCCTTTTTGGTTTCTAAAATGTTTAAATATTTGCTTGTCTTAAGAATAGGTATACCACAATGCAGAATGCCCTCACCAAAAAAAAAAAACTCTAGGCTCCAAGAAGTTCACATAGAAAATCTCATGAACTTTGAAGAAGGTTGAATCACATGTTCACTGTTCACAAAGTTTAATGAAAACACTATAGATATTGTTTAATTAAAATATAGGAAATGTATTTTCAAAACAAGTCTTATTTTTTAGGCTCCTGCTTTGATGCCTACGAATTATACCTTACTCAAGGTTTGATGCCTATGAATCAAACCTTGCCTGTTCTTAATAGATATTTATACTGTCCCGTTAAATACATTTTTAAGAAGAGACAAATGCAGCACAATAGAGTACACTATGTCAAGAAAATCATTTGAAATAAATTCAGAGATAAAGCCCCTGACTGAGGCTCAAGACTCCGGAAAATGTACTGCTGACCTTTTATTTCAGGCAATCAAGAAATGTTCCAGGTTCTCCTTGTTCACAAAGACACAAACATAAATTAAAAACTTGGTTTAAAGACATGCTAGGCATTTCTGTCAGACCCCTCCCTTGCTTATGTGCTCAAGACAGAGAGGGATACGTACTATACTGTACCTTGCTTCCAGCACCAAACAAAAAAGCACTACACCTGCTGCCTTCCCAATCTATGTTTACAAAAAAAGTAAAACACTAAAAAACACTTAAAAAAGCCAAAATAAATATTGTCAGTGGTACACACGGGGAAAAAAACAAACGGAGGGCAAATTTACCTTTTGATAGACAAGTGGCAGCTTTTCCTATGAAATGATGTTGATTTTTATTGTATTATATTTCTAAAACTGGAGAATTAAATAAAATAGATAATCAAATTATGTCAAAGGGCATACAGTAAATATATAATAAATTAGCTTCTTAGAAAATGACAAAGGATTATCTTCCAAAATCCCATTATGTTCTATGGTGGCTCATGTTTATAATATTAAGGGTATACTTAATTGCTATAAATATTACAGAACTTTGCAGATCCAATAAAGATTAAAGCTAATTTATGCAGTTGTATATATAAATATTTACTACAGTGAGACCCTACAGTATCATTAGAGTCCTATGTTTACACAAGCCTTTCAAGCATCTAGGAAACAATGTCAAGTAAATAAAATATATTGTGGCTTGTGATCATTCAACCAAATTTAAATGCATGTTCTACAGGATGAACAGATACCATACAAGTGGTTATACATTGTACGGCCATCTTTCAGTGATGCTATTTGTTTGGGAAGGCAGCTGGAATGATCAGAACTGCAGGAAGAAGAAGAAGATCTGCCTTATCTACCACTGCACTGGAAGATATGGTATATCAGTAGAAAGAGTTCTCAAACCTGGGGCGTGGCTTGCCTGACTCCATGGATGGCAGCTTGATTCAGAGCTCTGCACAGACAAGACCTGGAAGGGTGAGCAATACACTTTTAAACATGGGGAAAACCTACCGAATGAGAGCAGATAAGGAGGGCACCCCAGCCAGGCGAAAAACGTAATCCCAAACGGACATAGCACCCCTTTTTTTAACAAAAAAAAACAAGCGCACCCAAAACAAAATGGGCCGATAGCAGTGCAACAGGGAGATGAGAGAGACACACAGCAGCCTGACACATCTGATATTGACAGTAAAGAAGAGGAACAAGCCGACTTACATACTTACCTAAGTAAACTCCCTTCCAAATAGAAAATAAAAGAAATAAAAGAAATGTTGCGAGAAGTCACCTCCTCCATGAAAGATGAGCTGCAAGACATAAAAAGGGATATGCTCTCCTTAGCAACAAGAACGGATTACATAGAAACAAACCAAAGCAAACGTATACAGAACCAGAAGGCATTAAACACAAAAATTAAAATGCGAAAACTGCGTATAGATGAGTTGCAAAGACACATGGACGAAGAAAATAGGGGTCGCCGAAACAACATAAGGGTTAGAGGAGTGCCAGAAATAGTAAAAGCTGAAGATATACATAATGCGATTTTACAAATATTCAACAGCTTACTCAACAAAGACCCTAACACAGAAATTGCTATTGACAGAGAACACAGAGTCCCAAAGCCCCTTTAAATGCTCCAAGGGATATACTGTGTTGCATTCACGATTTTAAGAAGAAATTCTCACAAAGGCAAAGGATGAGACTAACCTAACCTATGAGGACAATAACATTCACCTTTTTCAGGACATTTCCCGTTTAACCCTGATTAAAAGGAAACAACAGAAGCCTCTTACAACCAGACTGAGAGAAAAAGGGATCATGTACAAATGGGGATATCCGTTCTGCCTTTTAGCAAGATGTGATGGAATCCAATATACACTACAATCGGCAAATGAGACAAAGAACTTTTTCAGAAGCTCTAAATAGAGGACATTCCTCTACCTGGATGGGATGAAGAAAAGACGGACGACCAGGTGATGGACTTTACATTACAAGGGGAATGGTCAAAGACAGCAACACCAGGTCGACCCCCACACACCCCGAGATTCAGAGGAACACGTGAGCATAGTCTATCTGCAAGAAATATAAATGACTGATGGTTCCCTTATTCATAATGAAAAATGATTGAATAACTTCTCTTAACAGTCACATGTTGAGAGGTGTTTATAATGTTTCTGTGTTATTGAAATATCTATAACAATGCTAAAGTTGGTTAATGAAAGTTCTGCTTCAGACAACCCCCATGTTATAAAGTTCTATAGTTACTAAATGGCATTTATAAGATGTTATCCAAAATTTACACCCAACCAGGTCTATGATGATGTAGAAATACTATAAAAAGACCACCCTTCGCTGCAGACGAACACCAACCTCCCCAAATATTATTTGTGCCAATTCTTCCCCGATAACCTCAGGACTATAGCTCTGAGGAGTTATTGGTTTGGCCTTTATCTTGTTAAACTATAAAATGTTTCTTTACCTCACATTTCCTCTACTCTTTCCTAACTTACTTATTAAGAATCTAGAGAGACTACTGTTCCACAAACGAAGATCTTCAACTATGTGGGGGTAATGGTTCAAAAGAGCAATTTTTTGCAGCATTATAAATGGCGTTAGATAATTGTTTAATATACTCATTGAATGTTAATGGTCTATGAACCGAAGAAAAGGGCACAGATCCTTGGCAAATGCAAAAAAAAAGGGAGCTAAAATTGTTCTCCTCCAAGAGACACATTTTAAGGAAAATAAAATTCCTAGTATACTGAACTTGACATATAAATATATATATATATACTAGTAATAACAAAGATAAGAAAACTTTAGGGGTTATGATCCTAATTCATAAAACTTTACCCTTTACATATATAGATTTTATTAAAGATTCGGAGGGTAGAAATATAATGCTTAAAGGCAAATTGGGTAATTCACTGATTACGATAGCCAGTATTTATGCTCCTAACAAAGGGCAACCTGCCTTCATTTCTCACTTTCTAAAGCAGTTAGATGCATTCGCCAGGGGTATAGTCCTAGTAGGAGGTGATATGAACATATGAACATGGTGTTGAACCCTTTAGTGAATTCATCTAAGGGGAAAACAAGCTTATCATATAAATATTTAAAAAGGGTAAAACAAGCTTTGACACACCTGAATTTAATGGACATATGGGGATGCTACCACCCCAACACCAAAGATTATAAACATTATGCAAAACAATTCAACTGTTATAATAGGATTGATTATCTATTTATAAATCAGAATTGGTTGCACTTAGTAACGAAAGCAGATATTGGCCTGAAAACTTTATCTGATTATGCACAAGTTATGGTTGAAATAAGTATACCCAACTCTACTAAACCATTATATAATTGGAAACTCAATGACATTTTATTTCATACTGAAGAGAATAGATCACAAATTGAGAAATCTATACGTCAGATTATCACAGAAAATAACTTACCTGGAACAGATCCAGGGATTCTATGGGAGACACATAAATGTGTTATAAGGGGCCTTCTCATTTCCATGAGTTCTAACCAAAAAAAAAAAGAGAGAGGAAAAAGTTAAAAATCTTACTATTGAAATACAAAAATTAGAGAATACCCATAAAGAATCATTAGGAGTCCTCACCTGGAATAAACTAGAAGGGATTACAACTTAAAGCTCTCTTAGATCAATATTCTTACAAGTCGTATCTAAAATGCAAACAAAAAACATACGAATTAGGAGATAAATGTAGCAAACAGTTTGCCAATAAATTGAAAGAACTACTACCCCTTACACATATACAAGCCATCAAAGATAGGAGAAATGTAATGCACCATAACTCTGCAAAAATTGTGGTCTGTTTTAAAGAAATTTATCAGGAACTATATAATATAAAAAAAGACCCTCTTAACTCTGAGGAAGAGGAGAGAATAAAGCAATTTGTCAAAGATGCTAAAATACAGCATTTATCACAAAAGGAGGCAGAATGGCTAGATTCACCTTTTACAAAGGAAGAATTAGCCAAAATAATACAAGAACTACCAGTTAAAAAGAGCCCGGGTCCTCATGGATTTGGAGCTACATATTATAAGACGTTCAAAGATATCATTATAGAGCCTCTCCTTCAATACTTCAACTCTATAGGAACTAAGAGTAAAATTCCTAAACATGCTCAAGAAGCCCACATAACGATTATACCAAAACCTAACAAGGATTCTCAGTTATGTAGCAACTATAGGCCAATCTCACTTATCAATGTACAACAAACTATATGCCAAACAAACAACAAACTATATGCCAAATTAATAGTTAACAGATTAAGGAAATGTACTCCCCATATAATAAACCCAGAACAAACCGGTTTTGTCCCTAACAGGGAGGGAAAGTATAATGCCACTAGGTTATCTCTCTAATTCACTATGTTAAGAAAAAAGATATCCCGACTATGTTACCAACGACTGATGCAGAAAAAGCCTTTGATAGGGTATCCTGGATCTTCTTAAAATGAACACTAGAAGGGTTTGGCATTAAGGACATAACAATTAATAGGAACATGGCTTTATATGACTCCCCAACAGCAAAAGATAGAGTTAATGGAATCCTATCACCACAAATTACAATAAAAATGGTACACAGCAAGGTTGCCCTTTATCCCCAATTCTCTTTGTGATGGTTATGGCGACATTACTAAACACCATAAGGAATAACCCAGATATATCAGGATTAGTTATTAATAATAGAGAACATAAAACAGCTGCTTTTGTGGATGATTTGCTTTTATTTATTACAAAGCCAATAACTTCATTGCCGAATCTACCGTAATGAATCTCTTCAACCGGTTTGGAGAATTATCTAACTTTAAGATCAATTTCCATAAATCTGAGGAAATGAATATCGATCTACCTAAAAGAACAGTCAATCATCTCGCTGACTCCTTCCCATTCCAATGGACAAAAAGACCTACTTGGGGATAAAAATATCAAATGAGCTTTATATAAGGATAACGTGGCCCCACTACTTGAATCAACCCCATTACTACTGAGTAAATGGAAAAAATTAGGTTTGTCATGGATGGGAAGGATACAAGACCAAAGATCCTGTTCTTTCTACAAAACATTCCAATATTTGTTCCAAAATAGTTTTTCACAAAGATGAAAACAATAATATCTAATTTTATGTGGAGTGGAAAAACATCAAGAATAGGTTATCAAATGTTGACACTTAACAAATTGAAAAGAGGATTATCAGTACCTGATGTACATCTTTATTATACCTCAATACATCTGGCTAGAATTCTGCAATGGAAAAGGGAAAATTCAGAAAAAAATTGGTTAGAAGTAGAACAGGCAGAATCCTCTATTCCTCTATTACATTTAATTTGGGCTAAAGAATGTAACATTCCAGTTAATTTAAAACAACACCCTATAATAGGGCCAACCTCGAAAGTGCAGGGCAGGGCAGCCAAGATTCATCAGATGTCATGTCATCCACTGTCACGCTACTTACCTGGGTCCTCGGCGGGCTGTGCGGCGCAGGCGTCAGGAGGTGCGCGACGCACGGTTTCACGCCGGGCGGGCGCGCGCGTCCTGTCGCACGGGGTTGCGCACGTTGTGACGCAGGCGTGTGCGCGCGTGCGTTTTGACGTGCGACGCCCTTGGCGCATGCGCAATGCCTATTTATGGACGCCAGCGTTTATCCTCCTTGCTAATTGTTCTTGTTAGCTTCTGGACTTAGCATTACTACTGATCCTGAATTCCTGGTTTCTGATCCCTGCTTGTTCCTGGACCTCGCTGTTTTCTGCCTGCCTCTGACCTCGGACCTGTTTCCTCGTTTTTGAACCTTATTCTGGCTTCCTTGACCTCGGCCTGTCTGACCATTCTTCCGGATTTTCCTCGGCACTCCTGCCTATTTACACATCACCTCTCCTGTTCCCATTCCAGGGGTAGGCGCTGTGAAATCTGAAGGTGCTGTCAAAATCGTCTGATCGATCCTACTGACGAGATCCTTAAAGTAACAATTAGCCACAATGGATTCCGGTCAGGATGATGCACCTATTACCTCGCTGTCGCAGCAAATTGCCGCCTTAACCCAAGCGGTCCAAGAATTGCAAAGTGGTTACCAGCAGCTCCAAGCCAGTGTTCTGAATCCGCCTGTGGAAGATCCTGCTGCCTCTTCATCCGCTGCTGCTTCGGGGTCCGCTCTTTCCACCTCCCCTGCCGCACTGGAACCCAAAGTCTGCATGCCTGATTTTTTCTCTGGAGACAGATCCATGTTTCGCTCCTTTATGAACTCTTGCCAGTTATTGTTCACTCTGAAGCCTCGTACTTATTCCTCTGACCAAATGAAAGTAGGGGTGGTGATTTCGTTATTACGCGGCGAACCTCAAGCTTGGGCCCATCGTCTGATGGAAAGACAAAATCCAATTTTACACAACCTGTCTATGTTCTTTCAAGCAATGGCCTCTTTATACGATGATCCTAGACGTGCCTGCACTGCTGAAGCTGCTATTACTGCTCTACGCCAAGGTCGTCGCCCAGTGGAAGATTACGTTGCCGAGTTTAGACATTGGGCTATGGAGACAGAATGGAATGATAAAGCTCTCCGATACCAATTTCGTTTGGGGTTGTCTGAGGCCCTTAGAGACGAACTGGCTCGGGTAGGGGTTCCTGAGTCTTTACAAGAACTGTTCACACTCGTGATTCAGATTGATCGCAGATTACGTGAACGACGCTCTGAGAAATCGGCATCTCCATATTGGGCTACACCTAAAGCATCCCTGCTTCCAGAATCCCCTGTGTCAGTAGACTCCTCTGAACCCATGCAGATTGGGGTTCTCCGTCCTTCTATTTCCCCTGAAGAAAGAGCAAGAAGAAGACAATTGAATTTGTGCCTGTATTGTGGCAATTCTGGTCATCTCCTCAGATCGTGTCCAATACGTCCTGAGGGTAGGTCTCGTGATTTTGTGGTGTTGGGCCCTTACTCCCAAAAATTTGACTCTCATTTTTCTATTCCTCTGTCCCTTCAGTTCCACGAAAGAAGGATTGAGGTTTCCGCTATCATTGACTCCGGAGCTGGTGGGTGTTTCGTGGATAGGGAGTTCTCAAGAGCTCAAGGTCTTCCAATCAGGGACAAGGACACTCCCTTGGGGCTTCGATTAGCGGATGGAATGTCTCCGGCTTCAGGACCTATTACTTCTGAGACTCTGCCTTTAAAGATGTCCTGTTTTGATGTTCATGAAGAAATTATGATTTTTGATGTTGTCCCTTCACCTATGTTCCCTATTATTTTGGGTATGCCCTGGTTAATTAAACACAACCCATCCATCAATTGGGTGTCTAGAGAAATTTTGTTTCCTTCCACCTTTTGTCTCAAACAATGTCTAAAAGACTCTGCTTCTACCAGGTTGGTTACCCCTTTTGTCTTAATAAAGGAGAATTCCTTGCTTCCATCCGTCTATCAGGAATTTTCCGATGTTTTCGATGAAAAAGGCATTGATGTTCTACCTCCCCACAGGACTTACGACTGTCCCATTGAACTCTTTCCTGGGGCCCCGATTCCTTTTGGTAGAATTTATCCGCTCTCTCAACCTGAGTTAAAGGTTTTGAAGGATTATTTGGATGAAAACCTTGAGAAAAGATTTATCCGTCATTCTACCTCTCCTGCTGGCGCAGGAATATTCTTTGTGGAAAAGAAAGATAAGACTTTAAGACCCTGCATTGATTATAGAGACTTAAACAAAGTCACAATTAAAAATCGGTATCCTCTGCCGTTAATCCCGGAACTCTTCCAAAATCTCCGCTCTGCTGTAGTTTTTTCGAAATTGGACCTGAGAGGAGCATACAACTTAATTCGGATTCGTAAGGGAGATGAGTGGAAAACTGCATTCAGGACAAGATATGGACATTTCGAATACCTTGTTATGCCTTTCGGCCTTTGTAATGCTCCCGCTACATTTCAGCACTTTCTCAATGACATCTTTCGGGATTTTCTTGACGTTTTTGTTATTGTTTATTTGGATGACATTTTAGTCTTCTCCGAATCCCTTGCGGAACATCGCATTCATATGGAGAAAGTGCTGTCTCGTCTACGTTTGCACAAACTTTTTGCTAAACTGGAAAAGTGTGAATTTGAGAAAGAAGAGATTGAAATTTTGGGATTCCGAATATCCGGCGGGGGAATTTTAATGGACTCTAAGAAAGTGGAGGTTATCAAGAATTGGCCTGTTCCTTCCACTCGTAAGGAGGTCCAGCGATTTGTGGGATTTGCTAACTTCTACCGGAAATTTATTAAGAACTTTTCTGCTATTGTCCGTCCCATTACCGATTTGACGTCTGTTAAAAAGGAGTTTGAATGGTCCTCAGAAGCTCAAATTGCTTTTGAACATTTGAAGAATCTTTTTACTTCTGCACCAATCCTTCTTCACCCAGATCCATCTCTGCCTTTTATCCTAGAGGTTGATGCTTCTGATTTTGCTGTGGGTGCGGTGTTATCCCAAAGACCATGCTTCAAGGAGAGTCTTCATCCTATTGCCTATTTTTCTAAAAAACTTTCCGTTTCTGAAAGAAATTACTCAGTAGGGGATAAGGAATTATTTGCAATTAAGCTTGCACTCGAAGAGTGGAGACATTTTCTGGAAGGGACTCTTCATCCAATACTGATATTTACGGACCACAAAAACCTTGAATATCTGCGTTCAGCCAGGAGACTCAATCCAAGACAAGCCCGGTGGGCTCTTTTGTTTTCCCGTTTTGATTTTTTAATTTCTTTTCGTCCTGGATCCAAGAATGGTAAAGCCGACGCTTTATCCCGTTTATGCTCCACTGAATTGGCTCCACTTTCCAGTCCTGAAGACACCATTTTTCCCTCTAAGAACTTATTGCTCCTCCAGACGGATTTTGTGAGTCAACTTAAAGTATGTAAAGAACAAGTTATCAGCGAACTCCCCCGCAACATAGTGTTTTCCTGTAAAGACGATTTCGTTTTAACTAATGGAAGAATTTGTGTCCCTAAGAATCTTCAATATGAAGCCTTAAGACTAGTACATGATTCTCCCCTGGCTGGTCACTTGGGAATTTCGAAAACCTTACGTTTGGCGCAAAGACTCTTCTATTGGTCAGGTATCTCCAAAGACTGCAAGGCATATGTATTGTCATGTGAGGTGTGTGCTCGTGCCAAAAACCCTCGTTTACGCCCTCTAGGGTTGCTCCATCCTCTGTCCATTCCCAGCGGTCCTTGGCGTTCTATCTCTTTGGATTTCATTGTGGAACTTCCGCTATCTTCTGGCTGTAATACTATTTTTGTAGTAGTGGACAGACTTACCAAAATGGCTCACTTCATTGCTCTTCCCTGCCTTCCTTCTGCTGCTCAAACTGCTGATGTGTTTATTAAAGAAATTGTTAGGCTACACGGTCTTCCCCAGGAGATTGTGTCAGATCGGGGAACCCAGTTTACATCCAAATTCTGGAGAACTCTGTGAGCCAGCCTGAATATCAAAACATCTTTCACCTCTGCTTTTCATCCGCAGTCCAACGGACAGACGGAACGCACCAATCAAACTCTGGAACAATACCTCAGATGTTTTTCCACTTTTCTTCAAGATAATTGGGTTTCGTTACTTCCACTGGCTGAATTTTCATACAATAATTCTCATCATACCTCCTCAGATCAAACTCCGTTTTTTGCTAACTTTGGTTTTCATCCCACTCTTCTGCCCGATCTTCCTTCTGATCTGCTATTGCCTTCAGTTGAAGACCAGCTGAAGTTTTTGAAGGATAATATTCCGATTCTCCAACAGTCCATGAGCAAGGCTCAGAAAAACTTCAACTTTTATGCTGATAGGCATCGTAGACCTGATCCTGAGTTTAAAGTGGGGGATTTTGTCTGGCTTTCGACTAAGCATCTTAAATTGCAGTGTCCTACCAAGAAGCTGGGAGCTCGCTTTTTAGGTCCGTTTCCTGTGATCCAGAAAGTCAATGACGTGGCTTTTAAACTGAAGTTGCCAGCCACTTTCAAGGTGTATCCTGTGTTTCATTCCGCATTGTTGAAGCCTGTCCACCGTAATCCGTTCCCTGAACGTAGATCTACCCCTCCTGATCCCGTTCTAGTTGATGGGGAGTCGGAATTTGAGGTCGAGGATATTCTGGATTCTCGCGTTCGACGTTCTTCACTTCAGTATTTGGTTCGTTGGAAAGGCTATGGTCCCGAAGAGGATTCCTGGGAACCTGCTTCTCATCTCCATGCTCCTAGGATTGTTCGACGTTTCCATTTACGTCATCCGGAGAAGCCTGCTGCAGGTGTCGTCCAGAGGCCGACCATGAGGAAGGGGCAATGTCACGCTACTTACCTGGGTCCTCGGCGGGCTGTGCGGCGCAGGCGTCAGGAGGTGCGCGACGCACGGTTTCACGCCGGGCGGGCGCGCGCGTCCTGTCGCACGGGGTTGCGCACGTTGTGACGCAGGCGTGTGCGCGCGTGCGTTTTGACGTGCGACGCCCTTGGCGCATGCGCAATGCCTATTTATGGACGCCAGCGTTTATCCTCCTTGCTAATTGTTCTTGTTAGCTTCTGGACTTAGCATTACTACTGATCCTGAATTCCTGGTTTCTGATCCCTGCTTGTTCCTGGACCTCGCTGTTTTCTGCCTGCCTCTGACCTCGGACCTGTTTCCTCGTTTTTGAACCTTATTCTGGCTTCCTTGACCTCGGCCTGTCTGACCATTCTTCCGGATTTTCCTCGGCACTCCTGCCTATTTACACATCACCTCTCCTGTTCCCATTCCAGGGGTAGGCGCTGTGAAATCTGAAGGTGCTGTCAAAATCGTCTGATCGATCCTACTGACGAGATCCTTAAATCCACATAGATTACAAACGTTAAATCAAAATCTAGACTTCCCACCTAGTTTAGACAAACAAGCTTTTCGTCACTGGGAAATCTATAATAACAGACCAACTTTAGTATCTGACTTTATAAAGAACAGCAGGGTGATACCTCTAGCAATGGTACAAAAAAGATGGGGTAGTCATCCAAGAGATTCATATATCAGGTACATCATTTTATAAATAGAGGTCATTTTGTATTTGAGAATACTCCATTTACATTGTAGGAGAAACTCATCACCTTAACATCAGCAATTAAAAAACCCATGTCTGTAGTTTACAGGAATTTAAATGCAAATGGAGCACCTTTGAGTATCAGCTACAGAGAGGCATGGTAAAAAGAGTTATAGATAACCCTCACTGACGAGAACTGGAGTGCAATATATAAGTCAATACATAAGTCAACAGTGGCACCGAAAACACAAGAAATTAACTACAAGTTAAGGTGGCCATACACGGGCCGATAAAAGCTGCCGACAGACCGTGTTGGCAGCTTATTGGCCCGTGTATGGGGGCCCCCGACGGGCTTCCCCGATCGAGATCTGGCCGAAAGTCGGCCAGATCTCGATCGGATGGGTTTAAAAACCCCGTCGGATCGCGGCCGCATCTGTTCGTTGATGCGGTCCCGCGATCCAACCGCCCGTTTGTGAATGCTAGGATCCGATCGTTGGGCCCTAGGGCCCACGATCGGATCTGCCCGATATTGCCCACCTCAAGGTGGGCATATCGGAGGGAGATCCGCTTCTTTGGCGACATCGCCAAACGAGCGGATCTATCAGTGTATGGCCACCTTTACTATCTAGATGGTACTGTACACCAGAGAGACTACATAAGATATACCCAAATTCAGATAACCAGTGTTGGAGGTGTCAGACTGATGTAGGTAATTATACATATATTTGGTTTACATGTAAATCTTTGGAAAAATACTGGAAGGAGATTCAAGGTACAATAGAAAATATTTTGCAGGAAAACATAGCATCTGATTTTCTGCCCAAACTTGTTATGCACTATGATGTAACGAGTAATAAAATGATAAAAAGTAAGTTGCTATTACATATGATACAAGCAGCGAAAGCCTTAATCCCTACAATTTGGAAAAAAGTGGATCCACCGACATTCCGGGAATGGGTTAACCTTGTGGATGAAACGAGGAAAATGGAGGAAATAACAGCAATTAGCCATAACAATAGTGCTAAATTCTGGAAAATATGGTGCCCATGGTTGAAATATATGCATACAAATGAGTAAAATAAAAGTTAAATAAGAGGTTTATAAGATATGTTCTTCAAGCAAGTTGAAGGTAGTGAACTAATATTGTATAATTGGAGAAGAGTAAGTAGGGACAGTAGTATTCTATTTCCTCTCTTTTACTAGCGCAATACAAACTGAGAAGATATTAAGAATATGAACAATTTTATAGGGATTGTATAACTTATCACTGCTCAAATGTATGTTGTAATATGCTGGTATTACCTTTTTCTTTGCCCTTTGTTTACACCCCTGCCCTAAATCCACCCCTCTTTTCTTCTGTATCCCTCCCCATTTCTTCTTAAAATGACAAATAAAGATTTATTTAAAAAAAAAGAGTTCTGAAACCTGTCAGCCTATGAGTAAGTGCCCATTTAGGCATGAAATGTGTTAGGCCACTAGAATGTCCTAATGAAGTCTTTTTCATTTATCAAAACTTGAGCTACTGATTCACTAGCAAATGGACCTCACCCTACTTTGAATTCTACATACTCAACCCTGTCTGACAAACTGATAACGATTACACAAATTCAGGATTGTTCACCCAACATACAGTACACATACTTTGTATGATTTTAAAAGTATAAAGTTTCTACCAAAACCCTTTTCTCATCACTGATATTCTTTTTAACTATTAATACTGGTCTCTGGATTATCAACCTCCCACACACACATTTATAAATGTAAAATGGGCTATATTATTACAGCTATCAACCTACCTGATGCTTTTTCTGGGTTCATTAAGAAAAAGACCTTTTCACAAGTACAGACCAAGACTATTCAAAATACAATTGGGAGAGTTGTTCATGCCATTAAACAAAAATTTAAATGTGATTTCCCCAGCACATTGGAAATCATGTACATAGTATAGAAAGGTTACCTTAAACCGAGCTAAATCCATAGTCCATTAAATAGTGTAACCTAGAGCCAAAGTCTTTTGAATAGTTTATATCTATCTCGGAGACTCATTAATGTACCTTTTTGTGGGATTAGTTATACATGGAGGTCTTATAGTTTACTTTACTTGTGTTTTTATAATCTTTAATACGTCTCTGACAGAAAAGGGCCTCCCTACCCTCTAGTCTCTTCTAGCAGTCCATCCCACTGAGGGGAATGGAGAAATGTATCAAAAAGTAATTTGTGAAGAACAGAGAAACGGGAAAAAAGACATGAAACTCAAGAAAAAACATGAAAACATGGATATATGAATAAAGGATAGGGATGTTGTGCACAACAACTAAACAGAACACAAAAAAGAAGATGGGAAGATGAAATTGTGGAAGAAGAGAGATGGATACATTTTAATGAAAAAGACTAAAATATATTGAGAAGTAGTATAGGCCTGTGATCTATTATGAGTTCCTATAACAATCCTAACACTCCAGTAAAACATTTATTGTTAAGTCTTCCTTAGGGCTTAGCATTGAGCCACCAAATTCACTTTGTCTTGTATAAACAGGAGCCAGTGACAACAAAGACACTGATGTGTCCCGTACTTGTGCTCATCTACATTAGTAAAGATAGTTCTTGGCTGTAAATTGTTTTTTTACCTGAGGAAATTAACATTGTGCTCCAAGGATTTGAATTCATTTTGTTTGTGCTGATAATTTCTCTCTAACAGAGAAAACGTAATCTTGCAGGATTAACACACTTTAATCCGAAAAGACTGTGTGGCAAGAAGATCTGGAGAAAAATCTGCCTGTTTATATAATGCAAAATAATTCCTATGCAGGTAATGCTCTTTTATCCAGATCATACATATTCATTTTTTCTTTGACCCTTTTATTGTTTTAAAAAGAATACTGCTCTGAGACATGCATTAAAGGTGTATCATTTTCTTATTGAATGCAATTTATAATCATACAGTATATAATGAAGTGAAATCAGCTGATCGTCTGATGGATTCCTGGGGAGTGTGTATAAGCGAGACACAGAACCTGTTTATTACCTCCAGAGGCCGTACACGACAGGCCTGAAACATTTGCTAGGGAGATGTTATCTTCTTGTTCCCACTGGGGGATTTTTTTATGTGAATTGTGAGCACAGAAATGGAGCAATGTGTCAGTTCTTTATTCCTTCATTGGGGTGGACACTAAGCTGCAACATGTTGACTTACCTATTGCATTAAGTTAACAGAATGAAAAGCCTAGGGAAACATATAGTAGATCATGCTTTTTTTTTTTTTTTAAATAAAGCTGCACATGGAGACTGATGTTTAACAATGAAAATCACTTGATGTATGTGACAAAGAGAAAACACAACAAAAAGTCAGCGTATTCCAATACAAAACAAGTGACGATAAAATATAAAATACAGGAAAAACACATTGATCTGAGGCTGAGTTGTGCAAATTGTGCAAAGCAAGCATACATCATTCAAGATGATGGATTGGGCAATAGCACTCTAGGATATCTTTACTCCAGGAATCTTACTAACTGCGTAGTCTGCTCTCTGTTAGTATTGTTTTAGAGAGATGATTTGTACATGTTGACATGGGCGGATTTCCTGGTGGCAACAATCAATAATTTTATATGCTGTTGACTTAGTAGTTATATGGATGTCTTGCAGGCGTTCAATATATTTATTGTACAGGGTCTTACATAAGGATTTACCACCTTGGATTTTTCCAGAGTTTATGTGGAATGGAATTAAAATGAGTTTAGCTGGGATTATATTTCACTGACACAGTATAGTCAATCATTTTTTTTGGGAGGGGGGGTCTACAGAACACCTGGTATGCTTTGCAGTGAAATTTTTTTACCAGTGACAAATATTTCTCAGATTCTGCACTAGAATTTGTGTGTTTTGTTTTGCTGGAATAAATAGCCTTTTCACTGAAAAATCACCAATGGCATTATTAGTTTTCTCCATTTTGCATTTGCAAAAAAACCCCAAAAACTGCTAGGATTAAAGAAAAACAACTGCTTTGCTGGTAAAAACGCCCCTTGGTTCAAATGTATTTAGTGAAATTGGGTGAAATTTGGCTGACATTTCGCCACTTCACCATTTTTCATTGATTCATTAATGTTTCGCAATTTTGCTTATTGTTAAACAATTATCATTGTAAAATCAAAGAGGTATCAAAACAAGGCTGAGGAGCACCAGTCAGAATTGGGTTAACCACACAGCCAAAGCAACAGTTGTTTCAAACTAAGGGGCAGATTTATTATGTAGTTGACAAAACTTGCCACAAAATGCCCGGCTTTGCTAAAGCCCGAAGCAGTGTAAAGTTACAGTGTAAAGTAAGACCATTAAATCTGGCATTTGCACGGTGTAAAATAAAACACACCTTGATAAATTTGCAATTTTTACACAGCTTTTTACACAATGGTTTTTCCTACCTAATTTTGTTTTAAGCCGTATAAAAAAATTGACCTCTATGTATCTTTGTGGGAAATGTAAAAAAAATAAAGGGGAAAAATTGCAAGAAAAAATGATGCTCTTCATTTGACTTTTATAATGTTGCAAAGTGCATTGTATATTTTTAAGGCATGCTTGAAAATATTTACGTTTTACTATATACACTGTGCACCTGGGGCAAACAAAATGATTTGCAGTTCTGCTCCCATTTGTCCCATAGGGTCGCTTAATATTTTTTGAGTTTGCAGAAGCTATTTGTGCAGTTTGTGGACAAAGCAATCATTTTTCACATTGCACATACTTATTAAGATCCCCCTAAATGCCTTAGAATGGTCAAGTCAAGTCTTGATTTATTTGCCTAGTAAATACACTACAGAGTTGTGAATTTGCCACCTTTTTCTCAAAAGAGCTACTGTCTATAAATATGAAATGTGCTTGCCACTGCACACAGATAGTGCTGTCACGATTATAAATCCGTCAAAAACATAACTCATGCACCCAAACTATACAAATGTCTCTAGACCCTTCATACATCAGCAGCTGCTAAATTGTTAGTGGAATTCTTATGGTCCCAGTAGCAGTCCGACAGCCATGCAGAGTACTTTTGGAATGATATGGATACAAGCACTGCATGTACGAGTACCTCAAAACCAATAAAAATAGCTTTTGAGAAACGGATGTGTGCAGAGCTTTACCATCATATTTAATAGGCTTTTCAGAGATGAATATTTGACAATAGTATTGCTCATTCTCGAAAGGTGCCACTTGAGATCACCAGAAGAAAAATGTAACTGTAAATTTGTTACAAATGACACCAGTCTGTAGTATCAAAATAATTTTCTCTGAAAACTTTCATCCTGTAAGGATATCAATTTCTTTGATTTTTTTTTTGTTGTTTTCTATTTAATTCCAAATTGGATTTCTAAATGTTTAATTAATTTCTGTATTACTTGAAAAACATGTGACAATTGATTTAATCACACATGAAATATACGTTTTCACTGTCCCTATAGAAAAGCACGCTCTGTTCCTTCTGTGAATTCCCAGGAAGAGCCTTTGAGAAAAGCGAATAATTACTTACCAGAAAGCATTGCTCTGCTAGATGTCTTCACAGTTATCTCTTATGTGTTTAATGCAATAAAGCATGAAGCAATTTATTTAATGCACTTCTCTATTCACATGTGATCGAGCTCACCGATCCCTGTAACCTGTTCAAAACAGATGGGGCCTTTGGCACTACCTTCTCTATTTAAATAGCTTAAAGGGGCATTGTGTGTCTATTAATATTAAAGTAAAAAAACGTTTCACCCTTTCTTGCACACTGGTAAATCATAGAACATTTACAATGATGCCAGTGGGAGTAGTATATGCACATACAGTTATTATATATAGGGCATCCTGTGTGCAGCTCTTATAGATAGGACCTCCATAATAGGGCTAGGCCAGCACAGTTTCAAAACAGTTTAATTTTACATTCTACAATATGTAAGATATAAACATCTGCATTTTTTCATATTTTTTTCATTCTGTTCATTATGAACCATTCTTATTTTCTGCATTTTATAATTTGCCACTGAGACATCTTTTTATTTCTATTTTATTGCATACAACATAGTTAAGGCCTAAGTTACCCTATAAGGTTTAAGTGTGTTATTACATCTTATAAGTATAAGGTCATAAAATTCTACTTTTATCTTCCACTGGTACATGTCCATTTCGATCAAATTCAAATAAATAATCAACATTGGCATAAAATGCAAAAAATAAAAAAAGGATCTAGATCTGCCCAGGAAAGTTTGTTACTGTGGATATAGGGATCGTTACTGGGTCTGCCAGATTATATAATGAGCTGCCTATCAATAAAGCGATACAAAAGATATAGGAGTATGCACTTTACTAGATGGACAACTGAAATAACAGCAAAGAGAAGAACTTTAAGTGGATTGGGCAATGCAAAATGTAAAAATGAGCTGAGAGAGGATGGGAGGTTTAGTAGTATCAGTTGCACATAATAAAGTTATATTCTCAGCAAGTACAGCTTCAATGGGATAAATGGCCTTTTGCAGCAGCGCTAAGTAATTTTTCATTGTGACGTTCAGAAACTAGATCATATGCTCAGTACATATATATCTTACTCTACTGAGTACAGGTCAATTTCAGCCTTATTGACACTGCTCTGTGCCACTTACACAAATTTGAGATTGCAAGGTCACCTTGCATGTAGATCAAGCAAATTCCCTGGCTACTTTATTAAATTTAACAATATTGTTACTGTTTTGGTGTTGAAGGCTTAACCAAAAAAATTGAATTATGAAGTATAGTTTATGTTCAGGCCTTATACATTTCATAATTAAACAGAAGAGCAGTAACAGGGAGCAGTATGGTGGTTTACTTCTAATGGTAATTTAAAGCAATGCCTCTGGTTTAAGTAGTCGTATAAATTTTTATATATCTATAAATGTATGGTGGCACAGGAAAATGGCATGTTGTAACCTTATACTTAATTTCTTTTTGTAACTTTTTTTATTAGCAAGAAAAAGAGTCATACATAATCATGAGCCTTGCAAAATAACACAAGTCATCACAAACAGTGTTGAACAGTTACAGGGTCCATGAGGTTCCCTCAGGTTTAAAGGATAATCAAAGAAAAAAAAAAGGGGGGGGGGAGGTAGAAAAGAAGGTGGGGGGTGGGGGAGGGGGAAAGAATGGGGGGAGGGAGTGGGCAAAAAAAAAAAAAAAGGTAAAGGTAAGTGAGAGAATAATAGAGGTAAAAAACGAAATAAAATAATAAAGAACCAGAACAGTCAGCCTTGGGTCGATAACATACTTTGAGTTAGTATCATGAAAGCATGAAAGTAAAACTCTGTGGTAACAAATCTTGTGTTAACCTCTAGGCACATGAGCCTTACTCTGCCAGACCCCCAAGTACCCAAACAGACCAGATCTGCAAGTATTTATGGGTTTTGTTCTGTAAAAAAGCTATTCTTTCCTCAAAAAATCAATTACTGTTAACCCTAGTTATCGCTTCAGTTAAGTCCTTATACTTAATTTGTCTATGTGTCTACTACACATATCTAGCTTGCATGGGTAACTAGACTGGGTGAAAAAATTTTTAGATTACAAATGAGAAAACAATATCACATGTGTCATTCTCCTGTCTCATAGCCAGCTCTGGGCCATATTAAAATTACAGGTATGGGACCTGTTATCCAGAATGCTCGGGACCTGGGGCTTTCCGGATAATGATCTTTCTGTAATTTGGATCTTCATACCTTAAGTCTACTAGAAAATCATGTAAACATTAAATAAATCCAATAGGCTAGTTCTGCTTCCATAAGGATAAATTATATCTTAGAATCTTAGTTTGAATCAAGTACAAGGTACTATTTTATTATTACATAGAAATGTGGGTTACTTAGATAAAATGGGATCCTAGATAATGGGTTTCCAAGAAACAGATCCCATACCTGTACTTTACAGTTCAGAGCTTTAAACTACAAATTGCATAGTGATATATCATTAAGATAACCCCTACTTCTGTTTTCCAGTGCCATGATCTAAATATTTGCTGTCTGTGAAAACACTGTAATGGAAAGTCAGTTCAGATGACAAATAGTTGTATTTAAAATCAAGCTGAGTAATTTTTTTGTATTTGGTTTGAACTGTTTTTCTGTTAAGAAATATAGGAAGTATATATAGTACTATACATAGTAAGGTTGTACCTGAGATTTTTGCATTCAGATAAAAAAAATCTCACACATGTTAGCTATGTTCATACTAGAAAACTAAGTACAGATATATTCATTAGGCTTTGCACCACAAACATTTTCCATGAATCTCAAAAAATCTGCAGTTTTCCCATTTTTTTAAAAAAACGCTCTAAAAATTCACTTTGTTTAAAAAGTTGAGGTCCTATAGAAGTCACTAGGAGCTGGACTGATCTTACTGGACCGTTTAAATCAATTTGGACTTTTTAGAGGTTTTCTGATTTTCGCTAGAAATAGTCCGAAAATACAAAGGTTTTAGAGGTATTCATATTTTGTAGCGCATTGTTCAGCGTAATTTTACATTCATACTTTTTTATTCTGATTTTTTAATAAATGTTATGACATTCGTAGTTTACTAAAACTTGACTATTTTGAAAAAAATTCAACCAAACTCCGAAACCAAAATCCCCTTAATTAAACAATAATTATTCTCGAAAAGAAATGATGCAGCAAAAAGTTGCAACAAAAATTGAGAGTCAATTCCAAACTTTTTCTTATTGTGATTCAGAAAACTCGACTTTATTGAATTGTCTCCCCGAAAACATAAATTTATTGGATTCTTGAAAGAAAACCAGCTCAAATAGCCGAAACTATAGAGATAGGATTTCAATAGATTTTAGTCCGGAGTATTTTTGGTTTCGAAATTTAGCAGCTTCAGAGCATAATAAATCTAGAACAATTTGAGTTTTTATTTTCCTTTAAAAAATAGAATTTTCCCCTTCACCAGAAAAAGTTGAGGTTTAATAAATAGGCCCCTTAGCGTGCATTTGGCTTGCCAAAGCTGTGGCATAACTGCCATACATGCAGTTTAGGACTGGGGTGTGTGTCGCACTGGGGCTGCCATCTCAGGGCCCTACATCTCAGTTACCAGATCCTCCATATTGGAAGCCTAGCTCCATCCTCCCAACCTCCCACATATGCTTGCTCATTTGCTACTTTTTCCCTTTTTTTCCCCTTGATTGCGATTAATGGTGCATTGGGGGAGCACAGTGCCTACAGTTCCTGGCAAGGGGCCTGCCTAAGTCTGCAGGACCCATAAGGTTTTTTCCCTGATGTCCCCTTGGCCCAATCTGACACTACATACAGCAACCTCAGATGACTCTATTTTATGCAGGCCTTCAAAGTAGTCCACAGGAGCTCATAATCTTGGATCTTGTTAGGCTGTCTTAAGTGTCAGTGACACTGCACATGCCCTGTGTGGGCAGCTGCTGAGAAGCTAAGTATAGGGGTCATCCAAAATCATCAAATGACAAAAGGTTCATCTGAAATAGTTGCTGATGCTCCAGGACTGCTTATTAAATTCTAATGCAAAATGCTCTGCTTTATGAACTGTCTTATAGATATATTTTATTTGTCTGTAAAGCCACTGCAATTATACCATTTATTTGCAGCAACTGTGTTTTTTGTTATAGCAATATGTTTTCACCCTATAGGCCAATAGAGAATCATATATTATATTTGACTCCCTATTTTATGTTTATCACTATTTAATAACTAAAATCATTGTATTTTAAACAGCTTATCTGCTAATGGACTGAGTGGCGGGCCCATTGATTATATACTAGCTTATCTAAAAATGTATATTATTCTTTATAAACTGTATTAGAACTTTACAAGCAAATGCCTGATTTTTTTTCAGACAAATAGTTCATTTTATTTAAATAAACATGACACCATTGCATTCTAATAAATTATAATCATGATAAGAAGGCCTGGGATATTCCATACTTCTCAATTCTAGGTACTGCTGCATTATTAGTTGCTAGAAAGACTGCAACTGAAGGCAACTAAGAAGGCAAATTCTACCCAACCACACCCAGCATAGTTGCTGTTACATGTATGTGCACCATTTTGTGTGAGCCATGTGAGAAACTGGGCATCAGCAGCTATGCTGAGATCCTGTTCATATCAAGCTTGGAGAATAGTAGCATATCAGGAACTGAGTGATGTATTTGCCATGGTCTGAGGTTGGTATTTCATCAGGAAAAGGTGGCTAGAAGATGCACTTTGGTACCCATATGGGGGATGTGATGTCAACACCTGTTATTCTAGGTTAGAGATCACCAACCAGTGGTTTACAAGCAACATATCACTCACCGTGGCTCTTGATGTTGCTCCCAGTGGCATCAAAGCAGGTGCTCATTTTTGGATTTCTGACATGGAAGCAACTTTTGGAGGCATAAAAACCATGTGTACTGCCAAACTGACTCACTTGTAGTTTGTCAGTCTTCATAGGGGCTACCAATTAATGGCCACCCCTAGAATGATTTATCCTTGAATTGCTCCTCAACACAAGCATGTGGCTCACAGGTAAAAAAAAAAAGTTGAGGACCCCTGCTCTAGGTGATGACAACTGCAAGAAAGACTAATGGCTGGAACCATTCTTAGAATGTATATAAGAGGAAACATAGTAATGGCAATGATTGCAAGCTTTGCCCATGCTAATTTGAATGCCCTGTTAAAGTTCAGAAAAGAAAATGGAAGACTTACTTTTCTACATGTATTTATCAGGACTGGCTCTAGGGGTAGGCAGAAGAGGTATGTGCCAAGAGAGCATTGGAAGGGACGTAAGCCACTCACCAACTCGAAGTTCTGATCCTTTTGCCATATCTTTGAATGGTTCCTAGGTCATCTTAATACCTCTGAAGAAAGGAGCCAGTAGCAAAAACTGTAATCAGCTGTGTGAGTACTAGGAATGGTAATAACAAAGTGGAAGTAGGAGCCTTTAGTGACTTCACAAGTGCATCCCTTTTGTATCAGTGACCCATGAGAAACCACATCTAAAATATGTCTCCTATGTGAATACCAAATAGAACAAGATATGGTACACACAATTGTGTACCCTTTGCACAAAAATGCATAAAATGGATTACAGCAAAAACATACTGCAGTGAAATATGTTATTTTATGCATTTGTACAAATACATGACTTTTTCTTTCTTACTGCTTGCAGAGGATTACCATCTGGCTGTATATTCCATGCTCTCTAGCTACATCTGTGTGATCATGTCTTTTATGTGATCATGTTTATTATACTAATAAAAAGACACCCATTAACTGTTATTCCTTATGTTGAATGACTGGGTCTTTTACTTTCTTGAATTTACTGTTGTGGTATTACATTACCTAAAATATGTTTTATCCTTGTGGAAAACTGCAGTCTAGTCATGTTTTGTGACAGAGCATGCAGCCATGTTTTATGGCACAGCACAGAGATAAGCGGTTGTCAGGGACAGATCAATGATTCACTGCCTGGATGTGAAAGATAATAAAGTTAAACTAACATGAAGCAGGCAAGAACACAGTATCTTGAAGACTTATATGCCAACAGTCACAGTCACTAAAAAGGAAAAAAAAACAACACCACGGCTTAAACCATGTTAAAAATAAACAAGATTGGACCAAAAAGAAAAAGCATGCAATGATATCTGTTTAAGGCAAGCCCTATGTAAAAGTCATTCAATGACTTCATACTGTACAAAAATAATAATGCTTCAAATCAAACCACATTTCTGTTTAGCTATTGTGAAAAATCCAAGAAACACAGGTGCAAACTGAGATAGTGTAATCCTACAGTAAATTGGTTTTAAGGTTTATTCCAACATAAAAGAAAAGTACTCAAATTAAAATTATAATTTAATAAAATAGAAATATGTTGTTGCCACTAAAAATCTAAACTATAATAAAAATTAACAGTTTGTGTGTGTTTGTGTATATTACATAGTAACATAGTAAGTAAGGTTGAAAAAAGACACATGTCCATCGAGTTCAACCTTTTTTTTTTTTTTTTTTATTAACTACCTAACTGCCAGTTGATCCAGAGGAAGGCAAAAAACCCATCTGAAGCCTCTCCAATTTGCCTTAGAGGGAAAAAAATTCCTTCCTGACTCCAAAATGGCAATCGGACTAGTCCCTGGATCAACTTGGACTATGACCTATTTCCCATAACGCTGTATTCCCTTACTTGCTAAAAAGCCATCCAACCCCTTCTTAAAGCTATCTAATGTATCAGCCTGTACAACTGATTCAGGGAGAGAATTCCACATCTTCACAGCTCTCACTGTAAAAAACCCCTTCCGAATATTTAGGCGGAACCTCTTTTCTTCTAATCGGAATGGGTGACCTCGTGTCAGCTGGAAAGACCTACTGGTAAATAAAGCATTAGAGAGATTATTATATGATCCCCTTATATATTTATACATAGTCATCATATCACCCCTTAAGCGCCTCTTCTCCAGCGTGAACATCCCCAATTTGGCCAGTCTTTCCTCATAGCTAAGATTTTCAATACCTTTTACCAGCTTAGTTGCCCTTCTCTGTACCCTCTCTAATACAATAATGTCCTGTTTGAGTGATGGAGACCAAAACTGTACGGCATATTCTAGATGGGGCCTTACAAGTGCTCTATACAGTGGAAGAATGACCCCCTCCTCCCTTGACTCTATGCCCCTTTTAATACAGCTCAAGACCTTATTTGCCCTTGATGCTGCTGACTGGCATTGCTTGCTACAGCCAAGTTTATCATCTACAAGGACTCCAAGGTCCTTTTCCATAATGGATTTGCCTAGTGCAGTCCCATTAAGGGCATAAGTGGCTTGGATATTTTTACATCCCAGGTGCATGACTTTACATTTATCAACATTGAATCTCATTTGCCACTTAGCTACCCAGATTGCCAGTTTGTCAAGATCATGTTGCAAGGATGCCACATCCTGGATGGAATTAATTGGGCTGGATAGTTTTGTGTCATCTGCAAACACTGATACATTACTTACAACACCCTCCCCTAAGTCATTAATGAACAAATTAAATAAAAGTGGACCCAATACTGAGCCCTGGGGGACCCCACTAAGAACCTTACTCCAAGTAGAGAATGTCCCATTAACAACCACCCTCTGTACCCGATCCTGTAGCCAGTTTCCTATCCATGTGCAAACGACTTCATTAAGCCCAACAGACCTTAGTTTAGAAAGCAGTCGTTTGTGGGGCACAGTATCAAACGCTTTGGCGAAATCCAAATAGATCACATCTACTGCCCCCCCAGTATCCAGAATCTTACTTACCACATCATAAAATTATTATTATTATTATTATTATTAATAACATGTATTTATATAGTGCCAACATATTGCGTAGCACTTTAAAGTAAATGTGATTATACAACTAAATCACATGAATTATATACATAACATATGGAGTTACATACATCACAATCAATACAGGTACAAAAAGGTGAGGAAGGCCCTATGCATAGGCATACACTCTAAAGGGAAGGGAGTAATACACAAGGTGTGGGATTGGGCAAGATTGAATTAAGTGGGTGAGAAATGTGGTATTGTATGTGGTGTTGCGTTTGGTAGTTAAGCAGAGTGAGGGTAGGCTTCTCAAAAGAAGTGCGTTTTATGAGATTTCTTGAAAGCAGAAAGGTTGGGAGAAAGTCGGACAGACCGTGGGAGAGAGTTCCAGAGGAGGGGTGCAGCCCTTGGTTGAGTAGCAGGTCAGTAGAAGAGCGTAGTAAGCGGTTGGGTGAGTATATAGAGATGAGTTCAGAGATGTAGGGTGGGGCATATATATATATATATATAATACACAAAAGCCATGAATATCTTGTAAATTATATCCTTAAAAAACAGTGAGTTCTGATGTCATTTCTGTCACATAACTCACTGAAACGTGTGTATTATAATAAATAAAGTACCCCCAGTTGCAAAATATGAGGATATTAGAAGTTACCTCGGTGTTCCATGACCTGTATAAAAACACTCGGCCTTCAGCCTCCTGTTTCTATATGGCCATGAAACTCCTCGGTAACTTATAATATCCTTATATTTTACAAGAGGGGGTACTTTATTCAATATATATATATATATATATTCTTTCTTTTTCTAAAGAACAATTCAATCCCTAAATGAAATGTCACCAAATTCCTTCCTTTATATGGTTTTCATTTTTCTTATTCTCCTTTTTTTTTGGACCTATTGTTACACATTAAGATGGTCACGAGTCCCAAGATCCTTGGCCCTTTTCAGATGTACCTGGACTTGGACTAATGAGCATGCTGTTGGCCAAACAGTGCTTTTTCCTTAACACAGAAACTGCTGTAATTTTGTTTCAAAAGAAAAGAGATATCAGTCTTACGGGGGAATGTAATAGAAATCGCTAACGGAAAAACTATTCGCAATGCGAAAAGTTATGCCTTTGCGCGAACAAATTTAGCTTTGTGCGAATTTAATATAGCTTTTGCGAGGCCGGAAACTGTTTAGCGACCAGGATTGTGATTCAAAGTAAACCTGTTTACTATGCCCCTAGTTCTCTACAGAAGTCGATGAAAAAACATAGAAAACTAAACATAGAAAACTAAACATAGAAAACCATCCACTAGTGAAAACTCTACTGACCAATATAATGGATGAAAGAGAATTTATCAGTTATAATGCTGATTATCTGCGCTGTGTCAGGCATCTTTATACACAATGATTATTACGTTATTTTTACATTATTATATTATTGTAATCAGATATTTGGATGAAACACAGACTTGTTCCGTTCTAAAGAAAATGTGCTCAAACCTTCCAACTCCAGTTGCAGGAACAAAGAACAAGGCATCTTCAAATGTTTTTTTTGTTTTTTTTTCTGGATCAACAAGCAGTTAGGCGGGTTAAAGTATAGTAAAATGGTTGAACTTGAACTTGATGGAGATGTGTCTTTTTTCAACCTACCTTACTATGTTACTATGAGTCAGATTTAAACAGACCAGCTGGGATTCTCATTGTGGGACAGTTAAAAAAACAATTTGTGTTTTGCGAATGCAACTTGGTGAATAACACAATGGAGTGAGATCCAAACTGGTGCATTCCTCAATGTAACAGCTAACAGCCTGGGTGCTGGTAAAAACTTACATATAATTAATGATAAAAGACCGCACTCACAGGACTTCACATGAAAAAAAGCCACAAGGGCTGTGGATTTATTCCTCAACGTTTCTGCTACCAAACTGTAGCCGTCCTCAGGAGGGCGGCTGAGGATGGCTACAGTTTGGTAGATGAAACGTTGAGGAATAAATCCACAGCCCTTGTGGCTTTTTTTTCATGTGAAGTCCTGTGAGTGCGGTCTTTTATCATTAATTATATATATATATGTATATATATATATATATACATATATATATATATATATATATATATATATATATAGTACATTGCAAAGCTATGTACAATGTTATCCTGATTAGTGATGGGCGAATTTGTCCCGTTTCACCAAGAATTTTGTGAATTTCCTGCAAAATTAGCGAAACGCCGATTTTGACGCGGGTGACAATTCGCCAGCGTCAAAATGGGCGCTGGTGTCAATGTTGATGCAGGCGCCCATTAAAGTCAATGGACGTCCGTTAATCATCACCAGCATCATAATTGTCCTAATTCCGTCAGAATTTTCTGCAGAAAATTCATGAATTTATTTGCAGGCAGCGAAATGCGGAAATTCGCAGTGAATTCTCATCTGGCGAATAAATTCGGCCATCAATAATCCTGATCCTTATTCATGTACTGTAACCAACCTAAGAATGGAAAGAAAAATGTGATTGTTATCATAATTGCTGACCATTAAATAAAGATGATTTCATTTTATTAGATTTCAGAATTGTGTGTGTGTGTGTGTGCGTGCGTGCATATATAATGTGTATTTATGAAAACTAGGGATGCACCAAATCCAGGATTTGGTTCGGGATTCGGCCAGGATTCGGCCTTTTTCAGCAGGATTCGGATTCGGCCGAATCCTTCTACACGGCCGAACCGAATCCTAATTTGCATACGCAAATTAGGGGCGGGGAGGGAAATTGTGTGAATTTTTGTCAGAAAACAAGGAAGTAAAAAATGTTTTCCCCTTCCGTTCCTAATTTGCATATGCAAATTAGGGTTCGGATTCGGTTCGGTATTCGGCCGAATCTTTCACGAAGGATTCGGGGGTTCGGCCGAATCCAAAAAAGGGGATTCGGTGCATCCCTAATGAAAACACCTTCTCCACTTACATAAGTCTCTGAGGTAAAATCATATATATTTTTTTTTAATTAAACACAGTTGTTTTGCAATAGCTGTGCGCCCATGGACATAATCAATTTGCATTTCAATTGTACATACCCTTTCAACCTTTCAATAATCAAGGCTGTTCTATGTGCTATCTAATCGCTAGCTGGGTGGTAAATGAATTAGAAAGAGGATTTGAAATGCTCCTATGGTTGATTTTAGATGGAAGCATTATGGATGATTATTGCAGTTGCTAGCGTATTAGGGATGGTGGATTTTTTCGCCTTGTTTCGCCAAAAAAAATGACGGCAATAGACTTGTTTGGTATCGTGCATCAAAAAAAGACGCGCGTCAAAAAAATTTTGACTCCCACAGACTTAAATGGGCGTCTGCGACATTTCGCCAGCGGCAAATTTTTGGCAAATGAAATGTGTCAAATTCGCCCATCCATATATACAGTATATATATATATATATATATATATATATATATATATATATATATATATATATATATCTATCTATATATATATATATCTGAAAAAAAATCTTTAGTTACATATGTAAACAGGCTACAGCATGCTATCAATTATCTTCATGTTGAAGCAATACAACATAGTTAATAGAAAAGGTTATACTGCATCTAACCTGCAATCTAACAACTTTAACTATAATAAATTCAGAACATAAAATGCACCCACTCATTATTTCAAGAATGCTTATTTATCTCTTTTGGACAGTCATAGGCAGTTGAATAACTGCATGAGGCAATGTTAAATTAAAATTTGTCACAATGAAAATCCCAGTAATGAATGTGAATTTTTAACACGCCTCTCTGCCTGTCTCATTGTTTTCTGTTGCTTGGGTCAAGCAAACAAAGCTATATAATAGTATTCGAGGGTTACATAGTTACATAGTTACATAGTTTAATCAGATTGAAAAAAGACCATCAACTACTTTCACATAAATTCTATATACCGTATATACTCGAGTATAAGCCGACCCGAGTATAAGCCGAGGTACCTAATTTTACCTACGAAAACCACATTCTGCCAAAGCGACCCCCCCAGCGATCAACCGGACTTCTTTGCAAAGCTGATGGTGACAGAGAATTGCCAAATGGATTACTGTGTGCATTGTCCCACTGTCCCACTACCATGTGCAGAGTGTGCTGTTTGATATTGCCATCACTGTTAATCTTTCGTATAACCAACAGAGGGCGCTGTGTGATATTGCAGTCACTGTTATTCTTTCATATAACCAACAGAGGGCGCTGTGCGATATTGCAGTCACTGTTAATCTTTCATATAACCAACAGATGGCGCTGTGTGATATTGCAGTCACTGTTATTCTTCCATATAACCAACAGAGGGCACTGTGTGATATTGCAGTCACTGTTAATCTTTCATATAACCAACAGAGGGCGCACTGTTATTCTTTCATACAACCAACAGATGGCGCTGTGTGATATTGCAGTCACTGTTATTCTTTCATACAACCAACAGATGGTGCTGTGTGATATTGCAGTCACTGTTATTCTTTAATATAACCAACAGAGGGCGCACTGTTATTCTTTCATACAACCAACAGATGGTGCTGTGTGATATTGCAGTCACTGTTATTCTTTAATATAACCAACAGAGGGCGCACTGTTATTCTTTCATATAACCAACAGATGGCACTGTGTGATATTGCAGTTACTGTTAATCTTTCATATAACCAACAGAGGGCGCACTGTTATTCTTTCATATAACCAACAGAGGGCACTGTGTGATATTGCAGTCACTGTTATTCTTTCATATAACCAACAGATGGCGATGTGTGATATTGCAGTCACTGTTATTCTTTCATATAACCAACAGAGGGTGCACTGTTATTCTTTCATATAACCAACAGAGGGTATTGTGGGATATTGCAGTCTCTCCCCAAGTGAACTGTTGGTATAAGAATGATAAAAAGTGACTGCAATCTCAGCTACTCGGGTTGGGTACCGCTGACCGAGTATAAGCCGAGGTAGACTTTTTCAGCACATTTTGGATGCTGAAAAACTCGGCTTATACTCGGGTATATATGGTACCCATATCTATACTAAATATAGAGTTAAGTATCTCAATAGCCTTTGATATTATGTCTGTCCAAAAAATCATCCAAGCCACTCTTAAAGGCATTAACTGAATCAGCCATCACAACATCACCCGGCAGTGCATTCCACAACCTCACTGTCCTGACTGTGAAGAACCCCCTATGTTGCTTCAAATGAAAGTTCTTTTCTTCTAGTCTAAAGGGGTGGCCTCTGGTACGGTGATCCTCTTTATGGGTAAAAAGGTCCCCTGCCATTTGTCTATAATGTCCTCTAATGTACTTGTAAAGAGTAATCATGTCATGATTAGGGATGTAGCGAACGTCGGAAAAAAAGTTCGCGAACATATTCGCGAACTTGCGCAAAAATGCGAGCGGTTCGCGAACGGTTCGCGAACCCCATAGACTTCAATGGGAAGGCGAACTTTAACATCTAAAAAAGACATTTCTGGCCAGAAAAATGATTTTAAAGTTGTTTAAAGGGTGCAACGACCTGGACAGTGGCATGCCAGAGGGGGATCAAGGGCAAAAATGTATCTGAAAAATCTGCCTGTGTGTGCTTGGAAGAGATAGTGTAGGGGGAGAGCTGTTAGTGATTTCAGGGACAGATGATAGTAAGTTTGCTGGCTAGTAATCTGCTTGATACTGCTCTGTATTGGAACAAAAAAATAAATAAAAGCAGTCCTTACAAGGACTACTGTTATTGCAGCAGTCAGCAGATGAGATCAGAAGCAGGACAGCTGCCCACTGCAGCTACATACAGAGCACTGCAGTAGAAGGTAGATTACTAGCCAGCAAAGCTACCTAAGCTTAAATGTCCCTCAAACCCCTGCAGACTTCTGTCCCTCCAATAACAGAGCAGTATCAAAACGATTACTAGCCAGCAAACTTTCAACTGTCCCTGAAATCACTAACAGGCAGCAGCTCTCTCCCTACACTATCTCTTCAGCACACACAGGCAGAGTGAAAAAACGCTGCAGGGCTTCGGTTTTTATAGGGAAGGGGAGTGGTCCAGGGGAGAGCTTCCTGATTGGCTGCCATGTACCTGCTGGTCTGGGGTGAGAGGGCAAAAAAAAGCACCAACAATGGCGAACCCAAAATGGCGAACGTCGCGCGACGTTCGCGAACTTCCGGCGAGCGCGAACACCCGATGTTCGCGCGAACAAGTTCGCCGGCGAACAGTTCGCGCCATCTCTAGTCATGATGTGTAATCATGAAAAAAACAACCCCAACCTTGATAGTCTACCCACATAATTTAAGTCTTCCGTCCCTCTAACCAATTTAGTTGCACGTCTCTGCACTCTCTCCAGCTCATTTATAGCCCTCTTAAGGACTGGAGTCCAAAACTGCACTGCATACTCCAGATGAGGCCTTACCAGGGTCCTATAAAGAGGCATAATTATGTTTTCATCCCTTGAATTAATGCCCTTTTTATACATAACCTCCTCTTTCTTTTTCAGCACTGATCTATAATCTCTACATTATCTAGCAAGGAATACGTGCCTTTTTTTGCACAGCCAAATCTATAGCATTCAGGAGGGCAAGGGACACTATTATAAGGCATATGTAATAGTTGGCCTCATTTTGCTGTTTAAGGGGCAGATTTATCAAGGGTCGAGTTTCGAACTTAAAAAACTTCTGAATTCGACCATCGAATTGGCCGAATTCGATAGTCGAACTTTTCTTTTTGAAATTTTTGGCCGATTTCAGTCAAAGTAAAATCGTTTGATCCATCGTAGCAATCGTTTGAATCGATTGTTTCGAACTATTTAATCGATAGATCTAACAATTTTCAAAAAAAAAACTTAGACTTTTTAAAACTTAGCCAAATTTTGGCTCTTGGTTCTAAGAGGTCCCCAAAGGCTTACATAGCAATTTGGCAGGTTTAAAGTGGCGAAATGTCGAAGTCGAAGTTTTTTAAAGAGACAGTACTTTGATTTTGGAATGGTCGAATATTCAAAGTACCCAAAAAATACTTCGAAATTCAAAGTTTTTGAATTCGAAAATTTACTTCGACCTTTGATAAATCTGCCCCTAAATGTGTTGTTCTGTGTTTTAACACTTTGTTTTCCCCTTAATAAATATTCTTAATCAGTTTTATTATAAAGGAAGACTACAACTAAAAAAGATTATTTCTAGAAATGCTGTATTTTATATCCTAAACCTACTGTACCAGCATGAGGTTTAACATCCATATAACAGTAGAATATCCATGATCCTTCAGATTTGCACACAGGTGCCCCCATTTTCTGATCTTCTACATAACATAACTTCTGTCCATTGTTTTAATCATGAAAGTTTATAGTTTGTTATTTTTTGAGGTAAACATGGCAAATGGGGTTTTTGTTCCCCCAGGTTTATTTACATTTTTTTAATGGTGAATCAACATGTATAGCAAATTTAATACAGCCATATGTGTTTTTTGTTAATTTTTTCCACATGAAATCATGAACAGTGAACTTCATGGATTAAGGAACATTATCACCATTGGTGAAACTGCTAATTTCACCATGAAACTGTATCAGATGAGTACATTTGCCTGTTGTTTTCCATTCCTTTCATTGTACAATGCAGTATATAGGTGCCATCATTATACATACAACAGAAAGGCTTTTGCTTATAAGCCCCACAAGATACAAAATATTTTGTGGCATGCTAGGCAATCCATATAGCAGCTACTATCCTGTATTGGTTCACTGCTAACAACTATATAAATTTTTGTGAACAAATTAATCATCCTTATGTTGCCCTGCATAGAGCATATATTAAGGACACGGCAGATTTTTTACAAAAGATACGGGCAATGGGGAATCAACCAGGAGAATTGTTGTTAGTTACACTTAATGTGGAGAGCCTCTACACCTCAATTCCACATGATGGGGGTGTGGAGGCGGTCCACATTGAGTTGTATCGGGATCAGACATTTGTTGCACAGAAAAAAAAATTCTTCAGTGTCTGGAAATGGTACTCTTTAATAAATTTTTCCTTTTTCAGGACCAATTCTACCTACGGATAAGCGGCACAACCATGGGGTCCAATGTGGCCCTCCTATGCGAATATATTTATGAACATGTTTGAGGAACAGTATGTATATACCAACAAATGGTTTTGAAGTCACTGTATTACATTGTTTCGCCTTTTTCAGATGATGTATTAACTTTATGGACAGGGCCACATTGGTCCCTTGATAATTTTGTGAGTGACATTAACTCCTCTTTATCAGTGGCGTAAATTCGGATGCCAGGGCCCCCCTGCAAAAGTTTGTTCAGGGCCCCTTCTGCACAAAACAGTGGGATAATTCCATGTATAACATCCCCACAACTCATAGAAGGATGGCACAGTGGCAATTCCATGTATAAATACCCCAGTACTATAGAAGGATGGCACAGGGTCAATTTCACATATAAATACCCCAGAACTTTAAAAGGATGGTTAAGTGTCAATTTTCAAACACCCCATATAAACTATAGAAGGATGGTTATGTGTCAATTTCACATATATACACCCCAGAACTATAGAAGGATGGCACTGTGGCTCTTCTGCTGCTCTTGTTCCTGTCACCCTCCCCTTGCTCTACCCCATGCAGCCTGAACACAGGAAGTTCAAAAGCAGGAGACTAAAGATGTGATCAGTGCCAGACCTGCATCATCAATCACTGTGTGCGCTGTTAAAAAAAAAAAAACTTTGTGCAACAGCATGTGACATGAGGTAACATTTTGTACCGCACAAAGTCGGACTGGGGCACCTGGGGCCCACCAGAGAACCTGATCTCAAGGCCCATCATTCACTAATGAAAGCCCAACAGGGAAAATCAAGGAAATTCATATAATAGTGAACATTTTTATTTGTATGAAAATAGAATAGACATATTAACCGGTAGATATGAGTATAACACTTACTAGTAAAAATCCAAGTCCCACTGCATTATCCTGGATATTACAACTTTTTTTTTCTGGTGCCCTGATAAATCTAAAATGGGGGTTCTACTGTATACAGTATGTATGATACACACACACTTCATACACACCAGTACTCCATCAGCTCTATAAATTGCATTTCATTTAATCAATTTGTAATTTGACTAAAAAATTATTTGATATGTTCAATTAATAAAGTAATACTTAATTTGGGGAACATTTTATTTATTTTTTTGTTTATATCAACTTTTATTTAAATTATTGTAAGCATCCCCACCCCAGTAAAATAATTAAAAGCGAGCTTAATCGCAAGTACACAGATGGAGAGCTGGAGCATATTATGAGATGCAGTATCTAGTGCAAAAGGGGGGTGGCAGAGCATAGAGAGGAGGGGAAAGTTATTGCAGCAATATTTAAAAATATATGAGAGAGCAAACTAAAGGGGCAAAGTTTTTAGGCGTTTAAAAGTAAAATTAAATGAAAGAAGTAGTTTGTGGTTAGCACTATACAGTACGTGTGTCTTACAAGGTTATAACCCCCATCCCCCCCCCAATTTCTCTGCACATAGGCTTGGTCACCAAAGCAGCAGCAGCAGGCAGTCGGTGCGATCATCAGCCAGCAGCGGCAGTATGGTGTCCACACAGTGATTGATGATGCTGGTCTGGCACCAATAACATCTTCAGTCCGAGTCTCCTGACTCCTGCTTTTGAACTTCCACTGTGGGGGAGGAAGTGGAATGTGGGGCCCGACTGGACACAATCGGTGCAATCCCAGCACTACCTGCAGAGGTTCTGTTTTTGTGAGCTGTGAGCAGCAATCCACCTATTGAGGAAGCAGGCCCCGGCTGGCCCCCTGTAACCCCAGGCCCCCGCAACTGCGGGGTCTGCTTCCTCGTTAGTTACGCCACTGCTCTTTATCATGCATTAAATTACCAACTTGTGTTAGTTGGGAATGTGTTTCTTTCCTTGATACCAAGATAACGAATTGTGGGAGATCCTTATCTATGGATCTATATGTGAAGCCCACTCTCTCCTCCATTTCGACTCCTTCCACCCAGCACAGTTTAAAGAATCACTGCCCAAATGTCAGGAACTTACCTCGGTACGTGTCTCTGCCCTTCTTTAAAATGGCGCATCTGGTATGCCTTGTTGCAGGTATCCAGTGTTACGCTCGGCATAAATTTGCGGGGCTCCAATTGTGTGTTCTAGGTCACAGCTCAGGTGTCCGGCTCCATGTTTGGCGCTACATCGCAGGCGTCATGGCGCAGGTGTCTTTTCGGGGAATGCGCAAGAGGTGCAAAAAGACACCAAGAACCTGATTTCATTGCGAAGTGATCGTTATTTTGGTGAGACACTAAGCTTTATACTTCTGATTGAATTATTTGTGTTTGACTCGGCTTGTTTCCTGGATCCTGCTTTCTTGTTGACTGAACTGACCCCGGCCTGCCTGACCATTCTTCTGTGTTATAGTTTCCTGATTATTACACTTTGGACTTTTCCCGGCACTCCTGCCACTCCTCCACTAAGATGCGATCCTGTGTCCATATTCAGCGACTGTTTATCCTCAGTGGGAGGTGTAGGAGAGGTCAGCCTTCTACAAATCTCTTCCGCCCAGTGGTTCTAAAACCAAATCACAATTTAGCAGGGTAAAACAAATTGTAACTGATGAACAAATGCTGGCTGGAAGATTAGACGAAATGCAGGAGAAGTTCAGAGAGAGAGGCCAGCGTCGGACTGGGTTGTCGTGGGCCCACCAGAACAGCTTAGACTGTGGACCCACTTTCTAAACAATTATTCCTCCTCTGCTCACTCAACCTCTTTATTCTCCTAATTTTTTATATCTACTTACTATATTCTTCCATTATTAAGCATTTTTCCCCATAAAGAAATGGGAATGACCATGAAATATTCTAAATGGTTAGAAGCAAGAGGCCCACTGACACCTAGGCCCACTGGGAGTTTTCCAACACTGAGAGAGGCTACCCAAACAAACTGTTAGAGAAACAACGGGAATAAATAGAAAAAACCAATAGGGAGACTATGATACAAGGCCAAAAAAGAGACTGATGAAACATATTCCCTTTGTTTCAAGATTCAATGGCTTGAGCCATCAAGTTGCTGATATTATCAGGAAACATTGGGGAGTCCTAAGAGACGGCATTCCTGGGGTAATTTGTTTACAACAACCACCAATAATGTCATACAAAAGCAACAAAACTATTGGGTCAATGCTAGGGATCTGGGGAGTATTAATATTACCCAGAGTGTGTTGTCTCCAGTCAAACATAGCACTTTACCCTGCTTAGGATGCAGTTGCTGCTCAAATTGCCAGAAAGGGGATGTAATATATCACCCACAGAAGGGCACCCCAACAAAGATACAAGGATATTACACATATATGTGATTAAGTGTCCCTGCGGACTACTGTATGTAGGACAGGCGAGTCGTTCCGTAAGGGAATGAATAAAGGAACACAAGTCAGCAATAAGATCTAAAAAAACTGAACAAGCCATAGTGTCCCATTATGTGGAAATGTACCATGGGATACAACAGCTTAAATATCAAATAGTGGACCATATTCCTAAAATACGTAGAGGTGGAGATCAGACAAAAATACTATTGAGAAAGGAAGCCATGTGGATTAGGAAACTACAGACCCTTACTCTCCATGGGTTAAATAGGAAATACAATTTACAAGCAATCTTTCATACATAGTTGTTTTTAATGAGTTTTTAATACTTGTGTTTTGCAGATACCTTATTTTTCTTGAATATATACAAATTTGTATGCGAGATAACAAGATACTGCGTAACACTGTGCAAGATTGTAACGACTTCTTGTTTTTTAAAAATGATAGATGGTGCAATATTATTATAAAAGGATGTAATTATGTAGCAGTTGGTAAGCTTGAAAAAAGGCCAAACAAGGGCTGAAACGTTGCTGCTATCCAGATCGTTGCCATGTGTATCAAATAAAGGCTTTTTATTTTAAACATAAACCGGTGCTGTACTTCAAGTATTCTACAGTATGTGAATGGACGGTGGCCATTAATTGAACTTGAGAATAAATAAATGTGATGCGGACCACATCAGAGCTCACCCAGTTGCTGTGTACTTCCAGACGCAGCCATTGCGAGACTCCAGCCACTCCGCGCCGGTATAACTCCTTAGCACTAAAGACTCGTACTTGCATTGGGAAATCTTCTTTGAATACAAGGTATAACTGAGCTGATTCTATCAAGTACACAAGGCAATCCATACAGCAGCTTAACATCATGCCTGAAACTTATGATGTGTTCCATGGGCTGTATGCTTGTCTATATGACTTTTTTTAATATGCATAAGGTGCTTGATGTAGCTTGGCACAATTATTTATAGGTGCTCATTAGAGATTAAAAATACCTATTGTCAATACTTCATAAAAATAGGGAACTGAAGAACCACAATCAAAGTACCAAACAATATAAAAAAGCAGAAAAGAGCAGAATCTTTGCAGAATGAGGTGCTAGAGAATTATGGATAGGCAAAATGTGGACATAGAATATATGAGTAGTACATTTAATATTAAAATCTGGGGCCTAGTAGCAAATGTGAGTAAAAATGAGCTGAAGGGAGCAGTGATACAACTTTTAGGGGTAAAGATAGGATGCATTTTACAAGAATAAATACTACAAAAGGCTTTGGAGATGAAAAACTCACAAATATTCAAATAACCAAATAAAGTTTATTCTTCTGAGACCAGAACAGGTTGATCCACTGGAACAATGAACCTTTGTGCTTCAGCCACTACTAGTGCAACTTAATTCAAACATTTCACTTACAGTCTTTGGTTTGGTTAAGCATGTCATCCCCTTCAAAGGGACCCACCCCTTTGGGGACCCAGTATTTCAATTGGCTAGGCCTATATAATTGACACTCCTCCATCACCACCAGTCAGGATGCAGAATGGGATGAGACAAAGTAATTTCCTATATAGTGATGGGCGAATTTGGGGCGTTTCGCTTCACCTACAAATTTGTGTATTTCCTGTAAAATTCGTGAAATGGTGAAAAATTTGTGAAACTGCGTCTCGTTTTTTACGCCGGCGTCCGTTTTTTTGATGCCAATGTCTATTTTTTTGGCGCAGCGTCCATTTTTTGACGCCGGTGCAAATTCGCTGTCGTCCAAAAAAACAGATGCCGTGACACGGGAATTCGCTGTGAATTCGCGCCTGGCGAATAAATTCGCCCATCACTATTCTTATATTGTTCATCCTCACTATATACTGTAGTAGAAATATCTATGACTTACTTATTATAGCCAAGGATGTTGCTTTCCAACTAATAAAGAAATAAATCACCCAATTCTGGTATAAACTATACCAAATCTGAAGCAATGAATATCACAATACCTTTATCTGTGTTGCCTAATATTAAATCAAACTTCTCATTTTAATGGAGCAATGAAATATTTAAGAATATATCTAATGAGAAACAAATCCAAACTGTATAAGAAGAATTTTCTTCCATTCATATCTCTAATATTATAAAAGAATCTGAACTCCTAGAGGGCATTCATGTTCTCATGGTTTGGAAGAGTTCAAACAATTAACTACTTCCTAAACTCCTTTATACAGTCTCAATAAAATTCAACTTACATTTTACCACAAAGAAAGAAAACTAATGAAAAATATAGTTTGGGCCTATAAACAACCGAGTATTCAATTAATGAATAGGACTCAACAAGTGATCAGATCAGCAGCCAAATCCCTTAATCCCAAAAAAATCAACCCACAATAAACAGGTATATAGCAAAAGTAGAAAATATAAAACAAATAGAGGAAATAGAGGAAATAGCTGTAAAGAAACATCATAGTGCCATCCTGCACTGCCAAGCAGATATGGAAAAATAAGGTACAGTATTTTAGAACACACTCTTACATATTGTGAATAGGAGGCAATATTGGATAATACCAGGGATGCACTGAATCCACTATAAATATATAAATTAGATGCGGTCCGCGAAACAGTGAAAAATTTGCGAAACAGTGCCGGCGTCTCGTTTTTGACGCCGGCGTCCTTTTTTGATGCTGGGGTCCATTTTTTTTGGCGAAAATGCGCCAGTGTCCAAAAAATGGACACCGGCATCCATTTTTTGTTTGACGTGAATTCGCCCATCACTAGTCAGAAAACCAAACTGAATCTGAATCCTAATTTGCATATGCAAATCAGAGGTAGGTGTTTGTGTGATGAAAAGTCAAGTGATTTTAAAGATTAGGATTCGGCATAAGGATTTGTAAACTTGTAATTGAGAAATGAGACACAATATCATTGAGAACTGTCACATATCACTCCCTTCCTTTTGATATATGAAATCAATTTTAAAAAATGTGAAAACTGAATAAAAAGCAACACCAAACATTGAATGTGTAACATTGAATGTGTTTTAAATGAATGACAATATCATGTACTGTTACCCTGCACTGGCAAAACCATTGTATTTGGTTGTGAAACACAACTCTAGTTTATATATAAAAGAGCCACTGTGTAGCCATGGGGACAGTCATTCATGCACAGGATACACAGTAGATAATGGGTAAGCTCTTTAAGGCATAAAACCAATTATGAACTGCCACAGGGTACAGTGCGAATCTCTGTAGTTGTTAATAACTGGGCTCCGTTTGGCAATCAGTCAATCTGGATATGTTTGCAAGCTCTGCCCAGCTGGATGCACCTTACATTTTTAAGAAGGTATACCCATGCCATGGCTCTTTGTCATACTTCCTTTAATACATGCTGTAAGTTCCACAATCATGAAAGATCCCCTGAGGTTATATTTACCTTACACTGGTACTAAATAACTTTGTCTGCTGTCTTAATTGTCCTCAGGTGCTTGTGCCAAGACTATGTGCTGTCCCTACTCTTTGCTTCCAAATGCATTGGCTCAGCTACCTCATACATGGAGGAGTCTATAAAAATCTATCATTTTCAATCTCTGGTCAAAGGCCCTGAAGCAGTGAGACTTCTACTGCACCAGTACAACAGCGTATCCTAGACACTTTTCACAACCATTCTGCTGTTTTTTTTTCCTTTCCATCTTAAAAAATTTGAAAAATGTAGCGAACTGTTCGCCGGCGAACTAGTTCGCGCGAACTTCGACCGTTCGCGTCTGCCGAATGTTCGCGAACGTTTGGGAACGTTCGCATTTTGAGTTCGCGTTCGATTCGAATAAAAAACGTTCGACCATTCGACCATTCGAATTCCTTCGACCGCTAAAAATCGAACGATTTCCATTCGTTCGAACGATTGTAAGCATTCGATCGAATGATTTTCATTCAATCGAACGATTTTAAAACGTTCGATCGTTCGATTCGAATGAAAATCCTTCGATCGAACGATTAAAATCCTTCGATCGTTCGAATCGAACGATTTTAGCGAGGGTTCGAAGTTCGCGAACTGTCCGCGAACGTTCGCATTTTTTGCCGGTGTTCGCGAACAGCGTTCGCGAACACCAAATCGGCAGTTCGCTACATCCCTAATTATTGGTATGTTGATCATTTCATAACTCCCCTACCTTGCCAGGTTATGAGTTTTTATTATTAATTAATAGATTTCCTTGTAGTTTCATCTTATTCATATTTACCCCTAATGCTTTAAGTGTCATACCTCCTTCTTCAAATAATGACCTTTTGTGTGTGGGATCATGTTTGTTGTGAGATATGCTCCATTAGGAATATACATTATATATATATATATATATAAATACCATGATATTTCTTTTCTTTGCTACTTTTAGAAAGTGTGGGGTTTTATTGTTGTAGATAATGAATTTTCCTTTCAAACATTTAACATTTGAACTCTCTAAAACCCCCCTTTAGAAAGACACACGGTTACAAAACTAAATTGTGTGCTAAAATCTCTGCAGCCAAGAGGAAAGAGTATAGATGGATCAAACTTGAACTAGACATTAGGCGCAGATGGCACACAATGATCCACCATGTTATTTTATACAAAAATGATACATATCCATTAAAATGAATGCTGTGACACGATGTACCATTGTGATCTGTTCAATGTCTAAGCAAAGTTTGCTCAATATTTATTTCCTCACCGTTTAAATGTCAGTGCTGCAAGGAACACAATAATGATACAAGACGGCACAAGTGTACCTTGTTAAAGGGAAATGTCTGTGAAAAAGCTAGAGCGTCAAAAATTATTTTTATTATGATATTATTGTAGCAGGTAACTAGTCACATGCAGATTGTCCCAATAATGAGAGAGGGACTTTTTGCCACCTCTGATGTAAAACTAATCCTACGTTGTTATAGTTCTGTCTCTCATTATTTATCAACCAACTGTTTTGATTAATAGTACCAGTCTTTAAATTATGTGTTGGTTCAGTCAAAAGAGCATTTAGAATGATAAACATCCCCCATAGTGGGCACTGATTGATAGGAGTCGCTCAGTAAAGGGCAAGGGTCTGGCCGTATCTCAGTGAAGTGGTTAGTCAAATAATCTATCTGCCTGTCATTGGCTTTAGAGGCAAAAACACACTCATCTGTCATGCTTTATTTTAGTTTATTGTCAGCAGCAAATAGAGGTCACTTAATTTCACCATCCAGTGCTGGTCAGATCAACAGAGACATCACTAGATTGTCAGATGAGTACAACCCAGATGAATTTCATCATTGAGTGCAGTCTCACTATCCTATCCTTTGAGAGGAATCAGTGGCTTGAGAAGCACTGGGAAAGGTTGGGGAAGTGGTTAGTGGAGAGGTTGTGGGAAGAAATTAAATTAGCAGTTTAAGGAGGTGTGAGGCAGAGTGGTTACAGAAGCAGTTAATAGTTATGGAGAGTGATTATAAGCCCAATTAGAAGAGGAATGAAAGGGATCATTATAGAAGCAGTCAGGGGAAATGGTCTAGCAAGTGGCTATAGGAGCAATTAGTAAATTTGTGAAGAGATAATTACAGATGGCAGTTGGAGAAGAGTTCTTGGGAGAGGTTAAACAGTGAGGTAGATCAGGAGATATAAAGGACAGAATGGTTGCAGGAGAACTTACAAACAGGGGAGAAGATACGTTCTATGTATATTACTTAATCGTAAAGGATCATTAGACTGCATTGCATTCTTGTATATAATTTCTCTCTTCTAAGACACGCTGAGGCTCATTAACTAAAATAGGTGCTAAACTGTGCCAGTGTCCACACCATTGGCAACCAGACACTTAGCTTTAATCAGTCCACCGATAATAGTAAAGATCTATTGATGCCATTTAGTAACTCTGTTAGGGTATCAGCTTCACTGTCTGATCAGTTGGGCAATTAAAATCTTTACATTGTCAAAACAAGCAGCAGGATGGTTCTTCCAAATATTAATAAATATGCAGATTACATAGTTCCCCAAATTTCTCTGTGAATATGTTCATTAATGAAAATGCATCAAGTGAAACTGTATTGAATGTGAGCACCCCATCATCTGGTACAACTGTGTTGTAAACTTTGTAATTAGTGATGGGCGAATTTATTCTTTTGACGCCATCGACAATTCAGACGCCACCGTCAATTTGGACACCCACGACAATTAAACGGACGCCCATTGACTTTAATGTGTGTCAAAAGTCACCAGCGTCGCGAATTTCGTGGCGAATCTAAACAGGACAAATTCGCCCATCACTATTTTGTAATAAATGATTTACTTTGGAGGACCAATTGCGATTGGAAGTTATCCTGTTTGTTTCCCCTTGCCTCCAGGACCAGGAATTCTATATCTTTGGAGTTAAGTATAGGTTTTCCATGTTTTCCCTTTTATCTTATAACTGTTTATAATTGTATTATTGAATGTATGTCTCTTTTGTAACATCTTTTTGTACAACTTTTATAATATTAAAGAGAATTTAATAAGATTGTCTTTGGTGCTCTAAACGAACCTAGCCTGAAAGAGTGTAACTGTGAGCCTTAACCCTCTGCATGCTGAAGTACTTGTTGAATCAGTAGGAACTAACTGACTATAGTGAGAGAGTGTTTAATGCATTGGTGTATTGTGAATTATTACCTGTTAGAGAGAACAGGGGAATAGTCACATTAGGTTTCTATCGCCTGTGAATGATAGATGGTGGCAGCGAATGAGTTTTGTGGGTGTAGGTTGGTGTTTGAAAGGAATATGCTTGTAGCACTTATATTTCAACACTGCACCACCCCAGTTCCTTCAGCATTAAAAGTCATTATTTAAATGGCTTATCTTTTATGGTATATTACAAATAAGAGCAAAAAAAATCTTATCGTAAACTCAAACACTATATTTTCAGTTTATAGCAGTATACGGGACCAAAACGAATTCCCTATTTAGATAATTTATTCTCTGCTTTCTCGGCATAGGAGAAAAGTTGCAGTGTTTATACTGGTTAAAGTATTACCCAGAGATTTTAGATCAGGTCACCACATGCTGACCTACAGATGGTGCTGGCTTTTGAATTCTATGGAGGAGAACACAAAGGTTCTGAATTTTAGTAGTAGGCACTATCTGTTCTTAGTTCTTTGCTCTAAAATTCAGGGATTTCCCCGTATGCACAGCTCATATCATATCGATTGTGGCTCCTTATTTGTCAATTATGCATTTTACTTCATTATTTTGGTCAGGTTTTAAAAAGAACATTTAGGCAAATTCACTAAGATTCGTAGTTGCGCCAGGCGTAACTTCGCCGCACTTCACTGCACTTCGACACACTTCGCCAGGCGTAGTTTTGCAAATTCACTAAAATTCACTAAAATCCAAAGTTGCGCACAGGGGTAGCGTAAGGTTGCGAAGTTGCGCTAGCGTTGATTCGCTAAGCGAAGCGAAGTTACGCTAGCGATGGTTAATTTGCATACGGCGCCAAATTTAAATTTCAATGGAGGAATACGTAGAATCACTACAAATGCCTGGGAAACCTTCAAAACATCAAATAATTTTTTTTTTGCCCTACACATGTACCCACTGTATAGTTAAGTTGCCATGAGCTAGGAAATGTAGGGGGGAAGGAGGGGAGCCCCAAAAAATTTTTTGATCTTTTTCAGCCTATCACCCATAATATAGAAAAAACGCCAGCGTTTTTTGTGACTTAGAAAAAATTTGAACCTTTTTTGAAGTAATCCCTATCTACTCTATTGCGCTTCACCTGGTCTGAGGTGGCGAAGGAAGTCTAGCGTAAAAGGTAGCATTCAGTACACTGTGCGCGTTAGTGAATTTGTGTAGTTACGTCCGTAGCGAAAATTCGGCAGGCGTAAGGGTGCGAAGTAACACTAGCGAATTTACGCCAGCGTTCGTTAGTGAATTTGCGAAGTAACGAAAATGCCCAACGCAAGCGGATTGACGCTAGCGTTAGGCGCTTCGGCGCTTAGTGAATTTGCCCCTTAGGCTCTTTTGTTACTTCACTCCTGCTCAATTAACTAGTGCAAACAGGTGGGCTTTTTGTAAGGTGAATACCTGTGTCTTATTTACCTCTAATTTTAGATTGAAGGGTGCTACGTGTAAGGGGCGTGTATTGTTATACTGTATATGGGGAATCCCTTAGACAAGTAAGACAAAATTGCAGCTGTCACTATAATGTAAATATCACAAAATATTTTTATCACTGTTATCTATGAATTTATACTTTTATACAGACTAAAAAGGGTAAAAGAATGAAAGATAATTCTTCTTGTTCAATCTGTGAGACCCTTAATACTATACATGGGCGTCCGCAGAAAATTTTCCAGGGGGGGGCAAGGAAGAAAACATATTATACAAATTATTAGTACCTATATTTTGGTTTCCATGCGTAACAACAGCTTTTCTATAATATATAAAGTAGTAACTGTCGCTCATGTATAGCATTGCATTCTATTAGTGACACAAACTCCTTGTTTGCCAGGACAGCACAACCCTCTAGAGGTCTAGTTACAGCTGGATATATACAGTGAAGCTTGCATTTTACTTACCCTAATTTTAAGTTTTTCCATGTTATACAATTATTTGTGGTCCCACCAATACATAATACATAATACATTTCCCTAACTGTGCACCATTTTCTCTGGTCCCCTGAAAAATGTTAAATGGTGGTTCTACTGCACATAAAGTAGAGTAACAACAGCATGAAGAGGCTGTGCACAACAATATGTCACTAGCATAGAATCTATGTTTATACATAGATTGAGTCTAGGGGAAAGCTGCTTTGTTCCCAGAGTGGCAGAAGGGTTAAAAGATAAGAGTCATCCAAAAAGAAACAATGACGTGGATGCAGGATAGGAGCAGGAGCGGGGGTGGGGGTGAGGTGCAAAAATATATAAAAAGGAGGTTTCTAAACTCACTTCATTGGTGAAGCATTGGTGTTTCTATCTATACAAATATATAGATTATATAGAGTGAGGCAGAGGTTTATTAGCGACAGAGAGGTGAGTGTGGGGGTAACTCAGCAGAATGACAATGGAAAAGTTAAAAGAGGGCAGTGAGGCCATGGATAGGTGGGGAATTAAATGGAGCAGCAGGGCAATGTACTGTAGGGGTTAATGTGCTTTGTAGCAAATGGTTGTAAGCAAAATCCATAGCCAACCTGTACCTATAAGATTCAATAATGAATGTAGTTACACAGCTATACACAGGTTCATTATTGTCTCTATAACTCACACACACAGTCTGTCAGACCTTCTTACACACAGTTACCCTTACACACATTAACACTAACAGTCAGGCCCAGACTGGCAATCTGTGGGTTCTGGCAAATGCCAGAGGGGCTGCTATAAGGTGCCATAGAAAGTTACTATTTAGTGGGCTGATGGGGGGCTGTTTGGGCCTCTATGTGGGCTGATTGGGTACCTGAAATGCCAGGGCCTATTTTAATTCTCAGTCTGGACCTGCTAATAGTTCATTTTATACACAGACATAGATACACACAAGATTCACACAAAGATACACATACCTTTTTTTTTTATTCATTTTAATAAGTGTGCCCATATAAAAAAGAACAAAACAATATATACACATACATATGGCAAGAGAATATCCTCACAGTCATCTTAAGGATGGCAGAAAGGCCACTTTGTCTTTGAGCCTGGACACCCTAGTGCAAACTTAATTAAATGCATAATGAATCTAGCTGCTAGCTGAGCAATTGAACAGGTGCAAGTGTTTGTTGCCCACATATATTAATAAATAACATTTAAAAGAAAAAAGTAATTTGAGAAAAAACTATGTATAATTTTAGGTTACATTTTTTTCTAGTTATAGGATTCTGGCAGTATAGCAGAAATTAGGCATAATCGGTGGTCATTATCAGTACTGCACTAACAATTGTTTTACATGCAAGAGAGATAAGATAAAGTAAAAGAACGCTATAATCATATACTTTTGTTTTTTATTTCTTATCTCCTTCAAACTCTTTTCTTCTACTATCTTGAGAAAACTTGTTTTCTTCAAAACATCAGTTGATAACTCTCCACAAGCAAAATCATTACTGAAATCCAATTTTCAAACAATTTACTTTAAGATTTTAGTTTGAATACTAACATGAGAAAATGCATTTCCTTCCATTCGCAAGTCCTCTCCACCTTGTGACTGCAGTCTCTCTTTACTGCTGTAATAGAAAAAGGAGAAAAAGAGCTGACCCATATAGTTGCACCTCCCCATCAAGATACATAACTCCAGTGAAGCAAATTGTTAAAACTTAACCTTTAATAAATCCTTAAAACCAAGTCTAGAAAGCACAATTAAAAATAAGGTTAGGTATAGGGGGCTGGTTGTGGAAGCAAAAGCCAAGATAGCATAAACGCTAAGGCACTTGAGTTAATAGTGCCAGACCCAAGGATCAACGGTTTCACCATACCAAACCATCCCCTTCACCCACTTGAGAATCCCTCCCTTGTGGTATTAGGTAGGATGAGCGAAAACCAGATTAACAAACACTAAAGCGCTTAATTGCTTCGGAAACTATATTGTATCGAACAAAGTGTCAAACCCGCGGATCATTCCAATGTCCAACCCCTTCACCCACAGAGATCCCCTCCCGATCCGTTTTACCCAATAGAGCCGATTCTATGTCCCTATCAGACGCCTGCCTAACCAAAACTAAAAATGCGCCTGACGCGCGTTTCACCCGCCAAGTTGCGGGCTTTGTCAAAGGCGTCAGGCGCATTACCTAATACCACAAGGGAGGAATTCTCAAGTGGGTGAAGGGGATGGTTTGGTATGGTGAAACCGTTGATCCGTGGGTCTGGCACTATTAACTCAAGTGCCTTAGCGTTTATGCTATCTTGGCTTTTGCTTCCACAACCAAATACCACAAGGGAGGGATCCTCAAGTGGGTGAAGGGGTTGGTTTGGTGCGGGCTAATCCTTGGCTGTTTTTACAAACTCCCATGAACTTGAAATTCGAACCCTTGATAAATCTGCCCCTAAGTAACACCTGTAACGCTTCTATTGTTCACACCCCTAAAGCCTTGGACTGCTCACATCTCAGACTGAAAGTGTCCACATTGTTCACCTGTTCACACTTCAGATAAACTGCTGGAGTGGCACCAGCATTGTGTCACTGTATGTAGCACAGTATGAACTGTTCATGTTAGAATGACATGAACATGCTCTAGTCTGCCTTTCCTATGCCCTATGTGTGTGCACCATACACTGCCTGCCCTATGCTCCCTGTGTGTGCCATACTCTGCCTGCCTTATGCTACCTGTGTGCCATACTCTGCTTGCCCTATACTCTCTGTATGTGCCATACACTGCCTGCCTTATGCTACCTGTGTGCCATACTCTGCATGCCCTATGCTACCTGTGTGTGCCATACTCTGCCTGCCCTATGCTACCTGTGTGTGCCATACTCTGCCTTCCCTATGTTTCCTGTGTGCGTGTGTCATAATTTGCCTGCCCTATGATCCCTGTGTGTGCCATACGCTGCCTGCCCTGTGTGTGCCATACTCTGTACCCTGTGGGATGTGAGCCGGATAGGGTTTGTTCTGGGGCTAAGTTAGAATTCAGAAATTGTTGTTAGGGGCCCCTAAGGTGTTTTATCATGTACTGGGTGGGGGGTGCTGAGGTGGCATATGGATTTAAGGGTATATTTATGGTATATTTTAAGTATATTTAAATGAAACCTACTTTTAGCGCATCAGGGGAGATCAGCTGCCTGGGGGAACATCTGGGTTTTTTTCCGGTGTCCCACCAGCCCAGTCTGACCCTGTTGTCATGTACACAGCAAAGCCACAGCCCACCTCTCCCATAGATCATAATGCACTTGGTTCTAACAACTAAAAAAACAGTGATCGTATAGTGGTAACAACATTTGCATAAAACAGTATACAAAAATGGATATAGCATACCTGTAAACCAGCAGGGGAAAACACTGTTATGGTCATATAGAGTACCTTGAATTTGTAATCAATTGCAATGAGTTGAAAAAAAAATTGCACTGAAAGAAAAACACTTTAAATTTGCCATAGGCAGCTTGACTTACATGAACTCAACAGCTTCAAGATGCTGACATTTTAGATTCAAATTTTTCGTGCTTCAGAAATAAGTTTTTGAAAGCATAATTTGATTCAAATGTTGATAAATTATCCCCTTAGAGTTAGGAAAATGTTGTTAAGTATAAAAAAATGTAAGCTGAAGACACAGAGCAGTTAGTAGCAGCTACTTGTTGGGGCTACAAAATACCCTGCCATAGACAATACTTAGAACTGTCTCTGCTAAAACACACATATGTCTTAGAAAAGCCATTATCAGTATTGTATGTTGTAGCCATGACAAGCAGCAGCTATTAGTAGCTATGTGTATCGGTTTAGTTAATGTGGAGAGATATGTTGAGACATAAGGATATCTGGATCTAGATATCTGGAGTAATTCTTAGCAATGAGTCGGCGATCCCCCTGGGAGCTGTTTTAATGAATGAAATTAATGCAAACTTTACACTTCAATATTAAAAAAAGAACGTTCACAAATAGAAAATAGAAAGTAACTGGGAAAAGTCTATTTCTGGTGATCTATCTGAAACCAAGTGCACTGAAAAAAATATTTTAAGGTGAACAACCTCTTGTTTACCTACAGGACAGGGTACAAATGGTTAGCTCCAAACAATAGCTGAGAACTCAACATGATATAATTTATTAGAGAGCATCACGATGGAGCAGAAGATGATTTTCAAGGAAAAAAAAACTTGCATTTTTGCCAGCTATAAAAATTTAGCAGTTGACCAAATTTTGTTTTACAGCAAAGTTTTTTGAATTTATGGTAAAGTTTGTTTCCTACAATCTACACCTAAACAGCGCAAATGTCTGACCTGCTGATGTTTGTCAAGCCAAAACTGCTACATAATCACCTTAGGTAACTAGGGTAACTGCTAAGTAATCTTATTTGGTAATAGCAAAATTTATGATATAATGCCGGTATGCAAGATTCTTTGGTTTTCTAAAGTTAACCCAAAGTTCCCTCACAAGGAAACTTTGGGCAATTTTGGAAAATGGAACAACACGCATGCCATCCCATCAATAATTCACATTCTTGCCAGTGGGAGCCTTTCGAGGGGAATAGACAAACACTGTGGCGAAGATTTATCGCTTGGCAACTTATCTCCCGATGTGCCACCACCAACAGATGAGACATTTTGTGAGATGCATTGAAGTCTATAGGTGGTTTTTCAATGCAACTTTTTAGTGCAAAATGCACTGATATCAATGCGCTTTCTTTAACACAAAATACATTGATCAATGGGCATTTTTCCAGGGTGCAGAATTTTACCACAAATTCATACCTGGCAAAACGTCACTCATTACTAATCATAACAGGATGCCATTATGGAAGATTTTTATTCCCTTTGCTACTTTAAATTACAATTACAAGATGAAAATGCTGGATAAAGAATAAATACTTTCTTAAATGCCCATTGGAATCCAATTTGCAGAAATGTTCCTCTTTTAGCTGCATTATTTCATGTTAAAATTCCATGGGGGAGTAAAACTGATTCTCTTTTGAATTCACATAAAAAGTTTTCCACATTCACTGATGTTTGTTTACTTGTAATGAGAATACTGAAGTGCATATTAAAAATGTTTTATCTCTGTATATTAATTTGCATTTTAACCTTCTTTGTCTGCTTATAATGTGCAATAATGCCTCCTACCTCCTGATGTAGTGAGTGCAGAACGATTGATTTACTGAAATGGAGTGGAATGTGCATGCACATATGCATGCTTCATACAAATCTGTTCTGTTAATATATCCCATGGGAGGACATATGGTTTCACTGGAAATCCTTGGAATTCTTTATGAAGTTTCATTCCTTCTTGATCAGTTTTAAAGGGGATGAAAAGACTCCTTCCAAATTAAATATACATTATTTTTATTCTCTGTATATCTTCAGAAAATGAAGCTTTATACATTTTTTTCTGAGAACCCCTGCAGTGAAGGAGAAGGCCTCTACTCTGTTATGCCCCCTGAGTCCATAAGTTCTGACAGCTTCAACAGAAAGCCAGAAGTTATGTCTATGGCCACCTTTAAGCACAAACTAAGAGAATAATTTTAATGGGTGAATCCTCCAGTCTAATTCAGGATCTACAGTTGGAATCAAAACTGTGCTACAAGCTGATAACAATTGGAGTAATGCACACATTTAGTCAAATGCAATGTCATTGCCAAGGAAATCAAAACAGGATTTGAAAATGAATACAAATAGTTGTGCAAAATGCACCACGTTTGGGCAATGACCCTTAAGTGTTCCTTACAAAGGAATTCAGGGATGGAATTTCATAGGTAAGGAGTAGCAAGATATAAAGATATAAGACGAGAGAAGGCAGTGGGTGTGGATGGTAGAAAAAGATGGTGGCTTTGAGAGGAGCAAAAGAGACTGCCAGCAATGTACAGTGAGATAAGTGAAGAAATGTATTGAGGAATGAAGAGCTTTGAAAGATAGCAAAATATTTTTTTTACGTTATTCTTTGCTTAATAGGCAGCCATCCTAAAGATTTTTTGGAGTTGAACAGGCTGCCTCTTAGTAGAGAGCAGGAGGATCCTAGCAACATGGGGGAATCTTAGGAGAAAGCAGGGGAATCTTCTAAACTCTGATTTTTTTTCTGGTCAGAGTTTTAAAGGGAAAAAACTTCATCGTTTGCAGAAAAATAAACTCAAATTTTTCGTGAATTATTAAACCCTGATGCTGCTTAAAGTCCGATTAAAAAAAAGTACTCCATCTCAAACCTGCCGAGGTCATGTAGAAGTCAATACCAGATGTCCCATTTACAATTGGAAGATATCATCATCTGCAATTGGTTTCGTACAATAATCCAAAATTTGTGGTATTCGGGCAATAATAATTTTAGGTGTCAAATCCAAAATAATGTACGATTTAGATTTTTTCACAATTTTATAGTCTTTTCCCACACCAGATATTAATATGTATTAATAAATATTGTAAAAAAGTGCACGGGAGTTTGGATGAAGTGGTTTTAAGAAAATAGTGAGATATTTTCAGATTTTAGTAAATAACTCCTTTAGGGCTAGTCCACGAGGAGATTCGGGGAGATTTTGTCGCCTGGCGACTAATCGCCTCGTCTTTTTGAGTGACTGAGGCAGTTCGGGGATATAGTCACTCAAAAGACGAGGCGATTAGTCGTCAGGCAACAAAATCTCCTCGAATCTCCTTGTGTGTCCTTACCCTAAGACTGATTGCAGGGAAGGGAGGTGGGAGTTAGACCAGTTGGTAGGAAATAGCAGTAATCTAAACGGGATAGGATATGGGCATTGATTAGTGTTTTAGTTGTTTCTTATAAAAGAAAGGGGTGTATCTTTGCAATATTGCAAGGGGAAAAGTGCCAGGTTTTCATAGTGGCATTAATATAATAAGAGCAGGAGAGGAACTGGTTATAGAAAACCCCAGGCATCATGTAAAATTAACAGGGTTCATGCCAATAATAGTAATTGTGAAATACAAAACATTCCAGGAGTTTAGAGGCTAGGGGTAGGACAGAGACAGTTAGATAGACAGATTAACTTAGCCTTTTTAAAGGAGTTGTTAACCTGCCAAACACTTTTTCAGTTGCGTTGTTTTCAGATTGTTTCCATAAATAAAGACTTTTTTCAATAGCTTTCCATCTTTTATCTTTTACTGTTTTCCCAAAATTGAAGTTTAAAGTTTAATGTTCTTGTCTCCAGCGTTTCAGTCTGGCAGCTCAATAATCCAGGACCATTCCGAACTGTTACAATTTGCTACATTTAATTGATACATTTAGTTGATACATTTCTTGGCAGTAGCTGTGGAATATTAGCAACTATTGTATCTAACAGCAACCTTAAAAGGGATTGCTCACCTTCCAGGCACTTTTTTTGGTTGAGTTGTTTTCAGATTGTTCACCCAACTTTTTTCAAATGCTTTCCACCTTTTGATTTTAATGTTCCTGTCTCTAGTATCTCAGTCTGTCAGCTCCAGGAGCAGAATCTGAATTGTTACAATTTGCTACATTTAATTGATACATTCAATTGATACATTTCTCAACAGTATCTGTGGAATATTAGCAACTATTGTATCAATTCTAACAACTGCCTTTAATGAAACTCAGAGATTTTGCTCAGCAGGGACAAACATAACAGATGTATCAACTAAAGAGTCGGCGACCCCCCCAGAGCTGCTTTAGGTGAAAAAGGAAACTTTTTACTATTCTTTATACTTTATATTAGAAAGACAGTCACAAATAAAAATAAAAAAAAAATACAAAGTCAACCTAACATATCTTAACAGAACCAGCATCTATGAATTCACTTTACTATGAGAGGGCAAACTGAAGTAAGTACCAGATCATATATTTAACATCACTCAGGAACCCAGTTTGTCACTTGAGATGAGAACAGCAGGGGTTTGTGGCAGTCTTTGGGAAAGCAGAAGGCACTGGTAAGTCTGGCGTCCACAATGAGTTCCTAAACCAGTGCCTAGAAAACGTTCATATTCATTTAAGACTCTTTAGGGGGAATGTAATTAAAGTCGCAAAGAAAAAAAACAATTCACACCAATAAGAATAAAAATCCACATCTCTCAATGTAATATTGTTCCTTAAACTGTCATTGCACTGCATTGCGAATTTTAATTGCGCACTCTTATGAAGTGCCTGATGGGGTCATAATCTTTTGGAGCAAACAAAGTTTTATTACATTTACTGCTCATTGGCGCAAACTATAATATTCGCAAACGGTCTTCCACTATCGGAAGTGGTCCCTAAGCAGGTTTGCAAAAGCTATATTAAATTTGTGCAAAGCAAATTTGTTTGGGCAAAGGCATAACTTTTTCACATTGCAAATAGTTTTTCCATTACTGACTTATAATACATTCCCCTATATGCCTTTGGGTCATTGGCACATTAACTGGTTTTCAATATATGAAAAAGTAAAGATGGAGCCATCTGAGAAAAAAAATAAGGGATGGTGCTGGGAGGGCAGTTCAAAGTTCTGGCCAGAACTGAATGTTATGTATGATGCAAAATAAACTAGAAGAAGCCTTTAACTCTTGGAACAGCAAGGGTTAAAGATGCATTAATATAATGAAGTCTTAGGGTACAAGTTGGTTCAGTTGCTCACCTACTAGCTGAACCCATCAGGATCAGTGTTTCACAACAGCCCTGAAATAATCCTCTGTCATTTGCCCACTTTGCTCTTTCTCCTGCACAGCAACTTATGGGTGTGTCCTGGCACTGCTGCAGTCCTGCTACCTGGTCCACATACTCTCTCTAAGGTACTTCTAACTCCTTTTATAACCTCTCCAGTCATGGCTGTAACAATTTCCTTGCACGTGCTGTTCCTGAGCCTGCCCATGTGCTCCTTCCATCTGCTGTTCACATGCAGACTCCATATCACTGCACTCAAACCCCAATGCTCAGTTCAGGCTGTATTCTATAGGATACCATGTTATACAGTACATTTCCTAGATCAAGGACTTGCCATACATCTACCATTACCCCACTGCTGTTCCCAGTAGAAAATACAAATTTAATTCACAGATAACTCAAAATGCCTGCCCAACTTTGCATGTTATATATGAATATTACTGACTCTGTTTACTGACAATGTTTCCAATGTACTGTAGCTTTATCAAACAGTAGTACATTTACAGTAGAAGGTAAATACAAAATCTTTCTTTCTGCTGCACCATATTAGTTATAGTCATTTTTCTGTCTTCCAAAATTCCCAAGTCCAGGCCAACTCTTCAAAAGGATGAATACGCCATGTGCAGATTTATTAAATTAATTACAAACAGATTTGCTACAATGGTTAGAGTGCTCAATTTAATTAGGTAGAATAATTTTATTTAGAGAGTCATCTTGAGAATTATTTTAAGCAGTCCTCACAACATTTTGTATTCAGTCTTACCAATTGTTTGTCTGTTTATTGTTTTGCCTTTCGGTTATGTTTTGCACTAATTTCTCATTTATCACAAATAAGCAGATGTCCATTAGTGAATTGCCATGACTATAATACTAGCATAGGTGATGATATCAAGCATACATGTGTCACTAATATATAGTAAGTCTCTTAATAGTTCATAACATGCTAATTCTGTGTTTATTAGTTGAAATTTATTATGCTTAGTGGTGTCTCATTTGATGTAACTCTGATATTGAAAAATAAAAGCCAAAGAAGCTGAAATTATAATAAACATTAATATATCAAGGAGTGCAGAGACGTGAAGACAAATTATTTATGTATTTTTCAATTATTCCTTTTTTTTTGCATGGTGTCAGATGAGGATCACCACATGAATGACCTATATATAGTTCTTATAAGGTATATTACCATAAGAAATACAATTTATATCATTAACAAATACATCTCAGGCACATCTATCGCACTTTTATTTATCTTTTATGTTCTCATTGCTTTGAGATCAGATGATCATAGTGTTGCAAAGAGCATTGTCTAAGAATACTAGCAACGGACCTGAACAGAAGCCTTTAATTTATCAACTGAAATGACAAATGTGTGCCTACTGTGTGCTTGACCCTATTTAATCAGTAATTAAAGATCCTCGTCTCCAGGGTGAGACATCTACTAGCGAAAAGCCTCATTACATTTATAGGCAAAGTCAAAGCCTCATCTGCCACAGAAACACAGGTACTGGGGACTAGACAATAATAATAATAGAAAGGAGGCAGCTGTGTGTGTGTGTAAATCACATTCGTATGTGACTTGCATATAAGTATCCATATACATATAAAGAAAAAAACTGCATAAAATGCAGGAAAGCCTAAAACCAGGGTTTAACTTAACTGTAGTCTGTGAAGTTGACGACAATGCAGATGTTTTCTGCAATTTCATTTCAACCTTGCCTGATCATAATATGTCCATATAACTTATACTGTATATAAAAAAAACACTAGAAACCATATTTGATAATAGTAACTTTGACATGGATGTTAAAATATATATATTTTTTTTATTTCTACTCAGGTAAAGCATTGCTTTAGTAAGGCAGGAACTATCTAAAGCTGGCCATAGATGTTGAGATTTTTAAAAGATCAGATCCTGATCTTTTCGGAACAATTGTACGATCGTACGAATTTACCATCAACTAAAAAGACCAATTTGCCAGGAAAACAAAGGGGAGCTGCCTGCTTGTCCCTGCAAACATAGATAGATTGCACTGGGACCGACAAAGATTTTTTTGACCTGGCCAATCAATTTCCTGACAGATGTTGGCTGAAAAATCATACATTTGTTCGAATCCCACTAACCCACGATAATTCCGAAGGATTGGTCGGACTTCCCTAAAATCGGTCGTTCGGCAAGAAGAATCGTCGCGTCTATGGGGAGCTTTAGTTGTAGACAGGGGACAGGACGTCCTGAGGCAGCTTGTGACTGCCGGCCCTCGCTCTTTTTTTTGGAGCTGGAGGAGATCTGCGGGGGGTCCACACGCTAGTGCAGAGATGCACAGTTGCGCTCTCTGTGCTAGAAGAGCTGAATTTCCAGTTTGAAAACCAGAAATTTGCCTCTTAAAGTGACAAGGAGTGGCATTTTTGCCACCCCTGGTAACCAGTGTGTTTCTGCCCCACTCTCTCAACTCACCTTATTTCTGTAGCGCCCCTGGTTGTAGAATTTAACTAGGACACTATGGATCTGTATTAAATTCTTAGCAAAAGCACTGATTCAGTCTTGCTACTTATGGACCAATGCCCCAAATATATTGAATGGCTCCTTTTATTACCCTTTAAAATGTAATTACCCTCTAAAATTAGATGCCAGTCACACAAGATTGCTGCTGGGGTATTTAAACCAACATACATTGCCTCTTTGCATGCAATCGTTGTGTCACAATTATTTAATACAACTGTGCTGTTTAAAGTCTCCAGTGTGTGTGTGTGTATGTGTTTGTATGTGTGTGTGTGTGTGTGTGTGTGAGTGTGTAAGCCACACACTTTTTTTACACGTATGTGACATGTTGCCATATGTGCAGGGATGCTTCGCCAACGAGGCGAGTTGAGGCTGTCGCCTCAGGCGACAGTGCCCCACTAGGTACCAGGGGCAGCAAAAATGCTGCTCCTGGTACTTTAAGAGCGAATTTCCGGGGGGGGCAGCAGCAACTGCCAGGATCGCCCCTGCATATGTGTATGCTGCATATTTTTAAGAATATTGAGCTTCTGTCTGCTTGATGAATGTGCTTGGGCAGTCTGTACCAGTTGGACACTAGAGTCTGGCAACTCTATGCTGCCCCGCCATTACATGGTCAAAGTCTAGGTGCAGGAAAGTTGACAGCTTTTCAAAGTTCTTTTAAAAATATTTAATAAAAAATAATGATTATACTATAATGTAACCCTTTTGTGCACAGATTATAAAATCTACCCTACTAACATGGAAGTACCAGTCAGTCCCATAGATTCTATATCTCAAGAATGCAGGGAAAACTATGGAAAATCACAAGTTGAATTTACAACACAGAAAGGGTCAAAGCCGAGTGAAACAGGCTTTAAAAGCATCACATTATCTCTTATCATATTCACCGATTCCTGTATAAATCCACTATTCTGCTTCATCAATTATTTTGCAGCATGAATATTAAATGGCCAGTATGATTTAGAATTAAGTATTTAATTGGTATGCTAATAATTATATCATAAAGCTTATCAAACAACATAAATTTAAGGAACGATTGTTATATTTTTGTATTTCATGCTAGTAATTATCTGAAAAAACTAAAACTTTTTGGAGGTTTTATAGATATTTGTATTTTTAGAGCACCTAGACTTTTTTTTCAGTTTGTACTTTTTGTATTTGGATCTTTTAATAACTTTCATGGCATTCGTGATTTTAGAGAAATACAAACAGCAGGGGGCAACCCCCCCCCACCACACACACACACACATTATTTCCCAGCTGTGCAGAACTCAAGCAGCTTTGTTTGTGTCCCTGTAGAGCAGTTTGCAACTGTGTAGAGCTTCATATTGGATTTTATTTTTGCCTTTACATCCCCTTAATGTTTCCAACTCCAGTAGCAGGGACAAAGATCAGATTTAAACAGGGATTGTCATTGAAGGATTATTTTGCTGCAGCTTCTGGTTTTGCAGAGTTTGAGAAAGTATGTATAAAACAATACAAAAACTATAAAATCCACAATAAGATTACATGACAACACAGGACCCAGTGCAGTCTGCATATTCTGATTATTAATCAGTCTTGCTGAATCAGCTTCTATGGCAGAAATGATTTCACTTGTGTTGTGTTGAACATTTATGACAATCCCTAAGCAGCAGCTCAAACCTCAGTGAGCATGTGCATGGTCTTGGTCTTGCAAAGATGTTTAACAAAGTTACAAGATGGTGACCCATGTGGCCAACTTTGAAAGCATAAATCATTTGTTTTATTAGGCTTGTGGTGCAGTAAGTTCATGTTTATGTTTAGTATACAAAAAACAACATTTCTAGCATTATTCTATTTTACACTTTAGTTTCAGGGATAGAATTCCATATCTTTACCACTCTCACTGAAAAAAACCCTTCCAAAATTTTAGCCGGAACCTCCTTTCTTCTAATCAGACTGGGCGACCACGTGCTACCTGTAAAGACCTATTGCTAAATAAAGCATTAGAGAGATTATTATATGATCCCCTTATATATTTATACATAGTTATCATATCACCCCATAAGTGGCTCTTCTCCAGCATGAACAACCCCAACTCGACCAGTCTTTCCTCATAGCTAAGATTTTCCATACCTTTTACCAGCTTAGTTGCCCTTCTCTGCACCCTCTCTAATTCAATAATGTTCTGTTTGAGCACTGGAGACCAAATTTGTATGGCATATTCTGTACAGTGGAAGAATAATGACCTCCACTCATTCATTATTTTTTTTAATTCCAAGATATTAAGGGATACATGTACACCTTATATGAATTAATTTTGTTGGTCAGTATCCAACCATTCTGATCACCAAGCCATTGAGAAAGTTGTTAGGAGAAAGAAAGAGGGCTGGTTTAATGTTCTTCTGGTTGAAAGCAGTGCAGGACCACGCACACCCTGTAGAAGATAAGAGACGCCTGGTGCACAAGGGTAGAGGCTCGGCCACCTCACAACAGGATACAAATCAGCAACATCCGATGGCACACAGGACTACAGGAATTCTTCCAAAATTTTTTATTATAAAATCTGTTTTATAATAAAAAATTTTGGAAGAATTCCTACTTGTTGAGCTGAATGGTTGGAAACTGACCAGCAGGTGTAGCTGTTGTAACAAAGTCCATTCATATTAACAGCAAATGTATCTCTTAATATCTGGGAATAAAAAATTTTTTTTAATGAATGTGAATTGGAAAAACGCCTTAAATTTAACATTCACTTATTGTAAATGTTTACTTATCCTTTAAGTTGTGTCTCAACACTCTCCTTCAATTCCACATGGTGTCCTTCCTGTCTCTTCTATGAATGGTGGGCAGCTGCACTTTTTGACTGCTGGAAATCCTTGAGCTACAACCACCTTGGACATGGTGGTAGCTCTAGGGTTTCCTCAGAGGGTTACATCATCACTAGGAGAACCAGACCTGACGAAGGTGGAATGGATGCTAATGAAATGTTTCATGATTACTCCAGAAGTAATATAACCTCTGTGAAGAAAATGCTAGGTTCAACTTGCAAATGAACCTTGTGTCAAAACACAATTACACTTGTTTTGATACTTCAGTCACAATTGCAGCAGACACACCTCAGCGCCTGCAATCAGGGCTGCCATCAGAAATCACGGGGCCCCACACAACAAAATTTTCTGGGCCCCCCTCGCCACCCTTCCCTCAGTATGAAGGCCACACAAGACACAGGCATTAAAACATTAAGTGCCCCCCTACAAGTTAAAAAAATAACTTTGGTGCCCAGGCCCCTCCTACAAGTTTTGGTGTCAGGTGGTGGTTAAAGAAAAAAAACATTTGTGGCCAGGCCCCCACACATTTTAAAAATAAACAATGAGCCAGGGCCCCCACACATTTAAAAAAAAAATAAATAAATAGCCAGGGCCACCACACTTTTTTTTTAAAAAACAACAATTAGCCAGGGCCCCCACACATCTTTAAAAAAAACTAGCAAAGGGCCCCCACACATTTTAAAAAAAAAAACAATTAGCCAGGGCCCCCACACATTTAAAAAATAAACAATGAGACAGGGCCCCCACACACATTTAAAAAAAAAAACAATTAGCAAGGCCCCCACACATTTTAGAAATAAACAATGAGCCAGGGCCCCCACACATTTAAAAAAAAAAAAAATTAGCCAGGGCCACCACACTTTTTTTTAAAAAACAACAATTAGCCAGGGCCCCCACGCATCTTTAAAAAAACTAGCAAAGGGCCCCCACACATTTAAAAAAAAAACAATTAGCCAGGGCTCCCACACATTTTAAAAATAAACAATGAGCCAGGGCCCCCACACATTTTTTAAAAAACAACAATTAGCCAGGGCCCCCACAGATTTAAAAAAAAAAAAAAAAAAACAATTAGCCACGGCCCCCACACATTTAAAAAAAAATATCAAAGGCCCCCCACACATTTAAAAAAACTTAGCTAGGGCCCCCATACATTTAAAATAAATAAATAAACAATTGGTCAGGGCCCCCACAAGTTAAAAGAAAAAAAAACTGCACGTACCTTAGCCAGGGAGTTCAGATGCCGGTATCTTCAGTTTCTTGTGCTCTGATTCGCCAGTGAAATGTAAGTCCCGGTAAACCCGCATGGTGATTGGTTAAAGTAGAGGGGAGGTTCAAACTTCTCCCAACCAATCCGCATGTGGCTTTACCGGGACTTACATTTCATAGCGAATCAGAACACAAGAAGCCAGTCATCGGAGCTCTGATGCAGGGGCCCGGCTGTGCAAGTAAATGCAAGTAAGTGCAAGTAAATGCAGCACGGCCGGGCCCCCCTTAACTCCCCAAACCACCAGGGCCCGGGACAACAGTCCCCCCAGTACCCCCCTGATGGCGGCCCTGCCTGCAATTAAATATTATGGGAAAAACACTGCGTTACAGGTAACAGATATTGTCATCTGCATCCAAAATCAAACTTTGACCATTGCATTTGCATTTATAAATGATTCCTTAGAGTCGTACCTTAAAGGGGACCCGTCACCCAAAAAAAATATTCAAAATCCTATTTTATCAGATTAGTCAAGCAAAATGAACTTTAATTACACTGTATAAATTATTTGAATCTTGTTTCCTTCAGTCTGGGAATTCATAATTATAGCAAGCAGGCAGCAGCCATTTTGTGGACACTGTTATTAAGGCAAGCCTTGTATCATCTCAGAATCTTGTTAGTGCACCAGAATGGGGGACCCGATGTCCATCCCCATGCCCTGGCTACACAATTAATTGATAAAGAGAACGGGGGAATGTGGGGAGAGCAGTGACAACTAGGAAGTGCTGAATGGAAAGTGAAAGTAATTGTCTGCCCCGCCTCTATGCCCATGGCATTGAGGCGGGGCAGACAATATTTGATTGACATCTGAGATTTTTAAATGAGCTTACAACAGCTATAAATGCTTTAATAAAAAATAGAAATTGGATTTCATGTTTAATTTGAAAAGGACTTTTATTATACAGATTTTTGTGTCTGGGTGACAGGTCCACTTTAAATCGCTTATTATAGTCTGCCGCTGCTTGCTTGATTGCATGCACCAAGTTCACAGAATAGTGGGAACATTGCCTATTTACTGCCTGCTGTGAAGAAAAGTAGTATGGAGGCTCTCCGTACAGGTTGATATTACTATGGCTAACTTAATAATTATAAAGATGGAAAGTGACTGAAAGCCCTGTATATACATATTCCTTTTGATTAATCTACTGAATAACTTAAAAAGCCAGAGATGTAGAGAGGCAAGGCATAGAGGTATTGCTCATTACCAGCCTAATGTCTAAAACATGGTATTTTAAAGGGATGGTACACCTTTAAGTTAATTTTTAGTATGATATAGAATAGCCAATTCTAAGCAACAGTGCAATTGGTCTTCATTAATTTTTATAGTTTTTGAATTATTTGCCTTCTTCTTCTGACTCATTCCAGCTTTCAAACAAGGGTCACTGACCACATTTAAAAAAAAATAGTTTTATATTTACTATACTTTATTGCCTCCATAACTGTTTTGTATTTTCTGTATATCCCCAGAGAAAATGTGGAAAGCAACAAGCTTGCAGTAAAATGGCAAAATATTGGCAGTGGATGTTATATGGCAAGTGTTTGCTGATGGAATCCAGATCAACTGTAGGTGCAGAGCTACAGGGAGTGAGTTTTGGTGCTGATCTTACTCACGAGTCTAATCTGGTACAAAAAGATGCTCCCAGGTTCTATCCACTACCTCCTGTCTCCTCACTCCTCAGCACCCTGTTGCCCCTAGAGGATTAAGGTAGGAGTTGGCATGCAGTGAAGCAAAATTACAACACTAGTCCTGAATCCATCCAGGGATAAAGAATCCATAAATCATGTCAGGCTGGTGTGTGTGCAAGAGGTTTAGGCACTACCCTTACTTACAGAAAGAATAAGGCAACAGAGAACTTAAAATAAGGCAGCGAATGACAGCAAGAGCATGATAATAGAACGATAAGAGCTTATCTGGGAGACAGGGAACTTTAGATAGCTATATACTGTATAATACTGAGGGGGTCATTTTTAAATGAGCAAATGTTATAGTAGAGATATAAGGAAACACTGTTACATTTTAGTGAATATGATATCATTGGAAAGTAATGAATATGTTGAGAGAGTCATAACTATTACAAACATTTACAAATGTTAAGCCTTGTTTGAAATATGTCCTAATAAGAAATGCACAGGTGTTTACAACCTGCAGACCATAAGTTACTGTCTCACTGAATCCCTAAGATGGGCAGTGGCAACCCTGAAATAAGTCTGTTTATAGATTGCAACCTCTTCTGCTCTAATTCTCTGTAACCCCCACTCTAAGTGTTTTTACTGTATTGTTTGATAGTTTTTGGGACATATACGACTGCAGGGATAACTAAGATCTCAGATTTTTGGCAGTTGCTTCTGTCTTATATCTGCTTTCCCTCTTTGCATCTGTCTGTCCACCTGCACATTTAATCTATCCTGTTTGTCTAATTTATTTGTCTTTCCTATCTACCTCTCCCTATTTATGTCTGTCTAATTTATTTAACCTGTCAGTAAATCTAATCTTTATGCCTATCTATCTCTCTGCTTGTCTGCATTTATCCGTCTTCCTGTCTGGGTATATTTAACTCTCATTTTTGATTGTCTGCCTGTTCATCTTTCTCTCGATTTTCTTTCTATCGATCCATCTATTCAGTTCCATCTCTTCATTTGTATCTAGCCATCCAGTTAATGTCGTTTTGAATATGTATCTTTGTGCATGAGGTCATGGCATTTCCAAGCTCACAAATCTCCTCTAAAACACTGGCAGTCTTTTACTAAGCATAAAATCTTATTCATTAAGTGAAAAATGATCATCAAGACACACATAGTATAGCAATCTGGCTGGTTAGGGATTTGCTAATGAACTAGGATTTTCGTGACACAGAGGTAAAGTTGATCTTTCTTAAAGGCCAGGTCCACAAGGGCTATGTATAGTATTCACAAGATCTTATTCCACAGTTCCTGCTCACTTCCTTGTGAGTAAGTGGTTGCCAACATGAAACAAATTAGGAGAACTTAAAGTAAGAGGGGGAAGGGGTCGGGTTAGCAAGCCAATAAAAACTATTGGAAATCACTGGATTTTTACAGAATTTGTCACAGCTGGATATTATTAGATTATGATCTGCTTTGTTCCAGGATATCTGTTAGTCTATATGCTCCTGGGGCAAATTTATTCTCGCACATGTGTATGCAAGCATGTACCAGTGATGCCAAAGATCCCTCTATGCCTGACTGGGCATCAGCCAAATGACAATCTATAAATAAGGAGGCTACTTTCTTGTTTCATTTATGCATTTAAGCACCATGGAATACATTTTGGGAACACCCAGTTTGCAGCAAAACAATATATCGGTGTGTGTAACAACTTTACACTTTCACTTGAAGGGGCAAAGTCCAAGACATGTATAGAAAGAAGCACTAAAGAAGTAAAGAATATTATTCTGCACAGTATGCAGCAATAAGGATATTAAGGATATTTTAAGGTTACAAATAATACCATTCTTTTGTGGGCTTTTATATTCTCTCAAGTAATGAAACAGCATATGAATGAACAAGAACAGTTTCTTTTTCTAGATGTTTCAGTTTTTTTCCCTCATGTGCCCATCTATTTCTCTAGTCAAACAAAATAGCAACAAATCTTATGTTATAAGCTGCAGTGGGGGACTGGAGCTTACTTGCTTCTGTCCATTTTCAACCGTGACCTTACATACTCTGACGCAAATGAAGCCAAGTAGGATGTAAGAGATTGCTATTAATCGCCAGGGACATTTTGCTTCGGGCAAAATTCAACAAGTATTTTTTTCCAGTATCAGCTTTAATCAGAAGCATTCGATTTCAAACTCTGCAGGACACAAAATCTGTGTGTAAACATAAATCCCACTTTTGTAAACCTAAATGACAATATGATGAGTTAATTAGCGAGTAATGCAGACCAAGTAAAATATTTGAAAGGGCTGTTGGATCATTGGCAAAAAGGTTGTTACCAGCTCAGTAATGATGGGTAGACACTAACTTCTTTTTCACAAAGCAGTGTATTTTCTACATGGGTCTAATCATGCAGGCTAATTAAAGTACGAAATGAAGATATAGCCTCATAAAAATGTTGAATTAAGTTTATCTTTTTCCTGTTCCCATCAGGAGAGAGTTCCTTATCTTTTTCTATCTAGCATCTTGCTTCTGCAGTGAAGAAATTCTAAAATTAATTACAGCGTCATGCTTTTTTTCTTATACAATGATTTATTCAATTGTGGGTTTTATTAGACTTGGGATGAGAACAGTCAAGGCTATTCCTGACTTCCACTTTTCCTAAACTATGCTTGGAAACCAATTACAGGTATGGGACCTGTTATCTAGAATGCTCAGGACCTGGGGTTTTCCAGATAATGGATCTCTCCGTAATGTGGATCTTCATACCCTAAGGGGGTTATTTACTAAACTCCAAATGTAAAATTCATGAAAAATTCATAATTTTTTTTTTTATAAAAACCGGACTTTTAAAAAAATCACAAATTTTTCGGAATTTATTAAACTCCGAGGATGGGAAAAGTCAGAATCTGAAAATCCGGCATCTCAGACCTGTCAAGGTTGCATATAAGTCAATGGGAGAAGTCCCAATGATTTTTTTGATGTGCGCTGGGTTTTTGGCAATACCTGGAAGTTTTCAGAGTTTTCTGGGCAAAAAATCCGAAAATATTATGAAAATTGGATGAAAAATCTGAAAAAATCATGAAAATCATTTTTTTCACGATTTTTTCCCGCAAACAAAATTTTCAAGAAGGTGCATTAATAAATAAGCCCAAAAAACCCGTGCAGATTTGGTCTGCATTTTTTTCAGAAAATATTGAGATAAATTCGGATAAATAACCCCTTAGTGTTGAAAATCATTTAAGCATTAAATAAACCTAATAGACTATTTTTCCTCCAGTAAGGATTCATTATTTGTTAGTTTGGATCAAGTACCGGCACTGCAGTATTATTACAAAGTAAAGGGAAATAATTTTAACACATGTAGATTATTAACACATGTAGATTATTTGACTAAAATAGGGTCTATGGGAGACAACCAGAGCTATTTGGAGAACGGGTTTCCAGATAATAGATCCCATACTTGTACCTGCCAAGTTTAATTATGAAGGCCACTACGGCTGGTAAATAAAAAGGGCACATCTCGTAGGTTGCTAGTAATAAAATCAGCTGTGAACGAATATCTCAAGCCTTTAAGGACATCACTGTAACCAATTCAAAATGTAGCTCAGATATGTCATATTTTTCAATAAAATTACTTAGCTATACAATGCATGCATATGTTCTTGTCTACATTCTAACAATATCCAGATTTGCTTAGATTTGTAAACCTACTAAACATTCAAGTTTTTGAAAATCTAATTAGAATTCTTGAAAAAAATAGTCAAATTGTTGCATAAATTCGAACATTGATAAGTCACCCCCTAACTGTAAGTGAAGTAAAGAGCAGTCTATAATATATGACAGATCCCACAGCCACAACAGGGCCTGCAAATGGTCTGATTTATGATTCAGTAGTTGCACTGCCCTGTACTCCAGAATGTCCCTGTCAAGCTTATCTGTGTCTTGCTCTTCTTCCTGCCTGTTTGCATTAAAACTAGTCAGTATGTATGCACAGTATGGCACGGGTCAGCTCAGGTAATGGGTCCTGATATTTGAAGTTTGAGTTTTGGATGAGACTCACCACTGGTACTCAGGAATATAATGAAATATAAATTTCATTTTAGAGAAGCTGAATTGTTAGAAGATAGAAATTCAATCTGCGACTTGGGAAAGAACTGGGAAGGAAAAAGGTAGGAAGACAGAAAATAAATATTAGTGATGCTGAGAATTATAGTGGGTCAGCTGTGTGTAGACTTCAATATGCGTATTTACCGTGGGTTGATAATGATAGTATAGTATATCATGTTATCTGAAAGGAAACAAAGTATTTCTCTGATAGAGAAAATGGAGAATTGTTGTGCGCCATATTCTAGATGGCATAAAAACTGTCCGGCATATTCTAGATGGGGCCTTACCACTCCTCTGTATAGTGGAACAATAACCAAATCCATGTGTTAATTTTTTTAATTTCAATATATTAAGGGATCCATGTACACCTTATATAAATGAGTTTTGTTACAACAGCGCCACCTGCTGGTCAGTACCCAACCTTTCTGATCACCAAGCAGTTGAGGAAGTTGTAGAAGTGAGGAAGTGGTTCAATGCATTCATATTAACAGCTAATGTATCCCTTACAGGAAGTTATTCACTTTGGTAACAACATGAAACAGGTTGTTATTCTTTGCTGGCTGTAAATAAAAGAAATAGGTGTAGCTTTTTATACATGATTCAGCTTGTATAGGGGGGCATTCCACAAATGGATTAGATGTTTAGACAGAATGGTTGCTTAAGGGTTGGGGAGAGGGAACCCTTACTCATTATAAAATGCTGACACTATAATAACTTTTCCCTATGCATAGTAAAGTAACATTAATGAAATAATTCAGCATCTAGCTCCTGACGTTCTCGGCTAAAAGGCAATTAGGTTACAGTGTCCTTCAGGGGCGGGCGTCCCTCAAGCTATAAATTCTGCAAGCCTCTAACAAATAAGAGGACTCTAAAGTCTGTCAAGCAAATACATATGGAAACAGGCTGCATTTCAGGGTCCATTAGTTGCCGACTTTCAACGTTGACGCCATCAGCAGCAAGGCTGCCCTGTCTCTCCATCAATTTTTCTCCATTTTCTTTGCTTGTCAAAGGGTCCCCAGGCCCCAGCACATAGTACAGGAAAAACACACCAAATGGTTCCGTCCTTACATAACTTTTTTTTTTGTCAAAATGTACTCAACATTCTTTAAAACCTGGTGTTTAACATTTTACAAAGCCTCCAGTTCATAAGTGAAGGATGTTACGATGGAGATGAAAAATATATCTGACATGATGGATAGTTAAATGCAGGACCGGAAATCTATCATTCTAATTGTTTGTATACAAGCTAAGTGCAATGCGCAAAAACTATTCCAATAATTTCTCTTATCGTGTCCAAATGGAGCAAATGCATTAGGCCTGCACTTGAACAAAGCTAATAGCCCCAGTATTTATAAGAAATGAACACAAAGCAGCAATTTTCAGGTATTGATTGGCCACACTTTTTACCTGCTCTCAAAAATGTGAAGGGCACAAATATGTATTTTTTTAATAATTGATATGTTGTAGAAGCATTGTTAGAGCTTTTCATATATGTATGTGTACAATATGACAGCATTTTCCACTGTAAGATTTCTCTGTGTCTGTAAGTAAATGATGACCTGCTGGGCTTTATGTCCAGCTGAGAAGTCATTCATGGTTGAAAAACATGGTGCATTGTGTGATGATACAAGGCCTTCCCATTTTAAACATAAGCATGCTGTTCTCTAATGTAATTCTGAGAATCAATGCTGCACCACATAATGATATAATGTGATTACAACGATACTTCCCTTTGTAATGATTATTACTATTCCTATGTTAATAATACTTGTGTTTTTGGCTAAGGTGATTCTAAGAATAGTGAATAATGAAGAGATGGTTCATTGGCTTCATTTAAAGGCATAGTCTACCCTAAAATGAAGTTATAGTTTAATGTAGACAGCATTGTTGTAGGTAACGTGCCTTTAAATACTTTTTTGTTCTGCAGCTCTGACGCTTATTATTTCAACCGCTGTCTGTTGCTGTGGTTTAAATCCTTAGGAATCATAAGGCAGTCATGGAATAAGGAGAGGCAATAAAAAGTAAGAATAAAACTGAACACTGTGATTTGTTTCTTGGTTGCTAGGATTGCTAGAGTTGGTGACCCTGACTTTTTACTTACTGGTGGGAAATAGGCAAAATAAGAATACCAATTATTTATATACATACAGAACAAATGCTGAAGAGTAATGTAAAAGATGCTTAGAAGAGATAGAACTATAATACGTTGCATTAACATAAAGGGGAATATTCCTTAGTAGTGTAGGGGTCCATAGGGTTGACTTCAACTTTTCTTTTCTAGAAATCCCCTATAGGTTGAAAATCACCTAGTGTGGCCAACTTAAGCTGGCCATAGATGTTGAGATTTTTAAAAGATCCTATCCTCATCGTGAGACCACGATTACCTTGGAACGATCATACGAATTGACCATCAACTAAAAAGACCAATTTGCCAGGAAAACAAAGGGTAGTTGCCTGCTTGGCCCTGCAGACATAAATAGATTGCACTGGGACTGACAAAGATTTTTTAACCTGGTCGATCAATTTCAGATGACAGGATTGTAAAATGGTTGATCGTTTGAATCCCACTAACCCCACGATAATTTCGAAGGACTGGTCGGCCTTCGCTAAAATCGGTTGTTCGGCAAGAAGAATCGTCGTGTCTATGGGGAGCTTAAGAGTTTGGTCTAAATTGAATATGGGAGGTGGAGTGAGTCCTTTTTTCCCTGTGAAGTCTGCCCTGGCTGTTCCAGGTTTGGCCAGGAGGTTGCATAAGCCGTTTTAAAGAAGAGGCACCATGTGCTCAGTCTCTTTGCCTTCCACCTCAAGAGGAGGTGGATGCTCTGGGAACAAAATGGAATTTATACTCAGGGCACAGGGCACCCGAGCATTGTGTAGAGTTCGACCAGGAGGAGATAGTCTAGAGCTTGCGGCAGCAGAGAAATGTAAGGGAAAGCCTGCAGGGGGATTTCTTTGAAAGAGGCTTGGTGTGTGAAAGTGTTGGCTGCTTGGCCTGAAGATAAGGAAAAGGGCTTTGGGGCAGATTTACTAAAGGGTGAAATTGTAGTCACTAGCGAAAATTCACCAGAAATCCTATCCGCAGGAACATCGCCAATTTACTAATAGACATAGAGGACAATTCGAATGAAAGAGACTGTTGCTAGCACAGTTTTGCGCCCTAACGGCAGGTGGATTTTTGCTCAGGCGAATGATCGTTACTCCGCAAATTCACTAAAGTACGAATTTTACAGAACGTTACCTTTTTTCGCCAGAGTATCCTTCTTCAGCTTAGACCTGTAACTATTACAAATTTTTGTTTTAACCTTTTTTTAAACATTTGAGGGGCACGCCACATTTGTTTTAGGGTGGGCTTGTGTCTAGGGCATTAGAGGATCTCTTTTGCTTTCTTTTTTTATCTTTTTTTTAACATCTCTAATAAAGACATATATATGACCTTTATGTACCCGCCCTATTCAAATTGACCTAAGTGCAATTGTACTAACAAAGTTTCACTAGGCAGAAACGAACGTCAACACTAGTGAAACTTCGCCAGCGTTAGGCTGCTGAGACACAAGTTCGCATTTTAGTGAATTAACGTAGTGATAGCAAAATTGTCTCCTGGCGAAGTGGCACAAAGTTTGGCGAAGCCCTTTCGTGAATTTGCCCATTCGTGTGCTCAGCTAGAGAGCTTGGGTCCCTGGCATGGAGATTAAACATTTCTTTGTAGACAATTTGGATTCCTGTGGGAGCAACTGCCTTGTCTAGAAGGAGAGGTAATTTGGGACAGGAAGCGCTAGCTGGGGTAATATTCAGATCTCTTGGGAAGGGACTGAACTGTAACTATATTTGTCCACCCAGAGTGGAGTGTGGGTCTGTGTCTTGGGGTTGAGGCTTACCACATGGGTACCCCAGTGCAGAGTTTATATTGTGTGAATTGTAGTTATATTTACTACTCTTTTCAAGTTATTTAAAGTTGTATTTGCTGCAACTTGTGTGGTTTATTTGTGCTAGTGGAATTCCCCTGAGTTGTAATTCAACAGTGTCCACTAGGTAGAGGCACTGTGTTAAAAAATCCCATTATCTTCCATATAGCAAAGGGGATTCAGGTCCTGTATTGAGAAGAATTAAGATAGACACAAGGTGTCATGATTGGGTTACAGTAGTACTTTTCTATAAATATGCTGTGGTTTACACTGATTGGCCTGTCCCCCCCACACACACACTTTAATAAAGTTGGAGGGGGGCACCTGATGCCCTTTGAATCCCAGTCTGAACCTGCAGACAGCCTTAGGCAGTTAGTAGTAAGCTTCCTATGTGCTGAATGAGGGGACACAGTCCTGGCTGACCAAATTTATAAAAAGTAACATGTCGGATATACAAGAAGATCTACATACTCCCTAATTCTGCCAGAATGAGTATAAAGCAAACCATACACTGCTCACTTTCCCTCGCCTACCACCACTTCAGTGATGACAAAGTATCCTATGCATCTTAGATAAGGGAGCCTTGAAAATAACTGTCAGCCTTCCGTACTAAGGGTTGGGTGTCAGGGGTGGCATTGTAGTTTGATGACTGCTAGAGGGCCAGAGGTTGCATATCATTGAGCTAGTACAATAAATAGGGATGCACCGAATCCAGGATTCGGTTCGGGATTCGGCCAGGATTCGGCCTTTTTCAGCAGGATTCGGATTCGGCCGAATTCTTCTGCCCAGCCGAACCGAATCCGAATCCTAATTTGCATATGCAAATTAGGGGTGGGAGGGAAAACGAGCGACTTTTTGTCAGAAAACAAGGAAGTAAAAAATGTTTTCCCCTTCCCACCACTAATTAACATATGCAAATTAGGGTTCGGATTCGGTTCGGTATTCGGCCGAATCTTTCACGAAGGATTCGGGGGTTCGGCCGAATCCAAAATACTGGATTCGGTGCATCCCTAACAATAAATGAGTGATGCGGAGAGTCATAGGATACAATGTTGTATTTCCTACGTATTAAAATAAAATTTCAAGTCATTAAGGATGAAAATGTCACCATCCATCTAGTTTATTTAAGAAATGTATGTGCATGCCCTGAGAGCATAGAGAGAATGAGCTCACAGCTTATGTTCCCTTACAATATGCGGTGTTATTACTAGCGGTAGGCACTGTTATGGTTTTGTCATAATTGACAGAAAATGTATGCTATTTCAACTAGTTTTTAGCACAGAAAAGTTTTCCCCATTATATCATTTATCTAGATTTCTGGGGTGCACTTTCAAATGCCACTGGGCGAAATACAGAGATTCAAAAATAGCTTCACCAAAGATAAGGAAATGCTCACTTACGTCATATGGGTTTGAAAATGGATGAATTGTGGTCCATTAGCTCAAGGTGTGTTAATCTAGATGGAGCATTGGTTACGCATTCAATGTGTTATTTTATGAATTAGCTGCTCAGTGTGGCATACATTATATGAAATATGCAAGGATGACTTATTTTTTAAAATATTTTTAGCGAATCATTTGGAAGTGTTAAAATGAAAATTCAAAGTTGTAATATTTTCATTATCTTCAGAATGTAAGGAAAAGGGTAAAGGCACCACTATCAGTTTTATCTATGGCATCCTAGATAACATCATTTCCAGTCCTTCTTACATTCTACCCTGATTAATAAACTAAAAATATGCAAAATGCTAAATATTCTGTCCAATATTATCATCTTTGCCCTTTTTCAAAAGTGCAGTTTCTTAATCATAAACTACTGCTAAACAGTGACATGGTTGAATTTCATGTGTGATACAGCACCAAGTCACAAACCTTTTATACTGTATGATTTCTCATGATTCTTACATTGAAATGATGTCTGTTGCAACTCAGTGCTACTAAGTAGATGCCATAATTGAAACAACCTTTGTTACTTTTATTATTTTGTCCCCAAAGTACAGTAGTTGGGCATCAACTGGGATATATTTATGCTCTCATGGGATATTTTAACCCCCTTTTTAATGAGAGTTAAAAAAATATATTTTCAAAAGCAAGTGTGACACTTCTCTACGAAGAGTGTGCTTTCTGCTCTGTAGTGTTGCAATGGCGGAGAAAGGGCAGTATGCCTCTGGGCCTAATGAGGAAGCCAATTATAACTGTTATATTGAGAGTACATATCTGTGTCTCTAATTCTCTAGGTCTCATGTTCTCATTAATTTAAGGCAGGGAAGGTTATTCATAAGAATTTCTTATGATACAAAATCATGAAGCAACTGCCTTCTTCATAAACAATGAGGCAGGATAAAAACCTGTTTACAGCAAAGTAATGTGCTGACTCTTTACTGAATTAAGAATAGCATACTCTGAAAAAATATTCATATCCAGTGCCTGTACTAAGCATTGCACTGCCTTGCCCTTTATCAATGCAACTCTGCATACCCATGTTAACCTTGATCAAAAAAAATACACTGGTCACTACACTAATGGATGTTCACATGATTAGGTAAAGGGTAGAATCATATGGGAACACATATTTTTTAAAAAAAAAAACGTATGAGTGCTGGTGGGCCATATGTTGCCTTTGTTATTTTGTTGGGGATATTATTAATATGTTCCCATTTTCTAAGTCTCTGCATCCATCGATACAAGATCTTAACCCTAGAAGGCTTAGCTATTCCTGATCTTTCCTGTTTTATAAATTAAAATAAGCAGTAGATTTTTTTGTAAAATTACTGTCATTATTATGTTTTATTTGTACATTCTGACTCATTTAGATCTCTTTTAGATATCTTTAACCTGACACAAACATATATATAATATTGGATGTGTTATCTATATAAATTATATTTTTCTATATTATACATATTATATATACAGGTATGGGACCTGTTATCCAGAATGCTCGGGACCTGGGGTTTTCCAGATAACGGATCTTTCCGTAATTTGGGTCTTCATGCCTTAAGTCTACTAGAAATTCATTTAAACATTAAATAAACCCAATAGGCTGGTTTTGCTTCCAATAAGGATTAATTATATCTTAGTTCGGATCAAGTACAAGATACTGTTTTATTATTACAGAGGAAAAGGAAATCATTTTTAAAAATCTGGATTATTTGGATAAAATGGGATCTATGGGAGACAGCCATTCCGTAATTCGGAGCTTTCTGGATATCGGGTTTCCGGATAAGGGATCCTATACCTGTATTTAATTTGTATATCTTATCTTAAATATGTAATGAATTTCTGGCTTCCTGTGGTCAGCTTGTGTTTATAAAATGTACTACTTTATAAGCAGGCAGAGAAATGCAGCATGTGGGTACAGTAGTATAGGCACAAGTGTAGGAACAATTTTGCCCTAGTTCACAAGTCAACTAAAACTGCAATAGAACATTAGAGAGAACTGCTGCTGCTGACAGTTATCAAAATGGCATAGAAGAAAAAGTTCTTGTGACCAATTCTGCCATCACAATGAAGACACGGAGTACCCAGACAGATGGCAAGATGACTAAATGAGTTTCTACTACCTAACTTCATATTAAGAAAGAGTTCTGCTCACATATTCCAATACAATTTTTCCATCTGTATGCTAAAATAAAATGACTTTCCAATTGTTAAACAAGACACATTTCGAATCTGTATGTAGGACCTAATTGTTCAGTTGGTAATTTTTCTATCCGTCCTAAAAATGGCTTCTTAGTTGCTGTTGGACAGAGCACTGGCTACATACAATGCTTTAAGTTTGATGTTCAAAGAATATTATGCAAAGGCCCAATGTTTGCTGAGTTTATTCATCTTCTAGCCCATCAGAATCAAGAACATAGTGCCTATTTGTTATGCGTTCAGATGTTTTGTAGCTATTAATAACTGCTGATTAACTCCATTTGTGTATATGTATATGCATATACCTGTATTACTATTACATATGTGCTTAATCAGTCATCCTCATTATTGCTATAGATATTCTGTTTGACTACGGCTAGGGCTGTCTCCATCTTGCCCCCCCACCTCACTTCCAGACATGACAAGATGTTCTAATGAGGTCTTTTCACTTTGATTGCAGGAACAGCTTTTCTTGCAGAGTCTTGTATTGATCATTTGCAAATAGCTTCACATCTCAATATGAAATATTGAATCTGCAATTAGTGGTAACTAGACTGTTTAACAATAAGAAAGAAGAGAGCGACAGGGGAAATGGAAAAGGAAAAAGAGCAACTTGGCATCACAGAGTATGAATAGTTTAACATAAGACCATTGGGGTACAAGAACAGCAATCATTGCTGAAGAGGGTCCTGCCACCGCTGGGACCCCAAAAGATAACATTTAGTATTCCTAAATCAAAAGGTGGCATATCTGATTCACTTGTGCAGGGCCTTAGATAAAGGATTTTCTGAAGGAAGAAACACAGGGGAAAAAATAATAAAATCTTAGATCATGGGTAGGAATCAGAGAAAGGCAGAAGAAACATGATACACACATTTAGACAAGCTGCTAATATATTGCTGTGCTTCAGAGATGCATTAGAGTGAAGTTGTAACTTGTTATTGATTTTGTGGTATACAGCAGAAGAATTACAGTAGGGTTATTGGATAATTTAGAGCAATCTTCTAAGTTTACAATCTTAAAGACTTTGGTTAACGGTGGTTGTATCTTACTATATATTTTTATTGTTACTAGATTTACAATGCAGAGTAGACATATTTTCAATCAAATGTGAGTGCTGTATGGTCAGTGAGGGAAGGTGTTTGGAATGGACACATTGCTGTTGGTGCAAGAGGATTCATTTTATTGTGCTTGTGATTCATTCATACTCATTATTTATTTAGCAATTACACTTTTTTCCCTAGAATAAAGTTACTAGAATATTTTACAAAAGACAGTCACTAGTCCTCCCAGAGTGAGGAATCAGTATTTTTCTCCGGTATCAGTGACATATCCTAATTCTTTGGCTACATATCTTGATACATGTAAGTCACTTTATGCAAGTTCCCATCTTACCAATGCCAGACATCATCTCAAAATCTTTCTAATGGATATATGTTATAAGGGGGCTGCTTTTGCATAGAAGATGTATTAGAGCTCGTTCTATTAAAATCACTAGAGATCCTGTCTCTCTACATGCAGAATTTTTGCAAAAAGCACTTATTTCATTAGATTTTGTACTGGAATCAGTTATTTGAGTAAGCTCTAATACATCTGCTAGGAATGGGAGCCCCCCTATAAGATATATTGTATCTAACTGTCAATGACGCCCAACTGCTGCATGAAGACAGAATGAAGAGAAATGGATGCTGAGAGAAGAATAGTGAATATAAACTTGATTATTTCAGAAACAATGCAGAGTTTTTAATTGATTGAATTTACAAAGTTTTTTACTTCAGTATGAGGAAGCTTATAGTACATTTGCCTTTTCGTGATAGTTCCCTTTAAGTATGGCCCATAAAACAACGATGAAAGACACCGACATACAGAGGTTTATGTGTCCCTCCCAAGTGACAAAAGCACAAGGGGACAGCTCAGTGCAACTCCAAGTGCATCAGAGCACCAAGACAAGAGGAGGTTAGTTTTCCTTTGAAAATGTGTAGTGCATGGACCTTATATCACAACTGTGTTAAAGCTCACACAACAGGACACTTGGTCATCAGAAGGGAATCCCACCTTCCCACCCAAACACCTCTACTTGTTTTTTGTTTATTTTCATGTATTGGTTGCTAATTTTTCCTAGAAATAAAATGTATGAGTAGTTAGGAGTGGGGGTTTAGTACAGGACAGAGTGCCAGCATATTGTACAGCGCTGTTGCAAGGGCATGTACACACAGCAGCTCAGAGGATGCATTTCTGTGTGTTTGCAGTGCTGTGAAGTTATGCATCCACCCCACGTTAGCTGTGAATCCATCACCTAAATTTTCAATACATTCAACATCGATCTACTTTGCTCTGGGTACAACTTCACTGTAAAAAACAATATACATTGAAGGGAAAAAAGCTGTGAACAGCGAGGCATAAATAGAGGGGCTATAAAGGGGAAATAGCACTGCTAACATTCTCAAGGTATAAGTACTGTAGATTAGAAAGAATAACATTCCCCGTAGAAAAAATGTAAAGAATATTGGAAGAGTTCCAAGACCTACTGTATATAAATAGGCTTGCCCCTAGGTTTTTATATTGTCCCGGAAATTCTTCGTGATTTCAATTAGCTTTGCAGGGTGTACAAGCCTGGTGAGAGGACAACCAACAGCCTAACACAGAGACTTAAAGGGGTTGTTAACCTTTGAGATAACTTTTAGTATGATGTAGAGAGTGATATTCTGAGACAATTTGCAATTGGTTTTCATTTTTTATTTAAGTTTTTTTGGTTAATTAGCTTTTTATTCAACAGGTCATCAATTTGCATTTTAAGCAGTCTGGCAACTAGGGTCCAAATTACCCTAGCAACCATGCATTGATTTGAATAAGAGACTGGAATATGAATAGGAGAGGCCTGATTAGAAAGATGAGTAATAAAAAAGTCGTTCAGGGAGATTAGTCGCCCCAAAGAAGAGGCGATTAGTCACCAGGCGACTAAATCTCACCGAATCGCCAGGTGTGCCCTTACCCTTAGAATAACAAGAGCTTCAGAAGAGGTTATTCTTATCATCTTATTTTAGTGCAATGGAAGAACAAGATATTATATTTTGTGCCCATAAAAGAGATAAACTTCTGTGTTTTGCTTTGTGCTACTTTAATGTTGTTTCTTACTAGTTCTCATTGTGCTGGTAGTTATTTCTCTATTCCCAATATGCACAGAAGCATAATTAAAAAAGTAAAATAATAATGATCTTAACATATATTATACTGGGCTCAGTGGTATAACAAAGATATATTGCTATACCGGACGACCATAAGAGAGAGCTCTCTGCTCAGTTCTGACACAATGGCCATCACTCAATGTACAGTTGCTTCTGGCAGACAGGAATATATACTGCTGCACCAAACAAATTCTTATTATCAATATTAAAGGCGTCCAGCTGAGAAATAAGTGCAACAGCTCCTGGAATGGGGAAGGAGGGGGGGAATGGAGGGTCTTGGATGAAGGGGGTGGCGACAATGAATGCAAAGGAAACTTGATTAAAAATAATCTGCACTTTATTAAAAATAATTCTGATTTATTTCTCCCTCAGCAGGACATAAATCGTTTGAGTAGATGGGAGGTGTTGTTGCTGCCCGGCAGACGGAAAATCCTGTGCCAACCTTCCCTGCAGAGTCACTGAGAGGAATGACCTGGCATCATCCTTCTGTAGAGAAATTACAAATCCCTTGGCTCAGCATGTTTATAACATTTGCAAATGTTTGTATACACACACACACACACACATAAATGCGCAAACTCATATAACCCTGTGGCAGAACAGCTTGCTATTATTTACATGCCAATGTGTTCTTGAATATATTTATTTGGGGGTGTTATAATAAAAAAAAATCTTATTGGACTGAATCTGATGGCATCTGACCCTCTTATTTCCAGACTATCACATTCCTTTTAAGTATCACAAATGAGACATGATAGCCACACATTTGGACTCACCCTCCTGTTCTCATGCTGAGAAGGCATTGTCGATAAGTTCTTGATAGCAGACTTATTGCTCTAAGTATCCCCCAAGTACCCCTAGAAGAACTGAGGTAAGATGGTTTAGAATAAAGTATTGTGCTAATTTTGTAAGGGTAAAGTCGAGACTCGATACACTTGGCTGTGAGCCCATTAGTAACTCAACTTTTTTATCCATATTAGCGAGTATGTTTATTGCCTCAAAAGATAAATAGGGGCATGCTACACAGTGTTTAACAGTATAGATCTGGTTCTTTTCATGATATGATGCAAATGGCTCATGTTTCAGCGTCGTTTATGCCTCCTTTGCAACTTTATGTGACAATTCATCATTGACATATGGTTTTTGCCACCATTACTTGCTGTTCTGAAGGTGTGCCAAAATGGATGTTAACAGGCCAGCATAATGTAGCGTAATGGATAGATTTACTTTGCTGTGCTGCAAATAACAGAAACAAGAAAAAGGCAGCAATCTTAGGCATTGATTTATGGCACTGAATTTTAAGGCTAAATCTGTGATTTTAAATCAGCAGTGCAAATAAACATAAAGGAGTAATCTGCATGTCTCCAACCATTAATCTTTACGTGAGAATAAAAACATTTAAAATCATTAAATTTAAAGGGGCACTATCGCAAAAATTATTTTCAGTAAATTCAGTATAAGCTTCAGCATGCTGAAATAAGAAACTTTCTAAATACAATCAATTAAAAATTCTGCACTGTTTCTGAAAAAATAAAATTCATCTTCACAATTCCTCTCTCAGCATCCATTTCTCTTCATTCTATCTTCATGCATGAGTTGGGTGTCAACTATTCATTGACCATCCCAATATACCTTATAGGGGCGCTCCTTTTGCCTTTAAGATGTATTCAAGCTCATTCTATTAAAATCACCAGACATCATGTCTAGGGATGGGCGAATTTTTTCGCCTCGTTTCGCCGAAAAAATGACGCCCATAGACTTGTATAGAGACAAAAAAAAAAAGACGCGAGACAAAATAATTCCGCCGCGCGACAAATTTTTTTTGACGCCCATAGACTTTAATGGGCATCAGCGACATTTTGCCGGCGGCAATTTTTTGGCGAAACGAAACGGGTCAAATTCGCCCATCCCTGATCATGTCTCTCTACATGCAGACTTTGTGCAAACGGGAGATATTTTGTTACATTTTGTTTGTACTAGAATCAGTTATTTGAATGAGCTGTAATTCATCTGCTAGGAATGGAAGAAACCCCCTATAAGATATAGTGGATCTAACTGTCAATGAATATCTATCACCCAACTCCTGATGAAGACAGATTGAAGACAAACAGGTGCTGATGGAGGGAAAATGAACATAAACAAAGTGAACAAAGTTTCTTATTTCAGTATGACAAACTTTACATTAAACTTTCATTTTCAAGATGGTTCCCCTTTAAGAAATGCTTTGTGTCGTGTAAGGCGTGTTAATACCTTCTGTTTAACAGTAATCTTATGTTTATTTCAATACATCCTGGCAATGGCAAGATACTCCTTTAAACAGTAGGGAGCTGCACACTACACTAGGTGGTTACAAACTTAAATTATCTGTCAAATTGTTCTTGAAAATTCAGCATTCATCTATAGAATAATTTGAAAGAAAAATTTAATTTAAGGACTTTACCTTGGTGCAGGGATGAGGCATAGTTGACAATATTTGAGTCTCAAGTTTGGCCTAAGTTTGGCCTTTGGAGCTTTCCAAATCATTGTACAAGTATGGAAATAAGAATTGTTTGTGAATTATCTGAGATGAGCAACAGCTGAAGCCACAAGTCGGACAACTGTGCTTTGGTGCATTTCCGTTATTAAGTCTCAACATGCTGATTGTGCTTTTCCCTGTGCACAGTGGGGGTAATGATGTGTAGAGATGTAGGCCCCTTAGGCACTGAAAGAGATGTCTTCCCGCTGTATTTGCTTTAAAATAGATGGTATTCTAACAATTACACTGCATCCATGAGCGCTCCCACTAAGCCCACAATTAAGATTTGGAATTACATTTAAAAACAAGCAGAAGTTTACAAACTGCAAACACATTTCTAAACAGTTCTTCAGGCTCTTAAGTCCTATTTTGTAATTAGTGATTTAAATGTTATTGTGTAAGCAGGAAAGTTAATGAGCTGAACAATGGATAAACTATAGCAAAGTAATAGTATAAATGCAGTGGGGTCTATATACAATGCCAATAGAAATAACTGGTGTGTAGTTTTTGAGCAGCTTAGCTGATGCCTGCTGGGCCCTGCTAGTTGATTTGATGCAACTGTACAGATGCCCACTGTAATCATGCTGCTATGTCCGGGAACAACATCCTGCTGCACAGATTTGAAACACCCTAGCTGACTTAACCCCATAGACTTCTTTGTATAGCATGAGCAAATTAGTATAACAAAGACATAAGTCTCACTTATGAAGCCAGAGACACAAGCACAAGGGAATTGGGGTACAATGTTGCATTTTATAGGACTTGTGTTTAGGGCATGCCTGTTCTCTGCACATCTTGCCAAAGGCCTGCATGATAAATGATAAAGGAGCCTTCATACCATGACATCGGTATGAGACTTAGCAAAAACCGCTGTGTTGCAAATGTATGCACATTTAAGGTAATATGAATTTTGGCCACCTCTGGAGAACTTCCATTATACTTTTACAAGATATTGCAATTATTATAAGAGGTTATAGTGCTTCTATAACCTCCTATAATGTATTCATGTTATTATAATCCAGTGGCAGGGTGGATACACTTTACCTTGTGCAACACAAGTGACAAGTATTTGGCATTAATAAGATAAGTCTGATACAGTAGTTGTAAAAGTGCATTCTTGAAGTCTCCTTTTGAGTTATCCTAAAACTAAAAGCAACATTTACTGTGGTTCAAAAGCATCCCCTGAACCCAGTATGAGTGAATATGTGTGTGTCCCACTATATTGTGATAGAACTCATATTTATTCATCTACATTTAGTAAGGCCATTCCTAGAAATTGATCAAGCCTTGCTATATTGCAGTTGTCAACAGTGTGTATTTAATGGTAATAATTAAGAACATTTACCAAGGGCCCACCAAGCCAAGGAGCCACTCTCATTCCTAAGGGCTCTTGCACGATCGTGTTTTCCTGTGCACTCAATTAATGTGAAGGGGGCTGTACTCACACAGAAGCATGTAACCGCCAAATGCAGGTTTGGACGCAGCATGTTGCATTTCACCTGCGTTCAGCGCATACATGCGTCTGTGTGAGTACCGCCCCTTCACAATAATTGAGAGCGTCTACTCTTGCGCTCCCCTGCAGCTGATCAGAGGAAAGCGCAATGCAGGGAACAGCAGGAAAAACGGTCGTGTGTAAGAGCCCTTATTCAGCAATAACAACTTTCATTTTGAAAATATTTTATTCGATTTTCATGTTAAACAAGCGATAACAGTATAGCAACAAATATTTTGCAGATGAAGACAGAAATGCTGAAATCGATACAATGACATAGTATTATTAAAGACTACATATCATTTAAAGAGACTGAAAACAATGACTTGAAATTAAATAAAATTAACTAAACTAAACTAAACCAGTGGATGTGTACATATTAAAAGAAAGAAAGAAAAATGACCATTCGTCGACTGGAATGTCAGAAAGCGCATCTTACAACTGGAGAAATCGTCCTATTTGTTCACCTGTGTTGGAGGTACAAGCTTCAAGATAAGGAGACCAAATCAGTTTAAAAGAGTCTATGGAATTATTTTCTTTAGTTTTGGTTAATAAGACTTCTTGCCAACTAAGTTGGTTCATAAAAGAAATAGCATCTGCCAACAAGGGGGGTTCACTTTGTAACCAAGAATTAAATAAAGCTTTCATGGAATAACAACTTTCAAAATGAGCATTTCCCAGAAATTGGAAACCCCCATCAATTAATCATCTGTAAGAACACTTCAATCTGTTTATAATTAAAATAGTTTACTGCTTTACAAATTCTGAACAACTTTTCAATAGAAATAAATTACACATTTTCAGTGAACTTAAATTGTACACGTACAAGCATGGAGAAAACTACTTTCAGTTGCAATTACATTTACCAATAACTTTAAATCTAAAAGTTTATAATTAATGTGGTTTAATTGGAAAGGTGCTTTGAATTAACTTTGCTTTCATTATACAAAGTTTTATATTTGGGCACAAAACCCCTTTTGATATCACAGCAAGGCAACCCATCAGCACATACATTGCACTGCACAAAAAGAAAAAGGGAATATAACAGATTAAAGGAGAAGGAAAGGCTCTATTTACATGGGCATGCCAAAAGTTAGGCACCCACAAGTGATTGTACAGTATATACTTACCTCACACCCTGGGCCGGTGCTCCTATCAGCAGTAAATTGCACCGGCCCAGGGTTCCTCCAGCTAGCACCACAGAGCTATCAGCTTTGGGCTTCTTCACCCGGGTGTGCATGCGCAGCAGTACAAAAAGCTGAACTTTAACTTAGAAGTCGGCTATTTCATTCTACTGCGCATGCATCTGCCCCTGGAAATTTGAAGAAGGAAGCCGATCTCTCCATGGTGCTCACTGGAAGAACCCCTGGACTGGTGCATTTTTTTCCTGATAGGCCTGGGGTGTGAGGTAAGTATATATAATCACTTGGGGGTGTCCAACTTTTGGCACCCCCAAGTAAATAGGCCTTTTTTCTCCTTTAAGCAAATAAAATAGTAGTAGTATGAGAACAGACTGTTGTCAGGCTGATTTTCTAGGCAAAGATAATGTTTTTAAGTTAGCAACCGCTTTACTGTTATATGTATTGCATATGTTTGTAACAGAAATCACGCTGATTTGTTGGTGAGTAGATGGGTGATGAGTGGTTTATTGAAAACAAAGAGGCTGGCACTGATACCAAACCAAGGCTTTCAAAGTTATAAAAGTAATTTATTGAACAGCAATGACAGGCTGTAACGGGCCCGAAGGCGCAGTAATAGTGTAGACCAAAGAGGAGACCAAACCAAGTTCGAGGTACAAGAGGGTTTATCAAAAAGAATCGTCAAGGTACAGGCAAAAGGATCAGACCAGGCAGCAGACAACAGGAATCGTAATAACAGGCAAAAGTCGGTACACAAGAATCAAAAGCAGAATATCACACCCAGGAACTGACGAACAGGAACCTATAGTTGGGCAAGGACTGAAAGGGGGAGTGGGTTTATATAGTCCCAGAGTTGGCGCCAAATTTTGACGCGCTTGCGTCAGACGCAGACGCCAGCGTCCTCACGTTGACGTCTTGACGCCGGCGCCCGATTATGACGCCGACGTCCGTTCTGTCGCCGACAACCAATCCTGGACTGGGAAGGAGATGAGGTCATTGACCTGTGCCCGGCAGGAGCCATGTGGAGAGGCAGGCGGTCGCCATCTTGGACGCCATCTTGGAGACCTGGGGTAGGTTCCATTACAGTACCCCCCTCCTTAGGGGGGGCCTCAGGACCACCGAGTCTAGGGGAGAGAGGGAACAATTTGTGGAACCTACGAACCAAGATGGGCGCATGGACATCCGAGCTCTTGACCCAGGAGCACTCTTCGGGACCGAACCCTTTCCACTCGATAAGATATTGGAGAGTGCCCCTGGAAAGACGAGAATCCAAGATCCTTTTCACCTCGAATTCCTGATGATCATCAACCAGGACTGGAGCTGGGGAAGAAGAAGAAGAAGAAGAACAAGACACAGCAGGCTTAAGGAGAGAGACATGGAAGGCGTTCGGGATTCGCATCTCTGGAGGAAGTTGAAGACGAACCGCCACCGGATTGATGACTTCGATGACAGGGAAGGGACCAATGAATCTGGGACCAAGCTTTGGGGTAGGAATCTTCAGGCGGATGTTGCGGGTGGAAAGCCAAACCTTGTCACCAGGAGCGTAGGGTGGAGCGGGAATCCTCTTCTTGTCGGCAAACCTCTTCTGGATTAGGGAGCTCTTCTGCAAATTAGAGGCCACGGCAGCCCAAATAGCCATCATGTGGGCAGCCTGATCATTGGCGGCAGGAACATTGGTGAGAAGAAGATCCTGAGGGAACGCCAATGGATTTTGACCATAGACACAGAAGAAAGGGGACTGATGAGAGGAAGAATGCAAAGCGTTGTTATGGGCGAACTCAGCCCAGGGAAGGAGATCTGACCAGTCGTCTTGGCACAGGGAAACATGGCAGCGAAGAAACTGTTCCAAGGCCTGGTTCACTCTCTCAGCGGCTCCATTGGATTGTGGATGATAGGCAGAAGAAAACTGTAAAGAAATGTTGAGGGCTTTGCACAAGGATCTCCAGAATCTAGATACGAATTGTGAGCCACGGTCAGAGACGATCTCGGCAGGAAACCCATGAAGACGGAAAATATGCTGGATGAAAAACTTGGAAAGTTCAGGAGCCGAGGGAAGCTTATGGAGGGGGATGAAATGAGCCATTTTGCTGAACCTGTCAACGACAACCCAGATAACAGTGTGACTGGAGGAGACAGGCAGATCCACAATAAAATCCATGGCAAGATGAGTCCAGGGACGAGATGGAATGGGTAAAGGAAGAAGGAGTCCTTTGGGAGGGGAATGTCCAGACTTGGAAATGGCACAGATGGTACAGGAAGAAACAAAGTCTCTGACATCCTTTCTCATGGAAGGCCACCACACCAGGCGAGAAAGGAGTTCGGTAGTCTTCTCCACTCCGGGATGACCAGCCTGTTTAGAACTGTGAGCCTGGGATAAAATAGACTGGCGACAATCAGGTGGAACAAATGCAACCCCCAGAGGAATGTTGTCCGGAGCAGAGGCCTGAGCGGAAAGGATTTGTGAAGCCAAGGAAGGAAATAAGGCAGCGACAATCTTGGAAGGAGGTACAATGGGTTCGGGATCTTCGGAGCAGGGAATTTCAGGAACAAAACTTCTAGACAAAGCATCCGCCTTTCTATTTCTAGAGCCAGGACGAAAGGTGATGATGAAGTTAAAACGGGAAAAGAACAGTGACCATCTGGCTTGACGAGGATTTAGACGTTTGAGGGATTGGATAAATTCGAGGTTCTTATGGTCTGTAAAGATGGTCACGGGAATGGAGGATCCTTCCAATAAATGTCTCCACTCTTCCAGAGCGAGTTTCACTGCCAGTAACTCACGATTCCCCACATCGTAGTTTTGCTCAGAAGAGGAAAATTTCTTAGAGAAGAAAGCACAGGGATGTAACTTCCCATCCAAGGAAGATCTTTGAGACAAGACAGCTCCAGCTCCCACATCTGAGGCGTCGACTTCGAGGAAGAAAGGAAGAAGAATTTCGGGGTGTCTGAGAATAGGTGCAGAGGAAAAGGCAGTTTTCAGGGATTCAAAGGCTTCTAAGGCTAGAGGAGACCAGTGCTGTGGTTTACCCCCTTTGCGGATAAGGGCCAAGATGGGAGAGATCTTGGAAGAGAAACCTTTAATGAATTGTCTGTAATAATTGGCAAAGCCAATAAATCTTTGGATAGCCTTGAGACTTGTGGGGAGGGGCCAATCAAGGATTGCTGAAACTTTGGCTGGATCCATCTTAAAACCCTGCTGGGAGATGATGTACCCAAGAAAAGGAATGGAGGACACTTCGAATGAACACTTTTCCAATTTGGCGAAGAGATTATTCTTCCTGAGGCGAAGAAGAACTTCCTTCACTTGGGAGCGATGTTCGAGGAGATTTTTGGAAAAGATAAGTATGTCATCCAGATAGACAACAACACTTTGCCCCAACAGGTCTCTGAAAATATCATTCACGAACTCTTGGAAGACCGCGGGAGCGTTACAAAGTCCAAAAGGCATAACTAGGTATTCGTAATGCCCATCTCGGGTATTGAAGGCGGTCTTCCATTCGTCCCCTTCACGAACTCTAATGAGGTTATAGGCACCCCGAAGATCCAGCTTGGTGAAGATCTTGGCCCCTCTTAATTGATCAAAGAGTTCGGAGATGAGGGGGAGAGGGTAGCGGTTTTTAATGGTGATTTTATTTAACCCCCTATAGTCAATGCATGGTCGCAACCCTCCGTCCTTCTTTTCTACAAAAAAGAATCCAGCACCGGCAGGGGAGGAAGAAGGGCGGATGAAGCCTCTTTGGAGATTTTCCTGGATGTAAGTCTTCATGGCAGCCGTCTCAGAGGGGGAAAGAGGATAGGTGCGACCCCGGGGAGGCATGGAACCAGGAAGGAGTTCAACCGGGCAGTCGTAGGGTCGATGAGGAGGAAGGGTCTCTGCAGAGCCCTTATTGAAGACATCAGCAAAATCCTGGTAGATGAGTGGAAGGGACAACTTGGAAGAAACAGAAGAAGCTTTGACAAGAGGTGTAGCAGGCAGACAGTTCTGTTGACAATAGGGGCTCCAGCGGGAGACTTGAGTAGAGGACCAGTCAATGACTGGGTTATGGGCGCATAACCAGGGGAGCCCCAAAACGAGTGGAGTTGAAGGGCAGTCGATGAGAAGAAACGCCAATCTCTCCAGATGCATGGAGCCCACTCTAAGAGAAAGTTCAGCGGTGGTTTGGGAAATGATGGCTGAAGACAAAGGGCGGTCATCAATAGCCAGGACCCGCAGAGGATTGGCCAAGGATTGTAGAGGAACCGCATGACGAGCAGCAAAAACTCTGTCCATGAAGTTTCCGGCAGCACCAGAGTCCAGGAAAGCTTGCACTGGAACTTTTTGGGAACCAAATTGGATCTGTGCCGGGAGAAGGAAACGTTGAGAAGAGGGTTGGGGAGAATGACAAACACCACCCAGATAGGTCTCCCCAAACCTACCTAGGTGCTGGCGTTTCCCGGCTTCAAAGGACACTCATAGGCGAAGTGCGACTTGCCCCCGCAATACAGGCATAGGCCGGCAGCCCTTCTCCGTAGCTTCTCCTGTTCCGAAAGACGAGCCCGTCCGATCTGCATGGGTTCCTCAGAAGATGGAGTAGAGGAAGCAGAAGCCGCAGGAGTAGGAGAGGGGAGAGTAGAAGCCGGACTGAAGAGTAGGGGTCTCTGGAAGCGAGGAGCCAGGGAGGACTGAAACCGGGGATATTTCTTTGAACGCTCTCTGTCGAGCTCGAGTTGAAATTCCCTCTGACGGGTGTCAACCTTTATAGCCAACGCCACCAGATCCTCCCACCGAGAAGGAATTTCCCGGGAGACCAAGTCGTTCTTGATCCGTATGGCTAGGCCATTGTAAAAGGCGGCATGGTACCCATCATTGTTCCAGGAGGTCTCTGCTACTAGGGTGCGGAACTCAATAGCATACTCCGCAACAGAGCGAGTGCCTTGCTGGATCTGGAACAGGCGAGCAGAGGATGCAGTAGCTCGGCCAGGGGCGTCAAAAACGACCCGAAGTTCACGAATGAAGGCACTGGCGTCATCAATCAAAGGATCCCTCTTTTCCCACAAAGGTGATGCCCACTCCAAAGCCTTCCCCTGCAGGCGAGTAATCATGTACCCCACTTTAGCTTGTTCGGACACAAACTGACCTGGCAGCAGGGCGAACTGGATCTCGCATTGGTTGATGAAACCTCTGCACGCATCCGGATCGCCGCTGTAGAGGGGAGGCGCAGGAATACGGGGTTCCGAAGGCTGACGTGGGCTTGCAGGAACGGCCACAGGGACCGGGACCACAGGTGACAATGCCGACAACTTGTCCAGAATAGCTTCGAGAGCCTGGCCGAAGTGTGACTGCTGGGCTTCATATGACTGCATGCGGGAAGCCAAACCGCGGATAGCGCCACCGACATCAGGTGGAGCTGGAGTCTCCTCCGAAGGGTCCATGGCCCAACTATACTGTAACGGGCCCGAAGGCGCAGTAATAGTGTAGACCAAAGAGGAGACCAAACCAAGTTCGAGGTACAAGAGGGTTTATCAAAAAGAATCGTCAAGGTACAGGCAAAAGGATCAGACCAGGCAGCAGACAACAGGAATCGTAATAACAGGCAAAAGTCGGTACACAAGAATCAAAAGCAGAATATCACACCCAGGAACTGACGAACAGGAACCTATAGTTGGGCAAGGACTGAAAGGGGGAGTGGGTTTATATAGTCCCAGAGTTGGCGCCAAATTTTGACGCGCTTGCGTCAGACGCAGACGCCAGCGTCCTCACGTTGACGTCTTGACGCCGGCGCCCGATTATGACGCCGACGTCCGTTCTGTCGCCGACAACCAATCCTGGACTGGGAAGGAGATGAGGTCATTGACCTGTGCCCGGCAGGAGCCATGTGGAGAGGCAGGCGGTCGCCATCTTGGACGCCATCTTGGAGACCTGGGGTAGGTTCCATTACACAGGCCTGTAATGTGCTAAGTGTACATATCTCAAACAAACTGGATGGTCTATTGTTCTTGATAAGGGGGTTTACCAATGGGATGTTTGCCCTGGGCTACCAGTGCATGAAGCTAGGAGCTGTACTTCAGCAACTGTACCCCTCTTTAACCAATATCTGTCAGTCAGATTCCAGCTGTGATTTTACTACTGTGAATATCACATTCAGAAGATGCCTTACAGAAGTTTTGCTTGGGGATTTAATATTTCTGACGAAAAGAAAAAAATGAAGATGAGAAAAAAAATGTAAACTGTAATTTAAGAGAAAAGGGTACATATCACCCCTCCCTTTCAATTTCCAGCAGCCTAACAGAACAATGGTGAAATCACCAAGTAACTGTAATTCAATGAAAAGAGCAACTGCTAGTGTCATACAAAGCATCATATGAAGATCTGCAAGAAAGCATAGAACTACTGGAAATGGACCCCTTAGTCATGGATCCCCAACCGTTTTTTACCCGTGAGCCAAATTTAAATGTAAAAACAGTTGGAGAGCAACACAAGCATGAGAAAGTCCACGGGGATGTCAAATAAGGGCTATGATTGGCAGTTTGGTGGCCCCTAAATGCACTGGTAGCCTACATGAGGCTCTGTTTGGCGGTACACTTGGTTTTTATGAAACCAAAACTTGCCTCTAAAACCAGGAATTCAAAAATAAGTACCTTCTTTGAAGCCACTGGGAGCAACATCCAAGGGATTGGTGAGCAGCATGTTGCTCGTGAGCTACTGGTTGGGGACCACTGCCTTAGTGCAACCCAAAGTTAAAATGTGTCATCACTGTCACTTATTCCCTGGGGAGAGTCGTGCAGTACCTGGAAGTTGGGAGCCTCAAGACTGGGTAACCTGTCTGGGCATTACAGAAATCCAAATCCATGATAACAATGAAACAATATTTAATAAACTAAAGATTACAACTCACGATGTTCACAAAGTATTTACAAACTTGTAGTAGAAAGCGACAGGCAGGGATACGGTCCATAAACAGGCCAAACAGTAAAGGCAGGCGGCAGACAAACAAAGTCAAGGGACAGGCCAGGAGTCAGAACCAGAGAATCCACAAGTAGAGCAAGGACGGGTACTAGGGTACAGGAACAAAGCAGGAAGGAACTTGGAACAAGATGGGTCACAGGAACTTGGAACAGGATCAGATGAATTCAGGAACAGCAAGGTCACAGGAACATCTTAATGAACAAGCACCAGGCAGAGGTCAAGGGCAGGCTTATAATGGGTCAGGACGGGATAATGAGAAACAGATGGGGATAATGAGATGGGTGGAGAGGTAAAGCAGAAGACTGAGGTATATCAGGAATGAAAATGAACAAAACAAGACATATGACCTCCAATGGCAAGACAGGCAAGTGCACTGGTAAGTTAGCACAAAGTCCAGAGTTCAAACTAAGCACTTCCTGACAATCACAATACCCTGCTACAGCTATTGTCCAACACACAACCCTCTAGCTCATTCTGCTAACTCTTTTCGACAGGTATTTATTTGATGGTGGCATGGTTTTGTGCAGAAGTGCTCTGTTTAAGTATTTATAGTTTGGCTCTTTTATCACTTATGCTGTGCACACAATCAAATTTTCTCCTCGCATCATTCATAAATTTGCTGCTTTTCTATTGATTGAAGACACAGATCATTTCTTTCGACTTCCATCCAACCTCCAAAAGAAAAAAAAACTCTAGCAAGAGATGCTTAAAAAACATGAGATTAAGACAAGATGTGTGAATCCCAGAGGAGACTTGACATCCATTCTTTCTTCTGAAGCAGGTGTGCAAAGCACTGGTACACAGTATCACAGAGACAATTGATCATAAAGCAGATCCCATTGCTGGGCTGCTTTGTTTCTTGCTTGCAAAAATTTACATGACTAATTGCTACTTAAAGGAGACATATAGGATAAATGGAAACCCCCCTAATTTTGTAGGCAATATGGTATAATATATGGTGTTGTTTTTACTTTTGGCTGTAAATTAATTTTGTCTTCAAAAATGGAAACTTCATTGGAGCTCCCCATAGATGATCTCTGGTCTCTGTCCAAGTTTCGAATGAGGGATGGGCTTGTCCTAACTGTCCCTGCCAGAAGCACAGTAGGAGATGGACAGCCAATCACAGCCCTGCAGTCATACAAGCAAAGATAGGCTTCAGTTCCCTATCAGGTCCTGCTAGCTGCTGATTGGTTCCTATCCTACAGTACAGTGTGCTGAGTGCTGCCAGCTCCTCTGCACAACCAGAGAATTCGGGGAGCAGAAAGAGCAAGAGAAGGAAGGGATTATTGGGGTTTATGCAGAAATATTCAATAAATCAGCCAGAAACATTACTTTTTAAAGCACATTCCTTCTATATTTAAAAGAGTTCAATGCACTGGTACATTGCTGTTTTTTTACACAAAGTGTCTCCTTTAAATAAGCTTCACTGTTTCTGCACAACCTGCTGTCCCAACAGATACTATTTTGTAAAAATACTGAAAATAAAAAAATGGACTCTTCTTTGTTTATGCTAATCACCCCTATTAAAGTCCATTTCTATGATCACTTTTGAACTGGAATAAGAATGTTTAACGTTAAATTATAAAAACTTGTACATGCCTATAGGTACAAGACACTATTAGCCACTTATTTCATCCTAATTATGGAAAATAATTTCCAGTGCTCTTTTGCCATATAAGGGTCAACAAATATATTTTGTGCACAATTTAATGCAGACAGCTCAAAGTTTCAAAACAGGTGGTTCTGGAACATTCTAGAACATGTGTTTAATTTGTCTGAGCAGAAAAGCCTTAAAATGTTGTCTTTGGTCACTAAGACGTGAAATGTGCAAAGTAATGCATTTTTTATAATTTAAATTTAAAATTTTATTTAAATTATTCTAGGATTAAACAAAGTAATGTTTGGTTAGTATAATGTTAATAAAACAATTAAACAGCATATACTAGCCATATCACCGTGTCTCCTCCTCCCCCTTCTCTTTAATACTAATCTACTTCCTATTCTTCTATCATTTCATGTTGTATTCTTCTACTTCTTTACCTTCACTTCTATTCTCTTTAGTCTTCCTTTTCTGTCATCCTCCTGCTTTTTCTTCTATTTTCCCAGTCTGTATCCTTCTCACTCATTCCTCATCCTGTTTTGCTACTTGCTATTTGCTTTTTTCTCTCCTCTTCTTACTTCTCTTTACTTCTGATGTTGTATTCCACTTCCCACTGCATTTTTTCACGCTTCCACATAATTCTCTTTTCCTCTGTCCAGCACTGGATTTCCTACAATCTGCTCTCCACTATTTTGGTTGTTGTGGTTGTTAAGGCATCTTCCTGAGCACTAGACAACAACCAACACCCACAAGTATGCATATCCAAAATTGCTAAAATGCACTTTTTTCAAATCTTAAAAACATTAAATAATTAAACATTTGTGTTCTATAAAATGTTGGGCAAAGTAGTGACTGTTGTTCCTACACTGTCTATGGCATGTTCTCAGGTAGCAATACCTTCTGTCCAGGAAGAAGTCTAGCCATACACTTTGAGAAAGATTAAAGGAAAAAAGCTTTGTAACAAAACTAAGAAAGAAACGAAGAAGCCATTTTATGCCAGAAATCTATACCTGACACTTTTTGAGGCTACATTTTTCTAAACGCCTTTGGATATTAAATTTTCCTTCAGTTCAACGTTATAATCAAAAATATGTTTCAGCCATTTTCCTATTGAGTGACCAAGTTAGTTTCTCTTTTACAGTGCAAGTCTTTTATTTCTAAATATGCCATTAGTTTGAGGGTTACCCCGTTATCAGCTGGAATGAAAACAGCCAGAATGCAAAAAGAAAAATATAATTTTAGGGAAATGACAGTAAAGTGAAAAGCAAATCATAGTGTGGGAGCGATTCTGTGTATGTGATTTGATCTTGCTCTGATGCATACTGCCTGTGGTGGTGTGTTTGATATTATTATTGCTTTCAAAAGCAACAGAAATGTATGTCCTTGTGGATGTACATATGGTGGATGTACCCCTGGGGGTCAGAATTGTAAAGGAGCTCTAAGGAACTCCCCCGTGTCCCCTTACAACCAAGCAGCTATTAGTAATCAGTTCTGTAGCAAACATTTCTGCATAACTACACATAGCTCAGGAGAGTAACAAATAAAGACATTTGCAATTCTAGTGCTCTGTTCATGTATAAATCTAGGATCCAAAACATATGCCTGGATGGCAAAACAGACAATTGGGATATTGAAATCTTGTCAGCTAATTATGATTCTTTTATATACCCCACCTACATGCCATAAAAAAAACCATTTTTGATTTAATTTTTTGATTAATGCGCCTGGCAAAATAGCACAAATTGTCTTCTTCACCTTTAAGTAAATAGGCAACGTTGTTGCGAATTACCATTTTGCCAAATTTTTGCCAAATAAAATACAATTCTACCTTTAGTAAATGTGCCCCATAAAATAGAAATATCACAATATGAGGCTGATTTGTAACGACCCTTACACTTAGCTTTTCAACAGCTGCTCAGAGCCCACTGAGCATGTGACAGACACTTTCCAAGATGGTGACCCCCTGTGACAAGCTTGAAGTACTGGATCATTGCTGCTATTGAGAAGCTGAAACTTCAGGATGATGCCATGAATTCAGTATGTAAAATATGGCATTTTTAGCTATATTCATTGTTAGGGTTTAGTCTTCCTTTATGAGTTCTTAAAAATGTGCTATGGGGTTTAAACTAACGGACAATTATATTGTTAAATTCAACTTTTAATTCTTATGCTTAAGTGTAATTTCATTTCAAACTATTATTACTTTCTGTCATTTTTTAAGGCAGATTACACTGAGAATTTTTCTTGTGCTCATCTGGACGATTCAGCTAACTTTTGACATACCTCAAAACGTCCCTATATGTCTGCTAATACCAGTATAAATAAACTATTGGATGTCAGTCCTTAAGAGGGCTGCACATGGTATGAAAGACCAGATATGCAGCATTTGCACTGGTCAGATTGATTGGATGATTGATGGAAGTATAAGAAAGTGAGGCTCTTGCATTTTTGCAGTCTGTACTACTATATGGGGTCATTTGTTGTCTCTGTTTTCAATTTGACACATAGGGGCAGATTCACTAAGGGTCGAATTTCGAAGTTAAAAATACTTCGAAATTCGACCCTCGAATTGAAATCCTTTGACTTCGAATATCGAAGTCGAAGGATTTAGCGCTAAACATTCGATCGAACGATCGAAGGATTTTTCGTTTGATCGAACGATTAAATCCTTCGAATCAAACGAAAATCATTCGATCAAAAAAAGCTGAGCAAGCCTATGGGGACCTTCCCCATAGGCTAACATTGACTTCGGTAGGTTTTATCTGCCGAAGTAGGGGGTCGAAGTTTTTTTTAAAGGGTAAGTACTTCGACTATCGAATGGTCGAATAGTCGAACGATTTTTACTTCGAAACGTTCGATTTCGTTCGACTTCGATCGAATTCGATCGAATTTAACCAATTCGATGGTCGAAGTACCCAAAAAAAACTTCGAAATTCAAAGTTTTTTTTATTCTAACCCTTCACCCGAATTTAGTGAATCGGCCCCATAACCATTGATGTGATCGTATAACAGGCTGACTAACTATCATCACATTCAACTGCTTAAAAAAATTTTAGGAAGACTTTGCTAAATGATTAGTAAAGTAAATTGCTTTTCTGAGAATATTTAGAAAAGTAATCATTTATACCAATCTGCAGCAACCATTGGCTTAGAAGTTACTAGTCCCAACGAAAAATCTTTTTAGCCCATCTTCTTAAAGGCAAACTATACCCCCCCCCCCGTTTCTGACATTACACAAGCTCATTCAGCTGGGCTTATATAAAAAGCTGTATAAAAAGTAACTGAACTCCACAGATTCCACTAAATGGAAGGCAACCATGATACATGTCCAACCATTTCCCAACCACGGTGAGCACCTTGCTATATGATTTTCATGGTGTACATGGTCATAGCAAGCATGCACTTCCATACCCTCCGTCAGCAGGTGGAATTACCCCACAATTTATTTTATTGTTAACTCGTGCCACTAAAGACAGGAAACTCCAAATTTTATCTATTATTATTTTGTTATCTGTCCTTCATTTCAATTGCTGGGGATGCAGCACTGGACAGCAATGCAACGAATTGAATAGGCCAGTATGGATAGCTTCCTCCATTAATTACTGTAAATTGGCCACTGTCCACTGCAAAGCGTGTCTACTGCATCAATAAAAATACAGTATGCACATGACAGTTTATCTGTAGTGAACTATCAACACTTTCTCTTGTAACTCCTTGACACTGCCTGTGGGAAATCAAATAGCAGCAGGATAATCAATGATTATTTTAAGGTTTGTGTAGAGGGTGTATTTTTGTGTTTTATCCAGTAAATATTAATCATATAACTCCTGTGAAGTACACAGTGATTTAATCTTTATTGCAGAGTCAAGATGGATGTCACCGGTGTTCATAAATTCAGCAGGAGATATTTTGGGGCAAATTCACTAAAGTGCAAAGTGGCTAAGGCTAGCGCAAATTCGCCAGCGTGACGTCATTTCGTTACTTCGCCGATTTACTAACGGGCACTGGCGTAAATTCGCTAGAGAAGTCGACCTACTCTAGCGCTACTTTGCACTCTTACGCCAGACGAAGTTGCGCTATGGCGAATGGGACGTAACTACGCTAATTCACTAACTTGCGCATTTTACTGAACGTTACCTCTTGCGCCAGACTTGCCTTCGTCACCTCAGACCAGGCCAAGTGCAATAGAGTAGATAGGGCTTGCTTCAAAAAAACGAAATTCAAAAAACGCTGGCGTCTTTTCCTTTTTTAAGGGTGATAGGCTGAAAAAGATCGTTAATTTTTTTGGGGGTACCCTCTTTCCCCCCTACATTTGGCACCTAAACTATACAGTGGGCACATGTATAGGGCAAAATAACAACTCTATTTTATTTTATGAAGCTTTCCCAGGCTTGCGTAGTGTAATGTATTTGCTGCTACATATACGTCCATTGTACTTTAACTTGGCACCGTATGCAAATTAGGCATCGCTAGCGTAACTTCAGTTTGCTTGACGAATTAACGCTAGTGCAACTTTGCTACCGTTCGCCTCCCTGAGAGCAACTTTGCATTTTTGTGAATTTGCGTAGCGCTGGCAAAACTACGCCTGTCGAAGTGCGGAGGAGTGTGGCGAAGCTACCATCGGCGCAACTTTGGATCTTTGCCCCTTTGTTTTGCGAGGCAATTCAAATGTTCAAATTCAGCATGAAGTGGCATTAATACAGGTATGGCATCATTTATCTGGAAACCTGTTATCCACAACAGCTTCAAATTACAGGGATTCCATCTCCCATGGACTCCATTTTAATAAAATAATTCTTATTTTTTTAAATTATTTCCTTTTCCTCTATATTAATAAAACAGTACCTTGTATTTGATATAATCAATCCTTATTAAAACAGTCCTATTGGGTTTATTTAATGTTTAAATGATTTTTAGTAGACTTAAGGTATGGTGATCAAAATTATGGAAAGACCCCTTATCTGGTAAACTCCAGGTTCTGAGCATTCTGCATAACAGATCCCATATCTGTATTTCTAATGGCCACTGCCACTGTCTGGGAGATGTACCACAATATTTATGAACAACATAGACATGGTTATGTCTCTTAACTTCCCTTGAATATGTACATTCAACTTTTTAAAACCATAAAACATAGAGAAGGAAAATCTTTAATTTTCCTGCCAGGTGTTAATTAGCAAATACTGATAATATTATTATTGCTATACATTTGCAATTAGCTGGGTTCTTCCTCTGTGAAAGCCATCTCATGTCTAATTATTGTGTGGGTGGAGGGCTTACCAGAATTTGCTCAGGGTGAGTGTGTCCTTCTGCAGAGGAAACATATGGAGGTACACATTAGTACTGCAGCAAATTGCTTGTGGTTGCAGCGGGATCATCTATTAGCAGAGGTTGTAGGGGTTAGCTGTAACACATGCTTGGAATCGGTTTATAGGGAGAGGGAGTCATACGTTTTATCCAGGAGGAGTTAGGCTGGGGAATGCAAACATTCTGCTGTTGGATAGGAATTTCATCTCTAGTACTGTTCTGCATAGTGTCACGTACAAAGAAGATGCCGTTGTGCATTGTCTGCATTTGTTGTAGAAGCATAAAAAACCTAATGATTTAACCATTAACAAAAGCACAATGTGCCCCTGCTTATTCCTCAATGCACAGTGCAGGGCTGCTGGAAGTATAATTAAAACTGATTCCTGACCTGTTCGTCATAAGCAGCTGTGCTCCATAATTATTTTAACCCTTCCCATTGAACAGCCATGATATAAACTGCTACCATCTCGCCTTATTATACACGTTATGGAATAGCTTTTGCCCATTTCTGAAATGAGTTACATTCCTTTCCAATCCATCAAAAATACATCTGCTGTTCAGGAGATGGTTGGGGCTTAGGGAGTTGGCCTACAAAGACAGATGTGCCTGGTAGTTTTATCTGTGTATTGAGGTGATCATATGAGTTATCAAAAATGATACCAAAAATAAACTGTACCAAATGAGAAAACAGCTGAAATGGCAGCACTGTGTAGGCATCCTGAGATAGACAGTGCATCCTGGGATTAAAAGACAAATTATAGGCTGCATGCAAGTAATAAACAAAACATCTGCCACATGCTTTGTTTCTAGGCATAGTCAATGATAAGACAGTAAATATATTAGAGTACTTATTACTGCTCATTGCAGTGTGTTTAATTTCCTTTTATTTTTACAACTTGAAATAAAAATCTTCTCTTTTACCGTTAATATATTAAGGCAACTAGAACTGTAGGGGTCCTTTGGAGAATGATCCAACGACTCTATATTTTTTTTGTGTTATGAAACATACTGCTTTTAGGTTATGGCTGAGCAGTACTGGGCAAGCTCTTAATAATGTCAGCCCTTGCCCGTGGGACAGATTTCAGGTTTCATTTTAAGGGTATAATTTTCAGATCAGTCGAAAGCTTTTGAACATCTTGCAGAGAAGATGAAGGGGACACCGTTTCTTAACATTACAAAGCAACTACGTCCTTCTGAGAAACCATTAATCCAACCTACGCTGGGTTGCACACAGACCTCCCGTCTGTCTCTCCTTTGGTAATTACATCTCAGTTGCTTACACTGGCAGGAAAAGCAGAATCCATATGAAGAGATGGAGCAGAGGAAGAGAGAGAGACAGAAGCTGGGCCAGCTGAGTAGCAGCCAGAAAGCAGTGTGCATGTGGGAAAGCAGGGGCAGACAATCTTATCAACCTGTGCGTGAGGTGAAGAAGATAGAAAACACCACCTGGTACTTGCCCAGAATTCAACAAACATGAAAGTAAAAAGTAATCAACGTGTATTCTGCCATCATATACCACCTCTTAAAGTTTATTGGGCTTACAGATATCATCAATTGTCAGAAGTCTTTTGTTAAGCAACATTCATATTCAAGTTGGAAGGCAGGGTCAACTGGTGCAGCACCAATGTTAATTGATGAATATTTGGGAAGGTATGATAGTCTGCTCATTTAGCTGGGTCTGTGTTTAACATTATTGCAGTGCAGGAAATAAACTCATTTAAAAATCTCAGCTGTCAATCATGTTGCCTTCCCCTTCACTATGCCTTAGAGGTGGGGTAGGCAATTACTTTCACTATGCATTCTGTGTCTCCTCTATGTAACTGCATTACCAACATTCCCTCCTCACCATCTAATTGTGTATCCAGTGCATGAACATGTGCATCAGGTGCCTCATTCTGGTGCATTAACAAGATATTGTCATGATGCAAAACTTGTCTTAATAGAGACTGCAAAATTGTGCCTGTCTGCTTGATGTGACTGTGAATTCCAAGACTGAAATAAATACAATTAAAAGAACTTATATAGCGTAAGCAAAGTTTATTTGGCTTGACTAACATCATATTGTAATTTTGAAGAATTTCTTAGGGTGACAGGTCCCTTTTAATGCTCTTTTTATACTGTCTTCTATGGAGGGCTCAGGAGGAGTTATCACCTTTGCTGTATTAAGTCCTGCTGCTCAGGTCCACTTTCACCTCTCATAGCTAACAACATAATCCCCTAGTACACCTGCCATGCTCCCTTCTTATATAGGGCACACGTTAATTGTGAAATCCCTGCAATCATACACATGCTGCAACTTTGAGGAGGTGCATTAGACTTTTCCACAATAAAAGCTCTACCCCACTTTTCTTTTAAAGGCAACAGTTGCTTTGAATGAGTAGTTTCATCTAGTTTTAATTTTGGACATGGTATGATATTATGACATGACATATGATATTTGAGTGAAATAAGTTCTAATGGTTCTTAATATAAGGAAGAGGTGGCTGACAGTTTAGCCTGCTTATAAAGCTGTGTAGGGCCTGGTTTCAAATCACATTTGTACATCTCTTTAGTCCTCTAGAATAGTTAGGTCCACCGCATGAATGGCAGGTATATCCTGAATGCCACAGGACAGATGGTAAAAGGTAGGAGTTTACATCTTAACTGCCAATTTAAATTTTCTCCCCAGAATATTTTAATTTGGTCTGAAACAGTGAAGCAAGGAGGATGTCGGCAGGAAATTAAAGTGCTTTGTTTTAAGCATGGGAATCTCGCATGGATAACTATCCATATAACCAGAAAAATTTAATTCTCAGGATTTTTCAGTCACACAGATCATTGCCTGAATATCTCAAATAAAGTAGACAGACACAGTATTGCATGTTACTCACACAAAACACTACTACTAGGAGTTTCAAAATATCCTGGCCTGTTTTTCTACACGCAGAATGTTTTTGGAGAGTAGGGTTAATTTACTAAATTGTCTATGCATGTACAGTGCAAACATTTGGAGCAATTTGCCATGTTTTACCCACTTTTCCATTACAATTGTATTTGTGCAACTCAACTTGCATACTACTGTACATACTTAAGCATGTTAATTAAACAAGAACTTGATTGAATGCCATTTTAAACTGGTGAATATAGTGATGCAGCTTGCAATCAAAAATCATTATGCTTTATAAGAAATTCAGTGGCTCACACTGACAGCAGAATCGTGTTTGTTTGTAGTACGGAATGCCTACAATGTGGGGCAGATTTATCAAGGGTCGAAGTGAAATCTAGGGAAAGCTGACAAATTCAAATTCAAAGTAATTTTTGGATACTTCGACCATAGAATAGGCCACTTCAACTTCGACCTTCGATTCGAAGTAAAATCATTTGACTATTCGATGATTCGATAATCGAAGTACTATCTCTTTAAAAAAAACTTTGGCTTCAATACTTCGCCAACGTAAACCTGCTGAAGTGCTATGTTAGCCTATGGGGTCCTTCCAGAGCATATTTCTACATTTTTTGTATTTGAAGGAAAAAAATCCTATGAATTCGACTTCGAATTTCGTAGTATTCAATTCGATGGTTGAATTTCGAAGTATTTTCCACTTCGAAATCTGACCCTTGATAAATCTGCCCCTTAGATGTCGCTAGTATTTAAGAAATGCATCTTTTGTACTATATTATGTTTTGCAACTGTATTTTTCCTACCTAAAACAGATGTGCCACTTGGTATTTTGAATCTTAAACAATCAACACTTTAATTTTCCAGAAGCATCCCAAAGGTTTTCGATTTATCATAAACTATAAACTATACACACATAATTTTATTATAATAACATATTCAAACAGAAAAGAATAAACAATGTCAACTACAGACCCCCCCAGTCCTTCCAGGGGACCTTTTGTCTCTCCATACACAATGATCTCCTCCTTACAGATAATATGTTACTATATCTGTATTTGGCTTTATGTTAAGACTGCATGACTTACAGTGTGAGGTAGGTAGAAGAGGGTACAAATATAAATGCAAAAACAAACTAGAAAATGTAGCAAGACTCCAAAGAAATTCCCTCTGGAGTGCGGGAACATTGGGAAGTCCTTGGGACAACATGTGTGGGGAATGTGATAATGTTTGAATACATAACTAGTTGCTCTTTTCATGTTGTGCCTGAAAAGGTAACCCTCATGGGAAGGAGACTTGCCGTGTCCCCATCTCACATGTAGTTTATGAAAGAAGCTTTGTGCCCAACGGTGTTGAGGGAGAAATGGCAGAACAGGCTGGCAGCGCCAAGGAGACAAACTCAAACAGAATAATTCAGCATGTTTTTACGGGGAGCTGAGAGAGATAAGTGAGTTCTAATAGTTATTCAGAACAGAAACATGGCAGGAAAGTGCTGGCAGCAGGGGTTATGTATACTAATAGGATCGCCTCCACACAGCTTCCATAATGCATCTCAAATAAAAGAGCAGGCACACCATATTGCTAATGATGAAGACTGCAGGTAATACTCCTGGTATTAAATTGTTTAAAAAAAGAAAATCTTAAGACAAAATATTTCAAGTAATATTTGGTCGGACATAATCTAGAAATGTATATAAGAGAAACAAAAAATGGCATGGATTTAGTGTAGGCTGAACACAATGTCAGAATGTCACAATGTTTAGTGTTCCCTCTATGCTGGGGCCATGTTTGCACACATAAGATTTATACTATGTATACATGGGTCTATATGAGATCAGAATTCATTACAGTGTCTATAACTTTTTTCTATATCCAGACCTGAAAATATATTATATGAAATGGAGCGCAGATTGTAAGTTCCATTATACAGACCAGATGTGCAGTGGTATAACTAGAAGCTATTGGACCCCTTAGCATAATCAAAACACTTGGAGGATGACACTGAAGATGACATTGTAAATAAAGGAAACTGCTCAGCAGTCACAACACTGCTGCACCCTCTTTATTCCTGGCCCCCAGGAATATAGTACTTCCCAGTGAGAGAAATCTTGTTTAAATATTTCACTAATCTTTTAATCAAAGTGAAACGCTTGTCCTTTTTTTTCAAGCAAAGCATCATTGGAAATCACTGCAAAGAAGGAAACACATTCCTAAGGGAGCACGATTGCAAAAGATCTGACACATGTATACTGTATGTAGTGTGAATCATGTTTAGATCATCGTGTGCAGATGAGGGACATCATATTTGCTATATGTCTGTTTGACAGCCCTATGTAGAATGTGAAAAAGATATTAATAGCTTCTCCCACTGAGTAAGTGCTTCACCAACAAGCTATGAAATAAATTGATTCATTTAAAGTTGGAATTGTAGATTCATCAGTAGTTTTAGAACCCATGTGTGTCCCTTACCACTGACAAAATTTTGACTGCCTAATTTGTATATTTTTGCACACTATTTATATGTTACTCTATTGTTTCAGGAAGCCTGAGCAATTGTGCCATGTGGATCACTGGGGCACTCTCCTAACTAATATTGAGATACTTCTATCATGTAGTGCTGACATTCAATGATCCATGTAATACTGATGTCCACTGTTCCTTTTAATACGCACTGTACAGTTTTATGTTTTAGCAGGGGTTCCAAGGTCCTTAATGCTGTGGATCCTGTACTAGACCGGGTTAAATTGCATTACTGGCTTCTGTGAGTGAATATGTTATATGTTAATTTGATTTTGTGGTATGCATGGGTAATATTTGCAAGGCTACCTGCATTGTTTTGCTGGCCTATCTGTAACATTGCCAACGTTTTCTCATTTACTGCCCTATTTAGAGAACTTGCAAAGATCTTTCAGTGGTTTTATTATGAAAGCCTTTGGCACTAATATTGGCCACTTTGGAGTACAAACTATACAATGACAGATGGTAATGGCTAAAGTGACATGGCATATAACTCTGATTTCTTGATTATTTTTTTAGGCCACAAATTTTACATTTACCTTAGGCTTCATATTTTGGTAAGAGGGATCATATCATTGCACAACTTTCAGCTCTTAGCTGGATGCTGTAGGCAGCAATTGGAAATCCCTTGTGTATATACTGAAAGATATGTTAAAATTGCTACCTGATATATGTTTTTGTATTTAGTGTCGGTCTAGGCTGGCAGGACACCAAGAAAAAACTCAGTGGGCCCCTTCGCCAAGACCTGCTTTTATGGCTCCTCCCTGAACTCACTTCAGGCCCCCGGTTGCCGATGCAAGCAGGAAAAAATGGTCGGTGCGGGGGGAGGAAGGGGGTTGCGGCGTTGGGGGGGGCCTGAGGTGTCTTTGCAGCTGGGGCAGGCGCCCTGGGGGGTTTGGTGGCAACATTATTCTGCAGTATTGTAGATGAGCTATAGTGAATGTTGCTCTGCAGAGGAATAATAAGCTATAGGCAGATCTGTGATGGTTAGGTGGCATAGCATTGCAATGCTTTGCGGAGTGTTTATCTTGAGAATGTCCTGCGACACCCTGCAGAATAATCTGATTGATATTATTCTCCTTAGCATGTGGGCTCACTGAATCTTCTTCTCTCAGGATGGCAATATTTGCCCAGATTGTCAGGAAGCTGCAGATCATCTCTAATTAGAAGGACACGTATGTGGTGTTGAATAAAGGCGAAAGGATGGTATGCTGGGGATTGATGAGTAACTTGGCAGGGGAACATCTCATTAGCACCAACCACGTTCAGAACTTAATCTTACAGACCAAAAATAAGATTAAATAAAAAGAATTGTTCAGCTCCCTTATTGCTTGTCTCTTCTCCATATATGATACATTCATGCATTCCACTTATGCAGTCATAGATGAAGGTACATATTAACTGCAATGATTTCAGAACTGAATTTTGTGGTCTGTGCAACAGTGAAACAAAGGCAAGTGGTATAGATGGACAAAAGGTCTGCCCGCACCTGACCCTAACCAGTCCACTCCCAGCCCACACCCAAACAACCTGGCAAGCCTCCTCTATTTATAGGCCTGCACCCATCCTGTCCCATATCTGACATTATGAAAGGGGCAGGGCAGAATAAGAGTGCCTATAAATAGAAGCTGCTGGAGGTGGAAGCAGGGCACTGTAAGGTTGCAAGTGATGAGGGCAGAAAGAAGAGCTCAGAACAAACCTACAAATCTTGTGTGGAATTTGGCCAAAACCCATCACAGTCTTGTGGGTTTAGGGACAGCAAACACATCATTAGTGCAAACCATCTGCATGGTATAAATGACATGTTACTGTATGCTCTGCTACCTGAGGCCCGGGGCAATGCCATGCCTTATGTGCCTCAGACTGACAGTAAAACTGAGCAGCAGTTCACAAATACGTTTCTGACAAGAAGATAATTTTAACCCTTTCAATGGTAACATTAATTTATATTTAATATATCAATGCTATGCTTTATGTAATGTTCACAGCACTGAAAAGCACATGAATGCAGTTACCAGGATACAGGTATGGTCTAAAGCAGTGATCCCCAAGCAGTGGCTCACCAACCACTTGGATGTTGCTCTCAGTTGCTTGAAGTGTTTGCATACCAACCAGTTACTGGTAGAGCCAAATAGAGCCTTCTATAGGCTGTCTAATGTGTGCAGAAGAGCAGATACAACAATATCTCCTGAGGATGCACTATTGGAGCACAAAACATGTTGAAGCTGAAAGGGATATGGCTGCCCTTGGCAATGCAGTCGGCTACATCAGCGCCCCCCCCCCAGGCAAGTTTACCCACATGCAAACGATCCTGCACATGCTTGTTTTACTGACTGGGGTGGTGATGAAATTTCAAACTAGGGGTAAGCTTCATATGAGGTACATGCCTGACCCCTCCAACCATTGCTCCCCAGACACTTCTGCCTACCCTTAGTTCAGGCCCTGATGTTGAGAGTCTTATTTAAACTTTTTGTAGTCAGCACTCATCACTTATCAACCTCTTAGCAATTTCAGGCGGTGCACGTGTCCAGTGGCCCACTGTCCAACCGACTTCACAAAATATTCCAGTATATGACACAGCTCCAATCTGGATAATGATTTAAAAAGCCTTTATTAGCACATGGCTTTAAGATCTGCAACAAACATGACGTTTCGGGCTCACCTGTAGCCCTTCTGCTTTTTGCTCAAAATCTGATAAATGTAAGATATTCGTGTTTTTTAAGCCTATGAACTCGAAAAATTTTATATATTCATAAAAAACTTGAATTTATCTATTTGATTTTTTGAGTTTAATAATTAGTAAATTACTGTAGCTAAATTTGTGGATGGGAATTAGGTAAAGTTTGTTTTTGGTAAAATATGAGCAAAAATAATCTTGCTTAAACAAAATTAAAAATTAGCACATAATCCTCAGTGTGTGCTGGTCTCAAACCTTGTGTTCAAGTCTTAGAGGAATCATTGTCTACACTTATTTCCCTGCATGTGGGCTTTACAAACAAACATTTCAAAAAGTTGCAATACCTGTTGGCTGATTTATGATCACTAAGTATAGGTAAAATAGGTGCATTTTCACCAATAGGAGTAAATAAGTATATACATAAATAAGTTTGGCAGGTTTAGGCAGTGAGCTTTTTATTTGTTGAAGAAACCCAATTGCAGAAAAAAACTTTTCTGACATTTTCTGTCTCTTTTGCCAGCACCCAACAATCAAATAATCATAAATCTGGCTCTTGGTGTTTACAATGACGATAGACCTTTGTTAAAGGAAGTCCATTAAGATAAAAGTTATATATAGTTTACTATCAAGCCCCTGTCCTTCTCTGATGTTCAGAAATGATTGTTTCTCATCTAATGAATTGGAGGTGTTAAAACAAACCTGTTAGTTTCCCCATGTGTCAGTGGCCTCAACAGATGCAGTTCAGTAATCATAGAGATGTAAGTCCTCTTATTAATCGAAAAATGTGTCCGGTTGATGGAGTATATAACTATCCAAATAGAAAATGTGCTTAGTGTGAATATACCTTGCTTTCTAATATACTTTCTTTCTACCAGTTCTCACACACACACACACGCTTGAATCAGTAATGCCTCTTCTCAGACAGGAAGCATCTGCTTGTTTTCCGCAACGTGCTGTTATCGTTTTAGACTAACTCAGCTCAGTTGGATATGAAATGTGACTTCATTTTCTAGGTAATAATGGTTAAAATGGTTTATACCGGCTGTAATACAGTAATACAATGCCCACTGACAGCTCCTGCTAATTGCCTCTATCTTTGAGTTAAGTGGCCTTCATTTAACGGGTTGTTTTTAAATCTTTTCCTGGCCTCATTAGCAGGTAGAGGGCTGGCTCGGTTATTTAATGAGAGCAAGAGCTGCAGGGGATCAGGGTGAGAAGGGAAATGGAACTTGGAAGTTTAAGGTTCCCTGTATCCACGGATCTACAATTTACTTTTATGTTTACATTTGTGCTTATTGTCTGACACCCTTTATATGTATTTACAGCAAAACATAGCAACAGAGATTGTTGTAAGGTTTTATCTATATATATGTACATTAAGGGGGGAATTACAGTTTGGAATGGAGACTAAAACATAGTGGTATGACCAGAAACAGTAAGGGTCATTTACTACCCCTGGTCAGAAGTACAAGGGCACTAAGGGCCACAAGAGCCACCTACGTGCTTCTCCCCTCCTATCACTCATGAATTCACTGTTGTATTTATGGGAGCAGCCACAGGCCCTGCTTTATTTACACTGCAAGGCAGGGTGCAAAGTGCAAAAAAATGGTGGATTGTGTCAGTTCTTTGTGCTGTACACATTGCCTTAAATGTCATAAATGAGCCCTAATAAGTTTAATACCGAAGCATATATTGCATTGCCCTGCTGCATGGAGAAGGCTTGTGTATGACATATAATCTATAAATATACTGTAGATACAAGTCCTGTTTGAGATATTTTAGCAGTAGCCTAGCAATCCCTGTGAGGTTACAACCAGATAAACATATGGCGTTGTGTGGAAATCTACAAAATGACATTGGCTAATGGCTGAAACAGAAGACAAGCATTGATTTAAAGGTGTGGCGAGAGTTTGGGGTCAGTTACGTGGGAGTGAAGGAAATACTGTGACATAATTATGGAAGGAATGTGTTTCTTTATTATAAAGCAAGGGAGGAAGAACCAACCCTGTGTTGATATAAATACAATACACGGAAGTATACATCAGAGTTAAAAAAGTAATATTTGGGATAAAAGGGTATGTGTGTGTATTCTATTTAGAAAAAGTTAGATCAAGATGTCTATATACTGTATATCATTTGTGGTAAAGGTTCAGAGCTCTAATTTCAAATTTACCTCAAGTAGAAAAAGTTAATGGGGGGGTTCAATATGCCCTCCAACATTTTACAATGGTAAAGTGCCAGTATACTCCTCCTTTCTTGTTTTTAATTACAAATTTTACACCCCCTTGATAAGCCTTTACTTAATACCTTTGAAATGTAAGTTTTGCTTGTGATAAACTTTTCTTCTGACCCTTTAAAGGCTATGAGTTGGAAATTTAGGAGACATAGAGCAGTGGGAAGATCATGTCTCGGATTTCATACTTTAAAGTTATTTTAGAGGAAAACTATTCTTCACTACCAGAAACGTTTCTCCAGTCAGTGAATTCGGGTTTAAGAGGCGCAGGAGAACCTCCAAAGCAATCCCACGCATGCTGGAGTACTGCTGGAGACAAAAAAACACCTAAGCTAAAAGACATCTTTGAAATCAATTTTAAATTAAATATCCTAATATTGATAGATACAGTCCTGTGACAACACGGTTAATGTGGAATGCTTTTAGGAACTGCAATAAATATCATTTTCATTCTTCACAGTTCATATTAGTTCAATTAGTACTTGCAATAAGACAGTATCTGACTGATCTAGACCCATGCTTCAGCTTTTTATAACCACTATGCTTTAGCTGAGTGAAGGATATTGTTTTTGAATTTATGTTTTTGTCAAGAATAAGGGGAAGGAATAGTCAACCACAAGTTAGTAATACATTTCCTATTTTTCTATTTATATGAATTGTAATTAGTAATGGGGAAATAAATAGATTCGGCAGGCATGGATTCGCTGAGAATTTCCTAGTTTCGCCGGCCACAAATGTTTTCGTGGAACTGGGGTGAGAATTTGCCAGAGGAAAATTCGGCACAACAAAAAAATTGTTGCGAGTCAAAATTATGCAGACTCCCATTGACTTCAATGCATTTGGACAAAATAGTCGCGCTTATACAAATTGTCACTCATGTCAAAATTGTCGCTCATTAAAATGATTTTGACACCCATTGACTTTAATGCATTTTGCTAATTTTTGCAGTGTCGCAAATTTTTCCGCCATTTCCCGAATTTTCCAGCAAAACGTGACAGATTCGCCCATCACTAATTGTAATCAATGAATGGTTCTCATAGTTTTCACAGTTAAATCGGGTTGAAAAAAGACAAAGTCCATCAAGTTCAGCCCCTACAAATGAAAACCCAGCATCCATACACACACCCCTCCCTACTTTCACACAAATTCTATATACCCATACCTATACTAACTACAGAGTTTAGTATCACAATAGCCTTTGATATTATGTCTGTCCAAAAAATCATCCAAGCCATTCTTAAAGGCATTAGCTGAATCAGCCATCACAACATCACACGGCAGTGCATTCCACAACTGTTGCAATTAGCAACCATTTGCCACTGGCCTAAATACACATGCCATCCTATTCACACACAGGCATACAAAAAAAATAGAAACCTTCTATTCCTTTTTAAGGAACATAAATCTCAATACTTGGCACCTACCGTATCAGGCATAATCAGGGAATATAAATGTCTAGTTAACTTGCTGTGATATTGGCTATTTGGGCTTGAAGTGCTTATCTTATAAGCTTAAACCTTTGTCCTGAGGGGACACTGCTTTATTTATCTAAATGCTTTAAAATGTATACTTAAGTTTTCCTTCAGGGCTCCTTTCAAGGAACATAAAACCCAACCTACATAAAACTAACACTTTTAGATTAGATAGACTAATAATTTAAGAAATGGATTACATTACATCAGCGGCATAGCAACATGGTGCCGGGCAAAACAATCTTTAGAGAGGCCCGGCATGCACAGAAACCTAGATGCCCCTCCCAGCGCCCACTAGCAACTGTGCATGCACCAATCTATTTGCAGCAGGCATGCACATTTTCAGGCAGTAGAGTGGCTATATAGGAATCTGTCCTCATGGTCAAGGCACCGTCTCCAAGGACCCCTATGACCTCGAAAGTTATGCCACCTTTCCTCTATAGTTACACCACTGAGTTAAATGATCCTTTTATGTCCAGTTTACCAGCAGCATGCAGCTAAATGCTATATAGATGGAGTGTCCCCCACCAGTGATGTGTGGGCCGACTTCCACACATGATTGTTGGGTCACAGGAGGGTTCGTGTTGAGCTCTACCTTTCACTCTCCCTGCCACAACCTTTCTGTGGTGAGCAATTTTTATAGACTCTGGTCTGCGTGGCACCCCTTGCATTACATCATAGCAGACATGAGTCTTTAAATTCGGAAGCACGACAGGTTAGGGTCAGGTGTGGCAGATTTACATAGGGTCCAAGGGGGCTGCACTCTGGGGAGAGGGGGCAAAGCCAAAGCAGGTCATTGGTGGAGCTGGGTTGGTGCTAAAATAATTTATCTGCCCCTGCCTACACCCCTGCCCCCTAAGCAATGGGTCAGAAAATCACACTAAAAGACTTGTGGTTGCCAATTTGACTAAAATAAGTGATATTTACCCTGGTCAGCTTTGAAACAGCTTTGGGTACCATTATCATGCTGCCATGTACTTTCCAGCTCTTAAGTCTCCCTTGCTCCACCTTGACCTGGTGCATGTGCAAAAAGGTTCTTCTGTATTGTGCATCCACGTAACGTATTTGTAAATGTAACTCTAGTTGAAAGTAGTATCTCCCTCCAGCCAAGACAATAAAGTTAATAAGCTGGTTTCTGCTATATTGTTTTTAAAATCAGAACTACAATAAAAGATGGAAAGCAATTTGTTTATGGTGAACAATCTGAAAACAACTGAATTGAAAAAAGTCTTTGGAAGGTGAACAATCCCTATAAATGAATGTGTATTGTATATTAGATTTTATTTTGGTGTTTACAGCCTTATTAAGTCATTGCAAAGGAGACCAGATAGAAGGGCTAGCATGGGTTTTAAAGAAATGACAGCATATGTTGGGATAAGGGAGAGCATTAGTGACTGGGGTATGTAACAAATTAGAATTCCCAAGTGTTTTTTTACTTCCATTGTCCTTTATGTTCAAAATGTTTAATTAGAAAAACATATGGTATTGAGTGTTAATAAACTAGCAAAGATTGTGATGATTTAGACTTGTAAATGTATTTAAAAGTCAGCAAACCAGCTCCAAAATCATCTGAAAACTGCATTTATGTAAGCTTTATATTTCCCTGTGCCAGATATTGGGTGAAATCACATGATATGTAAATGTTTATGCTGGCTTCTCAATAAAAGAGAGTAGAGGAATAATACAGGTCACGCTGAGATGGATCGGGAGCCAGCAGGAGATCTCAGGAGGTCACACTAAACAGCCAATAGAGGGAGAATGAGATTATTCTTACTGCAGTTTTCTGGAATGGGCAATATTTTAACTGGGTGAGGGGTCACTTCGGTGCCAAACTATAAGTCCCAAATGCAAAAAAAAAAAAAAAAAAAAAAGAATTTAGTCTTGCACTGAAGATGGGAAAGGCTGCAGAGATAATGAAAAGCAAAATGCAAAAGCATTTGAACGCTATCCAATTAGTGCTGCTGCTTAATTACAATGGCCTTTCAAAAAAACAAAGCATTCTGGCAAGAGAAAGCACCAGATTTTACTCCATTCTGTGAGGTAACATGGATGGAATGAACGCTTGTTAAAGGTACACTTATGGTTGCTTTTATATTGGGAAATAATGTGTTTGCAACTTCCCCAGTCAACAGTGGCAAAAACTATTTTCATTTAGGAATTGATATGTTGGTCCGAGTGCTGATATGGGTGTATTGGTCCACGGTGAAATCAGAGGAATTCCTGGTGCTCTCAGGCATCATCTAGCCTTAACTAGTGATGAAAATTTTTCACCAAGTTTCGCCATGAAAATGACGCCCACAGACTCTAATGGGTGAACAAAAATTGGCACACGTCAAACAATTGTTTCCCGTAGACTTCAATGCATTTTGGTGAATTTTCGCCATTTTACGGATTTTCGGCAAAGGGAAACAGGTCAGATTTGCCCATTTTTATGTTTTGGGTAGCCGAGGATGAGTAGAGTATAACAGTGCTTTATTAGCAGAGTCAGACAGCCATTACACAAAAGTAACTTTCACTTTTTAAGCTACCAGGAAGTATGTCTGAGCACAGTGACATCTACATGCCATTTGTATAAACACCACATATTCCCCCTACAGTAGGAAAGCATTTGGACATCTATAATAAACAACAATTTTAAACAGTATGCATTTTAAAGCAATAATATAAACTATTCACATCACATAGTCCTGGGTCCATGCAGGTCATTTTCTGATTCTCTCAGTACGCCTTATAGGTACACTTTCTTCAGGTCTATTGCAGTTGACATCAGGAGTAGGAAAATGTCCTTCATCAAATGGAGCTTCTCCAAAGTCATTTCTAACAGGAGCAAGACGACTTGCATTCCATATGCATCCATCAGACAGTTCATATGTGTATGGTCCTCGTTGGCGTCTCACTTCAAGTGGTTTAGTAAATTTAGATTGTCCTTGTTTCAGTATTCCTGGTTTCTTAATTCTGACTAAAGATCCAGGTTGAAAGTGCACTTCTCTTGCACCACGTTTTCTGTCAATGTAAGCCTTGCATTTGGCTTGTTGACGTTTCAAAATGTCAGCAGTAGATGCTTTTGTAGGCACAGTATTTTGTGGAAGTTTGATGTCTGCTTGATTACCAGTTCCTTCACACTTCCTTGCAGCCAGACACTCCATAAGTCAGTTGAAGTTTCAAGTGATTGATTCTGTAGAAGAACCGAGAAGGGGTGGCAATAGATTACTTAAACTCAAGAAGCTTGAGATGATGTGGATTCACAAGTTAGATACCATTTGGCCTCGGGGCCTTAATAGAGAATACACACCTGCCATGTTTATTTTTTAGGTAGTGATATATGTCCTGTATTTAATATGAGACTGTGACTGTATATTAGTAAAATAATTTTCTCCTCCCCCTTTTTTCAAAGGTTACTGATAGCAGATATCCTGAGTGCCGGTATCATTTCCAGGCATATCATTATGTATCTCGGGTATGTACTGAGTGCGGTATGCGGAATGGATATGGAGTGTGCCTCAGGTGACAAAGATTATACTGCTCGAATATATTATGCATTTTGGGGTGTATTTCGCCAAAAGGGTCGTTAATTATTTAAGATATGCCTTTTATGTAAGGTAGCAGCTTGTTTCTCTTTTTCTCCTTTTAACAAATTTTGTATTGTTCACTATTAGAGTTTATCTCAATTGGTCCTTTTTTATGTCCTTTTAAATTTTGTGCACAACCTTCCAACACAACTTTTTATCACTACATTTTTAAGTGTGTGGAACACTAGGTGGAAGATGGACATTCTATGGAGTTCACTGTAATGGACTGGAGTTTTTTATATAATTTTTATATATTTCTAAAATGTTTTATAAAAAATTCTTCTGACCGTCATGGGTTAAATAAATAACACTAATTTTGTATGATGTCACATGAAGAGGGAGTGGCCTTTTTTACCACACCCTCTCCTCATGCTTTAAATATGGTTGTGGGGATTGTAACACTAGGCTTGATAAAGGGCCCGGGTGGCCCGAAACGTTGCCCTGTTGTAAAATGATTTTGATGCAATAAAACACACGTTTGTTCATATCTACGGTGTGCTGCTGATATCTGCTCTAATCCTGTAGTAAGGTTGAAGATCAGGACTGAGTTTCTTCTCAGCATTTGGCCATTTGCTTTGTAAGATGTCCCGTAGTTTTACTTGAATTGGACATGTAAGGCAAGCTTGTCTACGGTCCAACTATGGATCTTCATGACATGTACCTAGAAAAGGTTCTGAAATGCATTGATTCTGCAGGACTGAAACTGAACCTTTCCAAATGCCACTTCAGACAAACCCAGCTGTCATTTCTGGGTCATATAATCTCACAAAATGGATTACTGCCTGACCCTAACCATGTCAACGCTGTTACACAAGCACCGCCTCCATCTGATTTCAGCAGCTGTAACTGTAAATGATAGTAAATCAGATTATGCTACAACTTCTATGTCCTCATCCAGTGTATCAGAAGCTGCAGGTAAAGGTAACAAACAATCAGCAGTAACATTTTTCAAACCTGGTTTGTATTGCATTTTATAGTTGAAGTTCAGTAGCCTTGCTGACCATCTAGCTATACGCATTCCAGCTCTTCCTAGTCCCTTTGTTGTAAGCAGTGTAGTTAAAGGGCTATGATCAGTGCATAAGGTAATTTCTCTACCCCATAGGTAGGTTCTCCATTTTACTGATGCCCAAACACATGCTAGAGCTTCTTTTTCAACAGTGGAATACTTACGCTCTGTCTCTGTAAGTGTTCTAGATGCAAATGCAACAGTTTTCTCTGTATGATCAGCATGGATCTGTGTGAGAACTGCACCAACGCCATAGTCTGAAGCATCTGTAGTAACCATAGTGGGTAGTGCGGGATCAAATAAAGCTAGCGCTGGATTGTTCACAATTAGCTGTTTGACTATTTCAAAGCTATGTTGAGCAGACTCTGACCACACCAGACTTAAAGTTCCACGTAGTAGTGCTCTAAGTGGCTCCACAACTGAAGCATGGTTGGGAATAAACGTAGAATACCATGAAGTAAGACCTAAGAAAGCTCATAAGGTCTGGAAATCAGATGGAGGTGGTGTAACAGCGTTGACATGGTTAGGGTCAGGCAGTAATCCATCTTGTGAAATTATATGACCCAGAAATGCATTTGGAAAGGTTCAGTTTCAGTCCTGCAGAATCAATGCATTTCAGAAGGTACTTGTCATGAAGATCCATAGTTGGAGCATAGACAATTATATCATCCAAGTAGCCTTCTACACCAGGTATGCCATGGAGTATAGAAGACATCAGTCTTTGAAAACAACTCGGTGCTGAAGCCAGTCCATAAGGTACATGCTTGAACCGAAACAAACCATTATGGGTGATAAGGTATAGTAGGCTCACCAGGGTTTGGAAGAAAAGGCTGCAGGCTGCTGCAGAGGTAGAAGAGGATGAGGAGAGTATAACAGTGCTTTATTAGCAGAGTCAGACAGCCATTACACAACGGTAAATTTCACTTTCACTTTTTAAGCTACCAGGAAGTATGCAAAGTATGTCTGAGCACAGTGACATCTACAGGCCATTTGTATAAACACCACACCCATCACTAGCCTAAAAGGAATTGTTCAGTGTAAAAATAAAAACTGGGTAAATAGGCTGTGCAAAATAAAAAATGTTTCTAATATAGTTAGTTAGCCAAAAATTTAATGTACAGTATAAAGGCTGGAGTGATTGGATGTCAGTCAGAACACTACTTCCTGCTTTTCAGTTCTCTTGGTTTACGCTGACTGGTTACCCTGGCTACCAGGCAGTAACCAATCAGAGACTTGAGGGGGGGGCACATGGGTCATATCTGATGCTTTTGAATCTGAGCTGAATGCTGAGGATCAATTACAAACTCACTGAACAGAAATGTACCATGTGGCCCCCCTTCAAGTCGCTGACTAGCTCAGAGTTATAGAGCTGAAAAGCAGGAAGTTGGATTCTGGCTGTTTTATTAGACATCTGTTCACTTCAGCCTTTATACATTACATTTTTGGCTAACTAACTATATTAGAAACATTTTTTATTTTGCACAGCCTATCTATTTACACAGTTTTTATTTTCATACTGAACTGTTCCTTTAATGCTTAGAGGGCCAAAAGTTAGGCACCCCCAAGTGATCGCATGTACTTACCTGAAAAAGTGATCGCACGTACTTAAAGAAATTCCCGCGAATTTCGCGGGAATTCGCCGCAAATTCGCGCCTGGCAAATAAATTTGCCCATCACTACTGATAGGTAGAATCTATAAAAAGACCCCTTCCGCAGCTGAAACAGAATACTAACACAATTACAGTGAGCCAGATGGGATGATTGTCTGCAGGTTCAGCTGCAGAACTACCGCTGGAGGGTAAAACCTCCTACAGTAACTAAAAAAACAGTTTAAGTAACTGTGAAGGCAATGGGAAATCACATTAGGTTACTAAAATCTCGAATTTGAACTCCTGAATACAATTTATATTTCAGACTATGCACATTGTTGCTAGAATCTACTCTGAAAATCTTTTAGGATGAAATAATTTGTGGTGCTATAGGGAGATAATTTGTCAAGTTCTTTGAAGCCAAATTTGCTTAATGATTGCTTCACACTGTTGCAAGAACCCAGTGTCAGCAAATCCAGTTCATGTGCAAAACTAATAGCATCTATCAGTTCATTCCCTGTAGCTGATTTAATGATTTTACTTATGAAAATGAGACTGTAACGTGCATATAAAAAAGATGGCAGGAGAGACCACATTGCAATAAAGTATGGTTTGCTTATGCTTAGTCATATACTTTGCCTTTAAGAAGCTGCAGAAGGCAATGAAGATACAGTAGTGACACTGCGGAGTTGAGAGTGAAAATGCAACAAGAAGTATCATATCAATAAGATGCAGTCTACACGTGTTAATTTGTATGATACCCGTTATTCTTATCTCACACATTTTAAAGGATCATATGTAATATATAAATTCACCTCTAGTGTTTGCAACACTTTTCAAGCAAGAGAATTCTAAAATGAAAACAATTGCTATTTAATGTCTTCATTTAAATGTAGAACATCAGTACTGGCCCTAATGAGAGGAACAGAGGCTTAATTAGTGTCTGCTTCATTTTCATCAGCTTATTCTGTGTTCTGTGGGTTATGAGAAATTAAAAAACACTGGAGGAGTTAAAGTTCTCCTTAATTAGAAATCCTTATGAAAGAAGGTCATGGAGACAGAGCAGGGATGGACAACCCCAGGCATTCAAGCAGCAGTGGAACTACAAATACCATCAGACCTATTGCGGGAGTGATAGAACATGTGATTGCACAGGCAGCTCAGGTGGAAACTGTTACTTATGCCTAAAACATGAAACACTTTTCCACTCCATTACCTTGTCCTGTGGGAAAAGTACCGTATCCCATAATTAGTTGACTATGAATACCTTTTATACACAGACAACATCTGCTAATGTTACTGTCTTTGTTATTATCTCAACTAGCAAAGCAGATTTATTATATGCTACAATCATGCGTTTATACTGATTGTGAAGAAGGCCCCAATCTGGAACTAGGTTGTTACATTGAATATATCATATGGGATCCCTTATATGGAATGCTTAGAAACCCATACTTTCCGGGTGTAGGTTTTTCCTGTAATTCTGCTAACTATGCAGCATCTCAATAGAGTATTTACTGACTGGGTAGGCAATATGATTTTACCATATTTGGGAATGGGTTGCATGGCGTGGTGGTACTGGAGCATTGTAGATACCAGGATTCTAGAAATCGGGACCCCTACCCATATTCTGTTTTTAAAGTTGGGAAGAGATTGTTTATATGCTTTATTTTCTATTCATCAATAATTCCAAAACTGTGAATGTGGGTCTGGAATCATTCCCAGGACCCAGGCACTATATAAATAAAGAAAAAAATAACAATATAACAATATTCAGTCACATTTCGTTTCCATGACCACACAAATCATCACTCCTTGTGCTGTGTTTATGGAACTCCTTTGTAAGTTCTAATATCCATACATTTTACAGTTATATAATGGAGTATATACTACATTATATTTAGATCACTGTTTTCCAACCTGTAGCTGTTTTTGAAATACAGTTCCATGTACCCTCTGACAGTCAATGGCTACATCCCAAATAATGGTACCCACTTTTTTGGACTCTGGACCCACCAAAATATATTGTTAACAAAATAACACAGTTAGATTTCTCAGTCAGCACCTGTAACCTCCCAATTCTTAAGACCTGATGCACGTCCAACGGTTTCCACCATGTATCCGTTCACTCACAATTTACAGATGTTGACAGCACCAGCCATGGATTCCTTTGCTTGATAAAAGACCGATGGCGGTCTGAAACGTTGCCAAGTGTATTGGGGTCTGAAACCCATGTCTCAATAAAGGCATTTTAAACAAAGGAATCCATGGCTGGTGCTGTCAACATCTGTAAAAAACAAAATAACACAATCATTACAAGATACAGTATTTTGATTTTCATCCTTTCTGCTGAATAAATGATTTACTTACATGGGCTGGTGGGTTTATCTGCCTTTATAGAATTGTAACTGGTATAAAAGCAGGCAGGAGAGGTTCCTATGTGTGCTTGTAGAACAAAATGCACTTTCACTGTAAGCAAAGCTCCCATCAAAGGCATCACAACCTGCCAGCACATCACACCCCCATGTCTCACAATATTTAATGTTCATTTTCCTGTCACAACTGACTGACTCCCCCACTATCTCCCTCCCTCTGTCTCTATCCTGCTGTTTTCTCTGTTGATGACTTCCCTACTACTTAGTATAGATTTTCCTCCCTGTTGCTTTTTTTTCCTCTCCGGTATTCATGAAAGATCTGCTCAAAACATCTGGCACCAGGAAGCCTACAAGTCCAACTATTGGTATCATTTGTAAGTCATGCTGTTAAATTTTGCACTACAACCCAGATACAGTTTATTGCAAATCCTGGCATTAGTTTTAGACGTAAGGTCTAAAAAAGTGACTTGCTACAAATGTTGTTAACATAGGGCACAGTAGTCCTATAACATTATCTGTGCCATCAAATTTGCCCACAGAAGAATGCAATCTGTATTCTTGTCAGACCATCTTTGACATTCCAGTGGCACTGCACATGGTCATTGTGTTACCAAGAAGCCAAGCTTAAAGGCCATCAAAACATTTTCAAAACATAAGCCAAAACTGAAGTTAATTCTACTACAGAAGTTAATGTCACAGGGCTGAGTATTCATTCTCATATACTCATTTCTATGCTCATATTAAGCTGAATCTGAGTTTTCTACCTATATTTGCTTATCTTATATTGTGATTTGTATACAATGTATATATACTGTATATTGTGAGTATTTCTTCAAAGCTTGCCCAGCGCCTGTGTTGCTTATTTGTAGAAAACAATAAGGGTGTTGTTCTGGGTTATCTAGGGCTACAAATTCCTCAAACCTGCCTCCACCCCTTCCACTCTTCATAGCTTCTACTTCCTCCTTGTGGCTGCCATCATTGTGTGGCTTGGAGTGGGGCCCATCTTGTGTTTTCCTGGTGTACCAGTGCAACCCTGATATACTTAGGCACAGATATTCATTCTAAATGTTTTAAGACCTTCAGCTAGCACAGAAGCCCATAACATTTAGGGGCATATTTACTAAGTTCGAGTGAAGGATTCGAATGAAAAAAACATTGAATTTCGAAGTATTTTTTTGGGTACTTCGACCATCGAATAGGCTACTACGACCTTCGACTTCGACTGGAACGATTCGAACTAAAAATCATTTGACTATTCAACCATTAGATTTTCGAAGTACTGTCTCTTTAAAAAATACCTCAACTACATACTACCTACCTAACTATACTACCTACCTAACATTGTACCTACTGAGGTACAATGTTAGCCTATGGGGACCTTCCCCAGCACTTTTCTAACCTTTTTTTGATCAAAGAAAAATTCTTCGATCGATCACTTAAAATCTTTCGAAACGTTAGAACAATTTTTACTTTGATCGATCGATCAAAGGAATTGCGCTAAATCCTTCAAATTCGAATTCTGATAAACTTCGGTCACTCTCTGCTTCTACACTGCAAGTTGGAGGGATATTAACCCTCCCCCCAGCAACCTACCAACAGAACAATGGGAAGAAAGCAAGATAACCTGACACCTGCATTGGTAAAAAATCGCTCCCATGCCACACAAGTCAGGCTAACCCAAGTCGTGACTCCTTCAGTTATGCTGAGTAGGATAAACAATAGCTTATCTGAAAGCAGTTCCATTGTGAAGCACAGGCTCTTACTGAAAGTGCATGACCAGGTACAATGACCTGTGATGACTGCCTACGCACTAATCAAAATATCAAATACATGAATTGGTTCAAGAACATTTGAAATAGTAAAATGAATTACTTGCAATGTACACGGTGTAATTTAGTGATTAAAAAACATGACTATAAAAATTACGATAGAATTTATTTAAAGTTGTTAGGCTTGCTAAAAATGATATGTCTAATGTGATTTTGCTACAATTGTTTTTTTTTCCATGTTTTTAGTCTATAGAGTTTTTAGAGGTACTGGGACTCATTTATCAACACTGGGCAAAATTGCCCATGGGCAGTTACCTATAGCAACCAATCAGTGATTAGCTTTTTAAATCCAGCTGCAAGTAGAACAGTAAAAGCAGCAATGTGATTGGTTGCCATGGGTTATTGCCCATGGCCAAATTTGCCTGGTGTTGATAAATGACCCCCAGTGAGTTTGAGATTTATCAACATAAGTTTTATCACAGGCCTCCTTGTATCCTTTTTTTCACACAAGCACAGAAGATCATATACAGACAAGGGCCACCTTAACTATAGTGATCCTACTGTAAGGCATTTCTCATATGAATTCATTAGCAAGACTCTCTAATAAAGTATTGCAATTATTGTGCTGCTTGCAACAGTTTTTCTCGTGCACTCCCTCCTGTTTATGTTTTTCCAAATGGACTGTTCCCCTTTAAAAAACGCTGGAGTGTAATGCTGTTCCTCTCTTTATTCTTTGTACTGAAAGACCTTCAGGCCTCATTTAGAGGTAAAACCTAAGGTTTGTGTTTATTGTGTTTATTGCGGCATGGGAGTACATGCTCACATATAAAGATTTATGCATCTGTGTTGATGAGCGCAGGTTGAATTTGTTCTGACAGGTGATGTACTGAAATGGTTTGGATTAGACAGAATTCAGTGAAGCTACAATAGCTACTACAGACTGAGCTAATGTCCCTGCTGAGTGAGGCTAACACCCCCAATAGGATTTAAAAATACCAACAAAAGTCACACAGAATGACAAATACTAGAATATCTACTATTGCAAATGATTCCCAGTGAAGAACTCCTAATACCCAACTATTTTTATTGTACTGCAGTGAAATGCAATGATTTGTTACACAACAGTTTTTGAATAGATGCAAACCCTTCTTGTTCTGTATCCATGCGGCCTTTCCTCTATCCTTGTCCTATGGAACACTTTCTCCTCCAATTTATTTCATATAGGAGACACCCTACACAATGCCTGCAGCCTCCAGCAGGGGTGTAACCTTAGAGTACTATTGGTGTAATATAATAAAAGTTGCAAAAAGCAAAACAATTTGCATAGATAAGAATAATATTTTGCATGTCGCAATGTAATACTCTTCCTTAAACTAGCGAATTTGGTTCATGTGTGCTTCAAAAATGGAATAGGCTCCTTGCAGCCCAGGTGCAAGCTGTACCCCCTGCCAGGGCAAACCTTACATGCTTGACAAAGGGCCTGTGTAGCCCAAAACTTTGCCTAAGGCATTTTAAGTAAAGTTTTTTACCCTTTTCATTAATACCGGAGTGCTGCTGTTTTCATTGGATACTCTTCCTTAAACTGTTATTTTCATTGCGCATTGCCCACTTTGAAGAAGTGCTTGAAGATGTCGTAATCTTTTGGGGCAAACATAACAACTTTTTCATTAAGAAGTTTTATTACATTTACTGTACACAAACTATAAAATTCATAAACCTTCTTCCACTGTCGGAAGTGGTCGCTAAACAGTTTCCAGGTTCGCAAAAGCTATATTAAATTCGCGCAAAGGAAAATTTGTTCGCACAGAGGCATAACTTTTCACATTAACGTTAACGACATTTATTACATTCCCCCATTTAGCTTATAGATTAATTACATCTAATGTTTCATGTTGGGTTTATATACTGTTTTTTATTTTTTAAGTGTGCTTTAAGAGAAAAGAAAAGGGTTGTCGGTGATAGAAACCAGACAATGGGGAGGGGGTGATATAAGGGTGGAGATAAGTTCAGGATTATAACATTTAGGGCTATGTTTGTGACATTGGGGGGGGTATTTACTATAACTCTTTTACCTTTTTCACACTGTGGAGCAAATTTACCTACCTCCAAAGTTGTGCCAGCGTTGCTCCGAAGTTGCGCTCAGGGAGGCGAAAGGTAGTGAAGTTGCATTACCATTAATTCGTCAAGCAAAGCGAATTTACGCTAGCAATGCTTAATTTGCATATGGCGCCAAGTTACAATGGACGTATATGTAGCAGTAAATACATTACACTACACAAGCCTGGGGAAGCTTCATAAAATAAAATAGAGTTGTTATATTGCCCTGCACATGTGGCCACTGTATAGTTTAGGTGCCATATGTTAGGAAATGTAGGGGGGAAGGAGGGTACCCCCCAAAAAAATTACGGTCTTTTTCAGCCTATCACCCTTAAAAAAGTAAAAGACACCAGCGTTTTTTGGGACTTAGAAAAAAATTCTACTTTTTTTGAAGCACTCTACTACTCTATTGCACTTTGCCTGGTCTGAGGTAGCAAAGGCAAGTCTGGCGCAAGAGGTAACGTTCACGAAAATGCGCAAGTTAGTGAATCAGCGTAGTTACGTCCCTTCATCATAGCGCAACTTCGTCTGGCGTAAGGGTGTGAAGTAGTGATAGAGTAGGTCCACTTCGCTAGTGAATTTATGCCAGCACCCGTTAGTAAATCGGCAAAGTAACGAAATGACGTCACGCTGGCTAATTTTTTGGTTACAACATATAAGTGGCATATTTGTTAATTGAGACCGTGTTTTGGACAGTATGCTGTATGCATGCGGAATACTATCTGGTTAAAATCTATGACAAAGGGCTAAATCAGAGGCACCCATTTCCCATTAAACCTGAAGCTGCCAAAGCAATGTAGCATAATGATATCAAGCACAAGGGGACATGCTATTCTACTCTCCTCCAAAGCTGCCATTCCTATATGTCACAGTGACAGTTTAACCATAAGGACCTATGTAATCTTTTAGAGCAAGGACAACAGAAGTGGACAGGAGTCATACTGCATTACAGAAACATATAATAACATATGACAGAAATCTTTCCATCCATCACAATGTGAGTAAGTAATGTATTATGTTAGTATTATAGCAGGGGATACAAGAAGAGAAGGTTGTTACAGTATATAAACCCATAAAAATATAAAATTAACAACAAAATATAATAAAAATCTCATCACGTACCATTTTAATAACAATTAAAAACAGCTTGATTTTGCATAGCTATAATTTTTGCATTGATTAGTTCATAGTTATAAACTGGCAGTGTTAGTTAACCAGAAGCAAAATCATGAAGGTACAGTAAAAGCATTACTCATCAGTATGAACACATTTTAATCACAAGGGGGTTAGAGAGGATGAAAACCCTTTATAAAACTCTACTGGAATCCAGCTCTTTGAAATTGGCAAATTCAAACTAAATTAAATAGATTTAAATAAAAAGAGTAGTTTGCAAAAACAAAACATGTTGCTATAGGTATGGGATCCATTATCTGGAAACCCATTATCCAGAAAGCTCAGTCCACATGTAGTCCACAGACTACATTTTATACAAATAATGCACATATTTCAAAATGATGTCCTTATCTCTGTAAAAATAAAACAGTACCTTGTACTTGATGCAAACTAAGATATATTTAATCCTTATTGGAACCAGAACCAGCCTGCTGGGTTTATTTAATATTTACATAATTTTATAGTAAAATGAAGGTATGATGATCCAATTTTAACCAAATCAGTAGATATATTATAAAACAACGGTATATAACACTTCTATAGCATGAGCTACCTGCCACTATCTTGGCAGCATTCATAGGGTTCCTTATCCCTAAATTCAACAAGGTATTGATTACCTTCTAACTGGAGTCTACTTCTTAAGGCTCTCCAGCATCAATTATGAGGGAGTGGCCTAACATATAAATAGAATATATAAGATCACTTTCTTAATCACCTACAAGATCACCTACTTTCTTATACCATATAAAATAATATTTCTAGTATTATGACCTACTCTCCTCCTGCCCAGGGGTATACACATTTTAGGGTTTTATATTCTACAGCACCCATATACCTATTTAATTTGATTTTTAATTGATTTATAGGTATTGAACCAGTAATCCAGAATGCTCGGGACCTGGGGTTTTCCAGATAACAGATCTTTCCATAATTTGGATCTTCATATCGTAAGCCTACTAGACTTAATAAACCCAATAGGTTGGTTTTGTTTCCAATAAGTACTAATTCTGTCTTAGTTTGGATCAAGTACAATGTACTGTTTTATTATTACAGAGAAAAAGGATATCCTTTTTAAATATTTGGATTATTTGGATAAAATGGAGTCTATGGGAGACGGACGTTCTGTAATTTCGAGCTTTCTGGATAGCAGGTTTCCAGATAACGGATCCCATACCTTTATATATGAGTCATGCAATTACCCATGCAGCTTCTTTGGAAGTATGCAGTTAATTGTTACACATTCTGCAGTGTTGCTCAACCAATTTTTATTGCTTCCTGTTAATGTAATTTTCCAGCACATTCTTCTACATACCATTAAGTCTTGCTTGTGGGAATGCTGAACAAATCAGACAGAAACTGTACCAGAGGAATCACAGACAAATGATAAAAGCGGGAGATGTGGCGGTTGTCAGAATCTTGTTTCATTTCCAGAAAGACTGCTGCTTTTGTCTTCTCAACTCAAATATGTTTATTTTGGAGACAATTAAGTTGCAATTACAACACAAATAATGGGCATGAAGCAATTAGGCTGAGAAGAATAGAAATTCTAGGCTGACCCCTGCTTCAAACATATGTTTTGCATAGAAAAATGTCTCCATACAGCTTTATACAGAGAGGCAAATGAAGGAAAACTCAGGCTCCATTTATACTTTCATGTAGAGCACTGCAATACTTCAGAAAAAACAGCCTAGAGACCAGCCTTCTTCTGGCCCTGCATGATACAGACTCATACAGTACCGACTAATATACATATTGGGGATTTGTATTATCCACTAATGCCAGTTAAGGGCATTTTTCCTCAGAGGCAGTCATCAAAATAACACTTTGTGAAATGTAAAAAGACTGATCAAAGCTAATTACTATTTACAAATCTTTGGACTTTTAGAATGAAGTTGAGCCTCCTACTATATGCAGAGCATTAAATACAGGGTTCCATTACAATCATGTGAGACGCAATCTACATCAGATTTTTAATCTAGCCACAGTCATTCCACCGCCCCTTGTAGTTATGTTACTAGTTAAATAGAAGACCCTTTTTGGATCAGAATTATGGAACATACTCTACCCCTTATAGCCTTTAAAGGGCATGTAAAGTCTAAAATACTTTATTTTGTATACTAAATATAATCATGAACTGACTGCACCACAACCCTAATCAAACAAATAATTTATGCTTTCAAAGTTGGCTACAGGGGGTCACCATCTTGTAACTTTGTTAAACATCTTTGCAAGACTAAGACTGTGCACATGCTCAGTGTGGTCTGGGCTGCTCAGGGATCGTCATAAACAAAGCTGCTTTAGTTCTGCAGGGCTGGGAAGTAAGGTGGGGGGGCTCCCCCTGCTGTTCATAAGTATGATTGTTTCCCTGCTCAGCAGTTAGGGACCATGACAATTCATATCCACAGCAGTAAATGAAGGGAGAATTTCACTGCATACAGTCAGGTTTCTTATAAAAATGGTACACATTTTTTAATCAAAGTATATTGGAAATGGAGAAGGAAGATGATGTTCCTGGAGATTCTAATTTCCTAGTCTATAAAATACATTACTAAAACACTACCTTCTAGTTCTAAAAACACTAAATTTATGAACGATCATGCAGTGCCATCTTCCAACAACTAGCCATTCAGATCAAATACAGTAGTAAACTACAAATGACATTCTGCCTGTGACAGCAATCATACAAAAGTTATGTCCAACAAATTCTAGTGACAAGCTCCCACTGATATCATCAGATCGGCAATACATGCAGAGAAATTATAGTTAGCCGACAGAAATCTTTTAACCTGTCCGATCGACTAAACTAACGATGGCTGATTCATACGTTGCATCTATGGCCACCTTAACTCTGGCTAGGGTTGCCAGCTGGCCCATATTTTACCGGCCTGGGCGGTAAAAATGATCGATGATCCCAATGTTATTAATAGGAAAAAAACATAAATATATAGGAAGGCCGGTATTTTTTTTCCAGAAAAGGTGGCAACCCTAACTCTGGCAAGCATAAGAATCGGTAACATTTTTATATGTGAACAATCTGTATTTCAGTAAAGGTCCATTTCCGTGGCTGTCAATTTGTTCAGTCCTCCTTCAGATTTTCATGGCATCCTCTCATGTATGGCACAATCTCCAGGCACCCATCTGTGCATATTTTTACATTTCTGTGTTTTCCAGCTGGTGATACAGCACAGCCAAATGTAAATTGAATACTAGATAGGAATGAATATTTCTAACAAATTGCCCGCTAAAATATACCATGTACTGCTTCCATCTTAAAAGATTCTTGCCAGTTCTAGCATGAAAGCAAACACACAATTACCTCCTGATATACTACGTCATACAAGCCTCCTTTTTCGACAAAAATGCAGGACAGAGGGTAATAGTTGTCAGGAGCCATATTTTGCCGTGTTACTTGTCCCTTATTAGATTACTTTTATTTACATTGCTGCCAAAACTCTTTTGCTTGTCAATCTCCTTTAGAAAAACTTTAAGAAAATATTATTGGGTTCTTTTACACTTGTGTTCATTTGCAGAACTACCAGAATCTCGCTGTTTGTGCCAGATGTGTGTTTGAAAGCTCAAGGGAAACCTACAGTATACTTAATGCCTGCCTTATAAACATTTATAAGACCAATTATTCAGTTGACTGGTCAGCATCCTTAATTCAATTCAGGGGGAATATTTGTAGGGCAGTGGAAAAAAGAAACAGGCCATGTCTCCCAGGATAAATATTTTATTTATTATCTTCAAGCAACTTATTAAGTATTGTTTTGTGGAAGAGGTATTAATGGGAAGAGTAATTTACTAGTATTTGAAAAGTATATCTCCTCTTTATAGGTTACACTGTTACAGTATCTATAGGCAGCCTGGGAATTACACAGTTGGTGTACACAACCCAAGTGGTGTGTTTTTCTCATGGCCCTGTAGATTTTACTATCATTATATACTAGCTTACACAGCCTACTTCCTTAGAAAAAAAGAGAGAGGTGGAGACTCATATACCTTAGCAACCATTCCTCATAATTTATTGAACATGTTGGGAGAGGGGGTGAAAGGAAAGGGCAATATAGGTTAAGGGAATTTATCAGAGAAGTTTTTAAAGTCAAGCATGTTGGACACACATGCGAAGGTATATGAGCACAATATACTTGCACTATTGCATTTTATAATTTTGACGCTACACTAGTGTGACACTCCAAGAACCAATTTTTTTCTCTGATGGTTCTAAGGCTAAGAGGGAGGGCAAAGTTCATATGCATATTCGATTCCACAGAAAATATACCATTGGCTGTCATGTTACAGGCTCAAAAGCTCCTTATTATTTAATGAATTTCTGTTCAGCTTGGCATTAAATAGAGTTACTGGTATCACATGTATATCTAGTAATTTATGTATTATTTCATCACAGTTCTTTGTGTTTCTTTATGGAAAGGTTCACTGGTAAGGTATCTTAAATCCTATGCAAGGTAAATGATGTGTAGGAAGGAAATGATTAGCAATACAAAGCAGACATTTAATGACTAGGCTTTGATTTTCTGAATGAAGAAATTCACAGACTGGTGGGGGTTTAGTGGAAATAATTTGAACACGGGAGGCAGGCAGAAACTGAAATGCACGTTTCAGGATTAGTGGAAAAATTAATTTGACTGATAAGAGAAAACTGTATTAACAAAACAGTAAATGTCTTGATCAGAAAAATAAGGTAACAATTGTTATGCAGTAAAAAGAATATAGACTAGCAAAGGGCATAGATAAATAAATAGATTAGCAGAGTGAAATAAATTTCCAGAATAAAAAGAGAAAAATTTGTTTAGGGGGAGAAAAATCTACATCTCTTAGTAGGAAGATACGTTAAAGGGATTCTGTCATGATTTTTAGGATGTATTTTTTATTTCTAAATTACACTGTTTACACTGCAAATAATTCACGCTACGATATATATAAAATTTTATTACTGAACCAACAATTTTTTTTGTTGTAATATTGGTGTGTAATCAGCCATCACAGGTCATTTTGCCTGGTCATGTGCTTTCAGAAAGAGCCAGCACTTTAGGATGGAACTGCTTTCTGGCAGTTTCTCCTATTCAATGTAACTGAATGTGTCGCAGTGGGACCTGGATTTTACTATTGACTGTTCTTAGATCTACCAGGCAGCTGTTACCTTGTGTTAGGGAGCTGTTATCTGGTTACCTTTCCATTGTTCTATTGTTTGCTGCTGGGTGGGAAAGGGAGGGGGTTAATATCACTCCAACTTGCAGTACAGCAGTAATGAGTGACTGAAGTTTATCAGAGCACAAGTCACATGAATGGGGCAGCTGGGAAATTGACAATATGTCTAGCCCCATATAAAATTTAAAAATCAAATCTAAAAAAATCTGATTGCTCTTTTAAGAAACGGATTTCAGTTCAGAAATCTGCTGGAGCAGCACTATTACCTGATACCGTGACAGTATCCCTTTAAAAATAAAAATGTGAATACTAAAAACCCTACATTTTTAATGAGTTTCTTGCTATCTCAGCCAATAGGCCACCATTGTTCCCCTAGTCTTCTTATGACATGAAGAACTGGTTTAGGATGAAAATACTGTTTGTCACTTTATCATCATGCCCATGTTTCTGACTACAAGGGGTACCATCAGACTTGAAAATACATCTTGCAGGGTAAAGGTTGTGATCCTCGTAATCCTCGTAAGGGTTAAGTCAGCCAAGTGTTGGGCATGTTTTACAATTGGAAGGGCGAGCTGTTTCCCTTTCCAGGGCAAAGCGTTGCCTTGGCAGTTCTGTAGTAGGCCTGAGGTGTCAGGTTACCTAGTCTTTAAATTGTCATACAGCGATGTGCTTGGTCTCTTTGGACCCCACTTGCTGGAGTGGTGGTTGGTGCCAGAAGAGCCAGAGATCGAGGCAGACCTCAGTAGGTGCAGTCTTTGTCAATAAAAATCTGTAATGGCCCACTCTAGGGGGCAGATTTACTAAAGGGCGAACTGGCAAACGCTGGTGACAATTCACCAGCGTTACTGCCCGCAGGGACATCAGCAATTTACTAACGGATGCAGGTGTTAATTTGCTAGTCCATTAAACTTTAAATTTCCCTCCATATGCAAATTAACCTGAGTGCAAGACCTCTAGCAAATTTGAGCTAGGCAGAAATGAACGCTAGAGCATCTTTGCTTTGAATTGCTCGCATTGCTGAATTTATGCTAGCAAAAACGCGCCAGCATTCGTCACCCACTACGAAACTTCGCATTTTAATGAATTAGCGTTGTCTGAGCAAATTTTCTGCTGGCGAAGTGTAGCGATGGGTGCGAATTGGTGAATTAGTGAATCTGCCCCTAGGAGTGAGAAATGGGATCAGGGTAGTTATTAGAGCAGACAGATGATCCAAAAGACCAGGAGGGTTAGTGCCCAGAAGTTTCACCCATAAGTATATGATGACTACAGTATGTATAAATATATAAGGGGATAATATAATAATCTCTCTAATGCTTTATTTACCAGTAGCTCTTTCCAGCTGACACGAGGTCACCCATTCCGATTAGAAGAAAAGAGGTTCCGCCTAAATATTGGGAAGGGGTTTTTTACAGTGAGAGCTGTGAAGATGTGGAATTCTCTCCCTGAATCAGTTGTACAGGCTGATACATTAGATAGCTTTAAGAAGGGGTTGGATAGCTTTTTAGCAAGTAGGGGAATACAGGGTTATGGGAAATAGCTCATAGTCCAAGTTGATCCAGGGACTAGTCCGATTGCCATTTTGGAGTCAGGAAGGAATTTTTCCCCCTCTAAGGTAAATTGGAGAGGCTTCAGATGGGTTTTTTTGCCTTCCTCTGGATCAACTGGCAGATAGGTAGTTTAAAAAAAAAAAAAGGGTTGAACTCCATGGACATGTGTCTTTTTTCAACCTTACTTACTATGTTACTATGTTACTATGCTACTATGTATAGGTTAAGCTCAGGTGTAGGAGGTTTGTTGTAAGGCACCAGTGTACTAATTTTCTAGAGCTGGGTACTAATTCACCTATACGTGAGTACGACCTCTTTGTTGTTGCTAAAGGTCCCCATAGACGTGAAGATTCTATGGGGACAGTTCGACCAATCTGTCAAAATTATCTTGTGGTTAGTGGGAATCGAACAATCGTACATTGTACGATTTTTCATCCGACATCTGTCACAAAATTAAAAAAAATGTATCGGTCCCAGTGCAAGCTATCTATGTTTGCAGGGCCAAGCAGGCAGCTACCCTTTGTTTTCCTGGCAATATTGCTTGAAATTGTGTTTTTAGTTGATGGACAAATCTTAAGATAATCATGGTCTCACAATAATGATTGGATCTTTTAAAAATCTTTACATCTATTGCCAACTTAAGACTATGTCTGTGAAACATCAAGTGGATGAAATTGCCTATGAAGTGAATGCTAATTTACTCTTCTGAGGAATACCCCCAAAGAGACTATGTAAGATTCAGCAAATAAAGAATTTATTATGTGCTGCAAGAGCTACTGGCACCAAGTTATTTTGACTGCATAGGTTCACACTTGGCAATGATAGCCCTGGGCAGTAACCCATAGCAATCAGAAATGTGATTTTCTTCAGCCATCTGCAGGAAAAACAATGAAAGCATATAGCTGACAATGTTTGTCATGGGTTACTACACAGGTGCAAAACTGCCCAACTTTTTATAAAAATATTTAAAATATATATATTAAATAGGATTTCTTCAAAGACATTGTATATTACACCAATGGTTCTATAAATATAATAGTGCTATTTGCATACCCATACCTGCAATTGATGCAAGCAGGTGGAAACTCTTTATTCCCTGTCTTTGGTTGGTGTTAAGCTGTGAGCATGTAAATCTATTATTGATTTAAAGACGTGTTCTTCATCTGTCAGCTGTAACTGTACATTATTATTTCTGGTTCAAATACTGTTCAGTTATGTAAGGCATGCTGTTGTGTGCAATACAATAATATAACCGCTACCCAACCACAGGAATAGGGCAAGAGTTCATGTCTTCATGATTGCATTTTTATGCCTTACTGGCCTGTCATTTTTACATGAAATTATAATTCCTGTTAGGACCTGCCAATACTTTGCTGGTAAAATAGATTAGCAACCTGCCAAGAAGAACAATAATGTTTTTGTTCACTTAGCTGAATATTTCCAATAAAAAGCATTGAACATTTTTGTTACATTTATGTGATGGCAGTGGTACGAACACTTTGGTCTGTAAGTCTTTCTGTGTAAAGGTGCCATTTCCTAGTTAGCTACAAGCCACACTTCCAAAAAGGCACTAGCATTTTATTTCTTCTATCAGCCCAAGTCTAGATTATATGTTACTCTTGCCAATCCCTTGTCATGTTTGCCCAACCCCTGCATATGTGTTGAATAAAAATCCTATTTGTTCTAAACTCTAAGCAGCTGGAACATTGTCATTGTTCTTGTTGGTCTGTAACATTCTCAGTCCAATGTACTGATTCATGCAAAATCTCATACGTCATAATATACGTTATTCATTAGTAATACTGGTCAGACTTTTTAAGATACTTTCACTACAAAATGTCTTTTTGAACATTGTGTATAAGTGTAATGATCTAGCAGAAAGAAACCCAGTGGAATGAATGCTGGCATAAATCTGACTCTGTATAGAAGGAAGACCACAATTAATCCTGGTCTTACCAATACCCTTTTGAAGCCCTAGAATTTCTGCTGTGGTTACCGACTTACTTCATAGAAAAATAAGTTTGAAATGTGATACTGGCAAGGATTAGACAACGGTGTGGTCAAAACTAGTAAGAGGTCAAGTCACACAGCAAGAATCGAAGTCAAATATACAAGATAGGGTCAGGATGCCAGGAAGTCACACAAATGGAACTTGAACAAGATCTGTACAACCAGAAGCCAGCTAGGGCAAGTGAATGACAGAAAGGGAATTTGGCATCAAAATAGAGGGAGAATTATCACAAGCAGAAATATAAAACTACCAGCCGCTGGAATGAATACAGATGTACTACTGTGCATGTCCTGGCAACTGATGCATGCATGCACTCAAGTGACTAAGGAGATCAAGATGCTCCCACCACCAGTGCACCCAAGGTTAACAGAACACTTTAGACTGGCGGCACATCCTACAGTACCCCCCTTTGTTGCACAATGGCATTGACTGGTGCACATACAGCCACACGCATGACTAAGAGGACCAGGATGCACACCCCCACCTAGCACATCCAAAGGTAAGGGAATAAGCCAGACAGGTGATGCATCTTACAATAAGCTTAAAAGTATTGTGTACCATGTAAAACTTAGGGCTACATTGGGTGATTTATCTGCAAGAAACACTATAAAATACTGTATACTCAATAGGCTTGCTGCTTCCTATGGAGACTTCAGGAGAGAAAGTAGGTGAGACACTGGTTCTTGAGCACGCTGAGCACTCTGTCTAGATCTTTTTGGTGACACATCACTTTTTAAAAACAGATAGTTGAGTGACCATGGACTTCACTAAGAAAAACTTTAAACCAGCCTTTCCTTGGGTGACCATAAACTTCACTAAGAAACACTTTAACCCAATGTTTCCTAATTACAGTAAGTCTCTTGGAAAATTAACAGTGAGATCTTGGAATGCAAGCTGGCCATGCTTTCCAGGTTGATTCTCAGATCAGTACCCTCATACAGCTAAATAAGCACAGAGGGTATTGTAGATGTTAGCGTTTTGTATTCTTAAAAGACAATGTTTATTAATAAGTTGGATTTTAATTTGCACTTTACCCTTATTCTACTTTAATTACATTTCTTTTCTCTCCAATTTATCTGTTTAATTATATTATTGTGATAACTAATGCAAAGCAAACAATGGAAATCATGATTGTTTTGAGGGTTATAGATCATGATTAAAGTATGCTGTGCCACTTGTTCTTTTTTTCAGCAAGTGGTGGCAACCCCTAATGTTGGGCCTGTAGGAGACTGGTGAGGTCCCAGGTCCAGAAAACCTACATAGGGGCAAGGCAAAGTACATAGAGACCATGCAAGTCCTGATATTTGCACACTACACTATTTTATTGTATTTGCAAAACTGCTTGCAACAGTGTTGTGTGTAATCATACACCCTAACTGAGCACAACTAAAATACGTGCAATTTGCCCATAATATATAAAGAGATGCAAATTTGAGACCATGTTCTTGCATGTGCCTAACAGCACACGCACATTTTTGGTAGCTGACAGGGCACCAGAACACTGGGGGGAAAAGCTGAATTTCCTAGAAAATACTGCATTGTTTAGAAAAAAAAGTGCAAAAAAATTAAAATTTTTGCCATTTTTGTAAACAGAGCTTCTGTTAGTAAAGGACACCCATACAGAAGCTATGTTTAAAACAAAATGGCAAAAATGTAAACTTTTTGCTGAAAATTATAATACAAATATTTTTAAGTTTAAAGAGGGTGTATATACTCATTCTGCAAAACCATAAGCTTTACCATAAACCATAAGCTGTAGCCTTAAAAATATTTGTATTATAATTCTACAGCCTAGGACAGGCGATCTCCTGAAAAAGCTGAAGAGTGGCTGTGGCATGAGTTTGACAATATTTTATGTAGAAGAATATAACTGAATACAATGTGTAGATGGGGGCAGCGAGCCATTGCTAATGGCCTGTCGCTAATCATGCAGTGGAAATAACAGGACATAAGAAGCCATTAGGAATGCCAGGTGATCTGTAATGCCTTATTATTTCTGGCCAATCAATACACTAATTAAATGATTTCTTAGTGCCAGGGCATCAGTGATGGATTTTATGGCAAAGTGATAAGTAACGTGACCTAGTTACAGGTGTGTGTTAACTTTATATGTCTTGGGTCCTGTACAACTGTATAACCACATATATTACAAATATATTGCTTTTGTATTATGCACTTTGTGGCAGAAAATGGCATTGACGGATATTTATAAAAGGATGGAGCAAAATGTGAGAATTAGTATTCTAAGCAATTACTTACACAGCACAAAGCACTGATGAACTTGTTTCAAACCTCTGTAGATTTTCACACCGGGAGTGATAATGAATTCATCACTGTCAATTTTGCACACTTCAGTTCAGCCTTTTTTATACTCTTATACTCAATCACACAAAGGATGGAAACTTATGGGGCTCATTTAAATTTCTTTGTAAAACCACTTTAAGTCACCAATGAGCCTAGGGAAAATATCCTTTTGGTGAGCTTTACAATCAGGCCCCTCAAAGTTGGTGACAAGTGTTAAGCCTGTGTCCTAGAAAATTCTACTGTGACATTAAATATCTGGCTAAATAGGAAATCTAAGTTTTTAAAAGAATCAGTACTATTTTTAGTATTTTCTTTAATATATGTTTCTATATTATATTTTTTCTTTAAATCTGTAGTATCTCATTGTTAGATACCCACCCCCCCCCCCCATAATTGTATATTTATATATTTGTAGTGGAGAGAAGAACAACAATAAAATTATGGTGAATTGAATTGTCAAATTAACTTGCCAGTATAGACTATAGGGGTAGACTTTAGTGGTAATAAAGACCCTGGACATAATGCAAGAGCACAAAGGGGGCCCTATAGTGCTCTTGCACATACCTTCCCCCCACCCTACATAATACCATTGACATGTTCTTGATATTGAAAGCAGCATTTGTTTAACTCCTAGTTGTTACTAATATATCAACCAGTACGACTTATTCAGGGAGAGAATTCCACTTCTTTATAGCTCTCATTGTAAGAAAAACCCTTCCAAATGTTTCGACAGAACCTCTTTTCTTCTAATCGGAATGAGTGACCTTGTGTCAGCTGGAAAGACCTACTGGTAAATAAAGCATTAGAGATTATTATATTGTCCCCTAGGGTAAGGGCATACCTAGAGATTGGGGGAGATTTGGTTGCCCGGCAACTAATCGCCTCTTCTTTGGGGCGACAAATCTCCCCGAACTGCTTCCCCGTGTCTTCAGCCTGCTTCAAGGAAAAATGCCTGTGCCAATGCACTCACGGTGCTTCGATTTCCAAAGTCACCCGAAGAAAACTTCGGTCGACTTCGGAAACCGAAGCGCCGGGAGTGCATTGGCGCAGGCATCTTCAGAACAGTGCCTCAGACACAACTGAATTTCTTATGGATTCAGCAGCACATTATGGCATGATCCAAAGCTAGTCTCAATGACAGTGTCCACAAGATCCCTGATTATTTTGATTCCAAGACAACATTTGAATAATTTTAGGGTTAGCACATTAGGGTTAGGGTAAGTATATTAGGGTTAGGGTTATTCAATAAATTTGAAAATTTATTGCCCTACACGTACATGGTAGTATATTATAATAAAGGATAGGGCAACTATAGATAAGAAAAATACAGGTAATCACCATATTATTTGTTAAACAGTATTTTATACATACAGTATGTAATAATATGCCCCTGTAGTCTTATATACAGTAAGTAAAACTGGTCTTGTGTTTGAAGAAGATTGAAAATCAACTAAGAATGATGCTCACAGGTAAAATACAGGTAAATGCTGTTTTGAAACCACAATAAAACCAGTGAAATAAATTAAATACATCTTTTAGGGAACTGTGGCCCTATTGGCTTAAATGAACAGTGTTCACTTTGTTTCTGTTGTCAGTTTCATTAATGTTATAGGTTATAACATGTGACTAATGTTTGACATGTGATTAATGTGATTTATTTCCACTATGTGAACCCTGATCAAGTGTATTTAGTAGATAATTTGAGTTTAATATACAAAACTGCTAGTCTCTATAACCTCTTGCATTTTTAGCTCTGTCTTACACAGATTAATTTTGTATATCTGTATTGTTATTCCTTCACAGACTAATTTTACCCATAAAGAGAATTTGAAGACACTACAGTTTTTGACCAGATTTATATAAAGTTATTTAACTGTTGCTGCTTGATGCTAAGCCATAATTAGTATGACACAAATCTTCTCTGTGCAGTGTCACAGTAACACAATTGTACACCTTCATTTGTTCACATGAGTTGATAAAAGAAGCCAAGGAACATCAGCCCCTAGTAATACATACTTTGTGAAAAATGTTTAGTTTGAATTAGTGCTGTAGAAATTCATGTCCATGTATATATCTCAGCTCAGGAAATGTATGGGGGCTCAGATTCTGTCTTCTTTGTTTTACACCACAGGTATCAAAAAAATGTGAAAAAAGGTCCAATGGCAATAACAAGCCTAAATTAGTCAATTATCGCTATCAGCGTTTTACATCTTGCTGTTATTGTGACTTACGAATTGCTCTGTTCTGCTAATTTCAGCAAAAGAATACTATTTATTTTCCCCAGTATTAAAATTATCCCACCTTACAAGGAACTGTAGAACTGATGTGGATGAAATATATGATTTGATTTGCTTAATAACCATTTGTGTATTGCCCATGAATGCAGACCTCACTGTAAGGGGTCCATTTACTAAAGTGCAATAAAAATATTCGCACAAAATATAGACAAATTTGTCGCCAAATATGTTTTCGCCAGTTTACTTACCTGCGGTAAATATACATTTGCAAATTTTCTTGCGCAAAAATATGTTTTTGCCAGTTATCACGTTCGCTGAAAATAACGCTACATACACATTAATACCTGGCTTACTAAACAGCGAAATGTGCAAAAGACTAAATTTACGCAAGAATATTCGCAACATTTTACCGCCACCTATGTAGTGGCGTAAAAGTATTTTTTTGCCAGAAAATTCTCAAGGGGCAGAAAATATCCCATACTACTTTTTTTTTACCCATCATTCTGTGCTGACAGGAGAGAGATCTGTAGCTATTGCTGACAGGATGTTTTGGCTTCTGCTTCTATCTGTTGCAACAGCAGCAGTTTCAGCTCAGAGGCGTATTATTGGCAGCAGACATCACAGTCCAATGATTCGTCAGCCTCTACGCTTTTTTGGTTTCATTGTGATTGGCTACATTAAACTGCGCATTTCTATGAAGCAAAGAGATTGACTGGAATGATTTCTTGTTCCTATGATTCTATTGGCAGAAGGGTTTATATGATGCAGACATGTTTGATTGGTGTTACTCTGGTGATGTTGTTGGATGGTATAATCATCAGTCTATAAAGTTTATGAGTTTTGAAGATGCATTTCTGGCCATAAATGTCACAGTAAAAATTGCCCTAAGTGTTTTATGAAAAGTATTTAGCATATATAGATATTTGGAGGGGAATTCTAAAAGTGCATACAATCTCATATTATAAAAGAATAGTGTATTTGAGGTGATGGGGCACAGGATTGAAAGGAAAGTTAGGTAATGCCTTGTAAATTCGTTTAGCACAGCTGTCAAAAGGGGGCTATCACCTCTGACACTACTTTTGTGGAACCCCCACAGGGCAGCAGAATAGCAACTGTATATTACAGATTTTTAACAGGGCTATCCATCCTGCAGCCTCCAGTTGTCACTAAGTTAAAATTCCCAAAGGATATTAGAGATTCTTGGAGTTACAGATCAATAACAGTTATAGCAATGCAGGATGGATCCTACATTTACAGAGAGACTCATTTGAAAGACTACAATATTATTGATGAACGCTCCAAGAAATGCACGCTTTGTGTTACATTGAAAGGGTCTCAATTCAAAACTCATCTGAGGGGCCATTTTCTTTACTGTGGTCCAGAAAGTAAGGCACATACAAAAAAGACCAGTGTCGGACTGGCCCAGTGGGACCCCTCTTGCCATATTTTGAATCCCCCCCCCCCAAAAAAATGAGCGGGACCTCAGTAGGGGGCGGGCGGGGAGGCCGGAGGGGGGGCCCTAGACAGTGGTCCCGGTGGGACCCAGGCCCCCCAGTCCAACCCTGAAAAAGTCCATGGGTGATTAGATGAAAGTATAAGGATCCAGCACCTAGAATAATAAGCCAACTCAAAAGGAGGGCCACATGGCCTATTCTATATCCCCAGCCAAATGACAGAAATTGTTTCCAGGAGGATTTCTGGAAATAAAAGTCAGACTACAAGAGACACATTGTCAATAACATAGAAGAAGCAAAGCAACTAATGAAAGACAGAGCCATACCACAGACTAGCCACTAACCACGAGACAGCGGTTGACAGATCAAACTCCACTGTGTCCACCAATTTAAAAAGAATGTTCCACATGCACTCATCCAGTAAAGCAGATACTTGGCAAATAAAATCCCAGAGGAATGTTATGCTTAGGGGTCGATTCACTAACTTCGAGTGAAGGATTCGTAAAAAAACTTCGAATTTCGAAGTGTTTTTTGGGCTACTTCGACCATCGAATAGGCTACTTCGACCTTCGACTTCGAATCGAACTATCCGAACTAAAAATCGTTCGACTAATCGACCATTCGATAGTCGAAGTACTGTCTCTTTAAGAAAAAACTTCGACCCCCTAGTTCGCCATCTAAAAGCTACCGAAGTCAATGTTAGCCTATGGGGAACGTCCCCATAGGCTTTCCAAAGTTATTTTGGTCGAAGGATAATCCTTCAATCGTTGGATTAAAATCCTTTGAATCGTTCGATTCGAAGGATTTTATCGTTCGATCGAAGGAATAATCCTTCGATCGTTCGATTGCACTATTTACGCTAAAATCCTTCGACTTAGATATTCGAAGTCAAAGGATTTTAATTCCCAGGCAATATTGAGGGTTAATTAACCCTCGATATTCAACCCTTTGTGAATCGGTTCCTAACTGTTGCAATACCCTGTAATATTTCAATTGTCTTCTTCAGAGATCTCATGTTATCAATTCTGTTAATTATCTAAGAAACTGTCTTTAAGATTGCCGTGTCCATACCAAGAACTGCAGTGATTTTTCAGTTCTGCAGAAGACTTGCTGTTATATCAAACCAAGAAAAAGCTTCTGAGCAAGCAAATATGTGGCAGAACAAATTTCTATTTGGCTGAATGGTTTCCTCAACAATCTGAGGGCAATTGAAGAGCTGGTCCTGTGAAGGCTATGGGTGCTTAGTTTGCTAACAACTATAAGACTTCTAAAAAGCACTGAGGCAAAGCTGTGTACATTTACAAGCATTACTGAGTGAACCCTCCTCTAAATACTAACAGTTCTGAACAATTTAATCACGTCTGGCTGCATAAACTCTTTGTTGTTTTTTTGCCATTAAGTCTGGTAGAAATCGTAGGGTCTTAGCTTCTAATTCTGCTACCATGAATGCTCAGTCTGGCCGCTGATTGTTCTGGAAAAGGCAGGACAAGTGGATTAAACGAGGCTTGAAGCCAGGATATGGGCTCTGAAATTTTGATTAAAGCCAAGTAGTGTTTGGAATATGCCCCAGTTTTGGGGTGCGATGATGTAAACAAAAAGGCCAAAAAAGTCCACCCTTTCCTTGCCAGAGGCTGCAAAAAATTATTCAAGGGAATGCTGATAATGCTGATATAGGTGATTTTCCCAGGTAGGATTGCTAGCCCAGCCAATTACTTGCAGAAAAGAACAAGATAGTAGGCATTTGTTATAGCCCAGTGCATGTCCATGGTATATCCCCAGTTACACAGCTCTTTCATCTGGGGCATTGCTGTACCCTACACCATGTACCTTAAAGCAAAGAGGAAGAGTGTAGTGCTGGCAAGGCAGCCTAAGGCAATGTTTTACTTAATGCCTGACTTAGGTAGATGGTATAATGTCCCAATTAGGCATGCACACCATGGTATATGCAAAAACTAGAAAATGCTTTAACATAACTGTGTCACAGTGTGAATTTGCAAATATGTTAAAGATATGCTTTCTGTGCATGTTTCCAGCACATTCTGTGAATAAAGGCATGTAAAAAAACAGCATTACAGAAGAATTCTTCTGTGAGAAAATAAGGGAGAGTCAACCACTTATACATTATTTTTAAGTGTTCATGTAGTCTGGACCAACAGCGCAGTGAATATTTAACCTAAAGGGGTGGTTTCAACTTTGACTTAACTGTTAGTATATTATACAATGACCAATTCTAAGCTACTTTCAATTGGCCTTTATTTTTTATTGTTCATAGTTTTTTCATTATTTGCCTTCTCCTTCTGACTCTTTCCAGCTTTCAACAGGGGGTCACTGACCCCAGCTAAAAACAAATGCTCTGTAAGGCTACAGATATATTGTTATTGCTACTTTTTAATAGTAATCTTTCTATTCATATTCCATTCTCTTATTCAAATAAATGCATAGTTGCTAGGGTAATTTGCACCCCAGCAACCAGATTGCTGGAATTGTAAACTGGAGAGCTGCTGACTAAAATACCCAAAAACCACATGAAAACAAATTGCAAATTGTCCCAGAATATCACTCTCTACATCGTTCTAAAAGTTAATTCAAAGGTGAATTACATTTACAAATAACTATGAAATCAAATATGTAATGGAAAGTCACTAAGACTTCAATTATCTTTCATTATGCAAAATGTTATACCTGTATTTGCATTTACAACACTTTCACCATTCTTCACTGTGTACTGTAAGTACTATTGATGATGCTAACCTTCACGTATACCGTTCACACTGTGCTATTCATTCTCTTATGGAAATCAGATGAAGTTCTCTTCCAATTAATATACATAAACAAAGCAATTTATCAGGTATTAGTATGCAAAATATTTTGCATGCAGGGCACCTAGATGGGAGGTGTTTCATACCCCCCCCCCAGCAGTCTCCGGTCCCCTTTTGGATTTCTACTGATCTCACCAGATTATGTCTTAATTATCACAGTTCAGACCCTAACTTAACTGTGGACCTGCACCTTCCATGAGAACTAATCAACACTGCTGAAAGAGAGACTTATCGTGCTTGTAACACTGCTCCTTTAATTAGGAGTCTGTAATTGGATACAGTCGCCGCTGCAAATCCAATTACAGAGGATTATTGAGATGGGATGCCATCATTGTGCCATAACAGGCAGCATGCTGGCAAAGGGTTAAAAGTGAGAACAGTACTAAACATGCAGGCCCCGCACAATGAGATAGAGTAGGAGAGAAGTGTAAATGCATTAAGTAATTAAAAAAAAAAAGGCTCAAGTGTAGCATCTTTCAGAAAGAGAAATGGGTGGTATGCTTCAAGGAAATGTAAAGAAACGTTACAGTACGTTACCGCAGGAACTGGAGATTCAAAGGGGGTCATTCAAGCATGGTCGACTCATACAAGAAGCAAAAAGGAATCATGCAATGTTACTCTTGATTTGTCTAAAGTGATTTTAAAGAGTGGCCAAGGATGTCATTGTAGAAATGTCTCTCAGAGTGGATAGGGGTTAAGAGAGTTTCTCTGGACAACATACATTTTTTCTCAAAAAAATCAGTAGAATCCAATGCTATACCGGCAAAACAGCTCAGCTTAAAGGGTTTTTGTCAGTCGATGAAAAGAATGTGTGAAATGCTTGTGGTTTTTTTCATAGTTTTCCACTATTTTTAGAAAGTTTTCCACTATTTTTAGAAAGTTAAACAAGAGTCGAACACACTGTACATTATATTATTATTTATTCTCGTATTATTAAAGCAGTGTGCTTTTCACAGTGCTCTTGCACTTCTGCCCAAATGAATAATAGTAACCAATAGAAAAATAGCTTTTACAGTTTGCCTCTTTTAAAGCAAGCACTAACCCACCCTAACCCTCATATGTAATATAAGGCACTAAGTTTGCCCAGGAGCAGTAACCAATAGCCAGGCGCGTTTCAGATATAAATGCCGCCTGAGGCGGGGTGTGGATTGCCGTCGCACTTACCTTCAGATCACTGCCGGGGGTCCAGTGGAGGCCACATCACTAGCACAGAGAGCGTAATTGCGCTCTCTGTGCTAGAAAAAGCGACTTCAGCTCTCAAAATTACCAGGAGTGGCTTTTTTCCATCCCATGTAACTGCAGGGGAGCTGCCGCCAGAGGCAAGGTACTCACCTTGCCTCAAGGCAGAAACACCCCTGCCAATAGCAAACAATAAGATGTTTGCTTTTAAACAGGTGACCAGTAAATGCTACCTGTGGATTGGTTGCTATACTGTAGGTTACTGCACCTGGGCCAACTAAGTGCCTTTTATTGCATAAACCCAACATACTGTATATTAACATATATCAACATAAATAACATACATCAACAAAATACCTATAGCAACCAATCAGTAATTAGCTTTTTAAAGCCAACTGCAAGTAGAACAATGAATGCAGCAATCGGTTGACATAGGTTACTGCCTGTGGGCAAATTTGCCCATTTACAAATGACCCCCAATGCCTTTTATTACATTATGGGGGTATATTCTTTATAATAGAAACTAGAACATTTTTTGTTTCTTCTTCTGCTTTATTTTTTCAAGACACCTAAAGACCCCTAACCAGCATGGTTTTGAAGGTTTGTGATGGAAAGGAAAACTAAACCTGTGCAGCCTGCTACCTTACCTCCTTCTAACAGTGTGGGCTGACATTTTGGAATGATTTTCAATTTAGAGAGTTCCCCTCTCCTTTTATTAGTTGTGTTTGTCTAACCCAGGGATCCCCAACCTTTTTCACCCATGAGCCACATTCAAATGTAAGAAGGGTTGAGGAGCAACACAAGCATGAAAATAGTTCCTGAGGATGCCAACGAAGGGCTGTGATTGGCTATTTGGCAGCCCCTATGTGGACTAGCAGCCTACAGAAAGCTCTATATGGCAATGCAACCAAGTTTCCTCCAAGCCTAGAATTCAAATGTAAGCACCTGCTTTGATGCAACTGGGAGCAACATCCAAGGGTTTGGGGAGCAACATGTTGCTCAAGAGATACTGGATGGGGATCATTGGTCTAACCACTGCATGGTTGCTAGAAGCAGTGGGCCTAGCTACCAGGTTAAATACCAAACAGCTGCAGCATGAAAAGTTTTAAAAATGTTTTTTAAAATGTTATGGTCAAACTTATGAGTATAAAACCTTTTCTTATATTACATGGATTACTTAATCTTTAAATAAAAGGGGTCAAAATGGTCCATTGGGGAAAATTATTTATAGGATGTGATCATGCCTATTTATAACAAACCCTGGCACCAAAGGCATTCTAGCAAATTAATATTTCAAATTTCAAATGTTTCAAAAAAAATAATATCTCTATTATTTATAAAGCAGCAATGTGCAGTATGTGTAGAGAGCTCTTTGTTTATTAAATAAAGTCCATCTGTGCAATTTAAATATGTTATAGAGCAGGATGCATTGATTTATCTAAAATATTTATTATACCATAAACAGATATGACAAGAAATCTTATCAGTGTGCTAATGCTAACGGAATGGCAAAATCTTAGAAATCTAAATTAAGTTAATTGACCTTAGCATTTGTTGATTTAACCTCCCCCCAGCGGAATACACACATGGTTTATTCAGATAACAAGGGAATACTCATAGAATTCATTAGTCATTTCAATTTAAGAAAACCCTAATGGATTATATCTCAGAGAAACTCAGGGGGGATTTATTAAAAATGAAAGATGGTCTCCAGGGGTGGTATAGAATTGAAATAACATTGGTGACGTTAGATGAAAAACATCCTTGATGTCACATGAAAAAAATGGAAAAGACCCAAAACTGTGTTAATTTTTCATGTAGAATGTATTCATGTCAGTTAATCAGAAGAGTTCACAAGATTATATGATATCTTTTACCTGTATCTAGGCATTTAATAATATCTTTGAACAAGGAATTTCAATGTCACTAGATATAACTGGTGTTAGTAGAGATTAAGCAGGAAAATAGTTAATGGAAATGACAATGGTATATTTAATAAAGTTTAGTGTTGTGTGGGTTCGCCAGAATCCTTTTCCAGTCATATGAAAAAGTTTGGGTACCCCTCTAAGCCTGCATAATAATTTACTCCACTTTCAACAAAAAAGATAACGGTAGTATGTCTTTCATTTCACAGGAGTACTGGGGTGTTTTCTGAACAAATATTTTTATGAAACAGTATTCAGTTGTATGAAACTAAATCAAATGTGAAAAACTGGCTGTGTATTTAAGGTGGCCAATTGCAAGTTGTGCTTCTGCTTGACTCTACTCTGAAGAGTGACAGCATGGGATCCTCAAAACAACTCTCAAAAGATCTGAAAAGAAAGATTGTTCAGTATCATGGTTTAGGGGAAGTCTACAAAAAGCGATCTCAGAGGTTTAAACTGTCTGTTTCAACTTTAAGGAATGGAATCAGGAAATGGAAGGCCACAGGCACAGTTGCTGTAAAACCCAGGTCTGGCAGGCAAAGAAAAATATGTGGAGGATTGTGAGAATGGTTACAGACAACCTCCAAAGACCACCAAGATCACCTCCAAAGACCTGCAAGAAAATCTTGCTGCATATGGGGTATCTGTACATCGTTCTACAATTCAGTGCAATTTGCACAAAGAACATCTGTATGGCAGGGTGATGAGAAAGAAGCCCTTTCAGCACTAACGCCACAAACAGAGTCGCTTGTTGTATGCAAAGGCTCATTTAGACAAGCCACAGTCATTTTTGTTCAAAGTGCTTTGGGCTGATGAGACAAAAATTTTGTTATTTGGTCACACCAAAAAGCACTTTGCATGGTGGATGAACACCGCATTTTAAGAAAAACACTTGCTACCTACTGTCAAATTTGGTGGAAGTTCCATCATGCTGTGGGGCTGTGTGGCTAGTTCAGGGACTGGGGCCCTTGTTAAAGTCAAGGGTCGGATGAATTCAACCCAATATCAACAAATTCTTCACGATAATGTTCAAGCATTAGTCACAAAGTTAACGTTACACACGGGTTGGAGATTCCAACAATGACCCTAAACACACTTCTAAATCTACAAAGGCATTTATGCAGAGGGAGAAGAACAATATTCTGGAATGGCAGTGACAGTCCCCCGACTTAAATATCATCGAAAATCTATGGGATGATTTGAAGCAGGCTGTCCATGCTCAGCAACCATCAAATTTTACTGAACTGTAGAGATTTTGTATGGACGAATGGTCAAAAAAAACGCCATCTAGAATCCAGACATTCATCAAAGGCTATAGGAGGCGACTAGAAGCTATTACATTTGCAAAAGTAGGTTCAACTAAGTATTGATGTAATATCTCTGTTGGGGTGCCCAAATTTAGTCACCTGGCTAATTTTGTTATGATGCATATTGCATATTTTCTGTTAATCCAATAAACTTTGTCACTGCAGAAATGCTACTGTTTCCATAAGGCATGTCATATATTAAAAGGAAGTTGCTATTTTGAAAGCTCGGCCAATGATAAACAAAACTCCAAAGAATTAAGAGGGGTTCCCAAACTTTTTCATATGACTGTACATACAAGGAAATGCAGTATAGATTAGCTGCACCACTGCCACCAGCTACTTCCTCAGGTCTCTCAGTGGAGTGAGCTACAAATCCTTTCCTGCCATGCATAGAAGGATGAAGTACATTAGGCCAGAAAACCCAGCCTATAATAAGAAATAAAATAAGCTTATAATTAAATAGGATCACAGTACAAAGCTGACAACTGCAGCTATTGTAATTGTGCCACATATCTTGTCACCCAACAAGAAAAAGAACAAATACAGGTATAGAATCTTTAAAAATTCAAATTATTTGCTTAAATGAACTCTATAAAAGATAACTATCCTGTAATGTGTAGCTTTCTGGATGATGGGATTCTAGAAAAGGGATCCCATAACTGTACGCATAATACTGGGTGAACACAGACAGCTGCCCATCAAGTTGAACTATTGAGTTTTTTTCTCTGCATCACTGGGAAAACCCAGACCCATCACACACACTCAGATATACTGTATACAACTCTATCCAAACATTCATATATACTGTATATGTGTGTACATAAAAGTAACTAAAACTGGACATTTGCATGTCCAGGAAATAATCTTTATGTCCAAATTAAAGGCATTAAGGGAATCTTTCGCCACATGTGAGCCACATATCATCTAGTGCATGCTATAGTTAAGAACAATCATCAGTTAAGAACAATCATCTTTTACCCTTTGTTTATTCTATGGTAAAAAAAGATCCCACTATAATATGTATTCATTCTTAATTGTTTTTATTAGGCAAAGCAACATTTTCCACGTTAAATTATAAACATTACCCATTTCTCTTTCTGCCAAAAGTAATGCAATTTTCTTCTTAGTTATGTTGTTCATGCCCCATTAGTTTATCACAGCCTTTTATTATGACTGCTAGCTAGGGTTGCTACCTTTTTAGAAAGAATTTACCAGCCCATGGGGGGTGGTGGCAAAAGGTGCCGCTCAAGGAGAAACGAGGAAGAGAAAAGGGTACGTTTCAGCTGGATTCTGGGCTGATTAGGGGTGGACCAGGGGCTGAACTTACGTGTATTACAAAGGTACTGGCTACTACATTGCTGCTGGTAAATATGGAATAATGACCCTGGCCTTGGCACGTATTTTAGCAGCTGGACCAGAGAAACACCGACCGGATGGCAACCCTACTGTCTATGGCAAAGGCAAACATTATGTATACAAATCATGATCACAGATCACATAGCCCCACTGTAGTCAGCAGTAGCCCCACAATGTTTTAGAATCTCTTTGGGAGCATGCTCTTATAAGGTCTTTACAGAAGACACAGGGCATACCTTATTATATAACAAAAGTAAAAATTGGATGTTCATCAGTTAAAAACAGAACAGAACTCTCCTGTTATAATTTAGAAACCTATATATATATATATATATATATATATATATATATATATATATATATATACATATATATATAGAGACATTGGTACAACAGAAATGAATTAGAATTTTTACATGGGAGTGACGGTTTTCTTGAATACGAAGGGGATTGGCGCATGGGAAATTAAAAAAATTATTGTATATTCAGCGCATTCCCAGTGTTTTTGAACCAATGTGGGTGTGGTAAGCCAGCATCTTGCCCCCCTAAAATCCTGCCACCCCAGGCCTAGGTGGCCTTTCCACAAATCCAGGCCTGTGTGTATATATATATATATATATAAATATAGAGTATGGCATCATCAGCGCCGATTCTGGCTATGGAGCCGCCTGAGGCGGCTCCTGCAATGCCGCCCCCCCCTCACCAACTTACGTGTCGGGAGGGGAGGCAGAAACACTATTGCGGAGAGCGCAATTGCGCTCTCTCGCAATAGTACAACCGAATTTCCGGTTCAAAAACCGGACATTCGGCTCTTAAAGGTGCAGGAGCGGCTTTTTGCCGCCCCTGGAATCCTTTCAGGCGCTGCCGCCTGAGGCGAGCGGCTCAGCCCGCCTCATTGGCGGCACGCCCCTGGGCATCATACTTCATTATATGTGACTGTCCCTGTAACTTCCCAGTACCCATAAAATGTACCCATAAAATGAGAGATTATGTGAGCCACATTAACCCCATCCTAGCCGCTTAATTAATCACAGTCCAAAAAACGACTTAATGTAATTGTATAGCAATCCAATTTATACTGCTCCTTGTGTATCTTTATCTGAAAAAATGGAACAATAAATAAAAGTTTCATTGTTAAAACCAATCTATACAAAGTATCCAATAAATAATTGCAACAGCTATAATAATTGCAATAGCTATAAAAAACATTTTAAACTGAAACTTTCGTTTAGTCCTTGAGGGGAGTGGGAATCCATTCTTTTAATCCAGACTGCCTCTTTTTTTTTTTTTACAAACATTAAAGAAATGATGCAATATACATTATGACAATGCTGACTGATCAGGCGCAATTGCAGGGGATACAACTTGAAGTGTGCCCACAATTACACTGGAATTATAGGGGGAAAACATTGCACAATGGTTACAAAAAATTGCAGTAATTGCTTAAGTTGCATCCAAAATTACACTTTGCAAACCCCATTTATAAATGTCCCCTATAGACTTAACATGTTAAGATCTCCTCTAATGGATTAAGGAATTACTTTTTAAATCAATTATCAAGTAATCAATTAAAAAATCAATTACTTTTTAAATCATTTATCAAGTAAATACATGGACTATGCCACTTTTAATAACAGCCTGGGTTAACAGATTTAAAATACATGGACTATGCCACTTTTAATAACAGTCTGGGTTAACAGATTTATAATATAGGGGTGCATTAGGCTATAGACATATGGGGAGTGAGCTATGCCATCTGCTAACTCATATGGGCCTATTTACTAGCAATTGTTGCATTCACTTGCTATTGTGCTTTGCAGGAGCGCTTGCCAAAAATGATCCTGCTATGTTCACCCTGCATTCAGTGTGAACCAATAGCAACTTTGTGGTAACATCACACAAAACAAATAAACTCTTATGGCACTTTGTATTTTCTCGTATGTGTATAGACTTTTCAGCAGTGACATTGATGACATGTAAAGTAAAACTTGCATGGGTACGACCTAACCTTGGCTCCTGTACTATTGATCCAGTCCAAGCAATATAATTTAAAATGGGCTTTTAAACATTATATTCATATGTATCTGGCAACACCAGCATATGGAGTATAAAATATGTGACTGCATATAATCCAGGATTGGACTCATGTAGACACTGGATAGGTACAACCCTATATTGCATCATGACAGTCCATATTGCTGTTCTTTTTCATTCCACCCTAAAGTCTAGACTAGATTTATACAGGCAAGGTTCTTCCTTTTCATTTCAATTGGTTTGTATTTGCGTGTCACATTTGGCCTTATTGTACAGTGCTCAGAAAATCAGTAAAGTTACAGTATATAAATAGAAGATTTTCATAATATCTGTTTTATTGCAAGTCTCTGATGTATAAAGATTTCCATTTGTAATCTTAGAGAATGAGTAGTAACAACAAAATAGATCAAGCTAATAGCCAGTAAAACCTTATTTCATACATTCTTACTTTTATGTGATTCTGAGGGACTGGTTATGACATCAAAGTTGTAGCTACTGTGAAATCTCTGTGCCGATCCATCGAGACTAATTTGTTGCTCTAGTTTGCAGCAAAGTGGCTGCTATCAATAGTGTGAAAAGCCCTATAGAGAAAAATGGATCCTAACTCTTGAGATTTGTAGATGGCTCTAACCGGCTTTCGATTGTAAAGAAGCATTTTCTCTTAGAGGCCATAATTTGTACCTACTGGCATAGTCATGTAGATGGAATATAGTTAAGGCACTTGACAGACTATCTACCATGGTGTTACATAAGGCGCACACTAATGTACTGCAACTGTTTTGATACAGGAAATAACACTTTGTGCTCTTGTGGTTCTAGATCAAAGTTCTTTTTCACAGATATAGGTTTAATACTACAAACGGTGTTAATGAACGTGCAGTTGAACACAATCAACATCTGTTACAAATCATTAGAAAGAAAATGGAGAAGCAAAACTGTAAATAAAAAGCAATGGTGCTTAGCCCCCTAGAACATATTGCCTCAGCACTCTAACCACTAATTAATAGAGCTTTCCTTTCTCATTGACATCAGGCACCTTGTTTGGATAATGTCTGGGATAAATAAAGGGCAACTACACCCAGTACTTGTTCAGTAACATAATACTTGAAAATGCTTATTGTAAATGCTTTAGTCTACACTAGTGTAATTTACTTTTTAGTCAGTATTCAACAGAAAAATAGGACAGAAGAAAAACAGCTAAAATATTTTTACATACTGCATTTGATGCAGAATAGTTTTCTTCCCCATGCTTCATAATTGTACTGTTTTTATTTACTTATTATTATTTTTTATTTATTAGCTTTAAAAGAAAGTCCACCTGGCCAGCTAGGCTAGTATAACAAAGTGAAGATATATACACAATGTGAAGTAAATCAAAGTCCTTACAATATTCCACAGGTGCTCCGTCTTAGCACCGCAAACAACGATATAGTTTATCCAGAGGTGTGGAAAGAAGGACGCAGCTACAGGATTCCTGCTAATGTGCTATTTATTAGCCACACAACATGTTTCGGACAGCATGTGTCCTTTCTCAAGTGTGAACACAAGTGAAAACATACAACATATAAAGCCACACAGTGGAGTAAAAACACACCCACTTCCACCTGGCACCTAACTAAGTATCAATTAGGCACAGAAATAAGATGCACTGTGATAGTGTCAATATATATATATAACGTTGCAAAATGTCATAAAAATGCCGGTTGACTCTGAAAAAAGATCCTGAAAGTTAAAAAACATAACATTTAGACTGTGATTAAAATATATAAAGTGCATATCCATATATAAACAGTAAAAATTGTTTTGAAATAATTAAAACCAATAGAAACTTGATATAAGGAGTAAGAACTGCCCACACAGGGCCTACTTACCCTCAGACGCATGTAGCCTTACATAATAACAATATATATGCTGTCCCTGCCCAACTTTAAATACAAGGCAATAGCTCTTACCCTTGTGTGGAAAACGTAAGTTTTCAAAATCTGAAAAGAGAAAATTGTATTAAAATGGATTATAGGAACGGTGTTAAGCTCCAGTTGTCATTTAGACCCATAGGTAGCAAAGTATTCATTTTTTTAATCCATTTAGCCTCTTGTTGAAGCAATAATTTCTGTAAGTTGCCCCCTCTTTTTGGCAATGTAATATTTTCCAAAACTAGCCATTTTAATTGCATATGGTTATGTCCCAGCGAGGAAAAATGCCTTGATACAGGTGTATCAGATTGAGTACCTGCTTTAAAATTTCTAATATTGCCCCTGTGTTCCTTAATGCGTTCTTTAACCGCTCGGCAAGTTTGTCCAATGTATGCCATTCCACAGGGGCATTTCAGCATATAAACTACATTTTTTGTTTCACAAGTAGAGAAATTATGAAGACGAATAGGCGTCCCTTTAGTAGGGTGGTTGACTGTATCCCCTCTAATAATAGAGGAGCAACAAATGCAATTCAAACAAGCAAATGTTCCTCTTTTCGGAGGACCCCAAAATAATTTGTCCTTTTTTTGTGGGGCAATATCAGAGGGACAGAGAATATCTCTGAAGTTACGACCTCTTGTATAGCTGAATATGGGACTGGACTTAAAAAGGGCACCATACTTAGGGTCCTGTTGTAGAATGGGCCAATATTTTTGGACAAGATTTTCAATTTGTTTACTCTGTCTGCCATATTTGGACACGAAAGGGATTCGATCAGACTTTTGTCGTTTATTATTAGACTGTTTCAACAATGCCTGTCGATCCATTTTGTCAATGTCATTCTGTATTGAACGCAATTTAGAAACCTGATAACCACGTTTAGCAAATTTATGTGTAAGAGAATCAGCCGCCTTCTTATACTCAATGTTAGTAGTTGCTATGCGGCGTGCACGTAGATACTGACTCTTTGGTATAGCATTCAATATACGTGGATTATGGTAGCTCGTGTGGAGCAAAAGGGTATTGCGATCTGTAGGTTTTGAATACATCTCAGAGGTAATGACATTGTCACTAATCCTAAGTTTAACGTCCAAGAAATTTAATGAAGTGCTGGACCATTCTCCCGTAAACTTTATGGTGGGGTGGCATAGGTTAACTGAAGATAGCATGTTGTTAAAATCCTCTTCAGAGCCCTGCCATAAAATAAGAATGTCGTCCACATAACGCCAATACTTAAAGATGTATTTATTATAGGGGCCCTTTACAAAAATTTTTTGTTCCAAATGGTGTACGAAAATATTGGCAAGGGAAGGAGCTACGGACGCACCCATCGACGTGCCTTGGCGTTGCCAATAGTATTTATCCTCAAATCTAAAATAGTTTTTTTGTAACACCAATGCAAGGCAGTCCAGCAGAAAAAACATTAAATGATGTTCTATGTTAGTTTCTAACAGGGAAGCCTCTACACACTGTAATCCTTCATTCTGGGGAATAGAGGTGTATAGGCTCTGTATGTCTATGCTACAGAGATGTAAGTCTTGATTGGGCAAGATTAAATTATTCAATTGTCTAAGTAGGTCAGTGGTATCACGTAAACAAGTTGGTATACAACATACTATGGGTTGCAAATATTCATCAACCAACTTTGATAGCGGTTCTAATACAGAACCAATCCCAGAAATAATCGGGCGCCCTGGTGGATCTACTAGGGATTTGTGAATCTTGGGAAGTAGATGTAGAATTGGTGTACGCGGATGGTCAGTAATGAGAAAATCTTTAGTGGATTTATTAATTACGCCCTGTTCCCATGCTTCAGTAACCAAATGATCTACCTCATGTTTAATGGACAAAACAGGGTCTATAGAAATTGCTTCATAATGTTCTAATACAGATAGTTGTTTATACGCTTCCTCCAAATATTGAATTTTATTCATTACCACGATTGCTCCCCCTTTATCGGCAGGTCTAATTAAAATTGAGGGATTATTAGTAAGGGAATGTAGTGCCTCTTTTTCCTTTCTAGTAAGGTTAGGCTCATAAGAGCGGGCACCCCTTATATCCCATATTTTTTGGACCTCTTTCCGAATAACGTTTTCAAAGGTTACAATAGCAGGATTATCAATTGTGGGGTTAAAAGTACTAGGTTTTTTAAGTGATGGTGGATTAGAAGCGTTATTACAATCTGTAATAGGATAGTCTGCAAAATACATTTTAAGCTTAAGTCTTCTAATGAATTTTAGAAAATCAATCTCCCAGTCATACACATTGTTCTCATACATTGTTCATTTACTCCACTGTGTGGCTTTATATGTTGTATGTTTTCACTTGTGTTCACACTTGAGAAAGGACACATGCTGTCCGAAACATGTTGTGTGGCTAATAAATAGCACATTAGCAGGAATCCTGTAGCTGCGTCCTTCTTTCCACACCTCTGGATAAACAGCTAGGCTAGTAGTAATTATCCATAAATATGTCATCATGGTTACTGTCGTTTCAGCTTCTGCAAACACAGCACATTGCCTGTGTATTGTCTGTAGTAGCACATCACACCCTAGAATATTCTATTACTCCACATGATTTCATATATATCATTCTCTCACCATTCCTCAGTCTGCTTCCGTTCTCTAACACTCCTCCATCTCTACTGTACTTCTTTCCCAGCAATCTTTTCTCTCTATAAAAAACAATGGCGACTAATTGAAACGTTACTTCGAATTGGCCATTCTATAACATCCTAAACGTTAACTTAAAGGTGAACCTCCCCTTTAAAGGAAACATTGTACTGGTTACTAGACATAGTCAAGATCAAATTATATTTAAAGCAAAACAATACCCCCAAAATGAATACTTAAGCAACAGTTTAGATCATATTGGGAGGCACATTTATCAAGGGTCGTATTTTGAATTTATGTGAGTTTTTTTTTTAAACTCCCATAAACTCCCACTCCCGAAATTTGACAAATCGAAATGTATGAATAAAATAGAATTTTTTAAAGCTGGGTGAATAGAATTGACCCAAAAACTGGAATCGAATTCAATTGGAGTTTCAAAAACTCGATTTGAGTTTTTTTCAGAGAAAGAAGGCTGCAAACAACTCTAAATTGAACCCTGGACGACTCCCGTTGACTTAAAGAGCAATTCAGCAGGTTTTAGGTGGCGAATATTCAAATTTGAGTTCTTAAAGGGCCAGAGTATGATAAATCTCAAAAATCTAATTCAAATTTTTTAAAAACTAGAATCTAATTTGAATAACTCCCTAGTCAAATTTGATAGTTTTGACCATAAAATTAGAATTTCAAATTTTCAATTTGACCCTTGATAAATCTGCCCCTAAGGGTGATATTAAAGAATCTTACCAAACTGGAATATAATTTTAAGTAAATGTTGCCCTTTTACATCTTTTCCCTTGAGCCCCCATTTTATGATATTTTTTGTGCTCCCTCAGAGATCATCTGACCAGAAATACTGCAGCTCTAACTGTAACAGGAAAAAATGTGGAAGCAAAAGACAGAACTTTGTCCATTAAATGGCTCATGTGACCTAACATGTATGGTTTGTTTGTGTGCACCGTGAATCCTAGGATCCCATGGGACAGCTCTTAATTCTTAAAATGGCAATTTTCTATTTAGGACTACCCAAAAGCACATGTAACGGCCCCTTTAAAGGCACAGTACACTCGAATAGTTGAATAAAAAAACCTTTGAACAGTAGAAAAGTGTTCCTCACAACACCACTTGGTGATTCGGTCCTTTCCACAGGTGATCAGGTACTCAATACTGTCCCACAGCACACTAGACTTGTGAACCCAGCCTAGGTTTTTCAAGTGCACCAGCTACTGGTCAAGTAGTCCGTCGTACAACAATACAACCCTCCACTTTGCCCCAGCTAGGACTTTTCTTTGTGCCACCTCCCTCAGCTTGACACCAGGTCAGTGCCTCCTCTAACCTTTCCGGGTAGGAATTTTCTGTCACCTTGGCCTTGGTTGTCCACATTGTCCTGACTCTCACACTTCTCCCTGACTGTGGCTGAATCACGGCTACTAAGCCACTCTCTCCATGTTGGGGTGCCAGCTACCCATAATAACTAGTCCTATCTGGCTAAGGCACCTAGTGCCTGTACTTAAAAGACCTGTCTATCCATACCTCCAGGAACCGAAGACCACACACTGGGCGGAACCCCTCCTTTTATACCTCTCCTACCTGGCCCTCAATTGCCCTCTAGTGGACAAACATTACATCTGAATGCTGATACTTTTACCAAATTACTACTAACATTAATGTACTCTCATTTTCACATACAATTCAAAATTCCCACACACACGCAGCAATCATCATACAACATCTCAATACATTTTTAGCATACATTACGGTTCATCCCCTTACACACATACTATTAAAAAGTATATTATAGGTATGGGACTTATTTTCCAGAATGATAAAGGGTCCAGAATTTGGATCACCATACCTTAAGTCTACTAGAAAATCATAAAAATTACTACTCAGCTGCTGCAATCTATAAAGGCCTGTCAAAAAAGGGCCAAAAGATACTGGAATATAGCCCCCAACTCCAAAGGGCACCCAAGTCAAAGATCCAAAGATATATTCCAAATTATTCTCTCAAAGTTAAAAAATCACTCTTTATTCAGCATAAATATTAAAAAGTAGGCATACAGACCAATTGATGCTCCACCTTACGCGTTTCGCGCCCATAGGCACTTATATTCATAATGCCTATGAATAAGTGCCTGTGGGCGCGAAACACGTAAGGCGGAGCATCGATTGGTCTGTATGACTACTTTTTAATATTTATGCTGAATAAAGAGTGATTTTTTAACTTTGAGAGAATGATTTGGGATACTAGGAAAATCAAAGTTAACATTAAATAAACCCAATAGGCTGGTTTTGCTTACAATAAGGATTAATTATATCTTAGTTTGGATCAAGTACAATGTACTGTTTTAATATTACAGAGAAAAAGGAAATTATTTTGAGAAATTTGGATTGTTTACATACAATGGAGTCTAAAATGGTTTATTTACATGAAGCAGAGTTTTATAAATGAGCTGTTTTAAGCAATATATTTTTATAGAGACCTATAATGTTAGGGGGTATCCATTAATAGAAGGTCACAATCACAGAAGCCACAGAAGCTCACAAAGTGGGGTTAAGTAGAACTGGATTGAAGCTTTTTTTGGGATTACATTGTTATTAAAAGAACATCACTTTAACAGAAGTCTCAATGCATTTCTTGAAGGGATTCTGTCATGATTTTCATGATGTATTTTTTATTTCTAAATTACACTGTTTCCACTGCAAATAATTCACTCTACAATTTAAAATTTAATTACTGAACCAGCAAGTGTATTTTGTTTTAGTTGCAATATTGGTGTGTAGGCAGCCATCTCAGGTCATTTTGTCTGGTCATGTGCTTTCAGAAATATCCAGGACTTTTGGATGGAACTGCTTTCTGGCAAGCTATTGTTTCTCCTACTCAATGTAGCTGAATGTGTCGCAGTGGGACCTGGATTTTACTATTGAGTGCTGCTCTTATATCTACCATAGAGCAGTTATCTTGTGTTTGGGAGTTGCTATCTGGTTACATTCCCATTGTTCTGTTGTTAGGCTGCTGGGGGGAGGTGATATCATCTCAACTTGCAGTACAGCAGTAAAAAGTGACTGAAGTTTATCAGAGCATAAATCACATGACTGGGGGCAACTGGAAAACTGACAATATGTCTAGCCCCATATCAGATTTTAAAATTAAATACAAAACATCTGTTTGCTCTTTTGAGAAATGGATTTCATTGCAGAATTCTGCTGGAGCAGCACTATTAACTCTTACGTTTTGAAAAAAAACTTTTTTTTCCGCATGACAGTACAAAATTAGTTGTCATCAACTCCAAACTTTGAGAATTTCCCTTAGGTGGTTTTGTGCACCATTCCATATGCCACTTTAATGAATCTGGAGTACTATTTAATACTCAAACCAATTGGTCAGAACAACAATTTAAAGTTGTTCTTTGCCATTAATAGCAAATTCAGAATATTTTATCTGGTAATATTTTATTCCAACTTTTAAAAACATTTTGGTGCAAGATGGCATCAAACAAAAAATTGTGTTTGGACAATTGTGAATCTGTTGTTGTTTTGTGATATTCTGGCATAAATTAATAATTTACTCCAATTTTACCAATTTTGTGAATTCTCCTCAAGGCTAATAGTTATCTATTGTTATCACAGTGGGAAATAGTTATTGAACTTGTGTGTTTATGCACTTTTTCTGTTTTTCTGTAAGAGAAAGTAACTCTCGGCAACCAGAATCATTCTGAGACTGAATTTTTATTATGATTGTATTACTTATCATTTTAGTGAAGAACCCTTTTTACCTTTCTATTTTGTAACATCACAGCAGCTTTTGTGCCCATGAAGATGCAGCACGGGCATTTTAATGATGATCCAAAATGTTCTATAGCAGTACAACTGTCACTTGTGACTTTCTGGAATAAGAATTAAAGAGAACAGGAGCTGTAATTATTAGGAATGTGGTAGCTACCTTGCAATGTATGGGATTAAAAAGAAGCATGTTCATATTAGTAACAGATCTCAGTATCTAGTCAGCAGGATGCACTCTGGGGACACTGACAGTGAAATACTATTTCTCCCTTCACCAGCTCTTGATCAGTGCATGGTGTATGTAGGCGATTGTCATCTTGGGGATGTTGCTGAACTACAATGCCAACAACAGCCAATGGCAGCCTGTCACTGAGATTCTGAGATTGCCATTGTAATGGCAATTACTGTATATTATTTTACCACGTTGGCAACTCATCTAAGGAACAACAGGAAGATTATCACTATATGAACAATAAAGTAATATTCTGTTAACTCAGATAGCTGCTAAAATCATCCATAATTTGTGTCAACTAGCTGACATAAATAGTAAATAAATATTATTAATTCAAAGCATATATTGCATATACCAGGATTGTTACTTCTACAAAACATGGCTGAGTATATGAGGGATGTCAGGATCGTAGAACAACAGAGAAGTATTTGCACACCCTGGCCTTCCCGAAAAATGGAGATCCCTGGTGCGCAGCAAAATGGAGGAAACGGCAACCTCAAAATCCAATGGCGACAAGAAATTCACCGGCACACAGGTAATGCAAGCAGGTTATACCTTGCTAGAAATTTATTGCAGCATGCAACGTTTCGGGGTTACCCCCTTTATCAAGCATGCTTGATAAAGGGGGTAACCCCGAAACGTTGCATGCTGCAATAAATTTCTAGCAAGGTATAACCTGCTTGCATTACCTGTGTGCCGGTGAATTTCTTGTCGCCATTGGATGTCAGGATGCCACCAGCGTGTGACCTGCTATCTAACTCTCTGCAGTGTATTTCACAAGCTTGGCTGACTGCAATCTATTGTTCCACAGAGAGTATTTACATGTAATAAGCTTCAGATTCTGATTTTCACAATAGGCCAAAGGATGAGCAGCGCCTGGCATGGAAACTATATGAGCAGATGGATTAGGAATGGCAAATGTAAGGCCCTCTATTTGTTGTAAATTTTAGTTCCCAGCATCTCCAAAAAGGCTATTAAGAGATGTTGGGTACAGTAGTTCTCAGCATCTGGGAGCTTTGGACTTCTACATTCCTGGATTAAAAGCTCCCAGGGCCCCACATCACAGAGAAATATGCAGCAGCTGGCACTGTGCATTTATTATGTATTCACTCCTTCCACAAAGTAGATTTATCCAAATGTGCCTAATCTACCGAAATGTTCATTCACAAGATTTTATGTTATAGTCCAAGATTTTGTATTGAAGGAGCTTTTGAAGTAGCTGAATAATTAAGTACTAATATGCCCAACTGCTGCGTATATAAGGCCAGTCCTAAGGGCCAAAGTTTTTTGGAATACAGCCCCCAGTCCAAAAGGGCCTAAATGTCAGTTACAAAAATTATACTCCAAAAATGTTTCGTTTAGTATTAAAAATCAATATTTATTCAATACAAAATTTAAAAAAGTAGGCATACTGACCCATTGATACTCCGCCTGCCTGTTTTTTCAATTTTGTATTGAATAAATATTGATTTTTAATACTGAACGAAACATTTTTGCAGTATAATTTTTGTAACTGAGCTGAATAATTAAGGCTGTATAATTTCCACCCCTTCTAGTTACCAGAAGTAATAACAAAATGCAAATAGGGGATGTATTGATATATTATGAGAGTTGGTTGGAAATGAGTCAGATTTAATTGATGAATCCTGTTTGGATATAAATGTTTTCAACTTTTGCTTTGGACATACCTTGCAATGGACCAGACTTTGAACGTTATTGCACCTCTGTTCAACAGCTAGGAACAACTGATAGGTATGGGATCTATTATACAGAAAGCTTGGGACCCCTTCCAGAGGTTTTCATCATACTTTAAGTCTACTAAGAGTTTTTAAACATAAAATAAACCCAATAGCATTGTTCTGCCATCAATATGGATTTATGCATCTTGGTTAACTTGGTTACCATCAACTACAAGGTGTAAGGGAGTTGACCAGGTATTTGAGGTTGATTGTGATTGAGAAATGATGTGTGAAAATGTTTTGAAATGTAAACGTTGATTTCATATATGCTTGTTGCATTTACAATAACGGGGATAGGTTTAATGTGCTAGTGTTAAGGTAACGTACTGCAAGTTTAATTGCAGTTCAGTCCCCAACCACTAGAGTGCCAAGGGTATAAAAAGGAAGGTCACACTGAGGGTGGGTTTCTTTTTCTGACATCAGCCATACAAATACATTCAGTGAGGAGGAAAAAACGGGGTACTTCACAGACATGACAGCTAGAATGGGTAATCCAGACCCAACAAGGAGTTAGAGGCTTAGAAGCCATAGTTAGGGCTGAAGTGACAGCAGTAGGACCAGTTGGGACAGGACGAGGAAATTCTTATTCTGAGTAGGGCAGAGGGAGTGTTGGAGGAACTCCAGACTGCTAGGACCAGAATGTGGCACACTGGAAATAGGACTGGAAGATTGTGCACAGTGCAAGAAGGAGCTGAGTGGTTTATGTAAGTTTGGTCATATGAACCACCGTTGAATGTTGAAAGTCTGTCAATTGAACCGGAATGTGCCTGTGTGTATGAATGTAACCATGGGATGTGAGTATATTGATGCCTGCAAAATAAAGCGTGTTTCCAGTTACTGACTGATGGAGTCCTGCATTTTAGTGTAATTCACTTGTGGACTTTATTACAAAGTTTATCAGAGATACAGTAAGAGTATTGCCGCTATAACGGATAAAACCTCAGTTACATTTTTTAGCATTGGAAAATTGCACAGTTTATCTGTCAGTGTATAGGGTTTACGATTGGTCTCCAAGATAGATATCTGGCCCAGATATAGTTTGGGGAGGTTTGATTTTTCTGGGAATTCATCGGCTAGTTGATGCGGTCCTCATCCCATTGGCACCAAGTCTCTTTGTTGTAATCCAATCGTTCTGATATCGCCCTGCCATTGATGGGAATATCGGGGGAAATATCAGCTCATTTAGCGACCTCACCAAACAAGCAGATCTTATTGTGTATGGCCCCACCTGTGCTATCACTGCTGTCACTGCTGTGCTATCCTCAAAACCTATTCCATGGGGTTAGGAATTTTTGTTTACTAATTTTACTATCTCTCACCTCTGCAGAGACACCAACTTTTAATTTTAAGTAGCCAAGGAGAAACTGCACTACCAACATTTGTGGACATGGCTTGTAGTGGGGACCAAGTAACATCACTGCACATGTGCACAAGCCCTTCCTAGGAGCTCATGCCCAGTTTTAACTTAAGACTGGGAGATTTTAAAAAATCAGAGATTGCCACAGGAGACTGGTTAGTCCAATCCACAGCAGATACACATGATCAATTTACCAGGTAAAACAAGCCTGTCCTCCCGTTCCAATGCTTTATATCAACCTTTGGACCCCCTTAATTAGAAACTTCTAGTGATATCCTAACCTAGCCCAACCTGATGGGCTGCTGACACCTACTGAGCATATTAGAGATTGCATTTACCTATATACAAAATACTGTATATAATCCTACGCAAGGCATGCAGTAAAACCAATCACATTTGTGATCACAAGCGTTAATGTGGTTTACCAGTATCTCTTGCCTATACTGAGATAAACTCACAAAACAATGAAGTTTTACTCCAATGTAGCAACTCCTCAAAACTAATGAGCTATTTGCACTGATCAGCAACTAACAGTAAAACGAACGATAATATGTCTGAATGCATACTGTAGATTAATGTCTATGTTTCTTTAATTTTCCCCTATCCCCCGACACACACCAGACCTAGTTGTGCACTTCCACCTACACAACACGTTTGCCTGCATGTCTAAGTGCTTGCCTAAATACATAGGCCAGAACGTGCTGAGCACTGCATACAAACAGTACTCTGGTATGGCATTCTCCCAGTAAACATGTCCAAAAACAGCTTGACAAGTACATCTCAGTGATAACTCCACATGCTGTCTTCCTGGAGAAGAATTCTCTCAGCAAGACAACATATTAAAATGCTAAGGCATATATTCCTAGAACTGAAAAAGGGTAGGCTAACAAAATAACATGCCTGAGAGCTGCTCTCCAAAATTATTTCATTAAAGATATTTTAAGCTTTGTTTAAGAAAATCTAAAAATCAGAATCTATAACAATGCTTTTCTTCTACATGAGAGCTGCGGAACATTTTTCCCAACCGCTAGGGCACGTACATCTAATGTGTAGCCCTCCATCGGGTGTCAAACCACAACACTGTCAGCTGTCTAGGCCACCTGGGAGTTGTGATTAAGCAATATGTTAGGTTTTGGACTGGATATATGTTATATACTGGTAGCCAATAACCTCCAGTGAGGCCTTACTGACAGGTATAAATTGCATAATGTGTTTATTAACACACTCACAAAAGGTAGATTGTATCTAGGGTGGATAAAGAGAAAAACAAAGGAACTCAGAATTTTGTACAAAGCCAGTCATATATTGCCAGACCTCACAATTAGCGAAGAGCAAATCTGTCCCATTTCGCCAAAAAAATTCACGAAAATGTACAAAAATTCACAAAACTGCAAACAATTTGACAAAATACATTGAAGTCAACAGGCAGCACATTTTTTTACGCACTACAATTTTATGCGAGTGACAATTTTTCTCGCTCCAGCTGCATTAAAGTCAATGGGCGTTATATCTTATGGCAACTTTTTTTCTTATGGGGGTTTTTCTCTGCAACTTTTTTGTCACGGCAAATTTTTGCCGCAGTTCTGTGAAAAAAATTTGCAGGTTGTGAAATGTAGAATTCCGCTGCGAATCCCTGGCAGGCAAAAAGATTTGCCCATCACTTATCACAATGGATCTTCCACAAACACCTATATAGAGGTAACAAGATGGGAACAAACAGAGTAGTGAGTTTTCCTCCAAAAAAATTTAAGTGACAAAAATATAATTAAAAGTTCAAGCCATTTATTAGGACAAACAGGTGAAGGCCTTCACCTGTTTGTCCTAATAAATGGCTTGAACTTTTAATTATATTTTTTGTTACTATAATTTTTTTGGAGGAAAACTCACTACTTTGTGGCTAATTGCTTATGCATCGCGGACTGGGGTGAACTTTGAGTATACCTTTCACCTCCCATTTTCACTGCCCCTGTGATTATAGCAGTGCTGGTACTGGCAATTTGCATCAATTTTGTTATTGGGGGGGGGGAACTTCCCTTACTTCTCATGAAGTCCTTTTTTGTACAATGTGGGAGTGGGGAGGTAAAGACCCAGGGTTAGAGTTATAATTTATTTTCTGTAGTATATCATGGACTCCACAGGTGATCACTGATGGATGCGCTCCAGTATCAACTTGAGCCCTAGGATAACCTAAACATTAGTGTAGTTGGGACTGTGGTAACCCTTTGAATAAAAGCCAGTTATTGATAATATAAACATAGTACACCCCAGGGGTGTGTGATAGTCAGAGCTAGTGAGCAGGAGCAGTCCTGTGCTGAATTGAGAAGTAGTAGAGTTAGTATTCCCCAGGCAATATCATACAGATTAATAGACTCCAGTTTTGTAGGCTCAGGGTAGTATGTACTCCCTTAGAGAACCATTGGACCATCAAGACTGGAGCTAACCATTTATGTGCTGCTGTATGATGTATTGCTGAATCTATTCCATCTTGTGTTGTACCTCAACCTCATCTGTGTCCAATAAAATTCATGGTAAAAGGAGACATACTGTGTTAAAACAAGAATGTGCCAGTGCAGTATACACTTCTAAATATAGAAGGAATGTGCTTATAAATATGTGCTTTAGGTTAATGTATTGAAATATTCTCCTAAAACTCTACTAGCACCTCCCATGTGTTACGCTTCCTGCCCACTGAATTCTCTGGCAGTGCAGGGGAGCTGGTGGCATTCAGCACTGCAGGATAGGAACCAATCAGCAGCTAGGCAGACCTAATAGGGAACTGAAGCCTGTCTTTGCAGGGCTGTGAATATATATTAACATAAAAAATGAAGGGACATATGATACACAAATAACATTCGTGCAGGCTTTATACTTGACATATTTTAAAGAAAAGATAACGTGTAGAGCTATTTTACTGGCCTTTTCTTGTCAAGTAACCTTAGTTAGTTGTACTTTGTCATTTTGGCTGTACTGTATGACAAGTCAACTCACATACTCACCCTGATATTCCCGGCACGGTCACCCATAATAACATCCCAGTCTCCTGCTCCCTTTGATTTGTACCAAAATGTATTTTAACTCTTGAAGAAACTTCAGGAAAATGCAGCATATTGTAGCGCAGCGGGTGGCGGGATGCAATATTCCTGGTTTGGAGTCTCTGCAGATGATGTATAGCTCTCAAACTACATGCAGCTGAAGGATTTCAACCCCTTGTTTCCAAATTAAAAGCAGCAAAAAGACTCCACTCACATAAATTCCAGGTAATGAGGATAGAAATAGCTTACTGGATTATTTTCCGTTATTCATTTTTTTAGCATTTGCTGTCTTTCTAGGGAATCATTAACAAGGTTGTCTGGTATACCCCCAGTGAGTTATATGTGATTCAAAGAGGCCAACTAACCTCAAGTAACCTCATGTCATTCCCAATAATCAGTCATTGTTACCCTTTTCTATTTTTAGAGATAAGCAGACATAGGAATTATATTATTCAAGGCAGGATCATTACACCCTAGTAACAAGGAATTTCTTGACACTTTAATAGTATTAATATGCAACAAAGATACTATTCCTAAATATGTGTTACAAAGATGTTGAAACAAGGCATACTTCCATTAGGTTTAAGCTTTTACTTACCGTATGTACTCCTTATTTACAATAATCCTGCCTATTTCTGGCTCCATGATTTGAGACTCTTCAGCATAAATGTGGACAGCTCGAGGAATGGCCTGGTGTATCTGTTTCATGCCAACATTTCTATTTTAAATTCTTCAAATAACATGCACTAAGCCTGTGTCCTTACTTGGATTATTATGCCTGAGGGTTAGTATTCACCTTGTTTAATAGCAGGACTTTGTGATGAGCACATTTTTTCACCAGACATGGATTTGCGGTGAAATTCTGCATTTTGCAAAACTGTGTCAAAAATCTGCCGCAACAAAAAAGTTGCCATAAGAAAAAACACCCATTGACTTTAATGCATTTGGACAAAAAAGTCGACCAAGAAAAAAAAACGCACTGAGACAAAAAAGTTGCCACAATAAAAACGCCCATTGATTATAAAGCATTTGGAGTCGTGGCTCGTAAAAAAATTGACAGACATTGACGACATTTCGCTGTTTCAGGTTTTTTCGCAGTTTTGCAAATTTTTGGCAGAGCAAAATGGGACAGATTCGATCATCACTAAGCAGGACCCCTATTTACAGCCTGATATTTAAAAATACAGACAAAATGCGCAACGTACAAACCTTCATAAACGGCATTGTCTGTTCACTGCTTTGTCTTTACTATTGTTTTGACTGCTTTATAGAGATAGAGATACTTATGTATACAAGTGTTGGGAGTTAGAGGTGATCTTGAGATCAAACGTACTTGGAAAAAGAGCAAGGGAGAAGAGAAAATCTGATGGTAACAGCCAACAATATTCTCACCAGTTGTTTGGACCAGTAATACAGTACAAATTCCTGCTTGAAACACCTCTATTTTAATCTTGATGAGCCAACATGGGATCTGGGGTCACTCATAAGCAAAATACTGCTAACCTTGTTGCTGTGCTGCTACCTTAAAATGGGTATGTGAGGCTTTTATTTGTAAAAACACAACTTGTTCTTATTTTAAAAAAAAAAAACATGTTCCAGCATTTATATTTTATGTTATCTGTTACAGAAATATACACTGAATTATTAATACATTATGTTTTAAAAGGTAAATAGGATTCTAAAAAGTAATATTTTCCACATCAAATGCCCTATACCGATTAAGAGCTTTCCTCAGCATGAAAGACCCGACAAGAAAAGATGGACTGCAGGAAAAAAATATACTGCTGCAGCACCTCTTAGTTAGTTGCAGAAGTGAAAAATGTAATCTATTAGTTCAGACAACCTACTTGCTGGCAGTTAGGTAACCCTATAGGTGGCCATACACTGGAAGATTAAAGCTTTATTAGATTCGTTCAGAACACTTGCTTTGCTCCTCTCAGTTTAAGACCTGGTGGCATCTGAGTAGCTGAGGCCAAAGGTGGCTGCTACAGGCGGGAAGATTGAGCCGTGACCGGGAGTTTAGCACTTGTTTTGGATTTGGGGAGCTGTACGTGACAGAAACTACAGGATTATATACACAGAGTGGTTGTCTATGGTACATTCTCTACACAGAGTAGGGTTCTTAGTGGGGTCCCAACAAGGTTCTGTATTGGGGTCACTTTTATTTAGCGTGTTCATTAATGATTGGGGGTGTTTAAGTAATTTAATCAGTGTTTGCAGATGGCACAAAACTATGCATTCATTCCATCCAGAATGCAGCATCCTTGCAGCAGGATCTTTACAAACTGTCAATCTGAGTGGCTAAGTGGCAGATGGGATTCAATGTTGATAAATGTGAGTTCATGCACCTGGGATGTAAAAATATGCAATCCACATATACCCTTAAAGGGGACCTGTCACCCTAAGAAATAATTCAAAATTCTTTTCTGTTATGCTAGTGAAGCAAAATAAACTTATACGCTATATAAACTATTGTTTTTTTCAGTATTTGGTTTTATAATCACATCAAGCAGGCAGGCACATTTTGTGTACATTGTTATTAAGACAAGCTAGAATCATCCCAAAATCTTGTTTATGCACCAGAATGGGGCACCTGATGCTCACGCCCAAGCACAGGCTACACAAAGAGGAAGGAGAAGCGTAAGTTGGCACAGACATCTAAGTAGTGCAGAATGGGTAGTGAATGATTGCATGCCCCACCTCTATGGGTAGGCACAGAGGTGGGGCAGGCAATATATGATTGACAGCTTACATTTTTAAATACTTTCATAGCAGGTTTGTATGTTTTCATTAAAAAAAGAATTTGGGTTTCACACTTAATTTCAAAAGGACTTTTATTAAACAGCTTCTTATGTCTGGGAGACAGGTCCCCTTTAATGGGACTGCACTAGGCAAATAATAATGAAGGACCTTGGAGTCATTGTATATAAACTTGGCTGTAGCAAGCAATGCCAGTCAGTAACTGCAAGGGTAAACAAGGTTGCAAGGTATTGTATTAAAAGGAGAATAAGTTTAAGGGAAGAGAGGGTCATTTCACTTTTTAAGGACCCATTCTAGGATATGCCTAGGAGTTTTGGTCTCCAGTTCTGAAACAGGATATTATTAAATTAGATAAAGTCCAAAGGAGGGGGTATGATAACTATGTGTATATATGTAAACTCTCTAATACTTTATTTACCTGCAGGTCCTTTCAGCAGACATGAGAACATTTATTCCAGCTGTTAGTACAAAACTGATCTAGGAACTATTTCAGTTCCCATCTTGGAGTCAGGAAGCAACTCCCCTCCCTCCATGAAGGGGAAAGTTTCAGTTGGGGTTTTTTTTTTTTTTTTGCCTTCCTCGGGATAAACTAGATGTTAGGCAGGTTTTATATAGACAAAAGAGCTTGAACTTGATAGGCTTGTGTCTTTTTTCAACCTAAGTTGAAGCTATTTTACTTAATTTAAGAGATTGGAAGATGACGATAGCAAAGTCCATCGGACAAAGGGACTGGTGAGCTCACCAGTGGTAAAATGAATGCAAAGATTTGGGTTAGTTTTATCTGCAGTTCTATTGATCATTGATCAGTGCTGAAAAAGTAACCCATAGAACTGCAGTGCTGAATTTTGGGGCTGCAGTTTTACAATATTTGAGGTTCTGAATATTCTCTTTTCCTGGCATATTGTTCCTGGTTACCAAAGAAGGCTTAAGATTCTCATCTGTGGCACATAGAACAATCCACAGATGAAATATGCTTTCAAAAATAGTCCCTCTTCCCTTTTGATTTCTATTTCTGTCCATTAACATACTGGTTACCTTGTACTACAAAAGATCCTGATGATGAATGGGAGAAATTTGCACATAGACAGGACTGGACATGCCTTTAATAATGCACATGTAAAACAGGGGCACCTGGGAATCTTGCTGAGTGGTATTGACAGTATGCCATTCTAAATACAGAGCAAAGCTGAGAATGAAAGGAGGTGTGGGGTTGAATGCAGGCAGAACAAGTCAGACTTAGTCAAATAGTCAATCGATTATCGGGTTCTGTTTTTCTATGTTTTATATTTCAAAAGTTCAGAGCTCTGTGTATCTCCTTTTTTCTGAGACTTTAAAGTAAGATGTTGTGCATACCATTGATATTCCCTTTAAATTGTACTCCTAAAGATCTAAGCTGACTTTGGCTTTGCAAAATCCTCTGAGAGAACATAAGTCCCGCTTCCCTGCCCCTCCTGTATACATGAATTAGAACTGCAGAAATCAGAGGCTGCTCCTTCTCCGGGGATATCACAGCAATAACCAAATGCCTTCTCTACTATTCACACTTCTTACACTGCTCCCATCTTCCAGAGACAGATATTTCCACTCTTATATATCCACGGATGCAATGATTTAAATATTTATGGAAACTCCTCCCTGGAGTGGGCAAGACTGTGAAGTAAAAATTTAGCTGCCTAACCTTTCAGGACACCAATATAAAATAATCTACATATTGCCTAAATATGTAAGATCACTGTAGACGATAGGTTGCATGTCAATATGTTAACTAGATATTTTGTTTATACTGTCCTTTCTTAGACAAAAATGTCTTCTTCAATTGAAATTCACTGCTAAGTCCAACTGAAGAGGAATTGAAAAGATTATCTGCTCAAACTGACCCAGGAGAAGGTTATCATAGAATCCACTTTCCCATCTAGCTTTGCACTTAAAGTACTGCAATAGAGCATTCTCATGGAAAATGTAATCTAACAGTTCAGGCATCTTCAGGTTACAGTTTAACCAATATTTTTCATGTAAGTTCCTTCACTATCTTTTAAACAACCTTGTAAGTCAGCTGTTCATCATATGATTGTAAATACTTACCATACTATTAATCCTATTGTTTTAACTGCTTATTCTCTAGCCCTTATATTCTGTTGTTATACTCCTATATTCTATACTTTTTTGTAAGCACTGTAAAATTTGCTGATGCTATATCAATAGATAATGATGATGATGATGATGATGACAGGCTACTGTAAAAAGTGGCAATGCCAGGTCTCCTGCACATGACCAGAAACAGTTTAGAAATGTGCAAAAGAGAAGGAGATGGAGCAGACATAAGAGGTGTGTTGGAAAAAATGATACGCAAGAAGCATAAAGGGCTGTTTTAAATTACCAGGACTTGTTCTGAACACACTCTTTGCCTATAATCATAAATCATCGTTTTTGTTGTTTATTAGTTAAACTGGGAAAATAAAGAAACTGGAGTAACCTCAATGTTTGGTCCTTGTAGGTAGATAATTAGATTACTAGTATACAATAGCAACACTTTACCCTTTGTTGTGACTGCTTTGTTAGCTAAAGTCCCTTATTCAGAGGGGGGATTTTTGAGCCCTGTTAATCTAATTAACTACTTAGCAAGGACCAAACATGGAGTAGCTTCAGTTTCTCTGTTTGCCTTGTTTAACTGTGGCAAAATCTGCTGAGGGGCAGTTTCTTGTTAGATTGTAAATCGTTCAGCAACATTCTGTCAGTCTAGTGACCAACATATTTATCACTAAGGGGCAACCTGCATTTTACTAATTAATGTGCAGGAAATACTGAATATACTGATGGCTGATGGAGATTTCTCGGGAACTTTATACAGTATCTAGCAAACAAAAATCTCTACTTTGATATAGCCTAACTTGACCGGATAGAGGTAGTTAAAAGAGGGTATTTACTAGGAATGCACTGAATCCCACATTTGATTCCGGATTCAGCCAAATCCAAGCTATTCTTAGCAAGTTCTGGATTTGGTTTTTCTGCCTGCATCACTGCATTTCTGGCGCTGTGTAATAGTGATGTACAGCTGGCCCGATACCAGACCCATACATCACTACTGCCTAAGGGTTTAGATTTGGTATGGTATTGGCAAATGCACAAACTTCTGGGATTCATCCAAAGAATAAAATACAGCATTTGATACATGTCTAAATACTTGCAGTGAGAGCCTTGCAGTTTTTTTTATGTAGCATAAAACAAAGGGCATGATATTGTATAATATTTCCACTGTATTCCACTGGGCAAGGACTCCCTCTTCTCTTAGCCCCCTCTACTGATATTTGCAGGCCTGTCATTCTTAATGGCAACTATGAAATAGTTATTTCTGTATGAAACTCGCTACTACACATGTTCTCTTTGCAGCTGAGAGGTAATGCTGTCTAAAGTCTGTGGCAGTTATACTTCATTTTTCTTTCACTCTTATAAGGTTAACTAGGTTTAGTTTCAAAAAAAAAAAAAAAAACAATATGGAGAAAATGTAGGGGAAATTATTTTTATTGCTTTTTTTAAATATTTTAATATTTTTTGTCTCTAACCTCTAACTCAGTTTTTCTGCATTCTTCCTTGAAGCTTTCTTCATTTACCTGTTCCCTACTCCTATACTCATATGTTATAGAATTTCATGTAACCTTTTGTTAGTTCCTCCCCTTTCCTTGCACTGAAAAGTTATTTTGATATTGCGGTCAGTAACCTGAACATTGGCCAAAAAGAAAGTGCAGCAAAGAGTGCCCCTACTAAGACAACAACTGAAATACACACATTTTATACAGAAACATGCTGCCCTCAGCTGGCCACCAACCAAAATGTTATTTCCTTTGTATCTTCATTTTCATTTAAGCCTTGGCTTTTTCATTTCATTTGCTCTTCTATAGAGCAATAATATATATATATATATATATATATATATATATATATATATATATATATATATATATATATATATATATGTATATATATATATATATATATATATTTTTTTTTTTTTTTTTTGAGAAAGGCCTTGGATAGGGCCGAAACGTCACATTGAAGTTCTGTTAATAAATGATTCTTTTATCTTATAAGTCCTGAGAGTGCGGATTCTTCGTGAAGTATGACATACAGGTATATATATATATATATATATATATATATATATATATATATATATATATATATATAGTCAAGGCTTAAATGATTATGATGATACAAAGGAAATACAATTTTTGATGAAAAGGATGATATAAAACCATTAATCCTAGTCTTACTCTATCTACCTATATCATCAAACATTGTGTTCAAATTGTACACTGGTCCCTTTCCTTTAAACTTTTATCTTCTTGAAATATCAAACTCATTGTGCCAGGGGAACCTCTTCACACCCAGTCTCACTATATTTACCTACTTCTATTGTGCTTCTTATTCTCATACTGCTGTATGTTTTTATGGAAAATGTGGTTGGTTGATCAATCAGTCTGCACTGCACTGCATTAAATTAATGAATCGAATGCCCTGTGTGGTGCCAGAGAATTTATTATCCACTAAGCTGGAGACATGTAGGGCCAAAATGTGGGGCAGGTTGTGAAACCATGCTTGCCCACCATATGTCCTTTTAAAGGGAACAAAACAAACAAACGTTCTTAGAATCCATGTGGGATCAGATTCTGATCAGACCTTAGGAAATTTGTTATGACATCAGGTCATTTAAAGTCTCCACAATAGTGTACAAGCTGGTCACAGATTCACTTAGTGGAAGGATTCAGTAGAAAGGACACCAGTCTGTGACACAATTATACCACCAAAATAACTGAATGAATGCATAAATTATTTTTAGAAGTATGCACATTGGTTATACATAAATGGGAGTGGGCAAACTATAAAAATGCAATGGTATGTAACATTAGTGATATTGATTTGCATTCAGATCATACTCTGCTAGGTATTCATTCATTTTGTGACAAACTTAACTATATGCTTTAAAGCCTCTAGAGATGCCTGCAAGCTTTGTGCTGCCCTACATCCAGTTATCAGCACCTCCAGGTTAAATGTATAGACTTTTCTGTACTATATACAGTATATGCTGTGAGCCTGGTATTGTCATTGCTCAGAAACAAAAGATATGCTCTGTGTACAAAAATATTATATGTTAATAAATAGTTATGGGAGAATAAATTCGCCAGCTGTGAATTTGCATTGAATTTCTGCCTTTCGCGAAACTGCAGCGAGAATTCACAAATTCAAAAAAATTTGGGTGCGCGACAGAATAGTCGCCCATATATACATTGACGCGCATCAAAATTATTTGGACACCCATTGACTTTAACGCATTGGCCCAAAATAGACGCTTGTATAACAATTGTCTCAGGCCTCGAAACTGATGCATGTCAAAATAATTTTGACACCCCTTGAGTTCAACGCGTTTTGCAATTTTTTTGCCATTTCGCAAATTTCCCAGGAAATTCGTAAATTTCCCAGGAAATTTGCAAATTTTCTAACGAACCAAAACGGGACAGTTAATAAACAAACAAATTTGCCAAGCCAGCCCAATGCAGTTATAATAAAAAATTGGACTGGCATAAGGATAAAGTTAAAAGAGGTTAAAAGTATACAGTTAGTTAAAAAAAAAGCACAGTATTAGGCTGAGCATTTTGTCACTACCCCCTTAGATCATATCAAGGTTGCATCCTTAGGAAAAACATTACTGCATCAGCAATAGCCTTCAGATTGTTTAGGGCACAATATACCAAAGGAATTGAAATATCAATCTAACTGAAATATCAATCTAACTGACCTTCAGGTTGGGCCTTGGTATAATAAACAGCCCAGTTGGTATAATAATGGTATAATATTTGAAGATCCAGAGGCAGAACTACTGGGGTCCAGGGGGTGCGACTGCACCAGGATCTTTCGGCGGTTTGCGTGCTTGCGAATACGCCACAATGTCTGCTTCCCCCAAATACTTCGGTTACTGTCAAGATCTGAATATTTTGTTGATTCTGAATTTGTATCTTCAGGAATAAAGCAAAGTCTTTAGGAATGAAGCAGTCTTCTCATGAAAAGAGTTTCTTCAGTGGCTTCGCCGATCATATTTCATTTTCCTATTAGGCATGTTTGCTACAAGTTGTATAGGTGTGATTCATTCTTCTGCTTTGCTATTTTGTTGAAATTACTGCTTGTTCAACTTGGAAAACAATAAAAACATTTTCAATCTAAAAAGAGTTTCTTAAATATATATGTATTTTTCTATGCAGCATTATTGGGGTATCTTCATCAAAGGGTTTCCAGCAGCTGTTGTTTTCACCTCCTATGTTGCTTGCCCCCATCGTGTTAGGAGGTTCCTAAACTCAGGGTCTGACCCATCAGGTACTCAAAGTAGTCTGACCAGAGGGATGAAGCCGAAGAGTGAGATTTTCATGCTGATTTACTGTTTTAGATGTCACTTAAATGTTGGTTGACTATAATAGCAATGTTTAAAACTTAGTATGATCTACTGTAAGCACAGAGGGCTTGTACATAAACAGTTGCAAATCTTCTGCTTCAAACTGTAAACAAGTACAGGAGGTTCTTTTTATCTATAGTATCCATAGAGCACATTTGGTAACATGGGGCAAAACTCAACTGCAATGGTGTCCCACTGGACTATTCAATACGGTAAAATGTCTTATTGCTGGTTGATTGGTATGGGTTAACCCACTTGTGTAATGTAGTGCCTATATTAATAAATGAACCCTCATATGTCTATATGACAGTGGTTAGTATTATTTCCTCATACCACTTGTTGATTAAGATATGACTGCAGTCAATATGATGTGAACCTTGTGGGCTCTGCACGTTTGTTCCAATAAGCCAAGAAAATACTGATACTTTAAATGGCTTCTGATTCACTTGACTTCACTTAAGTAGTAATATGTCTACACAACTTTGTACAACTTTCCATTTGCAGCTGTGATATATCTTCCACAAAGTAGTATCAAGCAGCAGATGACCAGAGTAAAGGGGAAAAAATAATGGAAATGTGCACTTACAAAAACAGGGAGTGGCTAATTTCATTACCAGATAACGTATTGCATAAGGGCTCTTACACATGGGTGTTTTTTTATGCTTTTGGTATGCATTTAATACATATTTGAGACTTGAGGTTTGAGCTCACCTAAATGTGTTTGCTAACTGATTCCAGTATATTCTGCCTGGCTATACGTTCTGAGATGTGTTCTCCTCAATTTGTGTTTGATTTGACACAGCACGCTGCATTTTCTTGTACTTGACGCACGTTCAGAGGCCAGTAGAATAGAGAGTTGCATTTGGAACTTACAAAAACGCACTAAGTGTATAATATAAAGCACAGGGATGGTGGCACAGCTAAAATGCCTGTAACTGCGACCAGGAGTTTAAAGAAAAAGCCATTATATTGGTTTTGAAAAACGGCTGACATTCTTTAATTGAGATAAATAATAGTCATATAGTGATAAAATAAAGATCATTCATGTGCGTTCCCTTCCTTTAAGAGCCACTTAATGAGGTTAAATGTTGTCCCATTAGTAGCAACATAATTCTATCTTTTTAATGTTACCTCCTCCACCCCCCATTAAAAATAAGCTCCAAAGCCACAAGTACTTTAAATATTACAGTTGCTATAGGCAGTGTGAACGTGAGAGATCGAAATGACTTGTCTTGTTTTCTTCCTCAAACATTTTCAGCAATGCGCTGGCAACCCAAGGGATTATGTGAAGGGTTGTTTTACAATGCTAGCTGCCTGCCTATTCCGCTTGCATCAGATAATTAAAGAGAATTATTTATTAAAATTTCAAGGCTAAAAAACAGATAAATATCTGAGAACAAAATCAGCATGGATGTTATTTGAGATAATGTTTTTTTTGTCTTCTCTATATGTGCAGAATTAGCAAGTATGGTCTTGGGTTTGTTAGCAAGTCTGCACAGGTAGCTGAAAATGATTTTCTAAGGAATAGAACACAATGATCTAACTCTAACATTGTATTCCTGTGTGATGGTTTTACTAGCTACAGACACATTGATGGGGAAAGGATTGCTTGTTTGAATCTGCAAATGGGAAATATATTGCTTTGTATTTTCCATTTAAATTGAGATGCAATTTACAGTGATATCGAACAGAACATTTTATAACCGTGCTGTAGTACAGGTTTAGCTCTGCACAAAATACCAACTCTGTTCTACAGGGATTGAATTTGGAATATGAAAGCCCTAAAATATAGGAATGTTCAACCCTGAGGCGAGAGGAGATGGGGAAAACAATAAATGAGAAGTTATGCAAAATACAGAAGTATTTTTCAGGGAAAATAATGTGCTTCATTAGATTCCTACAGTGTGGCTGGCAAATGATGAAAAGAATCAGCACATGCTCTAAAACCTGACTTTACATGTGTATGTAATGATTGTGAATAAAGACGAAGGCAGCAAACAATAAAATGACAGCATAAGATGTGCAGAAATTTCTTAGATTGTCTCAATCAAAACTCCTTTCCTCCGTTACTAGCCTTTCTGGAGAACATGACATGAAATCATGTAACAAACTCTCCTGACCTATACTTTCACAGAATGCATGACCTTTATAAAATATTTTGCTCACCTCTAATTTTAGGTATATACCCAAAGGGGCACTAACCCTGTCCCTTTGGTCCTATTCTGGTGGAGTACCCATCAGCACAGTATCATAATGCCTCTTAACAGATAGGGGAGCTCAAGATCCTCATATAGCTGAACTTTCCATGACACTCTATGATTCACAGTATCCACACTAGCTGGCCTGGCTATTTAAGGATGTTGAGTTGGCTCTCAACTGGGAACTTTAGCTGAGGTATACTGCCTCAAGACCTTGGCCTCATAAAGTTTCACCAGGGTCTCCTCCTTTCATTATAATTCTATAGGACAGTTCCCAATTCTTACTATCCTCTAAGTACCTGACATAGAAATTACAATAGAATAAACATAACCTTAAAGAGGAGTAAAGCTTAACCAAGTGGTAGGCTAGAAATGCTTCACATAATGTTTTGTGGTTCTGTAGAAGCAAACTTCAAAACACTGCGGGAATGAGGGCAGGTTGGCTTTAACAGTGTGTGGCCCCATGCAAACCAGTTCAGGTGCTTAGCAAAACTATAATAAACTGACTCTTAAAACTTCACTTTTAATAGTAACTTAAAAAAACAATAGTTAATTGGGCAATGCCCACACAGCAAAATAATTACAAACCGACTGCCATTTACAAATATGTGTAGTGCAGATCTTTTAGCCTTAAAAAACAAAGATTTAAAAAACGCATTTAGATGGTAAGTGGGGCTTTTGCGAAACCGCTGAGTGCATGCGGCTTAACAGAAACAAGTTAAAGATTGTAAGCGTAAAAAGTATTCCGCTCCCCCTCCCTTCTATTGCCCCGTTCCCCGGGGGACAATTCTGCCTACCTACGTTGGGAACGGGTGTGAGATAAGTCCCCCTCCGTCCACCTATGCTGCCCTACGTGTTTCAACAACTAAGTGGCTTCTTCAGGGGCATAGGTGCGATGCATAGGTGCTATGCACAAAAGAGAAGGTGAATTTTTTCTCTACAATATGATAAAGTTTCACCATTTATCCAACAATTATAATGCAGTAACACTTACCAGCTTTCTAAAGCCTTCAAAAGAGAAGATCAAGTAGTCATACCTTACCTGTGTTTCAGCATAAAAAAAAGTTACTGGAAAAAGTTTGTATATAAACAGATATTAAACAAAACTCTGTGCAAGGGTAAAGAAATCAATTTGTCTGTGACCCGGTGTCAGACAGCAGAAGCGTTAATTCAGAGAAGGGGGAGAGAGAAGCTGCCACTGAGTGAGCATCAGATCATACAAAGGCTGGTTCAGTGAGGACAGGGATAAAACCAGCTTCTATTTACAGAACAGGAGGTCAGCGGAGAGTCTACAATCTCCTAGATATTACTAACCATTCTCCACTACCTGATGCCACTTATAGTTTTCTTCCCCACTGGTTTTCGCTGCTTTCTTGAACCATATTATTTTTCTTTCCTTATACAAACATCAGGGGTCCCTCGAGTTTCACCTTCCCTCCTCCCATTTCTGCCACTGCAGACGTTTTAGCTGTGTGGCATAAGGTGTAAGGCTGTTTCCCTGAAACTATAACAACAAACAAGTAGATTAAATCCATCCCTTAATGGCAGTGATTCCTACCCCTAGCATTCTAAAGCAAACACAATTCTCAAACACAATTACAGATGCAAGAGGATGTTCTAGTAAGAACAGTCCCCAGCAGTATTATTTCATTATCAGACACAAAAGGATCATCATGCAATGTTTGATTATATTTGAATTAAATATAAGAATGTGGACATGGTGCATTTAATATGTTTAAAGCTATAGGGAATATCCCTTTAGAAATGACTGTGTGAATCAGGGCCAAAACTAGGGGTAGACAGAAGAGGTACAAGCCTAGGGCGCAATGGGGGGGGGGCTGTCATTTACTTTTCTTTTCTTCTTTTGCCTACCCCATCTCTGAGACCTTGTTCCCTCACTGCCTGCAAATAATATATTATTGTCCCCCAGCATGCTGGTACCATATATGTGTTGCACCTCCTGTACCCCCCGAAGGGGGATGAGAAAGCTGGCCAGATTGCCCAGGGCTCCTAGCCAGATAGGCCCAGAACTGGTATGAATAATGATTAGTAGGTATACAAGCATTCGGGGTTGTTATTGGAGGAGACTCTTGCATTGAGTAGGCCACTTGACCTGAGAAACTGGGGTAAAGTTCCTATACTTTTTAAATATTTCTAGACTACCTCTGTTGGTATGTTTTAACTCTTGACTTGTGTGCTGTCCCTTATGCCAGTTATTATATTCGTACGTGTTTGGTATATTCCTCACCTCGCCTGCTGTTTAATGTTTGTTAGTTCAACCCACTAGCTGGGGCCCTCCCCTGCTGTTCCTTAGTTTCAGTTGCTTTCAGTCAGTTGGATAGAGCTGCAAAACTACCAGTTCTTACCTATAGAACCCGTTGATCGTTTGGTCTTTCTGAACTCCAGAATCTTTGTATTATGCAATATCCCTGGATTAAAGAACCACCTGATTATCAAGCAGTGTTTTATCGAGCAAACTCTCTGCCATCAATATATCTCAGCAAATTACGCCGTCCATGCGAGCGAGGGTCTCAGGAAGGGTATCTTCTGCATAAATCGTGTTGGTGACAGAATAGTAAGAACTGCGTACCATCCAGCAAGAACTGGAAACTGGAATTGGAAACAGCAAAGTCAGACCCACATCTTCCAGAGCTCTGCTGCCTGGACACTGCTTATGGATTGTATCCAATCACAGAAAAACTGCCTCATTATCTTAAAGATAAATGGAATATGGTAGGCGCAGAGTACAAGTCACTTCATCAGGTTCTCTTTCCTCCCTTTTCCTTTTTCTGTGGGTTCATCAGGAAAATGGCTAGAGCCAAAAATGACCCAAGTTTCCTACCTCCAGACCAAACTCAATTTATTACAGAACCCGCTACGTGGGATATAGCAAGACGGCGCAAGGATCTCAGGAAAACCGTCTGTCGGGAAGACCGGGTTTTCCTCCAGTAAGCCAATAGCCACTCCAGAACCAAAGAAGGGGTAACCTACTGATCTTGATCCTAATCTATCCTGCCCTATCCACAACAAACCACATCCACTAAGAAAGTGTCGTGTGTTCAGAGAAAAGCCCTTAGAGGAGCGAAAGACATTCTTGAAAGATCATAACATTTGCTATAGGTGTTGTGCGTCCAGCGAGCATTTTGCCAAGGACTGTAAAGCCGCTATTACGTGTTCTGAATGTAACAGTGACAAACACGTGACAGCCAACCATTCAAGGCCCAAAAGGCAGGCTCCTTTCAATGGTGACTTCCACAACTCCTCACGGAATTACGGCAGGGAGAATGCTGAGGAACAGACTAATCCTGTGGCCACCAAGTGTACTGAAGTCTGTGGCAAGGAATTGTGCGGAAGATCTTGTGCTAAGATATGTCTGGTCAAGGTCGCTCCCGTTGGGCATCCAGAAAAGGCCGTAAAAATGTACGCTATCTTAGATGACCAGAGCAACAGGTCACTAGCAAGTCCCAAGTTCTTCAAGTGCTTCAACATCCAAAGCGAAGCTCATCCCTACACCCTACGCACATGCGCTGGCCAAATGAGTGTATCGGGGAGAACAGCTTGTGGATTTCAGATAGCACCTATTGACAATGATGACTACAAACCTCTCCCCACGCTTATTGAATGTGCTCAACTGCCAGACAACAGGGAAGAGATCCCCACTCCAAATGCTGCACAGCATCAACCGCATCTTAAGGGCATAGCAGACAAGATACCTGTCCTAGATGAGAGTGCTGAAATTCTAATTCTTTTGGGAAGAGATATACCAAGAGTTCACAAGGTGCAAGAACAAACCAGTGGACCAAGTGATGCCCCTTATGCCCAGAAGCTTGAGTTGGGCTGGGTTCTAATTGGTGAAGTTTGCTTAGACAGGGTTAGAAAACCCTATAAAGTGAATACCTGCACAACAAACCTGATGGAGAACAGAGGTGAGCTCTTTGGGAAATCGTGCTCATGTCATTATCAGATAAAACCTAAACCCAACAGGAACCTACAGATCATATGTGGATCAGAAGAGGACATTTGTTACAAGTCCTTATCTCCTAACTTCGGTGGTGCAATTTTTCATACCACCTGCAACGACAATAAAATAGCTCCTTCCATCGAAGACAAAGAATTCATCAAAATTATGGACAAGGAGTTTGTTAAGGGTGATTCCAATAGTTGGAGCGCCCCTCTGCCTTTCCGCATTCCAAGAGTCGTCCTTCCTAACAATAGCGCTCAAGCCAAGTTTAGGTTTGACTCACTCAAAAGGACATTAGGTAACAAACCTATTATGAGAGATCACTTCGTCGCATTCATGAAGAAGATCCTAGACAACAACCATGCAGAACCAGCCCCCCCTTTGAAGACAGGAGAGGAGTGTTGGTATCTCCCATCTTTTGGAGTCTATCACCCATGCAAACCGGGTCAGATCAGAGTCGTCTTTGATTCAAGCGCACAGTTTAAAGGCGTCTCTCTAAACAACGCACTGCTTACAGGCCCAAATTTGACTAAAAGTCTTATAGGAGTGTTAGTTCGGTTCAGGAAGGAACTTGTTGCATTTATGGCTGATGTTCAGCAGATGTTCCACTGCTTCCTCGTCCAAGAAGACCACAGGAATTACCTTCGGTTTCTTTGGCATCGCAACAATGATCTTGATGAGGATGTGATCGAATATCGAATGAGAGTTCACATCTTCGGAAACAGCCCATCTCCTGCAGTGGCTACCTATGGCCTGAGAAGGACAGCCAAGGAGGGTGAATCAGAATTTGATCATGATGTTCGACAGTTCATAGATGCCTCAAGTCCTTGTCAACACCAAAGGAAGCTATCAACTTGTTGAAAAGAACCCAGCAGCTTTTATCTAGTGCTGCACAAGATTGTATCCAATAGTAGTGAATTGATGAAAGCCTTCGATCCCAAGAATCACGCATCAGACTTGAAGGATCTAGACTTAACTAAGGACCTTCTGCCCACTCAAAGAAGCCTTGGTCTGCATTGGGATGTAAATCAAGACACCTTCACATTTCAGGTCTCTACAGAAGAAAGGCCATTCACAAGACGAGGAGTGCTATCAACCGTTAACAGTCTGTATGACCCATTGGGTTTTGTGGCGCCAATCACTGTTCAAGGGAAGCTCATACTTAGACAATTTACAGAAAATCGCATGGATTGGGATGTTACACTGCCTGCAGACTTACAACCCAAGTGGGAAAAATGGAAGCTTTCATTAAAGGCATTAGAGCAGCTTCAGATTCCACGCAACTACCTTTCTTGCTCCCTTAGTCTTACTAAAGAAAGAGAAATTCACATCTTCTGTGATGCTTCCAACAATGTCGCAGCTGCAGTCGCTTACCTCAAGGCATCTGATTCCTCTGGACAGCCAAGAGTTGGTTTTGTGTTGGGAAGAACTAAACTGGCGCCAAAGATCAAACAAACCATTCCAAGGCTCAAACTATGCGGAGCTGTCTTAGCAATAGAAATTGCGGACTTCTTACAAAGTGAAATGGACATCGATGTTGATAGTATCAAGCTTTACACTGACAGCAAGGTCGTTTTAGGTTATATATTTAACACTACTAGAAGATGTTACGTGTATGTAGCCAACAGAGTAGCACGCATAAGAAGGTCCAGCAAACCGGAACAATGGAATTATGTTCCCACTTACCTGAATCCAGCAGATATTGCTACCAGACCGATATCAGCAGCTAAACTTCTAGACACCTGCTGGTTCTCTGGACCAGAATTTCTCCGGTCACAGGTCCCTCCATCATTTGACATGGACATGATGTCGGAGACTACAGAGCTTATCGACAATGAGGTTTGTCAAGAAACCACCGTACTTACTTCTCAAATACAGTCAAACACTCATCTTGGAACTAAGAGGTTTGAACGTTTTTCTATGTGGAAGAAACTCACTCATGCCATTGCATTGTTAATTCATGTCGTTCAAAGCTTCAGGAAACCCAACCAAACGACAACATGTCATAAATGGCATATATGTGACAAGTCACATGGCTCATCAGAAGTTGAACAGGCTGAACTGTCTATAATACGCTGTGTTCAAGAGGAAACCTTTTCTGGAGAATTCAAGTGTTTAAAAGAAACGGCTCAAGTTTCCAGCAAAAGCTTGCTCTTCAGACTACACCCTATCAAAGTCGACAACGGTATGTTGAGGGTTGGTGGTCGCTTGGACAGATCGACATTGTTGGGAAAGGAGCAAAATCCTTTGATCTTACCAGGTAAACACTATGTGGCTACCTTACTTATCCAACACTATCACGGTAAGGTTAGACATCAAGGAAGACACTATACTGAAGGCGCTCTCAGAGAGGCAGGACTATGGATTATCGGTGCTCGCAGAGCAATAGCAGCCATTCTTCACAGATGTGTCGTGTAAAAAACTTAGAGGAAAACAACAACAGCAACTTATGGCAAGTTTGCCTATGGACAGGCTAAGTATGGAACCACCATTTACTTATGTTGGGTGTGATATGTTTGGACCTTGGACAGTTGTAACAAGGAAAACCCGAGGTGGCCAAGCTAACAATAAACGGTGGGCCGCCATATTCACTTGTCTAAGTATACGTGCTGTACACATTGAAGTGGTTGAATCTATGGACACATCAAGCTTCATTAACGACTTAAGAAGATTTCTTTCTATAAGAGGTCCCGTGAAACTCCTCAGATCAGACTGTGGCACCAACTTTGTGGGAGCCTATAGAGAGCTACAAAGTGAATCAAGTGGAAAAGCCCTCAGTCATCAGTCAATGCGAATGGAGGTTCAACCCACCTCACTCTTCACACATGGGTGGAGCTTGGGAACGGATGATTGGCATGGCTAGGAGGATCCTGGATTCCATTCTACTGGACTTTGGTTCCGGCCGACTGACCCATGAAACCTTGACTACGTTCCTTGCAGAAGTGACTTCCATCATTAACTCTAGGCCTTTAGTACCTGTTTCATCCGATCCAGACTTTCCAGTCATCCTCACACCAGCCACCTTACTTACACAACAAACTGGACTGATTCCTACTCCTCAGAGGATTTTAATCATCGAGATCTTTACAAATCCCAGTGGCGACGTGTACAACTTCTTGCAAATCATTTCTGGGGAAGGAGGAGGAAAGAATATGTATGCCTATTGCAAGGACGTCGCAAATGGCAGGAACAGAAACCCAATTTACAAGAAGGTGAGCTAGTCTTGTTAAAAGATCAGCAGACTAACCGTATTGGGTGGCCTATGGCTGTGATCACCAAAGCTGTTCCGAGCGAAGATGGAAAGGTTCAAAAAGTAGAAGTAAAGACTGCCAGAGATGTAGTTATGAAGACCCTCTTCAGAAGGCCAATAACAGAGACTGTCTTACTTCTGCCCCTAGAACATCTCTGATTACTTCAATGACAGAAACCAAGCTGATATGGACACTTAGAAAGACTTTTGAAAAGATTAAGTTCAATGTTTATTTTGTGTCTCTTCTCATTTTGTCTTTCAGGTCCCAAGGATAAGCCATCTTTAATATGGACATTATTTTGTTGTTGCATAATATGCAAATATAATTATATAGTGGTATCTACAGATACCAGACGGGGAGTGTGCTGTCCCTAATGCCAGTTATTATATTCGTATGTGTTTGGTATATTCCTCACCTCCCCTGCTGTTTAATGTTTGTTAGTTCAACCCACTAGCTGGGTCCCTCCCCTGCTGTTCCTTAGTTTCAGTTGCTTTCAGTCAGTTGGATAGAGCTGCAAAACTACCAGTTTTTACCTACAGAACCCGTTGATCGTTTGTTCTTTCTGAACTCCAGAATCTTTGTATTATGCAATATCCCTGGATTAAAGAACCACCTGATTATCAAGCAGTGTTTTATCGAGTAAACTCTCTGCCATCAATATATCTCAGCAAATTTACGCCGTCCATGCGAGCGAGGGTCTCAGGAAGGGTATCTTCTGCATAAATCGTGTTGGTGACAGAATAACATGTATTCGGAGTTTAGAAAAGTTTCATAGAAGCAGCACTGAAAAGGCTTGTATCATCTTTACATGTATGACGTATTTAATTGAGGTGGTATTTGACTTTATTAAGCTTTTTGAGAACATTTTAATGCTCTGAGTGGCTACATGGTTTATCTAGCCCCACCCATTTTAAAGGGGCTGTTCACCTTCCAAATACTTTTTTTCAGTTGAGTTGTTTATTGCTTATTTTCACTTTTTTTCCAAAACGGAATTATAAAAAATAAAAAGTTTAATGTTCCTGTCTCTTTTGTTTCAGTCTTGCAGTTTAGTAATACAGGTGCACATTCTGAACTGTTACAATTTGCTACATTAGTTGCTATATTTCTTAGCAGCATCTGTGGAATATTAGCAACTATTGTATCAATTCTAACATCTGCCTTTAATGAAACCCAGGGATTCTGCTAAGCAGCGCCTGTCCTGTCCAATATAAAGGTAAATATTCAAACTGGTCTGTTTAATCCCGTTCACTGCCCTGTCCCTACTTACAGTACTTCCAATTTGACCTCTGGCCCCTTTTATACCTCTACTTACTGCCCAGTAGGAAGCAAGGCCAGATGGAATACACCCCTCAGGTACTAAGACCGTCTATTTCTGATTTTCTTAGACTCGCTTTCATTTGGTATGGTACCTTTGGCTAAGCAGAGAGCTGATGTAATTACTATATTTAAAAAGGCCCATGGAGTGAGTTCTTTTTCGCTATCTACATTGAGTTATTCCGCCAGCTACGGGTTCAGGCCGCTGCACCCGGGCCACCTAACATCTTCGGTGAGTTTCCACCTATACAAGATTGCTGTGGATATATATGATTTGAATTCTATAAAGTGGTCAAAGCTACACCCCGCAACGATAGACCCAGGGTTTATACACCTGGGTCCTACTTTGCGCTGGGTGAGCCGTTAACTTTACTATACAATTTGGGGACTGAGCCGATGTTTTCTCTCTGTATATATTTAAAAAGGGATTACGATCTCAGCCTGGCAGTTATAGGCCAGTAAGTTTCACACCAATGGAGGGCAAATTATGTAAGAGTTTGCATTCAAAATTTTGTCCTGGTGAATAGTAAATGCTGGACAGGGGGGGCAGTAGATGTGAGGAAATACAACAAGTGAGGGAATATAGGTTTATAGACCATATTACAAGCTGATCCAGAGACTGGTCCGATTGCCATCTTGGAGTCTGGAAGGATTTTTTTGCCATCAGCTAGCAGTTAGGCAGAGTTTATATACTTTAGACTTAAATGAACAGTAACACCAAAAAATTCAAGTATTTGAAAGGATTGACAATATCATGTACTTTTGCCCTGCACTGGTACAATTGTTGCGTTTGCTTCAGAAACACAACTATAGTTTATATAAACAAGCTGCTGTGTAGCCATGGGGGCAGCCATTCAAGCACAGGATACACAGCAGATAACGGATACATTCCAAAGAATCCCATTGTATAGTACAGAGCTTATCTGTTATCTGCTGTGTATCCTGTGCCTTTTCTCCTTTTTTAGCTTTGAATGATGGTTGCCTCGTGGCTACACAGCAGCTTTTTATATAAACTATAGTAGAGGTTCTGAAGCAAATGCACCAGTTGTACCAGTACAGGGCAACAGTACATTATATTTTCATTGTTTTAAAATACTTTCATTTTTTGATGTTACTGTTCCTTTAAAAGGTTGAACATGATGGACATGTATCTTTTTTCAACCAGACTATGTTTCTATGTTAGGTGAATCAAGCAAGATTTACCAGACACCTGTGTTGTTTAATGCAATACATTTTTTTTTGCTGCAATTACACAATATAACCCTGGGTATACATGCAGCACTCCAGGTGAAAAAACAAAATGACCAGTGCCAATATAGTAAATAAACACATTTAATATAAATCCATGTTGATGGCAAATATGCCTAGTGAATTTTATGTTGAATTTGCTATCCTTATGTCATGCTGCTCCAAATTAAATAAAATTACTTATCAGGAAACCCCAATAATTTTCCATAATAGACACCATACCTGTATTTGCTGATAAATAATTTAGGGAAATGTCTAAGACACGAATGATAAAATCATTACTGTCTAACCACAGTGAGTTAAAGAGAAAAAAACTGATGCAATCGTCAAAGACATAGATAAGTTATTGGAAATGTGTCATATGATCAGAGAGATCATCCATTCTATCAGAGAGATAAGAATGTCTCTTGGCCATTAAAGGAGAGTTAAACCCTAAACATAATTATGGACAGAAATGCTGTTTCCCCCGTATTTGGCCAATTAAAGTGGTCCTTTGTTTCACCCAGGCAGCTATGTCCCTTTTCCTGTGTCCATTGTAGTTCAATGTATGCCCAGTAGGTGGCAGTGATTAAACATTTAAAAGGAAGAGCACACATGCTCAGGGCTCTCTCTTCCTGGATCCCACCTTGTGTTGAGGTGGGTACAGGAGTGGGTCTGAGTGTATGAGTGTATCTCATGAGCAGCACTAGAGCTTCCAAACCAATGTGGGTGTGGTTGGACAGCATACCACCCCCCTAAAATCCTGCCACCCTAGGCCCAGGCCGTCGTTGCCTTTCCACAAATCTGGTGTATAGACCACCCTTGAGTGTGCTTTAGAAGTGTGGATAATAGTGTGTAGACAGGACTATGTTTTGCTTTTGTTAGGCCACTACTGGGTACTACTGCATTGTGTTTTTGTGAAATACAGTATTTATTGGCCCAAAGGAGGCAGTTGCCTAAGGCTGTTGCATCCAAGGTAGAGTGTGTCAGTCTTAATTTGTATGTGAAGATATAATTTGGGAGGAATTCTCAAATGTACATATAACAGTATATTTTAGTTTCCACTAAAAATATTTGTTAACAGAGTTCCTCGTGTGACCATTTTATTACGCTGTGAATTTGTATTTATTTTGTAATGCTACTTAAGTTAATCTATTGGAAGCTCTCATTTACTTATGCACCATGAATAATTGATACATGCAGAATAAATATTGTATGCATAGTGCTTATTAGGCAAGCAAAACAAATCACTTAGTTCTCTAATGATTCAATTATTTTATTAAAGAGGAACTTAATCCTGAATATTAGAGGAATGATGTTTTAAATGGCATCTAAGCCAGGTAAAGTATTCTTATGGATGTACTTGAGCTTATTATACCAGCACATAGACACTGAGCCCTCAGCTCTAAAGATTCCTCTATAGCTTCAAAATCCATTTTCTGGGGCAAAATATATCCCAATCAATATATAAATATCATTACACAAAGCAAGTCACATCAAATGTATAATTCATACCTAGTGGTCACCACTTACCATTGATTGTGTGATATTTTGGCCCAGTTTTGTTTCTACTATGTACTTTATTTACTGTATATGGCTGAAATGACAATAAAATCCACTTGACTTGACTTAACGTGACTTATATAAGCAGCAGATAAGGTATGTGTACCTATTATGTTCTGCAATGTGTTTAGCTCTAGCTTATTTCTCACCTGAAATCAGTCACCCTAATGGAGATATGCTATCCTGCAGTATATGGAGTCCTACAGTATACAAAGTTCTGCTATTTGAATGTGTAGCCCTGCAGTGTGCTGAGGCCTGACTATTTGCTCTCCTGAAATGGCAGGGCTTGCAGGCAATTTGTGTCTATGCTGACCTGCAGTTCTACCTAATTGAATGTGTTACGAATACATGCCTAAGTCAGATGATGTGTTACGTGAAGCAACAGACTCCTGACATGCAAATGGAAAACAAGAGATATTTGTAAATTGGAACAAAAATAATGTTCTGTGGTCCAAAGTCAGTTTCTTGTACATAGCACATAGGCCTGGCAAGTCATAAAATGAGTCATTATAGAAGGAAAAAAATCTGAGAACATTCAGCTAACAGATGTATATTATTTTGCTGCAAAATCTGTTTCATTCCTAGGTATTAACACATGCCATTGGCTTTTTAAGGATACAGCTGTAATCACAGTGTCGCAGGTGGCTGGCAAAGAGCCTGAACTGAATAAAGTGATAATGAAATAACACTGACTTGGGTGCTGTTTCTACATAAGGGTAGGACTCCACAAACGATTTTGTCGCGATCTGAATCAATGCGACAAAATGCATGGACGCTGCGTCTGCATCCGACAGTCATGTCGCGTCAGATCAACGCTGTGACACCATGCGACAATTCTCTCTTACCTTATTTTTGTCGCATACAAGTCACAGCGCGTCGGATCGCGACAAAATCGTTTGTGGAGTCCTTACCTAAGCCTATGGACTACTAACCTTGAAAGTTACGGTTTTCAAAGCAAATGTCAGACAATAAAAGGATGTACAGAAGGTGTACAGGGGTATTAACCTAGTTTGAGTTAGCTCTTTCCCTAAGGGAAAGCTCTAAGGTTCATAGGTTCACACTTAACTTCAAGGGATTGCATATATGCCAAATGTTTTCTTTTCTCACTGCAGTTTCTGCATAGCACAATTCCCATTCCAATAAGATAAGCTGGCTTGCTGTGTAGAAAAATGAATATGGTGTAGACTGAAATATTTAAGATAAGAGATAAGTGGAAAGATTTCTGATGGGAGAGAAAAGAAATACTGCTGGAAGGAATGTTATAGCCCTTTTAAATATAGGCCAGAATTTAGGTTAATCTGTAATAAGTATGTAACGCCCACTTGGCCAACCCCCCCTGGTGCCAAGGCCATACCTGCTTACCAACTCGAGTCCTGCATCCCCTTTGCAAAGTGAAAGGGTACTGGGAATGCTTCTCTGGCAGTGCTTCCGCCTAATGGGATCGGGGAATACACCTGTGGTGGTCCCATTAGGACAACAAATCAATTACACACTTTATTATATAACAAATATAAGTGTTATACAAATTTAAAGGGGAAGTAAAACTTTACATTCTCATTTATAAAAATGCCCACTACCCTAGGAACCTGGTAATTCCCTGCCAGGAAAACCAATCCGAAATTATGGAAAGAAACCAGCGCTCACCCAGCACGAGGTATAGTTACATAGTTACATAGTTAAATTGGGTTGAAAAAAGACAAAGTCCATCAAGTTCAACCCCTCCAAATGAAAACCCAGCATCCATACATACACCCCTCTACTTTTAATTAAATTCTATATACCCATACTAACTATAGAGCTTAGTATCACAATAGCCTTTGATATTATGTCTGTCCAAAAAATCATCCAAGCCATTCTTAAAGGCATTAACTGAATCAGCCATCACAACATCACCCGGCAGTGCATTCCACAACCTCACTGTCCTGACTGTGAAGAACCCCCTACGTTGCTTCAAATGAAAGTTCTTTTCTTCTAGTCTAAACGGGCGGCCTCTGGTACGGTGATCCACTTTATGGGTAAAAAGGTCCCCTGCCATTTGTCTATAATGTCCTCTAATGTACTTGTAAAGTGTAATCATGTCCCCTCGCAAGCGCCTTTTTTCCAGAGAAAACAACCCCAACCTTGACAGTCTACCCTCATAATTTAAGTCTTCCGTCCCTCTAACCAATTTAGTTGCACGTCTCTGCACTCTCTCCAGCTCATTTATATCCCTCTTAAGGACTGGATTCCAAAACTGCACTGCATACTCCAGATGAGGCCTTACCAGGGACCTATAAAGAGGCATAATTATGTTTTCATCCCTTGAGTTAATGCCCTTTTTTATGCAAGACAGAACTTTATTTGCTTTAGTAGCCACAGAATGACACTGCCCAGAATTAGACAACGTGTTATCTACAAAGACCCCTAGATCCTTCTCATTTAAGGAAACTCCCAATACACTGCCATTTAGTGTATAACTTGCATTTATATTATTTTTGCCAAAGTGCATAACCTTGCATTTATCAACATTGAACCTCATTTTCCAGTTTTCTGCCCAGTTTTCCAGTTTAGACAAATCACTCTGCAAAGTGGCAGCATCCTGCATGGAACCTATAGTTCTGCACAATTTAGTATCATCTGCAAAAATAGAAACAGTACTTTCAATGCCCACCTCCAGGTCATTAATAAACAAGTTGAAAAGCAAGGGACCTAGTACAGAGCCCTGCGGTACTCCACTAACAACATTGGTCCAATTAGAAAATGTTCCATTTACCACCACTCTTTGTAGTCTATCTTTTAGCCAGTTCTCTATCCAAGTACAAATACTATGTTCCAGGCCAACATTCCTTAATTTAACCAGTAACCTTTTGTGTGGCACTGTATCAAATGCTTTAGCAAAATCTAAGTAAATCACATCCACTGCCATCCCAGAATCGAGGTGTCTACTTACATTCTCATAAAAAGAAATTAAGTTAGTCTGGCAAGATCTATTACGCATAAAACCATGCTGGCACAAACTCATAGTATTATGATTTGCTATGAAGTCCAGTATCTTATCCTTTATTAACCCTTCGAAAAGCTTTCCTACCACTGACGTCAGACTAACTGGCCTATATATATATGCCTGTATAGACAGACAAAGGGGCAAGAAAATAATTCCCATATAGTGTAATATTTTTGCATGAATTTAGTAACACCACTTTGTGAGATTAGAGTACTTCTAATAAAGTGCCCTTTTCAGATTATACTATTTGCCGTGTCACTTATTAAAATCCACACAGTGAAGTGAATCTTATGTGAGGGTACTCACGAACGTTTAAATGGAGTTTAGGCGTTTAAAAAGATAGTTTAGCGATCATCTTCCCATTTCTCTCCAGACTCTGTAGCTTTAAAACAATGCGCTGACATAGTGTAAAAACATCACTTTTTTAATCCCAAAATAACATTAAAATCACACTCACAATGTTGTTATTAAAATTTTCGCATAAAAGTCACCACTTCGCCGTGTATTGGAATCACCAGGCAGTCAGTACAGATGGTTTAGCCGGCGTCTCGACTGCCTTGTGTATCCCCGTGCGCTTGTGGATGACGTCACTGCCCGACGCGTTTCGTCTTCTGACTTCCTCAAGGGCTTCAAAGCTGTCAGTGTGCATGTCACCTTATGAAGAAACGGCAAATCCGGTTGCGTGTTCCTCCCTTCCGCTTCTCTTGTTCTGTTTGTTTGCATGTTACTATAGTAACGTCTTCCCGGCCCAAATGTGTCTAATATTCTGTATGTTGCCATGACACCCAGCGGATTTCTTCCATCGTAGAGGGAGGGTTTTAATTTCCCTCACTGATGGATCGATATATCACTATGACACACATCTTTTACTTATTTCGCTATAAACATGTTTAAAAATTCACATATATGAACAACATATTTGTAGCTCTAGGACAATTCAGCCATTTCATTCAGATATTGTAATACAAACTTCCTATCCCCATTGGATTATAGAAAGGCTCTCAAATTGATGTCTACATTAAGTCCTTTAGGTGTAAAGGTTTCTAAACTGTGAATCCAGCGACTTTCACACTGTAGGGTGGTTTTTACTAGATCCCCCCCTCTCCATCTATTTCTCACTTCTTCCACCCCCCAGTATTGTAGACCAGCAGGATTCATTCCGTGGGCATCCTTAAAGTGTTTTGAAACGCTATGTTTCTCATTCCCTTTTTTTATGTTATTAACATGTTCTCTAATCCTATCCCTCAACATTCTATTTGTTTTTCCCACGTATTGTAGTCCACATGAACATTGCAGGCAATAGATCACATTTTTTGTTGTGCATCTAATGCTTTGTTTTATTTAAAATTTCCTTTTATTTACTTCTGAAATTAATTTTTTCTTTTTTTTACCATATCTACAGGCCGTGCACAAAGAACAGCCCATGTATGTCCCTTGTGAGTTTTTGTTTGGCCTTTTGTGGTACAATAGTTGTTAGTTAAAATTTGTTTCAGATTGTTCGCTCTCTTAAATACCACTTTGGGTTTATCTGGGATAATTCTTTGCAATTCTATATCGCATTGTAGTACTCCCCAATGTCTTTTAATAATTTTCCTGCCAGGAAAAGCCCCACACTACTCCATTTTGGCAGCCCAAGAGTCTCAATCCCTTGTCCACAAAAGAGTACCAGTCCTAGGTAGCGCTACCTGCTCACATACTTTCCCGATGGAAAGTATTTGCTCCCTTAGGTTCAGCCAGCAATCCAGTAATGATGCAAGATCAAGATCCAAATCAAGATGGCTGTGTGAGCACATGGCATTCTCCTTTTATATTGGTGCACAGCGACACCTTGTGGCTTCCTTTGGGATCAGCCATGCTGCAAGAGCTCTGCCCATGGAAACTCTAAGAAACCCCACTCTCAAGCCAAACAGGGGAATTCCCAGAACATTGCGCTCATAGACCATCGAATTAACACTACGGGTCCCTACATTTACAACAATGAAAAAAGTGTAGAAGTCTCTGGTGTCTAGAAGGAACACTTATAAAGAAACTATGATAAATATACTGTAAGGGCATATATATTATGCTGAGTAAAAAGAAACATTATTACCCTGTTATTTTACATTGCTTCTAGCAGTGACTTCTGCAGCAACTTCCAGTGACTTCTGTAAATAAACTCAAATCTGTCATTCGCATGGAGTAAAATTACACACACCATGCGATATTTTATGATAATCTCAATATGTTAACAATAACATATTGTTATACATAGATAACAAGAAGACTGACAACTGAAGGTCTCAGTACACTTATGTTGCATCTTTGTGTTTGCAAGAGCTAATGTCTATGACAAACAGCATTTTGGGGAAGAAAATGTTTCCTTTAAAATGATAGATTTCAAAGCAATCTATAAAGTATTTGCCAAATCCTGGAGCATATTAGAAAACCAAGGAGGAACAAATCAGGCCTACAACCTCAATTTTGACTTTTTTTCAAAACTGATGGTTCTATTGTTGATGAACCCCTTACATTAGTAGGGTGAAGCATTCTTGAAAAACTGAGTCATCAGTTATCATTGTGTTTATACTTTGCATTGGATGGAATGACAAGGAAAAGGGTTTTGTGCCACTTGGTTGAGACATTAACTTGTGATTTGTCCTGCCATGGTTGCTGAATGTACAGACAAACACTGTAACACATGAACTGTGATACGGAAAGCTAGATTGGCGGTTAAAGGCCAGATGATTCTTTGATTAGACAAATGCAACTGATGTCACTGCAGGTATGGCACCTGTTATCCTGAATGCTCGGGACCTGAGTTTTCCAGATAACAGATCTTTCTCTAATTTGGATCTCCATACCTTAAGTCTACTAGATGATCATGTAAACATTAAATAAACACAAGAAGCTGATTTTGCTTCCAATAAGGATTAATTATATCTTAGTTTGGATCAAGTATAAGATACTGTTTTATTATTGCAGAGAAAAATGAAATAATTTTTTAAAATTTGGATTATTTGGATAAAATGGAGTCTATGGTAGATGGCCTTTCTGTAATTCTGAACTTTCTGGATAACGGATCCCATACCTGTACTAACATTTTTCAAGAACTTTTTCAGCATTTTTTATAAATTTTTCCTCATGAGTAGAGTTGTAGGCAGACTTTTTAGAACATGAAAGGATTACAGGATGGTTGTGGTTATAAACCTCTGAGGTGTATGCATGCCCAGATGGTCAGTCATGTTCTAAATTGGCGAATTTCCCGTTCATATGTATAGTCATGTATTGCTAAGGTAAACTAAGGTCAAGTACATTAGCAATGTACTGAGGCCAAAGCATTGGCCATCTCAACCAATACCTGGATCAGCAAAATATCTATTGGGATGGTTTAAGAGCCCAGGAAAGGACTACATGGGCTCAGTGATGAAGAATTGTTCATATAGACCTGCATAAGCCATTATAACGATCCCACTATTAACAAACCCGATTGGTCCACTAACTGGGTAGGCAAAGATCCATTTATTTGGGCAACTGAATGGGTTGCCAAGACAACACAGTCATGCATTGTAAACTCTACACAATTTTGATTATGAAAGATTATAAAATGAACTTGATTATAAAGGGGTGGTTCACTTTTAAGGTAACCTATAGTATGTTATGGAATGGCTAATTCTAAGCAACTTTTCAATTGGCCTTCATTTATTACATATTATTGTTTTTTCATTATTAGCCTTTTTTTCTTCTGACTCTTTCCAGATTTCAAATGGGGACCCCAACTTAAAACAAATGTTTTGTACAGTTACAAATGTATTATTATTGCTAGTTTTTATTAAACATCTTTCTATTCATGCCATCTCCTATTCATAGTCCAGTCTCTTATTCAAATCAATGCATGGTTGCATGGACCCTAAGAACCTTATTGCTGAAATTTCACTTGAGAGCTGCTAAATAAAAATGTAAATAACTCAAAAACTACAAATAATAAATAATGAAAAACAAATACAAATTGTCTCAGAATATCACTTTCTACATCATACATAAAAGTTAACTTAAAGGTGCACAGCCCCTTTAAAGATTGGATTTTCATAGGAATGTTGCTCTTTAAGTCCACATATATCCACTTTGCTACTTTTTACAGAATTTTAGGTGTTAGGTTAGATGATTTCCTGCACCCACCTTATAACTGGAGTCCTTCAGATTGAAAAGAATACTCCTGCTCCTTGCTCATAGAAACAAATATGCAGAAAGCAGCACTTTACTGATAAAGAAAAAATACAGCGCCTGCACTGCTGTGGTTCGAACATTTACCTGTGGCCACTGGAGAAGGGGCATGGTTTTTTTTTACTATATGGGTCTTTCTAGTTTTTTTCCCCTTTGGGTATGCTAAGAAATATATTATGAAATATTGAGAGACATGCTTAATATCGATCATTAGTTTAGAAAATGATTTTAAGTGCTTATTCAACTTGCTTAGGTGATAGCTGTCAGCAATTTAAAAAAGTTTCCTGGTACACTTACACTAGACATTTGCATTACATTTTTTCTGAAAAGACTTATAATGCACCATAACATACTGTACACTTTTAAACAGATATTAGCCTACAAATATACAAAAACAATACAGGGTTGACCAATTGCCAGTAAAAAGTGTTAAAAGTAAAAGCTATGTTGTACACCATAGTTTTACATCAGCTAACCTTAAAAAATGCAGGACTGCCCATTTTAGTAGCAATCCTAATGTTCTGTAATGCAGGCATCAACATATTTGGTCATGTTACTGTATATAGACTGCTCGTTTGATTGATACTTTTGTCTGGTCTGCTTTTTAAAAATACATAGAACTTTAGCAGAAATCACAGTGTCAATAAACACCCAAAGACTAACTGCCCCAGTTATATGTATGCAGGAGTATCTGAGAAAGTTGCGTTTACTGAACTTCTTAACTTTGACTATGGCTTCCTATAGTTAAATCCAGAACAGAGGCAGTTAGACTGCCCCGAAAGCCACGGGCCAACTTCCTCAGTACATCCTCGGGCTGCGGGTGGGTTTGGGCTGAACTTTAGCCTCCATTCTCCCCACCCACAGCCTTCTTCTGTCCTACTTCCGACTCTGTTCGCTCCTTTTTATATACTAGCTCAAGCCCCGCCCTGCCCCTTTTGTGGCATCATATCAGGACGGGCCAGGTTAGGGTCGTGTGCGGGTCAAGTTTTCTCAACCGCACATCACTAACTTGCACCATTAAAATATATCTTTGGGTGTTTACAGACACCTTTGTGATTTCTACTGAGATTTGAATTCCTCAGACAAGAAGACAGTTGCATATTGTGTTCTGCCCACATCAAGGGTTGAAGAATCATTACTATTCAACAAGCTAGAATCTGTATTAGCTAGTTATGTAACAGCGCCATCTAGCGGCAGTAGAAATCCACTGCAACCTATGTTTCTTACATTTGTATAAATAAAGTTGTTCTTAATTATGCAACTACAGTGCATTGTGGGTAGCCAGTGCATTCTGGGAAGGAGAAGGGAGCCACCATACTGTTTACAGCACATTTGTATAGCTCTCCTAGCATTCCTACTTCTTAAATCTCCACTACCCCACAGCCAGCATATCTGGTAAGAGTTATACAAGTCTCAGGATAGTCTGTTTTTAGTGATGTTTTAGATAGTTCTAATCTGCACTTAGTAGTTGTTACGCTAGTAGATAGCCAGTCATGCGGCCTTATAGGTCGTCAGCCATCTTCAACATGTGCTTAGTGCTATGTAATATGTTTAGACATGCTGATTTAGAATGAATGCTGCTGTATATGTTATTCATATGTTTTTGCTATATACTTATACAAACCATTTGTATCTTTATAGTTTTACCACGCAAACATGCATCGACACACATACATCGATGCTCCTGTTTACTAATTGCAACTGACCACTTACAGTCAAACAACCTGTTATCAATAAACAAGTTAGATTACAAGACAGTCTGCTTATTTGGAAGACAGGGATGGTTAAGCTGAATGTTGGATAGCACACTGTGAGAACGTGTATGAAGGCAGAACAGTAAAACAGATACTGGTCAGCAACGATAGTGGATGTGACCAAACAGAGCTGCCATCACACACACGGTTCCGGGTACACGATTGCAGCGTCTGCCACACGGTCAGTGACAAGAAGTGAGAGTGCAACTCCACACGATCCAGACCACGACGAAGCCCAGTCCTATATAGACTGAGTCCACAAAGAGACATTAAGCGGCCGGCAGAACAGGCACAATGTCTGTTAGCCGAGCATCATCATACAAAACCAGATCACGAGCAAGTTGCTCTAGCAAATCCTCCGTAAAAGAAATGGCTGCTCTTGCACGTGCAGAAGCTGAAGCTGCAAAAGTAAAGTCTTCCTTCACTGCACAAGAGATGCAACTAAAGAAAGAGAGGGCATCATTAGAAAAGGAACGAGTAGATCTGCAAGCGTCGCTAGAAAGACTAGCCGCTGAGAAGGAAGCAGCAGCCGCAATAGCCAAAGCAGAATACCTGGAAGCCCTGGAGTTTTCCGGATCTGAGAAACACAGCCGAGTACTTGGGCCAGACCTAGACGAACAAGATCCAGCCCAGCGTGTCTCAGAATACGTCCACCAACACCCCAAGACAGAGGGCAACTATGAGCCAGGACATCAGCCAGCTTATAAAGAGTGCCAAAGATCCTACCTTGAACCACAGTACCGCAGGACGATATGCGACCAAACGATGCTGATAACTACTGCCCTATGGAGCAGAGACTACAACCTTTGCCTCGAATTAAAGGGACACCTTTTGCATCAGAACGGCATTATACTGACTGCTCTAAGCCAGAAGCTCTTAAAAGGTATGGTAATACACCACACGTGCAGCATAACAGCACACCAGGTTGTACTAATGTTAACTGGGCCATCATGGACTTTGCTAAGTTCTTTGCTAAACGGGAGCTGGTTACCAAGGGATTTACAAAGTTCACAGATCAGGCCGAGAACTACAGGTCATGGCGAGCCTCCTTCCAAAACGCCATAAGAGACTTAGACCTTTCCCATCAGGAAGAGTTAGACCTCCTGGTAAAGTGGCTTGGAAGTGAGTCCGTTTAACACGCCAAAAGAATCAGAGACATTAACATAAACTATCCTGACAGAGGCCTAAAGATGGTGTGGGAAAGACTTGATGAGTGTTACGGGTCCATAGAAGCCATTGAAAATGCTTTGTTCAAAAGGATTGATAACTTTCCCAGAATAGTGGGTAGGGGTTACCAGAAGCTCAGAGAGCTCAGTGACTTGTTAAGAGAGGTACAGGTTGCTCAAGAAGAAGGATATCTACCCGGGCTAGCTTTCCTAGACACCGCCAGAGGGGTCAATCCTATTGTTCAAAAACTCCCTTATAACCTACAAGAGAAGTGGGTCACACATGGTTCTACTTATAAATGGGTTCATAATGTACCATTTCCCCCCTTCGAGGTGTTTGTGAACTTTGTCAGTGAACAGGCAAGAATCAGAAATGATCCCAGTTTTTTTGATCTCACAGTGTCATGCCCCACTACCCCTGGTGTCAGAACACCAGTGGCAGTCCACAAAACTAACATTGCCTCCACAGGTTCTCCATACAAGCCGTGAGTCTTCTCAAGAAGGGAACGGACACAGAGATCTTAACAAAGAATGCCCCCTGCACAAGAAACCACATTCTTTACTAAAATGCAGAGCCTTCAGAGAAAAGACTTTAGAAGACCGCAAAGAGTTCCTCAAAGACAACAACATCTGCTTCAGGTGCTGCGCTACAACATCGCACTTTGCCAGGAACTGTGAGGTCAGTGTGTCATGCTCAGAATGTGGTAGCACAGAACACAATACAGCTTTACACCCTGGACCACCCTCTCAGGCAGTGCACCAAACAGAGGATCATGAAAAGAAGCAGATAGACACTAACAAAACCAACACAGTAGTCACTTCTCAGTGTACCGAGATCTGTAAAGGAGTGGTAGGAGGAAAGTCCTGCTCAAAAATCTGCCTTGTCAGAGTTTACCCGGCCAGTCACAGAGATAAGGCGATCAAGGCATACGCAATCTTAGACGATCAAAGCAACCGGTCTTTAGCAAAATCCACCTTTTTTGACACCTTCAACATCAAAGGACCCAGTTCTCCCTACTCCTTAAGGACATGTGCAGGTACAGTGGAGACAGCGGGGAGGAAGGCAACGGGATACAAGGTAGAGTCCATAGACGGGCAGACCTGCTTGTCACTGCCAACCATACTGGAGTGCAACCAAATTCCTGACAACCGTTCTGAGATACCTACACCAGAAGTAGCAGCATACCACCCCCACCTGAAGCGTATAGCTCACCAGATACCAGAACTGGATCCAGAAGCACCAATAGCCTTACTCCTAGGAAGAGACATACTATGTGTTCACAAGGCTAGAGGACAGATTAACGGTTCCCAAAACGCTCCATACGCCCAGAGACTTGACCTAGGGTGGGTCATCATAGGAGACGTCTGTCTAGGAGGAGCACACAAGCCGATCTCTGTCAACAGCATGCTCACCAACACACTTGAAAATAGACGTCCTTCCTTATTCCAACCATGTCAGAACAGTTTCCTGATAAAAGAATTGCCACATAGAGATCCTGTCCCTTGTCCCTTCATGGATCCTTCCAGCGAAGACCACGCCTGCGATGGTGAACGAGATCACTTAGGTGTACAGTTTTCCATAGGTCAAGAGAAGACAACAAGGTCACAATGTCCATTGAAGACAGACTGTTCTTGGAGATCATGGATCAAGGAATGACAAGTCAAACAAGTCAAAAAGCTGGGTCGTGCCTTTACCATTTAGACTCCAGAGACAACGCTTACCTGACAACAAAGAACTTGTCTATAACAGATTTATCTCCCTCAAGCACAAACTTCAGAAGACACCAGAGATGAAAGAACATTTCTTTACCTTCATGGAAAGAATATTCCCGAACAACCACGCAGAAATGGCACCCGTGCTACGAGACTCAGAGGAGCGTTGGTACTTACCCACATTCGGCGTATATCATCCTAAAAAGCCAGGCCAGATATGAGTAGTGTTCGACTCAAGTGCCAGGTGCGAAGGCTTATCACTAAATGACGTCTTACTGTCTGGTCCAGACCTCAACAACAGACTTCTAGAGGTACTTCTACGTTTCCGTAAAGATTCCATAGCATTCATGGCCGACATACAACAGATGTTCCACTGCTTCCTCGTCAAGGAGGAACACAGAAATGACTTGAGGTTCTTCTGGTACCGCAACAATGACCCTAACGAAGACATCGTAGAGTACCGAATGAGGGTGCACATCTTCGGAAACAGCCCTTCGCCTGCAGTCGCTACCTATGGTCTCAGACTTTCAGCTCAAGAGGGTGAAGTGAAGTATGGGCCAGATACCAGATCCTTTGTAGAGAAAGATTTCTATGTGGACGACTGCTTGAAATCCACACCCACGAATGAGTCAGCAATCAGTCTCTTAAAAAGGACTCAAGAGATGCTAGCTTTGTCTAATCTGAGGTTACACAAAATTGCCTCCAACAGTCATGAGTTAATGGAAGCCTTCTCAAACCAAGACCATGCAAGCGACCTTAAGGACTTGGATCTTGACACCGATTCCCTTCCCATGCAACGGAGTCTCGATTTGCTCTGGGACTTGAAGGCAGACACCTTTACCTTTCAGATCAACAAAGAAGAAAAGCTCTTCACACGCAGAGGAGTTCTATCTACAATAAACAGCTTGTACGATCCTCTGGGATTTGTAACACCTGTCACCATCCAAGGCAAAATTATGTTAAGAGACCTCACCACAGAGATGTCCGATTGGGACGATCCACTTCCCACAGAGAAAAAGGACCTGTGGACAAGTTGGAAAAAGTCTCTTGAAGCTTTGACCAGCCTTCATGTGACACGACCCAATGCTTCCATACCATCTACAGAAGTCAAGATGCAAAAGCTACATATCTTCTGCGATGCTTCAATCAAGGCAATCGCTGCTGTAGCATACCTAAAGACCATTGATGCCAAAAAACAATGCCATGTAGGATTCGTCATGAGTCGGGCCAAACTGACACCTCTCCGCGAACACGCGATACCCAGACTGGAGCTCTGCGGTGCTGTGCTTGCGGTAGAGTTGGCTGAATAGAGTTGGAGGAATGGGCCTAGAAATCGAAGAAGTCGAGTTCCACACGGACAGCAAGGTAGTCCTAGGATATATCTTCAACGAAATTAGATGCTTTTATGTCTACGTCTCCAATCGAGTGCTGAGGATCAGGAGATCCACTAGTCCTCAACAGTGGCACTATGTGCCTACACAACATAATCCCGCAGACCACGCAACCAGATCCGTTGCAGCCTGCCACCTGAAAGCCACAACATGGTTCACAGGTCCTGCGTTCCTGTACCGTTCAACGGCTTGCAACATCGGATGTGACACATTTGAATTGATAGACCCAGACGCAGATGAGGAGATCCGACCCGAAGTGTCTGTTCTCAACACAGTGACTTCTGATCGTCAACTCGAATCCCATCGTTTCAGCAGGTTCTCCACCTGGATGTCTCTGGTCCGTGCGATAGCCATCTTGATTCATATAGCTAAGTCCTACACATCTACATTACCCGTGAGTCAGAAACCTTGTAAAGGCTGGCATCACTGCAAGAACGCCATGTTACTCACACAGAAGACCAGCACCCTGAGTGCTCCACCTGGAGAATAGGGATGTAGCGAACGTCGGAAAAAAAGTTCGCGAACATATTCGCGAACTTGCGCAAAAATGCGAGCGGTTCGCGAACGGTTCGCGAACCCCATAGACTTCAATGGGAAGGCGAACTTTAACATCTAAAAAAGACATTTCTGGCCAGAAAAATGATTTTAAAGTTGTTTAAAGGGTGCAACGACCTGGACAGTGGCATGCCAGAGGGGGATCAAGGGCAAAAATGTATCTGAAAAATCTGCCTGTGTGTGCTTGGAAGAGATAGTGTAGGGGGAGAGCTGTTAGTGATTTCAGGGACAGATGATAGTAAGTTTGCTGGCTAGTAATCTGCTTGATACTGCTCTGTATTGGAACAAAAAAATAAATAAAAGCAGTCCTTACAAGGACTACTGTTATTGCAGCAGTCAGCAGATGAGATCAGAAGCAGGACAGCTGCCCACTGCAGCTACATACAGAGCACTGCAGTAGAAGGTAGATTACTAGCCTGCAAAGCTACCTAAGCTTAAATGTCCCTCAAACCCCTGCAGACTTCTGTCCCTCCAATAACAGAGCAGTATCAAAACGATTACTAGCCAGCAAACTTTCAACTGTCCCTGAAATCACTAACAGGCAGCAGCTCTCTCCCTACACTATCTCTTCAGCACACACAGGCAGAGTGAAAAAAAGCTGCAGGGCTTCGGTTTTTATAGGGAAGGGGAGTGGTCCAGGGGAGAGCTTCCTGATTGGCTGCCATGTACCTGCTGGTCTGGGGTGAGAGGGCAAAAAAAAGCGCCAACAATGGCGAACCCAAAATGGCGAACGTCGCGCGACGTTCGCGAACTTCCGGCGAGCGCGAACACCCGATGTTCGCGCGAACAAGTTCGCCGGCGAACAGTTCGCGCCATCTCTACTGGAGAATTTACTGAAAAAGACCTGTATAGACGTCAATGGAGGCAGGTGCAAAGTCTTTCTAATGTCTTCTGGGACAAATGGAGAAAAGAATATGTCTCTACCTTGCAGTCGAGAAGGAAGTGGCAAACTAACAAGCCGAACATCAGACCTGGGGATGTTGTGCTCATGAAAGACCACCAATCACATCGGAACGAGTGGCCACTGGGCCTCATCACCAACACGTTTCCAAGCAAAGATGGGAATGTACGTAAGGCAGAGGTCAAAATCTGGAAGCTTGGCGAGTGCAAACTATTCCTCAGAACAACAACAGAGCTTGTGTTGTTGTTTTCACCTGAGAAGACAAGTAGTGACGTCCGTTGACGCCAGACGGGGAGTGTTCTGCCCCACATCAAGGGTTGAAGAATCATTACTATTCAACAAGCTAGAATCTGTATTAGCTAGTTACGTAACAGCGCCATCTAGCGGAAGTAGAAATCCACTGCAACCTATGTTTCTTACATTTGTATAAATAAAGTTGTTCTTAATTATGCAACTACAGTGCATTGTGGGTAGCCAGTGCATTCTGGGAAGGAGAAGGGAGCCACCATACTGTTTACAGCACATTTGTATAGCTCTCCTAGCATTCCTACTTCTTAAATCTCCACTACCCCACAGCCAGCATATCTGGTAAGAGTTATACAAGTCTCAGGATGGTCTGTTCTTTAGTGATGTTTTAGATAGTTCTAATCTGCACTTAGTAGTTGTTACGCTAGTAGATAGCCAGTCATGCGGCCTTATAGGTCGTCAGCCATCTTCAACATGTGCTTAGTGCTATGTAATATGTTCAGACATGCTGATTTAGAATGAATGCTGCTGTATATGTTATTCATATGTTTTTGCTATATACTTATACAAACCATTTGTATCTTTATAGTTTTACCACGCAAACATGCATCGACACACATACATCGATGCTCCTGTTTACTAATTGCAACTGACCACTTACAGTCAAACAACCTGTTATCAATAAACAAGTTAGATTACAAGACAGTCTGCTTATTTGGAAGACAGGGATGGTTAAGCTGAATGTTGGATTGCACACTGTGAGAACGTGTATGAAGGCAGAACATATTGTCTAATCTACAGTCTAATCTACAAGGGACCAATATGCTTTCATATTTGCTAAATTGCAATTATCAGCATGAACAAAACAATTCAATACACGAATGCAAAATCTGGTTGCAGATACCACTGGGGCATTGGCAGCTACACAAAAATACAAGAGGATTTTGGGAATGAACGAAAATATCATAAGATGAAACTGATATGTTCTTTAATTAACCAAGCCAAAAACTTGGTTTGAATACCCCTAATCCATAATTTGCATATTCACATTACAGTAACACCTAAAAACATTGGGAGCCAGCCTTTCTTAAATTAGTATAGAGAATATGGTTGTAGTATATGAAATTATTCAACTGGAGGAGAATGTAATGCCCCACCAAAATAGTACCATATCCACCACACCCCTTACACAAGAAGCATCATTATAAACACCGTAAAATAAGATTTCTTTTCGGATTATAAAAAGATCCGTGCCCTTTAAAAGCAAGAAAAATTGCAAAATATGATAAAATCATAAAAGAAAAAAATTGCTGTACTTGTTAAAGAGATTTGTGCCATTATAGTTATCAGATAAGACACGACACCTGACAAGCACTAATTAGAGAAAATTGAACATACTTGCGAATAAATGTGCAATTCTATCAAGTGGGAGGCCGTGTCCCATTAATATATCGTTTTCTGTGCAATTATTAACGTGTAAAGAGTGAGTGATTAAAATACCAGAGAATTGTATTACATGCAAAATAAAACAGCTGAATACCAGAGAAAGATCAGAGCTGGATCACAGCAAGGGCAGGATTTACATAGTGGGCACCCCTAGGCCTGCTGACGTTCGTTGCACGTCCCCTTCCTTTTTATTGGCGCAAATTTTCATCGTCTGGACTAGAGCAATGGGGGTTGGCGCACAGGAAATTTTTAAAAAACTATTTTATCTCCTGGGCATCCACAGTGTTTCTGAACCAATGTTGATGTGGTTGGGTAGCATGCCGCCCACTAAAATTATTCCACCGTAGGCCCGGGCCTTGGGTTTCCTTTACACCAGGGATCCCCAACCTTTTGAACCCGTGAGCAACATTCAGAAGTAAAAGGAGTTGGGGAGCAACACTAGCAGGAAAACTGTTGTTGGGGTGCCAAATAAGTGCTGTGATTGGCCATTTGGTAGCCCCTATGTGGATTGTCACCCTACATTGAGGCTCTGTTTGACAGTACACCTGGTTTGTATGAAACCAAAACTTGCCTCCAAGCCTGGAATTCAAAAATAAGCACCTGCTTTGAGGCCACTGGGAGCAACATCCAAGGGGTTGGAGAGCAACATGTTGCTCACGAGCTACTGGTTGGGGATCACTGCTTTACACAAATAGCTTTTGCCGTTTTTTAAATGAAAAATCTGTATAGGAAGTTCCTATACAGATTTTTCATTTAAAAAACAACAAAAGCAATGGATGGCTGCAAGCAGGCCCGGATTACTGAGATGTCCATTCATGCACACAGACTCAGCCAGACATTTGTTCACTACTGAATGTCTTGGATATTGTTCTTGGACTGGTCCATAACATATACACATTGCTGTCCTCGAGGGAGTGTCCCTTTTCCTTTAGCTTATCCTGAAGAGGGAACCCTTCTGTTTTGGGCCATTCTCTAACTGAGAGTTTTTTTAGTCTCCTGAATATATAAATGTGTGCACTCTTCACTACACTGGACAGCATAAACAGACAACCTCATGGCACAGTAATGATTTTGTCTATAAAAAAACATCCTTATGCTTGAAGTAAGTGGTATTAAGAAATAGGTCCAGCAAGGAACAAACTTGTTCTGCGTTCAGTCCTGTTCTGGTGCAGAGGGTCTTGTTTTAGCCATTTTCTCACTGTTTTGATTGTCTCTATGGGTATGTGAATAGCTACATCATAGGACACCTTAGTCCCCAGAGGGGCTCCTTCCTTGTGTATTTTAGGGAGGCTGTAAATGCATTGAAAATTCTTAGCAACTTTTCAATTAGTCTTCCTACGTGGAGGAGGGCCAATAATGGAAACCAGTGTTGACAACCCCCTTTTTAAAACCACACCCACTTTAAACCACACCCATGGTAACAACAAAAATATTAAGGCCATTCCCACGTTAATGGTGGCAGCACACTAAAAAAAAACAAATGGTTGGTGCTCACTGCAGGGATATCACTCATATATGAAAAAAGTTCATGTCATATAAAGACACCCTTAAAGGGGTTGTTCACCTATATGTTAACTATTAGTATTTTGTAGAGAGTGATATTCTGAGACAAGTTCAATTGGTTTTCATTTTTTATTATTTGTGGGTTTTGAGTTATTTACCTTTTTATTCAGCAGCTCCCAGTTTGCAATTTCAGCCATCTGGTCTCAATTCCCATAGCAACCCTGCATTGATTTGAAGAGACTGGAATATGAATAGTAGAGCTCAGAAAGATTCACCCGCTAACAAGTATATTGAAATGTTAACAACATGGCACACACAGGCAGAGCAGGGAAGGCAGACTATTGAACACACAGGCAGAATATTGCACACACAGGTGGCGTTGGAAAGGAGTATGGCACACACAGGTAGAGCAGGCTTAAAGACAGGGAAACCTATCATAACCACTCTTAGATGAACAGTATGTACTGTACTATGTACAGTGACACAGTGCCAGAGCTGCTCCTACAATCTGCCTGAGGTGTGAACAGGAGAACAACATGGGCACGTATTCTGAGATGTGAATGTGTGAACAATACAGGTCCTTACAGGTATGAACAATACAAACATGAACAATGCAGAGCAATTACAGTCTGAATATGATCTGTGAACAATGCTTGGGTCAATTAATCTCAGTCCTGATACCTTTTGAATCTTACACAAAGAGTGGCTATGAGGGAGCTCTTGCTATCAACTAGGAAAGGAAGGGGGATTGCTTGTCAAAAGAATGCAAGTTATATATCTGTAAAGGGAATAATTGCACTAATAGTGGCTGAACACTAATGACGATCAGGCCCTATACATAGTTACATAGTTAAATCGGGTTGAAAAAAGACAAAGTCCATCAAGTTCAATCCCTCCAAATGAAAACCCAGCATCCATACACACACCCCTCCCTACTTTCACATAATATACATGCAGACTGCCAGAAAAAGTCACTGTTCAGGGAGGTGCCAGCCTTTTAAAAATATGACGAGAGGTAAATAGTTAGGACCACCATATGGGGTTTACCTTGACATGGCATGGTGGCTTATCAATTTTATGATCATAACTTTGTAACTAAAACCCCCTTTTCTGGTAAATACATGTACTTGCATAGATACTAAATTATTTGTGAAACAGAGAAAGAGCAGGGAATGTACAATACACAAGCAGATTCTGGCACCTATGTCTAAGGTTGCCTCCTGTCCACTTTTCACCCAGCTTTTGGAAGGACTGCTAGGGTGAAAACTGCCTGTCCGGATTTCTAAATTAGGAAAATCGAATGTCACATGACTCAAATATTAACAAAATGGCGCAACTATTACCCAATGACCATTTGCCACACCACAGTCCTGCCCCTCAATATTGCAAACCAGCTAACTAAAAGAGATTTAACAGAGGAGAACAGAAAGGGATAAACAACACATACATTTATAAATAACTTCAATTAATGTTAATGCATACTTTAATGTTGCTTAGAAATATTTTCTTTTATCATACAAAAATGTCAGATGGAAGTCAGATTTTAGATTTTTAAAAGCAAAATGCAGCTATTGTTAGCATTAACACTTGTAACCTCCACTAATACACATAAAACAACCAGAAATGCTCTTGTTACCTTACACTGGAGCAAAGATTAATGGGTAAAGGCAGGTGATGAATAAAATAAAGTGAAAAGGTTTTATTATAAGAAAAAGACAGATAATTACTTCCATTTTAATTTGTGGGGAGGGGATTGATGCTTTAATAACATTTAATTAAAAGTGAATGCTAAATTATGGTTCACTGATTCCCAGTTGTGGGTCAGCAAATTGTAAATCTTTGAGTCTCTTTGAGTCTATAATTGCAAATATTAACATAACCCTGACATTGTTCTTTGCAAGAAAAAAGCATGAACGGAATATATTATAAAAGACAGGAAAGCGAATAGAAATACATACATACGACACCATTTTCACACCGCTGGGATGGAAAGAGAAACTTTTGTCATCCTCCTGGGGCACAAACAGAAAAGGAATATTAAAGCATGACCATTTTTTCCTCTCAGCCATATCTTACCTAGGGGTTATAGCAAAATGCAGTACAGTACAATAAAGGTATGGAAGCTTACTGATGAAAAAGAAAACACAAACAAAACAAAAACACATGGAGCTAGTTATAGGATAAGGCGGAAAGAGCCTGTGCTTTGGGTGATTATAATCAGAGGACAGGGGGGCATAGATGAAAGTGTAAAGGACCTAGTACATTTGTGTAGCTGAAGCGTCAGATAAAAATAGAGAGTGTTAGCTGAGGAGTCACCATGTAGAGCTCTCACTTCCCACTAGAAAGCATCAGTTACACAAACCTCTGCCTTACAGAGTTAATGATCTGATCTGACTATTTTATAAACAGAATACATTATCTCATAAATCTCTCTCTCCATTATATTGCTGAGCGATTCAATTCATACATCACTTTTTTTTCTCAAGTAGATTTTTCTATGAATAACCCCATCCCTAATGTGCTTCTATTATTCTCCCTAACATGCAATTATTTTTTTCACCTTTACCAAAATGGTTGCAACGTGAGGACAATAGGCTTAATCTGACAGATAGGAGAGCAGATCGTTTTAAAATGACACTGGGTCCAGTGAGCAATGAATAAAAAAAAGGATGCTAAATAGGGATGATGAAATCTGTTATAGGAGAAAAATTATCATGCAATATCAATATTTTCTTTTCCAAGTGTTTTTGCTTTGAATTGAAACACACAGGTTGTACCATGCAGAATTAAATAGTGCCAGTGGGAATAGATGGCAATTGGAGAAGGCTGGACAATGAAGCAAACATTATGGGGGGCTCTGAGGAATGTGATAAGTCCTTCTATATATTAAATAAATGTAGCACAATATGAAAGGTAATTCAGTATAATCATATTCATACAGTATATACTGCTTAGCAGTGGCAGACGTATAGTACAATAGACCTCATGACCATGGGAGGGCCCAGATGTTAGCAGGGTCTCCTGTTTCACCACCTCTGGTTTCACCACTGCCCCTGCCCCTTGCTGTTCCTTACAGGCCAATAACATGATGTCATAGGATGGAGTTATGACCAAACTGGGGTGGTGCATGATGCAACTGGGCTATGGTAGTAGCTCTCAAGGACAGTAAATTCATCTGGAGGTAAGCTTAAAGAGGTGATGGGCAGGATAATTGCAGAGTAGGGAGGCAGGATTTTGGAGTATCAGAGGTGGCCCTGAGGCAGAGTAACAGCGTTACATTACTGGCTATTTTATAGTTCTCTTGATATACTACTAACATATGCTCGTTTAATCATTCTTTGACTCAATGTATGAATATCTTTCTGCCAAAAAGTTTTACTGTGGTCAGTTGGTGCTCAGTCACAGGGTTAAAGAAGACATCCAGTGAAAAGATGAAGCATTATACCTCTCTAAAGGGAAATATGCCTTTAAAAAGAATTCTGTGTTCCATATATATACTATGTACCTTTTTCCATACAAGAAAAAAATGAAATAATACTGAAATTGCAGTTTGATAATTATTTCCATTTTTTTATCCATATTTGTTATTATAAAGATTTAATGAAGCATGTATTTTATTTACACGTAAGGGAACAGTAACACCAAAAAAGTGTTTTAAAGTAATGACTATATAATGCCCTGTAGCACTGTACTGGTTTAACTGGTGTGCATGCTTCCAAAACACTACTATTGTATATAATTAAGCTGCTGGGCAACTATGGGGGCAGCCATTCAAAGATGAAAAAGGAGAAAAGGCACAGGATACACAGCATATATCAGATAAGCTCTGTAGTATACAATGGGATTCTACAAAACGTATCTGTTCTATACTAGTTATCCTTGAATGGCTGCCCTCAAGGCTACACAGCAGCTTGTTTATATAAACTATAGTTGTCATTCTAAAGCAAATACACCACTTATACCAATGCAGGGTATCTGTACATTACATTGTCATTCCTTTAAAACTCATTGTTAGTGTTACTGTTCCTTTAAAAGGAACATCAACCCAAAAGATAATTTTTGCCAAATAAAAGAAAACATTAGTGATGGGCGAATGTATTCGCCAGGCGTGAATTCACGATGAATTCCCGCGATTCAGCACCAGAGAATAAATTTGCGAAACCGCTGCAAAAAAAAAAAAAAACGGACGCAGGCGTCAAAAACGAGAAGCCGGCACCGTTTCTCGCATTTTTCACCCATCACTAGAAAACATAATTCTAAGCAACCGTGCAATACACATTCATTAAACGTTTCCTATGGTTCTTATTTGTATATGTATTGCTAAAAGCAGAGTTTGTCTGTCCCTTTCTATTCTCTGTCCTGGTGCCTCAGACTGTTGATACAATGTAAGACAAGGCAGTTGATTAACATACCTGTCTTTGCTGGGGAACTGAGACATTTGCAACCTTGTTTAAAAGTAAAAGTAACAAGCAGGGTGTTAAGCAAATGCTGCTTTCAATGATAACTTTTTTTTACAAATACCTTTAAAATCACTGAAAATTTGTGATCAATGTATAATGGAAAGTTGAGTAGTATTTTCTTTTATTAAGCAATTTTTTATTTAGGGCCTGACTTGCCCTTTAATACTTCTCCTGCAATTAGCTACTAAAGATAATGATCTCTGTATAAACAACCCCCCTTCCTTCCCCTCTTTGTTGAAACTGTTTTACAGATCATCAGTAGTTCATTATTTGTGTACTGATATTCTAATCAACTACCTTGCAAGAACTAAGAAGTTATAAACATGGAGCAGCTTTGATTTCGGTTTGCCCTGTGTGGTTCTAGATCTTTTTGAAACTGTAGATGATTTTTTAAATTGAACAGTAGGCAAAACATATGTTCTGCACAAGGCTTATATACAGAACTCATGCTGAACAACAGTGGGCATGCTGCTCTGCCATACTGCTCAGATCTCTGCACTTTGCACTGTAGGATGCCTGACATTCTGCAGCTGGTCTGCACTGCAGTTTATCTTTCCCCGTTTTAATTGGCTAGCTATATCCTACTGTGCCAATGCTCCAGCCTTCATTTGTCACACAGACAGGAACTAGAAATGATATATGGAGAGCTCCAGTAAGGTGGCAAAGGTAACACTTTTTTTTTAGCCCAAATTGAAATCAGGCACCATATAGTATTTATATTTATCAATGCCTACACAATGAGGGTGCTTTTCTGTCTACTTTAATATGCCCAACATTATCTCTGATGTTTGGCACCAGTGGGAAAATACTGTAGGTGTAACATTAACTATAAAGTGCTTTCTCACCATCTGACCTACATGGCAAAATCAACATAAATGTAACATGCATATTGTAGGTAATAATGAAGTGTGTGTTGAATTTGAATGGCTTTACCAGTAACACATTTTTGGTTTACAATGATACTACACAGGTGTTTGATTGCCCTTCATATAATCATGTTTTTAGGTTGACTTATTATATTATTCATGTGTATAAAAAATCTGTTCGGTGATTATAGCACCACTCATAACTGGCTGCTTTTCCTTATCAATCAATAATCAGTCAAATGTGGCACTGCCCATTTAGATGCTGTTCCGTGCCCCAGACAACCACTACTGCGCTGAATATGCAGCTGTGAAATTGGTACTGCTGTATCTATTGCATGATCTCAAGAGTAATGGAAATGTCATGTTAACAATATAGTAAAATTGTATTAAAGTATTCCATATTCTACTGACTTTCACTTACAAGAATAAAAGGGGAGAGTGTGTCGGCATTCATTACCCAGCACAGAATATTTCCTTGATCAGCTCCTTTCATTGGCATTTCCCATGACAAGCTGTTTTCCTTTGGCTCATCACTCTTGTTGTTGGCTGGAGATTCATGAGGACCAACTTCTACATGGAGGGAAGAATCACTGGCGCACTCATCAGATGTCATCAGATGTTTCTATCTGGAATTTTTCAAATAATTCCATGGGTCTTTTTCTTCCAGACTCAGATGGGTAGACAGTCTTGGGGGTCTGTATAATTTCCTTCATGTTTTTCTCAACCTGCAAAACATTGTGAAAATGAATCAACAGTTCAAATAGAAAATACAGAACTTGTTAGTGGTCTGCACCCTTGCTAGAACCAAATGACCTGAAAGTTAATGGGGAGCTATACCTCTCGTGCCCACCCCTCATAAATATAGTGATGCTGAAAGCAGGCATCATGTTTTATTTTGGAGTGCAGAAACATGCAGCAATTCAGAAAAGTTCAGGGCACAAGTTGCACCCTACCCTGCAATTTGTAAATTACCCCTAATGAATACATTTATGATGTGATTATTGCACTAAGGCACTGGGGTAAACTATCATTTATGAATAAAATTGTCCTTGTGTTTGCCATTTAAGGAACTATGTTGAATGTTTATGTAGTTACATAAACGCTATGGTTTAGTGCAAATATCAGATTTCACTTTATATACAGATTTCCAGTAAAAGGTTTACAGGTAACCACATCTATCCAATAATTCAAGTATTGTTTTTAAGTGGCCTTTAGAGCTGCAGGCAAAAGATCAAACCAAATTTCATGTGATTTGTTGATATTAAAATCTGTCACTAGATGTCGCTGTTTAAGTGATTCCGAACAGTACATTTATGATAATAATAATAATCCCAGAGAACCAAACACTATCAATCAGGACCTTCACCACCTAGAGTAGTTCCTAAACTCTTTATTGATGCCAAGAACAGACCCTGTCGCTATCTTTATGTAGGTGCAACCAAATGCCGCTAATGGCATCCATACATAACGCATTGTACTAAGGTAACAGCTACCTTCCATCCATCCAAAGTTTTGTCTAAAGTTATAAGTGCTTCTTGGTAATCTTGGTTCTGTCTACATAGAAGTATCAGAACTTTAAAGCATTTGCATGTTTCTAGCTATACTTCACTTTCTGTTTATTGTGTAGTAGAATCATTTTCATTACAGGTATGGAACCTGTTATCCAGAATGCTCGGGACCTGGGGTTTTCTGGATAGGGATCTTTCTGTTATTTGGATATTCATAACTTAAAACTAATGGAAAATCATTTAAACATTAAATAACCCCAATAGACGGATTTTGCTTCCAATAAGAATTCATTATATCTTAGTTTGGATCAAGTACAAGGTCCTGTTTTATTACTATAGAGAAAAAGGAAATTATTTTTCAAAATTTGGATTATTTGGATAAAATTGAGTCTATGGCTTTTCCATAATTCGGATCTTTCTGGATAACAGTTTTACCTGTACCTTAGTAGTGCTTCTTAAGATGCCTATTAAATTATGCATGGCAGTTTATATGTACGGTATTTACATTTGTACACAAAATTTGTACCTGGTTGAGTTAATTTTTTAGCAGGACCTGGTCTCTTTATAGTAAACTCTCTAAAGCCATCTGTAAGCAGTTCCTTTAATGCGATGTCCAAATCTTGCTGGTATCCATTACAATATATGATCTAGTGGGGTTCTAAAGGTTTGTAGTTTTAGGGGCAGATTTATCAAGGGTCGAAGTGAATTCGAGGGAATTTTCGAAGTAAAAAAATTCAAAATTCAAAGTAATTTTTTGTATACTTCGACCATCAAATAGGATACTACGACTTTGAATTTACTTCGACTTCGATTCAAAGTAGAAATCATTTGACTATTTGACCATATTATAATCTAAGTACTGTCTCTTTAAAAAAACATTCGACTTCAATACTTCGCCAACTTAAACCTGCCAAAGTGCTATGTTAGCCTATGGGGACCTGCCAGAGCATATTTCTACGTTTTTGGGTTTTGAAGGAAAATCGTACGATAAAATTGTTCGAATCGTATGATTCGAAGTACAATCAGAGAACGTACTACGATCGGATTACGATCGTACGATGAATAAAATCCTCCGACTTCGAATTTCGGAGGATTCTATTCGATGGTCGAATTTCAAAGTATTTTCCACTTCGAAATTCGGCCCTTGATAAATCTGCCCCTTAATTTATGTTGGGGGAGAGTTTTAAGGGTGAGGGTAACCCAATGATACTAATATTGTGCCAAATAATGTACAGTCACTCCACTCAGCAAGATAAAATTCCTTCAGTATTAGATTCCACTTGATGGTACTGATCAAACACATTTCATCTACCACTTGTAGAAGTGCACTTCAAATCTACAGGCAATTATGTAGAAAAAGGTACTGAACCCCACTGTCCACATCAAAAAGTTTAGGGAAGATGAAATGCTAATCATAGAACAGTAGGGTAAGAGCATGTTTATATTAAATATAATTAGTTGTATTAGTTCTCACTGGGGCTGTAAGTCCTATTTGTATATCAGAGTGATAAGACTATGCCATTATACAGTAGCTAGATTTGTCATTGTGCTTGTCATATTACATAACAGAAATATAGTGGTGGTCCTGATAGCTGAGCTAAGCTTTTGTTCTGTTTTGAAATGATACACGGAGCAGAATTTGCACAGCTGCATCCACATCAGCACCATCCAAAATCCATTACACAGAGCTATAATAGAAACTGACTTTTTACAGCACTTAAAAAATGAAATAAAATCCTACTTATTTCTACAATTAAAGCAGCATCTGCTCGAGCCCCATTGTAGAGGATTTTAACGAGACTTGAATTAATTAGCCCGGGAACTTCAGCAGGATGTCCTTGTTCCCTCTGCATGTCCTTGTCCTTGATAAGGTTTAGAAATGAGAAAAATCCTCACGGTATCTCTTGGGAGTGCAGCTTTGAAAGGTAAATCCTACAGAGCCGAGCATGCAAATCTCCAGTCACTTTGAAAATGATTTCATTCTAACATACACAAAGGAGAAAAAAACACTTAAAAGCTTCTCTCACTCCATCCTCAATGACTCACATCATCTGGCATATATTTAGGCTTTAAAAATGAAGCAAAAAAAAGGGAGTATGGTGGATCTCTCAGTAGAAAGTAACAATGTCTCCTTCTTGGTGATCACCAAGTGCCACACTCATTTGGCAATTGTCTTGTTGGAGAACTGTAACTGTTGTGGTTAACTGAAAAAGTAAACCACAACAGTTGGAATAAAAGTGAAATAAATGTGGAGATGGGAAGATAAACAGAACTACAGATTGATTGGAAGATCTAAGATCATAATCATCATTAGTGATGAGTGAATTTATTTGCCAGCCATGGATTTTTGGCGAAATTCCCAATTTCTCCATGTGCAAATTTTTTCACAAAACTGTGGAGAAAATTAGTCGAGAAAAAACACCTATGAGTAAAAACGCCCATTGACTTTAATGCATTTGGAGAAAAAAAGTCACCCTAAGAAAAAACGCCCATTGACTTTAATGCATTAGGAGAAAAAAGTCACCATAAGATAAAACACCCATTGACTATAAGGCAGTAGGACAAACAAGTTTGCATAAGAAAAAACGCCTATTGAATTTAATACAGTATGACAAAAAAAGTCGCCATAAGAAAAAATGTCCATTGACTTTAATGCATTTCGAGCGAGAAAAATTGTCGCGCGCATAAAAATTTGTCACGTGTAAAAACGCCCGTTGACTTCAATGCATAATTTCACCAGTTCACACATTTTCGCAAATTTTTCGGTGAAGAGAAACAAGACAGATTCACTCATCACTAATCATCATCATTTATTTACTGTATATAGTGGCAACAAGTTACACAGTGCTTAAAATTAGTTTATAATGGACAGGTAACAAATGGTGAATAATAAACAAGGGTTTACACAGTACAGTAGGAATAGAGGGGCCTACTCGCAAGTGTTTACAAACTAAAGGTTAGGGTACAGGATTTCAGGATTAAAGGAGAAGGAAAGCTACTGAGGCATTTTATTGCCAATAGATTAGCCGCAATAGTGCAAGCTAGAATGCTATATTTATTCTGCAGAATGTTTTACCATACCTGAGTAAAAAGTTCTAGAAACTCTCTGTTTGTTTAGGATAGGAGCTGCAGGATTAACATGGTGTGACATCACTTCCTGCCTGAGTCTCTCCCTGCACTGGGCTCAGATTACAGTAGAGAAGGGAGGGGGGCGGGGGAACAGGAGCAAACTGAGCATGCTCTTGCCCAGGGCAATGAGGTTTAAACTGAAGGCAGGAAGTCTGATACAGAAGCCCATGTGTACACAATAGAAGGAAAGAAATACAGTGTTTCTTTTAACAGGGGACTCAGCAGCACTACTTGGGGGGGTTTACTGGTATATTTAGATGGACCTTTCTGATAAGGCTTACTTAGTTTTAACCTTTCCTTCTCCTTTAAGAAACAAATTTGTGATTTATGACACAGCTATGACTGATTAGTTAAGGTACATTGGGTAAGCTTCCCTAAATAGGTGGGTATTTAGGGAGCGTTTGAATGTTTGGAAAGAAGGAGAAAAATGTTGTAACTTTCCCTGCTCCCTTTCCACAGAGTGGGCCTTTAGTATGGTGCATTTATCTTTATTTTTTTAACCACCAAAGGTTCTCCTGAATATGTGCATCTTTACTTTGGTGACCAAGAGGGCCACAGATCATCAAAACTTTTCTTTTCAATGGCTACATATGCAATACTCACAATCAGCAGTTCACCAATGACATTCTCAGTACACACCCTCATTGGACTCCACGTGGACTTTCTTGAACAAAATACCCAAATCCTAAATTCACAAATGATTTTTCTTTTACAAAGGTTTGTTGCAGTATCACCCACTTCATTCCACTTTTTATGCCCACTATAGCTATCTATCTATCTATCTATCTATCATCTGTCTACCTATCATCTGTCTACCTATCATCCGTTCGTCCGTCTATCTATCATCTATCTATGTATCTGTGTATCTTTCTATCTATCATCTGTCTATCTATCTATCATCCGTCCGTCCGTCTATGTATCTATCTATGTATCTATCTATGTATCTATCTATGTATCTATTTATTTATCTGTCTGTCTGTCTGTCTGTCTATCATCTATCTATCTATCTGTCTATCATCTATCTATCTATTATCTTATTAGGTTGCACTCAGTTCAGTGTCAGACTGAGATGCGAGGGGCCCTCCAGAAAACTATTCTTCCTCCTCTTCTCACTCAGCCTCTTTAGTCTACTAGTATTCTCTACTAGTAGACTAAATATTCTTCCTTTTTAAGTCTCTTTTAGCCCATAAAGAAATAGGGAATGACCCTGAAATAGGCCAAATGGTTAGAAGTAAGAGGCCCACTGACACCTGGGCCCACCGGGAGTTTTCCTGGTATCCCAGTAGGCCAACACTGACTTTGATTACAAACTGCATGCCTGGGTGCATAAGTCCAAGTTTATAGAGTAACAACAAAAATACTGCACTCACACGACTGATTGATTATAAATACAGTACTTTATGAATGTTTGTATCTAATGGTTTCTTTGGATTTGTTAAGCATATTTAATATACATGACTGTCTACATGACATATACTGCACAGCATTTTGTAAGGGAAGGCACATAAACCTCTCCATTACTAGACAACCTACATTATTCAGCCTGCCTTCAGCAGATTGTCTTAACCATGTAAATCCCTGTAAGCTTAGGAGAAAGAAAAACAGGATTATACTTGTGTCACTCAGCACTTACATACAGTTTCTTTCGCCAGGTGAAATGGAGGTACCCCACAATTAACATTGCATCACATAAATACACACAGGCATTTAACTTGAAATGTATTTTATTAAAATACATTTAATTAGATGTGACAAAAATATATTTAGATGCAATCAGCATGATACATCCCCATTTGAATCAAGAAGGCTCTGAGATTAGAAGCTAATTTCTCTGTTGATTTGTTAGTCCTAAATATCTTTAAAATTCTCATGAGAATTCTCTGTTATAAATATTTGATTCACACTTTAGTTAAGTGCATGCGGGAACAGTGTATTCTGCTTTAAAGGACTATTTTCAAAACATATTTTTATCACCATCATTTAAAGGGACTGTTTACCTTTCCATTAACTTTTAGTATGATATAGAGAGTGATATTCTGAGTCAATTTGCAATTGGTTTTCATTTTTCTATTTTCTATTATCTGTTTTTGAGTTATTTAGCATTTTATTCAGCAGTTCTCCGGTTTGCAGTTTCAGCCATCTGTTTGCTAGGATTCAAATTAACCTAGCAACCATGCACAGATTTGAATACAACACTGGGATATGTATAGGAGAGGCATGCATAGAAAGATGAGTAATCAAAAGTAGCAATAACAACACATTTGTAGCCTTACAGAGCATTTTTTAGATGGGTCAGTGACCTCCATTTGAAAGATAGAAAGAGTCAGGAGATGGCAGCAAATAATAAAATAAATATATAAAATAACGAAGACCAATTGAAAAGTTGCTTAAAATTGGTCATGCATACTAAAAATTACCTGAAAGGGAACTTGTCTCCTTATGAAATACGTTAATATCTTGTTTATGATGTTATTCAAGCCAAAACAAACTTCACTTACACTATAAAAATGATTTACACTTTTTAGTCTTGGAATTCACAATCACAGCAAGCAGGCAGGCTCCATTTTGTGGACATTGTTATTAAGGCAAGCTTTGCATCATGACAATCTTAATATGCCAGAATAGAGAACCTGATGCCCATGCACTGGCTACACAATTAGATGGTGAGGAGGTAGTGCAGTGACACCTTGCAAATGCAGATGGAAAGTGAATGTAATTGCCTGTCCCACCTTTATTCTAAGGCATAGAGGAAAGGCAGGCAATATATAACTGACAGCTGAGACTTTTAGATGAATTTAAAACGGTTATGGCATATTCAATGAAAAAAAGAATTTGGGTTTCATGTTTAATTTGAAAACACTTTTTATTATGCAGCTTTAAAGGATAAGGAAAGTCATCAATCACTGGGGGTGCCAAAAGTAAGGCATTCACTTGTCTGATACCCTGGGGCTGGTGCTCCTTGGAACCCCTGGGCCTGGGTTCTTCCAGTGAGCTCCACAGAGCATTCCACTTCCTGCTTCTTAAAAAGCCATACTTTAACAGGAGCACTAGCACCCCCAAGTGATGGTGACATTCCTTCTTCTTTAAAAGCGTAATAAGCCTAAATATAAATATGGTTGAAAATGTTGTATTTGATATACTGTACATACTGTACTAATCTAGAGGTTCAACAGCCCAATAAGACTAGTCATAGAGGTTTTTTTTCTTGGAGCTAGTTAGGCCATGCTCAGTGTGCTCTGGGAAGCTGTCAGAAAGTGAGGAGGAAGCTGATGCTAGAGGGCTGATTATTACATTCTGATGCACTGGATTTTAAGCTGCCATGTAATGTGAATCTGAATATATATATATTTTGTTATACTGTTGTATACTGCTGTACTGTTGTGTTTGGTTATTTGTCTCTGTAAATATTAAACATGTTTTTATTAAGTGAGTGGTGTGTGTGTGTTCCTATATCTGCTGTGTTAGTGTGTGTGTGTTAGCGTGTGTCAGGTATCCTGGGGCTGCTGCCGTGGTTAAAGTGGGAGCAGGTCAAAAGGGGGCTGCATCGCTAGTGCAATGAGCGTTATAGAGCTACAGTTAGGCCCATAAATGTTTGGACAGAGACAACTTTTTTCTAATTTTGGTTCTGCACATTTCCACAATGAAGTTTAAATGAAACAACTCAAAAGCAGTTGAACTGCAGACTTTCAGCTTTAATTCAGTAGGTTGTACAAAAAGATTGCATACAAATGTGAGGAACTAAAGCCTTTATTTTAACACAATCATTTCATTTCAGGGACTCAAAGTAATTGGACAAATTAAAAAAACTGAATATAAAATGTGCATTTCTAAGGGTAAGGCCAAACGAGGAGATTCGGGGAGATTTTGTCGCCTGGCGACTTATATCCATGTCTTATGTGCGACTATCTCCCCGAACTGCCTCTGCGTCTTTTCCCCATAGGCTACAGCGCAAAATCGCCTGCGGCAATGCGTTTTCAATGGTCACCTAAAGTTGCCTCAGTGAGAAAACCATTTGCTGGCAATGACTGCCTGAAATCTTGAACTCATGGACATCACCATATTATCTGCTATCTACTATGTATCTGTGCTTGAATAGCTGCCCCGTGACTACACATCCGCTTGTTTATATACTGTGAACTATAGTTGTGTTTCTAAAGCAAACATACCCGTTTTACTAGTGCAGGGCAACACTACATTACATTTGGCATTCCTTTAAAACAATTTTATTGTTTGGTGTTCCTGTTCTTTTAAGTACAATGTAGGAGGTACACAATTCTGCTGCTTATACACACCAAGCTGGCATCATGAAGAGAGGGAGTGTGTATATATATATATATATATATATATATATATATATAGATATAGATATATAGATAGATATATAGATATATATATACTGTAACTGGTATTAATAAGAAGTATAGTAGTCCCAAAAATCTCAAGACAGAACTTCCACTTCTGATTCATCTAATCAGGTCCACACACAGGCATCACAATTTGTTCTCATGTACTCCTGCAATCTCTTTTGCCCATGCATCTCTGCTTTCTCTATTGTGGCTGCTGTCTGGCTTGCAATCCACTCTTTGTTTCTAGCACATGCTCAACCTGTAGCGGCTTTGTTCTGTGACAGGGATAATTCAGAAGCTGTTGTTTCACTGTGTCACCCAGCATGTCCTCCAGAAGAGGCTCTGATCATGCCTTCTCTGAATGCGTATACAATAACCAGACAACTGCATAGAAGCTGAGAAAATGTGCCTCTTGTCATTGCAGTTTTGAAAGGGCTAGGATATCAGCTACAAGATCAAGCTGTCTTTCCATGAGTATCACACACTAAAGAAAATGTTTGCTGAAGAAAGAGAGACCTTTAAGGTTTAAAAACTGATAGCCTAAACGTCACATAAAAAAAAAATTGCCAAATCACATTAAGACGTTGACCACAGAAATTGCATTTGACCCTCATTATTCAGTATGATTCACATAACAAACATATTCAAATGAGTCTTTATTCTTTGAAATCTCCATTGTTATCTGGTTGGTAGGGTTTCATTTCCATAGCAAACAGGAAGCAGTTTGGAAAGTCAGTAGAAAGTAAAAGTTAAAGAGAGGACCAGAAAGATAAGCAGTTAAAATAAAAACAATAGCACTGGATCCTGGCAGCTGATTTGTTTTTGAGTTGGCAGGGTCAGAGACCCTAATAAACACACAGTACAGATATAGGATCTGTTATCCGGAAGCCAACTATCCAGAAAGCTCTAAATTACAGAGAGGCCATTTCCCATAGACTCCATTATAATCAAATAATCCAAACTATTAAAAATGATTTCCTTTTTCTCTGTAATAATAAAGCAGTACCTTGTTCTTGATCTAACTTCTAATCCTTGTTGGAAGCAAAACCAGCCTATTGGGTTTATTTAATGTTTACATTACTTTCTAGTAGACTTAAGGTATGAAGATCCAAATTACGGCAAGATCACTTATCCGGAAAACCCCAGGTCCCGAGCATTCTGGATAACAGGTCCCATGCCTGTAGTTTCAAATAGAAACCCTGACAATTTATAAAACATACACAATAAATCAAAATGATCAGCTAAAATTTTTCTTAGAATAAGTTCATTCATTAGTTATGCCACCATCTATATCAATTGCTGAATGAGGTTTCCTATTCAGACTCCGTGCAGCCATACTATTTTATAACAGCCCAAGATCTACCGACATAGATCTACTACTTTATAAAGAAACTTTTTGTTGTTAACCAATAAACGTCAGTTTAAAGGCACTATGGGGAAGGATTAGGTGAATTGTTCTTGATATGCTGTTCGCAGCTGGGTGTCGAAAGATTTTGTTGTATTAACCTTTATCCCTACTGCTGGGAGACTATTTTATAAACAATCAACTCTTCTAATACTCAGTAAGCAATAGAGAAAAATGTCTCCCAATATCAAGAGAAGATAGCAGCAGGACATGCACTTCCATCACAATAACCTAGTATTAATAGTGCAATCAGAAAGCAGAGTCTTGCTGTGAATAACCTTTCTGACAGCATTTTGTGTAGCTAAAACAAAGATAAAACACACATACAACCTCAGTCTCAGCTGTTAGAAATGGGGATGCACCAAATACATACATTTTGGATTCGGCCAAAAACGGAGCTGTAGCTGAACTCTAATTTGCATAATTACATTTTACATCTGTGAACAAAATGTGGCTGAATTTACTTGTTTGCAACTTTAGGGCTATCTATAGCTCCAAAATAGCAGAATTTGTAAAAAAAAAAAAAAAAAACCTGAATGAATTGAACAGTGAGGCTATCATAAATAGAGCAGAGTTTCAAGTAGCTCAAAAAAGCCTATAAAATATATTGGGCCCGCATGATTCTAAATGTACAGGTCCCTCCCTCCAAAGGACCCCAATTATTTGCTTTCTGGTCACCTGAGTGGGCCCTAGGACCCAATGGGAAAAAGATGCCCCTTCACATGCATGGCCACTCCCCTGATCCACCCCAGTTATGCATATAAGCTTCCCATGAGTCACTTAAAGGAATTGTTCAGTGTAAAAATAAAAACTGGGTAAATACATAGGTTGAGCAAAATAAAAGATGTTCCTAATATAGTTAATTAGTCAAAAATTAAATCTATAAAGGCTGAAGTGACTGGATGTCTAACATAATAGCCAGAACATTACTTCCTGCTTTGCAGCTCTCTTGGTTTCCACTGATTGGTTACCAGTCAATAACCAATCAGAGACTTGAGGGGGGGCACATGGGCCATAACTGTTGCTTTTGAATCTGAGCTGAATGCTGAAGATCAATTGCAAACTCACTGAACAGTTATGTCCAATGTTGCCCCTTCAAGTTGCTGACTAACTCAGCGTTAGAGAGCTGCAAAGCAGAAAGTAGTGTTCTGTTCTGTTCGACATTCAGTCACTCCATCCTTTATACATTATCAGGGGAATGTAATAAAAGTCGCAAAGAGCAAAACAATTCGCACCAATAAGACTAAAAATCCACATCTCGCAATGTAATATTGTTCCTTAAACTGTTACTGCATTGCGAATTTTAATTGCGCATTGCGAATTTTAATTGCGCACTCATAAGAAGTGCTTGAAGATATCGTAATCTTTTGGAGCAAACATAACGACTTTTTCAGTAAGTTTTATTACATTGACTGCGCATTGGCGCAAACTATAAAATTCGCAAACGGTCTTTCACTGTCGGAAGTGGTCGCTAAACAGTTTCCGGGCTCGCAAAAGCTATATTAAATTCGCACAAAGCAAAATTTGTTCGCGCAAAGGCATAACTTTTCGCATTGCGAATAGTTTTTCCATTAGCGACTTTTATTACATTCCCCCGTATATGTATGGCTACCTAACTATATTAGAAACATTTTTTATTTTGCACAGCCTATTTACCCAGTTTTTATTTTTTCACTGAACTGGTCCTTTAAACAACACTCTTTACCCTGCAATCTCCCAACCCTTTTGGGATCTACTAATGAAATGTTTCCATCTCCAGGCCTTGGGCTGCAGTAACCTCTGATGTCAGCATGTGGCTGAATATTGCTACAGTGGGATATACTGTATGACCTCTGCTTTGGAATACTATGGCTCACACAGGGATCAGATTGCTCAGGCCATATGAAGCAGACACTTAAGATGGCCATAGATGTTGAGATTTTTAAAAGATCCAATCGTCATCGTGAGACCATGATTATCTCAGAACGATTGCACGAATTGTACATCAACTAAAAAGACCAATTTGCCAGGAAAACAAAGGGGGAGCTGCCTGCTTGGCCCTGCAAACATAGATAGATTGCACTGGAACCGACAAAGATTTTTTTAACCTGGCCGATCAATTTCCTGACAGATGTCGGCCTAAAAATCGTAAGATGTTCAATTGCACGATAATTTCGAAGGATTGCTCGGACTTTGCTAAAAAAACGGTCGTTCGGCAAGCAAAATCTTTGCGTCTATGGGGAGCTTTAGTCCATCAGTGAGTGTGCTGCTGCTTACTAACACTCACATCTAAATGGTTACAACTAAATGGTTGTCTACTCACCAGGAAGTTCAAAATATTATGCAAGCACATATGCAAAACCTTAATTTTGTATTCACTGTGTTTCCCACCACCAGATGGGGGTTTATCAGCTACAATGAAGGATTTATGAGCACACATTGTAATCCAACCCAGTTGTTACTGTTGCCTCTTTTTAAGCCACAACTCTTTACTGTCAGCTTTATGAGCTTCATTATATTTGTCATAGTATCCCATAAACATAATACTTTTCAAGGACACCAGCATCAACTAATGAAAACACTTATTATGCATACCTTGCTGTATTCAGTCTCACTATATACCCAACAGTTATGCATAAACATTTAAAGTGGCAATACAGCCAAAAACTTTTTTTTTTTTTTTTTCATGTTATTAGAGACTCTTTTAAACATACATTTAAAAGGAAATGGTTCTATTGTAAAAAATTTGCAAAATTGTTAGTATAAATGTAATTGCAATTATATTTACTATTTTGTATTTTTCCCCCTTTTGTTCTCTGGGCCCCACTCTTCTTACAGCAGAAGCCACTTCTTCTCTAGGTTTGTTAATCGACTGCCTTTGGCTACATTGGTTGAAAAGTCAGGACAAGAAGTACATAGAATATACAGTCAGATATAGCTTTAAAAATGATTAATTGTTTAAACATTAAAGGGGTTGTTCAGCTTCCAAACGTTTTTCAGTTGAGTTGTTTTCAGATTGTTCAACGGAAATAAAGACTTTTTTCAATTGCTTTCGATGTTTCATTTGTACAGTTTTCCCAAAATGTAAGTTTAAAGTTTAATGTTCCGGTCTCTGGTGTTTCAGTCTGACAGCTCGGTGATCTAGGAGCATCCGAACGGTTATAATTTGCTACATTTAGTTGATATAATTAGTTGATACATTTCTCAGCATTATCTGTGGAATACAGTATTCGCAACTATAATATCAATTCTAACAGCTGCCTTTAATAAAACTCAGGGATTCTGCTCAGCAGGAATAAAGATAAAAAATGTATCAATTTAAAATAGTTTAAATAGAAAAGAAAATAGAAAGTAATTGGAAAAAGTTTATTTTTGGTGAACTATCTGAAACCAACTGAACTGGAAAAAGTGTTTGCAATACTAAAGAACTACCAAACGTTTAAAGGTTGTTCACCTTCACTCACTTTCATTTGGAAAACATTGTAGAGCCCCTTCTGATGAACATGAAGAAGTGACATGCTTACTTGAGAGTTTTGGCACCAAGGTCTGCCTCCATGTGTGTCAGGCAGGTACTTTTTTGATTCAGCACCGAATTATTATGACTGTTGCCAGATACTCGAGATTGCAAGGCTTAAAATGGGATTGCATAGTCCTGTAAAATATCTTTGTGGGATTCAGTGTTAGTGTCAGGGCATCCATGTCATTTAGTTTCCCCTCTGTAATTAATAACTATATACAGACTTTAAAATGTAAAGGGGTTTGATATAAGCTTATAGGTATGATATGATTACAGGTCGCCTGGCATTTTAGCTGTTGGGACTAGTGATGGGTGAATTTGTTCCGTTTCCCAAATTTCAAAATTAGCAAAACGTGTATTTTGACGCCGGCTTCAAGATTGACAGGCAACTATTTGACACGCGCCTATTGCATTAAAGTCAATGGCACATGTTAAATTGTCGCCAGCATCAAAATGTATTTTTTTGGATGCAGCGAATTTCCGCAGCAGTTTTTCGAAATTATTAGTCGGCGGCGAAATGCAGAAATTCTCGCCTGGCTAATAAATTCGCCCATCACTAGTTGGGACAATTAAATGTAAAGAATATTGCATAGTTATATAGTATACAGAAAGGAAGCAAAGTGTTTCTTTGCCATATGGTATTTAATTAAATTGAATATTGCATGAAGTATTGTTAATTACTTGTTTATTAAAAACCATATTTAATTTGCTGACAGCATATACAGTGCTGGGGGTGTCGAATTGCTATTGCATAATGGGATTACCATATCTATTTAGAACAAAGTGCCAAAGAACCATGCTTCTGTATAATTGTCTCTAGTACACTCTACACATTCATGTCCAGGGGAAGGGCATTCATACTGCCTGTGTAATGCTGGGGAGCACTGTATAGGAAAACGGCTCATAATAAGGAAATCATTATATTAAAATAGAATTGTCAATTACTATAGTATATAAGTCACTGAGGTTACGACCTCTTCTGTATGCCAACAGAAGAGGTCGTAACCTCAGTGACTTACTGGTGGTAAAGGACTTACCGAGAGATCCTACTGTGAAAAACACCTGGCTACAGAGACCACTAAAAGATGGTTGCTACAAATGCACCAATTGCCTGACATGCAGGGGGATGCTACAGGGCACACACTTCACCCATCCTAGGACGGGAGTGAAGTTTCGGATCAATCACAGGGTCACTTGTACTACAGATCATGTCGTATATATGGCCTGGTGTCCATGCGGACTACATTATATTGGGAAGGCATCCACCACTTACCGCGAACGGATGAACAACCATCGTTGCGCCATCAGAAGTGCCCAAACTACTGGGAAAGCTGATCAACCTATTTCGAAGCACTGGTTGAATAGTAAGCACACCCTTCCACAGTTTCGGCACATGATCATAGACCATGTGCCCGCCCCTAGGAGGGGTGGCAACAGAGGCCTCCTACTACTACAGAAGGAATCCATGTGGATTTACAAACTAGACACCCTGGCTCCGAAAGGTTTGAACGAAACTCTTCCTATGTCCCCCTTTTTTTGAGATCTGAACATGAGGTCACAAACAATCCACTTTATAATTACCCTAAATGAAGACTCTGACAATTGAGTGTGTTTTTATGGTTATTTTTATTTTCATGATCAGATGCACTTTTTGAACCTCTACTGTCTGGATAATGTGATTCTCTCAACAGTAATAATGTGGGGTTGTAGATATGGAGCCAGGCGGCTGTGAGTTGGATTGACCGTCTTGATTCCTGTCGATTTTTCTCCTGCTTTGAGAGCTGTCCGTTTCCCCACAGTCCCAAATTGTTGGAACCGGCCTAATCCAGTGATAACTGAATATGTATAATATTATCTTTGACAAGTGACTTACCTGATTGTGATATAGATAAATAATGACACATTGATTGCATATATAGCACTTTTATTACAGGCTGGCTCTCATGAGGCCGAGGGGGATAATAACAGAGTATTTCGGTCGGCCTCTTTGCATGATGAAGGTCCAACCAGCCATATATGTGACCAGGACCTCGCTCACGCTAACAGGGAGGCGCTGTGCTAAGAAGTCCCACGAGAATTGGCTCCCAAACAAGCACACCACACTGCACCAGGTCGGATAAGAAATGTGGTTTGACCGTCAGGTACATACAGCCTAAATATGCCTAGAGAGGTGTGGGCATGGGACGGACCTATCATCTGCCTCTAGCCGACAGCCCTGGGCTGCGCTGTTTGGACTGTGTAACGAATCCACAGAGACGGAGGTATGATAAGGGGACTGCAATATCCCTGGGAGGGATCCCCTCACTGGGCGGTGCGCTAAGAGGTGCGGCTGTTAAATAAACACTATGTTAGGACGGAGCTTCTCGTGGCGGACTGAAGGACAACACGCGCCTCCAGCTTTGTAAGTATTTGCGGTGCTTTTACAATACCTGAGGAGCGTTGTTCCGCTGACACACGTATGGCACTGATGGTTTGACCGCTGCCTGCAGTATGGGCGAAATCGCTATGATCTCTCTGTTGAATGGATCCCTCTCGTCTGGCTGAGCTGGAGTCTTGCTGGTAAGTGCGGGTCCAATAGACTGGCTGTATGCACACTCATGTAATGGCACATACAGTCTTGACAGGCGCTAACACAGATACTCACATGGAATATGCACAGGGTCCTGGGCCCTTCACACGGGGATGTCTCACTAGCATTGTATCACTTGCAATATGGGTAGTGCATTTATGCTGCTACCTATGATGTCACATCCTGAATTTTGGCGCCATTTCAGGGTTCAAAAGGGGTGGTTGTGTTTGGGGTTTCACTTCCTGATGACGGCTCGAGTTTAGGAGACGAAATGTCGCAATAAAGTAAACTATTTTTTCACTACAAAGACCTGTGTGTGCGGTTCTTTTGTGCACTATATATATATATATATATATATATATATATATATATATATATATATATATATATACTTACAAAGCTGGAGGCTCGAGTTTAGGAGACGAAATGTCGCAATAAAGTAAACTATTTTTTCACTACAAAGACCTGTGTGTGCGGTTCTTTTGTGCACTATATATATATATATATATATATATATATATATATATATATATATATATATATATATATATATATATATATATATATATATATAGATATATATATATATATATATATATATACTCAAGTGTAATCTTTGTAAATCATAAGCACACTTTCTGAACAAAAAGCTTAAAACTTGCTTTACTGAATTTTTTTAAACTATATAAATTTTGACCCTGCAGACTATTATATAAAAAAAAAAATCTACTTGTAATGAGTTAAATAAATATTATATAATTAGTTTTCTTACAAAGTTCACGTTTATTTGGGAGTCCTTCATAGTGTTCAATATCAGATAGGGAACAAAAATGCAGCAACACCAAGGGGGTTATTTATTAAATTCAAAACACTCGAAATATTCAAGTTTTTTTTTTTTTTTTTTTGTACTATAAAATCCATTTCGAGATTTATTACACCCCTGAGGATGGAAAAAGTTAGAATCCGAAAATCAAGTATCTCAGACCACATATATATATATATATATATATATATATATATATATATATACAATATCAAAACAGGGGGGTTGTGGGAGCACTCTAAAGGCTTTAAAGTATATATATAAGTATAATAAATGCTATTGCATATGTACCCAAATAGGGGTTATTTTGTTACAAAGTTATGATCATAAAATTGATAAGCCACCATACCACGTCAAGGTAAACCCCGAATGGCGGTCCCTAACTTGTTTTATTTTTTATGTGCATTCTAGCATTACCTGTAATCAATGTCCATTGAACGCTGTTTTTTCACTGAGGGCTAAATCCTCCCCAGCCAGCAATCAGGCTTTTAAAGGAGAGATATTCCCAAAACAAACGCCCAATTTTAAAAGCATAGGATCACCACTTGTTTAAAGGGGGGTATGGGGTGCTACAACCACTGAAGCTAAGCCACAGCTTCCGGCTAAATATACAATATCAAAACAGGGGGGTTGTGGGAGCACTCTAAAGGCTTTAAAGTATATATATATAAGTATAATAAATGCTATTGCATATGTACCCAAATAGGGGTTATTTTGTTACAAAGTTATGATCAAATTGGGCGTTTGTTTTGGGAATATCTCTCCTTTAAAAGCCTGATTGCTGGCTGGGGAGGATTTAGCCCTCAGTGAAAAAACAGCGTTCAATGGACATTGATTACAGGTAATGCTAAAATGCACATAAAATATAAAATAAGTTAGGGACCGCCATTCGGGGTTTACCTTGACGTGGTATGGTGGCTTATCAATTTTATGATCATAACTTTGTAACAAAATAACCCCTGTTTTGGGTACATATGCAATAGCATTTATTATACTTATATATATATACTTTAAAGCCTTTAGAGTGCTCCCACAACCCCCCTGTTTTATCCTATTTGGAAATTTCTGTGGTTTGTGCTGGAATTAGCCAAAAATTCTGAATATTTCCGACAGAAATTGGAAAAATCATGATTCGGGAAAAAGCATTCGTTTTGGATTTTTAGTGTAAAAAAAAAAAAATCACAGTTCTGTTTGGAACTGTAGATCCACTGGACATTTTGAATGATTCCATTGTGGTGTGAGAGAAGGTGGTGCTCAGGAAGATATTTAGCAACACAGTGGCCTTGTTGTGGGTACTGTGGCTACTTTGACATTATTTTAAGTTGTTTGCAGGGTTTCAGGTTAATAAGCACTAATACAGCACCATAGTAATACCTACACACAGAAGCACCAATCTTTCCTTCCTTAAGTACAACAATACATCAAATAGTATTTTGTAAAATATTTTATTGAATATGTTTCACAAGATTTTTTTCTGTTGTATTGATGAACATAACTGTGTACATCTGCACAGCTCAGCATGTCCTCCAAGAAAACAAAATTATATATATTTAAATGCTTGAAAATTAAATTAATAAGTTATAGTCTGTGAGCGTCGTTCATCCCCCTGAACATAATTTTACTGCAAAGGGGAGGAAAGACCATATAGGCACGAGTTTCCACCAGCTCTTTAAAAACTGAAAGAACAGCAACCAGACCTTGTATAAAAAGAGGCTGAGTTTAGCACCCACATGCCAAAAGGCTAGGACATCATGATTTTTTATTTTTTGGCATCGCAGATTTCATATGGAAAGTTCCTTCTCTGTCCTAGATGCACAGCTCTTAGTGGGCACTATTAGGCTAAATGCTTGAGATTTCCTATGGATATCAAAACTTTGTATTGCCCGCACAACCTTTACCTGTCAGATGCAGGTGTTTAGGAGAACATTACAGTTTACTTTTTAATTCATACTGTGGCAAGTAAAACGTTCTTAAAGGCTGATTGTAAACAGCAAAATAAGACTCTGGGGGTCAAGAAATTCTAATGGAAGTGGAACTCAGCTGAAATTGGAGTTGCTAATGTATTCCATCCTGCAGCTAGAACATTAACAAGAGCCCCACAAAGCAAATAAATATTAACAAGTGTATTTGTCTTTCCCTAAAATACAGCTCTCACCAGTACAATTGATGGTTTCTCTAACAAATAAATGCCTAACATCCTCCTCTATTTGGCCAGAGGATATGCACACAGCAGCTCTGATTATGCACAAGCAAGAATTTATTATTCTTACAATAAACCTGTGGCAGTCGAGATATTTGTTCCCCTGACTCCATTAAGATTATATTGGAGTGGGGGCAATGCTTAGATATGCTTAATTAATACAGTATTTTGTCAAAGTTCATTTTCCAGCTGGAACAATTAATATCTAAACTAATGTAGATCTATTTTCATGCACACAGATGGCATTGCTGTTACCAAGCCTATGGGAAAAAAGGTATCAATAACAGATTCTATTTTATTTATATCCAAAACTAGATCATTTTGTGGCCACTGAATGACAGATTTGGCTTAAGGTGGAACAGCAATAGCTTTATTCCAGAATAAAAATAGTTGCTGTGCTAAAAATAGGCATTTATGGTCCTGAGATAGGTAGAGTTTTCTTTATGCATCCTGTCTTTTACCGTAGATTTCATTTTATGTTGGGAGGCTTTAGGGGGAAGAAACATAGAAATCAGTAATCATTCCATATTCTCTAATCTTATATTTATCTGTGCATAAACCATAAGGAGGATGTGGGCTAGTTGCTTTAGCTCACACGTCTGGCTTACCATAGGCTACTGTGCATTCTCTAGATAAAACATTATTCAGTTACACTTTAGGTCAGTTTATTTGCTTATCATGCCCTTGTCTGTATTGCTCCACGTTTGGCAATCTGGAAGTGCTAGGATTCATACCTGGGCTATGTTATTCAGCCCTTAAGTTTTCTAACATTTCACAGAAAGAAAAAAAAATTATCCTTGCACTTATACAAAGAAAAAAAAGTGGGAGAGAAGTTAAACAAAAAAAAAGTCCTTCACTGAAATGTGTTTCAATTCGACTATGTTTTGCTTTCTGTTGCACTTTTTTGCAGGTTTCCTTTTCCAATGGGACGGAGGCAAGAAAAAGAGATCTTGCTTTCAGATTCAAGATTTCCACCATATCCATTTTTACTGGTGACAAGGATCTGATAAAGCCAGTGATTTGCACGCAGCATTACTGCATACAGCAGTGATTATTGCCATCCTTGAACCGAAGGCGCATCTTAGGCCGGTACTTTTCCAGGTACAGCAATTGCTTGGAATTAAATGCCCCTCTTCGTTTCCTGAAAAGACCAAGTTACACAATCAGCAGGGGAAAAAAGTGTTGGAATGTAAACAACCTCTTTAAAACAGAAAACCTTGTGGCTAATAATCCTTTCAGCACATGTATAGGGAATATGGTCCAACCATAAATAGGACAGGAACAGAAAATGGAAGTTTTGCAGAAATGTATATGGATAGAACATATTTTTATCAAGGGACAATCTATGCCCAAGATTCTTCATGCCTTGATTTAAAAAGACAAGCAGAAGAGACAGTGTTACTTGCTTCTTGTTTAATGCATTGTTTACGAGGCAAGGAGGTCCCTGGAGGAAATCCAGGAAGGAGAGAAAGAAAGTAAAACATTAACAAGCTTGCTTACTGCCTGATAAACTGAACCGCATCTTCATATTTCATGCCACATTCAATCAGCGCCAGAGCAACTAGCACAGGAGCTCTGAAATAAAAATTGTGCAGAAATGAGTTAAATGTTTATTTGACAGTCTCCTACAGACATCATCAAATACCTTAACTGGATTAATAATAGCAATGCACCAAATTGCTGTGTGGCAAATAATCCCAATTACTCCCTATATTTACTGAAGAATACTAATACACCAAAAATGATTATGTGATCCCAAAGCAAGTTTCCTCTGTTTGTATAATAATTTAAAGCTATCAAAAATCCAGAGTTCTGTCTCTTCAGATTTCAGAAGCTCCCTGAATTCCATAGATCATATACAGAATACCCTACCCAAACGGAAACCAAAAAGAACAAGAGCAACAGAAAATAGGGTGGCAGAACATAAAGCAGATCAAATGGAGAGAACAAGAAACAAAACAAAAACACAGAAATTGCTTGTTTAAAGGAGAACTAAACCCCCTACTGTGATAAGTCCACACTGACCCCCCTCCCTGCCTCCCTTGTTAAGTGTTCCCCCAGAATTGTGTCCCCTGTAGGATAACTGAGTGTACATGCAGAGTGAGCGCAATCCTCATAAAGGGATCGGCATATCGGCGCATGTGCAGTTGGAGCAGTTTTCCAGATCATTACAACTGCACATGCACCGGAAGTGATGGAAGGAAGAAGACCCCTAGATTACCGAAGCGCCGGAAGATGGCGCCCGTGAGCTTCGCTGCACTCACTCTGCATGTAAGGACAGTAATCCTACAGGGGACACAATTCTGGGGTAACACTTGGCAGGGAGGGGGCCAGTGGGGACTATTACAGTGGGAGGGTTTAGTTCTACTTTAAGGCAGTATGAGAGAAAAGTGAAATAATGTTAAAATAAAACAAAAGAAACAGGAAAACAAAATGATCCTGTGTTTTAGTTCTATGAAAATATCCCTAATTTCTTTGTGAATCACTAGCAGTGAAAAAGTTTCCTTTTGCTTTGATTTGACAGTCTACTAATCTAAGTGTAAATAACCCTACGTCGAAGCAGCACTCTCATTTGCACTGAATTCTGGCAGAAAAGATTCACTTGGCATACTCCCTTAATCATCACTGCCAGGGTCATTATCCTGCTAAACTTCCAGCTCATAAGATGCACCATTCTGGTCAGAAAACCAACACTGCCCCTAACGCCTGCAAGAAGTGCCAGCCAAATAGGATAAGCTTTGTATGCTAATTAAAATTATCAATGGCATAAAAATAATCAAACCCAAAGACACCAGATGCCACTTCATTTAATTTTGTATCATGGTCTTATACAGTATATATCTTTAAAACTCTGCATCAAGTTCTACAAGAAAATCTTTTCATTAATCACAACCATATACAAAGTATTAAGCAAAGCTTTATTTTTCTAAGGATAATCAGTAAAACAAAATGGGCCTGATTACTCAAAATAGAGACACTCGATTAACATATATGGACTTATTTCAGAGTAATTTGCTTATCGTACTATTGCAAAATTGAAGTGGCCTAGTTACATTACATTAAAGGGCAGATTTATCAAAATGTGAGTTTAGAACTCACCACAATAAAACTGACTCACTATCTATTCATTGCTACAGGATTTTTAGAATCGTATTTATCAGTCTTTACTTGATAGAGGTCCACCCATATAAAAGTAGATCCAAAGCATTTTACCAAGGTTTTGCTGCAGAGCAGTGATCTCCAACATGTTGCTCCCCAAACCCTTGGATGTAGTGGCCTCAAAGCAGGTGCTTATTTTTCAATTCCTGCCTTGGAGTCAAGATTTGGTTGCATAAAAACCAGATGTACTGCCAAACAGAACCTCCTGTAGGCTGCCAGTCCACATAGGGGCTACCAATAGCCAATCACAGCCCTTATTTGGTGCCACCCAGGAACAATTTGTCATGCTTGTGTTGCTCCCCAACTCTTTTTACATCTGAATGTTGCTTACGGGTGAAAAAGGTTTGGGACACCTGCTGTAGAGTATGCTACAGGCATGTTGTATATGCTCCAAGGCAGCTGTCCTATCACAGTACATTTCTGGCCTCCAACTCAGCCCACAGTTCCTCAACTCTGTATATAACCCCCTGCAAAGTCACCACCTACTGGACCGTCTTAAGAGTGCCTGCCAGAGGAACACATAGACAGTGCATATATTCCTTAAAAAGCTGTTGTAACTGCAGTCTTGTACTGCAACCCGATGACCACAAAATACTATAACAACAATTATTCAAAATATATTTCATGCATTGATAGGGGTCCACAACTTCATTTATTTTCTCTTGTTCTGTAAAAAGATAAGTATTCTGTGCAACACTATGCAGCTTCATAGAATGCCTGAAACTTTGTATGGCAGCAGACTTATTACCCTGTGAGGGACTGTAGTAAAGAAAGAAAAAATTAAAGCAAATGATCAGGTGCAATTTTAAAAATAGACAGCAACAATTCCTTCAGGAAGGTATCCCCTGTTCTTACGCACATGAGCCAGGAGACTGGTTCATTAAGCATGGTTTCTGACAAAACATGGCTGCATGCACTGGTATGTTAGCTCTCTCCTGATGCAGCGTAGATGCTACATAGCTAAATTATACCACCAGCATGCTAGAACACTTGACAACCCTTGTTGTCTTTCAGCAATTCTACTGTATAAGGTTTATTTGCCCTTTAACAGCAAAATAATTAAGATGTGGATGCTTACTTGGAGAATGTTGTATGAATTAGTGTGTAGTAGAAGCAGACAATAGTGGACAAGCCAAGCTTACATGAAGATTTACTTTACTACATAAAAAACTTACTACATTTAAAATTACATAAGGCACAAACTGCTTTGCTGTAAGACTATTTGTTTGAGCTTTTACAGCTCATCTATATGCACTGTGATTGAGCTTATTAATAAAACCACTTCTGTTCTTAAAGACTTCACACATACAACAAGGCTGTGGGTATTTCAAAAAGATGTCCGTTCAGGACTAGGTTATAATTATTGCTCTAATATAAGATTGGGGGGGGGGCTGAAATACATACCTCCCAAGTCCAGCTACACAGTGAACAGCAATGCAGCATCCAGCCTCCTCACGGAATTTGGTTTTCAAAAGGTTTAGCCAATCATCGACTATCTGTGTGGGAGGTGGTGCTCCATCATCAAAGGGCCAATCCTGAAAAAAAGCCAGGAGAGAGAAAATAATAGCAAAAAAAACCTCATGTATTGGATTCATTTAACAACAATTTTGCACCCAGGCAATAAGCACACAAAAAGTTCATTTTTTCAATCAGCTGCAACTAGTCATTGTCCATTAAAAGACAAGTTTCTAAAGGATATCAAAATGGCATTGAAATATGCAGGATATAAGCACTAGTGGCAAAGTATGCCAGGTAGAATTACCATATTAATGTGTAATAAAGCTTGCCCTTCTTAAATTAAAGAAATCAATACCAGAGTGCATATTCTTTGTGACACAATGCTGTTTTAAGTCAGTAGGCCAGTAGTATACTTACTAAAACCTGTATCCCTTCTTTTTCTACTGGAGCTTTATCATATGTTGCATCGCATACTCTCACTAGGGTGGTAACTCCATATTTCTTCAGCTCCTACAATATAAAAAACAAGATGGTGATAGCATTTGAGTAAATAAAATCAAAGGTATAAAACATTATATAAGAAAACACAAAAGTTCAATGTGCTATAAAAGTAATAATGGACTTACTATTCTGTAAGCAAAAATGTGATTACAATTACAAAGAAAAATCAACTCAAGTAAAAAAAAAAAAAAAAATGATGGTAGATGAACCCATTTGAATTTATAGTGATTAAAACTTTGCACCTGCAAAACCCTGGATCTGGGTTTTTCCATAAATTGGCTCACCATACCTTAAGGGGCAGATTTATCAAGGGTCAAATAGTAAATTCAAATTCCAATTTTCGAGTTTCAAAATGTAATTTTAATCCCCCTATTCAAATGTAATTTAGAATGTGAGATTTATCACACCTCGACCATGGAAACAGTCCTAATTAGAATATTTACCATCTAAAACCAATGGCAGAGGTCCGTTGAGCCATTTGAAGAAGTTAATAGCCTTCTTGACATTCGAGTTTTATTCTCAGAGAAAAACTCGATTAGTACGAATCAAATACAATCCGAATTTTCGGGTCGAAACCATTTGATCAAATATTAGCCATTCAAATTTTTACTTAAATAACCTCCCAGTCAAATTATTATATCCGAATTAAAAAAATTCACATGAATTCTAAATTTGACCTTTGATAAATAGGCCTCCCCGAGTACTAAAAACATTTTTACAAATAAACCCAAAATGATTATTTTGCCACCAATATAGACCAGGAGCTGAACATTTTGTTTGTCCATGCTTTTCAATGGATCCACTAAACTAGGGTGCAAATCATTTTAAATATCTAACTGGGGAATATAAAACTATCCCCAACAGTTCAATATTTCTCCATTTACTAACAAATTCTTCAAATATCAATTTGTAAGAAGCATGTATAGTTTGTAAGATAACATATATGCTGCCAATAGTCATAAGCACGGCTGCAAAACTGTCACCAATATGTGCTCTATGACAGCCTAGGAGGGCTGTTTTCGAAGTTGAACATTTTGTAGATTTTCCCTTGCTAGAGTATACAGAAAATTCATTCACACTTCAGGAAAACACATTTTTTTTTCACACAATTACTGGGTCATCATATTTTTAAGTATTACAGTAGTGGTTAGCATTAACCCCAAACTCCTGTAAATCAATATAGATCTTTCTACCAATAAAGGGTGAAATCAGAAAGAAATCCCTATCATCTAGTCATGGCTTAAACGTGACAATTTAAAGTCGAATTAAACCTCAGGTAAAGTGGTTAAATATCTCACTGAATAACAATAAAAAGATTCTGTGGTGTGCACTACCAGTGCTTGCATTCATTGGTATACTCAATTGTTCATATGCTACAGTAAGTAGGTTCTTACCTCAGTGAACTTGTTGAGTGTGGCATTGGTTGGATTATGTGTAATTAGAAAACGCATGCACTCATGAGAGATTTCTACTGGAGCCGGACGGTTCATTTTGATCAGATTAAAAAAAATAAGGATATTGGGAAAATTATCCTGAAAAAATTCACAGCAAAAAAATATTAAAAATTTCTATAAAGAAAAAAAAATGTTTTTTTTGCAGGAAGGAAAAGTCCCAGCAATATTTTTAATGCAATCAAGCACTTTGTGAGGGATGCAGTAGAGCATCCAATGGGATTTTCTTACATAACGTATGGAAGGGAAAAAAGGGGTATTTTAAAAAACTACCTATGGTCTGTATGACAAGGAGGCACTCATTTGGGGGAGAAAAATTAAATGCAGAGTTGGCCTCCGCACTTAGTCCCCAATTTGCAAAATTGAATTTGCAAAAGCAAGGTGGTTGCAAGGTAAGAATAGATTTAGTAACTCCCATATGCTTTACTGCAGCTGGCAATAGGCTGATGATTGGAGGGTGGGCTCAAAGAGGCACAGACAGAATTCTCAGCTCACTTGTCTGTGCCAATGCTGTGCTGAGCCTGGCAGTATTCTGTTCTTATGCGCCGAATCGCCATAAATATGCAATGTTCACTCCAAGAGGAAACCTGTAAGACAGAGAAAGACAGCAAATTAATAAGAGTAAGTTTGTTAAAGGAATTGTTCAGTGTAAAAATAAAAACTGTGTAAATAGATAGGCTGTGCAAAATAAAAAATGTTTCTAATATAGTTAGTTAGCCAAAAATGTAATGTATAAAGTCTGGAGTGATTTGAAGTATAACATGTTAGTCAGACACTACTTCCTGCTTTTCAGCTCTCTTGGTTTACACTGACTGGTTACCCTGGCTACCAGGCAGTAACCAATCAGAGACTTGAGGGGGGGGGCACATGGGTCATATCTGTTGCTTTTGAATCTGAGCTGAATGCTGAGGATCAATTACAAACTCACTGAACAGAAATGTACCATGTGGCCCCCCTTCAAGTCGCTGACTAACTCAGAGTTATAGAGCTGAAAAGCAGGAAGTTGGATTCTGGCTGTTTTATTAGAGATCTGTTCACTCCAGCCTTTATATATTACATTTTTGGCTAACTAACTATATTAGAAACATTTTTTATTTTGCACAGCCTATGTATTTACCCAGTTTTTATTTTCACACTGAACTATTCCTTTAAGAAAGTTTACCTTGCAAGTTCAATTTCAATTACGTTTTTCATACATCAATTTTGATTGGAAAATTAGCAAACAGAAGTTATTTTCCTGTGAACCCATTCTGATCAAAAAGTCTATATAAAGAGGTCATCCAAAATTGTGGGATAAGAAAAACTAAAACTTAATTAATTAAAATTAATCACATTTTGACCTGTGATGTTCAACACTGGGACTGGAGATGTTGCTGGACTACAGCTTACAAAATTCACCAATATACAGTTACGTACATAAATCTTTGGACAGAGATAACTTTTATTTAAATAGCCTTTGAGTCAATTGTCCAATTGCTTTTGAGTCCCTGAAATAAAGTGATTGTGTTAAAAAAGGCTTTAGTTTCTCACATTTTTATTCAATCTTTTTGTTCAACCCACTGAATTAAAGCTGAAAGTCTGCAGTTCAACTGCATCTGAGTTGTTGCATTTAAAATTCATTATGGTAATGTACAGAACCAAAATTAGAAAAAAGTTGGATCTAACCCACCCAAGATAAATGCATGGTGGGTGTTACAGTATTGCAGCAGGAGTCTCAAGGCTGGACAACAGTGCTCTAGATACTGGTGTCTTTGATTACAGCTTCAGTATTCTAAAAGTTAATTCTCATGTAACCAAGCTACCTATTATATGCCATCTGAATCAATGTTTTGCTTGTAGCCCAAACAAGGTTTTGTACTGTTGTATAGGAGAAAAGAAGAAAAGTATCCCCGTCTTCTTAATCAGAAAAAATACAAAGGAATATATATTATCACTGTGTGATTTGTTTTCAGTTAAACCATTAGGTCACGTGATCCAGTATTTATGAGTTCCCCCCCTTATAAATAATTTATCCCACAAAGTGCTAGAGCTTAACCTCAATAAGTTAACATTAAATAGGGTAAAACTAAGACACAATTAATTTTCCTTTTAAATATTGTGTGTATTCGGTGATTTCTAACTCATAAAACATTGATTAATAAATTACTAACAACCAGCTAAAACACCAATAAGGATGGTAAAGTGCCACCAATTGTGATCGATTCACATATAAATTACTTAAAGTGCAATTATAAATATCTCTGATTCCAAGAAAAGGTAGGAAAAGCAAATTGGTAGGAGGGTGGAGAAGTCCAGTATTGTCTAGCTGATTGTTTTACTAACTGCGGGACCCCACAAAGGAGGAGAAGTCAGTGCTTCTGGAACTGTGGTCTCAATTCTATTTTAACTGGCTAGATTGAGAAGCTGTCTTTTCTAAAAAACACACAAATTCCAGAGCACTTATAGTGAAAACAGTAAAACAAGAATACAGATGAGGAATCTCCTATAATCTGAGCAGAGAGAAGCGCCCAGATCACTATAAAAAAAGTTTTTTGTAAAAAGAAACTTTTTTATAGTGATCTGGGCGCTTCTCTCTGCTCAGATTATAGGAGATTCCTCATCTGTATTCTTGTTTTACTGTTTTCACTATAAGTGCTCTGGAATTTGTGTGTTTTTTAGAAAAGACAGCTTCTCAATCTAGCTAGTTAAAATAGAATTGAGACCACAGTTCCAGAAGCACTGACTTCGACTCCTTTGTGGGGTCCCGCAGTTAGTAAAACAATCAGCTAGACAATACGGGACTTCTCCACTCTCCTACCAATTTCCTTTTCCTACCTTTTCTTTGAATCATAGATATTTATAATTGCACTTTGAGTAATTTATATGATCACAATTGATGGCACTTCACCATCCTTATTGGTGTTTTAGCTGGTTGTTAGTAATTTATTAATCAATGTAAATGAATTGTTTATGAGTTATAAATCAAATACACACAATATTTAAAAGGAAAATTAATTGTGTCTTAGTTTTACCCTATTTAATGTTAACTTATTGAGGTTAAGCACTAGCACTTTGTGGGATAAATTATTTATAAGGGGGGAACTCAGATACTGGATAACGTGACCTAATGGTTTAACTGAAAACAAATCTCACAGTGATAATATATACAGTATTCCTTTGTATTTTTTCTGATTAAGAAGACGGGGATACTTTTCTTCTTTTCTCCTATACAAAATTAAATACCGTATATACACGCGTATAAACAGAGTTTTTCAGCATCCAAAATGTGCTGAAAAAGTCTACCTCGGCTTATACGCGGGTCAGCGGTACCCGACCCGAGTAGCTGAGATTGCAGTCCCTTTTAATCATTCCTATACCAACAGTTCACTTGGGGAGAGACTGCAATATCCCACAATGCCCTCTGTTGGTTATATGAAAGAATAACAGTGCGCCCTCTGTTGGTTATATGAAAGATTAACAGTGACTGCAATATCACACAGCGCCATCTGTTGGTTGTATGAAAGAATAACAGGGACTGCAATATCACACAGCGCCATCTGTTCGTTATATGAAAGAATAACAGTGACTGCAATATCACACAGTGCCATCTGTTGGTTGTATGAAAGAATAACAGAGACTGCAATATCACACAGCACCATCTGTTGGTTGTATGAAAGAATAACAGGGACTGCAATATCACACAGTGCCATCTGTTGGTTGTATAAAAGAATAACCGGGACTGCAATATCACACAGCGCCCTCTGTTGGTTATATGAAAGATTAACAGTGACTGCAATATCACACAGCGCCATCTGTTGGTTGTATGAAAGAATAACAGGGACTGCAATATCACACAGTGCCATCTGTTGGTTGTATAAAAGAATAACCGGGACTGCAATATCACACAGCGCCCTCTGTTGGTTATATGAAAGATTAACAGTGACTGCAATATCACACAGCACCATCTGTTGGTTATATGAAAGATTAACAGTGACTGCAATATCACACAGTGCCCTCTGTTGGTTATATGAAAGAATAACAGTGACTGCAATATCACACAGCGCCCTCTGTTGGTTATACAAAAGATTAACAGTGATGGCAATATCAAACAGCACCCTCTGCACATGGTAGTGGGACAGTGGGACAATGCACACAGTAATCCGTTTGGCAATTCTCTGTCACCATCAGCTTTGCAAAGAAGTCTGGTTGATCGCTGGGGGGGGTCGCTTTGGCAGAATGTGCGCTGCTGGGAGACAGGGCTGTAGTTGTGTCTAGGCTTATACGCGAGTCAATAAGTTTTCCCAGTTTTTGTAGGTAAAATTAGGTACCTCGGCTTATACACGGGTCGGCTTATACACGAGTATATACGGTACTGACGGAAGTCAGATCCCCTCTTTTTAGTAAATTTTATATATCTGAAGTTAGATCATTCCTTTTTTATTGAAGGTTTTGTACTTTGGAAATGGACAGATCAGACTGTTTAGCCCTCAGGTCTACAGATGGATCATGCAGGATAGAATGATGTATTAGCTGATCATATTCTCTATGGTGGATTTCACCTGGAAATGCAGTTGTTTTAACACAACACACTGAAACACCCTTGTTTGAGGTCATAAAGCAAAATTTGGAGGGGACAATGCCCAAGGCTTTACCAGGACCCTATAACGTTATAAAAGCTGCATGTCAGCACTGTTTTCTGTTAAATTAGGATCATCCTTTTCCATTAAACTATGCAAATAGACCATGCCCCCATGTTATAAAACTGACAAAGTCTGCTCAAGAACAGTAACCCATAGCAACCAAGAAGAAGTTTGCAGGTGACCAAAAAACACTACCTGTTGATTAAGTTGCTCATAGCAAGTAAAATATTCAGCCTGTGTCTTGAACCCACACAGGCGATTGGTCACTTTGGTTACTAATGAACAAAATGTCCACTGTATGTATTCTCTCTCCACTTTACAGAGACATGTACTGTGTCAAAACACAGAAAAAAGAGAGGAAGTGGAATTTGTATTGGCTTTCTGCTTTTGTAAAACACCTAGGAATTATAGAGCCACGTGAAGCATAGTGCAGTGGTGTCTATTCCTCACAACCAAGGCAATCTCACATCTATTGAAGACTTAATACAATGCTGGCGTTTTGCCTTTATGACTGCCAAGTGAAGCTCCAAATGACATGGAGGGCTAAACTTAGCGGGCAAAACTCAGCCACAGCTACCCACGGGGCCACATAAAGAAATACTACAACACATGATGGAGTTAAACGTTATTAATCTTTTCTTGAGTTCGGTATTGATACCTGTAGAAAAAAAATCTAGAACAACATTTGAATAAAAGTATAACAAGGGTTGAGGGGGGACAGTGAAGTAGAAAAAAAAATAAAATAAAAAAAAGTGGGCAGCATACAGCCCTTAAAACACCAACATGTCTCCTCTTTAACATTCCCTGTGTAACAAAGACTTTCATTGCACACTACTTCAGCACTGATCCAAAGCAATTCCAAAACACACACACACAGTAGCTTCAGTGCAATGGTCCAGAATATAAACCATAAAATCACTACTCACACTACATTAAAGACCAGTTACCTAGTACCAATGGCTGTGGGTCTAGAAATGCAGGTAGCATTATACCAGGCTAGGTTTAAGGTTTCTGAGTAGTACACAAAAAAAAGGCATCCAGCATAACTTTATAGCTTAGTGTGGTCTCTTGCAGTAGTGCTGGGTAATATTTTTATATGTAATTATGCTTGTCTGGCTAAATTGGGTGAGCTGACGAACTTGTTGGTGTATAGGGTTAATAAATGGTTTGAGTGAATTCACTATGTAACTAGCACCTGATGAAGGACATGTCTGTCCGAAACATGTTGTGTTTAAATAAAATACACTGAATCAAATGTGGTTCTCCAGAGTGAACTTTACTTTTACCTTAAAAGCATTGTGAACCCGTTGGAATTTCCAATATTTCTGCACACATTTCACCTACATTATTATTTTTTAACAAAAAGTCGTAATACTAGGCAAGAATCCAATGAAAGTGGCAGTTCACCTTTAAGTTAACTTTTAGTATATTCCAGAATGGCTATTCAACTTTTAAACTGGCCTTAAATTTTCTTTTTTTAAATTATTTGCCGCCTTCTTCTGATTCCAGCATTCATATGGTCGTCACGAAAGCTACAAATTTATGGTTATTGACACTTTTTATTACTCATCTTTCTTTCAGGTCCTCTCCTATTCATATTCCAGCCTGTTATACAAATCAGTGCAGTTGCCAGGGTAATCAGAACCCTAGCAACCAAACTCCTGAAATTACAAACTGGAGACTAATTAATCAAAAGAGAATTAACTCAAAAACACAAATAAAAAATGAAAACTAATTGCAAATTGTCTCTGAATCAATCAGTGCATCTTATTAAAAGTTAATTAAGAAGTGAAAAGCCCCTTCAAACTATTTGGTCCAAAACTTTACACTTGTTCATTGATTTATTGAAAAAAAATGACCTAAAGCTACATATTTGTGCATAGTAAAAGTAAGTGAGCCACTTACTAACCTGTATTGTTCACGGACACGGCTTGAAGGGGAGCTATAAGTATTGGCATACTTGCAGGATGTGGCAATGTTTTGATAGACTGGAGAACAAATGTAAACCTGCCCCAGCCTATTAGAACATTGCTTTGCCGCCATCACTCACAAAGTTTCTCTAATTCAAGCTCTGTTGGACAGCGAAATAGGCTAGTAAGCGGTGAACTGGGGGAAGGCATGGAGCACCTCTCGAAGCACAGTGACACATTCCTGTTAAAAATCTTTAACACTTCACCATGCCTATAAAAAACAGAAATCTTGCAAGGGGAAAATGCAGCTGTTGTGGAGCAGTTTATGGTCAGATGCAGGAAGTTGCAAGGGAATAAATGCAACTGTTCTGGAACTGTATAACATATAATAACAGATGCAGGGAGTTACAAAGGAAAACCGAAAAGATGTTGATTGCTTTTTGTATACAACATAATACAGTGTAGAAAATTACTATGGTATTTACACTAACTGCTGATACACAGCCATGCGTCCTGGGTGGTCTTTTTGGTTGTTTTTTTTTTATGTGATGTCATTTAGCGGAGGGCGAAATGAGGAGGGCTGAAGAGGGAAAGCAGAAGGCTGAGGAAAGAGGGTGGATGGCTGAGCAGGGAGGGCGGAAGGCTGTGTGCGGAAGGTGGAGGGAGTTCGTATGGCTGACGGCTGAGAAGGGAGGGTAGAGGACAGAGGTGTGACTGCAGCATTTGAGGGTGAGTGATTGTAAAACACCCAATGCAGCATTCCTAAGCCATAGGAGATCGCATTGGAAGGACAGGGATTTCCCCGGAGGAAGTCCCCGTTCCGTACAAACGCCTACTCCTACCTCAGTGGCTGCTGCTCTGTAACTTAGGCAGAAGGCACATTGATGCATTGCGAAAATGTATGCTATATGTCCCCTTTAAACTTTAAGTTTATGAAATGGCTGTAGTTTATTTAATAAATAAAAAACCACGACGACATAGGCTTAGTTTTAGATTTAGACCCAAACTTGACCCGTAGCCTCATTCATGTAGGCAGTGACAGGCTTAGATGGGCAATAAGGAAGTGTGTCATCTTTCCTAGCCAGTCATTCTCTGGTTTGTTCCCAAAAGCTGACACCATCTTCATATAGCTTTAAAACTGCTGAGCTTTGGCAGTGATGAAATGCCTTTCACGTTCTTTCAATCAACATGGAAAATGCATTAGTATATTTAAACAGAGAAGTAATTTTGAGTCAGAGTTGGATTCAGAGGTATCATAAGCGGAGTCGTTGAAGCATTTATTTACCGACTACACAGCCCTGAGGCAGACTGTGTACAAATGGAGGCAACTCAACACTATAGTTACCCACCTGGCAGTTCATTTAAGGAAGTCCTCCAACATCCCACAAGTTGAAGCTGTTTTATAAGGAGGAATTGGAGGAACCAATGTGCAGGAATGATCAGCAGTTAAGCTGCAGTTATCGCTGCCTAAGGCACGCACACCAGTTACTAAAAGCAAAGGTTCACATTCTCGCACACTCAAATATGTAAAATATGTAATGTAGGTTTTTTTTAATAATTTCTTTAAAGAAAAAGTAAAACCAAACAATCAATAAGTAAATCGATATATACACACACACACACACATACAGCAGTACTGTACTGGCCAACACTACAAAAAAAAAAAAAAAAAAGCCATTTAGAACTATTTCACTTTCCTCCATTGCCTCACAACAGCTACTTTCACATAAATTCTATATACCCATACCTATACTAATTATAAGGTTTAATATCACACTAGCCTTTGATATTATGTCTGTCCAAGAAATCATCCAAGCCATTCTTAAAGGCATTAACTGAATCAGCAATCACAACATCACCCGGCAGTGCATTCCACAACCTCACTGTCCTGACTGTGAAGAACCCCCTACGTTGCTTCAAATGAAAGTTCTTTTCTTCTAGTCTAAAGGGGTGGCCTCTGGTACGGTGATCCACTTTATGGGTAAAAAGGTCCCCTGCTATTTGTCCATAATGTCCTCTAATGTAAAGTGTAATCGTGTCATGATGTGTAATCATGAGAAAACAACCCCAACCTTGACAGTCTACCCTCATGATTTAAGTCTTCCATCCCTCTAACCAGTTTATTTCCAGCTCATTTATATACACACAATAGTTGCGTTTCAGAAGCAAACAGACTAGTTTTACCAGTACATTATATTTTAATTACGTTAAAACCTGTTCATTTATTGGTTTTATGGATACTTTAATTGAGTTTTCATTATCTAGTTTTAGGACCAGTGTGAAAAACCCCATTTTTGGTCATATTTATGCAGAAATATTAAAAATTGAAAAGAGTTCACAAATTTTAAGCATCGCTTTTTGGCATTTTTAGAAAAATCAAATAATGCATGGAAAGTTGTTTTGCCTGGTCCTACACAAAGAAGGCACACACAAGGCACAAATCTGTGTATCATATAGATAAGCCATAAATAGCATTCAGTGCTTTTGCAAAACATTATGATGTGCCTACTGACATGCACAGCAACCTGCTCCAAGAATAGCATAGGATTGAAACCAAATCTTTGTACAAGCCTGATTATATATTAAGTGCCTTGTCTCCCTGCCGGAGGTACACTTTGCAACAACAAGACATGGATTAATGACTTATGTCAAGCTATGTCCTAGAGTCAAAACACTTGTTTAAAATCACTCAACAGGCAAAATTGTAGTAGTCTGCTTTGAACTTATTTACTGGAAAGTGTACAAATTGCAAAAATGAAGCAGTTCTTTGTTTATCAGGAAAAAGTTGGATAAGCTATAAAGGCATATTTCTATCAGTGGAGAAGTGCTGAACATGACTGCACAGTCTGGCATTTACCTGAGTGGAATCAGTCTAAAACTTGTAGATTTTGGCAAGAAATGTTTCAGTGTTTTCATTCAAGTTATAAAAGTTTGCAAAGAATATGCCCTGCGTGCCTGTGTGACTACAACACACATTTTAATCACAACTATAGACATGTGCAATTTTTTTCGCCCCAGAATTGCCATCCAGACTTGTATGGCGCTGTGCTGGTGGCGAATTTTTGGCGAAAGGGGTCAAATTCACCCATCCCTACACAACTACAGATATGTTAAAATTGTCAACTACATATTGCATCTAATACATTTGACACCAAACTGAAGTAATCACCATGCACCTAGCTGCACTGTGTCAGGTAACCATGTTTTTGGGCGATAATAATTATCCAAAACTATGGTTACCTGCTGCAATCCAGCCAGCAGCAATAGCAGTGCACATGGCTAACAGCTAATCAGGCAGTGTACAGATACCTTAAAGGGGTTGTCCACCTTTGAATGCATTTTTATTATCATGTAGGGAAAGACCAGGGATAAAAAGTAGCAATAACAATACATTTGTAGCCTTACAGAGCACTTGTTTTTAGATAGGGTCCCTGACCCCCATTTGAAAGCTGGCAAGGGCCAGAAGAAGGCAAATAACTGAAAAACGATAAAATAAATAAATAAATAATGAAGACCAATTGAAAAGTTGCTTAGAATTAGCCATTCTATAACATACTAAACTTAAAGGAAAACTGTATCCCCCCCCCCAAAATAAATACATGGGCAACAGATAGTTTATATCAAATTAAGTGGCATAATAAAGAATCTTACCAAAATGGAATATATATTTAAGTAAATATTGCCCTTTTATTGTACATCTCTTGCCTTGAACCACCATTTCATGATGGTCTGTGTGCTGCGTCAGAGATCACATGACCAGAAATACTACAGCTATAACTGTAACAGGAAGAAATGTGGAAGCAAAAGACAGAACTCTGTCTGTAAATTGGCTCATGTGACCTAATATGTATAGTTTGTTTGGTAAGTTTGTGTGAACTGTGAATCATACAATCCCAGGGGGCTGTCCTTATTTTTTAAAATGGCAATATTCTATTTAGTACTACCCAATGGCACATACTACTATAATAGTAGTAAATTAATAAGTATATTATTATGAAAATGGTTTATTTACCTGAAGCAGGGTTTTACAAATGAGCTGTTTTAGGCAATTTATAGAGACCTACATTGTTTGAGGGGTATAGTTTTCCTTTAAAGGTGAACCACCTCTTTAACTGGCTAATTAAATTCAGATCACAACAAGGATTTTATGGTCTGTAGTGAGCATAGGTCAGACAACAATCACTATAGGTCACTGGATCGCCAACAAGTCTAGTATAGTATAGTCATAGTATATTAGATGAACAGCCAATAAAGAGGATATTTAAAAAACCTTAACATAAAGGGTTTATCCTTATTTAACAGTGAAAACTTTCACACAAATGCTTTAAAAAGTGGAGCCAGGGGTTAAATCAGGATATATCAATTATATTACTGGGAAAGATTTATAGCAGCAAATTCCTGCTAATCTTCCTGACAAGCTTTATCTGGATGTATTACCTTCACAGTTGTACATGCAGTGCCCAGTTTGGCAGCCACAAGTCTTCCAATAAAACAAACTTCAAATCACGCTGAACTGAAGAAAAAGGACAATCGCCTCATTCTTTGGCAAAGGCAGCCTGTACCTGAATAATCAGGTTTCCGCGTGTTTAATTCCAACGCTGACACGTGAGTGAAGCTGGGCCAGGAATTCCTGGCAGAGAAATGAATATGCAGGATTGCTCCGGCCCCCGCCCACATCTTCCTCCCCTTACCTCAGACCTCTCCAAAAACATGCAGTTGTACAAGGGCCATTTGCTGCACTGGCTTGACTCGTACAGGCAGGGCCGGTGAAGAGGGTTACAAAAATGCAGAAGTATGGAAAAGGTTAGGGCATTCACCCAGTCAGATCCCAGCATGAAGAAAACCTTTCACAGCCATTCCTCATGTAAAACATTTAAGCAAAGAAAGGTCGATAGATTTTCTTTTTAGTCCACTACAGAAATGAAATATGCAAACTAGCGTCCATAATGAAATATAAGACCGCTCTTATTTTGCACCTGTTCCAATTCCACATCAAAAGTCCTTGTCAGAGAACTATCCGGTAAACAGGGGTGGACAAGTTCTGAAAGCTGTCAAGAAATATTTGGTGTCACAAATGTCAAGCAACACTTCTGAGAAACTTCCCCCCACAGGGAACCACCCATAAGCAAGATCTTGTTTCCTGCTTTCAGAGAGAAGTTATCTGCCATTACTCATGACAATAACCCAGCAATAAAACAACTAAAAACATTTACCTTCAAACTAAATTATTTCTCTACTTAAAAAAAACTGCAAACCTCTAAGAAAATAAACTTTTTTATTATCTATCATAACATTGTCTTTGAATGCTATTTATAATTTTGGCATAAAAGTATTTACCTGATGCGATTACATTGCCTTTCTTAACCTTGTGTTCCTCTATGAGGGGGCTTCCATATTTGTGCAGCAGTAGTCCATTAGCAATAGAAACAGTCGGGTTGGCAAAACAGTCGGGTTGGCAAAACAGTCGGGTTTAAGAACTACCACCACTATGCATTATGTAAAGAGTTGGAATGGTGCTGGCTTTATGCTGAAAAAGACAAAGCAAAGTGCCTGAACAGATAATACGGATTGTAATAGATTGTTTTGGAGGAATATTGGTTAGTAGATTTTTTTTCTTTTACACTTTAGTCAGGGGACAATTTTCAGAACCCATCCCAGCCTTTGGGATGCATTGGAAAGTTGCCTGAAACATAGGTCTGATAGGGCATTATTTTTGAACATTCTCTGAACACTCTACTTTGGCTAAATGGAAGCAAACACAAAGCTCCAGCTCCAACCACAAATGTTCAGACCCAGATTGTGGACTAGTTTTTAGCTTTTATCTCCTCCAGGATGAATCAACACCATATCAAGCTCAACCTGGCTAAAACCAAGCTCCAAACTTCAGTAAGGCGTTGGCTGAAACTCACAAATGTGTGAAGGTGTGATCCAGTCACAATAGTACCATGATTTTTGAAGACGCCAGGGTAAGGATTATTTGCATTCTTCTTCTTTTAAGATTTCAAATTAGGGTCACTGACCCCATTAAAAAAATGCTCTGTTAAAACTACACATCTATTATTATTGCTACTTTTTAAAACTCGTCCTATTCATATTCCAGTTTCTTATTTAAATCAATGGATGGCTGCTAGGGTAATTTGAATCCTAGAAACCAGACTGCATAAATTGAAAACTGAAGAGCTTGCAAGCCCTACTAACATTTTGAAAACTTTATAAAATCCAATGGGGAGGGTAAGATTCTGACACATAAGCATCCGCTGCACAGAAACATTTCCTAACAAGCTGACTTTCCAAACAAGGTTGCACATAAAGAAATTACATTGGATTGGATGTTTGAGGTAATTCAAAAGCCTAAAAATGATGAATATCTCTACTGTAGCAGCAAAGGTAATTGGTAAATAGTTTATGCAAAGTTCTGTTAAAATAGTCAAATTGTAAACCTATACATGAAAAAATAAAAGAAAGGACCAACAACAATTTTCAGTACTTATTTTTAAACTCAAGTTTAAAAAGCATGATGGGAAATGTAGTCCAGATGCAAATGGCGACCTAAGGTTTAGAAACACTGGTTTAAAACCGAATCTTTACAGGAAAGCATGGTGCGTTCATTTTAAGAACATCTATATCACTTCTGCAAATTACCACGCAGAAGTTATGGAGTTCTAAAACGAAAAATGCATTTCCTAAATGTGTTAAAATAACACTTGAATTTGCACAGATAAACTAAACTGCTTTCCTGTGCATTGTGAAAACCCCAGTGAGGCACAGTCAAATCTACCAAGTTACATGTGATAAGGCATGGGGTCAAGCAACGTTGAGTTCCAACAGTTAGGCACAAAGTCCAGAATTCTAAATGATCGGATCACTTGCATTTCCCTGAACACATTTAGAAATATAAAGAAATAATATTGCCATTGCTGAACACCAACAGAGTAAACAACACTATGAATGCTAAAAGAATCTATAATATAGTAACATTCAGAGACATTTAAGGCTTCATGGTATATGTCTCTGCATTGAAAGGAAGCTGCACCTGGTTTCCTGTAATTAGGCAACTGTAACAAGTATGGCAATGCCCAGATCACATTGTAACAAGTGCAAAACAGTACAATTTCTAAAGAGACATACTAACATTGTATAACAATGTAACAAAATAGAAATTTTAAATTAGAATTAAAGACAAAGTGTAGCTAAGATCACGCTGATTTTAACATACCCACAGGCTTCACTAGAAGAATTAGGGCTCTTACACATGAGCGTTTTTACCTGCGCTCCCCTGCGTTCCGTTTTTCGGCGTTCAGCCGCAGGGGAGCGCAGGAATAGATGCATTTCATTATTTCAAATGGGGCTGTACTCACACAGGCGAGTGTAGGCGCCGAACGCAGGAAAAATGCAGCATGTTGCGTCTCAACCTGCGTTCGGCGCCTACATGCGCCTGTGTGAGTACAGCCCCATTTGAAATAATGAAATGCGTCTATTCCTGCGCTCCCCTGCGGCTGAATGCCGAAAAACGGAATGCAGGGGAGCGTAGGTAAAAACGCACATGTGTAAGAGCCCTTACAGACAGCTGTGTACCAACACAAAACACATTTTATTTATAAGATTTAAATGTGTCATCACAATTCCCCAGTTATCAGGTAGTAATCAAAGGCCATCCTTTTAATATACACAGGAATATAGAATAGTAAATCATTTTACAAGGTACAGTTACGTATAAAGCCAAATTAGCATATCTTCTGCATACAGAATAAAAATGTCCATATCTCTTTCTTCCTTTGTTTAGATAGAGTGGGAGGATGAGTAATATATGATGATCAAAGTCATCTCTAGGCTATTGATTCAAAACTGAAAAGCAAGAAACTACCGATGGTGCTTTTGTCACTTCCAGTCGAGAAGGTCACAATGTTCCCATGTACAATCTGATTCACTGAGAGTCAAGCCTCCAGAGGATGGGAGGGGGCAATTGTACCCCGAGGGTGGAAGATCACAGAAGAACTGTTGTACTAACAGCAGTGCCAGTAGGCCCAGCCACAACTTAAGTATATAAGGCTACTACCTTGTAATGCACATACTGTAACTAGTTATAATTAGCCAGAAAACACATGCTTTGCATCTAATTTAAACAGGAGAACATTTTGTACATCTGTACTATCAACATGCTGGTTCACGTGACAAGGCTACTGTATTGAGAACAAATGGTCATTAACAATCCAGCTTCTAGGTTTGGTATCATTAAAAACTACATCTAAACTAGATACTAGTTACTGAAACTAGCAACTGGATCTTGTACTGAAAAAATACATCAAAAAAGTTTAAAAAAAAACATAATAAATGAGAAAAACAGTCAGCTGGGAAGCTTAAGCACCAAGACTTCCCAACAAGCATTATTCATGGACAGCTGTTCCAATACAGGGATGTAATCCATTATCCGAAAACATGTTATCCAGAAAGCTCTGAATTATGTAAAGTCTGTCTCTCATATACTTGATTATAATCAAATAATCCAAATTTCTAAACATTTCCATTTCTCTAATAATAAAACAGTACATTGTACTTGATGCAAACTAAGTAATAATTATTCCTTATTGGATACAAAATCAGCCTATTTGGTATATATAATGTTTACATGATTTTCTATTAGACTTAAAAGTATGAAGATCCAAAATACAGAAAGATTTGTTATCTAGAAAACCCCAGTTCCCGAGCATTCTAGGTAACATGCCCCATGCCTGTACTGGTTTTAACACCCCTTAGCCCAATTCAGAAAGTGCATCTTGAACACAACAGATTCTGCTCCACATAGACCAACCCTCACAAGTACTATACTGCAATACTTAAAGGAACAGTAACACCAAGAAAAGAAAGTGTTTTAAAATAATACACATATAATGTAGTGTTACAGTGAACTGTTAAAACTGGTGTGTCTTCTTCAGAAACACATATAGTTTATATAAACTGTGCTGTATAGCCATGGGGGCAGCCATTCACGTTGCAAAAAGGAGAAAAGCGCAGGATACATAGCAGATAACAGATCAGCTCTGTAGTATGCAATAGCATTCTTCAGAACTTCCCTGCAATCTATTATGTATCTACACAATAGATACACGATAGCTACACAGCAGCTGGTTTATATAAACGAATATGTAGATATGTATGTAATAGACTGTAGATGGTGTCTAGGACAGTTAGTAGGGTGCCGGCAGATATAACCTATTATACTTAAAGGGGGAACGTTTTTCTAATACTGAAGTGTAAAGTTAAAATTTTCACCTTCTAAAGTAGGTCTGGGAAAGGGGGGGTTGCAGACTATTTAAATGTTCTAAATTGATACATTTAGTGGATACATTTCTTTTTGTTGGGCCTGCTGAGCAGAATCCTCGAGTTTCATTAAAGGCAGCAGTTAGTATACAAGTAGATAATAAAGAGTTGGCACATGGCAGACCGCACTCCTTAAAGGGGTGGTTCACCTTTCAGATAACTTTTAGTCGATGTAGAGAGTGATATTCTGAGACCATTTGCAATTGGTTTTCATTTTTTATTATTTAAGGTTTTTGAGTTATTTGGCTTTTTATTTAACAGCTCTCTAGTTTGCATTTTAAGAAATCTGGTAACTCGGGTCCAAATTCCCCTAGCAACCATGCACTGATTTGAATAAGAGATTGGAATATGTATAGGAGAGGCCTGAACAGAAAGAGAGAAAGAGGAGTAATACAAACTAGCAATAACAATACATTTATAGCCTTACAGAGCATTTGCTTTTTAGAAGGGGTCAGCAACGCCCATTTGAAAGCTGCAGAGAGTCAGAAGAAAAAGGCAAATAACTATAAAAAAAAAAACCATTATGAAAACCAATTGAAAAGTTGCTTAGAATTGGCCATTCTATAACATACTAAAAGTTACCTTAACGGTGAACCACCCCTTTAAATTTATGTTGTTAAAAAGTATTTATTTAGGCAAAAAACATAACAGCAACGCGTTTCGTGCCTTAGGGTCACTTAGTCCTAGGCGATCAACTCATGTAGCCAGTAAATGTAGCAGATTGGAACAGTTCAGAATCTACTCCTGGATTAATGAGCTGTCAGACTGAGACAGGAACATTAAACTTTCAATTTTGGATAAATTATGAAAAATGGAAAGCAATTGAAAAAAAAAAGTCTTTATTTCTGGTGTAACAACTAAACTGGTGGGGAAAAAAGTGTTTGAAAGGTGAACAAGCCCTTTCAGTGTCTCTATAGAGAACAGACTGTCACTTACAAAGTGCTAACCACACATGCCTTGAACATACTGAGATTAGGCCCAGCATTACACTGGCGGCTTCTCTCTGATTCAGCCCTCACTGTACATATATCTATACAGGAGCCATTCAGTTAGTGACACAAGGAAGACATTCTCACACTGGAAACATGAATTATCCCTCCTGTAAGCCTACCCCGTCGACTTTACCGGGATATAAACTTCTGCAACAAAACGAGTAGCACGGAAATCTGTATAGAGGAAAGAACGTGCTTAGCTCCCGCCCTCATTCGGAAGTCAGCAGGTGAGCCGGTATATCCACGTGCATGAGGCCCAACAGCCCCGCCTATCTTAACACAGCCCGAATTCCGGAAGCGTCACTTACACCTACCGAAAAGCTTTGGACCGTAGACTCCAAGCAGGTTTCTACTCTTTCAGAAAATCCCAAAGCCACACGTCTCCTCGCGCGAGACTCTTACGTCACGACTACACGTAAGCGCAGGGACGCATGACGTAGCCGCCTTGTGGGCGTGACGTGCCAGCGTAACTCAATTGGAGGTTGCTGGTAATTCGTGGTAGTAAAGTTATGTCCTCTGCAACCTCAGCTCCCAATATTTCCTTTGAAGCCATTTCTGTTTTACTTTTCAGGCGTGTGCAGGGAAATAAAAAAAAAAATAGCTTTTCCTTGTTGCCAATTTATATTAGTTTATAGCGAAACAAGGATTTACAGATTATGATAGTATTAGAGCATACCAACCAACATTTTGGAAACAGAAAGAGGGGACAAAAATATTTGCAGCAATGTTTTGACCACGCCCATTTTGTGGCCACACCCCTTAATTACCAGGTTCATTTTACAAAATGTAGCAGGGTGTGAATGTTTGAAGACATCTATGTGGTTTTTATGTGTTATTACAGTTTTGCTAATGAAGGTGAATTGCACTTTAAGCTGCAAGTCAGTTTCCCCCGAGAGTAGGGTTGCCACCTTTTCCGGAAAAAAATACCAGCCTTCCTATATATATTTATCTTTTTTTCCTATTAATAACATTGGGATCAACCATCATTTTTACCTTACCCGAGAGACTTCTTTATCTTAAATTGTAACAATTGTTTCTTTGCTTATCTTAAATTGTAACAATTGTATCAAAGTGCCCCTGCCACGTATTCTGGGCTCTCTGCCAAAAGCTTGGAAACTTTGGGGCATGTTTACTAACATTGGAGATAAATATCTGGAGAGATTTCTGGAGATGTTGCCCACGGCAACCAATCAGCAATTAGGTTTAAACAGCCACAGCCAAGTTAGAAAACAAAAGCAAAGATCTGATTGGTTGCTATGGGCAACATCTCCAGAAATCTCTCCAGATATTTATCTCCAATGTTAGTAAACATGCCCCCTAGTATCTTTTTCTGGCTGTTCAGTTCAGGAGTTCAAAGAAAGTCGGGACATTTCAGTAACAATCCAGAACTGTCAAAGTCGGGACTGTCCAGTGAAAAACGGGACAGTTGGGAGTAGGGTTTCCACCTTTTTAAAAATGTTTTAGCGGCTGCTGGGGGGCGGGACACAAAGGGCCGGGCCGTGATGTCAAAAGGGGCGGGGCCATGTCACAGACGCTAGAAGAAGTAAAAGAAAAGGTAAGTTCCAGGGGATTGGGGGCAGGCCGAGGGCTCCTTTTAATCGTATTACAAATTTACCGGCAGCTACATTGCCGGTAAATTTGTAATACTGGCCCTGGCAGGTATTTTACCGGCTAGGCCGGTAAAATACCGCCCGGGTGGCAACCCTAGTTGGGAGGTATGTTAGAGGGCCTTAATGGGAAAGGCTTACAAACTAAAGGGTTACAGGGCCTCAACTAGGGTTAGGCAGAAGAGGCTCTTGCCTAGACCACAGTGGCTGGGGGGAGAAGCCAGGCGCTTACTTCTTCTGCTGCCTACTGCGTTCCTTGCCTTGTCCTCTCACTGTTCCCCACTTATACAATGTCCATGTGCCTGCCTACGTCTGTCGGCAGAGAGCAGGTGGCCATATTGCCTAGGGCGAACGGCAGAAACTGGAGTGCTGCAGTCTTGGTTTTTACCTTTCCTAGTCTTTGTAGAGAAGGACACTATTTGACCTGAAAAACCGCAAACCCAACAGCTCTTGGCGTGAAAAGGTAGATTAAGTAGAGAGTCAAGGAGAACTTTGTTAAAAAATAGAGATTTACACAATTACCAGAAACTCTCCGTTATTAAATTTTAAAATCAATTAGAACCAAGTCCTGCCCTGACGTACGTTTTGCTGAAAAGCTATATCAAAGGGCAATTTTATCAAATTGCCTTTTATACAAAGCTTTTCAGCAAACATTTAGCATCTGAGCGGGTCTAAAGGGGGCAGCATCGCTAGTGCCATAGTGTATAAAACCCGGAAGTTTGGCTCTTAAAGTTACAAGAGGTTACCAAATACTGTTTGTTTTATATTAAAAATAAATCAATACTAAACATTTCCTATTAACAGGCGACATTACTGTGCTCTTGTAAAGCTGCAGCGTACTGCAAATATAGTCATGTCAAGAGTGGCAATATACAGCAGTGTGATATCTCATTGCTATTACTCTTCTATCAGGGGTTTAACTACCTGGGGTTCCATCAAGCCCGGGCCCGCGCCCCCTTGGGGCCCTCCGGACTCTCACACTGATGCGAAGGCGCACAGAAAACTGTGTTCGGCGGGGGATGGCCAGGCAAAAGTTATACTAACTCCAGCTTTCTAAATTTCTCAGTACCACCTGCAACATAGTGGCCCTTGTTTAGTAGGTTCCCAAGTTGAGTGATACGGTGGCCGTTACGAGGCGTGTAAATGGAGAGAACAGCAACTGGAGCCTGGATGCAACTGGTAACTTCGTTCAGGAAGGCCTTATAGGTCAAAAATTGCTTCTCATTCACCACCATCTTGCGTCCCATATGAAATGGATCCCCATTTCTGTACACCACAAGGTTTTTGGCTAGTGGAGCAAGCTGTACCCTTGAGGGGGAGCTCATATTTTGCAAAGTAATGGGTTTGGTTATACATTTGCTCTACCACCCCCCACACACACACAGAGCACAACAATATTTATAAACACACACAGCTCATCATACAGCTCCTTTTCATAAAACACACACAGCCTTGAACACTGCACACATGCTGCTTTGCTCGCTCCTCTCTATCACTTAGTTGCTGACACTCTTTGCTGTTGCCAAGAGACAGTCACCATTGCCTAGTGTGTATTGTGTCTGGGGTGCTTTGTGTTAGGCACCACATAATTATATTAAGTGCTGCCAACTTGGCCAAATTAACCCATGCAATAACTGTACATTAGTGCATATTTCTTTTATGAATTCTTATAGCCCAAAAGTGTGTTGGTCCGTGTACTGTTCATATTGTCATGGTCAACACACAAGCAAAGCATTGCAGCTCTAGTTAGTCTAAAACACAAGAAAAGTGCAATACACTGGGGGAGTGCTAACTGCATCTGCACTTGGCAGGATTGGCATATGCATTGTATAGTAAAAAGGATGTATGCCAAGTAAAATACAATACAATATTTTATTATAAATGCACTGGTTGTAGAGCTGCTTAGGTTCCCTGGGAAAGCAGTAAAGATGGTGTCACGTGCTCTGAAGGAACCCAAGGCCAGCCCAGAATAAAATATAAGCAAATTGCCCCACACTGTGAATTGCACTTTCCATGTCCTTTAAAACAATGACAGCTTTAATCAATCAGAGTGAAAGCATGGTACTGCTCACTTGAGTGTTTTTACCCATCATTCTGTGGTTAACACAGTGTACCCAAAATGATTCCCCACAAACATGTTGGATAATAAGAGAAGTTGGAGAAGCACAGGCAGCAATAACATTATATAAATAGGATACTACAAATTGACAGCTGTTATGGCAATAAATAAATGCTAAGATTTGGTATTTAAACGTACATGGTTGGGAAAGGTTCTGGTGAAAGTCTCCATGTGGAACTAGGAGAAAAACTGCTCGACTTGAGAACAATGAGTACATAATGGGATAAATGCCCACATATAAGCAGATCATGTTCGCTGCTTTAGGAAAGCAAAGTACAGTTACAATATAGCTGCACAATCACTCTATAGTTTCTCTCATATCAAATATTCAAACACCTGAGAGACTGCCTAATGTCCAAAGAAAGATTAAAAGAACAATATATACCGTATATATGTTCTAATTGTACTTAGAATAATTTAGATTGTGTGTTTCTACACTCTCAGGGATCCCCAACCTTTACAACCCGTGAGCAACATTCAGAAGTAAAAGGAGTTGGAGAGCAACACTAGCATGAAATATGTTCCTGGGCTGCCAAATAAGGGCTGTGATTGGCCATTTGGTAGCCCCTATGTGGATTGTAAACCCACCTTGAGGCTCTGTTTGGCAGTGCACCTGTTTTTTATACAACTAAAACTTTCTTTCAAGCCTGGAATTCAAAAATAAGCACCTGCTTTAAGGCCACTGAGAGCAACATCCAAGGGGTTGGAGAGCAACATGTTGCTCACGAGCTACTGGTTGGGGATCACTGCCTCTCACGAGTTGACATTGTGTAGGTTTGTTTGCATACATCTATGTGACACTGTTCTTTATAAACAGAAGGAAGAAAAACATTTTCTAGCGTTACTTGAGGAAAGAAATGTAGTTGTCCAGAAATGTACACATTTATTATGTTTACTTAGCATTTCTTCCTAAGTGAAAAGATGGGAAAAGTTAAGCTTTAGACTTAATTCTACTACATACTATGTACCAAGCCTACGGCATTCCCATAGACTTGCACACATTGGCCCCCAGTATAAAATACTGGAGCACATTTTCTGGATTAAAACCAGTTAGGGGAATGCTTTGGTAAATAAGTAAGATTATTAAAATAGTTTGACTCTAGAGAGTGTGAAATGTTTTCTGTAATTTAGGAATGGCAGACTATTTCATAAGCTTGGATATAATTTGAACTGAAGGTAAATGCTAAGGTTTACAATACCGAGTATAGATATTTAACGGGATCTTCCCAGATCAAATACATCACTCATTAACCAATGATCTGCATTAGTGCAGCTGCATAGAACAATGCAAATATGTAAGCACACTCAAAGGTGTTGAAAAAAAATCATGTTAAAGGTTACAAATGTAAGATATTATTTGTACAAATCATTAATTCTAACTTAAAAATAGCATTGGGGTTTATGATTTGAAGAAGTGCTAAAACCACATTTGAGAAGCACTAGGATTTTTGGCAGTATTTCTTCAAACACCAGATCATCTAAGGCACACAAGCAAGTACGTCAACTCCTTAAAAGCCGAGTTTTCTCAGTATGCCTCAAAGATTCGATGGGCCTAGCGTATCATTAAATACCTAGCTTACCATTAAATAATATGAATAATGCAAATAATAATTATTACTATTAACAAAAGTATTTCTAAAGTGCCGACATATTCTGCAGCATTGCGCTAAATAAATGTGTGAATAACTTACAAATGACCTACCCATACAGGAAGTAAAGAGGTCCCTGATGCCTTCTTCTTGTCAGCACGATCGACTCCCCTTCTTGTCAGTTTGATCATGCTTTACATAATAAGCTAAAATATCTTTATCCAATAAGAATAATTCGTATGTCTCCTCTGCCTAGGGAACCAACGTCAGCATCAGCCCAGTCATAGCACCTTTTGCTTTTAACCAACTCAAAACCACTCCATCATTTTGCTGCCATTAGTACTACAGTAGAACTTTAAACTCTTTTTACTAGGGTTCACCCTTGCCTACACAATGCAAAACCACATTGTGTTTATTTCTTAAGAAAACACTTTTCTGACCCCTGTTGTACAGAACAATGAAGCATGCTGGCCCTTGATAAAAAAAGTTACAAGTAAAAGTATTTATTAGTAGGGCTTTCTCACTGAATTAACCAAGGGCTGGTCAAAATCAGGCAGTATGGAAAATGAATCTGTTCACTGCAATTATTGTCAGATAAATTTTATGAAGCCTGCTCCCTTTAGATAGCTGTTAGTTAACCAGCAAATGAAAGACATTATACCACCCCTCCTAGCAATCATAAACATCAATAAAATAAAACCACATGATTTCATGCGAACTAGTGCAGAAATATATAAATTATGTTCACATTGCAAAATAACCTATCATATGAAAAGACAGTAAAATAAAAGAATGTGCATTCCCAGGACTGGGGGGAACGAGGCACACAGGGGCTGCTGCGTTAGGGCCCCATTCGCCCCCCCTCCCTGTATGCGTGTGCGCGTACATCCATGTGCACGCCTGCACACGATGTGTTCTTCGGGCCCGAGGCCCACTGCGGCTGCCACCTTAGGGGCCCCCTCTGCTGCACGTCCGTCCACGTGCACATCTGCACCCATTGTGTTCTTCTGTCCCTTCTTCTACCGGTGGCCGCAGTGCAGGAGCATAGGTTGCGGATCTGGGCCGACGGGGCCCACCAGGTTTTTTACCGGTCTTCCGCCGGCCAAGTCCGACCCTGTGCATTCCTAAGCATATGAATTATCAGGGCTAAATGCGAATGTTATTGTCCTTGGTTTCTGATAACACAATACCAAAACAAAACCACACGAAATGAATAAAAAATATTAAATTTAATATAAATCTTAGGGATCACTTCACTAAAAACATGTGAAGACAACAGATATTCCTAAAGAGACAGTATACTGGCTATTATGGATTTAAATACATAGAGGCACATTTATCAAAGGAAGAATTTCGAATTCATGTAAGTTTGCAAAAAATCCCCTAAACTCCCATACATTTTTTAAACTCGGATGAATTGAATCGACCTGAAAACTAGAATCGAATTTGATTTCAATTATAAAAAACTTGATTAGAATGGCAGGAAGTCGAATCTGAGTGCTTAAAGGGCCAGAGTATGATAAATCTCGATAAAACTCAAATTGAATGTGAAATACTCCCTAGTCGAATTTGACAGTTTTGACCATAAAAAAATTTGAAAATTTGAATTTTCAATTAGAGTAAAATAAAGTAAGTCGCGCAACTTAAGGATACAGATACAGGGTTAATTTGGGTACTTTAAGCATCACATTTTTAAGCAGGCCAAAAGCACCCCCAAGGCCCCCTCAAGCAACATTCCCTCTAAGATGTGCACACAAACTTTGAGGCCAGCGAACTTAAGAAATTCTGGTGTTCACAAAGAATTTTGTGTGAAAACACAACATTTTGTACTCACTACTATCTAATACCTCAACACTGCTGTAAACAGCTAAATCAAATTTTCTGAGGGGATTGTTTACGACTAGGTATGGCCCTGCCGGTACTGGTGACAACATTAGCACTGATGCATAAAGTAATCATGCCTACAGGCTACAGGATAAGGTGCTGAGGAATTCTAGAGAAGGCAGATAGACAAAAAAATAGCAATTTCTGGGGTGGGGGGCGGGACCAAGGAGATGGACACCTTTTAGACGAGCTCCGCTCCTCGCTCTTAAACTTTACCAGCAAAAAGCTGTTTAAACATACCGAACCACAGCATAAGAGAGCAGAATGGAAAGCAGAACATCTGAGGGTAAACAGAGACCTAAGAACGCTCAGCTCAACATAACTCAAAACCGCTTCCATTTCTAGTGGCAAGGTTCCGCAGAATTGGTCCACCACCTACTACAGACTCACAGCATTCCAGGCAAGTAATATTAAAGCTTCTGAATTTTACTGATAAAACCAGACTACTAGATGCATACAGGACAACAAGGAACCTTAACTATGAAGGACACCAAATCTTATTATTTCAGGACTACGCTGCATCGGTGACAGCAAAATGCAATTTGCACCGATATGCAAAATACTCTACAACTCAGGTTACAAATTCTCTTTAAATGTTCCCAGCTAAACTAAAGATAATAGAAAAAGACACCAATAAGACACATACCTTTGAAGTCAAAAACAAAAAAGGTTGGATCACAGAACTCTGTGAATATATATAGTAGATGCTATAGCATGATAGAGACCTCTAGTGACCAAAAAGAGGTAAAACTATAAATTCAAACATTTCTCTATATCCATGCTTTTTTTTTTTTTTAACATTTTATTACATCATGTTACAATCATAAAAACCCCCACATTGAGCCTAATGTGTTTCATGCTTACCTAGCATTTAGTCATAGGCAATCCTAAATGGAACACATCTCGATACATATATATACATTTACAAATGTACCCACCCATCTTTAAAACCAATCACAGTTGAGCAGAACTCTTATTGCATCTAATGAGCTGTTTATGTAATAAGAGTCCTGCTCAACTGTGTTTGGTTTTAAAGAAGGAGAAGAGAAGAAGGATGGCGGTTGTGTCCCTGTATACATTACAGGGGCCTAAACAAGATCACGGTTAAAAAAATGATACCCAATGCCTCTCATCTCTGAGCTCTCCGATCAACTCAGAGGGGCTAATATCTTCACTAAGTTGGATATTCGAGGAGCTTACAACCTTATCCTCAATCGAGAGGGCAATGAATGGAAGACTGCATTCAACACCAGAGATGGGCATTATGAATACCTGGTAATGCCATTCAGCCTCTGCAACGCCCTTGCCATCTTCCAAGAATTTGTAAATGACATCGGTCATGTACTTGGACGACATTTTAATCTTCTCCAAAGACTTGGAAAGTCACGGAAACCAGGTGAAAGAAGTTCTCTCCTGGCTGAGAGAAAACTCCCTTTTTGCCAAGCTGGAGAAGTGTGTCTTTGAGGTGCCTAAGATTCCCTTCCTGGGTTACCTTATTTCTCATGAGGGATTCGAGATGGATCCTTCTAAAGTCACGGCAATCCAAGACTGGCCTCTCCCCATGAGCACCAAGGCCGTACAAAGATTTGTCGATTTCGCTAACTACTACTGACAATTTATCAAGGGGTTATCCTCGTATCACTCCTGTCTGGGCTCTCATCAGAAAGGGAGGAGAACCTAATTCCTGGCCCCCTCAAGCTCTGGAGGCCTTTCAGTCCCTGAAAGATTAATTTGCTTCTATCCTGTCCTCTGACATCCTGACCTTCTTCATTGAAGTAGATGCTTCCAACTTTGGGGCTGGAGCTATCCTCTCTCAGAGACAAGTTGCAGATGGGAAATTACACCCTTGTGCTTATTTCTTAAAGGAAAACTATATCCCCAAAATGAATACTTAAGCAACAGATAGTTTATATCAAATTGAATGACATATTAAAGAATCTTACCAAACTGGAATATATATTTACATAAATATTGCCCTTTTACATCTCTTGCCTTGAACCACCATTTCGTGACTCTATCTGTGCTGCCTCAGATCACCTGACCAGAAATACTACAACACTAACTTTAACAGGAAGAAGTGAGGAAGCAAAAGGCAGAACTGTCTGTTAATTGGCTCATGTGACCATACATGTGAATCTTACGATCTCAGGGGGCGGCCCTTATTTTTTAAAATGGCAATTTTCTATTTATGATTACCCAATGGCACATACTACTAGAAAAGTATATTATTATGATAATGGTTCATTTACATGAAGCAGGGTTTTACACACCAGCTGTTTTACTCAGTATCTTTTAATAGAGACCTACATTGTTTGGGGGTATAGTTTTCCTTTAAAGAAATTCTCTCCTGCTGAGAAAAAATATGATATCAGGAATCATGAACTTCTGGCAGTTAAACTTGCACTCGAGGAGTGGTGACACTTCCTGGAAGGAGCATCCCGTCACCATTTATACAGATCACAAAAACTTGGAATTCATCCAGACACTGTGACTTTGTGGCGGCCTGTGCCACTTGTGCCTCTTCCAAGTCTAGTCATTCTCGCCCTTGCAGTCTATTGCAACCTCTACCAATTACCAGTCCTTAGACTCATTTAGCTATGGACTTTATTGGACCCGATGGCGCTGCCTTCTCTGTCAAAGCTGCTTCTAAGATGGTGGCGCCCATAGCCGCCACATGGGTAGCAGCGCCGGTGTGATGACATCACGTGTCTAGCGTGAAAATTCTAAATAAAAAGGCACCGAGGTCACAGGTTCAATGCCCAATTATAGGCATTGCTTCCTTGATTCCTGGGTGTTCCTAAATTGTTCCTGATTGCCTTTCTGGACTTTGACTCTTGCCTGAAGCTGTTTCCACGATCCTTTTCCGCCTGCCTTTGAACTATTGCCTGGAAATTGACTATGATTACTTCTGATCCCTTTTGGTTACAGCAAACTTGGACTTTATCCGAAGCTTCCTCCTTGGTCCGGAATTCTCTGCTAGGAGCTGATAGGCCTTGACATTGACAAACAAACTCATCACAGGAACAATAAACCATAACATCCACACCTAATTTACAAAAGAAACACCTGGCATAACGGACCTACCATCACAAATTGTCATCCAACATCTAACTGACTGCATTCTTCACAAGCTAATCACGTTTATGAAAGATTGAACTAACCACAGTGATAACTAGCCATAATACGTGATTAACCAATGGATCCGTCAGCTCATAGAGGCCTGTTCACTTGCGCAAGGACCACACGCCAGCTACCACCAAACTATTAGACCTTATACAACAAACTTTTAAGTTCACAACAGTCAAAAAACATGGGATGGTCACACTGGATACTAACCAATCATGGAACTGCTGACAATATGATGCTTGAATCTTACTTCTCTTAATGGCTTAACTTGTTTGAATATATTAAGTATGATACCTGTTAATTTAAGTAGTACAGTTCATTAACACTGTACAGTTCAAAGTTTAGTTTATAAATAATAAATAATTCAATTAATGAATCTTACTATCATAAGAAGAACTGAAAGTGTTTTAATGTATATAGTTATTTTAATACAGTTTGTCAAGTGACCAATACCAAAATTTATAAATATCACCCACAATTATACCCCTGTTGTACATAACAAAAGCTATCATGGGTTGGTATCTGCTTGCTGGGACAGAGCACCCACCCTAAAATTGGTAAGGCCAATCCCCACAACTCTCAAAAAGGGAATAGGTTAAAATACAAATGGGAGATCTAGAAATATATTTACCTCAGAACAGACAACCCAAAGAGTTTAAATTAATCTCATGGAATGTAGGTGGCTTAAATGCCCCTATTAAAAGATGCAGAGTCCTAGACATGTTAAAAAGAGAACATGTTTCCTTTTACAAGAGACACACTGGAGAGATAAAGATACAATCATATTAAGGGACACCTGAATACAAGAACAAATAACGGCATCCCACCCAGTCAAATCTAGACGTAAATCATTAGGGGGTTCAGTAACTAAAACATACAAAGACAAAAATGGTCACTATTTAATTGTTGAAATTGAGGTTCAAGCCTCCACATATACCATTGTGAATACATATGCACCAAATAACAATTTTTTCTTTACAGAACTAATGCAAAGGATTGACTCCTGGGGGCCCAAAAATCTAATCCTGGGAGGAGATATAAACACAGTATGGAACCGATTCATGGACAGGTCAGATGCCACATCTAAATATCCTGCTTGACGGATTACACCACTGCACACAATCTGTGAGTTTTTACATCTGCACGTCACCCACCCAGACACGTCACACACCCAGATACTAAAGACTGCACTTTTAATTAATGGGCAAATAAAACACATTCCCGAATTGATTACATTTTTTTAGTTGAGTCTCAACTTTCAAATGTAACAACAGCCACCATAGGCAACATAAGCATAACCGATCATGCCCCTATAACTTTAACCATGAAACAAATTGTTTCAAGGACCTCATCATATAACTTTGCGATTTCCCACATATTTAAAGGAGAAGGAAAGGTTAAAACTAAGTAAGCCTGATCAGAAAGGTCCACCTAAATATACCAGTAAACCTTCAAAGTAGTGCTGCTTTGAGTCCTCTGTCAAAAGTAATACTGCATTTCTTTCCTTCTATTGTGTACACATGGGCTTCTGTATCAGACTTCCTGCCTTCAGCTTAAACCTCCTTGCCCCGGGCTTGAGCATGCTCAGTTTGCTCCTCGTCCCTCTGCTGTAATCTGAGCCCAGAGCTATAAGTGAGCAGGAAGAGACTCAGGCAGGAAGTGATGTCACACCAAGCTAATACTGCAGCTGCTATCCTAAACAAACAGAGTGCTTCTAAAGATTTTTATTTTGGTATGGTAAATCATTCTACAGAATAAATATGGCATTCTAGCTTGTACTACTATTGGCAATAAAATGACTCAGTAGCTTTCCTTCTCCTTCTAACAACAATGCAGACTTTTGCACATGTCTCAAACAACAATGGGGAAACTACATAGATGATAATATGCAACATTTGGATAATCAAACTCTTTTATGGGGAGCATTCAAGCCTGTTTCGAGAGGGCATGTTACCTCTTACTTAATAAAACAAAAAGGAGTTTTAAATGATAATTATGCATTTCTACAGTGAGAACTTACAAAATACTATAACGCTTAACACGGACACAAATTTTTTTTTTAATACTTTATTACATGACAACGCACAATACAAGGCATCTCATATGAAAAACATACTGTAGGAAGGGAAACAAATCAAGCTTTACTTCACATTTAAAGAGCTGACAAACTTTTTTAAGGACAGGGCCTATTTGTGTTAAAGAAGAGTTAAATGTGAAATGGACTTTTACCCATTTAATTCCTGTTGGGCTGATGTTCCAATACCTATAAGCAGCAGCCCATAAGACCTATATGGCCTCTAGGTTCTCTTAGCAGCTCTTCTCCTCCAAGTCCAGTACAAACTATACCAGGAGAGCCCAAACTTTACTAATGTGAGGTCTATTATGTTAGACATTGGGTCACTCCAGCCTTTATACATTACATTTTTGGCTATAACTATATTAGAAACTATTTTTATTTTGCACAGCCTGTTTACCTAGTTTTTATTTTCACACCGAACTGTTACTTTAAGATATGGCTCTACACTTGGACTTTGATAGATTTACCTCTGCTTCTTATGTAGTTCTAGCGACAACCAGGAGAAGAAAGGGGACTTGGCACAGATTTAGAAAGCACCACAAAACATGTGAAAAAAAATGTCCCAAAAGGCAATCTAACTCTTACACAGCTATACAAAGGCATAATATATGAGTCTGTATGCAGGTACCTCTTCATTTTGCTCCTCTGTTTAGGTGAAGGGGGATGTGGGAGTCAAAGGCTGAAGGTGGCACTTTTACAGGAGGGTGCAAGAACTTTACGCAAGGGGCAGGTGGAAGCGTCTGGGTCACACACACCTTCCTCTTATGCTCCATCGTGCCTGTTCTCAGGTACCTAAAAACATAACATTTAATAATAATAATAATAATAATATATTTTGGTTTGTTATGAGTGTATAAAATATCAAAAAATATGTAAAGAAAAACAAAACTTGTATAATGTGCAGTTAGATGTAGAAATGCAAGCAAATTATTTATTTTTCACTGACAGGAAGAACAAAATTATAGACAAAAGCTCAGACATTTCTTGTGAAAGGCGGATGTCTGCCATCCTTTGTGCCCCTGCCATGGCGAGAGTTGAATATGTTGATATGTTATCCAGAATCCCATGAAGCCTGTTTCTATCTGACTCAAAGAAGTCTCTGTACCCTGGCATAGTTACAAAGCCTTTATGTGAATGGGATAAAGACATTCTCTTCTACTAATGAACAGTATATACCTCTCAATGGGAATAAAAGGAATAGAGGGTGTGTTTTAAACCTATAAATGTAAATGTGCTGGGTTCAGGAGAAATAAACCTGAAATGTCACAGATTTATTTAATACATTTATTAAAGGAAAACTCCGGCTTCAAAACCAAAATAAAGACTGCCCACAAAACACAGAAACCCCCAATATACCCATCATAATTACCCGTTTCTTCAAAAAGTATAAATAAATGCCATTTACTATGCTGAAATCCAGCTGTTTAACAGTTCTTCTCTTTCTACATCATTTGAAATCCTGGCAGGGAAGGAGGGACTAAACACTGATATTACAAATTGTAAAAAACTTCTCCACAGCTTACAGGCAGCATGCAGGAACTACATAACCCACAATGCATTGCACTATGATGTTCCCTTCCTTATTGAAATCACATGTGCAGGGAATTGTGGGGTTTGGAGGATGCAGTCTAAGGACAGATAGCTGTTGATACAAAGTAACAGTAGTCAGCCAGCTCAGCAATGTAGTCAGAAAGATCTGCAGAAGAGCAGGGACTAGGCTTAGGGAACTGTCAGAAACCATTAAAAATCATGAAAAGTCTGCATTTTTTAACTGATGTATATTGCAAAGTTGTTTGAAATTATGTTTACTTTTCAAAAAGATTGAGCTATAATAAGCTGTAATGATGCTGTGTTCAGGAGAAATAATAAAGGTTTTTTTTTTAGCTAGAGGCATGCAGAAGTCTAACTGATTGGATCTAACAAAATCGTTTATTAGTTCATAGCGACAACTGGACCCAAACTTTAACCATACCCCAACAATCTGGCCAGGAAATTTCATACATGCATTTCAAAATGAAGAAAGGAGAGGGAAATATGGATCGGGATAATTAAAAGGAGACAACATTTTTCAAAAGAAAGGTTTGTAAAGAGAAGAGAGAATCTGAGTGGGTATGTGTTTACATAATGCAGAAATCCCAAAAGGCATCTATATTATTAGATGATCATTATCAGTCATTAGACAGGACTTACCATTTGATAATTACTGACAGGGTCCTGGCTGTTGTACTCCTACTTAAAATGATCATTCAAGTTACTGCCAATTATACCAAAGTATCCAGTTTGTGGCCCAACTTTTTAACCCCCTTTCATATGAGCAGCATATAAAGTAGGAGCAGTCTGCAGTTGAAACAACACAGATTTCCAGCAGTAAAACATGACATTTCATATCTTGTGTGATTCCTTCATCGCTATTGATAAGGGTCAGTTTGGGGTTGCGCCAGGTTTGAAAATTTCATCAGCTGATGAATTGTGTGGCAGTTGGGAAAGTGAAAAGAAGCTGCTGTGGTAGAGTCCTGCATGGGTCCAGTTTTTGGGACCCGTACCTGACCTGTACCCACAATCTGCAATCCGCAACCCAGACCCACATTTATACCCGCTTGGTCCCGACCCGCAAGTGCCTTATCCGCAACCCAGACCAGCGACCAACCGCTGACCATCAAGAATCAAGAAGTGCTGTCATTGTAAACTGGAAGTGACATCATCGGAAGTAGACATGACCAGAAAAAAGGAGTAAATATCTCTATTGAGAAGACCCGCGGCCCGACCCGAAGAACCGCATCTATACCCACACCCGGAACTTTGCGGGTAACCGACCCGCTGCAGGACTCTAAGCTGTAGCACCCCCTCCCCTCACCTCCCCTGTGCTCTTTAAACAACAGGAAGGTGTCTGTGCTATGTGTTTGCTCTATGTTCCAGTCGGCCTATGGCTGCCAAACATAATAAGATATTGGAAACCAATTCAGCCATTTTTAGCCAAAATGGCTCACCCTGTCTCAATGTATTGCATGAAAAGTTTTAAGTGAATATTTTGAGAGCTGAATAACCATATATGTTCAATTTAGCCCAATGTGTGTTTTACTGCTGTTCCTTTAAGCTATGGGCACCTGAGCACACACAACTTATGATTTAGGTTAGGAAAAGACAAAATAGGATGGGAAGGTGTTTGGGCAGCACAAGGCAAGTAGTGAATGAGAAGCAGGCAAGCATGATAGAGGGGGCACAGAACTCCATCTCCAGGAAAAGGTTTGTAAAGATGCAAGTGTACACCCACACCTTAAGGATATGTAAGTCTTTCATAGGACTGGTCCAATAGCAAGAAACAAAACCACAAAGCAGACACAAGAAGGAACAAACAGACAAAGTGGAAGAGGGATATCAATGTACAGAGTAACTAGAGCCAGAGGCCACAACATAAGATGGGAGCTCAAGAGATGCTTACTGCTTCTCGGCTCTTACATGTTCATGAGTAGCGTGTGCCAACAAAATGATGAAAGCAGGGGAAAAAGCGGCTAGGATTTGCCCAATGGCCACTGACCTGAGGTTGATTGGGGACAGTGACAAGATTATGATATAACCCTCCTCTCCAGTCACACAGCTCCCATCTTTCTCACACAGTCCCGATTTTTCTCTTAAGGTTTATTGTCACATCTGCACTTTTCCCCAGTTGCTCATCATTCTGCCCGTTACTGGACTCACCCAAGAACTCCAACTCTGTAAACATCCCCATTGACGCAAAGATTTTTCTTTGGTTCACGACCGATTTTAGCGAAATCCGCCCAATCCATCAAATTATAGTGAAGTTAGTGGGAATCAAGCGATCATACATCTTACGATTTTTCGTCCAACATCTGTCAAAAAATTGATTGGCCAGGTTAAAAAATGTTTATCGGTCCCAGTGCAATCTATCTATGTTTGCAGGGCCAAGCAGGCAGCTACCCTCAGTTTTGCTGCCAATATCTCCTGACATGGTCTTTTTAGTTGATGGACAAATCGTACATTTAAACGATTGTTTCAAGATAATCGTGGTCTCTTGATAACCAAAAGATCTTTTTGAAATCTTTACATCTATGGCCAGCTTTAGGCTTTCCCATTTCTGTGATGTCCACATGCCATACCCTCCCTCCCTGTCAGTGTATGCGTCCAGCCCCATCATTCTGCTCCACCCTTCATTCCCATTCTGTATTACAAGCTCTCAGCTTCTCAACTGCACATTGCCATGTGCTTATGTAGCTAATTGCCAAAATACAGACAACTATATCAACATAGAATTATTTCATTTTGAAAAGAGACACTCAGACATAAGACCTGCAACAATTTACAAGTATTTCTGCATTGCTAGTCCTACCTTCAAAACTATAATATATCACTGCCCTCAAGCACTGACTGCAATAGGCAGAAAAGCGGGCAGAAATAAACACCAGAGAATATTTACTGAATTGCAAGTGCTTCTGTCGCTACATTTCTTCTGAAGCACATATTTTTATTGCTTTTATTGCATTTAATAACAGCAACACTTAACATCACCAGTTATGACAAGACATATTTTTCACAATACAAATAAACATGGGAGGAGCATTCAACGGACTTAAGTAAACAGACACCTCAATATTTACTAAAATGCACACTGAATTTACCTCAGGAACAGAAGAACTAGGAGGGTGATTTTAAGGATTTTTTTAGTCCCTTCATGTTCTAATGCATTTCAACGGGAGCATTTCCTTGATCATAAAGAGATTCTGTCGTGATTTTTAAGCGTGTAGTTTTTATTTCTAAATTACACTGTTTACACTGGAAATAATTCACTCCCATATTAAAATTAATTCCTGAACCAACAAGTGTAATTTTTAGTTGTAATATTGGTGTGTAAACAGCAATCTCAGGTCATTTTGCCTGATCATGTGCTTTCAGAAAGAACCAGCACTTAGGGTCCAACAACCGGATCAAAATGCAGCCGATATGGGTGGTCGGATCATGGGATGCATCAAAGAACAGATGTGGTCGCGATCCAATGGGATTTTTAAGCCTGCCCGATCACCATCTGCCCCGACTTTCAGCCTAATAACGATCAGGGAAGCCCGCTGGAGGGCCCCACACACGGGCCAATAAGCTGCCGACTCGATCTATTGGCAGCTTTTATCGGTCCGTGTATGGCAAGCTTAACTTGCAGTTCAGTAGTAAAGAATTGCTGTAGTTTATCAGAGCACAAGTCAAATGACTGAGGGCACCTGGAAACTGTCAAAATGTCTAGCCCCATGTGAAGTTTTCAAAATGAAATGTAAAAAAAATCTTTTTTTTTTAACAGATTTCAGTGCAGAAGTCTGCTGGAGTAGAATTAAAAAAAAACTTTTACCTTGAGGTATGTTTTCCTGCATTTTAAAGCATGATTTTATCCACCATGACTGTTTTTTTTTTTCTGTAGTTTACACCAGTCTTTTTTTTTTTTTATCTTGGGGGTGTCAAAAGTTAGGCACTAACCAGTGATTGTATTTACTTACCGGATACCACGGGCCTGAGCTTATCAGCAGAAAACTGCAGCAACCCAGGGTCCTTCTAGTAAGCATGAATCCAAAGACTCGCTGCGGAGCGTTGATCGGAGCATACCAGGAGACAGACTCGTATAATATCAATCCAGCTTTATTTCAATGCTTAAAAGGTAGAATTTTTTTCTACTCACCGTAATTTCTATTTCCAAGTCACTTTCATGGCAGCATTCACCGACATGGGTTATCCCCTCCCCTTTTGGTCATTGGACAGGAACAGAAAACCTCCTCTACAAAGCCTCCTCCCTCACCACTGTCTTCGTAACCAGCGTCTGAAGGGTGGGCAGTTGGTGAATGCTGCCATGAAAGTGACTTGGAAATAGAAATTACGGTGAGTAGAAAAAATTTCTACCTTTCCCAAGTGACCATGGCAGCAATTCACCAACATGGGATCTACCAAGCAAAAAAGAAGGGAGGGACACATTGTCTGCTGCATAATTCCACTTTTTTAATTGATTAATGAACAACAGAATGAAGGATTTTCCTCCCAAATCTAGCTTCTTGGGACTGTAACACGTCCAACTTATAATGCCGAACAAAGGTTGAGGCTGATGTCAATCTAGCCGCTTTACAGATCACCTCTGGCGGGGCCCTGACTTCCGCCACCCAGGATGTAGCAACAGCCCTGGTTGAGTGAGCTTTCAGGTCTCTGGGAACCTCCCTGCTAGTCAGCTGGTAAACTATCACGATGCAACTAATTATCCATCGACTAATCGTAGATTTAGACGGAGCCTGACCCTTCCTTGGGCCTCTTGGAATCAAAAAGAGTCTGTCTGACTTGCGCCAATTCTTTGTTCGCTCCAAATAGTGAGAGATTGCTCGCACTAAATCTAGTGTATGCCATTGTTCTTCACGTTCTGTATTTGGCTTGGGACAAAATGAGGGTAAGACCACCTCCAGATCCATGTGGAATTGAGAGATTACTTTCGGAAGAAACCCAAACGAAGGTCTCATCACCACTTTGTCTTGAAAGATTACTGTGTCCGGCTCCTATGCTGAAAGGGCATGGATCTCCTTTACCCTACATGCTGAGGTGACAGCCACCAGGAACAGTACTTTTAAGGTTGCATGCCAATCTGAAGCTTTCTCTATTGGCTCGAATGGTGAACCCATCAAAACCTTCAGCACCACTGGCAACTCCCAAGGAGGGACACGCGGCTTAACATATGGACGAATCCTCTTCAATGCCACAAAAAACCTCACAACCAAAGAGTCTTCAGCCCAGGTTTTACCATTCAAAGCTGACAAGGCTGAAATATGGCCTCTTAACGTACTATTACTCAAGCCTTTCTCGTATCCAGAGAAAAGGAAATCCACGATGTGGCAGGACTCTGGATCTTTAGGCTCAAACCCTTTGGACTGAGCAAACTGCACGAATCGATCCCAAACTCGATAATATTGTGATGAGGTAGAAGTCTTTCTGGACTTTAAAAGAAGGGTCACTAGGTCTCCTCTGACCCCCTTCTCATACAACCTCTGCCTCTCAATTTCCACACCGTCAAGGACAGGTGTGCCACCTCTTCGCAGAACACAGGACCCTGTGACATGGCAGTCTCCATGGTTTCTCTATCGCCAACTGTCGCAACAACGGGAACCAAGGCCTTCTGGGCCAATGAGGGATTACCGCTATCACTACGGAACCCTCCTGATCTATCTTTTTCAGAACTCTCCATATCATAGGAAATGGAGGAAAGACATAGGAGAACATCTTGCTCCAATCCTGCAACAGGGCATCCACCGCTGCGGCTGACGGGCAGGTTCTTCTGGAAAAGAATTTTTGATATTTCCAGTTCACATTTGTCGCCATCAAATCGACCTCTGGTATTCCAAATCTCGGAGTTATTTGGTGAAAACCCGCAGAGTTGAGACTCCACTCCCCAGGAGCTAGGACATTGCGGCTTAGATAATCTGCCTGCAAATTCTGAACCCCAGGCACATGAAAGGCTACTAGTCCTGCTAGATTTTGTTCTGCCCAGAAGATTATTGGAGTCAACTCTTTTATTAAGCTGGGACTTCTGGTTCCCCCTTGCTTATGAATGTAAGCCACTGCTGTGGCATTGTCGGAACGTATCTTCACCCACTTGTGAGATAATTCTTCCGATAAGGCTCTTAGAGCTTTACCTATGGCTCTCAACTCCAGAATATTGGAAGAGACGGCACGAAGATCCCAGCTTCCCTGCACTGATCTGACAGGCATGACTGCTCCCCAACCTGACTCCGATGCGTCTGTTGTAATTGTAACCCACTGGGGTTCGGACAGAGGCATGCCCCTGGTAAGATTCTGTCTTTCCATCCACCATCTTAAACTTGCTCGAACTTCCTCTGGCAAGTAAAGATCTCTCTTTAGATTTAGAGGGTTCAGCGAACCTGACTTGATCAGAAACTGTTGCAAAGGCCTGAGATGCCATCTCGCCCACTTCACCATCTGAATGGTTGATGTCATCACTCCTAGAAGTGACATACAGTCCTTCACTGTGACCTTTGTTTGTGCCGCAAATAAAGACATCCTCTCTTGAATCTGTTCTACCTTTTCCAGAGGAAGACTTACTCGGTCTCTGCCGGTCTCTATTTGAGCCCCCAAGAATACCAAGTCCTGAGTTGGCACAAGACAACTTTTCTGCCAATTTATGACCCACCCGAAAGCTTGCGGCCTCTTCCTCTGACTCGGCCACCAACAGAATGTCATCTAGATAATGGTATGCCGAAATTCCGACCTCTCTTGAGGCTGCTATATTGGTTATTAGCACCTTCGAAAACGTTCTTGGCAACGTTGACAGCCCGAAGGGAAGACAGGTGAACTGAACATGTTGGCCTCCCGTCATAAACTGAAGGAACTTCCCGTGCGGCTTGTGAATTGGTATATGGAAATAGTCGTCTTTTAGGTCTAACTTTATCAACCAAGACCCTGGACGAATCGTCATAATGATTGAGGCTAATAACTCCATCTTGAACTTTCGAAAATGAAATGAACCGATTGAGGGGCCTCAGATCCAGAACTGGCCTGAAGGCCCCTGATGCTTTCCTCACCAAGAACAGCTTCGAATAGAATCCCAAGCGCTGCTGGGAGACCGGCACCATCTCCACTGCGCCAGACATCTTGAGATGTTGAACATAATCTTGAAAAATAGCTTCCGCCCCTAAAACTTTCGGGCCGTTGAACAACAAAAAATATTGTGTCTCGACATCTTGGAAAACTCCAGTCGATACCCCTCCTGGATTATCTTCAAGACCCAGACATCTTGGATTTTTGAGACCCAGATCTGTTGAAAAAGGGCTAACCTCGCCCCCACCGCCACAGCCTGGGTCCGCCATATCTCATTGTGACTTACTGGAACCTGCGAGGAAGGTCGAAGTCTTCTTATTGGACTGCCGTCCGTCTCCGCGAGAGTTTCTCCAATTCTGCTGTTTGCCATAGCTTCTACCTGGTCTGGAATATCTTCGGTCACGAAAAGTATTCCCAGTTGGGGAGGATTGTCTAGACCTCTGCTGCTTAAACCTTCTTTCCTGGGGAAGAAATACGCTCTTCCCTCTCGATGCCTTTTTAATAATTGAATCTAATTTTCACCAAACAGCATCTCTCCTTCGAAGGCCAACTGACACAGATTTGATTTAGATGCTGAATCTGCCAACCATGGCTTCAGCCATAAGGCACGCCTTGAAGCCACCGACAGTGCCATGGACCTCGCCGAAAGTTTTACCAAATCCAAAGAGGCATCTGCCATAAATTCCACAGCGAGCCTTAACTCCGAGAGCATTTCTTTCAAATTCGCCCTTCTCACATTAGATGAAATGGCCTCATCCAGGTTATCCAGCCACACCTTCATTGCCCTTGAGGTAGAAGTTATTGCCACTGCTGGCCTACAAGCTGCGCCAGCTGAAACATAAGATTTTTTAAGAATAAACTCTAATCTTTTCTCCATAGGATCCTTGAATGCAGCCGCATCATTGACTGGCAACGTAGTCTTCTTTGCCAACCTAACCACTGCTGCATCAACCTTGGGTGGATTATCCCACAGCTTCGAGAAAGCATTTTCAATTGGATATCTCTTCGAGAATCTCCCCTGTATAACAACTTTCTTCTCCGTATTCTTCCACTCCGAGTGAATTAAATCTTTAATCGACTCATGTACCAGAAATGTCGGTGCTTTCTTCTTGAGAGATGGAAAGAATCGATCTGCTGAGGAACCTTTCAGAGCCTCTTCCGTTAATGTCAGCGCTTTTCTTAAACTTCAGATAACAAGTCATAGAGTGATTCCCTGACTCTCCTAGACCTCCTGCCAGCTACAGGTACAGACGTCGATGCTGAGGCTTCCTGCACTCCCTGTACCACAGCCTGCTTGATTAGCGATACTAAAGCATCCAGCTGAGGCATCACTGCGGCTTGTTGTTGTCCTGCAGGAGATTGTCCCTCTGTTGACTTCTTGGATCCAGAAGCATCTTTCTGAGTGTCACTGGAGGCAGGGAGACTAAAAGGAAAGATATAAATCATCAGCCATATACTCCATATATCTCTCTTTTTTTTTTTCAATCTTTGTTTCGCTTACCCAGAGCCTTTAGATTGCGCTCCTTTCCCAGAGCTAACCATTTCCATCTTGAAACACTTTTCCAGCGATGGCGACCGTCGCAGGCGACAACACACCGGCGTTCCCTTAAAGGCGTCTGAAGTGGCGCAATTACGCTCGCGTAACTACGCCCGCGTAAACACGCCATGCGTTCTACGTCCAAAGGCGCTTCCGGATATGTGCGTCATTTCCGGTCCTTGGAACGCATAGGCGCCATTTTGGACTGCACACGCTCCGGAAAGTATGCTAGGCCCATTTCCCTGCATATTATACTGTTAGCTTCCAGCACCCACCCTGCTTCAAAGGGTACGGACTCTTGGACCCACATCATCCTCGGAAGCTCCTCTCCCATGGCGACCTCCGCAGAGAGCACAAGGGAGGCATCGAAGAGGGGGGAAAAGAGAGAGAAACCCCCCCCCTTACGGAATACATCCTGGGTAAGCACTCCAACAATCCATATGACCGAAGGACAGGGAAAAAAAGACAGTGGTGAGGGGGAGGGAGGAGGCTTTGTAGAGGAGGTTTTCTGTTTCTGTCCAATGACCAAAAGGGGAGGGGATAACCCATGCTGGTGAATTGCTGCCATGGTGACTTGGGAAAATTACATAGATCGGTAGGGTATGTGATTCTCTAACACGTTTCGTGCCTACATCCTTGGAACTTCATCCTTCTAGCAAGCACCATGGAGTGATCCTCTTCCTGCTTCTTTATGGAACACAGCTGCACAGTAGAGTGAAAAGCTGAACTTTAACCAAAAAGCCTTCTGCCCCGGCAAATTTGAAGAGCGAAGAAGCCGATCCCTCCGTGGTGCTTGCTGGCAGAACCCCTGGGTTGGGGGTATTTTTGTGCTGATAGGAGCACTGGGCCAGGGTGTCAGGTAAATAAATACATCCACTTGGGGGTGCCTAACTTTTGGCACCCTCAAGTTAAATAGACTTTCCTCCTCCGTTAACCCGCAACTAAACAAACCCATAAAGCGTTGCAATTTTATGAATTGCACGCAACTTGTAGCGGCAGTCTTCCTGTTCTGTACGCTGCTTCTGTGCGTGCCGCTGGTTCTAAGAAATTGAATCTTTGGTAACAGATATGGTTATTTATAAACACTGGGCAAATTTGCTCCTGGGCTGCAACCCATGGAAACAAGATGATTGCTTTCAGTGCTCAACCTGCAGCTGCCTGAAAAAAAGCTAAATATTGATTGGTTATTATGGGCTACTACACAGGTGTAAATTTGCACAGTGTTTATAAGGAGTCACAAGGAGTTCAGGGACATCAGTGGGCAGAAACTGTGAATGCATTCCCCAAGTCTGACCTATACCTAGGATTGCCAACTTTCCTGGGAAAAAAATACCAGCCTTTATTTTTATCTTTTATTTACTATTAATAACATTGGCATCAAGCAACATTGTTACTGCCAGACGAGTTGGCAACCCTCTATGCACTCAATGCAAACCCACCATGGGCACCCACCATTTAGTGCAAGCCACACAGATACTTGAGGTTTTGGCACAGCTTGCACATCACTAGCAAAGAAGGCTTTTTTTTTTTTTTATGTTCCATTTGCTACAAGACTGTCTCGCTCATTCATTCAAGAAAAGAGAGTATTATTGGCATTGTGTATGTTTTATATGACAGCTATTTCTCAGTACTCCGGGGATTACAGAAGAGGCTTTAGTGTTAGGGAGTATTTTCTCTTTGACAACAAAATTTCCTTAGAATAACTGTCCAGAAACTTTCTGCACTTGAATAGGTCATTGAATTGAAACGGTCATTGAATTGAAACACCGCCACATCTTGCCAGCCAATTCCACATCAACCTTATTAAAAGTTAGTTAACCCGAAAATAAATAGTATTTGCAATTTTAGTTTTCAGTGGGGAGAAATCCCAAAAGTTAACGAAAAAAATAAAAACACAATATCAAAAGTTAAAGAAGTTACTGGTATGCAAAAGAGCAAATGATTTTCAAGCTGAAATGTAAGTCGTATAAATAATAATAATAAATAAGGTGAAGCTAAGAACAGCATGAAATATTTGTCACTATCCACTCGCTCATCATTTATACACATCATCTTCTACAAATAGGTCTTCAGTGCATCACGGTTTGAACTAGTTTTTAGTACATTTGTACGAAAGATGTGCATCTAAACAAAGAACACCAAACAAACTGACAAAAAGCCTTAAGGATTTATTGGTTCTGGTGCATATAATTAAACAAGACCTTATTTTCTCATTGCATTTACTGATTTAAACCAGTCTCCCTGTACCAAACACAGAGCAGGACAATCTCTTTGGTATTTAAGGTTTAGGGAATGTCAGTGTATGAACTCTAAATACCCTGATATAGTGCATCCATTGTACAGAGGTGTTAAATGTGTTCTCATTCCCAAATTTAAACTCAGCCATAGGCTAATCTTGTGGATTGCACTGCACAGCTTCTGTGCTGATCCCAGTAATAAATATGCATCAGTGATTAAAGCAACACTATGGGGCCCATTTACTTAGTTTGAGTGAAGGAATAGAGGAAAAAAAGTATGAATTTCGAATATGGCTACTTCGACCACCGAATGGGCTACTTCGACTAAGACCTTCGAATCGAACAATTCGAACTAAAAATTATTCGACTATTCAAAATACTGTCCTCTTTAAAAAATTCTTCGACCCCCTAGTTCACCACCTAAAACCTACCGAGGCCAATGTTAGCCTATGGGGAAGGTCCCCATAGGCTTCCTAACAATTTCCTGATCGAAGGAATATCCTTCGATCGATGGATTAAAATCCTTCGAATCGTTTGATTAGAAGGATTTAATTGATCGAACGATTATTCCTTTGATCTTTGATCGTAGGAATAGCGCAAAATCCTTCGACTTCGAAGGATTTTACTTCGACGGTCGAATATCGAGAGTTAATTAACCCTCAATATTCAACCCTAAGTAAATGTGCCCCTAAGTGAGAGGATAAATGTAGTAGTGATTCCTATGGAATGGTTTAAAGGAGTGGTTCACATTTTAGTTAACTTTGGGTTATTCTAAGCAACTTTTCAATTTGCCTTCATATTTTTATAGTTTTTGAATTATTTGCCCTTTTCGTCCGTTTGCAGCTTTCAAATGGGAGTCACTGACCCCATCTAAAAACAAATGCAAGACAACAAATTTATAGTTATTGCTACATTTTAGTATTCATCTTTCTATTTGTGGTCTCTCCTAATCATATTCCAATCTCTCATTCATATCAATGCATGGTTACTAAGGTAATGTGGACCCTAGTAACCAGATTGCTGAAATTGCAGAAATGAAAGCGGCTCAATAAAAAGCTAAAAATAACCCAAAAACCACAAATAATAAAAAAAATGAACTAATTGCAAATGGTTTCAGAATAGCTCTCGATACATCACACTAAACTTAATTTAAAGGTAACCAACCCCTTTAACAAACAAAAAAGGAGCAAGCTTGTAAATTTGTTATTTAAACATTTATATACACACTGCATACAGAGCAAGCTGTTGCAAGTAAAAATTTTGGACTGAACATCGAGCAAACAATAATTAAACAGTACCAAGGATATCATTGCTATATAGATAGCAAATTATGAGAGGGCCCAAGAAACCAAAAAAAAAAAAAAAATAATATCCTATATAATTTAATTTAAACCAATAGGTGTCCAGGCATATGAGCAGAATACGTTGGCAGAGGAAGTAAACATAAATATCAGGGACTAGCTGAAATGTTCTTATATGAACCACATTTAAATATAATAAAAATGTTGGGGAGCTACACAAGTTAGAAAAAAAATTCCTAGGGGTGCCCAATAAGCACTGTAATTGGCTACTGGTAGCCCCCTATGTGGACTGGCAGACTACAAGAGGGTCTGTTTGGCAGTACACCTGTTCTTCCCCCAAAACTTGCCTCCAAGTGAGACATTCAAATATAAGCACCTGCTTTGAAGCCACTGGGAGCAACATGAAAAGGCTTGGTGAAAAACATGTTCAACATGGCCACCAGTTGGAGATCACCGAGCTAAGGCTTAGGATAAGTACTATTTGTTGTGCACGATCTGTTGTGGCTATAAAATATCCAACCATAAACAATACTTAAAAAATGGTCTCTGTTAAAACACTCAAATCGCATATTAGCTCAAAAATGCATACAAATGCATTTTTGAGTGATTACACAATTTGAGTGTTTTAGCAGATACAGTTCTCAGTATTGTCTATGGTTGGGTATCTTCTGCCATTGTGTAGCTGTGGCAAATAGCACAGTGTGTCATTACCTTAAGCAAATTGAAGGCATAGTGAAGTCTGCACTATAGGTGCAATCTGTAGGAGGGCAGGCCTTATGAAAGTAATACGATGCCCCTGGCTGTGAGCAAAGAAGACAAGAGGGATGTATGAAAATAGTTAGTAGACTGTGTATAATGGGTAGGGGCAGCTAGAATGGTTTACAGTAGCAAGAGAGGAAACTCAGATACAGCAAAACGACAACTGTGATGGATCAGCAAATAATGCTAGCAGTTTCTGAAAGGACAGACGGAACTAAATGACAATTTCCATAGAAATACAAACTGTATTGAAAACCATTGATGTAAAGAAAACATTAGAAACTATAGTGAAATTTAATGCATAGTAGACTTACAGTAGCATACAGTATTGTACCAGGCTTCCATTTGTAAAACAAATTGGGAAAGAACATCCGTTTAGAAAGAAGCAGAATGAATATTATCTTTTAATTAAAAAGCAGCATCAGTCAGTCTGCTGGGGAGAATGAGGTCATGATGCCTGCGTGCTTACTTTGAATAAATATGTGCCGCACTATTACATCACGTACCCTTTAACATGCTCCCACTTACCATTTACTGGTCAAAAGTAGTAAGGCAACAACAGAGAGAACTAAGAGAGAATTAAGCGGTTGTTGCATGGATTAATATGTATGTATGCTTGCAAAACTAGGTCCCTTGCTTTACAGGTAAATATACCATACATGACTTAATGTGTTAATTTTACTTAGAGGTGTAGTAAAACTTCAGATGTTTACATCTGCTCATCCCATCTTAGCAGTATATGTTTCTCTGCTATATATAAAACAAGATACAAATGTGAAGAATAGACCTTTATGAAGCTGCAAATGAAACATCAAATATTTCCTTCTTCATCCTCTGTGGGAACTACACACACACACACACAACATCCCTTACACTGTAAGAGAAGGATGATGTTCTGAGTGTGCACAGGAGGTATAAAAGTGGAAGCTATTTTATAAAAGGAGAATGGATTTTCACCCAATTTCATTTTGCCACATCTGAATCATTCTGCTGCAGTGTTGGGAAGAACTGGGAATGAAGGTGCATTTTGCTGCCCACAGGTTCCATCGTCACTTAGTCCTGCATTTTCCCCAAGTGGAAGGCCTGTACAGCTGCTGGATTCCTCTTGTGTGACAAGTTGGCCTGGAGGGGCCTCTAAGGATTTACACAGGTCCTGAACCTTCTTGTTCAAGTCATTCCGTTCTGTCTGTAAAGCCCGACAAAGCTTCTCAAGTTTCTGGATCTTGGCTTGCAAAGCCTCTTGCTCTTTGTCTCGCAGGGTTTTCTGAAAAGAAAGAGCCAAATTACACATATATGCATTATAGAAGTGGATACAATAGATGTTTCAAGGCAGCCCTAATCTCAATCTACTGAAGCCTCTGTGGAGATGCACAAGCATCACCTGACTATCCTGAACAATCTGGAGTAAATCTGTCTGAAAGAATGGGCCCATACCACTCCTTAAGAGTGCAGACTGGTACATAATTATCCTGGAAGTCTTAAAGTTCTTAATGCTGCAAAAGATGATCTAGACAGAACATATTAAAATGTAGGCACTAAATATTTATACAAACATATAAAGTGGATATTGGGGGGGGGTGCAGTTAGACACCCCTCAGTGACAAATTGAATACCTCATACCTTGTACTCTTCCTTAAAGGGATACAGTCATGGGAAAACATCAGTGCTGCGCCAGCAGAATTCTGCACTGAAATCAATTTTTCAAAAGATTTTTTTTATATTTCATTTTGAAATCTGATATGTGACATTGTGCTCTGATAAACGTCAGTCACTCTTTATTGCTGTACTGCAAGTTGGAGTGATATCACCCCCTCACTTCCCCCCCCCCCAGCAGAACAACGAGAAGGTAACCAGAGAACAGCTCCCTGGTAGATCTAAGAACAGCACTCAATAGTAAAAGCCAGGTCCCACTGTGACACATTCAGTTACATTGAGTAGGAGAAATAACAGCCTGCCCGAAAGCAGTTCCATCCTAAAGTGCTAGCTCTTTCTGAAAGCACATAAACATGCAAAATGACCTGAGATGGCTGCCTACACACCAGTATTATACATTTAAAAAAATACACTTTGTTGTAATATTGGTGTGTAGGCAGCCATTTTGCCTAGTCACGTGCTTTCAGAAAGAGCCAGCTCTTCATGATTGAACTGCTTTCAGACAGGCTATTGTTTCTCCTACTCAATGTAATTGAAAGGGCCGCAGTCGGACATGGATTTTTACTATTGAGTGCTGCTCGTAAATCTAAATAAATGTATATCAAAAGATATATGTGCCAAGGCTTTTCATTAGTTTTTCATTAGTTTCATTAGTTCTCTCTGAAGCTTCTTGATCTTTCTTGGAATGAACGCAAGATGGAAGTCCCAGGGAGAGGTGAGGGCGTCTGCCGCCAGAGGGTCCTTGGACCTTGCAAAGAAGAGAGGAACTTTACGATTGTGATGTGATCGACCTCTGGCGTCCCCCATCTTTGAGTGATCTTGTGGAAGATGTTGTCCTTTACAGGCCACACGCAGCGATCTAGGGATTGTCTGCGGAGATAATCTGCTTCCCAGTTTAAGAGACCTGGAATGAAGATGGCTGACAGGCGAGTCGGATTGCCCGTATCTCAAAAAGGTTGATGTGAAGACATTGTTCCGATAAGAGACCAGCGACCCTGCGCTGACCGACCCTCTGATGCATACTGATGCACTGCTCCCCAACCGGAGAGGCTTGCGTCTGTGGTGAGCAGTCACCATTGTGGATCCCCTAGGGGTCTGCCCCGGTCAACTGACTGGTTTGCATCAACCAGAGAAGAGAGACTCGAGTCCTGCGAGATAAACAAAATTCCAGGAGAAGGGATTTGTGCCTCCAGGCCACAAGAATATTCCACTGAAGCTCTCTGAGGTGATGCTGGGTGAAGGGAACAGATTCTATCATCAAAACCATGACTCCCAACACCTTCATGTAGAATCTCGCGGAGTGAGACTTCGGGAGGAGAGACCGCACGAGGGTCCGTAGATGCTGGACCTTGTCACTGGGACAGTTTGTGTCTGGGTGTTGAACTGCATCCAGAGGAAGACCATGGATTGGCTTGGGGTTAACGAGGACTTGTCCAGGTTGATGAACCAACCAAACTCCTGTAATCGAACCATGGTGAAGTGCAACGCCTGCTGGGCCACTGCAAATGAAGGTGCCTTGATCAGGAGATCATCCAGATAAGGAGTTATGGAGATCCCCCTTGTGCGGATTAAAGCAGTGGCCACCAACATGATCTTGGTAAAGACACGACGGGCCGAATTCAGGCCAAGGGGAAGGTCCGTGAGTTGGAAGTGGCAATTTTGGAAGGCAAATCGCAAGAATCTCTGATGGGGACAGAAAATTGCGATGACAGACCTGAGGGATTCCAACTTGAACCTTTGTGATCGAATGAAAGTATGGAGTTCCTTGAGGTCCAGGATTGGCCGAACAGAGCCATCCTTCTTGGGAACTACAAACAAGTTTGAGTAATAGCCTCGGAATCTCTCCTCAGTCGGAAAAGGGATGATGAACTCTGAACGGATAAGCTTGCCGATCGCGTCATGCAGCGCCTGAGCCTTTTGATGCCCCTGAGGATATCTGGACATGAAGAACCGGCGGGGCCTTCGCTGAAGGGAAGAAGGGGTGAGTAATGCAGACGTGGGCTTGCGGGACTGCCAGGATGGCCTGGACCTTCCACTGAAGCGTCCTCTGCAGGTCGTGGAGTGTCGTGAGAGACTTTTTTGAAGACAAGTCCGCAGTTTCATCCAGAGAGATCTGCAAACCGATACCGACAAGTCAAGTTGGCTGAAGTTCTGCTAATCACCTGTAGCGCATCGAGGGAGGCTTCACATAGGTAGTCAGCCTCCTTGACTTGCGAGGCCAAATGAGCGAGTTCTTCACGGGGGACCCTTGTGGCAATCGCTCGGCATAAGGCGTCCGACCAAGTTTGGACAGCTCTACTTACCCAAGCCGAGTCTAGAACCGGCCGAAGGGAGGTACCTGAAGCAGAGAAGAGGGAACTTAGAATGCCCTCAAGCTTCTTGTCCATGGAGTCCTTGAAGGAGGCTGCATCAGGAACTGGTAAAGCAGTGTCCTTAGATAGTCGAGAGACAGGCGTGTCCACTGAAGGTGGGGAGGTCCACTTTTCCGTTAGATCCTTTGGAAAAGGATATAGTTTGAGAAAACGGCGGTTAGCCTGGAAACATCCCTCTGGCTTGTACCATTCCAGTTGGATATTTTGCTCGAGTTGAGCATGAGAAGGGAAAGGAAGGTGAGGACCTGCTGCGGCGCTTAAACAAGGAGGTACTGCAACTAGGTTCAGGCTCCTTTAAGTGAAGGGTCTCTAATACTGAAATGAGGGAATCAATGGCCTCAGAGGAGAGTTTGGGGGGATTCCCCTTCCTCTGGGTCGGAACTGTGAGATAGTTCACCATCAGACAGAGCCGGATCCTCCTCGGAGTCAGGCGGCAGGGATGAAGTAGTGATGGACTCCGCCTCACACTCATCCTCGGAAGGAGAGGGGCTCTACATTTTGTAGGCTTCGGCCGAGGCTCATCTAGCCACGCTAGCAGTTTATCAAGGGAGAGAGCCAATTTAGGAATGCTGGCGGCAAGCTCAGATGCCCATTCTGGGGGAGGCTGGGGGTCCAGGGGGGTGGAGTCCCGGGGCTGGCCTGATGGGTCCCCATGGGAGGCTTGGCTTACCTGAGGACGGAGTTCTGAAGTTTCCGAAACTGCCTCAGGTGGCTTGCACGTGGAACACAGAGGGTCCTTGTGACCAGATGCGGCATTTGGCACAAGCTAAATACTTAACCGATGAAGTAGTTGCTGGCCTGGAAAAAGGGTTATCACCTGTACCTTCAGACATGGTGTACACAAGCTGTTCCTGTAAGAGAGGAATTAAGTTAACAATATATATAATGTAGGTTATATATATAACTGAAAATGCCTCCCCAGGGTACTGCTGGGAGCAAAGCCTTGGAGGAGAGTAAAGCCTGATAAGGCAGTAATTACAAAGCCTGCTGCCCTGTGGCAATAGCTAAAAACCCCACTGTGTCAGAAAAACAGGGGGGGCTGCGCTGCAGAGAAGCTGGGGAAGAGTTCTGCCCAGCATGGTGAGTCTGCTAGTAATGGAACCTCCTCCAGAATCAATGGGAAGTAGCTGCCTGGGCGCACAATGGAGAGTGCGAAGAATGGCCCCTCCCCTAGCAGTGACATATGGTGCAGACGCACACCTTAGAAAAATGGTGCATAAGGCACTGGCGCGCACTTTTTGGGTGGCGCACAAGGTGCACGTACAGTAAGTGCAAAATCTGCCCCAGCCGTTGCCTCCCCAGGTAGAATGAAAAAGACAGCCCCGGTGAAGTCTCTCGTAAAATAGTGGTGCGCAACTGGTGTTAAGCCCACAATAACTCTCTTGCGCTGCTGACAGTGAGAACAGTAGGAAACATAAGTGCCATTCTGGACAATTTGTAGAGATGATTTGGCAGCTGTGCTCTCAATCTCAGTAAGGCACACCCGCTCCAGGTGTAGGAAATTAACCAATTAGTTAGAGAACTGAGAGAAAGCAAGTGAAAAGGCAGAACTTGCTGCTAGGTGCTCTTTATTGCACACAACATGTTTCGGGCCAGAAGCCCTTTATCAAGTGCCTGTGTGTTTGGTGGAGGCTGATTAACATACTGCCTGGGTCTGAACTAGTGACCTGCAGGTTGCAACAAAGTCTTCTATACTGCTGTGCAAGGCAGATGGTTTGTGCAGAGGGGGAGGGGGGCTCAGAGAGTGAATAGGCTGCTATTAAGGATATATGCTTACCTTAAATGAGCCACGGCAGGAGTTCCCAGACTGTAGTGTAGGGATCCTTGGGGCATATAAGGAGCGCATCCTCTCTCTGTATGTCAGAGGGAGGGAATCAATGCTGGATGGTCAGTGCAGAGCACAAGAGACCCCGTGACATCCTCAAGTAATGGATCAGACTACTCAGTGTAGCTGTCCAGCTCCATATGATGTGAAGAATTGTAATGAAATAAAAATAAAAGAGCAAAATAAATAGTAAAATACTCCTGAATGCAGGAGACAGTCCTAACCTCCTGAGGACACAACGAAACTGGGTGTCAGGGTTGCCAGGTTTATATTTCAAAACCAGCTAAAGACTATAAAAAAACTAGCCAAAAGCCATTCTAAAAGTAGCCCAATTCATACACTGCTAATTCCATTTCCCGTACCTTATACAGGTAACACATTCACAGAGACTGGCAGTTGAAACCACAGCAGGGCTTCTGGGAGGTAGTTGTGTTAGTGGGGTTTCTTAGTCAAGCAAATTTCTCCAGCAGCAATAATTAATCCAGCACTGAGAAATGGGAGCCGGCATCACTCGAACTGTGATGTCACCTTAATTTGCATTAAAAAATTGGCCGGTTTTAAAAGTCCAAACCCGCAGCAACTTCCAAAACTGCCCAAATCCGTACCTTGGCGGGTATGGACTTTTAAAACCCACCAATTAGCTTTAAAAATAGCCCAATTCGGCTATGAACCCGCTAATCTGGCAACCCCGATGGCACATAGCAGTCAATTTGATATATTATAACAGAGGTGGAAAGTTTAAGCATAACATACATTTAATATTAATATCTATCAGGGAAACAACAATGGATGGAGTCGGTCCTGAATTTGCTAGGAGGGGAGAGAGAAATGATAAAATGCATTTCAATGTCTGCCAGGAGTTACAGAGGTCCTTAAAGTTATAGTTATTACGCCTAGTTATTCCACTTCATGAAAGCCAATACAAAAGTGAACTTAACCGTTACATTTCACTGCGCTGGCTGGTAAGAATAATGTGACAGAATAAAGAGAAGGCTGCTATATTTCCCCCTATCCCATTAACAGAATTTCTGTGCTTTTTTACTAATACCACAACCTAAACCTTTCCAGCTGTGCCATGAAGAGCAGCCTAGCACAATGCAGAGAGCTGCTTCCCAAGCACGTACTAAAGAGACGTGAGGCAGTGCAACATAAGAGGCGGCAGGAGCAGTTAGTGTAGCCAGAGAAAGGTGCTAGTATTACTTACAGACTCCACTAGCCTACACTGAGCGGAATTTCAGGCATCAATGTCCTGCGACCTCCTGTTCTGTTCCACACAGTCCAGCCAGCGAAGCCTCGGGGAAGGGAGGGGGCGTGCTGTAAGGCAGCAGAGCAGCAGTCTCTCTCATTTCTGTAGTCTAGTCTCTGCAAAATTGGGCGGGTTTTGAAAGTCCAAACCCGCAGCACCTATCACAACTAGCCCAAAACTAGCCATTGGCGGGTTTGGACTTTTAAAACCAGCCACTACATTTTAAAAATAGCCCAATTTGGCGGTAAACCCGCCAACCTTGTTGTGATGGCTGATTCAGTTAATGCCTTTAAGAATGGCTTGGATGATTTTTTGGACATAATATCAAAGGCTATTGTGATACTAAGCTCTATAGTTAGTATGGGTATATTGAATTTAATTAAAAGTAGAGAGGGGTGTATGTATGGATGCTGGGTTTTCATTTGGAGGGGTTGAACTTGATGGACTGTCTTTTTTCAACCCAATTTAACTATGTAACTATGTAACCTGGCAACCCTGCTGGGTGTCTCTGCCTACAGAGGAGGGGTATAGCAGGAGGAGGAGGGGTCAAGTTTCTATTTTTTTTTATTGTGTCCTGCCTCCTAGTGGTTCCAGCTATACCACACTGTCCCTGTGTCCCCCCAAACAGACCTAGAGAAATAAATTTTATATATATATATATATATATATATATATATATATATATATATATATAACGATTATTACAAATAATACCCGCACTCCTTCACATCTCACTCAGCCGGGTGCTCGGTCAAAAATTGGGTATATATAATAGCAGAAAGGACCCGCACTCCGTTTTCAAAAAGTTCAGTGATTTATTTTAAAACTCACAGTGTCTCCAACGTTTCGGCCCTCTTTGGGGCCTTTATCAAGGATAAAGTGCTGTGTGTTACAAACCTTTAAATACCCATAAACCCTCCAGAAGAGACGCCCTAAGATGACATCATAACCAATCAAAACAATTCAATTACACAATTACATCCCAAATGTGAAAACATTTTTTTAAAAAAACATTTTTTTAAAAAAGATCGAGTGAATGTTTTTTTAAAAAAATGTTTTCACATTTGGGATGTAATTGTGTAATTGAATTGTTTTGATTGGTTATGATGTCATCTTAGGGCGTCTCTTCTGGAGGGTTTATGGGTATTTAAAGGTTTGTAACACACAGCACTTTATCCTTGATAAAGGCCCCAAAGAGGGCCAAAACGTTGGAGACACTGTGAGTTTTAAAATAAATCACTGAACTTTTTGAAAACGGAGTGCGGGTCCTTTCTGCTATTATATATATATATATATATATATATATATATATATATATATATATAAAAATAAATGGTTACTGATGCCTTGCTATTTAGTGTCGTTCTATACTGAAGCTGAATAATCTAGCTGTCATGATCACCAGCAACCAAAACGTAAATTAGTTTTGCATATTTTGTTATTCTTATTCCTTCTTTTCAGGCAACAGTTTCCATTTTAGATTTCAAAAACATGGTCTAATGTCACCAAACATCTGCAAGAAACCCTCGTAATATAAGGCTCTAGAAGAGATCTAGAAATATTGCACATTATGTGTTGGGCTTCTGTAACAGCCCAACGCAACCACAGCCCTTTAGCAGTAAAGATCTGTACCCCAAAGATGCCCCAGTAGCGCCCCATATTCTTTTCTGAAAATTCACTGCACATGCTCTGTCACTTTCTAAGCTTAGGGTCTGAATCACTATATACAGTGCACATAGAATATAAATATCACAATATGAGGCTGATTAGTAATGAATACAAATAATTACTACATGGCAGCACAGAAACCAGTGCAACTAGCATCAGAATTTAATAATCAGCATTGGAGCATCAGCTTATATTAGACAAACCTATTTTTCTGCTTGTAACAAGCCCTAGCCCACTGAGCATGCGAGTGTCGCATACACTTTCCAAGATGGTGACCCCCTGTCACAAGTTTGAAGTCCTAGATCATTGCTGCTATTGAGATGCTGAAACTATAGACTATTGCAATAAGTTCAGTATATAAAATATGGCACTTTTGGCCATATTAATTTTTAGGGTTTAGTTCTCCTTTGAAATATGACAAAATAATGCTGTGAAATATTTCTGTGCTTTCCACCCATTCGCCTACCTCTTCTGCCATGACAAGCAATGCTTTATTACTGCTCTCCCATCGGGACCTATACATGGTTGTCTCTTTTTCCAGCTTCTTGATCTTCTTTGTCATCTGAATATAAATGATGATGATAAACACAAGTCAATTCTACTTTTATAACAATTCTCCTTGGATAATGACAGTGGATGCTTACAGTGGTCCAAAATTACCTCTACAGACTTGCTCTGTAACTGGTAGTCCAAGCACTTGTTAAAGGAGAATTCAACTCCTTCGGCGCTAAAATCACTCCCCCTCCCTCCTCTCCCCCGACCTGGTGGTGTATGCGCAGTAGAGGGATTTAGCAGTAAGGATCTACTGCGCATACGCCACCAAATGCCGGTGAATACAGGAAGAAGAGCGCATGGGTGAACATGGCTGCCGTGAACTCAACAGGAGAGGAACTGCACGGAGGGGTCAGTAACAAGTTAGGGGCATTTGCCCGGGGGGGTAGGTCGGAGGGGGGATGTATTTTAGCGCCAAAGTGGTTAAATTCTCCTTTAATGCAGAAGCTGCCTTTAAAAAGCACCTGTCCGACAACTTCAGTTCAAGACTGTGGGGGACAGTTCAGACAGTTTTGGCATTGTGTTTCTGGCCAATTTCAGAACAACTACAGCAAGTACCCTTAAACTGAAACTAAATTAAAATATATCCTGATGATCTAGTCAGCTACTGTATTTACTACATTCATTGCAACAAGCAGCAACATTGGTTATACAATCTTTACCTTTTCCATTTCTTGTTTAAAAGTGGTGAAAACCTCATTGCTTTTGGACAAAGTGTTTTGAAATTCCTCAAACTTCTCTGTATACAGTGCTAGCTGGAGGACAAAAGACAATGGATATGTTTAATAACACAGAAAGGCTTCCAAAATTTTTAATATCAAATCTCACTTCTTATTTCAGTAAGGATTTTTAAATTTTTCCTTGGAAAAAGGATGGGAAGATGTCCTTCACTAAACTATATAAACATGCCATAATGCTGCTTTTCATGCTGTGGGGGGGGGGGAGGTGCAATTAAAAAAAATGTGGTGTACTACCTGCTGCTTGAGGTGGGTCTCTTGCTGTTTCATAAGTTCACACATGCGCTGTGATTCCACTGCCTCTTTCAAGAGCTATAGTAGATAAAAAAAAAAATCAATGTACAGTAATCTCTGACTGCAATGAGAGCAATACAATCTATATTATCTGAACAAATACCATTAACAATAAAAATGTATATGTGTAAGTGACTATATCCCTTAAGGCATGGAAGCAGTATAAGGGAAAAAGCCAGCCCACATACTAGAATTTCGTATTGCAACTAAAGGAAAAGAGACTACGAGGACAAAAGATGAGCTATCATAACAAAAAATGTGTTGATATGAAAGTAAATGCATGTTATAGTTACCGTTTCAGCAACTCACTGAAGAACCTTTTCCCCAAGTTCCAGTGAGCAGATGACTGACCCTTCCCTTTTTGTATTGCATTCTTACCTCTTAATGGGGTAGATCAACTTAAATTAAAATGAAAAACTTATAGTGATACGGTTTGTGGTCTCAGTCTTGTATTGCTTTCTGATTTGTTTACCATGTTTGTCTTTCGGTTCCGCTCCCACCAGCATCCAAAATGTACACTTTCCTAAATCTATATATAATTTGTTACATTTTTATCAATCTTTTTGTTCATTACATCTCTTATACATCTTCCAGTTAGTTAAAATAAAAACCCTTTGTAACAAGAGAATAGATTTAGAATTTCAAACAGGGCAGCTGCAGAAGTCCTTTATATCACAGGTCAACATGTTACACATGAGAAATACCTAAAGATGCAGGATAAGGTTAGTGGCCGGGTTTCTTGCTCGCTACTTTTGGGTAGGGATACACCGAATACACTACTTTAAAGGAGAAGCAAACCGTAAAGTTAAAAAACCCTACCCCCCTACCCTACATAGACCATAACTCTTTACTTACCCCTTGTTGCAGATTCTGTCCAGCAGAGTTCACGGGCGACATGTTCTCTTCGGGAAGTGCCGTATCGGCACATGCGCAGTTGGAGCTATTTTCCGATTAGCGACAACTGCGCATGCGCCGAAACTCATGAAAATTGCCAAAAGCGCCAGGAGAAGACCCGAAGATTACCAAAGCGGCTGAAGACAGAATCTGCACTAAGTAAAGGCTTAGAGGCATTTGCCCGGGGCAGCAGCTAGGCTGGGGTCTATGTAGGGTAGGGTAGGGGTAGGGTTTTTTTAACTTTAGGGTTTGCTTCTGCTTTAAGATTCAGCCAAAACCCAAATCCTTTATGAATGATTCGGCTAAATATGGAACCAAATCAGAACCCTAATTTACATATGCAAATTAGGAAACCAAGGTAGGGAAAGAACAGCACGCGAATAAAAATATTTTTTCTTTCTTGTGTCACATGACTTTTTTGGATTCAGATTGACCAGGCACTTGGAATCTGCTGGATCGGAATCCTGCTGAGAAAGGTAAATCTTGGCTGAATGACGAACTGAATCCTGGCTTTGAGGCATCCCTGCTTCTAGGCACAGTGTAAACCAGGGCTCATTAACAAAGTGAGTATAATGTGCAACGGGCAAAATATGGATACAAATTATCATGTTTTTACTAACAATGCAGCATTTGTTCCTGTAAGCCCAAGAGGCACAGCATCACAGTAAAGAGAGCTCACTTCTATAATGCATTAAGCCAAAAATAGGTCTTGCTTATGATAATCACAATGAATACCCTCTACAAGAGACTCAGACCAAGCCCTGTGACCTTACTCACAAATGCTTAAGCCATGAAAGGTGGGCCTGCCACAGATATCTAACTAACAGTGGGATTCTATAGGTGGGACGAGACAAGAGAGCAGAAGACAAGAATCTGCTGTTTATATGTCAAAATAACATCTTCTCCCCTGTACCATTTAATAGGGGCAAAGTAAAAATATGCGCAAATTTTTGCTCAGGGAGCAGTTACTGGTCTACTGTTTAAACGTAAACATCCCATTTTATGATATTGCATTTTTTATAATATTAACTCATTCATCAATTACAGATCACCAAGCGTCAAAACTACAAAAATTGGGCATCATATTAAATCATAAAATATAATGTTTGACTGGACTTACAAATTCCTTTTCCCGCTGGTGACGCTCTTCCACCTCTTTCAGCATTTCTTGTGCTTGCTGAAGCTTGGCGTCCACTAGCTGCTGTTGAAGATCCTTATGTTTGAAAACTTTGTCAATGTGCTGGAGGGCATAAAAAACAAAAGACAGAAAATGAGAGATAGTCACAATAGAAAGACTACTAAGCAGTTGCGATAGGTCAATCTGACCCGTTTTGCTTTGCCAAAAATTTGAGAAGCCAAACGCATTGAAGTGAATGGCATTGAAGTGTCAAACCACGTGAAATTTTTCAAACTGTGCAATATTTTTTAACTATGCAATATTTTTTCTAAACTATTATACCCACTAATAAAAACACACTGAGCAATGTAGCAATATAGTGGAATTGTAGTAAACATTACACAATTAAATACAAGTTATTTCTTATAAACTAGTGTCTTTCCTTCATTTTTTTAAATACAATTGGTGTTTACTCCATCTCTGGTTCTTTTCGTGCTTTCATACACTACATACACATAATTTAGGAATGCCCATTAGTTCTACATTGAAATTTATTTGCTTTGAATTCTACATTTCATGTTAAATGGAGTGACCCATTGGGTTCAAAAGAAAAACAAATGTGAGAGGGTCCGGAATTCTGTCTTGTAGTTCCATGCCTCCTGACAGGAGGGAATTTATCCCATGATTTCTGAGACCACTTGGAAGCAAGAGAAATGTGTGCTGAGCACATAAATATAATGGAGAGGTGTCCGTATCCCTGGTGGCTAATGTCACATTATTCTCTTGTTCTTCATTAATTAATTAAAATCCACTCTCTCCTCACCTCTTCTCTTAGCTCATATTGCTCAATAAGCTTCTTAAGTCGATTAGCAAGTTCGACATTCTCTTGACGAAGTTTAGCATTCCGTTCATTGTGCTGCTCCATCTGTGACTGGATGTCATTGAGTGTCACTTGGAAATGAGAGGTTACTTCCTTGCGTTTCTCTTCCTCCTCACGAGCCCTCTGTACTCCTTCCTCCTGTGCACGTGCAAATACATATGAAAGAGGCTGAGCAGAGGTCCTTGGGTTACAATTTAATGAACAAACTCAAGACAGACATTCGACAGCAATAATAAAGGGTGTATCTCAGCATAATATGTAGGTGAAGTAAAGTTGAGTTTGTGCTACTAACATGGTTGCTCTACAGCATGCATCTGCTTGGAACTTAGAGATCATCGTACTTGCCTTTAGTGTACGGTTGTGTCTCTGTAGCTCTCTGCACAAACTTTCCAGTTTGCTTCTTGCCAGAATGGCCTTGCTATGCTCATTACGAAGTTGGTCCTTCTCTTGGATAAGCTGCGTTTGTTTTTTCTGTAGTATCCTCATTTGCTTCTGAGATGTCCTGTGCTCCTCCAACTAGGGGTAGGAGGAGGGAAATCATTATTTACAATATGAAAAACAATTCACAATATAATTAATCTTAGATGAAGTATTCATGTTTGTCACTAATGCACGTATAGTCCCTCACCAGTTCTGCATACTTCTTACACAGGGCAGTCAGTTTTTCCTCTGGCGTGCTGAGAGTGTTCAGAGTCTGCATTAATAAGGTGATCTCCTTCCCTGAAATATGAGGGATCTGTCAGATGTAAACAAAACAGCAATCTGGAAACACTGCCACTGCTAAAAACATAACTGAAACACACACACACAATCATTTCAAGGGTTTAAAAAAAAATATATATATCACTTACATACAGTATATAAACACAAATTGACATTATAGGTAGATAAAACAAGGGCAACGACACACAAAATAACTTCTGTAAAATATGATAAATGACTTTAGGACACATTTGAAAAGAATACTGCCCACTGTATGCATGGCACACTGTTGTTAATAAATAATCAATCTATAGGGCAGGATGCAAAAATAGCATCCCCATGCGGTTTAAAGGAGAAGGAAAGTTACAGAGGCATTTTATTTCCAATAGATTAGCTGCAATAGTGCAAGCTAGAATGCTATATTTATTCTGTATAATGTTTTACCATACCTGAGTAAAAAGCTCTAGAAGCTCTCTGTTTGTTTAGGATAGGAGCTGCAGTATTAATGTGGTATGACATCACTTCCTGCCTGAGTCTCTCCCTGCTCTGGGCTCAGATTACAGTAGAGAAGGGAGGGGGGGGGAGAGGAACAAACTGAGCATGCTCTTGCCCAGGGCAATGAGGTTTAAGATGAAGGCAGGAAGTCTGATACAGAAGCCCATGTGTACACAATAGAAGGAAAGAAATGCAGTGTTTCTTTTGACAGGGGACTCAGAGCAGCACTACTTTGGGGGTTTACTGGTATATTTAGATGGACCTTTCTGATAAGGCTTACTTAGTTTTTGCCTTTCCTTCTCCTTTAAGGTGGTTACCTGGTTTCTGCCATAACCAGGGCCCACTAAGAAATAATTTATAAATACCTAGTTATAGAAAGTTTTAGCCCATGGAACTGTGCTGTTCTACACAATGTTTGAGGCAGAAGCACTGTTGTGATCATTAAACTGTTTCATTATGTAATAATGAAAAAAAATATTTAACATACATCAAGACATTAAAAGACACACGTGATTCTTATGGCATACCTAACCTAAAAAGGTTGTAACTCACCAAGACCCTTTACTTTTTTCTTATCTTGCATTCTTTTCTGGTCTTTTTCGGTTTCATTGATGGTTCTACTGTCTTCTAAAACTTTAATTTCCTCCTTCTCACCATTAACCTCTTGGACTACTAGTTCAGTATCACCATTCTTTGGTGTCTCCTGTGCTCCCTTTTCTGTCTCCTCTGGGTCTCCTGCTCCCTCTTGCTTGCCATCAACACAATACGTATTAAGGATATCTTCCAGTTGCCTACTTAGCTCTTCAGATACATCACATACAGTAATAGCATTACCAGCTGCTCCTTCTGCTGCAAGACAAGGCGACACATCAACTGGCCGATTCTAAACCGGTAACGTTAAAAATAATTCACAAAGAGAATTGTTTGGTTTCAAGAGGAATTCACAGTACAGGTGAAATTTTACACTGAAAGAGTAATCTATAACAATGAAGCACTATGTCTGAAGGTCAACATCAATTAAAAGCAACCTGGTGGGTCATATTCACCTGATTAATTGACCACTGGGGCAAAAAACGAACCTAACTTGTCATATTTCAGGTCACTGCCTGACCTGGAAACCTGCACTTTAGATTAGTGTAAGCGGGCCACCCAGACATGAAGCCAAATTGCGCATTCAGTTGTTTATTCCACTAAATGATCATCTGATACTGGGCAGCCTGCCAAAATAAAATGCCATATGATTTTTGAGATTTTCAACTATACTAAGTGCTGCAAATCACTTGATCACACCACAAGGTGGAGCTTGGGTGGAGTTCCAAAGCAATTAAGTCCTTACCAGAGAAGAGTCAAGTGATGAACTGAATGCTTATGTTACACCAGACATGGATTCTGCAAACAATTCATGGGTGAAATTCTCAAATCACTTTCCATTGTGGACAACTGAAATCATGGCAGTACCATGGCACAAATATGACTTGTACCTAAAGATACAGTCATTCAATTTTCAGGCAACTTTTGGACAGGTTAATAATATTTACAAAGATTCCATTGGCCCAAAATTGAAAGCTAATGGCAACAATTCCATATTATATCACCCATACATTTCTTCAGTAAAAGTCACAGTGACAAATTACAACATATCCTGGTAGCATTAGTCTATGTGGAGACAATAAACCTTCTGGTTGAGCATTATTTATAAAGGAGAACCACAAGACAAACCATACAGTGGAAGAAACACACTCTATAATTACTCTTCCTAAGCAGGAGCATAAAAGGAGCAAATGGCACTTATAGGTTAGATAAAACATAATGACAACGACACACAAAGTTACTTGTGTAAAAAAAAAAACTTTTTTTAATTTGCCTTTAATTACGACATTTCTAGGCAGCAAAAAGTATGCAACATTTTGAGTGCCACTCCACATTTTATCAAGCTAAGCCCAGTCCAGGAAACAAATGGAGGGCTTTCAAACTGGAGAGAGAGAATATATATTGACAGGCATCTAGTAAACCATACATTGGACAGGTAAATAGAAAGTCTAGGAATATGGAGTGACAAACTTTATTGTATTTATTTTTTTTAAGGCAAATTTTATTAATTTGAACAACAAACACAAAACAGACAAAATAGAATACAGTGTCTGGTAGAATGTATTGTATTGATGTGGGGTCAAGCACAGGCTAGAAGAATACCATCACTGAATGTTTACAAGTGTCAATATGCATGTGTGTAGGTCACACCAGGTTTGAGGGCGAGATCACATGGGGCATTTTTACGTTGCGTTTTTAAAAATGTGCGTTGAGTGTAAAACGCCAATTAAGCCACATGCGCATGATAATGTGTGTGTGTTACAACCTGTAATTCTCCGCTCAGAAGAAATGTATTAAACCTTTTGTGGAAAAAAAAGCAAAGTGGAAAAGCAATTTACAATACACAACGTAACTATGTCACCAGCAGACAACACTTTAGATGTGTATATGCGCAATCCATCCCACATGAGTTTGACTGACATATTAAAAATAAGCGGCGTATTTGCGCAAAGTGCACTTTCAAACCTGCGGATGCCAGAGCTCAATTATATGATGTTTCCTTGGCATACTGACTTTTCTGCTGAAAAATTTGAAAAATGTCTGTGGCTTACTCCCATTTTTCTTTGTCGAGTCCCAGAATGGCCTGAACCCAAAGGTGGCGAGTTTGGTCAAAGGGTAGTTTAACAGTTACCCCCCCCCTTAAAAAGTCTAGATAGAAGTTTAATTGGGATGGGGAGTGGAGGGTAAGTTCTTGAGCTACCGTGGTCATTGTAGGCGAGAGAGAGTATAAAAATGCACTTGAAAGGAGTGCCTGATTTGGAGATATCTATAGTTACATCCGTTGGCCCAGATTTTTAAAACTTTGATTATTTGATTATAACAGAGTCTATGGGAGATGTCCATTGCATAATTCAGAACTTTCTGGATAACTGGTTACCAGATATTGAATCCCATACCTGTATATCATCTTGATAATATTCACTTTCCCCCCCCACAGTGTAAACAGTAGCTTGGCTAAGTTCTTGAAAGTTAGAGAGTGCCAATTGTGGGATATAAATGAGTTGTAGGAAAATTTGGGGGACTAGTTGTACCCATATTCCCAGGTACTTAAATGATGTAACCCACATCTGTGCCTGTGTGGGAAGTAGTGTATAAGTTGGGGCCAATACTAAATAACCGTGGTTTCCCCCACTTAATATGGAGTCCAGAGTATTTGCCGAAAACCAGGACAGTGGAAATGGATTCTAGGGGATGCGCTAGATATACTTCTATTTTGTCAGCAAGGAGGGACACCACCTTGATTTATGGGTATCCCCTTATCATAATGGTCATGGGTTCAAGCGCTAGTATGAAAGGAAAGGATAAAGGGGGCATACTTGCCTGGTCCCCCTACGATGTTGAAAGGGGGAGGGAGAAGATGAAGTTATTGGCCCTGACCTTGGCTATCGGGGACTTGTACAGATGTTTGACCTACTGAATTTGCTGCTCATGCCAAACCTATGGAGTACTTCTCAGGGGTAGCCCCACTCACAGAGTCGAAAGACTTTTCCGAGTTTAGTGAGGTCACTACTCTGCAACCTTTGTTTGTGTGTGAAAGTTGGATATAAGCGAAGAGCAGAAGAGATTAAAGTCTGTTGCCTTCCGAGGCATATGAAGCCAGACTGGTATGGGTGTATTAGTTCTTGCACGGCCTGGGTAAGACTTATAGCCAGAATTTTTGGCAATATTTTGGCATCAGTATTTAAAGAAGAACTTTTAAACCGATAAAGGGAGGCCCTGATAGAAGTTAGTTTAGCGAGTATGTGAGTCTTCTAAGAAATACAAAACAAATAAAAGCCACAACTCTGTTTGATTTTCTGATAATGATTAATCCTAAAATTAAAGATTTATTTTATGAAGATCATTGCAATAACAGTTGCTGGAGCGGCTCAGCATGAAGGCCAATTAGGGTGAAATGTTGGGAGAAAGCTTATTTGGTCTCTTAGATAGACCTGAAAGCCTAATTTCTATAGCTGAAAGACTGATACAGCAACAGTCTGTGACCTTGTTTTGCACTAAAGGAGGGCCTAGAGCAAAGGTTGAATCTCCAAGGGGGCCTGGGCTGAACTGAAAAAATTACAATCACTGGTGTAAATAATACTTGCCTTCCGCTGCTGGATGACAAACTTCAGATGAAGTCAAGTTCTCATCTGCAGATAGAGGAAGCGAGGGGCTGGATGAAGTAGGCCCTTTGGCTGTGGCAGTCTCCAGTTCTTGGTCCTTCATTGCTCTCTTATAGTAACAAAACATAAGTAGAGTATGGCATGAGTACAAGACACTACGCACTTTCAGGAATCAAATAAGTCCAGCATCTTCCAATAATCACTTGACAGAAAAAAATGACAATTTTGGATACAATAGTTTATCGTTAACCAAGTAGATAGGTGTAAAGGAGACAGATCCAAGCCTCCACCTTGCAATGTGACCCTGCTCCCTCCCATGACTGACAACACTTATTAATGTTGCTGGGGTTTAAGGCAACTCCTGCTCTGCAGAACGGTCATCCCTGAACTGAAGATTTCAAGTCTTCCTCCCTGCATTTGAAAATTCCCTTATAGTTATTTTATTGATGCAGAGCCACTGCAGGCTACCTGTTGTCAGCAAACTTGTCTGTTGTCCTTGTTCCACCTCTACACACGGAAGCTGCACCTCAAACGTTGAAGCAAAGATGTAGTTCTGGTGTGTGTTCCTTGTGTAAACGCTGAATTAGATATTTTGTGTTTCCCACAAAGTTGTTGTGTCTACCAGTGAGATTGCGCTGACTACTTTTCCCGGAGGACACGATTAAAAACCGGATTTACCTCACTCTCGCATCCGCTCCGGTAACACTCTCTCAATCACTCTCTGCCGGAAGCCAAAGGAACAAATCCAGGCCCCAAGCCGGACACTTCTTAGCCAATCAGACGCAGCTCCAACATGCCTAAAGACCAATGCGCTTTCAGAGGCGGGCCTAACGGAAACCTAGGCGTTCGGAAGCCGGGCTTTTTAGGGCGCCACTAGATTGCAAGGAAACAGAAACTGTATAGGGCGGCGGCAAAGGCGCCAAAATAAAAACTGCAAGTGACCCTATATGAGTCTTGTTTGTGGCGCACTTATACACATCTGCACCACCTTCTTGTGTGTTACTTTGTGATATATAAGTCACATTGATTGAATTGTGACCATAGGTAGTCTGTTCATGGATATAGCGCTATGCTTTCCTATAAAGCTAACATTTTAAAACAAGGGCTTATTGAAATTGCCTTTTATTAACCAGGTATTTTAAAAGCTGTCACACTCATGCTCTCTTTGGTGCAGTTACCCTTTACAATTCACCACGTGTGGCTATTAGGTGGGTACTTACAGACGTTTAAGTCAAACACATGCGCATCAAGATTTGCAGAATGAAGCTGTTGAATATTGTTTCTAGATTTCAGTAGTTAAAATAGGCATAACGTCTCTTTCCATGCAAGTCCGTGTTGCAAGTCTCTCCGGTGGTTTGTATTGTAGGTTTCCGACCCACGTTGCCTTTGGAAAGCCTCTGATGAAGTCGCTAAGCGTCGAAACGCGTAAGGTATTGGCAGCTGACGTCATATCCAAGCGTCCAGGAAGTGGATTGTGAAGGCAACGCGGGTCAGAACCTACAACACAAACCACTGGAGAGACTTGCAAAAACACGGACTTGCATGGAAAGAGACAGTATGCCTATTTTAACTACTGAAATCTAGAAAGAATATTCAACAGCTTCATTCTGCAAATCTTGATGCGCATGTGTTAGATTTAAACGTCTGTAATAGGGTTGCCACCTGTCCGGTTTTGACCCGGACAGCCCGGTATTTTGAGGGGCTGCCTGGGTCTATACTTCCTGCCCGGTTTTCCAAATAAGGAAAACCGGGCTGGATTCCCTTTATTGAGACAGCAATCAAGCAATCGTTGACCCCACTGACGTCATGGGTCAGCCCACTGATGCCATAGCCCCACCGACTGACGTCCCAGACGCCCCCCCCGTCTCAGCCAGACATAAAGGTGGCAACCCTAGTCTGCAAGTACCCACCTAATAACCACACGTGGTGATTTGTAAAGGGTAACTGCACCAAAGAGATTATTTTGGTTGTGGAACTACAACGCTACCAGTAAATACTGCACTATAAAAAAAAAATTTCCCTCTTTCATCATATTTTTTCCCCTCTGCTTTGACCCTTAAAAATTTGGATTCCTGCTTTTTACTCAAAGAGAAACGAGGACTGTCGGGTCGGATAACAAAGGGGAAGATTCAGAGACTTTGGTCACACAACTTTTCATAGTAAACGCATGATGTTATGATATCACAAACATTGCATAATGACTAGGCTGCAATAGTGCAACGCAGGTTTTAAACTTTTCATGGTTTAATTGCCCCTCTACTTGTGTAAGACCACCAACTTTCTAAATAAAATGCCAAATTGTATAAATTTTCAGAAATGTGAAGCACAGTGACCCTAGTTTTTCATAACCTAGTGGTCCTAGCAGGTCCGGACTGAGAATTAAAATAGGCCCTGGCATTTCAGGTACACAGAGGCCCAGCAGCCCACACAGAGGCCCAAACAGCCCCCACCACTAAATAGTGACTTTCTATGGCACCTTATAGCAGCCCCTTCTTTGCCAGAACCCACAGATTGCCAGTCCGGGCCTGGGTCCTAGCAATACAGGCTGCATGGGGGGGACTAAAAATGTGTGACCCACCTGTGGAATTCACCCTAGTATAAAACTATAGCTTTCCTGATTCTGCATTAGGGTTCGACGTTTTGTTCTGCTGTCAGTTTTCTTGCATTCAACTGCTGAGGTAAATGCAGCCTGTATTTAGAGATAATGCTGTACTCACACAGGAGCATCCAAGCACCAAAACGTAGGTGAAACGCAACGTGATACTCTTGCATAAGGAGAAGGTGGTCAACTTTAGCAAATGCAAGCTATAGGTAAAGGATTAGAATAGAGAAGCGGCCTTTAGCTTTGGGAACTTGAAGATCATTTGTTAAATCTGCACAAAGCAGTTTCCTTTAGCAGGAGTGATCTGAAGCCGAGAATGTGCATGTAGTGTTGGTTATGGGAGATATTTAATTTAATGAGACTGAACCTAGACATAAGGGAGGAAAGTTCAGAATACAATTGAACATTATGGTACACAGGGTCTGACTGGCTCTCTGTGGGCTCTGACAAATGCTGGAGGGACGGCTGTAAGGTGCCATAGAAATTAGGGATGCACCGAATCCACTATTTTGGATTCAGCCAAAGCCCAGAATCCTTCGAGAAAGATTCGGCCGAATACCGAACCGAATCCTAATTTGTATATGCAATTTAGGGGTGGGAAAACATTTTTTACTTCCTTGTCTTGTGACAAAAAGTCACGAGATTTCCCTTCCCGCCCCTAATTTGCATATGCATATTAGGATTTAGTATGGCCGGGCAGAAGGATTCGGCCGAATCCTGCTGAAAAAGGTCGAATCCCGAACTGAATCCTGGATTCTGTGCATTCCCAATAGGAATTCACTTTTAAGTCAGTTGGTGGGGGCTGTTTGGGCCTATGTGTACTTGTAAAGTGCAGGCCCAATTTTGACTCAGTCCAGACCTGATGATGGTACATCAGAGTGTAAAGACACAGGGATCTGAGCAGAAGAGAACTGGGCTGCAGAGTGTGAAGTGAGAATGGTATACAGAGGAAGTGAAATTGAGAAAGGATACTATAAGAAAAAAAAAAGATGTGTGGGGAAAAAACAAAAAAATGGTATGCCTCTGTTATATTTTTCCTTTTTCATAACAAAGGAAGTATGATTATTGCTGGCCAAGTTGGTGAAATATTTGAAGCTGAATGGGTGAGGAAAAGTGGCCGAGGTTAATGAAGGTGAGAGCACAAAATATTGGAGACTGTTAAAGGTAATGGGATTAACCTAAATAAGATGGAAGAAGAACGTAATGTCAGAAGAGGGAGAGAATGGAGATTATTAAAGGAGGGTGGCATGACGAATTGTGGTGTTTATACAAATGGCCTGCAGGTGTCACTGTCTACGTGAGTTACTGTGCATACTTCCTGTCAGCTTAAAAGTGAAACTGTCAGTTACTTAAAATCCCATCCTTGTCGCCATTTGTTATGTTTTGGGTAGCCGAGGATGAGCAGAGTATAACAGTGCTTTATTATCAGAGTCATGCAGGCATTACACAACACTTTCACTTTTAAGCTAACAGGAAGTATGCACAGTAACTCATGTAGACAGTAACACCATCAACAAGCCAAATGCAAGGCTTATATTGACAGAAAACGTTGTGCAAGAGAAGTACACTTTCAGCCTGGATCTTTAGTCAGAGTTAAGAAACCAGGAATACTGAAACAAGGACAATCTAAATTTACTACACCACTTGAAGTGAGACGCCAGCGAGGACCATACACATATAAACTGTCTGATGGACGCATATGGAATGCAAGTTGTCTTGCTCCTTTTAGATATGACTTTGGAGGAGCTCCATTTGATGAAGGACATTTTCCTACTCCTGATATCAACTGCAAAAGGCCTGAAGAAAGTGAACCTATAAGGCATACTGGGAGAATCAGAAAACTACCAGCATGGACCCAGGACTATGTGATGTGAATAATGTATATTATTGCTTTAAGATGAATTGTTCTTGTTTATTACATTTGCCCAAATGCTTTCCTACTATAGGGGGGATATGTGGTGTTTATTCAAATGGCCTGCAGGTGTCACTGTCTACATGAGTTACTGTGCATACTTCCTGTCAGCTTAAAAGTGAAAGTTACTGTTGTGTAATGCCTACATGACTGCTAATAAAGCACTGTTATACTCTACTCATCCTCGACTACCCAAAACATAACCGGAATGATAAGAGAAAATAGAAATGGTATAAAAAAAAAAAAAAGTAATTTGAATAGGGTAAAGCAAGAATATAGGTGCACTGTAAAAGGTTGAAAAGGTTGGAGGTGGTTGAAAACAGAAGAGGAAAGGGAAAAACAATTCATACTTTCTCTTCCTGGCCACCCCCTGGTCAACATGAAAAAAATTAACTGATGGGTATTCTCCTGGTTCCCAGCCTGGACAGAATGTTTACATTTCCAATATATAAATCCCACCCCTTCCTAATTACCAACAGTCTAGTTTAAAGTCACAGAATATGGTGGGCATGTTGACCAGGGGGATGGCCAGGAAAAGAAAATTTCGGTAAGTATGAATTAATTTTCTCTTTTCCTGGCCATCCCCGTCAACATGAAAAAAACTTAACTGATGGGTAATACCCAAGCAATCTGTAAGGGAGGGAATAAAACACACCCAAATGCTTAATGTTTTAATTCACAGACATAGCTGAAGAAATAATAGATTGCCCAAACTGGGCCTGAGATCTAGATAAAACATCAAGTTAGTAATGTTTAATAAACATATTCATGGTAACCCATGTTGCAGCCCTGCAGATTGTTTCTGAAGACACTCCTGCCTCCGCTGCCCAAGAGGCCGCCATACCTCGTGTAGGTAGTATACTGCCCTTGTTCTCATAAGCCTTGCATATAGCCTTGACAATCCATTAACTTAATGTAGACCTTGAAGCCACTTATCCCTTCTTCTTTCCTGCTGGAATAATGAATAATCTTTTAGACTTTCTTATTTTCTCTGTTCTGCTGATGTAAGTCTGCAGATATCTTTTTACATCTAAAGGTGATGATTGGTCCTGACAAGACGTTGGAGGATCAAATGAAGGGAACACAATTGGCTCTTTAATATGGAACGTTAAAACAACCTTCGGCAAAAATTCAAGGACTAGTCTTAAAATGACCTTCTCATTATGAAAAATTGTGTAAGGAGGATCCACTGAAAGAGCTTAAAGCTCACTAATTTGTCGATCAGATGTAAAAGCTATTAAAAAGAACGTCTTCAACGTTAACAACCAAAGAAATGTCATCTAGGGGTTCAAAATCAGTGGAAGATATAGCATTTAGAACAAGAGGAAGATCTCAAGATAGACAAATAGATCTAGATCTTGATGGAGGCCAGATTTTTGTTACCACCTGAAAAAACCTCTCTATCAAAGGCTCTTTAGAACAGGGGCAATCCTGGCCCCTCCGCCGCCTGAGGCAGCAGCAGTTGCTGCTGCCCCCCTCCCCCAGAAATTCCCTCTTAAAGTACCAGGAGCAGCATTTTTGCTGCCCCTGGTACCTAGTGGGGCGCTGCCGCCTGAGGCGACAGCCTCAACTCACCTCATTGGCAAAGCACCCCTGCTTTAGACCATCTCCTTTCAAGTATAGCCGATAAAGCAGAAACTTGACCATTCAAGGTTCTTATACTTAATCCCTTTTCGAGACCTGTTTGAAGAGATTCTAAAATCTCCGTCACTGAGGGAACAATTGGGCTGAGAGACCTCTCCCAGGCCCAAGGACAAAAGATGTCCCGAATTTTATGATATTTTGCTATCGTATTGCTCTTTCTTGCTCTTAGTAGAGTATCAATGACTGACTCTGAGCAACCTTGCACCTTTATGATCCTCCTCTCAACCTTCAAGCCTTTACTCTAAGACTTATTGGATCTGGATGTTCCCATCTGCCCTGGATTAGGAGATCTCGGATCTGAGGTAGCGCTAGTGGTTGAGATATGAAAAGACACCTCAAAAGTGGATACAATGGTCTCCTCTGCCAATCCAGGAGAATTGATATGACCTCCATCCTAGTTAAGTGGATCCTCTGAAGGACATTCTATATTATTGGAATTGAAGAAAAATGTATGCAAATAGGCCCTTACAGTTCTGAGAGAACGCAACTATTGCTGTTGTTCCTGGACAGAGAGTCCTTGGTAAAAAAAACTGGGATCTTGGTGTTCAGATGAGTTGCCATCAAATCCACCTCCGGCAACCCCCAAATGGAGGTTATCCAACTGAAGGGTTGGGTTCATACTCCATTCCCCTCTCAGTAAAATATGACAACTGAGCTGATCTGCCTCCGTGTTCATCACTCCAGGTATGTAGTGGACTGTCAGGTTGAGAAAATGGCGTTGTGCCCTTTCCATTATTGGATGAGCCTCCCGAAATAATGACCTGCTCCCTGTTCCTGGAGCCCTGAGCTCCAAAATGTTGGAAGAGACTTGGGAATGATTCTCCAGCCATCTCCTCTGAGTTGAAAAATACAGGAGATGTGCTCCCCAACCTATGCCTGAGGCATCGGTAAAAAAAGCTATCCAGCCCAGCTCCTCGAGAGGAAGCCCCCTTTGGAGATTGCTGAACACACTCCACCATCCTAGATGTTTCTTGGGACTAATCCTGTCTTAAGAAATCCCATTGGTTGAGAAAAGACAGCTGGATCGGCCTCATTTTCCACTTGGCCCACCCGACAAGGCCTATGGTTGATGATAGAAGACCTAATAAGCTCATACATTTCCTTGCTGATACTATGGACTGCTGCCGAAACTGTGTTATCTGAAGAATCATACGCTCGATCTTCTTCCAAGGAAGATAAACAAGCCCCAATAAGGTGTCTATCTGTGCTCCTAGATAAATCATCTATTGGCCTGGAATCAATTGACTCTTCGCTAGCTTTATGATCCAGCCAAACCTCTCCAAAATCAACTTGGTACTCTAGAGATTGGCAAGTATAGTGGTGGAATCTCTAGCTACTAGAAGAAGATTGTCTAGGTTAGGGCTGTCCAACTGGCGTCCCGCGGCCCCCGTTTGTGCGGCCCCCCACCTACCTGCTCTGTTCGCCAAGCTGAGCATACCTTTTATTTTGACTATTCTCTCTCTAACAAGTAGTAGGTAAAAAGCACTAGCCGGCTCAGACGCCAAGCTGAGCATACCCTTAATTTGACTTTTCTCTCTCTAAGAGTTAGAGATTTGTTTAAGGAATGCTCAGCTTGGCGTCTGAGCCGGCTAGCGCTTTTTACCTACTACTTATTAGAGAGAGAAAAGTCAAATTAAAAGGTATGCTTAGTTTGGAGTCTGAGCCGGCTAGCACTTTTTACCTACTACTTCTTAGAGAGAGAAAAGTTAAGTTAACGGTATGCTCAGCTTGGAGTCTGAGCCGGCTTACGCTTTTTACCTACTACTTGTAAGAGAGAGAGAAGTCAAATTAAAAGGTATGGTCAGCTTGGCATCTGAGCCGGCTAGCGCTTTTAACCTATTACTTCTTAGAAAGAGAAAAGTCAAATTAAAATGTATGCCGGCTAGCGCTTTTTACCTACTACTTGTTAAAGAGAGAAAAGTCAAATTAAAAGGTATGCTCAGCTTGGCGTCTGGGCCGACAAGCACTTTTACCTACTACTTCTTTGAGAGAGAAAAGTCAAATTAAAAGGTTGTTGTCTGAGCCGCTTAGCGCTTTTTACCTACTACTTCTTAGAGAGAGAAAATTCTTATTAAAAGTATGCTCAGTTTGGCGTCTGAGCCGGCAAGCGATTTTTACCTTCTACTTCTTAGAGTGAGAAAAGTCAAGTTAAAGGTATGCTCAGCTTGTAGTCTGAGCCAGCGAGCGCTTTTTACCTACTACTTCTTAGAAAGATAAAAGTCAAATGAAAAAGTATGCTCAGCTTGGCGTTTGAGCCGGCTAGCGTTTTTTACCTACTACTTGTTAGAGAGAGAAAAGTCAAATTAAAAGGTATGCTCAGCTTGGCGTCTGAGCCGGCTAGCGATTTTTACCTACTACTTCTTAGAAAGAGAAAAGTCAAATTAAAAATTATGCTCAGCTCGGCGTCTGAGCCAGCTAGCGCGTTTTACCTACTACTCGTTAGGGAGAGAGAAAAGTCAAATTAAAAGGTATGCTCAGCTTGGCGTCTGGGCCGACAAGCACTTTTACCTACTACTTCTTTGAGAGAGAAAAGTCAAATCAAAAGGTTGTTGTCTGAGCCGCTTAGCGCTTTTTACCTACTACTTCTTAGAGAGAGAAAATTCTTATTAAAAGTATGCTCAGTTTGGCGTCTGAGCCGGCAAGCGATTTTTACCTTCTACTTCTTAGAGTGAGAAAAGTCAAGTTAAAGGTATGCTCAGCTTGTAGTCTGAGCCAGCGAGCGCTTTTTACCTACTACTTCTTAGAAAGATAAAAGTCAAATGAAAAAGTATGCTCAGCTTGGCGTTTGAGCCGGCTAGCGTTTTTTACCTACTACTTGTTAGAGAGAGAAAAGTCAAATTAAAAGGTATGCTCAGCTTGGCGTCTGAGCCGGCTAGCGATTTTTACCTACTACTTCTTAGAAAGAGAAAAGTCAAATTAAAAATTATGCTCAGCTCGGCGTCTGAGCCAGCTAGCGCGTTTTACCTACTACTTGTTAGGGAGAGAGAAAAGTCAAATTAAAAGGTATGCTCAGCTTGGCGTCTGGGCCGACAAGCACTTTTACCTACTACTTCTTTGAGAGAGAAAAGTCAAATTAAAAGGTTGTTGTCTGAGCCGCTTAGCACTTTTTACCTACTACTTCTTAGAGAGAGAAAATTCTTATTAAAAGTATGCTCAGTTTGGCGTCTGAGCCGGCTAGCGATTTATACCTACTACTTCTTAGAGAGAGAAAAGTTAAGTTAAAGGTATGCTCAGCTTGGAGTCTGAGCCTGCTAGCGCTTTTTACCTACTACTTCTTAGAAAGATAAAAGTCAAATGAAAAAGTATGCTCAGCTTGGTGTTTGAGCCGGCTAGCGCTTTTTACCTACTACTTGTTAGAGAGAGAAAAGTCAAATTAAAAGGTATGCTCAGCTTGGCGTCTGAGCCGGCTAGCGATTTTTACTTACTACTTCTTAGAAAGAGAAAAGTCAAATTAAAAATTATGCTCAGCTCGGCGTCTGAGCCAGCTTGCGCGTTTTACCTACTACTTGTTAGGGAGAGAGAAAAGTCAAATTAAAAGGTATGCTCAGCTTGGCATCTGAGCCAGTTAGTGCTTTTTACCTACTACTTCTTAGAGAGAGAAAAGTCAAACTAAAGGTATGCTCAGCTTGTAGTCTGAGCCGCCGAGTGATTTTTACCTACTACTTCTTAGAGAGAGAAAATTCAAATTAAAAAGAATGCTCAGCTTGGCGTCTGAGCTGGCTAGCGCTTTTTACCTACTAATTCTTAGAGAGAAAAGTCAAATTAAAGGTATGCTCAGCTTGGCGTCTGAGCCGGCGAGCGCTTTTTACCTACTACTTCTTAGAAAGAGAAAAGTCAAATTAAAAACTATGCTCAGCTTGGCGTCTGAGCCAGCTAGCGCTTTTTACCTACTGCTTCTTAGAGAGGGAAAAGTCAAATTAAAAGGTTTGTTCCGCTTGGCGTCTGAGCCGGCGAACGCTTTTTACCTACTACTTCTTAGAAAGAGAAAAGTCAAATTAAAAGTATGCTCAGCTTGGCGTCTGAGCAGGCTAGCGCTTTTTACCTACTACTTGTTAGAGAGAGAAAAGTCAAATTAAAACGTATGCTCAGCTTGGCGTCTGAGCCGGCTAGCACTTTTTACCTACTACTTGTTAGAGAGAGAAAAGTCAAATTAAAGGTATGCTCAGCTTGGCGTCTGAGCCGGCTGGCGCTTTTTACCTACTAATTCTTAGAGAGAGAAAAGTCAAATTAAAGGTATGCTCAGCTTGGCGTCTGAGCCGGCGAGCGCTTTTTACCTACTAGTTCTTAGAAAGAGAAAGTCAAGTTAAAGGTATGCTCAGTTTGTAGTCTGAGCCGGCGAGCGCTTTTTACCTACTACATCTTAGAAAGAGAAAAGTCAAATTAAAACGTATGCTCAGCTTGGCGTCTGAGCTGGCTGGCGCTTTTTACCTACTACTTGTTAGAGAGAGAAAAGTCAAATTAAAAGGTATGCTCGGCTTGGCGTCTGAGCCGGCTAGCGCTTTTTAACTACTACTTGTTCGAGAGAGAAAAGTAAAATTAAAAGGTATGGTCAGCTTGGCGTCTGAGCCGGTTAGCGCTTTTTACCTACTACTTGTTAGAGAGAGAAAAGTCAAATTAAAAGGTATGGTCAGCTTGGCGTCTGAGCCGGTTAGCGCTTATTACCTACTTACAAAGAGAAAAGTCAAATTAAAAAGTATGCTCAGCTTGGCGTCTCATCCGGCTAGCGCTTTTTACCTACTACTTGTTAGAGAGAGAAAAGTCAAATTAAAAGGTATGCTCAGTTTGGTGTCTGAGCCGACAAGCACTTTTACCTACTACTTGTTAGAGAGAAAAAAGTAGATTTAACCCTTTAACTGCTAAGAACGTAGCTCCTACGTTCTTTTGAAAAAAGGCTTTAAGTGCCAAGAACGAAGGAGCTACATTCTTTACTAACACAGCTCTCTCTCTCTGCACACACTGCAAAATCAGCGTGCAGAGAGGAGCAGCTAGCAGCAACGAGCTTACCTGAAAAAGGTCGGCGATCCTCCACTCCAGGGTCGCAGAGAGACGCAGCAACAGCTTCCATGTCGCAGCACCAGCAGTTCACATGCTCCAGCTCAGCCCACGCACCTCCTGGTGCAGTGACTCAGCGTTTCTCAACCCTACAGCACTGAAAAGGACTCCTCTTCCTCTGAGTTGGTAAGTGCAAGTACAGGTATTTACAGGTATTTACAGGCATTTACATATACAGTACACAGTACACATACTAGTAAAAGTAGTTTTTTTTTTTTTTTTGATTTTCTGATTTTTTTTGATTTTTCAAACTTTTGCACATATTTACATACTCGAATACATATATGCACATATTTATACACTTTTTAGAGCTGTACATTCATGCATACAGAAACACACACTTATAGGGGTTTTTTGTTTTTTTTTTTTTTTTAGTTCATTTTCTAAGTTTCCCTTATGTTATTTCCCTAAAAACTTCAGATTTCACAGCATGACTACTGGATCAAGCATTCTGACCTCTTACCACGCTGTCGGATCAGTTATTTTGTTATTTCGTTGATTTTCCTAATTGTATTTGCTTTTTTGTGATTTTTATTGCAGTTTAATGCTTGCATTGTTTTTCCTTATGTAATTTTTTAGCATCATTTACACTTTGATAATTTGGGGTAGAAACACATTTTTAGCAACTCTGTGTTCGTCAGAATGCGTACTTTCCAAAAAAATATGGTTTTGAGGGGTCTTTGTACTGTTAGGTGGTCTGCACTGTTTTTATTTGGGTCCGTACGTGCCCACCTGCTTTGGTATATTCATGCATATTGGGCATCAAACTGTTCAGTAGACCCTTGGCGTCAATATTTAGGGTGTTTTCTAATTGTATGTAAGAAATTGGGTGAGATAAATGCGACAACTGCAATATTTTTAGGCGATTTTCAGAAATATCATAAAAACCACTGCCTTTAGCGTTGCTTTGCAGTATGTACATTTGGAGCAGAAAGATAGTTTTAGCAAATTTTTATTCGGCACAAGGTGTACTTTCCAAAAATATATGGTTTTGGGGGGTCTTTGTACTGTTAGGGGGTCTTACGGCACATTATATGGAGTCAGAGTGCTATCTTCACAGAAGGCGAATTGACAGCTGAGAAAATTCTTAAACACTATTTTCATTTGGGGTCCGCACATGCCCACCTGCTTTGGTATATTTATGCATATTGGGCATCAAACTGTTCAGTAGACCCTTGGCATCCATATTTAGGGTGTTTTCCAATTTTATTTAAGAAATTGGGTGAGATAAATGCGACCAACTGCAATATTTTTAGGAGATTTTCAGAAATATCATAAAAACTGCCTTTAGCGTTGCTTTGCAGTATGTACATTTGGAGTAGAAAGACAGTTTTAACACATTTTTATTCGGCAGAAGGTGTTCTTTCCAAAAATATATGGTTTTCTGGGGTGAACCTAGTTTTTTTGTACCTTTGCCTGTTGCAAAATGCTGTATATGTGCTGATTATGCAGTATCTGGAATTACAGAACTTGTATGGGGTGTCTTCTTTCTGGGGCCCCTATACGCCACATACTTAGGGGTACCTATGCATATTAGGTATCAAACTGTTCAGCGTACCCCAGACTTTCATGTTTAGGGAGATTTATCTTGGTATATAATGATATGTAGGAGATACAATGCTTTAGAGTTGGAGTATTGAGGAGATTTTTGTATATGTCATAAAAATTCCGAAATGTAGGAAAGCTTTGCGGCTTGGTACTTTGGAGTAGAAAATCGTGCATACCCATTTTAGATTCGTCAGAATGTGTAATTTCCAAAAATATATGGTTTTCTGGGGTGAACATAAATTTTTTGTAGTTTTGCCCCTTGAAAAATGCTGTAAATGTGATTTTGCAGTATTTGGAATTACAGAACTGTCTTCGTTCTATGGCCCCTATACGCCATATACTTATGTGTACCTATGCATATTGTGCAAAAAAAGAATAACTTACACTCGCACACCCTGGCCGTCCGAAGTATCACGAATTCCAGGTGCTAGATGTTAGAGGAATTGGACGACCTCAAAAACAGTGTAGACACAGGACACACCAGCACAACATGGATGATTCTAGCAGGATTTAACCTTGCTCGTTGTGCTGGTGTGTCCTGTGTCTACCTATGCATATTGGGCATCAAACTCTTCAGCGGACCCTGGGCTTTCATATTTAGGGTGCTTTTTCTTGGTATATAATGATATGTGGGAGATACGATGCTTCAGAGTTGCAATATTGAGGTGATTTTCGGCATAAAAATTGCGAAATGTAGGAAAGCTTTGCGGATTGTTACTTTGGAGTAGAAAGACGTGCATACCCATATTAGATTCGTCAGAATGTGTACTTTCCAAAAACATATGGTTTTCTGGGGTGAACATACAGTTTTGTACTTTTGCTCCTTGAAAAATGATGTAAATGTGCTTATTTTGCAGTATTTGGAATTCAAGAACTGATAACTCGTATGGGGTGTCTTCGTTCTGGGGCCCCTATACTCCACATACTTAGGTGCACCTATGCATATTGGGCATCAAACTGTTCAGCGGACCCTGGGCTTTCATATTTAGGGTATTTTATCTTGGTATATAATGATATGTGGGAGATACGATGCTTCAGAGTTGCAATATTGAGTTGATTTTCGGTAATGTCATAAAAACTGCGAAATGTAGGAAAGCTTTACAGCTTGGTACTTTGGAGTAGAAAGACGTGCATGCCCATATTAGATTCGTCAGAATGTGTACTTTCCAAAAACATATGGTTTTCTGGGGTGAACATACATTTTTACATATACATATTTGGGGTATTGTATCTTGGTATATAATGATATGTTGGAGATACAATGCTGTAGACTGGACACTTTGAGGTAATTTTTAAAAAATGTAACACATTTTTATAAAAACTGCTAACTTTAGGAAAGAATTGCAACTTGGTAGTTTGGAGTACAAATATATATTTACCCATTTTGAACTCGTTAGAATCTGTTCTTTCCAATAAGGGGTAGTTTTTTAGGGTAAACCTACTGTTACTGGAATGTTTGGCCTTGAAATCAGATGTTTGCTGTTTTGTGGAGCGGTGCTTTGGAAATTTGGTAGTTTACTGCTTCGGAGTTTTTGATCTATCGAAGTGAGAACTCTCCATAACATTATATATATTTGGTATTGGCTCGTTCGGGAGACACAGAACTTTCCAAATCTGCCATGTTCTCATGCATAAAATAAATTATGCTTCTGATATATGCGTTTGTATCATGTGAAACTGTTTTTTTTTTTTTTATACACTTAGAAGCCCATATCTTTTTACAGGAATGACAACTAAATTCTAGCATATTTTGAAAGCTTAGCTTGTCCTGAAAAAAACAATATCTTGTTTTCATGGGTAAACTAAAAGACCCCCCCAGGAAAGTCCCCTAAAGTGAAAAAGCAAAAAATGTAAAAATGTTCAAAAACGGTCTGGCAATAGAAGTTCCAACTTGGCCAAATTGGCTGGCAGTGAAAGGGTTAAAAGTTATGCTCAGCTTGGCGTCTGGGCCGGCGAGTGCTTTTTACCTACTACTTCTTAGAGAAAGAAAAGTTAAATCAAAGGTATGCTCAGCTTGTAGTCTGAGCCAGCGAGCGATTTTTACCTACTACTTTTTAGAGAGAGAAAAGTCAAATTAAAAGGTATGCTCAGCTTGGTGTCTGAGCCGGCCAGCGCTTTTTACCTACTACATGTTAGAGAGAGAAAAGCCACATTAAAGATATGCTCAGTTTGTAGTCTGAGCCTACGAACGATTTTTGCCTACTACTTCTTGGAGAGAGAAAATTCTTATTAAAAGTATGTTCGGTTTGGCGTCTGATCCGGCTAGCGCTTTTTATCTACTACTTCTTAGAGAGAGAAAAGTTAAGTTAAAGGTATGCTCAGCTTATAGTCTGAGCCGGCTAGCGCTTTTTACCTACTACTTGTTAGAGAGAGAAAAGTCAAATTAAAAAGTATGCTCATCTTGGAGTCTGATCCAACTAGCGCTTTTTACCTACTACTTGTTAGAGAGAGAAAAGTCAAATTAAAAAGTATGCTCAGCTTGGCGTCTGAGCCGGCTAGCGTTTTTTACCTACTACTTGTTAGAGAGAGAAAAGTCAAATTAATAGGTATGCTCAGCTTGTCGTCTGAGCCGGCCAGCGCTTTTTACCTACTACTTGTTAGAGAAAGAAAAGTCAAATTAAAGGTATGCTCAGCTTGTCATCTGAGCCGGCGAGTGCTTTTTACCTACTACTTCTTAGAAAGAGAAAGGTCAAATTAAAAATATGCTCAGCTTGTCGTCTGAGCCGGCTAGCGCTTTTTACCTACTACTTCTTAGAGAGAGGAAAGTCAAATTTATGGTATGCTCAGCGTGGCGTCTGAGCCGGCTAGCGCTTTTTACCTACTACTTCTTAAAAGGGAAAGGTCAAATTAAAAAGTATGCTCAGCTTGTAGTCTGAGCCGACAAGCGTTTTTTACCTACTACTTCTTAGAGAGAGAAAAGTCAAATTAAAGGTATGATCAGCTTGGCGTCTGAGCTGGCTAGCGCTTTTTACCTACTACTTCTTAAAAGGGAAAAGTCAAATTAAAAGGTATGCTCAGCTTGGCGTCTGAGCCAGCTAGCGTTTTTTACCTACTACTTCTTAAAAGGGAAAAGTCAAATTGAAAAGGTATGCTAAGTTTGGCATCTGAGCCGGCTAGCGCTTTTTACCTACTACTTCTTAGAGAGAGAAAAGTCAAGTTAAAGGTATGCTCAGCTTGTTCCGAGCCGGCGAGCGCTTTTTATCTACTACTTCTTAGAGAGAGAAAAGTCAAATTAAATGTATGCTCAGCATGTAGTCTGAGCCGACGAGCGCTTTTTACCTACTACTTCTTAGAAAGAGAAAAGTCAAATTAAAAAGTATGCTCAGCTTGGTGTCTGAGCCGGCTAGCGTTTTATACCTACTACTTGTTAGAGAGAGAAAAGTCAAATTAATAGGTATGCTCAGCTTGTCGTCTCAGCTGGCGAGTGCTTTTTACCTACTACTTCTTAAAAGGGAAAAGTTAAATTAAAAGGCATGCTCACCTTGGCGTCTGAGCCGGTGTGCGCTTTTTACCTACTACTTGTTAGAGAGAGAAAAGTCAAATTAATAGGTATGCTCAGCTTGTCGTCTGAGCCGGCCAGCGCTTTTTACCTACTACTTGTTAGAGAGAGAAAAGCCAAATTAAAAGGCATGCTCAGCTTGGCGTCTGAACCGGCTAGTGCTTTTTAACCTACTACTTCTTAGAGAGAGAAAAGTCAAATTAAAGGTATGCTCAGATTGTAGTCTGAGCCAGCGAGCGCTTTTTACCTACTACTTCTTAGAAAGAGAAAAGTCAAATTAAAAAGTATGCTCAGCTTGGTGTCTGAGCCGGCTAGCGTTTTTTACCTACTACTTGTTAGAGAGAGAAAAGTCAAATTAATAGGTATGCTCAGCTTGTCGTCTGAGCTGGCGAGTGCTTTTTACCTACTACTTCTTAAAAGGGAAAAGTTAAATTAAAAGGCATGCTCACCTTGGCGTCTGAGCCGGCGTGCGCTTTTTACCTACTACTTGTTAGAGAGAGAAAAGCCAAATTAAAAGGTATGCTCAGCTTGGCGTCTGAGCCGGCTAGTGCTTTTTACCTACTACTTCTTAGAGAGAGAAAGGTCAAATTAAAGGTATGCTCAGATTGTAGTCTGAGCCGGCGAGCGCTTTTTACCTACTACTTGTAAGAGAGAGAAAAGTCAAATTAAAAGGCATGCTCAGCTTGGCGTCTGAGCCGGCTAGCGCTTTTTACCTACTACTTCTTAGAGAGAGAAAAGTCAAGTTAAAGGTATGATCAGCTTGTAGCCTGAGCCAGCGAGCACTTTTTACCTACTACTTCTTAAAAGGGAAAAGTCAAATTAAAAGGTATGCTCAGCTTGGCGTCTGAGCCGGCTAGAGCTTTTTACCTACTACATCTTAGAGAGAGAAAAGTCAAATTAAATGTATGCTCAGCATGTAGTCTGAGCCGACGAGCGCTTTTTACCTACTACTTCTTAGAAAGAGAAAAGTCAAATTAAAAAGTATGATCAGCTTGGCGTCTGAGCCGGCTAGCGTTTTTTACCTACTACTTGTTAGAGAGAGAAAGTCAAATTAATAGGTATGCTCAGCTTGTCGTCTGAGCTGGCGATTACTTTTTACCTACTACTTCTTAAAAGGGAAAAGTTAAATTAAAAGGTATGCTCAGCTTGTAGTCTGAGCCAGCGAGCGCTTTTTAACTACTACTTCTTAGAAAGAGAAAAGTCAAATTAAAAAGTATGCTCAGCTTGGTGTCTGAGCCGGCTAGCGTTTTTTACCTAGTACTTCTTAGAAAGAGAAAAGTCAAATTAAAAAGTATGGTCAGCTTGGTGTCTGAGCCGGCTAGCGGTTTTTACCTACTACTTGTTAGAGAGAGAAAAGTCAAATTAAAAGGTATGCTCAGCTTGGCGTCTGAGCCGGCCAGCGCTTTTTACCTACTACTTGTTAGAGAGAGAAAAGTCAAATTAAAGGTATGCTCAGCTTGGCGTCTGAGCCGGCTAGAGCTTTTTACCTATTACTTCTTAGAGAGAGAGAAAAGTCAAGTTAAAGGTATGATCAGCTTGTAGCCTGAGCCGGCGAGCACTTTTTACCTACTACTTCTTAAAAGGGAATAGTCAAATTAAAAGATATGCTCAGCTTGAAGTCTGAGCCGGCCAGCGCTTTTTACCTACTACTAGTTAGAGAGAGAAAAGTCAAATTAATAGGTATGCTCAGCTTGTCGTCTGAGCCGGCCAGCGCTTTTTACCTACTACTTGTTAGAGAGAGAAAAGCCAAATTAAAAGGTATGCTCAGCTTGGCGTCTGAGCCGGCTAGTGCTTTTTACCTACTACTTCTTAGAGAGAGAAAGGTCAAATTAAAGGTATGCTCAGATTGTAGTCTGAGCCGGCGAGCGCTTTTTACCTACTACTTCTTAGAAAGAGAAAAGTCAAATTAAAAAGTATGCTCAGCTTGGCGTCTGAGCCGGCTAGCGTTTTTTACCTACTACTTGTTAGAGAGAGAAAAGTCAAATTAATAGGTATGCTCAGCTTGTCGTCTGAGCCGGCCAGCGCTTTTTACCTACTACTTGTTAGAGAGAGAAAAGTCAAATTAATAGGTATGCTCAGCTTGTCGTCTGAGCTGGCGAGTGCTTTTTACCTACTACTTCTTAAAAGGGAAAAGTTAAATTAAAAGGTATGCTCAGCTTGTAGTCTGAGCCGGCGAGCGCTTTTTACCTACTACTTGTAAGAGAGAGAAAAGTCAAATTAAAAGGCATGCTCAGCTTGGGGTCTGAGCCGGCTAGCGTTTTTAACCTACTACTTGTTAGAGAGAGAAAAGTCAAATTAAAGGTATGCTCAGCTTGGCGTCTGAGCCGGCTAGCGCTTTTTACCTACTACTTCTTAGAGAGAGAAAAGTCAAGTTAAAGGTATGATCAGCTTGTAGCCTGAGCCGGCGAGCACTTTTTACCTACTACTTCTTAAAAGGGAAAAGTCAAATTAAAAGGCATGCTCAGCTTGGCGTCTGAGCCGGCTAGCGCTTTTTACCTACTACTTGTTAGAGAGAGAAAAGTCAAATTAAAAGGTATGCTCAGCTTGGCGTCTGAGCCGGCCAGCGCTTTTTACCTACTACTTGTTAGAGAGAGAAAAGTCAAATTAAAGGTATGCTCAGCTTGGCGTCTGAGCCGGCTAGAGCTTTTTACCTATTACTTCTTAGAGAGAGAAAAGTCAAGTTAAAGGTATGATCAGCTTGTAGCCTGAGCCAGCGAGCACTTTTTACCTACTACTTCTTAAAAGGGAATAGTCAAATTAAAAGATATGCTCAGCTTGAAGTCTGAGCCGGCCAGCGCTTTTTACCTACTACTAGTTAGAGAGAGAAAAGTCAAATTAATAGGTATGCTCAGCTTGTCGTCTGAGCCGGCCAGCGCTTTTTTACTACTTGTTAGAGAGAGAAAAGCCAAATTAAAAGTTATGCTCAGCTTGGCGTCTGAGCCGGCTAGTGCTTTTTACCTACTACTTCTTAGAGAGAGAAAGGTCAAATTAAAGGTATGCTCAGATTGTAGTCTGAGCCGGCGAGCGCTTTTTACCTACTACTTCTTAGAAAGAGAAAAGTCAAATTAAAAAGTATGCTCAGCTTGGCGTCTGAGCCGGCTAGCGTTTTTTACCTACTACTTGTTAGAGAGAGAAAAGTCAAATTAATAGGTATGCTCAGCTTGTCGTCTGAGCCGGCCAGCGCTTTTTACCTACTACTTGTTACAGAGAGAAAAGTCAAATTAAAAGGTATGCTCAGCTTGTCTTCTGAGCCGGCCAGCGCTTTTTACCTACTACTTGTTAGAGAGAGAAAAGTCAAATTAAAGGTATGCTCAGCTTGGCGTCTGAGCCGGCTAGCGCTTTTTACCTACTACTTGTTAGAGAGAGAAAAGTCAAATTAATAGGTATGCTCAGCTTGTCATCTGAGCCGGCCAGCGCTTTTTACCTACTACTTGTTAGAGAGAGAAAAGTCAAATTAATAGGTATGCTCAGCTTGTCATCTGAGCCGGCCAGCGCTTTTTACCTACTACTTGTTAGAGAGAGAAAAGTCAAATTAATAGGTATGCTCAGCTTGTCGTCTGAGCTGGCGAGTGCTTTTTACCTACTACTTCTTTAAAGGGAAAACTTAAATTAAAAGGTATGCTCAGTTTGTAGTCTGAGCCGGCGAGTGCTTTTTACGTACTACTTGTTAGAGAGAGAAAAGTCAAATTAAAAGGCATGCTCAGCTTGGTGTCTGAGCCGGCTAGCGTTTTTTACCTACTACTTGTTAGAGAGAAAAGTCAAATTAAAGGTATGCTCAGCTTGGCGTCTGAGCCGGCTAGCGCTTTTTACCTACTACTTCTTAGAGAGAGAAAAGTCAAGTTAAAGGTATGATCAGCTTGTAGCCTGAGCCGGCAAGCACTTTTTACCTACTACTTCCTAAAAGGGAAAAGTCAAATGAAAAGGTATGCTCAGCTTGGCGTCTGAGCCGGCTAGAGCTTTTTACCTACTACTTCTTAGAGAGAGAAAAGTCAAATTAAATGTATGCTCAGCATGTAGTCTGAGCCGACGAGCGCTTTTTACCTACTACTTCTTAGAAAGAGAAAAGTCAAATTAAAAAGTATGCTCAGCTTGGCGTCTGAGCCGGCTAGCGTTTTTTACCTACTACTTGTTAGAGAGAGAAAAGTCAAATTAATAGGTATGCTCAGCTTGTCGTCTGAGCAGGCGAGGATTTTTACCTACTACTTCTTAAAAGGGAAAAGTCAAATTAAAAGGTATGCTCAGCTTGGTGTCTGAGCCGGCCAGCGCTTTTTACCTACTACTTGTTAGAGAGAGAAAAGTCAAATTAATAGGTATGCTCAGTTAGTCGTCTGAGCTGGCGAGTACTTTTTACCTACTACTTCTTAAAAGGGAAAAGTTAAATTAAAAAGTATGCTCAGCTTGTAGTCTGAGCCGACGAGCGCTTTTTACCTACTACTTCTTAGAGAGAGAAAAGTCAAATTAAAAAGTATGCTCAGCTTGGCGTCTGAGCCAGCTAGCGCTTTTTACCTACTACTTCTTAGAGAGAGAAAAGTCAAGTTAAAGGTATGATCAGCTTGTAGCCTGAGCCGGCGAGCGCATTTTACCTACTACTTCTTAGAAAGAGAAAAGTCAAATTAAAAAGTATGCTCAGCTTGGCGTCTGAGCCGGCTAGTGTTTTTTACCTACTACTTGTTAGAGAGAGAAAAGTCAAATTAATAGGTATGCTCAGCTTGTCGTCTGAGCTGGCGAGTGCTTTTTACCTACTACTTCTTAAAAGGGAAAAGTTAAATTAAAAGGTATGCTCAGTTTGTAGTCTGAGCCGGCGAGCGCTTTTTACGTACTACTTGTTAGAGAGAGAAAAGTCAAATTAAAAGGCATGCTCAGCTTGGTGTCTGAGCCGGCTAGCGTTTTTTACCTACTACTTGTTAGAGAGAAAAGTCAAATTAAAGGTATGCTCAGCTTGGCGTCTGAGCCGGCTAGCGCTTTTTATCTACTACTTCTTAGAGAGAGAAAAGTCAACTTAAAGGTATGATCAGCTTGTAGCCTGAGCCGGCGAGCACTTTTTACCTACTACTTCTTAACCCTTTAAGTGCCACAGAACGTAGAATCTACGTTCTGTGGGAAAGTATCTTGAAATGCCACAGAACGTAGATTCTACGTTCTGCAGCATATGCGTGCGGGGAAGCTCAGGAGCGGCTTTAAATGCTGCTCGCTCCTTCCCCGCTCGCTCAGAACCCCCTAGGCAACGAGCGGAGCGGGTGGGAAAGGGGCTCCTGGGGCGCGATTGTCCAGGGGCCCCAAAGACGCAACAGACACACGTGTCTGCGCGCTGCTGCCTGCACTTCCGGGTTCCTCCAGCGACGCCCACGCATCTGGCGACTCCCTCCTGCTTCTCCACTCCTCCTGCCATCATGGACACAGATCTGCAGCTACACACCCCAGGTTAGTGTAACACACACACAAAATACACTTACACACACTTTATACACTAATACATGCTTAGATTTACACTTACACACACTCACATACTTTTTTTGGGGGATCAGGGGGGTCACACACACTTGGGGGGGTACATACACTTGCACACACAAACACACACACACATAACATGCAATTTACCAATTGTACACATGCACACACACATACGCTGTTGTGTAGCTTTTTTTTTTTTCCATATTGCATTGTTGTGTTTTTGGCTGAAAAAAATGTTTTATTGCCTTTGCGAATAGCGTATTCGCTAACCGTACTGTGCAATACCTTTTGTATGTTATTTCGGTGATTATTTTGAAATTTTGGGGATTTTGGTGCATTGTTAGCCATTTTATTGCATTTTCAGCTCTGCATAACTGTTGCTTGCTTTATTCTGTCCGTAAAAAATATTTTGCCAAGCTAAAATATTCAAACTGTAATTCTGATGTCTGATTACACTAGTCTGAAAAAAAAAAAGCATAGATTTTTGTGGTTTTATTGGATTTTAGTAATTTATTTGAATTTCACACTTTCTGTATTATTTTGTTATGTCTTGTAAATTTTATCTACTATATATCCAATTGGGCGTCTCTGTGCGCCACATAGTTTGGTAAATCTGTGAATATTGGGCATCAAAGTGTTCAGTAGACCCCTGGCGTTCATATTTAGGATGTTTTATGCGGATACTTTACGAAATGTGGGGCATATAATGGGGTAGATTTCAAGCTTTGAGGCGATTTTCACAAATTTGCTAAAAACCGTTACGTTCAGCATTGCTTTGCAGTTTGGCAGTTTGCAGTAGAAACACATATTTACCCATATTGGATTCGTCAGAATGTGTGCTTTCTGAAAATATATGGTTTTTTGGGGTCCCTGTACTGTTAGGAGGGTCTAATGTCGCATAATACACACACCAGGTGCTTATATTGCAGCAGCCAGCGCGTCAGCCGTGAAAATGTATATACACTATTGTCATTTGGGGGTCTCTGTACGCCACATTGTTTGGTATATCTATGCATACTGGGCATCAAAGTGTTCAGTAGACCCCTGGCGTTCATATTTAGGATGTTTTATGCTGATACGTTACGAAATGTGTGGCATATAATGGGGTAGAATTCAAGCTTTGTGACGATTTTTAGAAATTTGATAAAAACCGTTATGTTCAGCATTGCTTTGCAGTTTGGCAGTTTGCAGTAGAAACACTTATTTACCCATATTGGATTTGTCAGAATGTGTACTTTCTGAAAATATATGGTTTTCTGGGGTCTCTGTACTGTTAGGGGGGTCTAATGTCGCATAATACACACTCCAGGTGCTGATATTGCAGCAGCCAGAGCGTCAGCCGTGAAAATGTATATACACTATTGTCATTTGGGGGTCTCTGTGCGCCACATAGTTTGGTATATCTATGCATATTGGGCATCAAAGTGTTCAGTAGACCCCTGGCGTTCATATTTAGGATGTTTTATGCTGATAAGTTACGAAATGTGGGGCATATAATGGGGTAAAATTCAAGCTTTGTGACGATTTTCAGAAATTTGATAAAAACCGTTATGTTTAGCATTGCTTTGCAGTTTGGCAGTTTGCAGTAGAAACACTTATTTACCCATATTGGATTCGTCAGAATGTGTACTTTCTGAAAATATATGGTTTTCTGGGGTCTCTGTACTGTTAGGGGGGTCTAATGTTGCATAATACACACACCAGGTGCTTATATTGCAGCAGCCAGCGCGTCAGCCGTGAAAATGTATATTCACTATTGTCATTTGGGGGTCTCTGTACGCCACATAGTTTGGTATATCTATGCATACTGGGCATCAAAGTGTTCAGTAGACCCCTGGCGTTCATATTTAGGATGTTTTATGCTGATACGTTACAAAATGTGTGGCATATAATGGGGTAGAATTCAAGCTTTGCGACGATTTTCAGAAATTTGATAAAAAACGTTATGTTCAGCATTGCTTTGCAGTTTGGCAGTTTGCAGTAGAAACACTTATTTACCCATATTGGATTTGTCAGAATGTGTACTTTCTGAAAATATATGGTTTTCTGGGGTCTCTGTACTGTTAGGGGGGTCTAATGTTGCATAATACACACTCCAGGTGCTCATATTGCAGCAGCCAGAGCGTCAGCCGTGAAAATGTATATACACTATTGTCATTTGGGGGTCTCTGTGCGCCACATAGTTTGGTATATCTATGCATACTGGGCATCAAAGTGTTCAGTAGACCCCTGGCGTTCATATTTAGGATGTTTTATGCTGATAAGTTACGAAATGTGGGGCATATAATGGGGTAAAATTCAAGCTTTGTGACGATTTTCAGAAATTTGATAAAAACCGTTATGTTCAGCATTGCTTTGCAGTTTGGCAGTTTGCAGTAGAAACACCTATTTACCCATATTGGATTCGTCAGAATGTGTACTTTCTGAAAATATATGGTTTTCTGGGGTCTCTGTACTGTTAGGGGGGTCTAATGTTGCATAATACACACACCGGGTGCTTATATTGCAGCAGCCAGCGCGTCAGCTGTGAAATTGTATATACACTATTGTCATTTGGGGGTCTCTGTGCGCCACATAGTTTGGTATATCTATGCATATTGGGCATCAAAGTGTTCAGTAGACCCCTGGCGTTCATATTTAGGATGTTTTATGCTGATAAGTTACGAAATGTGGAGCATATAATGGGGTAAAATTCAAGCTTTGTGACGATTTTCCGAAATTTGATAAAAACCGTTATGTTCAGCATTGCTTTGCAGTTTGGCAGTTTGCAGTAGAAACACCTATTTACCCATATTGGATTCGTCAGAATGTGTACTTTCTGAAAATATATGTTTTTCTGGGGTCTCTGAACTGTTAGGTGGGCTAATGTCGCATAATACACACACCGGGTGGTTATATTGCAGCAGCCAGCGCGTCAGCCGTGAAAATGTCTATACATATTGTCATTTGGGGGTCTCTGTGCGCCACATAGTTTGGTATATCTATGCACATTGGGCATCAAACTGTTTAGTAGACCCATATGTTTATATTTAGGATGCTTTATGCTGGTAATGATACATGGACAATACGATGCTGGAAAGTTGAAGCTTTGAGGAATATTTCCAGATATTTTACCAAAACCGCCAAATTTGGCAAAGCCTTGCGACTCAGTAGTTTGGAGCAGAAAGGCATGGGTACCCATTTTAGATTCTGTAGAATGTGCACTTTCCAAAAATATATGGGGTTGGGGGGTAAACATATATTTCTGTGTTTTTACCCCACAAAAATGCAGTCAATGTGTTGATTTTTCATTAGCTGAAGTTACCCACCGGACAATTTGTATGTGCTAACTTCATTTTGGGGCCTCTAAATGCCAGATACTTTGGTAAACTTATGAACAATGGCCACCAAAATGTTCAGAGGAACCCTGGCAATCATATTTAGGGTGCTTTTTCTTAGTACGTAATGACACATGGGTGATATGGTGCTGGGAAGTTGAAGCTTTGAGGCAATTTTCAGATATTTCACCAAAACCGACAACTTTGGGAAAGCCTTGCGACTCAGTAGTTTGGAGCAATAAGGCATGGGTACCCATTTTAGATTCTGTAGAATGTGTACTTTCCAAAAATGTATGGGTTTGGGGGGTAAACATATATTTCTGTGTTTTTACCCCACAAAAATGCAGTCAATGTGTTGATTTTTCATTAGCTGAAGTTACCCACGGGACTGTTTGTATGCGCTAACTTCATTTTGGGGCCTCTAAATGTCAGATACTTTGGTAAACCTATGAACAATGGCCACCAAACTGTTCGGAGGAACCTTGGCAATCATATTTAGGGTGCTTTTTCTTGGTGCATAACGATACATGGGTGATATGGTGCTGAGAAGTTGAAGCTTTGAGGCAATTTTCAGATATTTCACCAAAACCGACAATTGTGGGAAAGCCTTGCGACTTAGTAGTTTGGAGCAGAAAGGCATGGGTACCCATTTTAGATTCTGTAGAATGTTTACTTTCCAAAAACATATGGGTTTTGGGGGGTAAACATATATTTCTGTGTTTTTACCCCACAAAAATGCAGTCAATGTGTTGATTTTTCATTAGCTGAAGTTACCCACGGGACTGTTTGTATGCGCTAACATCATTTTGGGGCCTCTAAATGCCAGATACTTTGGTAAACTTATGAACAATGGCCACCAAAATGTTCAGAGGAACCCTGGCAATCATATTTAGGGTGCTTTTTCTTAGTACGTAATGACACATGGGTGATATGGTGCTGGGAAGTTGAAGCTTTGAGGCAATTTTCAGATATTTCACCAAAACCGACAACTTTGGGAAAGCCTTGCGACTCAGTAGTTTGGAGCAGAAAGGCATGGGTACCCATTTTAGATTCAGTAGAATGTGTACTTTCCAAAAATATATGGGTTTGGGGGTTAACATATATTTCTGTGTTTTTACCCCACAAAAATGCAGTCAATGTGTTGATTTTTCATTCGATGAAGTTACCCACAGGACTATTTGTATGCGCTAACTTCATTTTGAGGCCTCTAAATGCCAGATACTTTGGTAAACCTATGAACAATGGCCACCAAACTGTTTGGAGGAACCCTGGCAATCATATTTAGGGTGCTTTTTCTTGGTGCGTAACGATACATGGGTGATATGGTGCTGGGAAGTTGAAGCTTTGAGGCAATTTTCAGATATTTCACCAAAACCAACAATTGTGGGAAAGCCTTGCGACTCAGTAGTTTGGAGCAGAAAGGCATGGGTACCCATTTTAGATTCAGTAGAATGTGTACTTTCCAAAAATATATGGGTTTTGGGGGGTAAACATATATTTCTGTGTTTTTACCCCACAAAAATGCAGTCAATGTGTTGATCTTTCATTAGCTGAAGTTACCCACGGGACTGTTTGTATGCGCTAACATCATTTTGGGGCCTCTAAATGCCAGATACTTTGGTAAACTTATGAACAATGGCCACCAAAATGTTCAGAGGAACCCTGGCAATCATATTTAGGGTGCTTTTTCTTAGTACGTAATGACACATGGGTGATATGGTGCTGGGAAGTTGAAGCTTTGAGGCAATTTTCAGATATTTCACCAAAACCGACAACTTTGGGAAAGCCTTGCGACTCAGTAGTTTGGAGCAGAAAGGCATGGGTACCCATTTTAGATTCAGTAGAATGTGTACTTTCCAAAAATATATGGGTTTGGGGGTTAACATATATTTCTGTGTTTTTACCCCACAAAAATGCAGTCAATGTGTTGATTTTTCATTCGATGAAGTTACCCACAGGACTATTTGTATGCGCTAACTTCATTTTGAGGCCTCTAAATGCCAGATACTTTGGTAAACCTATGAACAATGGCCACCAAACTGTTTGGAGGAACCCTGGCAATCATATTTAGGGTGCTTTTTCTTGGTGCGTAACGATACATGGGTGATATGGTGCTGGGAAGTTGAAGCTTTGAGGCAATTTTCAGATATTTCACCAAAACCGACAATTGTGGGAAAGCCTTGCGACTCAGTAGTTTGGAGCAGAAAGGCATGGGTACCCATTTTAGATTCGGTAGAATGTGTACTTTCCAAAAATATATGGGTTTTGGGGGGTAAACATATATTTCTGTGTTTTTACCCCACAAAAATGCAGTCAATGTGTTGATCTTTCATTAGCTGAAGTTACCCACGGGACTGTTTGTATGCGCTAACTTCATTTTGGGGCCTCTAAATGCCAGATACTTTGGTAAACTTATGAACAATGACCACCAAAATGTTCCGAGGAACCCTGGCAATCATATTTAGGGTGCTTTTTCTTAGTACATAATGATACATGGGCGATATGGTGCTGGGAAGTTGAAGGTTTGAGGAAATTTTCAGATATTTCACCAAAACCGACAATTGTGGGAAAGCCTTGCGACTCAGTAGTTTGGAGCAGAAAGGCATGGGTACCCATTTTAGATTCAGTAGAATGTGTACTTTCCAAAAATATATGGGTTTGGGGGGTAAACATATATTTCTGTGTTTTTACCCCACAAAAAATGCAGTCAATGTGTTGATTTCTCAGTAGCTGAAGTAAAGTCCTGAAGAATTTGGATGTGCTAACTACATATTGGTGTCTCTAAATGCCAGATACTTTGGTAAACCTATGCATAATGGGTATCAAATTGTTCAGTGGACCCCTGGCAATCATATTTCAGGTGCTTTTTCTTGGTACCTAATATAGTTTGGGATATGCAGAGCAGCAAAATAAAACCTTTGAAATGATTTTTCCGAATTTTGAATTTTTTGTTGAAAAACCGCTATGTTCAGACAAGCTTTTATGTTTGGTAGTTGGGAGTAGAGAGACATAGTTACCCATTTTGTAATCGGCAGAATGTGTACTTTTCAAAAATGTATGGTTTTCTGGGGTAAACCTACGGTTTCAGGATTTTTTGCCTTGGAATCTAAAGCATGCCGTTTTCTGCCTTAGTGCTTTCAAAATTCGGTAATATACTGCCGGGAGTTTTTGCTGTACAGAAATCCTAAATCTCCCTAAAACTATACATATCTGGTATTGGCACGTTCGAGAGACATAAGGCTTTCCAAATCAGTTGGATTTTCATCCGTAAAATGAAATATTTTTCTGGTATAAATTGATATACGATGAAAAATGGTAATTTTTCATTTTTTTTTGGTATTTAGCGCTATAAATTTTTTTGCACAGGTGGAAATACATGAAAACTCAGGCAGATTTAGAAAGCTCAGTTTCTACCGAAAAAAACAATGTATAGTTTTCCTAGGTAAACTATAGGTTTCCCCTCAGAAAATGCCCCTAAAGTGAGAGAGCACAAAATGTTTCAAAAACGACTGGCATTTCGCGTAACCAAAATGTGAAATTCTGCTGGCACTTAAAGGGTTAAAAGGGAAAAGTCAAATTAAAAGGTATGCTCAGCTTGGCGTCTGAGCCGGCTAGAGCTTTTTACCTACTACTTCTTAGAGAGAGAAAAGTCAAATTAAATGTATGCTCAGCATGTAGTCTGAGCCGACGAGCGCTTTTTACCTACTACTTCTTAGAAAGAGAAAAGTCAAATTAAAAAGTATGCTCAGCTTGGCGTCTGAGCCGGCTAGCGTTTTTTACCTACTACTTGTTGGAGAGAGAAAAGTCAAATTAATAGGTATGCTCAGCTTGTCGTCTGAGCAGGCGAGGATTTTTACCTACTACTTCTTAAAAGGGAAAAGTTAAATTAAAAGGTATGCTCAGCTTGTAGTCTGAGCCGGCGAGCGCTTTTTACCTACTACTTGTTAGAGAGAGAAAAGTCAAATTAATAGGTATGCTCAGCTTGTCGTCTGTGCCGCCCAGCGCTTTTTACCTACTACTTGTTAGAGAGAGAAAAGCCAAATTAAAAGGCATGCTCAGCTTGGCGTCTGAACCGGCTAGTGCTTTTTACCTACTACTTCTTAGAGAGAGAAAAGTCAAATTAAAGGTATGCTCAGATTGTAGTCTGAGCCAGCGAGCGCTTTTTACCTACTACTTCTTAGAAAGAGAAAAGTCAAATTAAAAAGTATGCTCAGCTTGGTGTCTGAGCCGGCTAGCGTTTTTTACCTACTACTTGTTAGAGAGAGAAGAGTCAAATTAAAAGGTATGCTCAGCTTGGCGTCTGAGCCGGCCAGCGCTTTTTACCTACTACTTGTTAGAGAGAGAAAAGTCAAATTAAATGTATGCTCAGCTTGGCGTCTGAGCCGGCTAGCGCTTTTTACCTACTACTTCTTAGAAAGAGAAAAGTCAAGTTAAAGGTATGATCAGCTTGTAGCCTGAGCCGGCGAGCACTTTTTACCTACTACTTCTTAAAAGGGAAAAGTCAAATTAAAAAGTATGCTCAGCTTGGCGTCTGAGCCGGCTAGCGTTTTTTACCTACTACTTGTTAGAGAGAGAAAAGTCAAATTAATAGGTATGCTCAGCTTGTCGTCTGAGCTGGCGAGTGCTTTTTACTTACTACTTCTTAAAAGGGAAAAGTTAAATTAAAAGATATGCTCAGCTTGAAGTCTGAGCCGGCCAGCGCTTTTTACCTACTACTAGTTAGAGAGAGAAAAGTAAAATTAATAGGTATGCTCAGCTTGTCGTCTGAGCCGGCCAGCGCTTTTTACCTACTACTTGTTAGAGAGAGAGAAGCCAAATTAAAAGGTATGCTCAGCTTGGCGTCTGAGCCGGCTAGTGCTTTTTACCTACTACTTCTTAGAGAGAGAAAGGTCAAATTATAGGTATGCTCAGATTGTAGTCTGAGCCGGCGAGCGCTTTTTACCTACTACTTCTTAGAAAGAGAAAAGTCAAATTAAAAAGTATGCTCAGCTTGGCGTCTGAGCCGGCTAGCGTTTTTTACCTACTACTTGTTAGAGAGAGAAAAGTCAAATTAATAGGTATGCTCAGCTTGGCGTCTGAGCCGGCTAGCGCTTTTTACCTACTACTTCTTAGAGAGAGAAAAGTCAAATTAATAGGTATACTCAGCTTGTCGTCTGAGCCGGCCAGCGCTTTTTACCTACTACTTGTTAGAGAGAGAAAAGTCAAATTAATAGGTATGCTCAGCTTGTCGTCTGAGCTGGCGAGTGCTTTTTACCTACTTCTTAAAAGGGAAAAGTTAAATTAAAAGGTATGCTCAGCTTGTAGTCTGAGCCGGCGAGCGCTTTTTACCTACTACTTGTTAGAGAAAGAAAAGTCAAATTAATAGGTATGCTCAGCTTGTCGTCTGAGCCGGCCAGCGCTTTTTACCTACTAGTTGTTAGAGAGAGAAAAGCCAAATTAAAAGGCATGCTCAAGCTTGGCGTCTGAACCGGCTAGTGCTTTTTACCTACTACTTCTTAGAGAGAGAAAAGTCAAATAAAAGGTATGCTCAGATTGTAGTCTGAGCCAGCGAGCACTTTTTACCTACTACTTCTTAGAAAGAGAAAAGTCAAATTAAAAAGTATGCTCAGCTTGGTGTCTGAGCCGGCTAGCGTTTTTTACCTACTACTTGTTAGAGAGAAAAGTCAAATTAAATGTATGCTCAGCATGTAGTCTGAGCCGACGAGCGCTTTTTACCTACTACTTCTTAGAAAGAGAAAAGTCAAATTAAAAAGTATGCTCAGCTTGGTGTCTGAGCCGGCTAGCGTTTTTTACCTACTACTTGTTAGAGAGAGAAAAGTCAAATTAATAGGTATGCTCAGCTTGTCGTCTGAGCAGGCGAGGATTTTTACCTACTACTTCTTAAAAGGGAAAAGTCAAATTAAAAAGTATGCTCAGCTTGGTGTCTGAGCCGGCTAGCGTTTTTTACCTAGTACTTCTTAGAAAGAGAAAAGTCAAATTAAAAAGTATGGTCAGCTTGGTGTCTGAGCCGGCTAGCGTTTTTTACCTACTACTTGTTAGAGAGAGAAAAGTCAAATTAAAAGGTATGCTCAGCTTGGCGTCTGAGCCGGCCAGCGCTTTTTACCTACTACTTGTTAGAGAGAGAAAAGTCAAATTAAAGGTATGCTCAGCTTGGCGTCTGAGCCGGCTAGAGCTTTTTACCTATTACTTCTTAGAGAGAGAGAAAAGTCAAGTTAAAGGTATGATCAGCTTGTAGCCTGAGCCGGCGAGCACTTTTTACCTACTACTTCTTAAAAGGGAATAGTCAAATTAAAAGATATGCTCAGCTTGAAGTCTGAGCCGGCCAGCGCTTTTTACCTACTACTAGTTAGAGAGAGAAAAGTCAAATTAATAGGTATGCTCAGCTTGTCGTCTGAGCCGGCCAGCGCTTTTTACCTACTACTTCTTAGAGAGAGAAAGGTCAAATTAAAGGTATGCTCAGATTGTAGTCTGAGCCGGCGAGCGCTTTTTACCTACTACTTCTTAGAAAGAGAAAAGTCAAATTAAAAAGTATGCTCAGCTTGGCGTCTGAGCCGGCTAGCGTTTTTTACCTACTACTTGTTAGAGAGAGAAAAGTCAAATTAATAGGTATGCTCAGCTTGTCGTCTGAGCCGGCCAGCGCTTTTTACCTACTACTTGTTAGAGAGAGAAAAGTCAAATTAATAGGTATGCTCAGCTTGTCGTCTGAGCTGGCGAGTGCTTTTTACCTACTACTTCTTAAAAGGGAAAAGTTAAATTAAAAGGTATGCTCAGCTTGTAGTCTGAGCCGGCGAGCGCTTTTTACCTACTACTTGGAAGAGAGAGAAAAGTCAAATTAAAAGGCATGCTCAGCTTGGGGTCTGAGCCGGCTAGCGTTTTTTACCTACTACTTGTTAGAGAGAGAAAAGTCAAATTAAAAGGTATGCTCAGCTTGGCGTCAGAGCCGGCCAGCGCTTTTTACCTACTACTTCTTAGAGAGAGAAAAGTCAAGTTAAAGGTATGATCAGCTTGGCGTCTGAGCCGGCTAGCGCTTTTTACCTACTACTTGTTAGAGAGAGAAAAGTCAAATTAAAGGTATGCTCAGCTTGGCGTCTGAGCCGGCTAGCGCTTTTTACCTACTACTTCTTAGAGAGAGAAAAGTCAAGTTAAAGGTATGATCAGCTTGTAGCCTGAGCCGGCGAGCACTTTTTACCTACTACTTCTTAAAAGGGAAAAGTCAAATTAAAAGGCATGCTCAGCTTGGCGTCTGAGCCGGCTAGCGCTTTTTACCTACTACTTGTTAGAGAGAGAAAAGTCAAATTAAAAGGTATGCTCAGCTTGGCGTCTGAGCCGGCCAGCGCTTTTTACCTACTACTTGTTAGAGAGAGAAAAGTCAAATTAAAGGTATGCTCACCTTGGCGTCTGAGCCGGCTAGAGCTTTTTACCTATTACTTCTTAGAGAGAGAAAAGTCAAGTTAAAGGTATGATCAGCTTGTAGCCTGAGCCGGCGAGCACTTTTTACCTACTACTTCTTAAAAGGGAATAGTCAAATTAAAAGATATGCTCAGCTTGAAGTCTGAGCCGGCCAGCGCTTTTTACCTACTACTAGTTAGAGAGAGAAAAGTCAAATTAATAGGTATGCTCAGCTTGTCGTCTGAGCCGGCCAGCGCTTTTTACCTACTACTTGTTAGAGAGAGAAAAGCCAAATTAAAAGGTATGCTCAGCTTGGCGTCTGAGCCAGCTAGTGCTTTTTACCTACTACTTCTTAGAGAGAGAAAGGTCAAATTAAAGGTATGCTCAGATTGTAGTCTGAGCCGGCGAGCGCTTTTTACCTACTACTTCTTAGAAAGAGAAAAGTCAAATTAAAAAGTATGCTCAGCTTGGCGTCTGAGCCGGCTAGCGTTTTTTACCTACTACTTGTTAGAGAGAGAAAAGTCAAATTAATAGGTATGCTCAGCTTGTCTTCTGAGCCGGCCAGCGCTTTTTACCTACTACTTGTTAGAGAGAGAAAAGTCAAATTAAAGGTATGCTCAGCTTCGCGTCTGAGCCGGCTAGCGCTTTTTACCTACTACTTCTTAGAGAGAGAAAAGTCAAATTAAAGGTATGCTCAGCATGTAGTCTGAGCCGACGAGCGCTTTTTACCTACTACTTCTTAGAGAGAGAAAAGTCAAATTAAAAAGTATGCTCAGCTTGGCGTCTGAGCCGGCTAGAGTTTTTTACCTACTACTTGTTAGAGAGAGAAAATTCAAATTAATAGGTATGCTCAGCTTGTCATCTGAGCCGGCCAGCGCTTTTTACCTACTACGTGTTAGAGAGAGAAAAGTCAAATTAATAGGTATGCTCAGCTTGTCGTCTGAGCTGGCGAGTGCTTTTTACCTACTACTTCTTAAAAGGGAAAAGTTAAATTAAAAGGTATGCTCAGTTTGTAGTCTGAGCCGGCGAGCGCTTTTTACGTACTACTTGTTAGAGAGAGAAAAGTCAAATTAAAAGGCATGCTCAGCTTGGTGTCTGAGCCGCTTAGCGTTTTTTACCTACTACTTGTTAGAGAGAAAAGTCAAATTAAAGGTATGCTCAGCTTGGCGTCTGAGCCGGCTAGCGCTTTTTACCTACTACTTCTTAGAGAGAGAAAAGTCAAGTTAAAGGTATGATCAGCTTGTAGCCTGAGCCGGCGAGCACTTTTTACCTACTACTTCCTAAAAGGGAAAAGTCAAATTAAAAGGTATGCTCAGCTTGGCGTCTGAGCCGGCTAGAGCTTTTTACCTACTACTTCTTAGAGAGAGAAAAGTCAAATTAAATGTATGCTCAGCATGTAGTCTGAGCCGACGAGCGCTTTTTACCTACTACTTCTTAGAAAGAGAAAAGTCAAATTAAAAAGTATGCTCAGCTTGGCGTCTGAGCCGGCTAGCGTTTTTTACCTACTACTTGTTAGAGAGAGAAAAGTCAAATTAATAGGTATGCTCAGCTTGTCGTCTGAGCAGGCGAGGATTTTTACCTACTACTTCTTAAAAGGGAAAAGTCAAATTAAAAGGTATGCTCAGCTTGGTGTCTGAGCCGGCCAGCGCTTTTTACCTACTACTTGTTAGAGAGAGAAAAGTCAAATTAATAGGTATGCTCAGTTAGTCATCTGAGCTGGCGAGTACTTTTTACCTACTACTTCTTAAAAGGGAAAAGTTAAATTAAAAAGTATGCTCAGCTTGTAGTCTGAGCCGACGAGCGCTTTTTACCTACTACTTCTTAGAGAGAGAAAAGTCAAATTAAAAAGTATGCTCAGCTTGGCGTCTGAGCCAGCTAGCGCTTTTTACCTACTACTTCTTAGAGAGAGAAAAGTCAAATTAAAAAGTATGCTCAGCTTGGCGTCTGAGCCAGCTAGCGCTTTTTACCTACTACTTCTTAAAAGGGAAAGGTCAAATTAAAGGTATGCTCAGCTTGGCGTCTGAGCCGGCTAGCGCTTTTTACCTACTACTTCTTAGAGAGAGAAAAGTCAAGTTAAAGGTATGATCAGCTTGTAGCCTGAGCCGGCGAGCGCATTTTACCTACTACTTCTTAGAAAGAGAAAAGTCAAATTAAAAAGTATGCTCAGCTTGGCGTCTGAGCCGGCTAGCGTTTTTTACCTACTACTTGTTAGAGAGAGAAAAGTCAAATTAATAGGTATGCTCAGCTTGTCGTCTGAGCTGGCGAGTGCTTTTTACCTACTACTTCTTAAAAGGGAAAAGTTAAATTAAAAGGTATGCTCAGTTTGTAGTCTGAGCCGGCGAGCGCTTTTTACGTACTACTTGTTAGAGAGAGAAAAGTCAAATTAAAGGTATGCTCAGCTTGGCGTCTGAGCCGGCTAGCGCTTTTTACCTACTACTTCTTAGAGAGAGAAAAGTCAACTTAAAGGTATGATCAGCTTGTAGCCTGAGCCGGCGAGCACTTTTTACCTACTACTTCTTAAAAGGGAAAAGTCAAATTAAAAGGTATGCTCAGCTTGGCGTCTGAGCCGGCTAGAGCTTTTTACCTACTACTTCTTAGAGAGAGAAAAGTCAAATTAAATGTATGCTCAGCATGTAGTCTGAGCCGACGAGCGCTTTTTACCTACTACTTCTTAGAAAGAGAAAAGTCAAATTAAAAAGTATGCTCAGCTTGGCGTCTGAGCCGGCTAGCGTTTTTTACCTACTACTTGTTAGAGAGAGAAAAGTCAAATTAATAGGTATGCTCAGCTTGTCATCTGACCAGGCGAGGATTTTTACCTACTACTTCTTAAAAGGGAAAAGTTAAATTAAAAGGTATGCTCAGCTTGTAGTCTGAGCCGGCGAGCGCTTTTTACCTACTACTTGTTAGAGAGAGAAAAGTCAAATTAATAGGTATGCTCAGCTTGTCGTCTGAGCAGGCGAGGATTTTTACCTACTACTTCTTAAAAGGGAAAAGTTAAATTAAAAGGTATGCTCAGCTTGTCGTCTGAGCCGCCCAGCGCTTTTTACCTACTACTTGTTAGAGAGAGAAAAGCCAAATTAAAAGGCATGCTCAGCTTGGCGTCTGAACCGGCTAGTGCTTTTTACCTACTACTTCTTAGAGAGAGAAAAGTCAAATTAAAGGTATGCTCAGATTGTAGTCTGAGCCAGCGAGCGCTTTTTACCTACTACTTCTTAGAAAGAGAAAAGTCAAATTAAAAAGTATGCTCAGCTTGGTGTCTGAGCCGGCTAGCGTTTTTTACCTACTACTTGTTAGAGAGAGAAGAGTCAAATTAAAAGGTATGCTTAGCTGGCGTCTGAGCCGGCTAGCGCTTTTTACCTACTACTTCTTAGAAAGAGAAAAGTCAAGTTAAAGGTATGATCAGCTTGTAGCCTGAGCCGGCGAGCACTTTTTACCTACTACTTCTTAAAAGGGAAAAGTCAAATTAAAAAGTATGCTCAGCTTGGCGTCTGAGCCGGCTAGCGTTTTTTACCTACTACTTGTTAGAGAGAGAAAAGTCAAATTAATAGGTATGCTCAGCTTGTCGTCTGAGCTGGCGAGTGCTTTTTACTTACTACTTCTTAAAATTAAAAGTTAAATTAAAAGATATGCTCAGCTTGAAGTCTGAGCCGGCCAGCGCTTTTTACCTACTACTAGTTAGAGAGAGAAAAGTCAAATTAATAGGTATGCTCAGCTTGTCGTCTGAGCCGGCCAGCGCTTTTTACCTACTAGTTGTTAGAGAGAGAAAAGCCAAATTAAAAGGCATGCTCAAGCTTGGCGTCTGAACCGGCTAGTGCTTTTTACCTACTACTTCTTAGAGAGAGAAAAGTCAAATAAAAGGTATGCTCAGATTGTAGTCTGAGCCAGCGAGCACTTTTTACCTACTACTTCTTAGAAAGAGAAAAGTCAAATTAAAAAGTATGCTCAGCTTGGTGTCTGAGCCGGCTAGCGTTTTTTACCTACTACTTGTTAGAGAGAAAAGTCAAATTAAATGTATGCTCAGCTTGAAGTCTGAGCTGGCGAGCGCTTTTTACCTACTACTAGTTAGAGAGAGAAAAGTCAAATTAAAGGTATGCTCAGCTTGGCGTCTGAGCCGGCTAGCGCTTTTTACCTACTACTTCTTAAAAGGGAAAAGTTAAATTAAAAGGTATGCTCAGCTTGAAGTCTGAGCCGGCAAGCGCTTTTTACCTACTACTAGTTAGAGAGAGAAAAGTCAAATTAATAGGTATGCTCAGCTTGTCGTCTGAGCCGGCCAGCGCTTTTTACCTACTACTTGTTAGAGAGAGAGAAGCCAAATTAAAAGGTATGCTCAGCTTGGCGTCTGAGCCGGCTAGTGCTTTTTACCTACTACTTCTTAGAGAGAGAAAGGTCAAATTATAGGTATGCTCAGATTGTAGTCTGAGCCGGCGAGCGCTTTTTACCTACTACTTCTTAGAAAGAGAAAAGTCAAATTAAAAAGTATGCTCAGCTTGGCGTCTGAGCCGGCTAGCGTTTTTTACCTACTACTTGTTAGAGAGAGAAAAGTCAAATTAATAGGTATGCTCAGCTTGGCGTCTGAGCCGGCTAGCGCTTTTTACCTACTACTTCTTAGAGAGAGAAAAGTCAAATTAATAGGTATGCTCAGCTTGTCGTCTGAGCCGGCCAGCGCTTTTTACCTACTACTTGTTAGAGAGAGAAAAGTCAAATTAATAGGTATGCTCAGCTTGTCGTCTGAGCTGGCGAGTGCTTTTTACCTACTTCTTAAAAGGGAAAAGTTAAATTAAAAGGTATGCTCAGCTTGTAGTCTGAGCCGGCGAGCGCTTTTTACCTACTACTTGTTAGAGAGAGAAAAGTCAAATTAATAGGTATGCTCAGCTTGTCGTCTGAGCCGGCCAGCGCTTTTTACCTACTAGTTGTTAGAGAGAGAAAAGCCAAATTAAAAGGCATGCTCAAGCTTGGCGTCTGAACCGGCTAGTGCTTTTTACCTACTACTTCTTAGAGAGAGAAAAGTCAAATTAAAAGGCATGCTCAGCTTGGCGTCTGAGCCGGCTAGTGCTTTTTACCTACTACTTCTTAGAGAGAAAGGTCTAATTAAAGGTATGCTCAGATTGTAGTCTGAGCCGGCGAGCGCTTTTTACCTACTACTTCTTACAAAGAGAAAAGTCAAATTAAAAAGTATGCTCAGCTTGGCGTCTGAGCCGGCTAGCGTTTTTTACCTACTACTTGTTAGAGAGAGAAAAGTCCAATTAATAGGTATGCTCAGCTTGTCGTCTGAGCTGGCGAGTACTTTTTACCTACTACTTCTTTAAAGGGAAAAGTTAAATTAAAAAGTATGCTCAGCTTGTAGTCTGAGCCGGCGAGCGCTTTTTACCTACTACTTGTTAGAGAGAGAAAAGTCAAATTAAAAGGCATGCTCAGCTTGGTGTCTGAGCCGGCCAGTGCTTTTTACCTACTACTTGTTAGAGAGAGAAAAGTCAAATTAAAGGTATGCTCAGCTTGGAGTCTGAGCCGGCTAGCGCTTTTTACCTACCACTTCTTAGAGAGAGAAAAGTCAAGTTAAAAGTATGATCAGCTTGTAGCCTGAGCCGGCGAGCACTTTTTACCTACTACTTCTTAAAAGGGAAAAGTCAAGTTAAAAGGTATGCTCAGCTTGACGTCTGAGCCGGCTAGCGCTTTTTACCTACTACTTCTTAGAGAGAGAAAAGTCAAATTAAAAAGTATGCTCAGCTTGGCGTCTGAGCCGGCTAGCGCTTTTTACCTACTACTTCTTAGAGAGAGAAAAGTCAAATTAAAGTTATGATCAGCTTGGCGTCTGAGCTGGCTAGCGCTTTTTACCTACTACTTCTTAGAGAGAGAAAAGTCAAATTAAAGGTATGCTCAGCATGTAGTCTGAGCCGACGAGCGCTTTTTACCTACTACTTCTTAGAGAGAGAAAAGTCAAATTAAAAAGTATGCTCAGCTTGGCGTCTGAGCCGGCTAGCGTTTTTTACCTACTACTTGTTAGAGAGAGAAAAGTCAAATTAATAGGTATGCTCAGCTTGTCGTCTGAGCCGGCCAGCGCTTCTTACCTACTACTTGTTAGAAAGAGAAAAGTCAAATTAATAGGTATGCTCAGCTTGTCGTCTGAGCTGGCGAGTGCTTTTTACCTACTACTTGTTAGAGACAGAAAAGTCAAATTAAAAGGCATGCTCAGCTTGGTGTCTGAGCCGGCTAGCGTTTTTTACCTACTACTTGTTAGAGAGAGAAAAGTCAAATTAAAAAGTATGCTCAGCTTGTCGTCTGAGCCGGCCTGCGCTTTTTACCTACTACTTGTTAGAGAGAGAAAAGTCAAATTAATAGGTATGCTCAGCTTGTCTTCTGAGCTGGCGAGTGCTTTTTACCTACTACTTCTTAAAAAGGAAAAGTTAAATTAAAAGGTATGCTCAGCTTGTAGTCTGAGCCGGCGAGCACTTTTTACCTACTACTTGTAAGAGAGAGAAAAGTCAAATTAAAGGTATGCTCAGCATGTAGTCTGAGCCGACGAGCGCTTTTTACCTACTACTTCTTAGAGAGAGAAAAGTCAAATTAAAAAGTATGCTCAGCTTGGCGTCTGAGCCGGCTAGTGTTTTTTACCTACTACTTGTTAGAGAGAGAAAAGTCAAATTAATAGGTATGCTCAGCTTGTCGTCTGAGCCGGCCAGCGCTTCTTACCTACTACTTGTTAGAGAGAGAAAAGTCAAATTAATAGGTATGCTCAGCTTGTCGTCTGAGCTGGCGAGTGCTTTTTACCTACTACTTGTTAGAGACAGAAAAGTCAAATTAAAAGGCATGCTCAGCTTGGTGTCTGAGCCGGCTAGCGTTTTTTACCTACTATTGTTAGAGAGAGAAAAGTCAAATGAAAAGGTATGCTCAGCTTGGCGTCTGAGCCGGCCAGCGCTTTTTACCTACTACTTGTTAGAGAGAGAAAAGTCAAATTAAAGGTATGCTCAGCTTGGCGTCTGAGCCGGCTAGCGCTTTTTACCTACTACTTCTTAGAAAGAGAAAAGTCAAATTAAAGGTATGCTCAGCATGTAGTCTGAGCCGACGAGCGCTTTTTACCTACTACTTCTTAAAAGGGAAAAGTTAAATTAAAAGGTACAGGTATGCTCAGCTTGAAGTCTGAGCCGGCGAGCGCTTTTTACCTACTACTAGTTAGAGAGAGAAAAGTCAAATTAATAGGTATGCTCAGCTTGTCGTCTGAGCCGGCCAGCGCTTTTTACCTACTACTTGTTAGAGAGAGAAAAGCCAAATTAAAAGGCATGCTCAGCTTGGCTTCTGAGCCGGCTAGTGCTTTTGACCTACTACTTCTTAGAGAGAGAAAGGTCAAATTAAAGGTATGCTCAGATTGTAGTCTGAGCCGGCGAGCGCTTTTTACCTACTACTTCTTAGAAAAAGAAAAGTCAAATTAAAAAGTATGCTCAGCTTGGCGTCTGAGCCGGCTAGCGTTTTTTACCTACTACTTGTTAGAGAGAGAAAAGTCAAATTAATAGGTATGCTCAGCTTGTCGTCTGAGCCGGCCAGCGCTTTTTACCTACTACTAGTTAGAGAGAGAAAAGTCAAATTAATAGGTATGTTCAGCTTGTCGTCTGAGCCGGCCAGCGCTTTTTACCTATTACTTGTTAGAGAGAGAAAAGTCAAATTAAAAGGCATGCTCAGCTTGGCTTCTGAGCTGGCGAGTGCTTTTTACCTACTACTTCTTAAAAGGGAAAAGTTAAATTAAAAGGTATGCTCAGCTTGTAGTCTGAGCCGGCGAGTGCTTTTTACCTACTACTTGTTAGAGAGAGAAAAGTCAAATTAATAGGTATGCTCAGCTTTCGTCTGAGCCGGCCAGCGCTTTTTACCTACTACTTGTTAGAGAGAGAAAAGCCAAAAAAAAGACAAATAACTATAAAACTATGATAAATAAATAATGATAACCAATTTAAAAGTTGCTTAGAATTGGTCTTTCTATAACATTCTAAAAGTTAATTTAAAGGTGAACCACCCCTTTAAAGAGAAAAAAGTCAAATTAAAAGGTATGCTCAGCTTGGTGTCTGAGCCCACAAGCACTTTTTAACTATTATTTCTTAGAGAGAGAGAAAAGTCAAATTAAGGGTATGCTCAGCTTGGCGTCTGAGCCGCTTAGCGCTTTTTACCTACTACTTCTTAGAGAGAGAAAAGTCAAATTTAAAGGTATGCTCAGCTTGCAGTCTGCGCCGGCGAGCGTTTTTTAACTACTACTTCTTGAAAAAATCAAAAAAATTTAAAATGAGCTACAGACATGCAAAAGAAAGAGAATTGATAAATGCACATTCCCTTTTCCACGGTCTCAATAGTAATGTGTTCTATGCAAATAGATACTAAATTACAAGTAAAACAGGGGACAAAGGGAAGAAGGAATAACCCTGTGAAACCAATGATTGAGTAATTGCTCTCCTTTAAAAGCAATAAGCAGGGGAGGAAGGTGTAAGGCTGTAAAACCAATGTTTTGGTATTGGCAAACTCTCTCCTGTATGGAGTAATGACATGAGGGAAAAACAAGTCCAATGAGACAAGTGCCTTAGTCAGGATGCATTATCTCAAAAAATGCTAATACGCAGGGAGGTGCCAATCCATGAAAAATATGACCGCAGGTAAATAGTTAGGATTACCATATGGGGTTTACCTTAATGTGGTATGGTCACTTGCCAGTTTTTCTGATCATACTTTAGTAACTAAAAACTCCAGTCTTTTAAATGCATGCATATGCATTGAAACTAAATTACAGAGTGAAACAGAAGACCAGGGAATGTGCATGTGCATACCCTCTCTTTTAGATGTTTGTAGCATTGCTGCTCACTGCAGCCCATCCTTAGAGGGGAACTAATGCAAAAGTGAAAATTTTATATAAGCTTCAGCATACTGAAAAAAGAACCTTTTTAAATACATTTAATAAAATATTATGCACTGTAATAATCAAGTTAATCTTCACTATTCCTCTCTCAGCGTCTGTTTCTCTTTATCTGGCGCCCAACTGCTGCATGAAGAGAGAATAATCATTGACAGTCATAACCAATATATCTTATAGGGGGGCTCCTTTTGCCTAGAAGGTGTATTGTAGCTCACTCTATTAAAATCACCCCCCCCCCCCCAACTGACCCTTCCAATTTCCCTCTTCACAACATTTACTTTGTTAAAAAGCTCCCTGGGGTATGAACCTGCCATAAATCTGCAGTGTTGGGCATTGGAGTTCAAAGGTGCCATCTTCCCCTGTCTTCTGATCATCCTCAGTCAGTTCTCCAATACAGATCTTGCAGGACTATGCACAGTCAAAGCAAATTCAGGACATACATTTAACTGTGCATGATCCTGCAAGGTCTGTGCTAGCAAACTTACAGAAGAGCATCCAAACAAAGTGGAAAATGGTGTCTTTGAACTCCAGAGTAAGTCTGCAGATTTACTGCAAGTTGCCACACAGGGACACTTTAAAACAGAATAGCTATTGTGGGGAGGGAATAGCTATTGTGGGGAGGGAGTATGGGGGTGCAGTGGAGGGGGCTGAGGATGGGCTAGGGTTGGGTTCTTCGTTGAAGTACATATTCATAAATATGCTGTGCAAAAATTATATTAATGTTTCCATTAAATTATATATGGAAATATTTTGGTGTGCATACTAATAAGCCACATATGCTAGTATTTTGTAATACAATGTACGTTGTGAACTGTTTCTGTATACAACACCTTGTATGGACTTTAAATGGTAACCCAAAATTTTGAAATGAATATGGAGTTTAGTTGCCCAGTTTGCTCAATGTTGATATTTTATATCTTATTTTGTATGTTTACATAAGATGTTTTTAGTTGGGGGGCTAGAATATGACAAAAATGCAGCACTAAACATGCACGCCCACTATTCTTAGGCCACAACCATCATAATATAATGTAATAAAGAAACATTCATATGTGGCAAGTTCTATGCTGCTCCCAGCTCACCGTTAATAACTGGGGAGGCTGCAAGGTCCTCAAGTGTTCTTCAGAATTCCAATATGTTTCCCAAAACATGTTTTTAGACTGAGCGGGCAGAAAAAGTATGGCACCTAAAAATGCTGAAAGGCTTGCGCAATCGTAAATCAGTCCCCAAGTGCCTGGATTGCTGAATATATGTGGTTAACAATTAGCCTTCCTATAAAATTATTCATCCAGATTGTAATCTTAGTCAACACAATGGAGAACACAGGGATCAAAGGTGTTAAAGTGGTCATAAAATAATATACATTTACAAGAACAAATGAAATAGTTCACCCTATACATAAATTGTATCTTAATTGCTATAACAGAGCAGGGAGACATTTACCAACATTCAAAATGGAAAATGTGCCTGTTTCCAAAATTTCACATGTCTACCGTGGCAAATAAAATGGCTTTGCATTGCCCGTGTGAAACAGCACCTAGCCCCTTCTTCAGTAACAAAGATTTCTATGGTCTCTATGCTATATGTATTTATTTGTGGCAAATAAAATGGCTTTGCAGTGCCCGTATGAATCAGCAACTAGCATCTCCATTAAAAACAAGCATATACATCTCATTGCTGCACTTATGTAGCTAAACAAACCATCCGTCCCATTCATTGCAAAATGATATGTCCCAACCGTAAATGCAGTCAACAAAAAGAATAGCCCCAAGAATGAAAAAAGTTGTTAAAACAAAAGCTGTTATAAAATCACTGTGGAAAAAAGCAGTAAAATGAATTCCACCCTAGGGTGTAATGAATTCACTCTATATATAAACAGAATAAATCAGCTATTTAAAATTGGATCTCACTTGCTTCAATCATCTGCCTGTTGATCTCCTCTCAAATGCAGCTGGTCAGTCTCACTCTTTAACTGTGCATTTAGCATGGCAGTTATAAACGGTCACTATTGCACACATGCATCCCATAATATTACACACAACATCCCATAATTAAAAATGTGCCTATTTGCTGAATTATCCCATTTCAGAAATCTTCCCTGACTAATTAAATGGCTTTTATTGCCCATATGTAACAGCACCTAGCCCCTTATCCAGTAACACTGATTTCTATGATTGATGTGCTTTGTGTATTTAGTTAATCAAACTAAATCTCTTATTTACTGACAAACGCAGACTTAGTCCTGAAAAAAAAAACTGTCCTCAAAACAAAAGCTGCTGCAAAATCACAGTACAAAATATAGCGAATTAACAAGAATTTTTTTTAAAAAAAAAACACATGTATAAAATCAGCTTTTTGAAATTGGATCTTACTTGCTTCACTCTCCTGCCTGCTCATCTGCTTCAATCAATTCTTGATAATCTCGTTTTTCTGCAGAGCGCTTTCCCCATCTTTGACATCTTCTCTCCTATCTCCAGTTTTTTAAGCGCTCTTTCCTCAGGTCCAAAAGCTTCACACATCACATGTTATTCTGCTTACCAAACTGACACAAAATGTCAGTTGGAGACAACTGGGTCATGTGCCCATGGGGCATGTGATCAAGTCTCTTTCTCTATAGTTTATATACTCAGATATTTTTAATCCAAGGTACACACTGTTAATCAGCAGGTATACCCCCTTCCAAGCCATGGCTCAGGCTCCTGGCATCTCAACAGAGAGTCTCTTTAGTCAATATATTTATCCCTGGGTCTGACAGAGAAATGTCAGTTGGAGCTCAGAGAAATGTCAGTTGGACCATGTGACCACTGGTCATGTGATCATGGCAACTTGTATCTCACTTACAGTTTAAATGCTTGGATGTTTTTAATCCAAGGTACCTGATGTTAGATTGCAAGTATACTCCCATTCCAAGCCACGACTCAGGTGCCTCCCCAATAATAATTACAATAAATCACATATATTTTGAATAACTTCTGATGTAGTTCAGCCAGTTCAATAAAGACATATTCGGTCACATGACATGCTTTGACCACTGAGCTTCACAGCTCCCGACTGCACTCCCTGACAGCCAGTCTGTTGCATGTGTACTTCGTTTTACCTTTATATGTTTGTTATAGGTTTACTGTGATGAAAAACATTACTGACGTGAATCTTTCAAGGTGTTAAACAACTTCCTTGCAGTTCTAGTCATACCCCCCCCCCCTTGCCATTACCCGATGGTACCGTTCAGCTGAATGAAAAGGTGATCAAGATCATTCGCAGACATTTCCCAGCAACAGCGGCGTGAGCTGCAGACACTGACAGCACATCAATAGAGGTTGCTTGCCTCAGATAAGGACGCAACAAATTGATGGCACATTTAGTCAAGTACCAGAGACTGGAGTGAGGGGGAGCGGCTATACTGCTGTAAATTACTCAGGCTTGAGGGGAAGCCGCAGCCAATCAGGACGTGACTGCTTCAGGAGAGCAGTTAAGCTCCGCCCAGGGACACGCTCATTGGTGGGACTGTGGCGTGCCTAGTATTTGGCTCTCCTAATATGGAATGTTGTCTCCAGAGGAATTATAATCAGGACGATTAGAGAAAAACTTCTCCTATGTGGACCCGGGGTGATGGGTGTATCCAATCAGTGTGGCAGCAAACAGACTGGCCCATCCGCTTGTATAATCAACAATTTAAAAACGCAGCCCATTTCTTCTAGATACATAAAATTCCGGATAACCTAGATCAGGGGACACCAAACGCTGGGCCACTATGTCAGCAGTACTATTCTCTATACCCTTCTATTAGCCCAATATCACTGCGTCCCCATGTTCTTCTAATAAGCCCGATACAGCCTACATTACTCCCAACATTTTGGAAATAAAAAGAGAGCCAAAAACATAATTTTTTGACCACGTCCATTTTTGTGGCCACGCCCCCTAATTACTATGTTCATTGTACAAAATTGGGCAGGTTATGAAAGCTTGAACATATTTATGTTTAATCCAGTTATTACAATTTTGCATTGCATTGCCCTTTCAGTTGTTAGTCTAACTTTTCCCAAGGGACCTTCTTATCTAAATTGTTACAATTACTTATTTGCTTATCTCAAAATTGTTACAAAGTATCTTAGTTGCACCTGATGGCTGTTCTGGGCTCTCTGCCAAAAGCCAATTAAGTTAGAAACTTTATTTCTTTTTCTGGCTTTTCAGTGCAAAGAAAGTCAGGACTTTTCAGTACAAACGGGGGACTACGGGTTGAGCTGTTCAAACCAGGACTGTCCTGCTGAAAACTGGACAGTCGGGAGGTATGCAGCCACTCCACATGCCAGGCCTGGACTGGGAGTCAAAATAGGCCCTGCCATTCCAAGTACAAAGAAGCCCAAACAGCCCCCTACCAGACCATTATATGGTAACTTTCTATGGAACCATACAGCAGCCCCTCTGGCTCAGTCCGGGCCTGCCACATGCCCTTAGGTTCAGCTTCAGGTGCTTTATGTTATAATTTCCATGCTCTTCTGGCAAGTGTTTGAGCAACTATAGTGAGGTCTTAATAACATACATGAGAATTGGGGAATATTAGACCATGGGTGGAGCAGGGTGATCTTAAGAAATTTGTTATCATGGAACCCACTGACATATCCGAAACAGAGACGGTGGACTCTTTTGTAAGCTGTATGGCATGGGTGGCCGTATTTAAAACTGAACTACAACATGGAAAGTTAATATGCAGAATACTCTGAAGCACCTACTACTGCTGATAAAGTTCTTTTACAACTAGGTGGGGTTTAATTAACTAGTGGGCTCAGTTAAATCAATATTTTATATTTGTCACAGTTTTGGTTTTATCCCAGGTGCTTGATAACGTATTCTATTCATTAATTTGTGTGAGCAGGCCTGGATTTGTGGAAAGGCCACCTAAGCCCGTGCCTAGGGTGGCAAGATTTAAGGGGGGCATCAGTCTGCCCAACCACACCCACATTGGTTCAAAAACACTGGGTACAATCATTTTTTAAATTTCGTGTGCGACAATTCCCATTGCTTCAGTCCAGATGATGAAAATTTGCATGATTAAAGGGGAGGGGACAGGGGCAACGAACGGCAGTGGGCCTAGGGGCGCCAACTATGTAAATCGGGCGCTGTGTGTGAGTATTGTATTTTACTGTCCGCAGTATTAGACCCCATACACTTATTCACCATGGCTAGTTACTTTTTTTCTTTTGACACAAGCTGTAGGAGAGCTGCTGGGAACTGACATAAAATGATGACAACATGAAGTTGTGATTTATCAAGGCCAATTGATCTCAGTCACTTAATCAGTAATTAAGTGAGCAAATTTATGTGCTTTAATATTGTATGAATTTACTATTTTTGTGGTTGTGCTGTATCTGTTTAGATTTTATAAACATCACAAAGACATTAGGGACTTTTTGGTTTATATTTTTCATCTGCTGGCCAGTAGAGCAATATTTCCAGAGAGAAGTGAGAGATGTCTAGAGGAGAAATTATGGTAAATAATATAAAAGTTCAGGAGGGAAACTTCTGCCATAAGGGTAATGATTGAATAGGAGTTGTTTAATTTGAAAAAAAAATTGGCTGCATTTTACACTATTCTGGGTCAAATAATTGAGGAATGAAGCAAAGAGGTTTACTGGACAGAGTCAAGAATGAAGAAGTTTTGTTGAGCTGCATTACAGCAATCACACCAGTCAAAAACTGTTTAACAAGTTGAAAACTGTAGAAAGCATCTTGTAAAATACAAAGAAGCAGTTTGATGTTGCCAATAATAAAGCTAAGCAGCTCTACACAGTCATGCAGTATCATTTTCCAGGAATGCTGAAAGACTGGGAGAAGTGAACAAGAGGGTCAACATTTTGATTTACAATGGAGATACAGTTAAAACAATGCACAGCAAAAACTGGATTTGTATACCGTGGTTCACAATCCAGGGGCAAATTACAGAGCCATGTAAAGTGAAAAGGATGAAAACATTTCACCACTATTCATTAGTCAATTTGTTTTTTTAAAGTTCTGGCTTCCATATCAAAAACCATTTCCCATTGGGTTTTTTTCAGCTGACCGAGGTAAAAAGTCATGAAACATTTTTTAATGCTGCTCTAAAGTTTAACAAATCCATTGGGAATTCACACAACTCCTTTAGATTCTCTCATCACCCTCTGATTCACTTCCCTCAGGAGATAATCCTAGAAACGAATGAAAAAAGAGAAAATGTATAAATGTATTCACTGACAAATAATTTTTTTCCAATGGTGAGCTGATAAGGAGTGTATAACTGCTAGGGAAGGATCTAAGTTTTAGGTAAATCTTATAGTACAACCCCAACCAAAGCAAAAAGTCAAATTAAAGGTATGCTCATATTGGCGTCTGAGCTGGCTAGCGCTGTGTACCTATTACTTCTTAGAGAGAAAAAAGTCAAATTAAAGGTATGCTCATCTTGGCGTCTGAGCTGGCTAGCGCTGTGTATCTACTACTTCTTAGAGAGAAAAAAAGTCAAAATAAAGGTATGCTCAGCTTGGCATCAGAGCCATCTATTGCTTTATACCTACTACTTCTTAGAGAGAAAAAAGTCAAATTAATCCCCTGTATTGTTCACACCTGTGATCCCCCTGCATTGTTCACACTTATGACATCTCTATTGTTCACACCCCTAAAGCCCTGTACTGTTCACACATGAGACCCAGACTGAAACTGCCCACATTGTTCACCTGAAATCTCCTCACTTGCATCTTCATCCTTTGAAGATGAAGTATCGCTCGAAGAAATGTCTTGAATAGTCACTCAGCAGACTTGGGAGCGTCTCTTTTCGAGGCAGCCGGGTCCATTTTGCATAGGATTACAGGGCAACAAGGACGCGAGAGTCCACTGGTACCAAATACCTTTAAAGACAGCAACACCTATGTCATCAAGGCATTACCGTGCCAACCCAGAAGTGCATTGCGCAAAGAGGAGCTGCAACTGCAGCACAAAAAAAAACACCCTGTCGAGGGGATTCCCCTTCCAGACAACGCCATAGCCATTAGGATAGGGGCTACGGGCAGAGAGAATGCCAAGAACTGCACCCAGTAATCTAAACGTGAGTACTGACTTCTTTCACGTTCGTGCCTAGAAGAAACAAAAAAAAAAAAATAATAATTAGATTAAAAGAGAAAAAAACTGAACAGAAGAAAATCTCCTGGGTTGCTCAGGCTGGGGCAGAAGAAAAAAGACTGTTGGTAATTAGGAAGGTGGGATTTTTAGGTTGGAAATTTAACCATTTCTTCTGTCCAGGCTGGGAACCAGCTGGAGAATACCCATCTGTTTTTTTCATGTTGACGGGGGATGGCTAGGAAAAGTGGCAGAATACATGACAATATGGGTAGAAGAATTATGCTGCAGTATTGCTACTACTGCTTCTGATTTTATGCAATGATTATGGCATATCAAGTACCCAGTGCCTGAAACTTGATCCCTCCTCCTCCTGCTGCTATACCCCTCCTCTGTAGAGTTCGTACCAAAGGAGAAACAGGAGGTTATTAATAATCAACAGAAAAACTGATAACTAATTCCAAGAAGAACAGATGGTTGAGTCAACCAAGTCTGAAGCCAAGAGAAGGCCTCTATCCAGGGAGGGAAGCCCTGTGTCCCCCAAGCGATGGAAGAGAGAGATTTAACGGTGAGTACACAAAATCTCCTTTTCTCTAGGTCTGCTTGAGGGACACAGGGACAGTGGGGACATACCAAAGCTGTCCCCTGAATCAAGGGCGGGAAGTAGAGGCCTACATGGAACCAGCCACTGCAGCCTGAAGTACCTTCCTGCCGAAGCGGGTGTCAGATGCTGCAAAGGTGCCAAACTGGTAAAATTTGGCAAAAGTATGGATTGAAATCCACGTTGCAGCCTTGCACAATTGTTCTGCTGAGGCTTGGTTTTCGAAAAAAGCCCATGACGCACTCATTTCTCTGGTGGAATGTGCCCTGATTGAGTCTTGGGGGAACCTGACCCTGTGATGAATAGGATTTCTGGATGGCCTGTTTTATCCAGCAGGATATGGTAGTCTTAGTAGCTGGTGTGCCCCAGAGAGGGCCTGTGGGAAGGATGAACAAGGAGTCCGATTGACTGATGTCCTCGACCCGGTGCAGGGAAAACTTGAGGGCCCTAACGGGGTCGAGGGTGTGCAGTGCCTCTTCCTTCACATTGGAAAGGGATGGGCAGAAGGTAGGAATCGTAATTTCCTGGTTGAGGTAGAAAGTGGAAACCACCTTGGGAAGAAAAGAGGGAGAAGTATGAAGTACTGCCCTGTCGTTGTGGAAAGTAAACAGAGGAGACCTACAGGAGAGGGCAGAGATCTCAGATACTCTCTGTGCTGAGGCAATAGCCAGCAGAAAAACAGTTTTCCATGTGAGCCACTGAAGTGGAATAGAACATGGGCACGTGTTGCAGGGCACGTAGGACTAGGGTTAAGTCCCAATCGGGCACCAGTGAATGTACCGGGGGCTTTATGTGGGCCATTCCCTGAAGAAAAATCATAACATCAGGGAGATTTTAGCGACCCGAGGGATATGTCCAGGGACAGTCCCTCCTGTATAAAGGCCAGAAGGTGTGGAGTGGAAAACTTCAGTGAATTGAAATCATTACGTTTGCACGACCCGATGGTAAATCTTGGCGGAGACCGGTTTGCGGGCTGCACGCATGGTGAATGACAGCGTCAGAGAACCTCTTCCGTCTCAGGATCGCGGTTTCAGTAGCATCCCCCATCTTTGAATGCTCTTGTGGAAGATGTCCTTTAGAGACTACTCGGCGGGACCTAGGTATTGTCTGCTGAGATAATCTGCTTCCCAGTTTGACCTGGAATGAAGATGGCTGACAGGCTACTCGGATTGCCCGTATCTCAAGAAGGTTGATGTGAAGACGTTGTTCCGATAGAGACCATCGCTGACCGAACCTCCAGCACTGCTCCTCAAGAAGCTTGCATCTGTGGTGAGCAGTCGCCATTGTGGATCCCCTAGGGGTCTGCCCCTGGTCAGGTGACTGGTTTACATCCACCAGAGAAGAGAGACAAGTCCTGCGGGATAGACAAAATACCAGGAGAAGGGATTTGTGCCTCCAGGCCGCAAGAATATTCCACTGAAGATCGCTTAGGTGGTGCTGGACGAATGGAACTGCTTCTATCATCGAAACCATGACTCCCAACACCTTGATTTAGAATCTTGCGGTGTGGGACTTCGAGAGGAGAGACCGCACGAGGGTCCGTAGATGCTGGACCTTGTTGCTGGGACAGTTTGTGTCTGGGTGTTGAACTGCATCCCGAGGAAGACCATGGATTGGCTCGGGGTTAACAAGTACTTGTCCAGGTTGATGAACCAACCCAACTCCTGTAATCGAACCATGGTGAAGTGCAATGCCTGCTGGGCCTCTGCGAAGGAAGGTGCCTTGATCAGGAGATCGTCCAGATAAGGAGTTATGGAGATCCTCCTGGTGCGGATTAGAGCAGTGGCTACCGACATGATCTTGGTAAAGACATGAGGGGTGGAAGACAGGCCAAAAGGAAGGGCCATGAATTGGAAGTGGCGATTTTGCAAGGCAAGAATCTCTGATGGGGACCGAAAATTGGGACATGAAGGTAGGCGTCCTTTATGTCCAGAGAAACCAGGAATTGGCCTGGGGACATGGCTGCAATGACAGACCTGAGGAATTCCATCTTGAACCTTCGCGGTCGAATGAATGTATTGAGTTCCTTGAGGTCCAGGATGGGCCAAACAGATCCATCCTTCTTGGGAACTGGTAACAGGTGTCAGAAGAAAGTCGACTCCATGCAACACAGATGCGCTGCAGTTCTCAGAAACACTGGTTATACAACTAAATATTAGTTTAGTGATTCAAAGGAAAGAAAAAATCTTGAAACATGTTTCAGTTTATACAGTGAATGTTTCAGTTTGTAAAGAAGAATGTTGATCACGAATGGGCAGTCAGTGGTTTAAAATGAAATAAACCAAGTTTACAAACTGTTCACAATAGCCCAATACAACCTGCAATTATGCAGTTAAACAGCTATAAATATTATCTTATGCATTGCGGAAACACCCAAAGTAGCAGTAGATAGACGGGAGCCTTAATAACCACGGGTAGTTTTAGAATAAAAAAAGTCTTTATTTCCAAGCATCTTTAAAAACACAAACAGGTATCCTCCTGGAGCTCACCAAGGTGACTAGACACCCGTGGTTATTAAGGCTCCCGTCTATCTACTGCTACTTTGGACGTTGTCATTGTGTCTGGAGCAGAGTCCGGCAGACGGAGGGCCACCATGAGGGTAGATGCGGACCATTCACATGTAAGTTACTCGTATGCCTAAATTGCGGAAACACTGCTGATCACCCTGAGAACACATTCCCAATGGTGAAGCATGGTAGTGCTAGCAATGTATAGTGGGTTTGCATTTTGTCAGCAGAGCAACTAGTCAGGATTAAGGACAAGTTAGATCAAGCGCACTGCAAGAGACCTGTGACTGGAATATACATTCACCTTCTTGCAGGACAATCACCCTAAACCAAACCAGATTGGTTAAAACACAAACATTTTTAGAAAGAACCAGTCAAATCCCCTGCTTCAATCCAAATGAGAATCAAACTTAAAATAGCTTTAAGAGTTTAGGCCGTATACTGCATGATTCAGATGTACAATGCTCATACAAGACTTACTTCAAAAAACCTGCAGCTGTTATTGCAATATTGGCTCTACCAAATATTGACTTTGGGTGAAGTCTTCTGCAACCAACACGTGTTTCAGTAACTTTTTATCTCAACAAAAAAACATATTTTGTACAATATTTTGTATATTTTTAAGTTTTAAAGGGGATGCTTCTGAGAACTCTTATAATCATATTTGCAATGTGCATTCATTCTTTTAAAGTATCAAGTAGAATTAAGTCATAGGACATTTAGAGTTTTTCTTGAAAACGTTTCACCAGTCATCCGAGTGGCTTCTTCAGTTCAACTGAAGTGGTAGGGAATTCCCTCCACATTTAAGCCCCTTTAGGGTAGTAAAGTCACAGACATCCAATCGCAATGGTTAAGTTGAACTTCAGTGAAACATTTTCAAGAAAAACTCTAAATGTCCAAATGCCTTAGACTTCATTCTACTAGATACTGTATATCATGACCTGGATAAATGAGAATCTTCATAGACATTCATCCACCACACTATGGATATACAGTAATAACACGTTGTGGTGAAATTGTATAATGTACAGTATATTTTCACTTCAGGAAAAAAGTATTTAGGTAGTCACTTGCACAATATAATTTTTTTTTTACAAAGTTTGTCTTTTCACTCTACTGTGCATCACACCTGTACAAAGAAGGAAGAAGCAAGAAGAGATCAATCTGTGGTGCTTGCTGATAAGTACTCAAGGCCGGTGCAGTTTCTGCTAACGGGGCAACAAGCCCAGCGTATCACAAGAGGCGCCTTGGCAACCCCATTTATTTAATCTTTTATTGTCCAATAAAAAAAAATAAGTCCCTACACAGACTAAAACGTCAGGTATAACAGGATAATACTCCAACGTAACACTTAATTTGCACATATATTGGCAAAATCATGGCGGGGTAAAAAAAAACCAAAAAAAAACAACTACTCACAGAATTAAAAAAAATAAAATAAAAAATTAGGGTTCAATTTCATTTAGCAAGGTACTCAGATATGGCTGAATCCTGTAAAGAAAGTGGTAGTTTCAGCTGAATCCCTAATACACACAACCGTGTTTAATGTAGTGACAGTTGCCATAAAGCAACCAATCAACATTTATGAATATTGAACAATCGATATTCTGGTTTGTATAAATTTGTATGCAAAACTCAGCTATACAGATATGGTAATTATAAATACAGGGACAGTTTTGGATATTTACCAAGCAAAGGCTCTTCAACCTATCTTAGCCAGAGGGAAAGCATGTGTGTACATACCTGAAAAGAATGTAGAGAGTAAAGTCTTCTATTATCCAAATTATTTAATTTTTTTTACATACAAAAGATACAAGATTGTTGCAGGAAGTCTGGATCACAGTCTCAGTAAAGAGTGAAGTGCCTCCATTATACACATTAGTCTTCTCACTCAGTTTTCATCATTGCCACAGCCTAGGCTCTGGATAGCCATGCAAGTGTTTGTTCAGACATTTCAACAATATGACCCCCCCCCTTTCTTCTTATGAAGATGCTAATAATACCACTATACCAATGAACAGAGATAGTCTTGAGTTTGTAAATAGGGAGTAATTTAAGAAAGAAAAAAAACCTATACTTTGAACAAGTTGCATAGGGTAAAATAATGCGTCAAGTAGACTATAAATCAACATTACACTAGCCACGTCTTCATTGTTTGATGTAGATGATGCAAGGAAGCAATATTCTATTTCTGGAAATGCCACCACTGCACTTAAACCCCATAAAAAAAAAACCATAGAAACCTAAAGCAGTGGGTGACCTCACACGGTAATAATTTAAAAAAATAGGTACAAACGGGAGAATGATTCCCACCCTGAGTTAATTTTGTATGTATAGAAAAGTGCAATTTGGAGAAGAAAATATGAAGTTATTTAAATGAAATAAATAATGTTCATCTATAGGTACCGTACCTTTTAAAGGAGAAAGCAAGCTAAAAAAAAAAATATCAATCAGGGGTGCCAAGTTGTTAGGCTCTTCCATAGTGATTCTAATAGCTTACCTCCTACCTCTCCTATGTGCCTAAAAAATGCTTTATTTTACAATCTTTCAGGCACCTCAGCTGGGCTTGAGCAAGCACGTGCACAACAGAAAACTTTGATCTGAGATTTATGTACTGCAAATACTGATGACTAATATAAACACAGGAGCCACCTGAGAGACCAGAAAAACTGTGGTGCGGTGCTCAGCAAACAGTAGGTGTAGGGGGCATGTGATTAGAATCATTGGGGGGTGCCTAACCACTTAGCACTCCCCCAGTGAGTATACATTTTCATTTCCTTCAAGCCAGTGCAACAGTAAAGCATTTTCTCTGTAGGTGGAAAAAGCAGATGTGTTTCCCTTGCTTTCCTATGTCTCTGCACTGAATGACACAGCATTGGTCTGTATGCAAACACACACTGGATAACAGATACATAGTTTCAGGTTTCACACCTATATGATCCGTGTGTGCACACAGGTCAGTGCAGATACACAGCACAGCACCTAAGCATTGCATCAGAAGTAGCGATACTGAATAGTTTTTTTAAAAAAAAAAGCCCCAACAATTTAAAACAAGTGTGAGACTACACATAGGAGGTAATGTATTTCAGCTAAACATGGCTTTAATTCAAGTAGGCATATGGCCATCTTTATGTCAATTCAGCACTGGACACAGTAGGTATATGGCAGAAGTAAATTTTGGATGCAAGCAACACTACTTGCAAGGAGCAAATTGTCTTTCAAACTGTACATGTCTAGTCATTATCTGTGTGCCTAAAGTAGCTCTTATAACGTGCATGAATCACACACTCTTTCTTGATGAAAATAATTTAATGTTATTGTTCTGATCTGCAATTAACAGGCAGTTCTGAAAACTGGTTACCTTTAATAAAGCTAAGCACAGGAAGGAAATTTAAGGCAATTAGGAACTTGCACTGTAACCTCTGTGCCACATGAAACAAGCCTTTACAATCAATTTGCTCCTGAATGTCCACACTGTGTAGTGACACTTGCCACCTTTAATAAATAGCAGCAAGTATTCTCTTATAAATGAAGGTTATACTCTAAAGATAACAGATTGCTCTTACCAAGTTACACTCCCTTTCACTTATTTATTTTTTTAAATAGATCTATATTCTTTTTTCCCATCAACAACAAAAAAAAAAAACAAGAGAACAATTCCTTCTGCATCTTACCCAAAATCAAGGGCAACATGTTTAACACACTCATTTCTGATGCGTTTGATTCCAGTCTCTTTTTCAAACAGAAACAAAAAGAAAAAACTCAAAAAATAAAGACTTTCAAAGAAGTATGTAAGTTTCAGCACTAGGTCAATGTGGATTTTTATACACAGACCTTGCAAAAAAGAGTTGGTTGACTCTGGAGTTCATATGCAGATGACCAACAGAATCACAGCTTTCTCCGCATGAATAAAGCAAGAGTGTAAGAGGTGAAGGAAAGACTTTGTCCTGATGAATTTTGCTGACCTCCCTCTCCTGTTGGCAGGGAGAATATGGAGGCAAGGGCTTTACTTGTCCAATGGACCATGGATTAGAGCTGAAATCCTTCCATAGGCGCTTCTGTCTGCTGAAAGATATATTGCTGCTGAGATTCATCAACAGAGGGGACCAGCTGAGGGTCATCTTCCTCCACTCCAAAGTAATGTTCTATCAACTCAAATGCTTTTTGGTAGATTTCCTGGTTCTCATGGCTCTGCAGGAACTCTATTTTGTCCAAACCTAAACGCCATGGGAAAGAAAAATAATCACTTAATGACATGGCTAGAATGTTACTTATGTATATAACTTGAAATGAAAAACTTTAAAAAAAAAAAAAAAAAAAAAGGTTGTTTACTAGCCTCTAGTTCTCCTCTGCTCTAAATAATGTTGCACTTCTGTAGTGGAACAGTTATAGTCTCACCCAAAGATGCAGTCTTACCATATGCCTCTTCAATCAGTCCACAATATGGGTTGACACCATTTCCTCCATGCTTTGCTTCTTGCTCACCAAGCCGTAGTATATTTTCCAGTCCATTTAGGGCAACCTGAACAATCTTTGAATCCATGACTGTGAGAAGGTCACACAAAGGTTTAATGCATCCAAGGTTCACCAGGTACCTAACAAAAGATTGCACCAATAAAATCCTCTCTCTCATCTGCTTGAATTTCTTTTTAGAAATGTATATGGCTTCAAAACATACTTAATTTGCTCTGGTGTGCCTCCAGATGTTGCATTAGTGATTGCCCAAGCGGCCTCTTTTCGAGTCCGAAATTCAGCTTTTTGCAAAATCTCAATCAAAACTGGAAAAATGTTTGCATCAGCAACAGCCTTTAAGAAAAGTAGAGACAATGACAGAGACCAAGATGAGAGACATGCACTGCATAGTGCATACATAATAATAGGCAGTGAAAAAAGCTAAAAATAAATTGGCAGTTGGTATGGGTGAACTGGGTGGTTATTGTTAAGAAAGCTAAATAAGTTATTACATCCAAACACATGTTTTGAATTCAAGAGATCTGTTCATCTGATTTCAAGGTCAGTCATTCTTGCTACCTGTATTTGGCCTCTGTTGCCAGCAGTAATGTTTGAAATTGTCCAGCAGGCCTCCTTCCGGATGGACTCTTTTGGGCTACTTAAAAGATGAAGAAGGCAGGGGAGAGCTGAACAGTTTAAGATGACCTGCAAAACAGTATTAAAATGAATTGTGAAAGTTTTGGAAATAAAAGGATATAGAATAGGGATACAAATGTAAAATAGTTATGCTACTCATTCAGTCACTGCAGTTACCCAATGAAAACCTTCTTTGCCATAACAATATTGGCAGCAATGGTTTCACTTAACCGATTATATGTAAAACTAACACAATACTTCTTTATGGAAACACAGTTTTTTTTTCAGCTATGCTGCTTCTTTACCTGTGTCTGGATATCATCTCCAGTGACAATATTTCCTACAGCCCTGAGTGCCGGAGAAGCCACCTTGTAATCATTGTGCCTAAGGAAGAAAAATTTTTATTAAACCTCATGGTAGCTGAATATTTGAATAACACAGTAGAAAAAAGTAACATGAATGTAAATATAGTGCCATATGCCCTCCTTGTAAAATATCAGAATATTTTAAGTCACCAAGGAGTTCAAATACATATGTAATAAAAGGACAAGGTCAAAGACTTCCAATATCCTCATATTTTACAACAGGGAGTACTTTAATAAAAATAAACAAGTTTAAGTGAGTCACATCACGCGAAATTACATCATTAAGCACCAATAACTGATGACATCACTAAGCACCCTTTATAAGGATATAATTTACAAGGTATTCATAGCTTGTGTCTATTATATATAAGTAATTGAATATCGGGTTTGTTTTACGTTTCTAAAGGCAGCAATATAACATAGTGGACTAAATTAGAAAAAAATATGTCAAAAACAGATTTATATTTACCCTTACATGCTATGGCATAGGAATACACAAGTCTTAAGCAAACAGTTATTATTTTAAATAAACAGGTTAATGTGAATTAAGAATAACTAAAATAAACCTTCAGCAATTGCCACAATGTAGTCACGTCACATCTATGTACGTGGCTCCTTAACTAAATCACCGCCATTTACATACTAACATTAGGAGCTCCACCAGCCTGCGGCAGACTCCTGAGTCTATGACTGCCTGGATCTTCTCATTAGGACCATCAGAGAGATAAGAAAGTGCCCAGCAGGCGTCGGCTAACAGGTCTGAATCACTGCTGAATAGAAGGCGAGACAGCACAGGAAGACACTGAGACACCTATAGATAGAGAACACAGTGAGATAACAAGCAGAATTAAGACATGTCTGTTAAAGCACACACTGCAAGATTAGGGGTACAGCCATATGTTTATCGGCAGGCAGAAAATCAGCTTCTATTAGTCTTCTCGAGTGCCTGTATCTGGAGCCATTGCATCAACCTGGGTGCAGGCAAAGAGCAGATTTCGGTGCTTAAGTGCATACTCTCACGTTTCAATGGCAAAATGCCAGCAGAGGGGCATTACCTTAGGGAAAGTATAAGAAACAATAGAACCAATACCAAATAAAGATTGCATGCAAATCCAGAAACATTACAGGATAGAAATCATAAAAAGAAAAATTAAAACTAGGAGGCAGAGAACCTTATCAAACTCTGGAGGCGGGTTCTTTCCTCGACAAAGGTTAGATAAGGCCCAGACTGCATTCCGGGTCATGGTGAGACGGGTTGATTTTGTAAGGAGGCTGTAAGAAAAAAAATTTGTGAAGTGACATACTATATTTTCATTAAATTAAAAAGCTAGCCTGCAAGCAAATGCATTACACATACACTCTCAACTCTGTTTACCCTTCATTCTACCGTTAGTGGCTGTGGGGCAGATTTACCTAGGGTCGAATATCGAGGGTTAATTAACTCTCGATATTCGACTGTCGATTAAATCCTTTGAATCGTTCGATTCAAAGGATTTTAATCCATCGATTGAACGATTTTTCTTCGACCAAAAAAAGATTGCAAAGCCTATGTGGACCTTCCCCATAGGCCAACACTGACTTCGGTAGGTTTTAGGTGGCGAACTAGCAGGTCGAAGTTTTTTTTTTTTTTTTTTAAAGAGACAGTACTTCGACTATTGAATGGTTGAATATTCAAATATTTTTTCTTCTATTCCTTCACTCAAATGGACCCCTGCGTGTAACAATTTTACTGAAGAAAACATCCATGCCCCATCAATTTACAAACAGCAAATTCCAAACAAAGCAGTGTACCTCATCACAGAACAAACTTGCCTGCAGATCGTAGTGTATAAATAGACATGGAAGGTCATCCTAAGGTTGTTAAATAACAATTGACCCTGTGCCGAATGATTGTCCCATGTTGCACCCCAGCCTTGGAGGCTTTACACTACACATTACACTCTGGAGTTGCCCACGACTGTCCTATAGCTAGGTTGTTCAGGGTCAGCCACCACTGGAGTGCCTCCTTGGTCGTCTGTGACAAACGGAGGGGTCAAGCTAATGATTCCCCTTTCCATGTGGATAGGATATTGGCTTGAAGAGGACGCAGATGGATCTGTGCAAATGGGACTGCCTCTATAGCAGATACCATCGTTCCTAGCACCCGCACTGCTTTGTGCATTGTCGCTGTTTTGTTGGCTAGCAGGGATTGGACTTGGCTCTTGATTCTGATCTGCTTGCCCCAAGGGAGATTTACAATCTTCCTCACCGTACAGAATTTGAGGCCTAGGAATGTCATTTGATGGCTTGGATGTAGGTTGGCTTACGCTTACTACCTGTTCTGTAGTGAAGTTTTGCTAGGGCCTTGTCCAAATTATCTGCAATGGCCGGTTGTCCCTGCAGATATGCCAGGGACTGAGAGAGATGACCTGCCCAGAGAGGGGCGGGGTGGTTCTGTTGACCCCAGGCCCAGTTCTTGAGAAGTGCTGTGCTGTGGTGAAGTCCCAACGAAGTGTGCGTTTCATTCTGCACTTGTCTAACTGAGGCCCCAATGTCTTTTTAAGGTCTATTTAACATGAGTGACCCAAGTATTATGAAAAAGAGAAAAATCTTAAGCGAGCAATAGATTTAGAACAAGAAATTTGGACATGGGAATAACTCAGCATTTCTTAAAAAGAAAAGTCATACATAACTGGTAAGCATAATGTCCCTCCAAGGTTCCACAAGACACCGCAAAGGGTCACAATTACCCAGACCAGGCCTGGTCTTTTCAAAGTTTTATCAGTTGTAGAAATAATTAATCTAGGAAGTGCACATATATGCTCTTAATATTTCTATGTACCTTGTCTTTGTTGCAGAAAATAAAATCAGACATTTGAAAAGAACATTAATATTAACCTTTTTACTCTAGGAAATACAGGGTCACTTTTAAACATTTCCATAACATTTCTATACTTCAGACAACTGGGCATGTAACATATTTCCACTTATTTTTTTCCCAAGAGTTAGATCCACTTCTTGCCTTGAATCTTGTATGGCCCACAACATATTTCACATTCTAAGTACTCTCAGAACTCACTTGAGAAGAGGAAGAAGGATGTCACAGCTAAGAACATAGTCTCTGCACACTGAACTGTCACCTGCGATGTTGCCCAGAGCCCAAACAGCCTAGCAAACAGGGAAGAAACCCCATGTCACCAGTTAAAATGTTAAATGAACAGAACATGTATACAACAGAAAACAGAATATTTTACAGAAAATATTCCAGAAAGAAGGGATTATATTACATAGAACATAGAGGATACATGAGAAATCATACCTGTTCTTGCACATCTTCATAGTCAGAGTTTAGTAGCTGAATGAAGATTGGAACTGCTCCTGCTTCTATTACAATCTTGGTTTGTTGGGAGGTTCCAGAAGCTATATTCGTAAGGGCCCAGGCAGCTTCAAACTGCAAATGGAACCATTAAAACTTTAAAAACGTTTTTAAAGTTTTCCCACATTTTCTTCAACTAAATATGATTAACACACCTGCAGTGTATAGTTGTCACTCTTCTTCAGAAATTCTACAAATCTCTCTACTACTCCTGGGGAACTGATCACCTCATCTATCGGTGGATTTGGCTCTGAAACACAAAAATTGAGGTTCAAGGCAGTCTTTTGTGTTGCTGCAAACTAGCATAGCACAGTATAAAATGATGGTTTAAAATATCAAAAGCACAACAAGCCACATTTATGTAACTACAACAAACACAAACAACCCTTTTGCATAGGGGGTAATGACAAACTTGACAGACTTTCAGTGTTCTCTCTATAACATTTTATCTGTTACTGTTCCTTTAACAACTGACTGAGTGTACTTGGTAACATCAACAGAGTAAAGTGTTTTAAAGGCATCACAATATAATGTACTGTTGCCCTGCACAGGAAAACCTGGGGGGGGGGGTTGCTTTAGAAACACAACTATACATTTATATAAACAGCTGCTTTGTTGCCATGGGGCAGCCATTCAAGCACAGGATACACAGTAAATAACAGATAAGTTCTTAAGAATCTCATTGTATACTTCAGGGTTTATCTGTTATCTGCTATGTTTCCTGTGCTTTTTCTCCCTTGTCCGATGTGAATGGCTGCCCCCATGGCTACACAGCAGCCTGTTTATATAAACTATTGCCAAGTTTCTGAAGCAAACGCACCAGGTTTACCAGTGCAGCACAACAGTATATTATAGTTTCATTACTTTAAAAGACTTTCATTTTTTGGTGTTACTGTTCCTTTAATACCCTCAAAATAACAATACACTACCTTGAAAAGGACTTCGATACCGTCTCTTGGCAAGATCTACTCCAGACTATGCAGGTGTATAATTTCCCCATTGCGTTTAGCAATGTCATTAAAGCCCTATACCACTCTCCAAGAGCACGTGTACAGCATTTAGACTTTCTATCCAAGAAATTCCATATCAAGAGAGGCACCCACCAGACTAAAGCCTGGAAAGCAAAATCACTTGATATCCAGGAAGTTATAACCAGTTTAGATAACTACTTAGCCATGGAAAGACTCTCAGCAGTAGCCAGGGGCGATTTGCATTCCTGCATTGAAATCTGGAAATCCTGGATTTAATATAGAGGGTTAGCAGCAATAAGCAAAATGAGGAATAACACGACAGCAGCCAAAACTCAAAGAACGCCTTATCCCCTAAAGACCCCTATAGAAACATATCCTGATCCGAGTGTACACTGCCTTACGGATACAATTTTTGTTAACTTGTAATAGTTTTATCATTTTGCCTTTTGCTTTTGTTCTTCCCTTTTCTTTCCTATACTTTTACTATTGGAGTTCCTTTTCCCCTATAACAAGCGATATATATGTAAACTGCATTACAGCCTTATTAACATATCTCTATACCATTGTGTGCAAACTAAGAACATATGGAAAACAGGAACAGCAACTGTAACTCAATTTCTTTTATTGTTTTATTGTAAAACAAAATAAATTAAAAAAAAACAATACATTAACAATTGTGGCCATCTAGAGGAGGTAGGGCATTCATTGACTTTGCCTTTTAATTGCTTAACTTGAATCAAATGTCAAGGGTAGCCTTCAATACTATATGTAGATGGCATTAGAAATAAAAAACACCAGATATTTCACAATGAACAGTCAAAAAGTATCTTCCACACAAGCCCTATTCATTGAACAAATATTGAAAAAGTGCATGTATTTAATAGATGCCAAACCATTTCTGGTTTCCAGCATCCAATTTTTGAGCAGAGCTCATTGTTTCTTGTCCTTTTCTCCCATGGTCCACATACAGCACCTTTAGAGAGGTTTAACAAAATTATTTAAATACTTTCACTACCAACCTTTGGATAAGAGCTTTCTGAATTTCTGTGTAGTAGCTAACTGTAGGTCAGGGTCATCAGAGAGAAGCAATGCTACCATCTCGTGGGTAATAACACCATCCTAAAGAGACAAATTACAGAAAATGACAACATAGAAAACATGTGACTTTGAACAATGTTACAATAATCTATTATGATCTACCCCAGGGGTGGTGGAGCTGACACAAGAATCCATCAGCGGTCCATCAAACATGGCGGTATCTTCTGGAGCCAACTCCACATTACGTCGTTTAAAGAGCTACACACGAGAAGAAAAAAAAACTCAGTTACATAAATGCCCACACACTACTATTTGTGCAATTAAATCAGAATACAACAGAGTGCAAAACACATTTAAGAAAAAGAACACACCGATATCTAACTGCATGTTTGTAATAGTAAACACCATTGTTACTTTATGAGGTTAATTTTTTTGATGCATATTAAACACAACATGTATTTTTGTACATAAAAAAAAATATAGATACAAGTAGTACTACTGGGACATCAGGCTGGCAGCCTTCATTTAGAGCAGGGATCCCCAACCTTTTGAACCCGATGAGCAACATTCAGAAGTAAAAGGAGTTGGAGAGCAACACAAGCATGAAAAATGTTCTTGGGGTGCCAAATAAGTGCTGTGATTGGCCATTTGGTAGCCCCTATGAGGATTGGCAACCTACACTGAGGCTCTGTTTGGCAGTACACCTGGTTTTTATACAACCAAAACTTGTCTCCAAGCCTGGAATTCAAAAATAAGCTCCTGCTTTGAGGCCACTGAGAGCAACATCCAAGGGGTTGGGGAGCAACATGTTGCTCACGAGCTACTGGTTGGGGATCACTGATTTAGAGACTAGATATCATCTATGATAACTTAAAAGAAGATCCTGTCAGCCAATTAGGGCAATGCCAGGCAGCGTGATTCCAAGTATTCCAAGTGTTTTCACTCTCAAGCGTTTTGCAGCAGGACTGAGTTCTCAGAGTAGCCCTGCATTTATTTGGATGGCAATCACATGGACCCCTGCAATGCACTGCTCCTATACGTCAGATTACAGAGTACTAGACAAAAGAGTGTCAAATACTGTAGGGTTAAAAATGTTTTCTTACCAGGTTTTATGTTAAATCTATTGACCCTTAAAGGGGTGGTTCACCTTCAAACAACTAGTTGTTATCAGATAGTGGTTCCAAAGTGTAGGTATGGATACAAAACAGCGCAGAGGTTCTGCTGCAAATGTGCCTTTATTCATAAACACAACTGATAAAGAGCTTAGATGCTTGAAACATGTCGTGTTTGTGAATAAAGGCACATTTGCAGCTGAACCGCTGCGCTGTTTTGTATCCACACCTACACTTTGGAACCAGTATTGATGGCTTTGGAGGGAAGCAAGATGTTGCGATACCAGAATTAATACACAAAGGAAAAAGTACCAGTTTAATGCATTTACCACTTGTTAGCAGATAGATCACCAGAAATAAAGACTTTTTCCAATTACTTTCTATTTTCTATGTGTGACTGTTTTTCAAATATGGAAGTGTGAAGTGTAGATTTTCACCTTCTGAAGCAGCTCTGGGAGGGGGGGTTGCCGACCCTGTAAACTATTCTAAATTGAAACATTTAGTTCAGGGGTCCCCAACCACTGGGCGCAGCCCAGAACCGGGCCACGGACAGTCCTGAACTTGGCCGCTGAACAATGAACGCAGTACGCCGAATTTGATGGCGGCACACCCAAATTGGACGCCGACCCCTCCGACAACCCCCCCGATTCCCCCGGTGCTTGGAAAAAAAATTGCCTCTTTTTTGGTTCCCGGGACAAAAAAGGTTGGGGACCCCTGATTTAGATACATTTCTTATCTTTGTCCCTGCTGAGCAGAATCTCTGGGTTTCATTACAGGCAGCTGTTAGAATTGATACAATAGTTACTAATACTGCAGAGATGCTGCTCAGAAATGTATCAATTAAATTTTGCAAAATTGGAACAGTTTAGAGTCTGCACCTGAATTACTGAGATGCCAGACTCAAACAACAGAGACATGAACATTCAACTCTAAACTTAGGTTTTGGAAAAACAGTAAAGAATAAATAATGGAAAGTAATTGAAAAAAGTCTATTTCTGGGGAACAATCTAAAAACAACTGAAATAAAAAAAGAGTTTGGAAGGTGAACAATTCCTTTAATCAAAACATATTACAGGCATGGGATTAGTTATTCGAAAAACCCATTATGTAGAAAGCTCCAAATTACGCAATGGCCATCTCGCATAGACTACATGATTTTCTAGTAGACTTAAGGTATGAAGATCCAAATTACAGATAGAGCAGTTATCTGGGAAACCCTAGGTACCGGGCATTTGGATAACAGGTCCCATACCTGTAGTAGGGGGGGACTGTGAATATTTGTATGTGTAAGGAATATCTTTTCTCTGGGTATAATGGCTTATACAAATGGGTCGAATGCTTCAGTAGAAGTATATTCTATAGTGTTAACTTGAAAAGCAAATTAAAATAACTAGTTATTTGCTAAACTTTATTTCAAAAAATAAAGCATAAAATGTAGTAAGTACAAAAGTTTGGGTACCCGCTCAGTCACCCCCTTTGGCAAAATTAACCTTTTGAACTGTAAGATGTGATCTGTACCTGTTGCTCCCTCTTCTGTTTGCGGAGCTGGATGCCTTCCTCCTCACGACGCCGGCGCATCTCTTCAGGGTTCAGAGCCTTGTTCTTGTAGCTCTTCATCCGACTGTTGTCCTTTCCGGGGCTTGCCATGGTGTCTGGATGGTTAGAAGCATAGGACTGTTTACATTTCTCTCCTACTTCATTTATAGCTTAGCCAAAAATGCATATTTAAAAAAATTTAACTAAATACACAAAACAAAGGAAACATATGCATTAATACTTGGCCACTATAAGTAATCATGAGGACCCAAGCTACTAAGTTAGCAGGTTCTCCCCCAAGGAGTCCCAATTTCTAGTCAATAAGTCACCCGAGCCCTGTCAACCAATAGGATGGGGTCCCCATCCTCAATTATGCCAAAACCCAGTCCATGATGCACCCAAACAGCACCCAATTCCTACAGTTCACTTAGAACCCGATGATTGGGAAGAGATGGAGGACAGCCTTTATCTCCCTCTAATCAGCACAAGAGACAGGCTCATTTAATTTAAAATTGCACACCAAACGTATTTGACACCAAAAAAAAATACAACTTATGGGCCGCCTAGAACATTCCAGATGCCCTCGCTGCAACTCACCAGATGTGGATTTCATACATCTCATATGGTATTGTCCAAATAAACAGAAATTTTTGGAAAAAGTAATGCAGTTTTTAGCCAACTAATTTATTCTACCGCAAGTATTAAACCCAGCTACCTGCCTACTAGGCGTAACAGATGCTCTGGTACCTAGAACCCACTAGAGATTATTGATGAGAGCACTTTTGTTCTACGCCAGGAAAACAGTAGCCCTACACTGGATGGGACCAATACCTCCTCCACTTAAAAAATGGATTCAACTCATAAATTCCCAGCTGGAACTTTACAAGTAAACTTACATTGCCAGAGGCTGCCCACAAAAATTCGAAAAGATATGGACTCCTTGGCTGGATTTGCCCGCAACAACGGTCAAATAAGTCTATTTGAGAAAAGTCCACTATATGTTCTCCATGTTTACCTTTCTTCTTCCTTCTATCTTGTTTGTTAATGAAAACGTAATAAAAAGTTACTATTAAAAAAAAAAACGATTACAAAAATAAAATAAGGCTAATTGAAAAGTTGCTTAGCGTTAGCCATTCGAACATATTAAAAGTTAACTTAAAGGAGAAGGAAACCCCCTGGGCGCAAACCCCCCTCCCCCCCTCTCCTGTGTTGCCCCCCCTCCCTCCTCGCCTACCTGTCCCCCTGGGCAAATGCCCCTAACTTGTTACTCACCCCTCTGCGCAGGTCCTGTCCACGGAGTTCGCAGTCGCCATCTTCTCCCACGCGCGTCTTCTTCCTGCTCTGACCGGCGTTTTCTGGCGCATGCGCAGTAGGAACAGTTACCGGTACGGCTCTACTGCGCATGCGCCGAATGTCACGAAGTTTTCCGATGACATTCGGCGCATGCGCAGTAGAGCCGTACCGGTAACTGTTCCTACTGCGCATGCGCCAGAAAACGCCGGTCAGAGCAGGAAGAAGACGCGCGTGGGAGAAGATGGCGACTGCGAACTCCGTGGACAGGACCTGCGCAGAGGGGTGAGTAACAAGTTAGGGGCATTTGCCCAGGGGGACAGGTAGGCCAGGGGGGAGGAGGGGCAACACAGGAGAGGGGGGGAGGGGGGTTTGCGCCCAGGGGGTTTCCTTCTCCTTTAAGGGTGACCACCCATTCAAGAGTAGCCAGGCAGCATTTTGAACAAAGCTTGCTAAACAGTTACAATCTTATAACAGTACAAATCAAGTGGAACAAAACATGAGGCAGTCATACTGTTTGCTTTTCATTGTGCAGATGAGGTACATTTTTGCATGTATTTTGTTCAGATGTTTCCTCTGTTATAATAAATGTGTTCATTAAAGCACAGCAATACAACTACTGATATCTCAAGAGTCATACATTGCAGAACTATCCAAACTACAGAGCAGTTGAAACAAGCAATCGTAGATTTATAGGGTCTCGGGTTAGAAGCCATTCACTATTACATCATATATACACAGCTATCCAATAGATTCCACTTCATGTAAAGTCTCTCCTCAAAACTAAAGAAAATGTCATTTAAAGCCATTTATTAAAGGGGAACTCTGGCTTCCAAACCAAAATTTGATTAAGAGGCCCACATAATACAGAAACCCCAAATATATAGATCAGTTACCTGTTTCTTCAACAAGTATGAATAAATGCCATTTTCTATGCTGAAATCCAGCTGTTTAACAGTTCTTCTCTTTCTACATCATTTGAAATCCTGGCAGGGAAGGAGGACTAAACACTGATGTTACAAATTGTAACAACTTCTCCACAGCTTACAGACAGCATGCAGGAACTACATGACCCACAATGCATTGCACTGTGATGTTCTGTTCCTTATTGAAATCACGTGTGCAGGGAATTGTGGGGTTTGACAGATGCAAGCTAAGGGCAGCTGGCTGTTGATACAAAGTGACAGTAGTCAGCCAGCTCAGCAAAGTAGTCAGAGTGATCAGCAGGAGAGCAGGGGACTAGGCTTAGGGAACTGTCAGAAACCATTAAAAATCATGTAAAGTCTGCACATTTTTTAAATGATGTATACTGCAAAGTTGCTTGAAATTATGTTTACTTTCCAGTAAGCTTAAATTCTGTTTTTGTGGAGTTCCTCTTTAAAGAATTATTGAAATGTCCACTGGCTTGACTCCAGGCATACTAGTTCTCCTCAAGATCTGTTAAATCCCATTGCTTTTGTTACAACAGAATATAATACAGCCAGATAGATACAACATTCAATAAAATAACTTTTTGAACAATTGAAAAGGTTTAATAAATGTATATTGGGAAGTTGCTTGGAATTATATTATTCTTCATTAAAAAAAACCCACACACATTATAGGGGAAGTAGGTTTTGGAGATATCACAGATATTCTCTCTCTGTGTTACTGGAACATTTCAGTTGCTCAGAAATTTAGAATTGCTGATATAATACACTCACAAACTAAACGATACTAGTAAACATGCAGGTACAGAGGACGACTCATGAGTAACAGCACGACCCCCCTCCTCCCCCAGCATTAACTTTAACACCAAAATACAGTGGCCGCTGGTATTATACCCTATATCATATCTTATACCGAGGGGCGTTACAAACGAAACCAGAAGGACGTCGGGAAACATAAAACATTCTGACTCTTCTTACAGCCATGTCCCCACTTCTGGCTTTCTCGGGGTGGGGTCACATTTACCCCGAAAGGTATCCCTGCGATTTTCCTTTCACACACACGTTCGCCCAGGCCGAATCACCTTTGCTCAGGCATGTATCCACAATACCCACAGTACTATTAATACTCCGCCCGAATATTACATCTACTAGTGTCTCACCCATGCTGCACCCGGTCTGTCAGGGCCTCTCCCGGCTTCACTGGTACAATATGTCTGACAGACGGAAGCTGCTCAGGGACAATCTAAGAAAAGCGCTCGGACATGCGCACGAAAACGTCTAGAACGCGAACCTGCGCGTCAATAAGAGATGACGTTACGCTTGCTTAAAGGAAAGTGTACATAAGTTTACGATTTTGTTAAAGCTATTATGGCTGATGATGAGGCGGTGTCTACTTCTTGACTAACCCTGTGGAAACCATATCAATAATCAACTTGTGAGTGAACTGGTGTAGATAAGAATTATAGTCCTGGTTGCACTATTGTGGGCAAAGCAGGCGCATTGGCAACTTGTATCACACAGTCATATTACCTCCCAACTGTCCCTTTTTCAGAGGGACAGTCCTTCTTTTGACAGCTCAACTTGAGGTCCCTCATTTGTACTGGAAAGCCCCTCTTTTCTCTGCACTGAACAGCCAGAAAAAGAAACAACGTTTTTAACTTAATTGGCTTTTGGCAGAGAGGCCAGTACAGCTAACAGGTGCAACTAAGATGCTTTATAACAATTTTGAGATAAGAAAATAAGTAATTATAACAGTTTAGATAAGGAGAAATATTTTCAAACTTTTATAACCTGCCAAACTGTGTAAAATGAACATGGTAATTAGGGGTGCGGGCACAAAATGGGTGTGGTCAAAAAAAAATGTTGGGAGTTATGTCATATATTATTTATTGATGAAATATAAACATTTTCACTCACATTCCCTTTTGTTGCTACATGATTTTTGCCTTGCATTATTCTTATTTGCCTCACTTCTGTTTCCTACATTTTTTTAAACTGCATTTTTGTGCTTCTACTTATTTAAATCCCAGATATTTTTTCTTTTATTACATTTTGCTTCCATGTCTCTCACCTCTGCCTGTGTGTATAGCCCACCTTTTCTCAATCTACTTTCCTCTATTCCACATTATTCTCAAATGTTCTATATTTATTACAGTATCTGCCATTCTTTATAATGATTCCCATATTCCTCTTCCATTAAGCACCTTTTTATTTCTCTTCCCAAACTATATCTCATAATGTCCTCACCAGTGGTGCTGCTAGATGTTATTGGAATCTAAAGCAAAATTCAGTTTAGGGTCCCAAAACATTTTTATTCTGCCAAGATACAGGGGCCGATTCCCTAAAGGTCGATAAAGTGAGTGTTATTTATAGCATGCCTTAAAAATGTTATCACTTCTTATATTTTTAGAATTAACGATTGATTTCTAAAAGTTGACTTGTCTAACTTAAAGGAGAAGGAAAGGTTTGAAATGATAATGTCTTCAAAATGTTTACCTCACATGCGCCTCCTGAACCCGCTATATTTTCACTTCTGAATTCCTATACTGCCTCGCAAGCTCTCTCAATCTTCAGGCGTTTGCAAGCGCCATTTTAAAAGCTCCAACGTCCGTTTCCCCGCAGCTCCTCCACATTGCGCAGGCGCGTCATCATCACTGGGAGAAAGGCAGCTCCCCAGTACATGCGCAGTCCAACTAAATTATGCCCAATGCGCCTCAAGGCTGCCTCAGGCAGCAGGGAGGAAGATGCTTAAAATGTCATCCGAGTCACAGGCTGCAGTGTTCAGAGAGTGTAGCTGCTTCTACCCGAGACCACAGAGAAATCTTTGAAAACGGTCAGTAAATTTTATGTCCACAAGACTTTGTTTAGAAGCCTATTCCTGTTTTGCCTTTCCTTCCCCTTTAAGAAGTGATATTGTAAAAGTTCATTTTAGCTGAATTGTGTGTGGTATTTTATAGCATGCGTTATTTTGTGCGATATTTTAAGGCATATGATATTGTCACACGTTATTAGTGCAATCTATAGCACCGAAGACATTCGGGATGCCACTGACAGAGTAGAAGTCTCATTTTACAGTATTCTAGTCATTCCCTTCCCTGGGAAACAATATAATTCCATGACACAGAAAGTAGTACATTCTGGACCTGCCCACAGTATCATGAAAATGTGTTAGTGGTTGTAGGTAAGGCTCCAGTTCCTCATAAAGGTCTTTAATTGCTGCCCTACAGGTCCTCAATACTTCCTCTATTAATCTATCTGATGTTGTTTAGTAACTCCTACTCCTGTGAGGTGTTAAATCTCACAGTAATGATAAGTTTTATGCTTTTATCGCTTAAAAGATGTTTGTGAATAATGCGTTCAGATTAATTCTATTCTATAAGTATCGCAATGTGGTTAGAATACCGCTGTGCAGAAATGTAGATTAGCGCTTGTGATATGTCTATTAACGCAAGCGAAAATACTTTGATGAATCGTTCCTTAAATAACGCACAAAATTGTGCGTTACATAATATCAACCTTTTGTGAATCAGCCCCACAGTATATTAAAATTTCTGATTAATTAGGGCAGGGGTCCCAACCTTTTTTTGCCTGTGAGCCACATTCAGATTTAATCAACAGAGACACAGCAACATAAGTATGCAAAAAGTTCCTGTGGGGTGCCAAATATGGGCTCTAATTTGCATCCTACAGGGGGCTCTATTTGGCAGAACACCTACTTTATGCAGCCAAAACTCATCGTCAAGCCAGGAATTCAAAAATAAGCACCTGCTTTGAGGCCACTTGGAGCAACATCCAACGACGGGTCCAGGGACCCTGTACTCCTGCAACTTTTCCTTTTGTGGTCCCCAGTTCAAGCCTGCAATCACCAGTGATGCTGGTTTTGCCCTCAAAGTGCCAGTACAGCTGCTCTGGAATTGGATTGGCTGGAGGGAGATTCAGAAGTTTTCCATTCAACCAATCCAATTCCAATAAGGCTGTTGAGGATTTTGTGTATAGCAAAAAATGCTTGTGCTGCTCCTGTGGCAATTCAAGAGGCATAGTGAAACTAAGGTAGCGTTTTGAGCATCAGCAACATGCGAGGTAGGCTTTGGACCCATTGCTGCCAACAGTAACTAATAGGGGTGTGGTGAGTGCACAGGCTGCGGGGTCTGCTTTCTATATAGTTGTAATTATATTTTAAAAATTTTGCTTTCTATATAGTTGTAATTATATTTTAAAAATTTTGATCCATTGTGCAATAAACCTCATGTTTCAGCCTTGGCTGATTTGTTCCAAAAAAGTGTGACAATGCTGCTCATTTTGTTTCAGTGAAAGCCACATAGAGAAGCTGTGGATGGAGTGGAGGAAAGACTTCTGTTGTTCAAAGAGTTCCTGATCCAAGTTTTCTTCCAGATTCAAGGTATACACAGAGCAGAATTAAACTAAATGCCCTGAAGAAGTAAGAAACCATGTTTTTCTATCTTTTTAATTGTTAAGCACTTACTTATGTTTTTTCATACAGTAACTTATTAGGCTAATTGGATATGAATTGTTTACTCTACTGGAGTGTATATATTACCTCCTTCAGCTTTCTGTTCTGTTAAGAAACGATTTCTGCATCTATCTACTCCTGAGTATAATTATTCTATTTTTTGTAAATAAAGTAAATGGATCTAAGCATGTGCTGAAAAGCATCTAGGTTCTGCTACAGAGTAATTGGTCTTTTGTACAGTTGGCCGAGCACCTCCTTTTAAAGTTAGCTGCATTGCTAAGTAATGGTTCTCCAAGGAATTATGAATTTGGGAAGGAGGGTAAAGAAACTTTAGTTCAGGCTTCTTCCAACACTAGAAAGAATTCTACGGAAAGTTAAAACCCTTACATAAATCCTTGTCTGCACATGTTGGCTACTAAAACAGGAGAAATTTAATGAAGAGGAAAACAATAATTTAATTTCAAAAACATAGGATAAATAATATTTTAAACCACAATCTCCCTGGACATGTATGTCTTCTTGTAGTAGCTGGCTGCTGGCATAAAATGCAGAGCTGTGGAGTCAAAGTTGTAGGGGGTTACTTATTAAAGATAAAATGGAAGCAGAGCTGACCAGCACTCAAACGGATCCACAGGACCAGAGATGTTCAGTTAAAAAATATAATTTTATTGGTAGAAAAGTTAAAAATATAGCTGCATCTCCATCCACCCTACGAGTTTCACCCCCTTTTTAGGGCACTTAGTCATGCGCTCTTATTAAAACACGACTTTTTTTCTAGTGGAGGTTTGTTTTTGTTTTTTTCAGAAAAAACTCAAATTTTTAGAGATTTTTTTAAGTCCCAAAACCCAAAGTCAGAATCCAAAAAAACTCAACCTAAAACCTGTTGAATTCATTTAAATGTCAATAGCAGCTGCCCCTTTAAACATTTGAATATGTTTTTAACCTTCGTGAAGTTTTGATGCTGTGTTTTGTGTTTGACGCTGGTTTTCGCTTGAAAACTTGAATAATTCGAATTTGAGAAGCGCAACAATTCTCGACCCAAATTCTTCGACCAGATTACTTTATAAATAAGCTAAATTTATGGATGGTAGGTAGGTTGCGTTTGTTTTTATTAAAAATGGTTAAAAGTTGGTAAATAACCCCTGTGGAGTCGGAAGCTATTTTGGGTATCTGGAATACATTTTAACTAGCTTTGATACAAGCATTGAAAAGAATCAAAACTGATGTTTACAGCATTATGCCAGTTTCTATTCATATGTAAGTTGTTTTAGGTTTCCCAATTGTTTTTGGTTATTTAGTTTAACTTTTTGGTATACAATTACCAAAGGATGTGGTTTACATTTTTGAACTTTGGCAATGAAAAAATGCCTTGCGTGCTGTGTACTTAACTTCTTTCAATCAACATGGAAATTACATTAGTATATTAAAAGAACAGTAAGACCAAAACATTTAAGTATTTAACATATAATATACTGTTAGCGTGCACTGGTAAAAGCTATGTGTTTGCACACGTTACATAACAAATAAGAGATAGTATTGGACAGGGCTTATCTTTTATGTGCTATGTAACCTGTGCCTTTTCTCCTTTTTTCCAGTTTGAAGAGCTGCCCCCATGACGACAAAGCAGCTTGTTTATATAAACTATAGTTGTCTTTCTGATGCAAACGCGTTCGTTTTTCCAGTGCATGCTAACAGTATATTATATGTTAATTACTGTGACGCACTTAAGAGTTTTTGGTGTTAATGTTCCTTTAAAAACAGAGGAACATTAAATGTATGTACCGACTCCATGGCCCTGATTAAATTAAACTGATTAAAAACGGCTTGTGGTTCCCCCCACCACTGAATCTGGTCCATGTCAACCCGACCAAAGTTATGAGCTCCCAGATGAAGATGTTAACAATAGCAAAGGTAACTATCAACAGCCACAAAATTATCACCCCTATTCCTAGCAAATTTGCAATTGGTCTTCATTGATTTTTTAATAGTTTTTTCCTCTTCTACATCTTTTCAGCTTTCAAATGGAGTTCACTAACCCCAGAAGCAAAAAATAAAAAACGATTGGTCTGTGAGCTTACAATGGTATAAGAATTGTTACTTGTTTCCCTTTTCTTTTTATTAAGGTCTCTCCTATTCATATTTTAGTTTCTGATTCAAACCACTGCCTGGTTGGTAAGGTAAACAAGACCCCCAGCAACCAGTATCTGCTAAAATTGCAAACTGGAGAGCATCTGAAGAATAAGCTGAAAAGCGGAAAACCACAAAAAAATAAAAAATAGACTATAAATAGAATATCAATGTATATATCATACTACAAAAATAATTTAAAGGTGAACAACCGCTTTACAGTTAAATTGTGCTTAAACGCCCAAAATGACGTCATTACCATCAAAATCATTCAATTAGTGCAATTAATTAACAACATGATAAAAGACCATAGTAAAAAAAACATTTATAAAAATCCATCATGAATAAATGTAATAAATAATTCCATTCTTAATTAATTGCACTAATTGAATGATTTTGATGGTAACATCATTTTGGCGCCTTTTTTGGAGGGTTTATGGGTATTTAAACAACTGATGTATCACTAAGTACTTTATCCTTGAAAAAGGCCCCAATGCGGGCCGAAACGTTGGAGGAACTGTGATGTATTAAATAAATTTGTCACTTTTTTGAAAATCGGAGTGCTAGTCCTCTTCAAATTCTATACATTATATTGACCAAGCACCCCAAAGCCAAATCTTGTGACGGAGTACGGGTACCATCCATTTTATCTGTATGTATATATTTATATATATTATATATATATACACACATGTATATATATATATATATATATATATATATATATATATATATTGTATGAGGTGAAATAATAAAGTTATGATTTATTTTAAAATAAATCATAACTTTATTTTTTCACCTTGGAGTGCGGTTTTCTTGGTAATATATGAATCGTTGTTGTGACCAGCATCCAGGCAGTTGCCATTTAGGGGTTGCGAGTGCACCACACATGATTGGATTTATATATATATATATATATATATATATAGAATCTGTAGAAGGAGAGCAAGGGACTCTTGTCTGAAGGTGAAAAATATAAATTTTATTTAGATCTAAATAAAATTTATATTTTTCACCTTCAGACAAGAGTCCCTTGCGTGCAACAGCTCTCTTTCTACAGATTCTATATATATATATATATATATATATATATATATATATATATATTTTTTCTGTTGGCACCAGGGCATTACCTGCTTTTGAAGTGTGTGCAACAGTCTTGCAACTTGTGTATGTGTATGTGTGTATATATATATATATATATATATATATATATATATATATATATATATATATATATATATATATATATATATATATATATATATATATATATATATATATATATATATATATATATATATATATCAGCCTGAGTATCTGCACTCCAAGGCAATTTGCACTCCAAGGCAATTTTACTTGTATTGCCGGGGTGCACGGTTATAGTGTTTGTATATCCACGAATATCAAGGAACCGGCACACACATTTAAAAAATCTTCACGTTTTTATTTTTCTTGTATCAAGTTCCAACGTTTCGGTCCTCATAAGGACCTTTTTCAAGGATGATACAAAACCATTTCAACAACCTTTAGATAATCTTTTGAGTTTGAACTAACCAATCAGAGCTCGATATGCAGTTCAGTCAATTCAGTGGTTAACATGTGACCATCTTTGCCAGTATAGAATATAAAATTTCCACCCAGCTAATGTTACATAATTATATAATTATCATAAGTGTTAATCATAAATATTATAAATTAGTATATAAAACTGTGAAATAAATCAGTGCATATATTATGTGAACATATAAAAATTAATTTGTATCCACAAGATGTTACCAGTCTACCTCATAAGCTTGTGTTACAGTGTCCATTAAAAATCAATTTGTTACAAAAAAAACCCAGAACAAATACCAGGTTTATGTTCCACAGGCAGAGTATGTCACACACAGGCAGAGTATGTCACACACAGGCAGAGCGGGGCACGAACAGGCAGAGTGGGGCATGCACAGGCAGAACGGGGCACGCACGGGCAGAACGGGGCACGCACGGGCAGAGTATATTGCACACAAGCAGAGTATGTCACAAACAGGCAGAGTATGTCATACACAGGCAGAGCAGGGCATTCACGAGGAGCATAGGGAATGCAGAACAGAGCAGGAGATAGTGAACCCCATCAGGACCACTCTAAGATGTACTACAAACAGTGATACAGTGCTGGTGCTCCATTAGCATTTTGTATAAGTGTGAACAGATGAACAATGTGGGCAGTTTCAGTCTGGGCCTCAGGTGTGAACAGTACAGGGTTTTAGGGTGTGAAAAATAGAGGTGTCACAAGTATGAAAAATGCAGGGGGATCACATGTGTGAACAATACAGGGGATTAGTCTGAATTTGAGGTTTAAACAATGCAGGGGCCAGTTAATCTCTGTAGTGACACCTTTTAAATCTTACATATGGTAAACAGACACAGCAGGTAGAAGGGGGGGGGGGGTCACAGGCCGCCGGTTGGACAGCCCTGCTTTATTTAATGAAGATCTCTGGTGAACAGTAGAGGGAGTGTATAGAAGAGAGAGAGAGAAGTATAGTGTATAGAAGTAAGAGAGGAAAAGCAGTGGATGGTATAGTGAGAGATGGATCAGCTCAGATAGGGATGAGAGGGTAAAAGGGGATTAAAATGGCAGGAGGGGGTAAAAATCAACTGGAGCAGGTAGTGAGTGGTAAGTATAGGGGCATGTATATGGGTGACATAAGCATATGTAATAAAAAGCAATTAGGGGGGTGAATAGTCATTTGGGGGGAGTGTTTAAAAAGTTAAAAGCAGAAAAAAAAGGCCAGAAAAAAAGAACATGAAAAACAGATGAATGTTGAAAAGAGCAACCCGAAAACTGCAGATTGGGCAAAAAGAAATCAATGGGAATACAATTCTGCAGAGTACAGCGTCAGACATTAATAACTGAAAGAAGAAAACGGAAGGAAAAGGAAGAACTACTGATGCAGTTTATTCTCAATAGATTAGCCCCAATATTGCACAACAGATCACTATATTTGTTGTTTGTAAAATGTTTTACCATACCTCCGTAAACAGCCATCGAAATTCTCTCTGTTTCATTAAAGGGAATTTAAGATTATTTTTATGGTATCATTTTTATCAATAAAATACTCTGTGTACATTGCTGTTAAATAAACAGCCCCAAATTACAGTATATTATTTACAGGGAATGTGACATGTGGGCACTAAGTGCTCAAAGGGCAACTAGGCCATAGCGTTCTACTACTGGTTAATTATAGGAGCACAGTAATGAATAAAACAATGTTGTATTGCTTTCCCTTGCAATGTACCATATTGCCCGGGCATTTCAACGAAGTGTGTGAGACTTACTAATAAATGTTATTTTGTAAAAGGAAGGAGTATTGGTATTTATTTAGTTAAATATTATTGTTGATACATAATACGCTTGTCAATACTGGGAAAGAAAATTTTGTATTTTATGGTATGGCAGAGGGATTTCAACTTCAACTCCTTTCGTGGCTTCGGATCTTTTCACGGCTTCAAGATTTCAACTTTGGCTTTGGGTCTTTTCGGGACTTTGGCAGCTTAGACACAGCTTCGGCGCTGTCAAGAGGGGCCCAGCTATTTTGAAAAGTGCAGTACAGTCGGGCCCCCCTTTACGGTATTTATCTATGTTTTGTTTTAGAATATACCTGTACATCATGGGCGGAGGCCAAAGAAAGACATGCATAAAATATTTACAGCAGGGAACATACCGTAAGTATTGAACACGTCAATGGGGCTAATTTATAAAGTTCGTGCAGGGCAGAACGATTCGCTCATTGAAAATATTTGTGCTGTGTATGGTTATATTTATAAAGCTGGATGAGTGGTATACTAAGGGGCAGATTCACTAAGGGTCGAATTTCGAAGTTAAAAATACTTCGAAATTCGACCCTCGAATTGAAATCCTTCGACTTCGAATATCGAAGTCGAAGGATTTAGCGCTAAACATTCGATCGAACGATCAAAGGATCAAAGGATTTTTCGTTCGATCGAACGATTAAATCCTTCGAATCGAACGATTCGAAGGATTTTAATCAAAAAAAGCTGAGCAAGCCTATGGGGACCTTCCCCATAGGCTAACATTGACTTCGGTAGGTTTTATCTGCCGAAGTAGGGGGTCGAAGTTTTTTTTAAAGGGTAAGTACTTCGACTATCGAATGATCGAACGATTTTTACTTCGAATCGTTCGATTTCGTTCGACTTCGATCGAATTTAACCAATTCGATGGTCGAAGTACCCAAAAAAAACTTCGAAATTCGAAGTTTTTTTAATTCTAACCCTTCACCCGAATTTAGTGAATCGGCCCCATAATGTGCAAACAGAATTGCCAATTTATTTCCATACTGCGAATGTCCATAAAAGCTTTTGTGGTGGAGAAAATATTTGGAAAACCGTTTCACAAATTGCGAATTTAAGTTACTGTCAATAATATTTTCTACTTTGCACACTGGGCGCGCTCACACAAACACCTGTCTCATTTGCGAAAATGTATTCACAATGAGAATTCGCAAAAAACAGAAAGACGGGCACAGCAATGCAATATTTTAGTGTTCAGGAAAAAGCATGGGCAATACAACCATTTGCGAATAAATATGAGAAGCACAAACTTTATAAATGGCCCCCAATGTTTTTCTCAGCAAATATATTTTCATGGGGCTATTGACATAAAAATGCACACTAGATGTCGGTAACAAACCAAGTAATCCACACAAAGGACTAAATAAATATGTCCATAAATTGTGTTTCTATTGTTGCTGAAAGGAATCCAACTATTTAAACCAATTGCTTAAGGTAAAGAATTCCACACTTTTGCAAATTTCCTTGTGACTGGTTAATAAGGCATCAGCCAGTTTATTGTATTGATAAGCAGCAAATCGCTGCATATATTTATATATTTTAATCATATTGCCCCTTCCATATTCTTTTTTTTTACTTACCTTAGCTGCTTTTCTCTAGATGTATTTGTTGGCCCACTGTTTGTTTGGTTTGTGTAACAGTTATTATGACAGAACTATGATCACTTTACCAGGTGTCCTATAACTTACATTTCCGATTTGCAGGTAACTGGATTTGTTGAATAGCTAGTTAACCACTTTTGTGTGTTTATTCAAAAATTAAGCATCAAAACATTCAAGGGTTAGTATATCCCCTTGTTCAATACGAGTGCATATACAGTATGAATTACCAGTATATAGTCCACTCCCTTTGCTGTGATTGTTTTGTAACCAGTAGTCTTTTATATAGGGGGATTATCTGAATAGTTAATCTAATTATCGATCTTGCTAGGTCCAAACATGGATGATCTTAATTTCCCTGCGTAAAAGATATAGAAACAAAAACCATAATTTTTTATTAAAACAATAGGCAAAAAAGTATGTTCAAGTCCTATCTATTGAGCAAGGAGTATACTGCCCTTTTCAGATCAAGCTAAAGAACTGGTGTTTTATGCTTTTAATTCAATATGATTAACTTTTTTTCATATGATATTCAGTGCATGTATGGTTGGAGAGGAGGCAACCAATCATCTTGGGAATTTCTTCTGTTTTTACTTGGGTATCTGACAATTCAGATCTTAATATTTGTAGTGAAAATAAACAATCTTTCCTGCGACCAAGTAATTGTAATTAAGTGTATGGCCACCTTAAGGAATTCAAAAATAGGGTCAGACAGAAGATATAGTACTTACCAGGTTACCCTTGATATTAGACAACAGAGAGCAAACAAGTTACTCATTCCCCATTAGGCTACAAAATTATCTCCTCCCCATAATTTGCTTCCTTAGACTAGTGGTTTTATGGCTACGCATAGATTCCTGTAATTATCCAATTATTCTGGAGCTGTGGCTCCTCTTCACTTTGACATCTGCAGATGGAGTGTAATAAATTGCACTTTGTTGTCCTGTCTCCCACGCTCTACTTTGAAGTATACTAATCTAGTTGCATAGATGACAGAGAATGATGGGAGTAGAATTTGAGTACGAGTGATGAATCTCGAAATTCGAATTAAAACTTGAATCAAGTTTGAATAATTCTCAATTCAAATTTAAATTTTTTTTTTAAAAAAAAAAGTGAAAATACGAATTTTCACTTCGACCCTTAATAAATCTGCCTCTTAGTGTACAATTTTACTAAACAGTATCGCTGGCACCCATATCTATAAATAAATGTACACAAGTGAAACATTGCGTTGCTGCACAATGCTATAACCTTATATTGTACTCTCTAAAAGAACAAATTATCTATAATATAGCCCTTCTCTAATCAAGAAATAAAATAACGTATATATAGATATTTTGTTTAAATATTTTTTATAACACTGTACTTTTACATGTACAGAAAATGTTCTTTTTACTATGTAAGCTGTATCATATTGTACTCACTCAAGGAAATAATATTGCAACTTACATAGGCCTTTCTAACACAACTCCTTACAGTGCAGGTCTCAGAAAGAATGATTACCAAAACAATGTGTCACAGTAAAAAAATATGCTCTTCCTTTTAATTCCACAAAAAAATAACAAAAATACAGAGCTCTGGCATGGGGACAAGGTAAAGGAAATCAGTTTAAATTCCGTTCATTCGGGGACTGCTGTGTAAGAATATGCTTTACCCAACACAATTCGGTCTCTGAGCAGCTTGAAAAAAGCATAGTAATTACTGAAAAGGATGAGAGCTAGGGAGATTGTGTGGTGCCACTTTTCTGATGAAAGAAGTGAATACAGCTGGTAAAAGATCAGAACTCCTTCCAAGGTAGTCAAAATGTTCAGGACCCGCAATGGGTTACTGAAAAAGAACTAAGGGGAGAGAAATCACTTTCAGCCACTGAAATGTACAGCATCAAGTGTTAAAGGGATACTGTCTTGGGAAAAAAACATTTTTTCAAAATGAGTCAGTTAATAGTGCTGCTCCAGCAGAATTCTGCACTGAAATCCATTTCTCAAAAGAGCAAACAGATTTTTTTATATTCAGTTTTGAAATCTGACATGGGGCTAGACATATTGTCAATTTCCCAGCTGCCCCAAGTCATGTGACTTGTGCTCTGATAAACTTCAATCACTCTTTACTGCTGTACTGCAAGTTGGAGTGATATCACCCCCCTCCCTTCCCCCCCCCCCCCAGCAGCCAAACAAAAGAACAATGGGAAGGTAACCAGATAACAGCTCCCTAACACAAGATAACAGCTGCCTGGTAGATCTAAGAACAACACTCAATAGTAAAAACCCATGTCCCATTGAAACACATTCAGTTACATTGAGAAGGAAAAACAGCAGCCTGCCAGAAAGCATTTCTCTCCTAAAGTGCAGGTACAAGTCACATGACCAGGGGCAGCTGGGAAATTGACAAAATGTCTAGCCCCATGTCAGATTTCAAAATTGAATATAAAAAAAATCTGTTTGCTCTTTTGAGAAATGGATTTCAGTGCAGAATTCTGCTGCAGTAGCACTATTAACTGATGCGTTTTAAAAAAAACAAGTTTTCTGATGACAGGATCCCTTTAATAATTAAGAATTGTCACTGCATACTTGTACCACCCAGTTTGAGTAACCCAGTTGAGTCTAGGGCTCAATTCTCAAAAGGAGGCTATGTGCAAGACATTAGTATCGACTTCCAGTAGGTGCTCCAGCATCTCCACACAGTCCAAAATATAAAGATTAGAGGCAAAGGAAAGCAAAATACTAGATAAAATCTATGTTTACAGCTATTATATATCACTCTGAATGCACTTACTGCCATGCTTCTTTAATGCTGGTGTCCTCTGCAAGCTTGTGCCAAAATCATTCATAATTCTCTGAATCAAGAGATGTTAGACCTAATTTTGTTGTCACCCCCTCCCCCTGGAATGGAACATACATAGTGCTATACACCTACGGCTCACAAAAACCTAATTAGTGGGTCAGGCTTCAGAAATAGTGCATAGGTCACATAAATTGCCTGCTTGACATTTTGAAAGTTTATCTCTCAAGATTGTTTCCATAATTTGGAGGAAGGGGGAAAGAAGGGATTTTTGGTCTAATATAGCAATTAAGGTGGTGAAATTGTGTCCCTGTATATACTAAAATATGTCTCAGCTTTCCTTTTACTTTAACTAACTTCTGATGAAATTCACTATACTGTCAAGGAGTAAATAATTGAATAATTATGGAAAACATAATAACCATTGTGCCTGGAGCCGCAGAATGATTAGGAACAAAACGGTGTTCCTTCTGCACTTCGAGTCTAATTTTGCAGTGTGCATAGTAATAGCAAAGCATACTTACATGAAAGCGGAAATGTGACACATCTGAGGGGATGGCTACATTGTAGTGACCAACTGCTTTGTATACATTTTTATTATGTTTAACCAGAACTCCCTGTGGCCACATGCACTCTTCCATCCACCTGCAAAACCATTAAATCATTAACAGAATAACTGGTTTCTCAAATGTAAAACGTGTTAGAGCAAGTGGTGATTTTTTCAGGCAGATGTTCGAATTGTAGCCTAATATTGCTTCTAAGGTGCAATTTACTCTTGTTACAGGAGAACTTACCTTCTCCACTGCCACCCCCCCACTTTCTCCCCACATAGTGTTTAAAAAGAATATGTGCTCCATCTGGCAACACTGACCTAAATTTGCAGACTAGCACAGCAGCATTTAGGGGCGCCATGTTTGGACACTCCGGTATCTTCTGGATCCTCTTCTTTCTTTTCAGTGATTTTGAGAGCTCACTTTACAAAGATTCGGTATCTTTCGAACATGGCGCCTCTGAGCGCTGATACTCTACAAATTTATGTAAGTATTGTAAGGTGGGGCACAAATTATTTTTTTGTGGGGAGAAAGCAGGGGCGGGCAGTGGAGCGGGGAATGGGACATTAAGACGTAGGGTGGGGGGGTAGTTCTCCTTTAAATAGGGGTTTTCTCCATTACACATGGGGGGTGTCAAGGGAATCACAAATGCATCAGTGGGATATTAAAACAGTTACCCATATACACAGGACATCTGCAAGGTAGCTAGACACAGTTAGTGTATTTGTATTGGTCAGATCAAGGTCTGACATTTGGAGCTTAATATCCAGTTTAGGTTGAACAGTCCTCTATAGGCTCTCTTCTTATGTTTTGCCCATCTGAATAGTCTCCTTTCCTACCTATGGCAAGGTTAAAAGATCACGGAAATGCAGGGATACTGGATTTCCCGAAGGGGCACTGCCAATGGCCCCTCCCTTTTACCTTTGACTTTCTGGAAGTAACAGCAGGGGGAGGCCTTTCCTAAGACCTAATTCTATAATAATTCTGACATTTCATATAGCTTTTCAGCAACTATTTTAGAGCAACTATACTCAGTCTTATCAGTCTTATTTTAAAGCTTCCAAGCTATAAGGAAAAAATAAGTTACAGATCTCTACCAACATTTAACATCATATATACCAAATAGCAAGGGTGGGTTGGGTAGACATTGGACCAGAATTTTGTGATGACAAAATATCTACCTAAGTTCAGCTAAAAGAATAAGCTGGTATTAAACTTTTAAGAAGAATTACATTGTTGTGCGCTACTAGCTACATCCTTGGTGAACTGAGCAGACTCTTGCCTGTGGATCTGGATTTGCCATCAAGCAGCAGTATGTAGACATTAAACGTACAGTTTAACATAGATCAGTGTGTAAAAAGTTTCTTACGAGTGCTGTAGCATATTGGAGCAGAGTGCGGGGTCCACCTTCTGCCAGCATCCAAGATGGGCGGCTGCCTTGTGCAGGAGATCACAGTATTGTGCAGGCAGGAGGTGCTGTGTGAGGATAACTGATGTACTGAGAGATACTTGAAGAAAGAGTTCGCATGACCAACACTTGTCATAATACTGTGTGGTCTGTGTCGGGAGAAAGAAAGCACAGTATATTGTGAACAGGTTATCTGGGCACATGGTAAAAAGGAATAGAGTGGAGGGGAGCTGAGCGCCATCTGGATTAGACTAAGGACAGGGTTGTTGCCTTTCTGACACCTAAGAAGCATCTATAAACTAGAAGGTGGAGTTTAAATACAACTAAGGTGGATGTTTTGGCATGGGCGTACTGTATCTTAGACTACTGCTTAATTTGCAAGGGTATGACTGTTTATATTCCATTTGTGAGCCCCAAAACATCTGTATTATATATATATCTATATATCTATATATCTATATCTCTATATTCCATTTGTGAGCCCCAAAACATCTGTATTATATATATCTCTATATCTCTATATCTCTATATCTCTATATATATATATATATATCTATCTATCTATCAACGTTTTGGTCCCTCTTGGGACCTTTTTCCCCCAAGAGGGACCGAAAACAGGAAATTTTTTATTACTTACCGTAATTTCTGTTTCCTGGTCACCTTCCATGGCAGCATTCACCAATGGGTTAAATCCACTCACCAGGCCAATGGACAGGATCCTCCCCAAGCAAGTTAAAAGTGCCCGCCCCCATCTACTCACTGTCTTAGTTGAACAGCTCATATAAGGGTGGGTAGTCTTTTGGTGAATGCTGCCATGGAAGGTGACCAGGAAACAGAAATTACGGTAAGTAATAAAAAATTTCCTGTTTTCCTAGTCACCCATGGCAGCAATTCACCAATGGGAACTACCAAAGCTACAGGGAGGGACTTGACAACAAAATGCAGTAACATAACACACTTTATTTAGACATATTTACAACTGATTGCAAGATCTTCCTCCCAAATTTTGCTTCTTGGGAGGAAAGCACATCTAATCTATAATGCTTAATGAACGTATTGATAGAGGACCATCTCGCCGCTCTACAAATTGCTTCTGGTGAAGCTTTTGCCTCCATTGCCCAGGAACTTGCCAGAGCTCTGGTGGAATGGGCCTTCAACCCCCGGGGAACCTTCCTGCCAGCTGCATTGTACGTCTTTGCAATTGCTGCTACTATCCAGGAACTTAACGTCTTCTTGGATGGGGCCGTCCCCTTTCTGAAGCCCCCTGGGATCACAAACAGATGATCCGACTTCCTCCATGCTTTTGTTCTTTCCAAATATATCGTGAGGGCTCTGACCAGATCTAGTTTATGCCATTGTTTCTCCTCTTCTGACTTTGGCGAAGGACAGAATGAAGGAAGAGTAACCTCCAAATCCATATGGAAGTCTGAAACCACCTTTGGCAGAAATTTGAAAGTTGGTCTTAGTACCACCTTATCTTTGAAAATGACTGTGAACGGTTCTAGAGCTGAAAATGCCGCCAGTTCACCCACTCTACACGCTGACGTAATGGCAACCAGAAGAGAAACCTTTAGAGTAAGGTTCCATAAGGAAATATCTTCCAAAGGTTCAAACGGCGGTCTTGTCAGACTGTCCAGGACAAAAGGCAGATCCCAGGGAGGTGAAAAATTTCGGATACGTGGCCTTACTCTTTTTAGAGCATTAAAGAATCGTTGGACCAAAGAATCTTCTGCCCATGTTCTCCCTGATAACGCTGAAATGGCTGACACCTGCACCTTGAGGGTATTTAAATGAAGGCCTCTCTCATACCCAGAGAATAAAAAATCAACCACCATTGATGCTGTAGGACAACTTGGGTCTCGACCTTCTGCCAACATAGACTGCACAAACGTGTCCCAGATTTTATAGTATTGCATTGAAGTAGACTTTTTCCTTGCTTTTAACAGAAAATCTACCACCTTCTCCTTGCACACTAATTCTCTCAGTCTCCTCCTCTCAACCTCCAGGCCATCAAGCAGAGGTGATCTTCTTTGTGAAACTGAAACATTCCCTGATTCAACCAACCTGGAAACTTCGGAATCTTCTTGGGCTGTCCCAGCGATAATCTGTGAAGTAGAGGAAACCAAGGTCTCCTTGGCCAGTATGGAATTACTACTATAGCATTGGCTTTTTCTCGCTCTATCTTCTTCAGAACCTTCCAAACAAGGGGAATTGGAGGAAACACAAAGATTAATTCTCTCGACCAGTCTTGCCTTAGGCCATCTGTGGCTTCTGCCTCCTTGCATGGGAATCTGGAAAAAAACCTTTTGCACTTTCTGTTGTGAATGGTCGCCATGGCATCTATTTCTGGTACTCCCCATGTATTTACCAGATCCTGAAATATATCTTCGTGAAGACTCCATTCTCCTGGGTCCGCGAAGCTTCGACTTAGAAAATCCGCCTTTTGGTTTTCTACACCTGGAAGATGTACTGCTGTGATATTCTCTAAGCATAATTCTGCCCACTGGAAAATTGGTTCTACTTCTTCTGCCAAAATTCTGCTTCTTGTGCCGCCTTGCTTCCGCACGTAGGCCACTGCTGTGGTGTTGTCTGAGAACACTTTCACACTTCTTCCCTTTAGATGATCTGCCAAGGCTAATAGGGCTTCTTTTATTGCTCTTAACTCTATGATATTTGAGGAGACATGACCTAACTCCCAAGCACCTTGCACGCACACCTCCCCTATGTAGGCCCCCCAGCCGACTCCGGATGCGTCTGTCGTAACAGTTATCCAGTCTGGCTCTTCTAGAGATGTGCCTTTTCCTAAATTGTCTGGAACACACCACCAACTTAGAGTGTTTTTTAACTCTTGGGACAGAGTCAACTTTTTCTGCAGATTTTCTTGAGGGTTTTTTACTTTCCTGAGCAAAAACATCTGTAACGGTCTTGAATGCCACCTTGCCCATTTTACGATCTGAATCGTTGAGGACATCAAACCTAAGATTTTCAAACAGTGGCGCACAGAGACTACTTCCTGTCTTCTGAAGTCTTCTATCGCTTGAACCAACTTTTCTTGTTTTGGCAGGGGAAGACTTACTAGATTTTTTTGTGTCTGGAAGTGTGCCCCTAAAAAGATAAGAGACTTTGTTGGAACCAGACTGCTCTTCTCCATATTTACTATCCAACCATGAAGTTGTAGAAATTCCAACACCCTTGTTGTTTGAACCTTTGCTTCTGTCTTTGTTCTTGCTGTTACCAGAATATCGTCTAAGTAATGAAAGACTGAAATTCCTTCTTTTCTTAATTCGGCTATTACTGTGACCAAAACCTTGGTAAACACCCGTGGGGATTGAGACAGGCCAAATGGGAGACATTTGAATTGCACATGTACCCCTCCCACTTCGAACCTCAGATACTTCCTGTGGTCCTGACAAATTGGTACATGGAAATAGGCATCTTTCAAGTCGATATTGGTGAGCCAATCCCCAACTGAAATCGCCTGTATTACTGATGCTAGTGATTCCATTTTGAATTTCTTCTTCTGAAGAAACTTGTTTAGACTTCTCATGTCTAACACTGGCCTCATAGCTCCTGAAGCCTTCTTCACTAGGAATAATCTTGAATAAAACCCCCTTCTTCTTTCGAACGGAGGAACGAATTCTATGGCGTCTGAAGCGAATAGCTGATCCATGTACTCCTGGAACAGACTCTGTGCTTCTTTTGATTCCTGAACCGATGAACTTAGAAAATGATCTCTTCTTGGAACTTTTGAAAACTCTAAATAAAAACCTTTTTCCACTGTATCGCATACCCAGCGATCTTGTATGTTTTCGGCCCAGACACGAGCGAATAGAGCCAATCTGCCACCTACCTTTGTCTGGACCAAGACACCCTCATTGCTGCTGAACTGATGAGCCTGAGGTGGAGAAACCTCTTGATCTTTTGACATTGCCTCTTGAGTTCTGACGGCCTGCTCTCCATGACGACTGCCTGTTAAACTCTCTTCCTGGCCTATATTGTCTGGAGGTTCTAAAAGATCTCTCCTTTTCTCTATGAAAGGATGTGTCAAATCTTATTCTCTTATTCCTGCCCTCTTGAGGAAGGAATACACTTTTTCCTCCAGAGACTTTTTTGATGATTGAATCCAATCTCTCTCCAAACAACATTCCTCCTTCAAACGGCAGTTGGCATAAGTTAGCCTTTGAAGCTGCATCCGCTGCCCAGGGCTTCAGCCACAAAGCCCTTCTTGCCGCCACCGAAAGCGCCATGGACCTTGCCATAAAGTGAACCAGATCAATAGAGGCCTCTGACATAAAATCAACTGCCAATTTACAATCAGCCAAGCTTTCAAGCAATTTAGGCCTTTTAACATTAGATGAAATTGCTTCTTCCACTTCAGCCAGCCACACCTTCAAGGCCCGAGAAACCGACGTGAGCGCTACTGCTGGTCTGCATGCTGCGCCTGCTGCTCCAAAAGATTTTTTGAGATTAAATTCAATCTTTTTCTCCATCGGTTCTCTGAAAACTGCCGCATCATCCACTGGTAAGGTGGTTCTTTTGGCTAGTCTAACAACCGCTGCATCCACTTTTGGCGGTGAATCCCAGAACTTCGCATCCTCCTCATCAAAGGGATATTTTTTAAGAAATTTTCCTGCAGTCTGAGGTCTCTTCTCTGTTTTTTTCCATTCTGTTGTAATAATATCCTTAATTGAAGCATGTACTGGAAAACACACCGACCTCTTCTTCAGAGAAGGGAACAACTTGTCTGCTGATGATAATCTGGAAGGTTCCAAGGGAAATGTTAGTGTTTGCCGAACTGCTTTTATCAGCGGATCAATCACTGTTAAATCAAAATTGGAGTCTTCCTCCACCTCAATTTCCCCCTCCTCAGATCCCATAGGAGAATCTATGTCTGAACCTTCCGAAAGTTCTCCCTCTGAAACCTCAGACAGGGAGTCTGTTTGTCTGGAGTAACCATGTCTTGTTCTCTTTTTTGCAGTAGCTACTTCTTGAAAACCTTGCACTACCGCCTGCTTAATGACAGCCGCCAAAGATTCAGCGAAAGCTTGATTTTCAAGAGGATTTGACGTTCCTGGTTCTCCCTGAACTTGAACTGACGTAGCCTTTTCTGGCGTTTTGTCTTTCTTTTCAGTGGCAGGAAGGCTGTGTAATTATAAGAAAACAGCAATTAACTTCCTGTATCTCTCTCTCTCTCTTAGCACACAGGCATCAAAACATTTCTCACCTTTTCCCTTTGGGGTGCGGTGGTTTGCCCGGCATTCCTGACTCCATAGAGGTGCTGTATAATATATATATTTTTATTTTAATCCGCATCCCAGAACAGAACATCCTCCTGGCAAACAAATACATACTGCACATACCTGTATATAGAAAAAAACAGTCTCCTGCAGCACACAGCGTCCGTTTGGGAGTACAGAGGACTGCTGCCTGCCTGATTGTGGCTCTAAATACCCTCTGGCGTTTCCGTGGCGTGAACAAACCCCCCATTTCCGGTTTTCGCCATGCTGCCAGGATCCAAGATGGCGTCTACTATCCTTCCGCCCCTCACTTGCCGCATTCACCGAACCGGCTTCCGTGACGTCACTTCCGGGTATGCGCAAGGCTACGCAAAGCCTCTCTCGCCTTCCTAACCCGCCAGACACGGGAGGAACGGCATGGCCTCGGCTGCTTCCCTACAACCTCCCGGCCCTCCCCTGCTAACCCCAACAAGGGGGAGCTATCGGGACCTCAGCTAGTAAGGGGGAGAAGAGAGAGAGAGAGCCCCCCTACTGCTGGACTGATCCGAACTGCACCATCGACCCGTGACAGGAAAAAAAAGACAGTGAGTAGATGGGGGCGGGCACTTTTAACTTGCTTGGGGAGGATCCTGTCCATTGGCCTGGTGAGTGGATTTAACCCATTGGTGAATTGCTGCCATGGGTGACTAGGAAACATTGGTTTTTACATAACATGTCATAATACAAGTTTTTTTTGATACAAGACTCTTGGTGCTGGCATTTTTGTTATTTTTGTATATGAAATTGGTTCCGTGCACAGGGGCAGAAATAATAAAATAAGAGGTGCTGTCCATACAAAAAAAAACTATAAAAATAATATGGGTTTTATGGTCAGTAGTTCATACCTTAACAAACCAGACAGGTACAAATGCCACATAATATGCAGACAGCATGGAGCTAAGTAGCACCTCTCGTACACGCCAGTTGAAGTCCAGCTTCAAGTAGTGCACCTCACTGCGAATAAGGTCAGGTGACAGGCAGCAGGCATGCGTAGGAAGGGGCTCTGCACTGGGCATGTGGTGCCTTAGAATATGCTGCAAAACATGCAAGTAATCTTTGCTTCCCCGATCCATAGAGGCAAGATCTCGAGTGTTGGGCATGTGGGAGAGGCCTGGGCGGCGGAAGTCCCATCCTAGCTGTAGGAAAGGGATGTACATCCCAAATCTGATGAGAGAATGGGGAATGGTAAGAATTTTAAAAAATACTATGATGATTCCTCCCTGTGACCAATTTATTACATAAAAGGTTCTCTGTACGACGTAAAATAATGTTAAGTAATATAGTTATGCTAACATTCACGGGTTGTGCAAAACTGTGATAGAACAGGATTTCATTGCACATTCAGCAAACCACTTCTAAAGCGTTATTCTGTCTGTAAAACACAGCACTTTAATGGACACACAAACAGAATGCTGGCCCAACAACCATCAGTTTACAAATGATTTTCAATTTGATTGTTTCCAAAAAGACTTTCAAGTCACAGGTGCAGTGTATCTACAACTAAGTTAAAATTTGGTAAACACTTGGTATGCCATAACTATAATTTATTGACAGTATTGTTAGAGGTGATGGTTATGAAAGCTTTTAAATCGTTGGTGTAGTGTAAAAACTTTCTGAAAATATTGTGAAGTCAAGTCATGACACATATATAATCAACTGACTGCAAAGTCCCAGAAATAATTCTTCTGTGGTTACATTATCTATATAGTGAGGGAAGTACTATTTTAAAACATGTTTTATCTTAACGGTATTAATAAAGGATGTGTTTATATGTTAAATGTTTATATAGGATGATTATCTGGTCAAACAAGGGAAGCTAATAAGTGAATAAGTAAATTATATCATATATTGAATATTTATGGATGAACATCCTGTACTGATGTTATGTATACTAATGTTTTTACTTTGTGGAGCATGTTTTAACATCTCAGTCTACTAGGGAAGGGGAAAAAGTAGAAAAATCAAACAAGACTAGCAGTGGACAAAATAAAGAGGGGAGGAAAATGGAAGTCATAATTAAGATTTCTTTAAACAGGTTATATTATGCTGCCTGATAAGTTTTATCAGCAAATGTCATATCTTTATCAGAGTGCATTTGAAAGCTTGATAATTTTGTTACTATTTGCATTCCAGGTTTTATTTTGTTAACTAGGGATAAGTGAAAGGTTAACCTGCTTTCCCCTACTTCATAAAGACCAAATATACAAAATTAAGCAAACTTACTTTTCATTCACTGTTCTTTAATGTTTCCTTTTGTACAATATCTCACTTTGTATACCAAGTGTAAATCGTGGGATGCATTCCAGAAACATTTACTGGAAGGTTAAGTTAATACAAAAGATCTACTTCTAAAGGTGACCAGAGAATTCGTGCAATCAGAATTGATGCACAAAGACTTCAATTGGGATAAATCAATATATAATTTCCATCCTCAGCCCATAGCTCTTTATATACCATTAAATAGTTGCAATTGGCATTCAGGGCACCAATTTACTACCCTCATTCCCTAATCTACCTTTCTCACAAATGAGGAAACTATTCACTCCTATTACCAAACTAATCTCACTTCAAGTTTATTTTCAAAACCTGCTTTTCACAAGCTCCAAGTCTGTTTACTCTGCATGGGAATGGTGGTCTTTCCATATAACTGCCTTATCTCCAGTAAAGACTTATCGCCAGTAAAGACACCATCTTTACACAAGATGGCCTACACCCGACAGACCACAGATGTGAGCAAGATCCGCTAATTTCTTTCACATTATATTGTCCTCACATTTCCAGGTTTTGGACTAAGGTAATGAATTACTTTTCAAAAAAATCTTGCTTTCCCTACTGTAACTGCACCTGACACCTCTTTTTTAGGAGTCCTAGAGAGTATAATCCCACATAATAACTGCCAACTATGTTTAGATAATTACTAAAACAAAAAAAAAGTGCCATACAACCTTGAAGGCAACTGCAGTGCTCCATACCCACATATACTCCCTAACCCCCAAGTCGGAACTTACCCCCCAACTTGACGCTTGCTATGCATCTACCTTAACTGGTAATTAAATCTATTGAGCCTGAGCATCTACCAAAACTAAAGTGTGCAATGCTGCACTTACTAATTTTCCGCCTGCAATATGCTCCAGAGATACTGCCTTTCACAGTTGTATATTTCGAACTGGAATTGACTACTTAGGTTTTATTGCATTACTTTACTTAGTGTTGTTTTAGGTTATATATAAAATAATAAAATTCAGAAAAACAAATCATGATATCTCTGCATGCATCAGATTAACATCAATGACTGCCCATCTCTGCATGAACCAATGGTATGTTAGCTTAGATATGAATTGCATTAGGACTACTGCTGTATTCAAGTCAGTGTTCTCACTCACGGGTAGCAAAGAAACAGCAGATTAAAGAAAGAGTGTGTCCTAAACAAGAGGATAATGGATCGGCACAAACTCCAGCCGGTTCCAGTCAGCACAGCAAATCGTGTTGCCACCAGGAGCAGTGAATGTGGCATAGAGGACTTCCCTCCCTGAGAAGCCTGAACAAAGAGAAAGTTTGTTGAAAGTGCATGTCAGTCAACAAGCATCTGAAAAATTACACCTCATGTATCTGTTTACTCACCTCCCTCACAATGGCACCAATCAATCTTCGTGCAAGCACAATGGTTGTGAGGGTCAACACATTAAAATCAATCAGGTGAAAGTTCTGTAGAATTCATGACAAAATATAATGTTTAGTGTCGGTATTTGAATTATGCTTGAATAATACTTATGAATGGCTTATATCTGCCTATCACACTTAAAAGGAGAAGTTAATGATTAAATTAACTTTAACATGGATGTATCATGGTATTCATAGTTTGTTTAATTGGTCAATGGTTATATATGCCTTTTTACTAGCGTGAAACTGGAAATGCTATCTGGTTTCAGGAGTCACTGGGGGTCATTTATAAAGGTCGCGCATCGCTTATTTATTCGCAAATGGTTGTATTGCCCATGTTTTTTCCTGAACGCTAAAAAATTGCACTGCTGTGCCCATCTTTCCGGTTTTTGCAAATTCGCATTGGGAATACATGCTCACAAATGAGATGGGTATTTGCGTGAGTGCACCCACTGTGCGAGGTTATTCACTACTCACTTTGCAAACCAATCTGGCTTGCGGTAAGTTTATAAATGAGCCCCACCTTATTTTTCTTAGTTATTATACTTATAATTATATTATGCAAAGCTGCTGCCTTGTTGCAATGGTAATGAAGCCCCACTCTTACTAATCAGAATTCCAAAGCATGAGAGATCCCCCTCCCAAATAAACAAATTAAATATCTACACCATCAAAAAATTAAAGTGAACTAACCCTTTTTAAGGAACACCAAAAGCTATTAGAATTGTTAACCTTTGGGCCTGTGTGGATACTAAATAGCTATCCAAGTATCCATCTTATAATTGTCCTCTTTTTATTCTGAGAGCTGGGTAATAAATGAAATAATTACATCAAACGTATGTTAAGTCACACTGTGGCTAAATCAAGCAGAAAGCTACTTGTTTGTAAAACTACCAACAACCTGCTCTTTATATGTATAACAAGCATTAGTTGATTCTGTCTGGTAGCAGAACCTTTTTCTCCTCCTAAAATTATTTAGAAGAAAACGTATATATGTAAGAATTTTAAATAAAGCAGCCAGAATACATTTCCAAATCAATCCCTGTTTATATTTTATGGATGCACTGAATCCACTGTTTTAGGAATCCCCTGTTGTGTTTCGGGGACCTAATACCCATGCCCTGGTTACATAATTATAGACATTGTAATGAGGGAGGGGAAATGTAAAGCGTGCAGTAACATCTAGCAAGTGCAGAATAGAAAGTGAAATTAATTACTTGGCCTGTCTCTATGCCTAAAGCAGAGTTGGGGGAAGCAATATATGATTGACAGCCAAGATGGTTGAAGGAAAAAATAAAATGAAATTTTTTTTTTAGGTTTAAATTGGAAAATACTTATTATACAGGATTGTTAAGTCTTGGTGACAGGTCCCCTTTCCTCCTTTAACAATTTACAGTTAGAAAAGGCTTTTTATTTATGTTCTTGAGGTTACAGTGGCTAAAATGCAGCTAGCTGTGTGTGCATAACTTATGCATGTTTTTTGGAAGGTATATAATGTTACCAATAAGTGTAGGTAGAACCATGAAAAAAAAGAAGGAACCCAACACACACACAGTCCCAAACAATGCAAAATTAAGCTGGCTATACTTAATACATATAAAATGTGACAGTTACGCACCAGGGAGGTATGTGATGGTGGGTGAGAAGGTGGATACCACCAGACCGTCTTGTAAATGTTGATGTAGTGCACAAACAGAGCGATAAGGTGACAGAAAAACAGCTGCAACTCAAACAGGAGGTGGCGATCAGCAGGCAAATCAGGGATCTTGCAGTGTCGCAGTGGAACCACAGTCTGAGCTGCCAATGGGGGACTGGAGAGGCCAGTGCTAGAGCTACTCCTATGAATGGTAGAGAGTTATATGGAAGGCATTAGGAAGAAAAGGTATGGTGAAAACTGGAATGAAAATGTAGATGTGTCACAAGATAATGCCAAAAGTCATTAGCTAACTTTTAGAGCTTTAGGGTCTAAAAAGTAAGGAATTTACGAGTGGAAATATGGGATAGTGCAAAAATAAAGGTTTTTAGTGGTGAAGGAAACATTGATCATTCTTGTTGAACTTTTTTCATATATTGGTCCAATTATCTGAGAATAGATGGCACTTTACACAAAAATATGTTTACATAGCTCCTAGGTACGCAAAGGGCTAAGCCAAAAGGTTGAGGGAAAAATATCCCTCATGGAAATCTTTTGATTTAGCCCCAGTGCTTAAATCTCCTGGGTCCTCGATGTTCTATCCACTCCTTTCAACCTAACCAGAGGAACCAGACAGGGCTGCCCTCTCTCCCCCTTACTATTTGCGTTGGCAATGAAGCCCATGGCCATTGTAATTAGACAAAATCCCAATATTCAGGGCCTACTATAAAACGTTTAGAGGAAAAAATCTTCTTATACGCAGATAACACTCTACTATACTTAGCAATACGAGCGCTACAGACAATAAACCCTACAATTAACCTTAAAACAGTTGATACATTTAAGTATTTAGGAATTCTAATACATAAGGATCCAACCAAATTTATGTCTCTTAATATACAACCTCTTATACAACTTATGAAAAGTACACTTACAAATGGTCCACTTTACCTTTAACCCAAATTGGCAGGGTTAATATATGTAAGATAGATCGTATTTCTTCCCAAATTTTTGTACTTCTTCACTAATTCGCCCTGCTACATACCAAAATTAAAACTACATCTAATGGGTCGCCTGGAGCATTCCAGATGCCCTCGCTGCAACTCATTCGATGCAGATTTCATTCATCTCATATGGTATTGTCCAGAGATACAGAAATATTGGAAAAAAGTAATGCAGTTTTTAGCCGACAAATTTACTCTACTGCAAGTATTGAACCCAGCTACTGCCTACTAGGTGTAACAGTTGATACATTTAAGTATTTAGGAATTCTAATACATAAGGATCCAACCAAATTTATGTCTCTTAATATACAACCTCTTATACAACTTATGAAAAGTACACTTACAAATGGTCCACTTTACCTTTAACCCAAATTGGCAGGGTTAATATATGTAAGATAGATCGTATTTCTTCCCAAATTTTTGTACTTCTTCACTAATTCGCCCTGCTACATACCAAAATTAAAACTACATCTAATGGGTCGCCTGGAGCATTCCAGATGCCCTCGCTGCAACTCATTCGATGCAGATTTCATTCATCTCATATGGTATTGTCCAGAGATACAGAAATATTGGAAAAAAGTAATGCAGTTTTTAGCCGACAAATTTACTCTACTGCAAGTATTGAACCCAGCTACTGCCTACTAGGTGTAACAGATGCTTTGGTACCTAGAACCCACTCCAGGTTATTGATGAGAGCACTTTTGTTCTACGCCAGGAAAATGGTAGCCCTACACTGGATCGGACCAACTCCTCCTACGCTTAAAAAATGGATTAAACTCATAAATTCCCAGCTCGAACTGCCCACAATAATTCAAAAAAATATGGACTCCTTGGCTGGATTCGCCCGCAACAACGGTCCAATAAGTCTATATATCTTCTCCATGAATACCTTTCTCTTCCTTCCTTCTATCTTGTTGTTAATGAAAACGTAATAAAAAGTTACTATTAAATATATATATATATATTAATGTAAAAGAACATATCCACTGACTGTGGAAGATGAATGAAATTCTGTCAGGTTGGACCAGAACTTCAGCAGGATTCATTGGTGTAACTAGCTAAGTTATAATGTGCTGGATCAATGCATGGTAGCTCTACTGTACCGACCTGAGAACCCAATCATCAATGATAGCTGGTTTATTTGTAGCCTATCTAGAGTCTGTATTAACAGATACAAACTTTAAATGTAATTAACATAGTTATGTTACTAGTCCTTTCTTGTTCAAAGTTTGTATATGTTCATCTATCGCCTAGAAATAAAATATTTAATAATGATCATGTACTTATACAATGTATCTAGGTAATTTATGTAAACACTTTCCCACTAAGGGAGGACACATTTGTGTGGTCATAGCCTAAAAATGTTGTTCAGCTGAAATAGAAACATAGTGAACATATCCCTCCTAGCAACTAATCAGTAAGAAGCATATACTGCTTACCTGTTCAAAATCTTACTAGGAATAAGGGTTACTAAACAATGGGTATATTTATTGCCTTTTGTTACATACAGGGGCCATATAATGTGGAGGGTTGTTGTCAGTGCAATGTTATACTGCAGCACAGAGCTACTATAGTTGCACAGCATATGTACACAAATTAAATATAATATACCTGGCTCGGGATCTCACTCCACCAACTGATGGCATACCTCCATGTGCTGCACCCCCTGCTGACCCTGGGTCGCATAAGGGGGTCCGGCAATAAGAAGTCCGGTTGGGGCCACGACGGCCCCCTGCCATGTCTTGGCTTGGGTAATATCTCAGTCACACTTCACCATTCGTGAAAATAAGCTGTGCAGAAAAGAACAATAGGTTAGAAGGCATAAATTGGGGCAAAAGCACAATACAAACTACAGATGCAGTTTAACGTTGGTCGAAGAACTAAGATTAGCCTGGAGTGCATACAACCAAGGAAAAAGTACTGCAGTGTTTTCTATGGTTAAATATTTTTAACACAGCAATGCTTAACTACATACAGTTTCATGGTTCAATTACAGTTGTGCTCATACGTTTACATACCCTGGCAGAATTTATGATTTCTTAACCATTTTTCTGAGAATATGAATGATAACACAAAAACTTTTGATTCAATCATGGTTAGTGGTTGGCTGAAGCCATTTATTATCAAACAACTGTGTTTACTCTTTTTAAATCATAATCACTACACAAACAACGCAAATGACCCTGATCAAAAGTTTACATACCCTGGTGATTTGGCCTGATAACATGCACACAACTTGACACTAAAGGGTTAGAATGGCTATTAAAGGTAACCATCTTCACCTGAGATCTGTTTGCTTGTAATTAGCGGGTGTGTATAAAAGGTCAATGACTTTCTGGACTCCTGACAGACCCTTGCATCTTTCATCCAGTGCTGCACTGATGGGGAAAGCAAAAGAATTGTTAAAGGATAGTTGAACTCTATAAAACAGGAAATGGATACAAGAAAACATCAAAGGAATTGAGAATGTCAATCAGCAGTGTTCAAACTCTAATTAAGAAGTAGAAAATTAGGGGTTCAGTTAAAACCAAACCACGGTCAGGTAGACCAACTAAAATTTCAGCCACAACTGCCAGAAAAATTGTTCGGGATGCAAGGAAAACCCCACACATAACTTCAGGTGAAATACAAAAAATACTGGAGGAATTTGCACTCATCAGCCCAGAAGCTGCGCATGGGATGTACTTGGACGTTCCAACATGACAATGATCCAAAACACAAGGCCAAGTTGACCTGTCATTGTCTACAGCAAAATAAAGTGAAGGTTCTGGAGTGGCCATCTCAGTCTCCTGACCTCAATATCTTTGAGCCACTCTGGGGAGACCTCAAATGCGCAGTTCATGCAAGACAGCCCAAGAATATATGGGAACTGGAGGCTTTTTGCCAGGAAGAATGGGCAGCTTTACCATCTGAGAAGATAAAGAACCTCATCCACAACTACCACAAAAGACTTCAAGCTGTCATTTATGTTAAAGGGGGCAATACACAGTATTAAGAACTGGGGTATGAAAGTTTTGATCAGGGTAATTTGTGTAGTGATTATGATTTAAAAAGAGTAAGCACAGTTGTTTGACAATAAATGGCTTCAGCCAACCATGAGTGAAAGAAAAGTTTGTGTTATCATTATTATTCTCTGAAAAATGGTTAAGAAATGATAAATGTAAACTGTATGCATCCTGACACTAAAAATATATATCTTCCAAACAGTATTTTGTACCATAGCAGATTTTCCCCTGGAGGCAAAGTAATAGAGTAACATAGAGACATAACCTGCAGAAACAGTGACACAGCAACTAGTATTAGGACCTTGCAGCTCTGGGAATGTCGTAGTGACTTTAGATTGAAAGCTCCAGTGGGTAGGCTGTGGAATATTGTAAGTTCCAGTTGGAAAACTGTGGAATATGTGTGTGGCATATGTGCATAAAGGAAGACAGGAATAAACCGTACATTTACAGCGATTGAGGAAATAGATAAAGCCTATAACAAGTTCTCTGTCCTCAAGGTATTTTGCATGTTGTTAGGTGGCAACATTTCCAGCAGCTTTAGATAGAAGATAGCGCTCTAACCGATGCAGTATTGGGCTCATATTTTAAAGATTTAAATGAATGCATTAAAACATACCTAGAAGATCACTATGAAATCTAAGAAAGCAACAACCGGAAGGGAATATTTGCCAGGGAGCACACACAGGCACAGGTGGGACGCTATGTTCATCACACTGCAGGAATTCCTAGTCTGGGCCGGGACCTGCCTTTATAAATATGACTCTGACGAGGTACACGAAAAATAGGAGCGGGAAAGTTTAAACGGAGAACTTACTCCCTGCAGATATGAACGGTAAGCCTCTGACCAGCATAATCACTAATTCGTGTATTAATACAGGCTCACAGTTCAACCCGCCCCCATAGACGTAAAGACAGTGATTTGCACTCACCAGTGCTGTCCAACTGGAGCGCGCACTGTGGGAAGGCGCCGCTCTAGCAATATAACGTGGGCGGGGCGCTCCATGAGCGTCATGACGTCAAAAGTGCAGCGTCTATGAACACGAGCTCAGAATCATTGCGCCTTCTGAAAGAGAGAAAGAAAGGGGTGTGGTCTTCTGTACCGGTAGGAAGGAGCGAAGTGTGTTTGTTGAGCTGTGGAGAATGTGGTACTAGAGATACTGAGTATCCAGCTATCATTGCTTGAAACTCCGTTGTCTTGTACAAGGTCCAATATACACTAACAGACATGTTTGCTAACATTTGAGAGAAAACTCTGGAGAGATTTCTGGAGATGTTGCCCATAGCAACCAATCAGATCTTCGCTTTTGTTTTCTAACTTATAGGGGCAGATTCACTTAGGGTCGAATTTCGAAGTTAAAAATACTTCGAAATTCGACCCTCGAATTGAAATCCTTCGACTTCGAATATCGAAGTCGAAGGATTTAGCGCAAATCCTGCGATCGTACGATCGAAGGATTTTTCGTTCGATCGAACGATTAAATCCTTCAAATCGAACGATTCGAAGGATTTTAATCCAACGATCGAAGGAAAATCCTTCGATCAAAAAAAGGTTAGCAAGCCTATGGGGACCTTCCCCATAGGCTAACATTGACTTCGGTAGCTTTTAGCTGCCGAAGTAGGGGGTCGAAGTTTTTTTTAAAGGGCAAGTACTTCGACTATCGAATGGTCGAATAGTCGAACGATTTTTACTTCGAATCGTTCGATAGTCGTAGTCGAAGGTCGAAGTAGCCCATTCGATGGTCGAAGTACCCAAAAAATACTTCGAAATTCTAAGTATTTTTCATTCGAACCCTCACTTTAGCTAAGTGAATCGGCCCCTAAAGATTGTTGTTTAAATCGAATTACTGATTGGTTGCCATGAGCAACATCTCCAGAAATCTCTCCAGATATTTCATTCCAGTGTTAGTAAGAATGAGTAAGAAAAGTATTTTTTTTTTTACATAAAGTCATTTAACTTATTTTAATTTCACAAAGACCCAAACAGCCCCCACCCACAACACCGCCAGCTCACTGAACGTGACTTATTATGCCATTTTAACACCTCTGGCATTGCCAGAATCCACAGACTGCTGGGCCAGGTCTATTTCTGGCACTCAAGTTAGGGAAAGCCAGCAGATTCAGCCTGAAAAGTAAAAAGTGCAGGTATAAAAATAAAAGTAAAGTAAACTTTATTGTCATCTCAGCAGTATACGAATATACAGTGAGACAAGACGACGTGGCTCCAGCTAGTACCTATCACAAAAAGGCACTTAAAAATACACAATAAATATGTAAACATGAAATTTACAATATGTTGGCAGAGATTGGATATATACATGTGCAGGGCCGGACTGGGAGAAAAAAGCAGCACTGGCAAAAAAAATTAAAGCAGCCCACTTCAGGTATTGGATTGGTTATCTGGAAACCCATTTTTCAGAAAGCTCCAAATTAGGAAAGGCCATCTCCCATAGACTCCATTATATGCAAACAATCCAAATGTTTAAAATTGATTTCATTTTCTCTGTAATAATAAAACAGTAGTTTTAGCCAAACTAAGATATAATTAGTCTTTATTGGGAGAATATTTTTTTTTAATCCTTCCTTGGAGACAATTATACAGGGGAATATTAGATAAAAACCTGTTAACAGATGCCCAAAGCCTGCCATGTCCTGCATAGAAAACTGGCCATATATGGGGTGAGTGTGACGTAGTTGGTCAGCTTAAATATATTGCAATATATGGACAAACAATCCCTGTTTTGTTTAAAGGGTAAGGCATTTTTAGTTGCTTAAGGCACAAAATGTTTCAATGTCCTTAAAGGAATTGTTCAGTGTAAAAATAAAAACTGGGTAAATAGATAGGCTGTGCAAAATAAAAAATGTTTCTAATATAGTTTGTTAGGCAAAAATGTAATGTATAAAGGCTGGAGTGATTTGATGTATAACAAGTCAGTCACAACACTACTTCCTGCTTTTCAGCTCTCTTGGTTTACACTGACTGGTTACCCTGGCTACCAGACAGTAACCAATCAGAGACTTGAGGGGGGGCCACATGGGTCATTTCTGTTGCATTTGAATCTAAGCTGAATGCTGAGGATCAATTACAAACTCACTGAACAGAAATGTACCATGTGGCCCCCCTTCAAGTCGCTGACTAGCTCAGAGTTATAGAGCTGAAAAGCAGGAAGTTGGATTCTGGCTGTTTTATTAGACATCTGTTCACTCCAGTCTTTATACATTACATTTTTTTGGCTAACTAACTATATTAGAAACATTTTTTATTTTGCACAGCCTATCCATTTACCCAGTTTTTATTTTCACACTGAACTATTCCTTTAATATATTGATAATGGGCTGAGTGCAGAGGACTCTTGTATAGAAAACTTCACATAGATAGCTAGAATCTCAGCTGCCATAAAGCAGGACAAGACTGCTGTGAATAATTAAACTGTGCAGTGATAGTATAAGTATGATGACATAACACAGTTATGACAAGTGTCCCAAATGGGATAAATAAATCTGCATTAAAATGTATCCAAACAGGATTTTCCTAAAGATCTATTTACCACACGATAATATTACTATTATTAATCTGCTGAACTATAACTATTTACAGCAGCATGAGCTTGGGCTATTCCATGTGGGATCGTGCTGAGAAGCAAGATTTATGCTGGCAGATTAGAACAGATTGCAAAATTGAACTCCAAACTTTTTTAACAGCAAAGGAGGCTGTGATCTATAGGAGTAGTGTGTTGACACATATCATTCTGGGCTGTATGTGGCATCAAAGAGTGGGGGAGTGTTTTGAAACAGAGATCTGTAGGACACAAGACTGCTTGTAATTTATTACACAGGCGCAAATGAAGAATTATTTCACAAAAGTAAACTAAAAACTTTTTCTAACATATAAGGCAACATTCACATGATTAATAGACAGCAAACTCACACACAGTGCAGATTTCAAAATGTACATATATATATATATATATATATGTATTTTTTCCATGTCAGTATCACTTTAAGTAGCAGGAAGTAGTTGTTCTTACCTGCTCTTTCTCTGTACAGTTGGGGGGTGGGCAAGGGGGGGAAATGCAGAACAGCAGCAGACAATTCCATCCCTCCCTTCATCAGCAGGAACTAATGGGGCGTTTCAAAAGCACTGCAAACTTGCTAATGTTTTCCCCGTGCAGCTCTTCAGTTTCCAGCTCACTTCTGCTGCAAATTTTAGTGCGGGTCCTGCTAAATTAAATTTCATGCAGCCTGGGTATAGAAAGTAGGGCAAGATGGTAGCAGTAGGAGACAATGTCTTCCATGAGGCAAGGTTGTGACAGATTTGGCCAGCCTGTTGGCTCAATTTAGTACAACATTTAGGGCCATACTAAGTTAACCTTACCAAGTTAGGCAAACAAGTTAGGAACCGCCATATGGGGTTTACCTTGACGTGGTATGGTGGCTTTTCAACTTTATGATCATAACTTTGTAACTAAAAACCCCTGTTTTGTAAACTTAATTTTGAGACAGGGGACTAGGAAATGTCCATTAAAACTAGCACTTCCATTATACTTAAATATACTATTACTTAGCCTTTAGAGTGCTTCCACACCCTCATTTTGTACATTGATTTTTAGTTTAATAACAGGTTTCTGTATGGGCCCTACATTGCACAGGTTATTACTTGTCATTGGATACAGGCTGTATGTGTTGCAAAGTGTCTGTGATCTGATGTACAGCCTCCTGTATGCACATCAACTAACAGGCCTATGAGAAAGCCTTCACAAGCAAAACGCGGCAGGCGTTTGCTCCACTGTGAGGTTCAGCAGCATGTGCTTGAATTGGTGGGGACTTTAGCACTTCAAGGAGTGGGCGGAATAGCGGCTAAAACTTTTTGTGCTGAATAGAGGTAACGCAGAACAGACCCTTGGTACATCAATCACGGCAATACACACTTACCTTGTGGGTAACCGCTTGTTTCCAGTAATTGGTGCTGCAGTAGAACAAGTGACAGGGAATTGACCACCCAATCCCATATATACCCTCCTGATCCCCACCAAACCCAATACAATTTATGAGGGCATACAGGTTGATGTAAGATCTAGGTGGGACCAGTATAATAGTTTATTATATATACTGCAATCCCTACAATTGTGATACCAGATCGTTATGCATTTCTATTTTTAAAAGTAATAATTCCCTCTTCATTTTAAAGGAGCTATAAAATGTTATGTTTTAATTGGGTAATTTCTTGACATATCAGTGGAATGTGAACTGCTTATTAGATAATTTGGCACTCTATGCACATCATATCAGTGCTTTACCAATTAACCATTTATATTTATTAATTTACTTTTATAAGACACAATAACGACACTTGATTTTAGTTTGCACTCAATGAATTTATTTATGGATTGAAGTGATCATGAATTAATCACATTTATTAGTAGGGATGCACCGAATCCACTATTTTGGATTCGGCCAAATCCCCGAATCCATCTTGGAAGATTCAGCCGAATACTGAACAAATCCTAATTTGCATATGCAAATTAGTGGCAGTAAAGGAAAAAAAAAGTGGTTTACTTCCTTGTTTTGTAACAAAACATCAGTATACTCATATGTTTTATTTTTTGGTATTAAATTAAGCAAAGCAATTTTTGGGGCATGGTGCAATATATAGAGTACATATTGTGCTAATTTCCCCAAATACAAGCTTCCAAACCTGTTTTACCTGTGGGCATTCCCACCACATGTGCATATATGTCCCTGCCTCCCCACAGCCCCTAAAACATAAAGAGGATACATCATTTGCATTTTGTGGACTTTTTCTGGTGTTATATATCATCTTGCAATTTTTTTTTAGCCACTCTACTAATAAAGTATTAATTACAAATATTTTTATATATATGACTCCAAGATTTCTCATCTATTGGAGTACCTACATCTTCTTCCCATTTGGATTGAAACGTGGGGGACATATCCAATTCGTGGGTCAAATTATAATATAGTCGAGAAACGTCTATATTTTAACCATTGAATTCTCTAAGTAGCGGAAAAACAAACTTTTCCACAAAAAAAAAATTTCAGCCAGGGAATTTGCCTTTCTTGGCAAGTTGAGTAATAGGGAGTACTATTAGAATGTGCTTGATACAAGAGAATGCCTGTGCTGCATTCATTTTTGGGTACCTCTCTGTATAGGTTATGAGACAAACTCTAGGGTTAGTGGCAGAGTATTCCATTCCTTCCCACCCCTACACTTACACACTCCATTGTTTACTAGACTGAATTCCCTGCTGGCCTCTTGCATGGGGACTACATGAGCATTGTGGTTTGGGGCAAGCTATTTGGTGAGTAGATGAAAAAACACAGAAACTAATCAAATAGAAGCTAGAGAAATCAACTACAGATGTAATACTTATACAGTGTAACAGGAACATCCCACCAAGTTTTTATTATGTATATAACTTATGTATATAAAGAAAATGATGATGAATTTCTGGCAGCAGGGTGATTTACCCCAATTTTTCTATATATCTATAACCTTGTTATGAGCTAAGGCAGACAGGTCTGATTGCCAGTTAGGGTGAGATTTGAGGATAGTGCTTATTTGTGTCCTGGGGAGCCCTGGAACCCAAGCATTAAATAAGTTACAAAATCAGACCCTTCAACAGAACTTTATTTTCTTAGTAGAAGTGTAAAACATATAGGCTGTTTTGGAAGCAAAGAGAGGACCAACTTCGTATTGACTGGTTTAGGAATAAGATGTTGTGCTGACTGATGTTCCAATAGTATTGGCCATAAAGTAAATTTTGTATACTCTGAAGGGTGCTGTTATATTACATTTTATTTAATAATGTAAAGATGGAATATTAAAGGTTCCAGTTTTTTTCATAAATAACTTACCATTCGAGTTGAGTACACTCAAAATTATTAGAGTCGAAAAAAAAAGAGTGAGGTAGTTCATAGCTTTTGCCTTTCCTTCTCCTTTAAAGAAATCTAATGTACCTGGCAGTACAAGTTATTTAGGCGGAGAATGCTAGAGCTCTCACTTAAATAAAACCCTTTTCTCAATATTAAGATGGGTTATACATTTCTCATTTCCTATTGACTTCCGGATTGGTGTTTTACAAAATACAACTCTGTAGTAGGTCAGGAAAGGTCATGTGTCCAGTAGACTTGAGAATGGGAAAAATTCCTGTATGACTAGCTCAGAAATATGTAGGGGTGTGAAAAAAATAATGTCACCAAAAGTAATTAGACAATATTTCCACCTGCCTTGGCACAATATCCATGTTATGTGATTCTAACAACACAGGCAGAACTTTTCTGTCCCTGAAGCTAACCTAGATTTAACTCAGCACAATTTCTCAGTGTAACTGAATTCATTCAGCAGGGATTATGTAGAAAACAAATACTGACAAACCATTTCCCACCACCGCTCAACCTTGTTCCATTATGAAGCAATAGATTCTGGGACTCAAAGCCCCTCTGCTTTCTGTAGCAGGTTGTGCACAGTTCTCCAGAAAAGAAGAGACTTCTAGTCCCAGAATCCAACAACAAGGTGAGGGATGACTAACTACACTGAACTTAAGTAGAAAGGCTGCACATTATATTTAAGAGTTCTGTTCCATTCTAAAGAGACCACATCCCCTTAGCAGTAAATATCTGTGCCACTAGCAGTCCCCTCTCTTATAGATGCTGCTGTCAGTTGCCTGAGAACATTCTTAGCATGTGCAGTGTTGCATTCATAAAATGCCCCATCAAAATCCAAGATGGCTCCTGAGCATAACTTTGAAGACATGGATCATTATACTTAGTCTAGGGGGAAAAAAACTGTACACACAGGTTTGGTACACATACAGAAAGGGGATTTATTGTTACTATTTGTACACAATGATCACAAATTCTTACATTTCTTGATTGATTTATGACTTGTTACACACCAAGGAGTACCATTAATTTCCCCAATTGGCTGGCTATGCTCCCAGTTAAGATGGAACATACATTTGGGCTTCTAAGCCATAAAAGAAAGGGTAATTGTTTTACAACTAAATCAGTAATTTCATTTGGCGACAAAATGTTTTTAAAGAAACATTATATTCCTGCAGGTTATCTTAATATGCAACCTGGCTCTTCATTTAAAGGGATTCTGTCAATGTTTATGGTGTAGTTTTTATTGCTAAGGTACAGTTTACGCTGCAAATAATTCACTCTGCCATGTAAAATGTCATTCCTAACTCAACAAGTGTATTTTTTTTGTGTAATGTTGGTGTGTAGGCAGCAATCTTGGGTAATCTTGCCTGGTCCTGTGCTTTTAGAGCCAGCACCTAGATGGAAATGCTTTCAGGCAGGCTATGGTTTCTCCTACTCAATGTAATTGGAGTCGCAGTGGGACATGGATTTTAATTACAGAGTGCTGTTCTCATATCTACCAGGGAGCCATTATCTGGTTACCTTCCCATTGTTCTTCTGATGGGCTGCCGGGGGGGGTGATAATTCCAACTTGCAGTGCTGCAGTAAAGAGTGACTGAAGTTTCAGAGCACAAGTCATATGACTGGGGACACAGATTTGTTTATATTTTATTTTGAAATTGGACAAGGGGCTAGCCATAATATGCAGAAGTCTGCTGGAGCAGCACTATTAACGGATGCATGTTTTCCCTTAACAGTATCCTTTTAACTTTTGATTTTGATATCCTTTTTCTTGCTTCCTCTACAAGTTAAAGCTACCTTTACAAATCTCTTCATGGTCTCAGTGTTCACAGGTACATCTTTGTGCAGGCTAGGAAAATTCACTATTATCGCTGCAGCACAACTTGCTTTGGCGCAGAGTTGCCATTCCTGGCTTCATGGTCTATACATCAAGATTAATCCTCAGATGTCCGGAACTAGATCTCTCCAAAACTTGCTTCTCAGTATCAGACTTTTTTGATTTGGCCATAAGTTCCAGAATCACGGAACGGATTTCTTAAGATTCTGAGGAAAGGGTGGTAAAAACAAAAATCATGAATAATTTCTCCTGACATTCAAATATTTGCTTCTCTTCTTACTACAGGTATGGGAACGGCTATCCAGAATGCTCAGGTGATTGGGTTTTCCAGATAACTGGACTTTCCGTAATTTGGTTTTTAAAGGAGAAGGAAAGGTAAAAACTAAGTAAGCCTTATCAGAAAGGTCCATCTAAATATACCAGTAAACCCCCAAAGTAATGCTGCTCTGAGTCCCCTGTCAAAAGAAACATTGCATTTCTTTCCTTTTATTGTGTACCCATGGGCTTCTGAATCAAGACTTCCTGCCTTCAGCGTAAACCTCATTGCCCTGGGCAAGAGCATGCTCAGTTTGCGCCTCTTCCCCCCCCCCCCCCCCCTTCTCTACTGTAATCTGAGCCCAGAGCAGGGAGAGACTCAGGCAGGAAGTGATGTCACACCACATTAATACTGCAGCTCCTATTCTAAACAAACAAGAGATCTTCTAGAGCTTTTTACTCAGGTATGGTAAAACATTCTACAGAATAAATATAGCATTCTAGCTTGCACTATTGCGGCTAATCTATTGGCAATAAAATGCCTCCATAGCTTTCCTTCTCCTTTAAGTCCACTTGAAAATAATTTATACATTAAATAAACCCAATTGGCTGGTTTTGCTTCCAACAAGGATGAATCAAACCTTAGTTTGAATCAAGTACAAAGTACCATTTTATTATTAAAGAGAAAAAGGAAATATTTTTTAATAATTATTTGGATAAAACTGAATCTATGGGAAGTGGCCTTCCTGTATTGCGAAGCTTTCTGAGCTTTTGGAGAACTGATCCTATACTGTGCACACACGAGATGGCAACTACCACCCTAACAGTCAGATTCCTGTCAGTTAGCAGTCTCTAGTAATTAAACCAAGAGTGGTCAAATGCTTTTAAACAGTTATTTAACACAATTCCTTCAGCTTTAAAAAAAGCTTGAAGTAAAAATGGATATACATGGTTGATAAATTCATGCGTGCTTTAGACTTGCTTCAATCTCTTGCACGTTTGTAAGTAGAAATACTAGAAAACAAAGCAAGTGCATTAAAGGGGTTGTTCACCTTCCAAAACACTTTGTTGTTTTTAGATTCCCCAGAAATAGACTTTTTTCGATTACGTTCCTTTATTTTTTTTTTTTTTTACAGTTTTTCCAAAATTTAAGTTCAATGTTCGTGTATCTGGTGTTTCAGTCTGGCAGCTCAGTTATTCAGGAAATTATACAAGAGGGTCTATATCACCCACCTGAGTAAAAATCTCCAAGAAGATCCACATATCCTGTGAAGCAAGAGAAACGTGTAAATAATATATAGTTACACATCTATGAGAAATTAGCATGAGCATCTTCCAAAGCAGCATCATCACACCCAAGAACAAGGGAAAAGAAAATGAAAGATGGGGGAAGGGAGCATATAAAAGTCAGGAGTGAACAAGAAGTAGCACAGCGTTGCCAATAACTGAACACATTTCCCCCCCCCTTCCTTTTATTGCAAAATGCAGACTTAATTTACAAGCATTAAAGCAACTTGGAAATCTTTTTATAATACCGTAATTACATTGAGAGTGGAAATAGTTACAAATGATCTATTTTATAAACACTGGCTTTTAAAGCTTCTGGCCATGAAATATTACACAGTCTGCTTTCAGTTTATATGGACATTTAAAGTTTACCATTAATGGCCTGCGCAGTTTAACCAGCACCGACTGGCAAACGGGTACAATACATTCTTGTTGTCAGTAGTGATTAAACTGCACAGATGATTTCTGTAGATGCATTAACGTGTGGAGAGTGGTATTAGGGAATGCTTTTACCTTGTTTGCGATGCATGATTTACAGATCCTGAGTGTCTTGGCGGGATTTTTCTTTTCTTTATAAAGGTTTAGGAACCTTGCCATTTCTACGATGTCCACAGCCCAGTGGGAAATCTCCGGCCTTTATCACATTAAACTACAAGTAACTTTTTTCCTCTTTGGTTTCTCATCTAGTTAGTATTTTTTTTCATCTTCCATACCAGCTTTTGTCAGGTTACCACCCACCATTAAGCCTCCTAGGAAAAAAAATCCTAGGAGGGGCTCTAAAAAATTTGCATTTTAGAGAGAAAAGGCTAAGTTTTTTACTGGTGAAAGGACAACCAAATCGCTTTATAATTTTGGCAATGCAGAAGCCTAGTCTTGCCCTAGAACAAAAACAGGCGACCTAAAGCCCAATAAAATGGGACAAATTAACTAAAAGCCTAATATTTCTCCCAGGAAAAAGCAAAACACAAATGAAGCCCTCTCAAAGAATAGACGGATGACTTGGCGGTGCAGTTTTTGATGCAATTTTGTATAAGATAAGCATAAGTTGTCACCTTGCAGGGATATTTAATTTTGTTTTTGTTTGTTTTTTTTTTTTTTAACCAGACAAAGGCCAGAAGATCCATTTAAAAGAGCATCTGAAGGGAGGCTTTTTACCCTGTGACATAAGTTACATTTATTGTTTAAAAGAGAAATAGAAAAAACAGATTTATTGGATATCATGAAGTGAACAGCACATTTGCTTTATTAAGTTAAGAAGCAAAGAATCTCTGCTGACAAATGTTTGCAAATATTAAAAAAAAAGAATTCACCTTTTTAGGCAGGCTGTATGTACTCTTCCTAAATAGGTTACTAACCTATATATGCACAAATATTAATTACAAACTGCAGTTTATATATTTTTAACTGCCATGACAATTGAGCAAAGCCACAATACTTCACTTTTATACCATGTACTGTAATGGGGGAGAATTTTCTCGAGAAATCATAAATGCCTAAAATTAAGACATGTCCGTAGACTGAGAATGTCACAATCCCCAGTTAAAGCATCGCATTGTTTAAATGTGCAAGAAAACCGATGCTGAATGAAATGCTAGCTTCTGCTCAGATAAAGACTTGCATTACTATTTAACACAGGAACACCAATGCCAAACAGACCACACAAAGGTGACAAATGAAGAACACCATTTCCCCACTTTCTAATTGAACAGCTTATAAATTACACAATCTTAAACTGGTAAAAAAAAAATTCTTGAAAAACAGCACTTTCAAGTGCAAATGACTTGCAAAACGATCTTTTACACATTCTTGCACAAAAAAATCTTTGTATTTTCAGTTTTCCTTTTATAGACTAGCACCCCATAACCCACAAAGCAGATTAAAGGGACACTATCATCAAACTAAAAGGCTTGATTTGTGGCCGAAAGATAAATATGTAATATTGAGCAGACTGAGCTAAAAAAAGATTTAAGAATAACTAATTATGCTTCAGTTTAAGTTGAGACTATCCAATTCCTTGTTGTCAAGTAATTTTTGTTTCTCAAACTTTGTCATTTGCAGATCTAGAACAAAGAACGGTGCATAATAGTGGGATATAAAAACTATGCAAACTGAGATCTAAAAAGTTATTTTAACGTGCAATTTGAAACCCTCTGTTCCAATTGTAATTCAGGGGAATTGTGATGATAGCATCCCTTTAGATGGGTACAGCTTGTATTTAATATACAGTATTTACAGCTGAATGTTTTATGTTTTTAAGGTTTTTCTTACCTCCCTATTTGTGCATTAGTGAATTAAGACAACATTACCCAAGTTTTGTCCATAAGGTTTAATAACATAAAGTGGATTTTAAGTACAAAGTCAAAAGTTTTGTTTTTAAACAGCATACAATATTACAGCTACAATTTTTAACTACTGAAAGTAATGGGATTTTGAGATGCAGCTTAGTTCAGGACAAAGAACCTAAAGCTAACATTTATTGGTTTGTTTGTTTTTTTAAAGAGACTTGTTTTGAAAAACTACCTTTTAACGCAGCTAGGTTTTACATGTAATGCATTCTTTTTTGTTTGTTTTTTTAACAACGCAAAGTAAAATGATCTAAATATTATTAAAAAAAAAAATCTGCCTATTTCAGATTTGCTCCATGTTTTAAAATTGTCCTTTCAAAGGAATTTGGGAGAAGGAAGGTTCACAGAGCACAGAGAATTTACTTGTGTATTGTGGGTTTTGGAACAGGAAGTCCCGAACACAAGCCATCGGAAATATGGTTTGGATGAGTAGGATGTTCAAAAGCGCCCATAGGGATGTTCTCGGTATGCTCCACCCTTCAAAGCTCGTGAAGAAGGAACCTTCAGTGGTGGTGGTCGTGATCCATTCCAATTATCTTGCCCTTAAAAACACATTGATAAACACATTAAAAACTACAAAAGAAATAACGATGGAAATTACAGAACAGTAAAAAGTTAAATGCCTATAAAAAGGTAATAATAGCAACCACTCTCCTACACAGGTCCCTAAAGAAATTAATTATATTTTGTACATTCCAATGAAGTCAGAGCATTTGCCGAGCTACACTCCAACAAAATATTGCACAAACCCTATATGTGCTCTCTGGCAGCTAAAGAATTACAGTAGCACAGGCAGCCTCTATGTCACATTACTTTAATATTGAGTGTATAAAGCATGCACTGCTTGCTCTAGCTCAGTGGTCCCCCACCAGTAGTTCGTGAACAACATGTCAATCAAACTCCTTAGATGTTGTTTTCAGTGGCCTCAAAGCAGGTGCACTTTTTTTCCCTAATTCCTAGCTTGGATGCAACTTTTATTTGCATCTTAAACAAGCCCCTGTACGCATCCAGTCCACATAGGGCTACCAAATAGCCATAGGCCTTATTGGTCATACTTAATTAATGCTTGTGTTGTGCTTCAAGCCTTTAAATTTGAAGGTGGTTCATAGATTTAAAAAAAAAAAAAAAAAAAAAAAAAAAAAAAAAAAAGGTTGAGGAGTCCTGTTTGCTGACCAGATTACATTTTCGGTATAAAATGGATTAAATATGACATATATATTCAGGAATAGCCAATTATAGGCTAGTGACATCTTTGTACACTGACAGGAGATGTGAAATTAAAATGTAACCTCTTTATGACATGAGCTTGTCCAGTTGGGCCTACACAAAATAGGTGCATACACACTATCTGAAGTCATTCTAAAGAACATGTTCACCACCAACTATGGAAAGCAGAATCCATCCCATCACAATTGAACATAGTGAGGGACAAGGAGTTTGGTGAATAAATCCCTTTGATCACACAGACACTCTATATGCCTTGCTATAGAGCTATCAGACTAACTAGATGGTTATGGACCATATCTACCCATTTCTGGATTACAAGATGCTTTAGCTTACCATAATTCTCATATGACTCGGGACCCTCTCCATGACCATAATCATAATATTCGGTCTCTCTGAAAGTTTAAAACAAGCCATAAAAATTGTTACAATTTCAGTAGAATAAATATAATACAGAAGTTAAAAACAACACTAGAAACAGAGGTAAAACAAAACTCACCCTTGGCTTTGACTGTAATATCCCTCATAACCTTCATAGCTTGGCTCTGCGTAAGAGTCTTCATAACCCTAAAAACATGAATACAACACTTTTGTTTTTTTGTTGTTTTTTTTTTTTTTTTTTAAATACCTGCACTCCAGTGGAGTTACATTTATAATGGCACCTGGGGATGTTCAAATTTGTGAATGTATTAAGAGTATACGGCGATCAGCTGGCTACACTGAAGGAAATCATACCAACAGTAAATAGAAAATAATCAGAATGGCAGTGCTGCTGTAGAAATAAAAGATAGTTATAGCAGTAGAGCAAACCTATATATAGACTAGGTCCTCAATCATATGTGATACTTACATATTCATCATATGTTTCAGGTGCAGGAGGTGGAAGGGAGATTCTTTGGATAGCTGCACCACGGGCTCTTCCAGCAGGGGCACCTCGAGAAGCAGATGGAGGTACAGGGCGGCTTGCACTGGCACCACGTGTTATGGCTCCACGTCCAGGGGCACCTCTTGGAACAAGAGGGCGAAGAGGCCCAGCCCTTCCTCTGTTTATATAAATTAAAACACTCAAAACCTCTCACATAACATATCCAAAAGTTTGAAAATCATGTACATAAATGTTTGCCTGAAAGGGGTGGTTCACCTTTATGTTAACTTTTAGTATGTTCTAGAATAGTCAATTCTAAGCAACTTTGCAATTGTTCATTATTTAGAAAGTCCTTACTTCTGACTATTTTCAGCTTTCAAATGGGGGGCCATTGACCCAATCTAAAAAAAAAAATGCTAATTAAGGCTACTTTTTACCAATAGTCATTATATTCAGACACTAGCCATAGAGTGGATATATGGATTCTATCCATATTTCAGACACTTATTCAAATAAATACATGGTTGCTAGGGTAATTTGGCTGAAATGCCAAACCACAAAAAAAAAAAAAAAATAGCAGATTATCTTTGAATATCACTCTACATCATACTAAGAGTTAACTTGAAGGTGAACAAGCCCTTTAAATGGGAAGGAGGGCTGACGGGAGAGTGGAACCAAAGTGCTACACATCGGCAAAGCTCCTTACACCTAGCAATCCTTGGGAAGGTGGAGTTATATTCCTAAAACAAAACCCGAGAATGCTGCGAGGGGGTTTTAAGTCTCCGCTTGAACCAGTATCATGAAAAGGAGGACACATGAGCAAGTTTTACTATATGGTCCAAATTAAAAATTGTATACAGGCAAGCGCTGCCTATGGTATTACCTAGAAGAAGGAGCTACAGGAGGTGGAGGGCCCCCTCGGCCCCTGGTTGGTCCACCTCTTGATCCTCCTCGGGTTTGCTCTGGTGGTGCTCCATTAAGATAAGAAAGATCCATAAACTGATCCTGGCATATATCATCCATCATGTCCTGGTATGGAAAAGACTCAGGTGTCAGCTAAAATAAATAAAAAAAAAAAAAAAAAGCTACTCAAGACTTTGCTACTAAATATTCTTTAAGGTTTGAAAATTTAAAGTTATCCCTGCTATGCAATATCCCAGTTGCAACCCTCTTCATCTAACCACATAAAATGACATCAGTTTACACATTACACAGTTTCTCAACCTTTAAATTTGTAACAATTTTGTGAGGAATTATTGCAATGCTTGGTTAAAGGGGAACTAACGTCTAAAATAGAACAACTCTAGAATGCTGTATTTTGTATACTAAACAAACTTACTGCACCAGAAGCCTAATAAAACAAATGCTTTATGTTTTCAAAGTTTCCTGCAGGGAGTCATCTTGTAACTGTTTTACACCATCTCTACAAGTCCAAGACCACGCCATTGTCATGATTAATATGGCACAAGTCGAATAATCAATACAGCACGTCAAATAATATCTGCCATAGAAGCCGATACAGCAAGACTAATTAATAATCGGAAATTGCAGACAGCACTGGATCTTTCCAACAAAGTTAAACTACAAAAATAGAGGAAAATAATCAGAATAAGAAATTGGCTCTACAGTGGAAAAATTATGCGCCTACCAAGTTAAAATATACAAATCTCTACACGGTCGCCGGTTTTAAAGTATGATCATTTCCCTACAGAGCAGTTCGGGACCATCTGAAGTTTCCTATTCTCGCCAGTCAGAGCAAGTAAAACGAAGGTGGAATTTCACTGCATACAATCAGGTTTCTTATAAAAATGGTACATGTTTTCATTAAAGTATATTGGAGATAGATTTTTCATTAAAGTAAAAATGGGATTTTTGCCTTTACATCCCCTTTAAACAGGTGCAAATAAAAATAATCCCCACTTTGCTTTAAGGCAATACCTGACAAAACACAAACCTACATATATGTATTTTCATTCTGCTTTGGTTCAGGTTTAAAATGCAATATTAAATTTAGATATTGTGGAAAACAAATCACAGTAAGATACATTACAAAAATACTGTTCTAAACAAAAAAACAACATACCGGAACCAGGAACTTTTTAACTTCTTCCATTGCATGTGCCATACGTGTATAAGATTCACATGGTGGTCCAAAGACCTCTATGAACACATGAAGGTCCATGTTCAGATGGCTGTATTTGGGGTCCCCTCCTTTCCGCAGCTGCTCTTCCTGAAATTGAAGTGATTATTAGCATGGGTTGTTCCTTTAAAACTTTCCTTTTCCATTAATGTGTAATCACTGGGGGTGACAAATTTAATGGTTGCTGTTAAACATCTACAAAGAATCAATTGTTTGGCTATTCTACTGGCTCCACAAATTAGCCGGCTGAATAAAATCTGAATCTCTACCGGCCCCACATACATAGATTAGATCTGCGCTACAACATCCATAGACCAGCAAATTTTTCTTTTCCCCATAGAGAAACAACCACCTCAATATTGGGACACCCAGCAATAATCAGACTTCGGGTGTGCACTAGTGTTGATGACCAACTTTTTTGGAAGAAACCATTCTCCCCTTAGCATTGTTTGTTTTTTATCTTAAAGGTATGAATGTGCACAGTGCAAAAGGCAATTTAGCACTTACCTTTGCCTTATCTCGCATTGATCCCTTGCCAAGAACAGAGATTTTCGCTCCAGTATCCTCCTGTAGCCTTTTGATTGTGTTTCCCTGTGGTCCAAGGATCTTTCCAACAAAGTTAAACTACAAAAATAGAGGAAAATAATCAGAATAAGAAATTGGCTCTACAGTGGAAAAATTATGCGCCTACCAAGTTAAAATACACTCAAGCACAAGTTTTATTCATTAACACAAGAATTTCATAATATGGATTTCATGTATGGAGCGAGGGAAGAAACTTGAATGTCAGAAAGGCTGCAAACAACTCAATATTGATCCAAGGACTTCTCCCATTGACTAAAACAGCAATTTGGCAGGTCTTAGGTGGCGAATAGTCATATTTGAGTTCTTAAAGGGCCAGTATATGATACATTTTGAAAATCTAATTCAAATCTTTAAAAAAAAAAAAACTAGAACCGAATTTGAACAAATATGGCAATGCCCTTATAGAGAAACATGAGGCACCAGACAAGTAATGTTAAAGCATTGGGAAAATACTTTATGGCAAAATTACAAGTAGCATGCAAAGCCAATATTATGATGATGTAAAAAAGGTTTAATTTCTGGTGTCAGTATCTCTTTAATGTCAAGAATGTGTATTGAATGTTTATTATAGCAACTCTGGAATATAAACACTCAAATTGTTTCCTACAGTATATTTTACCTTGGGATACAGTTTGACTGGGATCAAAATACGCTCTTTTAATTTCATGTTTTTATGGGAAAATAAGTCCAGATAAGTGTCTTCTTCCTCCTTCTTAGCATCTCCTCCCTTCTTCATCCTTTCAATCTCTGTAGAAATTAAAAAAAAAAAATGAATAAATGATTTAAAACTGAACAGGGGTGAGTAATCCAAACAAAGGTAACAGATTGGTATTATGTACATTTGAAAGACTTCAAAGTTGATGTAGATTTCATTTTGGAGTAGGAGACACATTAGGTCATGCTGTGTAAAGGTGATCCCACACAGCACTAGAAATTTGAGAACGTTGAGGGATGTCCATGCCAAACACTGGAAATCCAGACCAGTGGCATAAATTACACAATATTAATGATTTATAAACTCTGCTAATATAGTGGCGCTATATAAATAGTAATAAAGCCAGTGCATCCACAATGTGAAGTGGATAACAGACTACAAAGTGCCAGTGGTAAAAAGAAAAATGTTTCAAAAATGCATCATGCAAAAGATAGCCTCACAACTGATGAATAAAGTAATTAAATAATTGAACCTTCTTACGAAAGAAAAAGAAAAAAAAAGGACAGAAAATGATTAAAGCTTCTGTGGTGTTTAGGGATGCACTGAATCCAGGATTCTGCCTTTTTCAGCAGGATTCAGATTCGGCCGAATCCTTCTGCCCAACCGATCCTGAATTTGCACATGCAAAATTAAGGGTAGGGAGGCAAAACAAGGAAGTAAAAAGGTTTCCCCTTCCCACCCCTATTTAACATATGCTAATTCGGGTTCGGTATTCGGCCAAATCTTTCGCAACGGATTCGGTCGAATCCAAAATAGCGGATTCAGTGCATCCCTAGTGGTGTTCAAAATAAAACCTGAGCAAAGTACAAAGGCTATAAATTCACAAAAACATTAATCACCTTGATGCAGTTCCAAAGTTGTCTTTCTAACCAAACCAGTTTACCAAAGATCGTAACTTTGCCCAGTGTCGAATTAAATAAAAAAGTGTAACCAATGATTGCTAACATTCGTTCTAACGGATGAGTCTTTAGGGTGACATGCAGGAGATTTGTTTTTGTTCTATAGAAAAATAAATAGGCACACACACACACAAAGGGGTTTATACCCTGAACTCCTCTAGACAAAGAACAGCTGCCAGCAGAGGGAGGAATTTGTCAGCATCTCTCATGGAACAAAGAAACATCTTTGTAGAAACCATGGTGCACAAGTCACCACTTCTACAAGCGCTGTGTACTTTGTATATATTAATTGTGTTTGTAAGAGACACAGTAGGAAGTCCCTACCCCATAGAGCATATAAGTGGGTGTCTTACATACAGGCACAAATCAGGATAGCTGCTTATAACAAAATAACACACACGAAAAGGGGGTGAAAAACTGGCAGCCTCTCCTGTATCAGATCAGAGATAATATTCAGTGTATACAGCCCATTGTATAAGCAATGCATATTTTCTATATTAGATGCTGCTATGAAGGGTGAGCCAGGCTGAGCTGCTGGTTAAATAACTGATCTATTGTTACATGGGGGCAGTTGCAATGTTGCCACATATCTGTCGCTTCATTATGATCTAAGAAGGGCCTCATTAACATTGGCTTTTCAAACGCCGTAAATAGAAAGCAATAAATAACGCGGCCTGCGTGCTTCCAGTGGGTTCGGCCGCATTCAGCAGCAGACAAGGTTAGGCCTCAGTAAAAGCCAGTAGAGGTAACATGGTTTAGGCAGTCCTTGAATTGTATGTTCAAGTTCGAACAGCAGCTGCAAATACACGACGAAAGGGGGTGGGGGTCGCAAGCAACAGCTCCTTATAGCGCGCAGCAAGCGCAAAGCCGCCATTATTTTTCCAAACTCACACACGCCACATGGCCAAACATACCAGGCCCAAAGACAAATTTATTCTCACCAGGGGGTCTAGTGTCCCAGTCCCCCAGCCTACTCCCTTTGTCCTCGGCCACGCCAAACCCATTCACCAAAACAAGTCCCCGCCTGACTGCCCGCTCTCACCCTTGCCCAGAAGGCTCATGGCGTGCGTAAACGATGGGTCAAGGCTGTCCTTTTCAGCCATCAGCTCGGGTAAGTATTTGGTCTCGGTCTCCATGATGATCAGTCACGCCTTACTGTTCTGTTCTGTTCTGCTCTACTCTGTGCCGGGCTTGGAAAGAAAATCCGCTTCTGCTAGTGCGGCCTCAACAAAAGAAGAGATTGTACTCGAGCACCGCCCACCGGAAGCGACGTAACACCAAAAGGGGGAGGGGCAGCGCGAATTAAAACTGCGCGCTAGGGAACACGGGATTTCCGTCTTTGTACAAAGATAGGTTGTGAGCGATTTATAGATTGAAATTATGGTGTGGTAAACATGGATGCTGTGTATTGAAAGGCCTACGGATAATGGAGTCTGGCTTACTTTACAATTGTAGGCTACTCTGGCGCCTGAACGGAACCTACATGTAAAATCAAATGCCATAATATTTAATAATAGACTTAGAATACGATCCTGTAAATGCATTAAAAAAACACAAGTGTGGATATATTTTAACAGCCTTGCAACCCAAAAGAGTTGTCTTTGTATGTTCTATAAAAGATCATGGATAAATGGAAGCGAAATATTTCACTGAGAAAATATGCTCACAGACTATAAGGGCAGAGACACAGGTCAGATTCAGGGGGGGTTAGTCGCCTATAGGGTTGCCACCTTTTCTGGAAAAAAATACCGGCCTTCCTATATTCTTGCCATTTTTTCCTATTAATAACATTGGCATCAAGCATCATTTATACCGGCCAGGCTGGTAAAATACCGGCCAGGTGGCAACCCTAGCTTTCCCGCCAGCTAGAATGTAAATCGCCGGCTGGACGGCAATTGGATCGCATAATTTTCCAAAATTGCCTCACAAAGAAACTTCGGGCAACTTCAGAAAAAGGAGCACTCCGAGTGCCATCCAGTCAGAGATTAGACGCCCCCAAAGAAGAGGAGATTTGACGTTGGACGACTAATCTCACTGAATCTGACCGTGTGTCGCTGCTCTAATGGGTAGTAAAAGAGAACAAACTTTGACTTCAATGTGCTTGGCAACTTTGTTGCCTTGTATACAATTGTTTGCGTATGCGAAATAGGGCAGATTGGCCCATCACTAATTTCATGGAAGTAGCTGTGTAATGCAAATCTGCCATCAGAAACCCTGTGCTTCCTCTGTAGCCCTATACAAGAGGGACATTTGTGGCCCCTATTCATTTAAAGGGGTTGTTCACTATTAAATTTAGTATGATGTTGAGAGTGATATTCTGAGCCAATTGCTTCACACTTTTTATTATTTGCAGCTCTTCAGTTTGCAATTTCAGCAATCTGGTTGCTAGGTTAATTTGGATTTATTGCACTGATTTAACTATAGAAAGTAGAAAGATGAATAATAAAATTAGCAAAAACAATGAATTTATAGCCTTACTTCATCCCTTTCCAACCTGATCCAAAGTTTGCAATTATTAGTACATGTATGGGATCCGTTATTCTGAAACCCCTTATCCAGAAATATGCGAATTAAGGATAGGCCATCTCCTATAGACTCCATTTTATCCAAATAATCCACATTTTTAAAAATGATTTCCTTTGTCCTTAGCCTGCATCATCCAAACCCCACAATTCCCTGCACATGTGATTTCAATAAGGAACGGAACATCAAAATGCAATGCATTGTTTGTTATGTAGTTATGTGGGACTCAAAATACAAAATACAGAAAGATCCGTTATCCAGAAAGCCTCAGGTCCCCATTCTTGATAATAGGTCCCATACGTATAGTATATTGATTTTGCAATATACTGGTACCATATAATAATAAAGATGGTGATTCTGGACCAGGGCACAAGTGAAGCAGTGCAGTCAATCAGCTTTTTCTTTCCAGGGTCAGTGATTTAACAACCAGATTGAATTTTCACTTATAGTTTCAAAATAGGCAAAGTAGGAAGGCGATAAATTGATGCAAAGAATTCCCGCATACACCGGCGCAGTTCCAGACTTCCATAGGGAACCAATTATCATAAAAGCAGCTTTATTAAAACACACTAAGTGGAACAAATATTTTGCAGTTGGTGAGCAGGACTTGCGTGTTTCTTGCCTAACTACTCAGCACTTCCTCCGATGATTCAGTATCAGTGTGGCGTGGCCGACATCTTGCTAGAGCAGCGTCTGGACAGGGGAACATACAAGCTGGGTGAGCTACGATGCGTACCGTATCTGATATAATTGTATAGAGTAGGAAGGTTAATAAACCATACAAAAAATACATAAGGAAGACCAATTGAAAGATGATTAGAATACATTCATCTATTTGATACCAAACGCAAATGTAAAGTTACGCCTGCAGTCCCACGGCTGGCTGAGCAGGTTTGTAAGGCAGTCGTGGTGAAAACCATTCTCATACACTTATTAGCAGCAGGTAATGGCTACATATACAGTATTAATGATTATTTATGGATAAACTGGAGTGCAAGTGTTGAGTTAAAACAGATGAGGGACAGTAGAATTAGTGGTAGCAGTACTTAAAACATATAGCAATAAAGAATGAGGGACCTGGGGCAAAGTGGGACTTGTAGCATGATTTGAACAGGTTACATCAGATAAAGCCGCAGAGAGCAGTTTAGTTGGCCCTGTGTCCCAAAAATAAACAAAATTGCTTCTGCAATTTTTAATTATTTGCCTTTTTCATCTGACTCTTTCAAACTTTCAAATGTGGGTCTCTGACCAATCTAAAACAGGTGCTCTGTAAGGCTACACATGTATGGTTATTCCTTCTTCTTATTATTATTCATCTTTCTATCCAGGCCCTCTCCTATTCATATTCCAGTCCCTTGTTCAAATCAGTGCATGGTTGCTTGGCTATTTTGGACCCTAACAACCAGATTGCTGAAATTTCAAACTGGAGAGCTGCTGAATAAAAAGCTTAATCAAAAAACAAAAATAATGAAAAATTAAAACCCAATTGCAAACTGTTTCAGAATATCACTCTCTACATCATACTGAAAGTTAAAAAAGGTGACTAACCCCTTTGAAGAAAAGTAAATAAGGGGAGATCCCTATTTGAAATCTGGTGTGCGCATTCTATTCATATGCAAGTATGTCTGTATTATCCTTTTCTGACCATTTGCATTGAGCCACTCCCCAATGATCAGTCCAAGGGTCTTTGTTTACCAAAGAAGCCACCCCCAACACACTAACAAACGCCCCAATTTTATATGCAACATTCATTCTAATGCAATTATGCCTGGTTTGCTTCCTTTCAAGACTTTTTCTTTCAACAATGCACTAATTATATTGTTTAAAGCTTCCTTCTTTACCAGGCTATTCAATATCTTCCCCTGGCTTCTTGTAAGGTAGATGTTTAAATTCATGTCCATTTGCTATCCAAAATTTGTTCGAACCACTCTTAACTCAAAACCAAGATATATGAACGTCAGACATGAGCTATAATTGCAACAACGCAAGGCCATGCATATCAACTATTTTCAGCCCTCTGTAGGAGGGAGCAGACTTCCAGTTTGGGAACCACTTTTGTATGCGAATCATAAGTACTATGTAAGCTAATAAGGCATATTGGGATAGAAACTCTGAATAATGGTGCTGAATTTATGAGAGTTTGAAACAGAAAGTAACACCCTTAGAAAAGCTGGTGAAAATATTTCTCCAAGTCAATAATTGTATAGTGAGCTTTTTATACACCATTTTACTTGTTAGACTTATAAGTTAACATAAATCCTGTAAATACTTGCCTTGGACATCTTTTTTTTTTACAACCTCATCTACTAACTATGTTATTACGTTAGGCATAATTCAGTGCAAGTATGTACATATAGTATTTTACATAGTTTCAGAATAGGCAATTTACTATAGGAAATAAATCACTTTATTACAATTTTCTGTTATAAAAATAATTTTAGTATATTTGGGTTTGGACAGTTTGTTGTTATTCAAGGCTGACATTTTGAAAATAACAATAGCTCTGGTAAACCTTTAAAATATGTGAATGTAAAATTGATGAGGGGGCTATTCTAGGCACTTTTGCAATGAACATTCATTGTTAATTCTTTTTTCCTTCTGAGATATTAAGGGAAATCTGTACTGTTAATATGAATGAATTTAGTTCATATTAACAGAAAGAGGCTGCTCTGAAGTTCTTCTACTTAGGAATAAAATTAGAAACCTTTCTCATATCTTTCCTAAGCAGAAGAATATCAGAGCAGCCTCTTTCTTTCTCTTGACAACTTCCTTGACTACTTGGTGGTCAGACTGGTGGGAAACTGACCAGTAGGTGGTGCTGGTGTAACAAAATTCCTTCATATTAACAGTACATGTATCCCTTAATATCTTGAAATTAAAAAATAAATAATGAATGTAAATTACCAAAGTGCTTAGAAGAGCCCCCTCATCAATTTTACACTCCCTTATTTTAAAGGTTTACTTATCCTTTAAGATACGTATTAATGTGTGCGCTCTCATACAGATCCCATAGTAATCTGATACTGACAGTGTCATGTGACATGATCTTTGTCTGCTGATGCAGAAGTGTTAATAAAGTTATGTCTTCTTGAAGCAAGAGAAGCATAGCGTCTGTGAACAGTTTCCCCTCTGTCTAAAAGAAAGCTGCAGGCTAACGTGAGATAGCTACCAGTTATCCCATCTATTAAAGGGGAACTCCACAAAAACATAAACTTAAGCTTTTTGAAAAGTAAACATAATTTCAAGCAACTTTGCAATACACAGTGGAACCTCAATTTTACATCCCCTGATTTTAAGTTTTCCCTAATTTTATATTGTTGTTTTGTAGTCCCACCTATATATTATGCATAATACATTACATTTTCCTGGATTTTACACCATTTTTTTCTGGTCCCCTGAAAAACGTAAAATGAGGGTTCTACTGTACTTGATTTAAAAAATATGCACACTTGTCATGATTTTTAATGGTTTCTGACAGTTCCCTAAGCCTAGCCCCCTGCTTTCCTGCTGATCTCTCTGACTACTTTGCTGAGCTGGCTGACTACTGTTACTTTGTTCAGCAATAGTTTAGTCAGCACTCATACCTCCAGAAATCCTTTCATTTGGTGCAAGTCTCACAGTTTCCACCACCAACTGATTTTCGAATCCTTTGTATCACAAACAGCACCACCCATGAATGTATTTTCTTAAAACACCTTTAGGCTCTTGACCCAGATAAAACACAAAGTTTTACCTACATAGGTCTTTTTTCAAGCCACTTAAACAGCACCTGTGCACAATTATTTATGCATTGTAGCTACGTGACCCCTAGTGGTATATGTGTTGTAACGCATCTCATATACAATCAGCCACAATTATAACAAATCAATTGAACAATGTTGCAAAACAATATGTATTTTGTGTATCTTAATAAAATGTCCTGTTTTGTCATAGTGTCCATTCTTTCACCTGTGAAAAAAAGGCTTACCGTATTTGACTAAAAGAGCCCTTTCTACTGTGGATAAAATGACATATGAACAATGATTTCAATAAAAAACTTACAAAAATGTGAAAAAGAGATTCAAATATTTAAAACATTCAGCAATATATTTTACTTAAATCATATTCTCTGTTCAGGCTATGGGGAACCAACGTTTCCAGCTTTCGAATCCATCTTGCTTCCTTTTTGAGTAACATTTTTACTTGATCTCCCCCTCTCCGTATTTTAGGGACACTATCTATTATTTGGAATTTTAACTGTTGTACCCAATAGCCTGCATCCAGAAAATGATTTGCAACTGCTTGATCACTTCTTTTGGTGTTAATGGCGGATTTGAGTTCTTTTATATTCTCGGGCACTTCTTGAAGTTTGCCCAACATAAGCTAGCCCACACGGGCATTTTATAACTTATACAACATGAGTGCTTTCACATGTATAGAACCCACTCATCTTAATTGCTGTGCCCTTTCTCGGATGGTATACTACCTCTCCTTTCTGTACCATTCGAGCAACAGCTACACCCTAAACATGGGTATGTCCCATTCTTTCTTGGCCGTAATAACCGCTCTTGGGTTATGTCAGCTCTTATAGCTATAGAGCCAATAGACTTGGATTTTTTGTATGAAATAATTGGGGGATTTTTAAATTGTTGTATTTCTGGTAAACCTTCCCCAAGTAATGACCAATGTTTTTTAATAGCTTTCTCCACTACTGTGCTATAGGAGACACAAAAGGAATTCTCTCTATTTGATTTTTTTGGGGCTTACTTACACTCAGCGTTGCTTTTTTAAAAGTTCCACTGGATATCCCCTCTCTTCAAATTTCATCTGCATTTCATCCAGTCTGGTTTCTAATGCACTGTCGTCGGACACTATTCTTTTCACCCTGCTGAATTGAGATTTTGGCACTGATTTCTTAACCTGCATGGGGTGAAATGACTTATAGTGCAATCAAGTATTTTTATCAGTAGGTTTTATATATAGGTCCGAGGACAGTGCATCACCTACCCTGCTGATTGTGGTATCCAAGAATGAAATATTATTTAAATCATTATGTAAAGTTAATTTTAAGTTTGTCCTGGTATAGTTGATTTGGTTATGAAAATCTTCCAGGGTCCAATGTGGCCCCCATCCATATCATGAAGATATCATCGATAAATCTGTACCAGCACATACAATGTTCTCTATACAATTCATTGGTATAAACAAAAGTTTCTTCTGTTAATTTGTATCAGCAGCCATCTGTCCTTAGCCTGCATCCTCCAAACCCCACAATTCCCTGCACACGTGATTTCAATAAGGAACGGAACATCACAGTGCAATGCATTGTGGGTTATATAGTTCCTGCATGCTGTCTGTAAGCTGTGAAGAAATTGTTACAATTTCAACATCAGTTTAGTCCCTCCTTCCCTGCTAGGGTTGCCACTTTTCTAGAAAAAAAATACCGGCCTTCCTATACATTTATCTTTTTTCCCTATTAATAACATTGGGATCAGCCATAATTTTTACCGGCCAGGTGGCAACCCTATTCCCTGCCAGGATTTCAAATGATGCAGAAAGAGGAGAACTGTTAACCAGCTGGATTTCAGCATAGAAGAAACAGGTAACTGTGAAGAAACAGGTAACTTTGATGGGTATATTAGGGGTTTCTATGTTATGTGGGCCTCTTTATCAAATTTTGGTTTGGAAGCTGGAGTTCCTCTTTGAATGGCAACAAGCTCCTTCTTCAGAGTCAAGAAAGATAAATAAAATACAGCACAATTAAGAAGTCTACAAAGCCACACCCTCTATAGAAAACAGGGTTTAACAATCAAGCAAGAAAGAAAGAAAGAAAAATCAACCCCAAGAAATGCATCCAGAAGCATTCCATTTGGAAAACACATATTTCATAACACCCACCCATAATTGATAATTAGAAAGTGTAAATCATAAAACTAATGCTGTGCTTTTGCACAGTTCACAGCCAAGGTGTTTTGTTTTCAATGATATACTTGGTACAGGCATGGGGCCTGTTATCCAGAATGTTTGGGACCTAAGGTTTTCCGAATAATGGATCTTTCTGTAATTTAGATCTTTATTTAAGTCTATTAAAAAATCATGTAAGTATTAAATAAACCCAATAGGCTGGTTTTGCTTCAAGTAAGGATTAATTATATCTTAGTTGGGATCAAGTACAAGGTACTGTTTTATTATTACAGAAAAAAAGGAGAAACATTTTTTAAAAAATTTGGTTTATTTGGATAAAATGGAGTCTATGGGAGACAGCCTTTCCGTAATACTGAGCTTTTTGGATAAAGGGTTTCCGGATAATAGATCCCATACCTGTTCAGTAGTTTTAATGTGGCATCTGGGCCCTTACAGTATTTGTTTTCTCTACATAATACACATAACTTAGATATTTAATAAAATATATGGAATAAGTGGTTCTTCAGTCATAGTGACCTTGTATTTTATAATGTATACCTGTGTTAGGATGCTTGAAGAATGCCCCATCAATCTAAAAATGCATCAGTCATACCTAAAATAGCCTAATCTGGGAGATGCCAAATTACCTTTGTATTGCTCCAAAAAATTTAAGTGCTCTACAGTATACACAAGTTGACACATTCCCCCTACACACACGCATAGTATATCATTCTGTACGGTATTCCAGGTCTATAGAACAGATTTTTTTTAATTGCAGCAGACAATTGACAAGGCAAGTATCTCTTTTATATAACCTCTCCATATGAATCGATCAGTCATCACATTCATTTGAATCTTTAGTACCTCTGGCTCATAACATATGCATAAGAGCCTTATATCCCAAAATGTGGCAAAACTTCCTTTAGTGAAAATGAAGGAAAACTCTGCATATGTAGCAAATTGTTGCCTTTTTTTGCAGTAAAGGTTTTATACAAAAAAGATATAGTAACAGTATTTTACAGCAGGAGTAAAGTGCATAAGTGAATTCAGACCTCTCACCACTAGAGATGGCGCGAACTGTTCGCCGGCGAACTTGTTCGCGCGAACATCGGGTGTTCGCGCTCGCCGGAAGTTCGCGAACGTCGCGCGACGTTCGCCATTTTGGGTTCGCCATTGTTGGCGCTTTTTTTTGCCCTCTCACCCCAGACCAGCAGGTACATGGCAGCCAATCAGGAAGCTCTCCCCTGGACCACTCCCCTTCCCTATAAAAACCGAAGCCCTGCAGCGTTTTTTCACTCTGCCTGTGTGTGCTGAAGAGATAGTGTAGGGAGAGAGCTGCTGCCTGTTAGTGATTTCAGGGACAGTTGAAAGTTTGCTGGCTAGTAATCGTGTTGATACTGCTCTGTTATTGGAGGGACAGAAGTCTGCAGGGGTTTGAGGGACATTTAAACTTAGGTAGCTTTGCTGGCTAGTAATCTACCTTCTACTGCAGTGCTCTGTATGTAGCTGCAGTGGGCAGCTGTCCTGCTTCTGATCTCATCTGCTGACTGCTGCAATAACAGTAGTCCTTGTAAGGACTGCTTTTATTTATTTTTTTGTTGTTTTACTACTACTACTACTACTACTACTACTACTACTATAAGAGCCCAGTGCTATTAGTCTAGCAGTGTTGGGGAGTGGGACTGGTGTGCTAATCTGCTGCTCCTAGTAGTTCAGCAGCACCAACTGTAATTTTTTTTTTTTAATATTCATTTTTTTTTTATTTTACTACCGCTGTAGTAGTGTATAAGTTGACCTTTTAGGCATTATTTGCCCTGTAGGCATTTTTTGCCCAGTGTGTTATTCAACCAACTGCCATCTAGCTGTGTGACCTTGTTCACATTCTGTCTAAATATCCATAATATTACCGTCTCCAGAAAAAACACCGGAGTGACTTTTTTCAAGCAGCCATAATATATTTTACGTAATCCGTATCCATCGCTGTAGTAGTGTATAAGTTGACCTTTTAGGCATTATTTGCCCTGTAGGCATTTTTTGCCCAGTGTGTTATTCAACCAACTGCCATCTAGCTGTGTGACCTTGTTCACATTCTGTCTAAATATCCATAATATTACCGTCTCCAGAAAAAACACCGGAGTGACTTTTTTCAAGCAGCCATAATATATTTTACGTAATCCGTATCCATCGCTGTAGTAGTGTATAAATTGACCTTTTAGGCATTATTTGCCCTGTAGGCATTTTTTGCCCAGTGTGTTATTCAACCAACTGCCATCTAGCTGTGTGACCTTGTTCACATTCTGTCTAAATATCCATAATATTACCGTCTCCAGAAAAAACACCGGAGTGACTTTTTTCAAGCAGCCATAATAAATTTTACGTAATCCGTATCCATCGCTGTAGTAGTGTATAAGTTGACCTTTTAGGCATTATTTGCCCTGTAGGCATTTTTTGCCCAGTGTGTTATTCAACCAACTGCCATCTAGCTGTGTGACCTTGTTCACATTCTGTCTAAATATCCATAATATTACCGTCTCCAGAAAAAACACCGGAGTGACTTTTTTCAAGCAGCCATAATATATTTTACGTAATCCGTATCCATCGCTGTAGTAGTGTATAAGTTGACCTTTTAGGCATTATTTGCCCTGTAGGCATTTTTTGCCCAGTGTGTTATTCAACCAACTGCCATCTAGCTGTGTGACCTTGTTCACATTCTGTCTAAATATCCATAATATTACCGTCTCCAGAAAAAACACCGGAGTGACTTTTTTCAAGCAGCCATAATATATTTTACGTAATCCGTATCCACCGCTGTAGTAGTGTATACGTTGATCTTGTGGGCATTATTTGCACAGTGTTTTCTTCAAACCGCCATCTAGCTGTGTGAGCTTGTTCACATTTTGTCTAAATATTGATAATATTATCGTCTCTAGAAAAACCACTTGAGTTACTTTTTTTCAAGCAGCATTCTTATATTTTACGTAATCCGTATCCACCGCTGTGTATACGTTGACCTTGTAGGCATTATTTGCACAGTGTTTTCTTCAAACCGCCATCTAGCTGTGTGAGCTTGTTCACATTTTGTCTAAATATTGATAATATTATCGTCTCTAGAAAAACCACTTGAGTTACTTTTTTTCAAGCAGCATTCTTATATTTTACGTAATCCGTATCCACCGCTGTGTATACGTTGACCTTGTAGGCATTATTTGCACACTGTTTTCTTCAAACCGCCATCTAGCTGTGTGAGCTTGTTCACATTTTGTCTAAATATTGATAATATTATCGTCTCTAGAAAAACCACTTGAGTTACTTTTTTTCAAGCAGCATTCTTATATTTTACGTAATCCGTATCCACCGCTGTGTATACGTTGACCTTGTAGGCATTATTTGCACAGTGTTTTCTTCAAACCGCCATCTAGCTGTGTGAGCTTGTTCACATTTTGTCTAAATATTGATAATATTATCGTCTCTAGAAAAACCACTTGAGTTACTTTTTTTCAAGCAGCATTCATATATTTTACGTAATCCGTATCCACCGCTGTGTATACGTTGACCTTGTAGGCATTATTTGCACACTGTTTTCTTCAAACTGCCATCTAGCTGTGTGTATTATCGTTTCCAGAAAAACCAACTGAGTTTTTGTTGTTGTTGTTTTTTTAAAAATAATGCCAGGCAAAGGCAGGCCGCCACGCAGAGGCCGTGCTAGGGGCCGTGCTGCTATGCAATCCTGTGGCCCTAGCAAATTGCCCAGTTTTAAAAAGCCAATGACCCTGAACTCCCAAAATGCTGAAGAGGTAGTTGACTGGCTTACACAGCACACCCCATCCTCTACCGTTTCTAACTTTACCACAACATCCTCCTCATCCTCCACTGCTATGGCCACCCCACGTAACACTTCCTCCACCACCGGTGCCCCTTCTTCACTGGAGTCAGAGGAGTTATTTTCCCATGAGTTTCTTGAACTGAGTAATGCGCAACCATTATTGGCAGAAGAAGATGAAGGAGATGAGGACGTTACACCAGATTTAATTCTGGCAGAGAACACGACAGAGATGGACATAATGATGAGTGATGAGGTCCCCGCTGCTGCTTCCTTCTGTGATGTGTCAGAAGAAATTGATGCATCTGAGGAGAATGATGATGAAGAGATTGATGTTTTGTGGGTGCCTAGTAGAAGAGAGCAAGAGGAGGGTAGTTCAGATGGAGAGACGGAGAGTCAGAGAGGCAGTAGGAGAATAAGACTTAGAAGAAGCAGGGAGGACAGCCCGCAGGGATCAGTAGGGCAACAACATGTATCGGCACCTGTGTTCAGCCGGCCAACGCACCCGCCATTGCCGCCAATGCCGCCAACTTCTACTGTTACCGCCAGATCGCACACTTCCAAAAAGTCAGCAGTGTGGGATTTTTTTAATGTGTGTGCCTCTGACAAAAGCATTGTAATTTGCAATGAGTGCAGTCAGAAACTGAGCCTTGGTAAGCCCAACAGCCACATAGGTACAACTTCTATGCGAAGGCACATGAGCGGCAAGCACAAAGCACTTTGGGAGCAACACCTCAAAGGCAACAGGCAAACTAAAAGCCACACTCCTTCTGGTCCAGCATCTTACTGCTCTACCTCTGCTCTCCTTGACCCATCTGAACCACCCTCCACTCCGCCTTCCACCTTGACCACCTGTTCCCATTCCCAGTCATCTGCCACCAGCCAAGTTTCTGTGAAGGCCATGTTTGAGCGTAAGAAGCCAATGTCTGACTGTCACCCCCTTGCCCGGCGTCTGACAGCTGGCTTGTCTGCACTCTTAGCCCGCCAGCTTTTACCATACCAGCTGGTGGACTCGGAGGCCTTCCGCAAATTTGTAGCAATTGGGACACCGCAGTGGAAGGTACCCAGCCGCAATTTTTTTTCTAAAAAGGGAATACCACACCTGTACCAACATGTGCAGAGCCAAGTTACCGCATCTCTGTCACTTAGTGTTGGGCCAAAGGTCCATATGACTACTGACGCATGGTCCTCCAAGCATGGTCAGGGCAGGTATGTCACCTACACTGCCCACTGGGTGAACTTGGTAATGGCTGGGAATGGGAAGCAGGGAATGGGTAGCTCAACAACAACAACAGTGGAGTTGGTGTCACCGCCACGGATTGCACGCGGTTCTGCCACCACCTCTACTCCTCCATCGCTCTCTACCTCGTCTTCTTCCTCTTCTTCTTCTTACTCTGCTGCTGGGTCCTCCTTCTCCTCCTCCACACCTGTGCACCCCCAGCTCCCCCTAGGCTATTCGACGTGCCAGGTACGCCGTTGTCACGCTGTCTTGGGGATGACGTGCCTGGAAAGCAAAAACCATACCGGATCTGTACTCCTGTCATCTCTGCAGTCACAGGCCGATCGGTGGCTGACCCCACACCAACTGCAGATCGGAAAAGTGGTGTGTGACAATGGAAGCAATCTGTTGGCAGCGTTGAGACTGGGAAATTTAACACATGTGCCCTGCATGGCACATGTGTTAAATTTAATAGTCCAACGTTTTGTCTCCAAGTACCCAGGATTCCAGGACGTTCTCACCCAGTCCAGAAAGGTGTCGGCCCATTTCAGACGTTCCTACACAGCCATGGCACGCCTTGCTGACATTCAGCAGCGCTACAACATGCCAGTCAGGCGTTTGATTTCTGACAGCCAGACTCGCTGGAATTCAACGCTCCTTATGTTGGAACGTCTGCTGCAACAACAAAGGGCCGTCAACGAGTACCTTTTTGAACTGGGTGGTAGGACTGGATCTGCAGAGCTGGGGATTTTTTTCCCCCGTTACTGGGTGCTTATGCGCGATGCCTGCAGGCTCATGCGACCTTTTGAAGAGGTGACAAATATGGTCAGTCGCACCGAAGGCACCATCAGCGACCTAATACCCTTCGCTTTCTTCCTGGAGCGTGCCGTGCGACGAGTGACAGATGAGGCTGTAGACCAGCGTGACGAGGAGCTGGAAGCGCACGATTTATGGTCGGAATCACCAGAACGAACCCAGGCACCTGCTGCAACGCAGGGAGAGGTGCCAGAAGTGGAGTCAGAGGAGGAAGGTGGCTTTGTGGAGGAGGAGGAGGAGGACCAACAGGAGCAGGCTTCCCAGGGGGCTAGTGGTGACCTTTTGGGGACCCCTGGTCTTGTACGTGGCTGGGGGGAGGAGACCGTGGATGATGCAGTCCTTGATAATGAGGAAGCGGAGATGGATAGCTCTGCATCCAACCTTGTGAGAATGGGGTCTTTCATGCTGTCATGCCTGTTGAAGGACCCCCGTATCAAGAGGCTTAAGGAGAAGGACCTGTACTGGGTCGCAACGCAACTAGACCCTCGGTACAAGCATAAAGTGTCAGAAATGTTACCAACATACCACAAGTCCGAAAAGATGCGGCATTTACAAACCAGCCTGCAAAACATGTTGTACAATGCTTTTAAGGGTGATGTCACTTCAGGAACTCATCAACATTCCAGGGGCAGAGGTGCCAGTAATCCTGCCACGAGCACACCTGCAAGGACAAAGCCCTTTGGCCGGTCTGTAACGTCAGACATGCAAATGTTTTTCTGTCCAAGGCAGCGCCACAACCCTTCTGGATCCACCCTCAAAGAACGCCTCGACCGGCAGGTAGCGGACTACCTGGCATTAACTGCAGATATCGACACTCTGAGGAGCGATGAACCCCTGGACTACTGGGTGCGCAGGCTTGATCTGTGGCCAGAGCTGTCACAATTTGCCATGAACCTCTTGTCTTGCCCAGCCTCAAGTGTGCTCTCAGAAAGGACCTTCAGTGCAGCAGGAGGGATTGTAACTGAGAAGAGAACTCGCCTAGGTCACAAAAGTGTCGATTACCTGACCTTTATTAAAATGAATGAGGGGTGGATCTCGGAGGGTTACTGCACCCCGGAAGACTTGTTCTGACTTCTATGCAGCTGTCCTTCTCTTCAAGCCTCATGACTCCACACACAGCTGTCCTTTAGCGTCCTCCTTCCTCCGCCACCGTTACAAACTAGGGTGCAAACCCTACTGGTTTAATTTTTTCTGGCCTCTGTGCTTCAGTGGCTGCAACCAAAAAAACTGGGCAAACAATGTCTACAAGGTCAACGTATGGCGAAAAATGACTATTTTCAGCATTTATATGGCATATTTTTTCTGGCAACTGTGCTTCAGTGGCTGCGTCCAAAAAAATGCATATTTTCTGCATTTATATGGCATAATTTTTCTGGCCTCTGTGCTTCAGTGGCTGCAACCAAAAAAATTTATATTTTCAGCATTTATATGGCATAATTTTTCTGTCAACTGTGCTTCAGTGGCTGCGACCAAAAAAATGCATATTTTCTGCATTTATATGGCATAATTTTTCTGGCCTCTGTGCTTCAGTGGCTGCAACCAAAAAAATTTATATTTTCAGCATTTATATGGCATAATTTTTCTGTCAACTGTGCTTCAGTGGCTGCGACCAAAAAAATGCATATTTTCTGCATTTATATGGCATAATTTTTCTGGCCTCTGTGCTTCAGTGGCTGCAACCAAAAAAAATTATATTTTCAGCATTTATATGGCATAATTTTTCTGGCAACTGTGCTTCAGTGGCTGCGACCAAAAATATGACTATTTTCAGCATTTATATGGCATATTTTTTCTGGCCTCTGTGCTTCAGTGGCTGCGGCCAAAAAAACTGGGCAAACAATGCCTACAAGGTCAACGTCGTTGACCTTGTAGGCATTGTTTGCCCAGTTTTTTTGGCCGCAGCCACTGAAGCACAGAGGCCAGAAAAAATATGCCATATAAATGCTGAAAATAGTCATTTTTTGCCATACATTGACTCAACGTATATGGCAAAAAATGACTATTTTCAGCATTTATATGGCATATTTTTTCTGGCAACTGTGCTTCAGTGGCTGCGACCAAAAAAACTGGGCAAACAATGCCTACAAGGTCAACGTATGGCAAAAAATGACTATTTTCAGCATTTATATGGCATATTTTTTCTGGCAACTGTGCTTCAGTGGCTGCGTCCAAAAAAACTGGGCAAACAATGTCTACAAGGTCAACGTATGGCGAAAAATTACTATTTTCAGCATTTATATGGCATATTTTTTCTGGCAATTGTGCTTCAGTGGCTGCGTCCAAAAAAAACTGGGCAAACAATGTCTACAAGGTCAACGTATGGCGAAAAATTACTATTTTCAGCATTTATATGGCATATTTTTTCTGGCAACTGTGCTTCAGTGGCTGCGTCCAACAAAAACTGGGCAAACAATGCCTACAAGGTCAACGTATGGCAGTTGTTTAAAGAGAACAGTAGATTACTAGCCAGCAAAGCTACCTAAGCTAAAATGTCCCTCAAATCCCTGCAGACTTCTGTCCCTCCAATACAGAGCAGTATCAAGCAGATTACTAGCCAGCAAACTTACTATCATCTGTCCCTGAAATCACTAACAGCTCTCCCCCTACACTATCTCTTCCAAGCACACACAGGCAGATTTTTCAGATACATTTTTGCCCTTGATCCCCCTCTGGCATGCCACTGTCCAGGTCGTTGCACCCTTTAAACAACTTTAAAATCATTTTTCTGGACAGAAATGTCTTTTTTAGATGTTAAAGTTCGCCTTCCCATTGAAGTCTATGGGGTTCGCGAACCGTTCGCGAACCGCTCGCATTTTTGCGCAAGTTCGCGAATATGTTCGCGAACTTTTTTTCCGACGTTCGCTACATCCCTACTCACCACTGTGTCTCTGGTGCTGCCAAGACAGCGATAGCCTGTTCCATACTCTGTGCCCCTCAACTAAAGCATACTGGAACGCTGCTCAAGTTATCATATCTGAGATGTTGGGGGTTTGCTGAGTATTTACTTACTGCTTGTTCCAATCTCCTGCTAGCCAGATGTTCTTGCTTCTGCTTCACAAAGGGTTTTCTGCCGCTCTCTCTTTCTCTTTGATTTACTTCAGTACGGGCTGTGAGAAGTAAGGCAGCACGCAGGTCAGCCCTAAATCTTTCAAGGAAGCCCAGAAACCTAGACAGCAAGTGCAGATCACTCTCTTTTCGTTACTATCTAACCCTTTAGAAATAAATCTTGCTAAGGGTAGTGCTCCCACACACTCTTTCTCCCAATACAAACTGTTTGATAGAAACTGAGACAGAGAATATGACAAATCCTTCCTGAAGCAGAAGACATTAACTTAATGTTATTTAATAGTATATATTTTCCCTTGTGGGCTTTTGTGTGTAAATTGGGGGGCCCTTCAGATCAGGTTCTCTGGTGGGCCCCAGTCCGACACTGTAGCTGTGTCGGCATGTCTTCCCTTTCATTTTTATCTTGCCATTGTTGCACCATAATTGTGCGAGAGTAATGGTAAAAAAAAACCCCAGCTCCAACAACAATCTTGTAGCTGCATTTGGGTGTGTAAATATTGAATAGAGTCTAGCTGACATTAATTCACTGTGATCCCCCCTCACCCCACAGAAATTCAGAGGCAGTGATCCCTTCAATCCCTACAAACATCCAGCGACAAACTGGCCCAAAACCTGAGGTAGAGGTTACAACCTGTACTAAACGTACAATACAAGTTGGCAACCCTGGGAATTTAGTTGCAGGTCCTGTCAAGAGTCCGCAGCCGCCAATAGAACCCCATACCTCCCAACTGTCCCTTTTTCGGAGGGGCAGTCCCTCTTTTGACAGCTCAACCCGCAGTCCCTCATTTGTACTGGAAAGTCCCTCTTTTCTCTGCACTGAACAGCCAGAAAAAGAAACAAAGTTTCTCACTTAATTGGCTTTTAGCAGAGAGCCCAGAACACCTAACAGGTGCAAATAAGATATTTTGTAACACTTTTGAGACACAAAAACACAGTTTAGATAAGGAGAAATATTTTCAAACTTTCATAACCTGCCAAATTTTGTAAAACAAACATGATAATTAGGGGGTGTGGCCACAGAAAGGGGTGTGGTCAAAAAATGCTGCACTACATGCAGAAAAAAAATTTTTGTCCCTCTTTTTACTTCCAAAATGTTGGGAGGTATGGAACCCATTACCACTTTCCCATGTTTGAATTTGCCGCTCATGAATAGGTAAAGCTGCAGTGGAGCGGTCACATGGTAGGATCACATGACCGTGACGTCAGGTCCTTTCGTAGGATAGGAACTAGCTGCTACCATTCTGAAAAGGTTATAACCAATCTCAGAACAGATGCATTTCGAAAGTTTCATTTGGGAATGTCAACCCTAGCTGGCCTGGCACAGGATATTATTTAGGCCAGTCACTTAGGCCACTTTGTCTGTTGATAAACTAAGAAAGTTAGTGCTCCGTTGGGAATTCTGCGTATAAGGAAATGAAGATATAGATCAGAAATAGTCTGTAAGCCTTAAAGTGCAACACCCCCGTCTGCTATTTGGAAAATAACAAGTACAAAGAGGCAGTGGATAAAGGGAATATAAAAGGAGAAGAAAATATAATACTGTAATGACTGACATTCTCTACAGCCAGTGTCTCTACGAATGTGGATGAACTACAACCCCCAGAATCTCTTTCCAGCAAATGACAAGTTCCTTTCGTGCACTTCCTCCTTTCGTGGTCATAGAGTAGTGGCTTGGGTAGATTTCCTCCTTCTTAATTTCCGGCCTCTTTCCTGACGCGCTTGAGCCGGGCCGAACGGGTTGTACAATGGTCAGTAATGCGCTACCTTGCGTGGTGAACCTGTAAGCACCTTGGGTTGTGGTTCACTCAGTTTATACAGTCGGTCCCTTCCTCTCCAGAAGTACTGGCTGACCCGAGCTTACACGTGCACACGCACATTCCTATTAGCTCTCGCCCACGACAGCACCACCCATCTAAGCCATACTGAGCTACACAACCCACGGGTTATGTGTAATGAGGTTGAAACCCATTGAGCAAGATTTAGGTCCACAAAGTCAAATGCAATAGAAACTGCAACAAATATATGATACACCTATGTAATGTTCAACTGCTTTTCTGTAACTAGATACAACCCATTGCTTTTTCCTCAGAGACCCATTCTGCTCCAAGGGCATGAAAGGTCCATCACTCAAATTAAGTACAATCGTGATGGGGACCTACTCTTCACTGTTGCCAAAGATCCGGTGAGTATAAGAACAGCAGCGTTGTAATGTAATGTCTCTTTATTTGCAGCCTTTGATATTACATTTTCCATACACACTATATTTATTAAATACCATAAAGCCAAAGGGAGGGCTTGCAGCTACTATCTCATTAAAAATTCATTCACATGTTCTCTAAGCAATTCATTATTTTGATAAGTTTTACAAATGGATGTATATACATTATTTTGAAACTGGTATGGGGTTTGATTATAGGAGAAATTATTTTGTTTTGCTTTACAATGTTGAGTAACTAGTTAGTAGCTGATCAGGGAGTTGTAGATAAAGGGGTTGTTCACCTTCCAAACACTTTTTTCCAGTTTAGTTGTTTCAGATTGTTCCCCAGAAATAGACTTTTTTTTCAATTACTTTCCATTGTTTATTTTTTACTGTTTTTCCAAAATCTAAGTTTAACGTTGAATGTTTGTGTCTCTGGTGTTTCAGTCTGGCAGCTCAATAATTCAGGTGCAGACTTTAAATTATTAAAATTTTGCAACATTTAATTGATACATTTCTCAGCAGCATGTCTGGAGTATTTGCAACTATTGTATCCATTCTAACAGCTGCCTGTAATGAAACCCAGAGATTCTGCTCAGCAGGGAGAAAGGTAAAAAATAGGGATGCACCAAATCCAGGATTCGGTTCCGGATTTGGCCTCTTGCAGCAGGATTCGGTTGAACCCTTCTGCCCAGTTGAACAGATTTCTAATCCTAATTTGCATATGCAAATTAGGGGCAGGGAGGGAAAGCACAAGACTTTGTCATAAAACAAGGAAGTAAAAATGTTTTCCCCTTCCCTCCCCTAATTTGCATATGCAAATTCAGATTCAGTATTCGGCCGAATCTTTTGTGAAGGATTCGGGGGTTTGGCCGAATCCAAAATAGTGGATTGGATGCATCCCTAGTAAGAAATGTATTAACTAAATGTATCAATTAAGAACAGTTTACAGGGTTGGCGACCCCCCCTTCCCAGAGTTGCTTTAGAAGGTGAAAAATTACACTTCAATATTAGAAAAACGGTGACACATAGAAAATAGAAAGTAGTTGGAAAAAAGTCATTATTTCTGGTGATCTATCTGAAAACAACTAGTTGTTTGAAGGTGAACAACCCCTTTAAATGACTTCTGGAGGGTTGCCACTTGCTTTTGATTGGTTTATGAATTCAGGAAAGTTATTTTGCTTTGGCAGAGCAAGTGATTTGGGCAACATATCTTATAGGTGTTCTTTTATTTTTACTGTTTTTTATTTTTTAGTTAGTAAACCCATTTCATCATTTTATCTTAAATTGTGTCTATGCCTGACAGGTGGTTAATGTCTGGTACTCTGTGAATGGAGAGCGTCTGGGAACTTACAGTGGACACACAGGAGCAGTTTGGTGTGTGGATGTGGACTGTATCCTTTCACTTTTATAAATATGGGTTATGTTAGTGTCTGGGTGACGTTACATTTTGTTACCTCACAAGGTATGAAATACATACACATTAGGGTATTTTTGATGGATGAAACTGCATATTTTCTTGGTGGGCTGCTTTCTTAACTTCAGACAGGGGAAACGCGACATGTACTTTCTGGATCTGCAGATAACTCATGCAGGCTGTGGGACTGTGAAACAGGTTAATGGTTGTAGTAATGAGTATTATTCCATGATGTTCATGTATTGCATGTCTTCTGTTATCCTTCCTGTGCCTATTTTACATTTTTAAATACAGTGCATGAGTCACATTGTGGTGATCTGCTAAATGTATATTTCTGTATGTAAACCATCTGTATGTGACTACAAGTAACCCTATTGTCAAAGATCCAACTGATCATCCAGAAATTTCCTTTATAGTTATACAATATGCCCACATGTCTAGATGGCTAAATAAGACTAACCAGCTGGCTGATCTTTTGGCATAATTGGTCGACTTGCAGGACTGCCGATATATGATCCAGTATATAAGTAGAGCTGAGCAGACTTTGATCGGTAGGATCAATTAAGGAGGGCAAAGTAAACACAAACAATTGTACAGGTCAGCTGTGAGTTTAACCCTAGCTCAGCCAGTGTCCATACATGCGCAGACATTTGTACAAACTTTTGTTTTGTAAGATTCTATTTCTAGCCGGTTGCTGATCCCCACCAATATCCATGTATTATGGATATCATTCTCGTCGGGCGTTTGAAATTGAATCTACCTATGCTCCATTCAAGTGCATTAGCGTGTACTGCAGATCAATTTCTTTCCAGTTGTTACAATTGTTTGTGCTCATAGTTAATTTGTGATTTAAAAAAAAAATTCCATCATTTCCAACCATCCAATCCATCAATATATAAGCTATGACTATCCTATAAATGATATAAACAGTGCTTAGTGATGTCATCAGTTAATCAGTGCTCAGCGATGCCATTTGTCACATGACTTACTTAAACTTGTGTTTTATAATAAATAAAGTACCTCCTGTTGTAAAATGTGAGGATATAAGATTATTATGCTTGTTCAAGAAGTCAGCCATGACACTCTTTGGTATGTATAGATTTCATGCTATCCTACTTCTTTTCTTTCTAGGAAAGCAGTTGGCTCTCTTGGAAACAAACTCAGCTGTGAGGACCTGTGGCTTTGATTTTGGTGGCAACATAATCATGTTCTCCACAGACAAACAGATGGGCTATCAGTGCTTTGTGAGCTTTATTGACTTGAGAGACCCTTCACAAATTGGTACGTTCATGGTGTTCATTTCGTTTAAGTACATTTTCTGCTTTCTGCCCACCTGAAGTACTCGTGATTATCCATGCAAGTGGTGAAAGGTGGGATAATCATGTAACTGTCCTGTACATCCTGCATAACCATTTTCCTTCCCGTGAATCTCCTATTGTTACTTTGCAGAAGACAATGAGCCATACATGAAAATTCCTTGCAGTGAGTCCAAGATAACCAGTGCAGTGTGGGGGCCACTTGGAGAATACATTATCGCTGGGCATGAGAATGGAGAGTTGAACCAGTACAGTGCCAAGGTAAAGCCTATGGACTTGACTAACTGAGTAAACACATAAGCTCACCTAAAATTATAAATTTACCTTTGCAAATGTTATGTTTTAAGTAATACAGGTATGGGATACTTTATCCAGAAAGCTCCAAATTACGGAAAGGTCGTCTCCCATAGATTCCATTATAATCAAATAATCCAAATTTTGAAAAATTATTTCCTTTTTCCCTGTAATAATAAAACCGTATCTTGTACTTGATCCCTACTAAGATAAAATTAATCCTTATTGGAGGCAAAATCATCTTATTTTGTTTACTTAATGTTTTCATGATTTTCAAGTAGACTTAAGGTATAAAGATTCAAATTTTGGAAAGATCTGTTATTTGGAAAACCCCAGGTCCCGAGTATTCTGGATAACCGGTCCCATACCTGTAACTAACAATTTTGAAAAAAAATTAATCATATTTTTACAAATGAATTTAGCGTTTAATAAAATTCCTGCCCTTGCTGGTTTTTAAACCATTCAGTTCTGTGCTGTGTTTTGGGAACTTCGTGTGTTGATCTTGACCAGTATGTTGTTGCTTCCCCTGCACTAAGCGTGTAGGTGGCATACATACTAGGCATTGTTAAAGAAATACTGCAATCCTTACTGGCAGGGCCTTGGGTTTCATAGCTTTCATCCGTTAACTTAAAAATTCTAAATTTTATGGCTGTGTTCAATTAGAGACTTTTGTTGTGGTTGTGTTACATTGCTATGAGAAAGACCTCCAAAAGCCAAATAAGGGAGAGTCTGCTAAAATACTTTTGTTGCCAGGTTGAGATTTGTATGCTGTTTTTAATATTTAACCTCCTCAATTCATACTGAATATCAGTGTAATTTGCTGCTACTAAGTCATACAGCATTTTTGACTGTACAGAGCACAACCACTACACCACATCAAGAAAAAGACTACCGGTATGGGACGACCTGTTATCTGGAATGCTTGGGACCTGGAGTTTTCCGGTTAATGGATGTTTCTGTAATTTTGGACTTCATACCTTAAGTCTACTAGAAAAACATTTAAACATTAAATAAACCCAATATACTGGTTTTGCTTCCAATAAGGATTAATTATATCTTCGTTTGGATCAAGTACCAGGTGCTGTTTTATTATTATAAAGAAAATAATAAAACATTTAGATTGTTAATAATGGAGTCTATGGTAGCCAGCCTTACAGTAATTCTGAGCTTTCTGGATAATGGGTTTCTGGATAATGGATCCTATGCCTGCATTGAGATGCAGCACACTCTTGTATTTAGTAGTCTACTTGTGCTTTGGCTAATACATGTGCTTGATTGTTTGCTTGTATTGCTTTGTGTAGGCTTAAAGAAAACTTACAAGCTAGTTCTTGGCTGCTGATTTGCTTGCTCATTTTTCATGCTGTATACTTGCTGCTAAGAATGCCTTGCCCATTTTGCCTGCAAGACCATGCACACATGTTATTTATCTGAAATGCATTATCAAAGTCACAGGCAAGATTTTGGTAGGAGATAAGAAAGATTATAGAAACAAAATTCACTGAGACCATGTTACAACTGCATAATATATCATTTTGTATTCATTCACTAATAATTGCATTAGGAAAATAAAAAAGAGGGCCCGGTGGGGGGTAGTATGGCTTAATTTGTCTCACCAGGCAGACATGGCTAAGCAAAACATTTGGTATTAAGTGCAGCATGCCACATTTTATGTCCATCCCATTTACTGCTGGGTGACTGTAAGGGATTCACAGGCGTTTTCTTGAAGGGTAGCTTTTTCTTGAAGCTGCTTTCTGTTAGGTTGATGCCTCATTACACAGTGCAGTAGTGTGCCTCATTAAAGGAAAATTATACCCCCAAAATGAATACTTGAGCAACAGATAGTTTGTCACTTTAAGTGACATATTAAAGAATCTTATCAAGCTGGAATATATATTTTAAGTAAATATTGCCCTTTTACATCTCTTGCCTTGAACAACCATTTCGGAATGGCCACTGTGCTGCCTCAGAGATCACCTGGCCAGAAATACTGCAGCTCTAACTGTAACAGGAAGAAGAGTGGAAGCAAAAGACACAACTCTGTCTGTTAATTGGCTCATGTGACCTAACATGTATGGTTTGATGTTTGTGTGCACCGTGTATTGTAGGATCCCCTTATTTTTTAAAATGGCAATTTTCTACTTATGATTACACAATGGCACATGCCACTAAAAAGTATATTATTATGAAAATGGTTTATTTTCATGAAGCAGGGTTTTACATATGAGCTGTTTTACTCAATATCTTTGTGTGGCACAACAAAGACTGTGATGGTTTCCTAATGTCTGGAAATTTATGGATTACTATTTAAGCATGTTTATAGCATTCTTAAATTATTGCTTTTACATATTTCTATTGCTGTTGTAAGGCACTTTTATCCTTAAATGTCTACTAGAAGAAACCTATTTTATCTGCTCATAGAAATTGCACTTTTGACATACCGTTCTTGCAAATTGACTTTATAACTTGAATAGTAAAGACCGGCTCTAGGTGTTTTGTGGGATACAATATGTGCTACCAATGGCATCTAATGTTCTTTATTTCAGTCTGGGGAAATAGTTAACAGCATCAAAGAGCATTCCAAGCAGATCAATGACATTCAGACCTCCCGAGACATGACAATGTTTGTTACAGCATCCAAAGACTGCACCTCCAAGGTAAACCACAATTAAATCAGTGATGAGTAGCTTTGATCCCCACTGCGGTTATCAACAATCAAAATTCCATATGTGCCATAGCTCTTTAGGTGAAACCTAAACAAAATTATGTGCTGCAAAGAACCATTTGTATATAAGAAATGTAAAAAAGCAGTGTTTAATTCAAGCTTAATATATCCTCTGTAAATGAATCCTTTAGGTGCAGTGGAAAGAAGCCGTCTTTTTTTTTTTTTTTTTTTTTTTCAGCTGGAATAAATAGATTTACTTTGCGAACATAAAGACTGGGATTGTCTACTTGATGAGTTACAGAGTTGAGGAGTTACGTTTTTTTCTTTGTCTCATGCTTTGGCAGTTTTTAAACATCAGCTAATGGAATTAAGTTGGAAGCAACTTGACTTTTAGGCTAGGACTAAAACAGCCTGCTGAAACCCACAGGCTGATTTAAGCCCCTTGCTATGAGCAGTATCCTCTTCTTTTTTCATGTCCAGAACCCTTGTGTTGGCTCTGGAGAGAACCAAAGAAACGAGAGACTATGTATTTCATGCAGAAATCTGCCGGGTGTGTTCATGCTACAACTGACACAAGGGTTCCGGGTGAAAAAGAAGAGGAGAATATGGCTCACAGTGAGGGGCTAAAACCGGCCTTCTGATTTTGGCCTTAGCCTTAAGTGTACTTTAAAATATCTTACTATTAGGGATGCACCGAATCCACTATTTTGGATTGGCTGGATCGTTCGCAAAAGATTCGGCCGAATACCGAATCCTAATTTACATATGCCAATTAGGGGTGGGAAGGGGAAAACATTCTTTACTTCCTTGTTTTGTGAAAAAAAGTCCTGCGATTCCCTCCCCTAACTTGCATATGCGGCTGGGCAGAAGGATTTGGCTGAATCCTGCTGAAAAAGGCAGAATCCTGAACTAAATCCTGGATTCGGTTCATCCCTACTTACTTTTCACCTGAGTGGAAAATACACCACCAGCATCCAATTACAATGGTTCTGCTGAACTATTCAAGTTGGTGTTAACTGAAACTCAGAGGTGTGAAAGTGTGATCCAGACACTGGTATAATTACTGAAAATATTAGTGGTTTAAAATCTTCTTAGAGCACAGTTAATTGGTTCTCTGAGGGACAGCATTTGGTAAATAAAAATCCTCCCATCCCACACCAAGAATGTATTTTTTCTATTTCAACTCCTTCCTCAGCCATAGATCACAAAATAACCTACTGTATAATAAATTACTGTTATACAGAGTAGCCTTTTGCATCGTTAAGCCAACATTTTGGTTTTCATCCCTGTATTCTTTGTCCCTTCGTTTTAATTTTTTTCCAAAAAAAAAAAAAAAATAGGGTTTCCCTTACATTAGCACACCTATATGATATGTATGTACAGTAAATAGAATACAAAATATCATATTCTTAACATACTTGTACCATTTAAATAACCCTTCTCAATAGACTTGTTTTTTTACAGTTTGCTATTATCTACTTTGTTCTTACAGCTATTTGACTGTATATCACTTGAGCATCAGAAAACTTTCCGGACAGAAAGGCCTGTTAACTCTGCTGCCATCTCTCCTATATATGACCATGTAAGAATTTATTGTGAAATGTAAATGCCTTGTGCCAGTATGTAAAGCTTCTGTTGCTGACATGTGCCTCTGCTTTGTAGGTGGTTTTAGGAGGAGGACAGGAAGCCATGGATGTGACAACAACATCAACAAGAATTGGAAAGTTCGAGGCCAGGTAAATTAAAGTCCTTTTGACCAAATCTATTTATTTTACCAGGCCGTTTTTTATTTATTTTTTAAACTTTTTTTTTAGGTTCTTCCATGTGGCTTTTGAGGAGGAGTTTGGGAGAGTTAAAGGTCATTTTGGGCCTATTAACAGTTTGGCATTCCATCCAAATGGAAAGAGGTAAGTTAGTGTGAAGGTAGTAGCATAGAAATGCACAGTTTTACCTATCGTGAACTTAATCTTTCTTTTTTTTTTTTATGCATCTATAGTTACAGCAGCGGAGGAGAGGATGGATACGTTAGAATACATTACTTTGACTCGCAATATTTCGACTTTGAATTTGAATCCTGAGACAGTTGCTTCATGCTTAGTTATATCCTACTTAATTTGCGCTCACACACACAATTTAATTGATTGCTCAATTACATCATGCAGATTGTATACTTTTACAATAAATGGAACAATATTTATTGAAGCAAAATGAGTGTGTGTGTGTGTATGTGTATATGTATATATATATATATATATATATATATATATATATATATATATATATATATATATATATATATATAGCTGTTCAGGTTGAGAACATACTGCATTGAACATTAAACCAGGACAAATAGAAACAACATGATCGTATGAGAAATAAACTGCCTTAAAATTCTCTTTGTGTATAACATTTGTTGAGATAGCTGTGGGTTTTTTTTGTTTTCTTTTTTGTTTTTCCTCCTAAACATTTGATATACTAGACACACTGTACACGAGCCCAGAGGCATCATTTTAACCTATAGTTATAGGTATAGTTGTCAGAGCTATTTTATATCCCCCTTTGAGTTCAACCATCTTCATTTGTGACATCTGTGTGTTCTAGGGGTAGCAGATATTGAAGAAAGAAACCTGATAAAAATCCATTTTGATAGCCCACATTACTACCTTGCATTAAATACTACTTAATAATAATAATAAAAATGTTTATTTATAATGTGCCAGTGCAGCTCTGTGTACAGTGTATACTTTGAACCTAGAAATTACATTCAAAACTTTTACTGATACAAGAGGAACCTTGTAATGATTTTGCTGTTTGCCTCACCTGTCCATAGCTGTAAGCTTTGTGGTGCAACAGACTGCCATATAACTAATGGAGTTTCTTCATAAATTGGATTTAGAAGCTGCCATATAACTAATGGAGTTTCTTCATATATTGGATTTAGAAGCTGCTGTCACTCTTTGGACTAATTAAGGTAACCCCACAGCGAGTGTCTCCGATCTTGCACCTCATACTGACATCTGGTGTTAAAATAATAATTAGAATTTTTGACCGATGCTAGTGCAATATAGGGGACAAATGTAGTGCAGGTATAGACTCTTATCCATAATGCTAGCTTAGGACCTGGGATTTTCCAGGTAAGGGATCTTTCAACATACCTTAAGTCTAAAAAAATAATTTAGAAGGATTGTTTTGCCACAAATATATGGATTTGTGCAGCTTAGTTGCCATCAACTACAAGGTATTGCATTATTATTTCAGAGAAAAAGGAAGCCATTTAGAAAAAAAAAAATCTCTAAAAATGGACTCTATGGGAGATGATCATCCTAAATAAATTGAAATAAAACCATCTAATGTTAATTTTTGACCATCTGGTCTCAATGAGAAATGTCCTTCAACCTACTGCCTGCATGGATCTGCTGGTTCTACATGTTCTTCCATATCAAATTCAGAAACAAAAACTTGCCTTTCTTACTCATTATTGCACAAGAATGACCCATATTATGAGCTGTATGCATGAGTTGCTAGGGTACACAGAAATCTCTCATTAAACTCTAGTGCTCTAGGAAACTGCCGCCCAAGCTGCCAGCAGCAGTCAAGAAAAAGCAAAAAGTTAGGTGACTTGCTCTGCTCTGGGACGCAATTAGGGTTGCCACCTGGCCGGTAAAAATGATGATTAATCCCAATTTTATTAATAGGGAAAAAGATAAATATATAGGAAAGTGTTTTTTTTTTTCCAGGAAAGGTGGCAACCCTATGGGCAATGCAGTTGGAATGGATGCCTAGCCTAAAAATTTCAAGGCAAAATATTCAATAACTGTACAGAAAAGTTAAAAGACCCAAACTTCCTTTCCTGAGATATTTCCTGGAGCCACTCTCGATCGATAAGGTCCTGTAATCCATCCATTCTCCAACAGGATGAGCTGATCAATAGCTGTTGGTAGTAAGGTATTATCTGTCTTCTCCATACACAAGCACAGTAGCACATTCCCTGTGGGGATACAGGTAAATCAGCAAAAGGGAACATATCTAATTGGTAAAATAAATGACATTCAGTGCTCCAAAAAGTCACATTAAAGGAAAACTATACCCCCCAAACAATGTAGGTCTCTATAAAATGATATTGCACAAAACAGCTCATATGTAAAACCCTGCTTCATGTAAATAAAACATTTTCATAATAATATACTTTTCTAGTAGTATGTGCCATTGGGTAATCATAAATAGAAAATTGCCATTTTAAAAAATAAGGGCCGCCCCCTGAGATCGTAAGATTCACTGTGCACACATACAAACCACATGTAAGGTCACATGAGCCAATTAACAGACAGAGTTCTGCCTTTTGCTTCCTCACTTCTTCCTGTTACAGTTAGTGTTGTAGTATTTCTGGTCAGGTGATCTCTGAGACAGCACAGATAGAGTCACGAAATGGTGGTTCAAGGCAAGAGATGTAAAAGGGCAATATTTACTTAAATACATATTCCAGTTTGGTAAGATTCTTTAATATGTCATTCAATTTGATATAAACTGTTGCTTAAGTGTTCATTTTGGGGGTATAGTTTTCCTTTAAAGAGAATAGCTCCATGTATAACATGGTGTATATGCAAAGCAAATTATCATTAGGTGCTCATTGTAATTTTGTATGCTTTTAGAGCCAATCATGTTCCTATTCTGCCTAGTTCCAGTCTCAAATGAAAATGTCATCAGCTTGTAGGGGGTCACTAACCTCAACAACCAACAAGACAGGTTCAAGTTTATCTTTAAAGGTCATTGTTCATTTTAAATGTAACTTTTAGTATAATGTAGACATCTGTTTCTAAGAACATTATCTGCTAATCTTATTTTTTTATGTACATTTTAAACACTTGAAATGTAACTTATGCGGTTGCTAAGATTTGTTTACTAAATTAACCAGGCAGCCTCCATAGCCTTATATAGAGGAAACACCCCAGTTGCACTGTCTGATGCATCCTTTCTGCTAAATGTTGAATTAGGTTGCAAAATTGATGCCATAGTCGGGTTTCAATGAATGTAAAGGGGTAGTTCACCTTTAAGTTAAACTTTAGTATGTTATAATAACAAACTTTTCAATTGGTCTTCAGTATTTATGTAGTTTTTAAATTATTTGCCACCTTTTTCTGACTCAGTTTTTAAATGGGGGTCACTGACCCCATCTGAAAAAAAAACTCTGTAAGGTTAGCAATTGTTATTGCTACTATTTATCACTCACGTTTTATTCAGGCCCTCTCCTTTTCGTATTCCAGTCTATCATTCAAATCAATGCATGGTTGCTAAGGTAATTTGGACCCTAGCAGCCAGTTGGTGCTAATCACATACTTACTAATTAGCAAACTCTGTAGTATTATCGCTGGTAATTTATGGCTCATCTCTATATACATTTAGCAATTAACCCTGCAGTGCTTAAAGCTTCCTAGACATGTGAAAGCCAACGTGCAGCCTGCAACTTGCTGAGCCGAGTCATTCCAATTGAAGACTCTTAATACGCACTAACAAGACTCACCAGGCTATCCTGCAGGGAACGGCCTCTAAAACAGAAAATCGATGTAATGGACACAGAATCATCTTTCTGCCCAACTGCAATATTTTACCTCTCAAGGGGGCGATAGAGAACTCTCCAGTTGGGATACCTGGATTTACTCTCTATTCCACCACCTGCACTCTGAGTATGTTTTGCTTCCTGGTCAGAGCGGGTGTCAATAATGAAACCAGTCTGAGCGCCACTGTATTTTGTTAGAAAAAGGTAGGTTGTATTGCTTGTGTATCACCTGCCATAATGTGTTCTTGTGTTCTGCCTCAGTATCCCTACTGATTGACAGTTCTTTTGTATGTTTTCCTGCTTTTAAGGTATTCTAGTACTTTGCTCAATATAAAACATATGTTAATGCACAAGGAATCTATAAACTTGAATTCATTGGGGTACTAATATGGTAGGCATAACATAGCATAATATATCAGGAAGGGGTTGCTAGGAGTTATACATATTTGTTTATTTAGATACAGAAATTTGCTTTGGATGTCCATACCTGGGCCCCACCTCTGCTAAAGAGGAAACATTAAATGGGTCATTGATTGCTGTAGTCTGTGGTCTGTCGTTGCCGAAAACCTTGAGTGTGAGCAAAAGGAAGGAAATACTATGACAAGGTAGAATTATTTAGTTAGTTGGTGCTGTGGTAGTAGCTCAAGATAGGAAATCGGCCGGCTTGTCTAAAAGCCACTGCCTTTCGCAGGGTCTCATCAGAGCAGCATCTGGGCACAAGGACCTTTGCTGGATAAATGGGGCAAAGCTTAAAATCTACATTCACTTCACTCAGCCTCCTTTCATCTGTCTAAAATAAAACATATACACACATAACGGGAGTTTAATGGTGCCATACATCACTGTTCAGACAGATACAGGTAAGTGCAGGGTAAGTGTGTCCTATGAGCCTGGTTTCACAAACAGACCAGAAACAAGTGTAGGAAAGAATTTAATATCAATAAGCTCTAATTCTGATGCAACATCACATCTCACCACCAGATGGCTCTGTATGGTGGCAGGAAGATACTGACAATTTTCTTTTTCCCACATTATTATTGACGCACTTCTTACTTGAGAAGAAGGCTACCTTAAACATCACATGCAATGCTTGTCAGAAACTTAAAGTGGTCATGGCCGCTCTCCCACTGACTTGAATGGGAACAGAGCCGGAACTAGGGGTAGGCAGAAGAGGCAGGTGCCTATGGCACAAAGATGTAGAATGCCAGGCACATAACTTCTTTGCTGCCTACCCCTAGTCCAGTCCCCTGTCTCTGCCCTGTACACTGTCCTCACTTGTCCCACACATGTGCGCATGTTTACACGCATCGGGGGGTGGGAGACGATGCAACTGCCCGGGTTACCTAGAATGCCCCTCCTCTATGTTTCAGTACTGAATGGGAAACACAGGAATTCAGGAAAGTGCAGGTGTGAGCACTTTTCACCTTCACTTCTGATTCATGTCACCAAAAGTTCACATACAGTACAGTGTTCCTTCTAAATTTCTTCCATTCTTTTGTGCACAGTTTTTAAACCCAAGTTATCTGAGCTCAGGGCCTGACTCACAATATACATGATATATAGAACATAAATGCATTTAGCAAAAAATTGGGCTGATTAGTAATTCATTCAAATTCACATAAGATGTCAGCTCAGAAATCAGTGCAATTTGCTGAACACAGGCTGGTGCAGTAAGTTCAATATATAAAAATGGAGCAATATTAGCCATATTGGTTTTTAGAGTTTGGTTCTCCTTTAAAACTATATATACAGTTTATATTATAAAGCCTTTTTGTGTGCATAAATTATATGAAAGCAGCATTTTAATGTGGTTCAATTAGTGTTAGCAGGAACTTTAGTAGAATATCCCTTTGAAAAGCAGATATTTGTTGTATTTGCCCCCTGAGATCACAGTCGTTTTACAGCCACCATGTTGTTCATCCATGTTATTTTTAATAGAAGCTATGTAAGCACTAACATCAGTTTTTCTTCAGCTCTCCATCGTATCTCTTGGCCATCCATAGCCCAAGCTTTACCCAGAAGGCCTGAAAAAAAAATGGGTAACTCGTGAATCCAGTGAAGAGAGGGCCTACAGAAGTATATACATTATCATTGTTACATCTCTTCTGTGTACAAATATACATCTCCTCTCTGCAAAAATATAAGCACTGATGAGAAAAGAAAGCTACGATTCATTAAATGGGCAAGCAAGTTAGGCAACCTTCCACTGTATTGTTGTCAATATATTTTAAATTATGCATTCATGTTTGCTTATTTGTGACTTTATTCCTAATGTTGGATACAATATGACCGAAAGCATCAAAACTTTTCAGGGTCCATCCTTTCATCCGTATGCAATGGTCCTGCATATCTTGGGGGAACCAGCTGTATATCATACCTTTGCATATGGAATGCAACAAAACTTTTCTAAGAGCACTCTCTCATCTTATAGCAGGACAGCAAACATTGGTCTCTTGTCTACAACATTCTAATTATATGTTAAGATCAAATGCAACAAAACCTATACCTAGGGGTTTCAATGGAGCTGAGCTTGGTTTTGTGGTCCATTTCTCCCTGCAGTGCTGGGTACTGGCCCACCTGCATATTTGACCAATAATATTGCAGCATTACATACAATAATTATTTAGCATTGTTCAAAAATCTTACATACATTGTTACATCAAATTTCATTCTGCAGTGCTGGATACCTATTGTATAGTAATTTATAACTATACAATAAATCTGTCTATTCTACTTTGTTTGTTGTATAATATTCCTGTTTGTCAGATTGTATGAACAGGCACCATATTGATAGGTAGGACACACACACACACACACCTGGGATTTCCATATGGATTTCTTTGCATCTCAGGGTGACTGTCCCTAAGCCACATTTACAGTCATCTCTTGCTCATCTGTGTTTTGTAATCGCCCTATATTCTGAACGCTCATGTATGAAAGAAATTAATGTATGTTACATTTAAAAAAAGTATTACCAGTACTATATGCATTTTTGGGGAGGGTTGAACACTGGAAAATGTAAATAAAAGGAAAATGGAATAATTTGCACTTAAATCTGACATTTTATTGCAAATAATACAAAAACATAGTAACAGTAAGTTAGGTTGAAAAAAGACCATCAAGTTCAACCTTTTAAATCTATATATAACCTGCCTAACTGCTAGTTGATCCAGAGGAAGGCAAAAAAAAAAATTTGAAGCCTCTCCAATTTGCCTCAGAGGGGGAACAAATTCCTTCCTGACTCCAAGATGGCAATCGGACCAGTCCCTGGATCAACTTGTACTATGAGCTATCTTCCATAACCCTGTATTCCCACACGTGCTAAAAAGCCATCCAACCCCTTCTTAAAGTTATCTAATGTATGAGCCTGTACAACAATTCCACATCTTCACAGCTCTCACTGAAAAAAACCCCTTCCAAATATTTCGTCGGAACCTCTTTTTTTCTCAACGGAATGGGTGACCTTGTGTCAGCTGGAAAGACCTACTGGTAAATAAAGCATTAGAGAGATTATTATATGATCCCCTTATATATTTATACATAGTCATCATATCACCCCTTAAGCGCCTCTTCTCCAGCATGAACATCCCCAATTTGGCCAGTCTTTCCTCATAGCTAAGATTTTTAATACCTTTCACTTAGTTGCCCTTCTCTGTACCCTCTCTAATACAATAATGTCCTGTTTGAGTGCTGGAGACCAAAATTGTACGGCATATTCTAGATGGGACCTTACCAGTGCTCTGTACAGTGGAAGAATAACCCCCTCCTCCCACAAATCTATGTTCTTTTTAATACAGCTCAAGACCTTATTTGCCCTTGATGTTGCTGACTGGCATTGCTTGCTACAGCCAAGTTTATTATCTACAAGGACTCCAAGGTCCTTTTCCATAATGGATTTGACTAGTGCAGTCCCATTAAGGGTATAAGTGGCTTGGATATTTTTACATCCCAGGTGCATGACTTTACATTTATCAACATTTAATCTCATTTGCCACTTAGCTGCCCAGATTGCCAATTTGTCAAGATCGTGTTGCAAGGATGCCACATCCTGGATGGAATTTATTGGGTTGAATAGTTTTGTGTCATTTGCAAACACTGACACATTACTTACAATACCCTCCCCTAAGCCAATAATGAACAAGTTAAATAAAAGTGGACCCAATATCGAGCCCATTAAGAACCATACTCCAAGTAGAGAATGTACCATTAACAACCACCCTCTGTACCCGATCCTGTAGCCAGTTTCCTATCCATGTGCAAACAACTTCATTAAGCCCAACAGACCTTAGTTTAGAAAGCAGTCGTTTGTGGGGCACAGTATTAAACGCTTTGGCAGAATCCAAATAGATCTACTGCCCCCCCCCCCACTATCCAGCATCTTACTGTGATCATCCACCACTGTTGTCTTCTGTGGAAGTCCAGGGGGCATGTTTACTAACATTGGAGATAAATATATGGAGAAATTTCTGGAGATGTTGCCCATGGCAACCAATCAGCAATTAGATTTAAACAGCCACAGCCAAGTTAGAAAACAAAAGCAAAGATCTGATTGGTTGCTATGGGCAACATCTCCAGAAATCTCTCCAGATATTTATCTCCAATGTTAGTAAACATGCCCCCAGGTCTTTTTGCGTGGCTGAGTTCACCGGTGCTTTCTTTCTTTCTCAGGATGTATCAAACTGTAGATTTTGCCACTCCTAATATTGTAGCAATTTCTCTGATGTTTTTTTTCCCTGTTTTTGCAGCTTAAGGATGGCTTTTCACCTGCATAGAGAGCTCCTTTGACTGTATGTTATCTGTTCACAGCAAAATCTTCCACATACTGTACCATTTTTCAGTTGTAAAACAGAAAAAAACATATCACATAAAAAAAACCATTGTAGGGGTCCCAAAACTTTGAAAATAGGATATTTTTACTAAACTGCAGCAAAAAATAAATGTTGCAGGTACCTCCCGACCTACACTCAGCAAAATCACCTCCGATATAAGCAGTAGAGGTAGATAGGAGCACCATGGAAGGGGTGACATTGTCAGGACTGCCAGAAGTACCCGACATCGCTGTTTACATTCCCGGCGGTCACAGTGAAGATCCAAGATGGCGGCGCCCATGCTGAACACATGGCTGCAGCGTCGCTGCATATGATGTCATCACTGGGGCTGGGATCTCGTCATAAAAGGGCGCCCAAAACATTGTGACGGCGCCCAAGAATAGGATTCAAATCACTACTGATCCTGGGTTCCTGTACTGCCTGTTTTCCAGCTTTGATCCCTGCTCCAGCTTTGATTCCTGCTCCCAGCCCTGATTCCTGCTCCCTGTCCGTGATTCCTGCTCCCTGTCCGTGATTCCTGTTACCTCCCTGTATTATTGAACTTTGCCTGGACTTTGGATTTTTGCATCTGATCTGCCTGCCCTCGTTAACTCCTGCCTGTGACCACTACTACTGATTCTGCTTGACCCTTCAGATACCGCAACCTTGCTCCCATTAGAGGGCTTCCTCCTTGATCCTGACTACCTCCCTGGAGGGAGCTCCTGGCTCCCTGACATTATTCTTGGGCCATTGATCCTACTGAAGAAGCTACGCCTGATGTCGGACGAGCGCTCCGCGGACTGGCATCTCGCATGGAGGATTATGAAGCCCAGCAGTACCGCATAGGGCAGGCACTGGATACCCTTCTCTCTCATATGCCTCCTGCGCCCCCTGCTTCCCAAGCTGCTGTAAATCCTCCCGTGGCAGCCGTCTCGTCTACCGCAGGTTCCTCGTCTGGTGAGCCTTGCATTCCGCCTCCTCCTCACTTTAGTGGGGACCCACAAGCTTGCAGAGGTTTCACTACACAGTGCCAGATCCAGTTCGAGTTTCAACCCTCGCACTTCCCCAATGAACGTTCCAAGGTGGGGTATGTGATGTCTCGTTTGGTGGGCAAACCGCTTGAGTGGGCAACATCTCTTTGGGAGAAGAATTCTCCAGTGACTTTTGATTCCAATGCTTTTCTTCAAGCATTTCGTACTGTGTTTGATGCCCCGGGTCGGGTCACAAACGACCCTTCTCGTCTTCTGCAACTCCGGCAGGGAAACCACAGTGTCAGTGACTATGCTATTGACTTTAGAACTTTAATGGCTGAGACTTCCTGGAATGACGAGGCCTATAAGGCTGTATTCTATCAAGGTCTGTCTATTCGAATTAAAGATCTTGTCTCCAGGGAGTTCCCTGACCTGCTGGAAGATCTGATTGCTCTATCCATTAAAGTGGACACTCGTCTCAGAGAGCATCAAGTAGAGAAGGAGGGCAGTAAAAGATTTCAACCTTTGTTGGCACCTCGCATCCAAAGACTGCTGTTACCTTCTACCCCCCAGCAGCCTTCTGTGATTCCTCCGGAGGAACCTATGCAAGTCGGAAGAGTTCGGAGAAACGTACGGCTGGACTTTGTCTCTATTGTGGTGGTCAGTCCCACTTTGCCAACTCTTGTCCTGTAAAGCCTCAGAGTTCCCCTCTTCAAGGTAACCCTGGAAATACTCGTGTGAGGGGTGTTATTCCTGTTAAGCATCAGAGTTCCCCTCTTCAAGGTGACCCTGGAAAGTCTCATGTGAGGGATGTTGCTCCCAAATCTCAAGAGAACTCTCACAGGTTTCTTCTGCCTTTACAGATCTGTCTGGCCACTAAGACCATAGTTGGCTGAGCATTCATTGACTCTGGTGCTGCCAGAAATTTCATGGACGCTCTCTTTGCTAAGTATATGAATGTTCCCCTGTTTCCATTGACTCCTCCTCTTCGAGTAAACGCCATTAATGACAGACCCCTTGAATCTGAGTTTATTTCCATGACGACTGGGGAATTGCCTGTGCAGGTTGGGACTTTACACAAAGAAAATTTATCGTTCCTGATTGTTTCCTGTCCTTCTGTTCCAGTCATCTTGGGGCTTCCCTGGTTAAACCTGCATAACCCTATCATTGATTGGTCCTCGGGGCAGGATTCCCGTTGGAGTCCATACTGCCAACAGCACTGCCTTCCTGCTGAACCCATCCAGAGGGTGAATATTTCTACGTCAGATTTGAAGACGCTTCCCTCCTTCTACAAGGAATTCTCCGATGTCTTCTGTAAAAAGTCTGCAGAATTTCTCCCTCCTCATCTTCACTACGATTGTCCAGTTGATCTCCTGCCTGGAACCATGCCTCCTAGAGGTCGCACTTATCCTCTCTCATCAGCAGAGACCTCTGCCATGAAGGAATATATCCAAGAAAATCTCCAGCGGGGGTTTATTTGCCCTTCTACTTCTCCTGCAGGGGCTGGATTCTTCTTCATGGAGAAGAAGGATGGAGGCCTATGTCCTTGTATTGACTACTGGGGTCTTCATAAAATCACCGTTAAGAACCGGTATCCCTTGCCTCTGATTGCAGAACTTTTTGACCAACTGAAGGGGGCTAGCCTAGAGTCTTCACTAAGTCGGATCTACGTGGGGCGTACAACCTCATCTGCATCCGTGAAGGTGACAAATGGAAGACTGCATTCAACACTCGTGATGGGCACTATCAATACCTCGTGATGCCCTTTGGTCTCTGCAATGCCCCCGCTGTCTTCCAAGAATTTTTGGACGACATTTTCAGGGATCTCTTGGGAAAGTTTGTGGTCGTGTACCTTGACATCCTGATTTTCTCCAAGGACCTTGCAAGCCATCGCTCCCAGGTGAAGGAAGTACTCTCCTGTTTGAGGAAGAACTCCCTCTTTATCAAGCTGGAGAAATGCATGTTTGAAGTGTCCAAGATTCCTTTTCTGGGCTATATCATCCCCCCAGAGGGTTTCGAGATGGATCCTGTGAAAGTGTCTGCAATCCAAGAGTGGCCTCTACCGCTGAGCACCAAGGCAATCCAGAGATTCATTGGTTTTGCCAAATACTACGGGCAATTCATTAAGGCATTCTCTTCTCATATTGCTCCTATCCTGGCCCTCATCCAAAAAGGGGGTAAACCCAGCTCATGGCCCCCGCCTGCTATAGAAGCTTTTCAATCCTTGAATGCCTTCACTTCTGCTTCGGTTCTCCAAAGATATAGTCTTGTGGATGATGTACTCCTTTTGTTATTATGTCTGGTTCCGCTTCAGAGTCAGGGTCCCGCCAGACCTGCAGACTTACTATATTATGACATAGGACTCCGGAGAACCAAGATCGTAGTTCAGTGATTTATTTTATTCATACAGTGCACGACATGTTTCGAGCCAACAGGCTCTTCCTCCGGTGCTTATACCTCAGCTTTAGTAGTAACGTTAACAAAGTAGAATGCTGAATAGTTTGATATTTGTGTGAATACTTGTGCTTTGGAATATACGCCGCCTGGAAACCCAATTTGTATCGATTGTTTAATTGTGTGTGTGGGGGGTAAATAAATGTGGGGTTATTATCTATAAGTACATTGCTATGGTCTATATAGTGATATTAAGCAAATTAACTATAGATGGAGTCCCCCTATGCTTTATAATTAGCTGGATCTTTTATACTCAGTCCTAGTACTGTGATTATTTGGAGTTGGATAATAGTGATAATATAATGAATTTGAATTAATTCTCTCTAATTAATCAAGTTGGTGCTGTAATGTAAGTAAGAACCCCCTTGAAAGCTTATTCTGTGGCAGTGAATAAAGGATATTTACATAATGCCCAGTAAGATGTGGTTAGATACCTGGTGCCATTGCTAATAGAAGGGGTAGATCTGTGGCTACAATGGATCACGTAGAAAAAGGAGACAACGTATTAGCTTTAATAATGACAATACATAGAGATCCTTTAGCATTCTACAGTGGGTCAGTGCTGTGCTACAATATTGCCACACATCCCTTCTACTGGAGTAGCAATGAGACCTGTTTATATTTGTCAAAACCCTATGAGAATTGGATGCATTCCATGGCAAACGTTACTCACCAGCAGACCATCGGGGGGAGGAAAGGGTAAAATGTTCCCACAGCAAGAAATATCTCATTAAAACAAAATTCTCCTAAGGAACCTCCAAAGCTGGTTGTCCTACTTCCCCCCAAGCATAAGTTCGCTAGCGAAGGAGATAGACACTAGCGCAACCTTGCACTCTAACGCCAGGAGAATTTTCGCTCTGTCGAACGGACGTAACTGTGCAAATTCACTAAGATGCGGATTTTACTGAATGTTAGCTGTTCCGCCAGATTTGCCTTCGCCAGCTCAGACCAGGCAAAGTGCAATGGAGTGTGTAGGACTCCCAAAAAATGCCAGCGTCTCTTCATTTTTTCAGGGTGATAGGCTGCAAAAGTCCGTCAATTTTTTTTTGGGTACCCGGGTTCCCCCTACATTTCCTAATATATGGCACCTAAACTATACACTGGGCTCATGTGTAGGGCAATATAACAACTCTATTTTATTTTTTTAAGGTTCCCTGAGCTTGTGTAATATAATATATTTGCTGCAACATATACGTCCATTCAACTTTCATTTCCTGCCATATGCAAACCAGCCAACAGTAGCACTACTTCACTTTGATTGCCGATGTAACACTACTGAAAATTCACCAGCGTTCGGCGCCCTGGATGCAACTTCACGTTTTAGTATATGATCGTTGTCTGAGCGAATTTTCGTCTGGCGAAGTGTAACGATGGATGCAAAGCCATTGCTGGCGAATTTTTGCAGGTTAGTTAATTTCCCCCCAAGTTGGGTAGAGACTGCAAAGCTTTGCTGGTCAGTTCAAGTTTTGAAAGCTTGATTACGTTTTAAGACTTCCATTTAAATTGGAGTTACTGAGAGAAACAGCCAAGAATGCAGTGCTTGCTGCTAATTGTGCTTTATTGCCACAACATGTTTCGGGCTCAAGGCCCTTTATCAAGTGTTATATTTTACACATGAAGAAAAAACATTTATACAGAAATAGTGTAAAAGACCTCCCCTTAGGGAGTTGTGCAAAGTCCATCAGTGTCCAATCAGTCCATTGTTCCACTTAGTGTGATGCACCCCGTGCAGGTGTGTGGGAGTTCAAGTGGGTGTGTCAAACAATTAAACAATTAGAAGTTCATGGTACTGCCATTTCAATGGCCTACCTTGGAATAGTCACACCTGAAAATAAACGTTGTTTTATATCACTGATTAGTGTTTTCTATGTTGCAATATTTAGCTTGGTTGAAAGAAATCAATTCACATTATACCACAAATATATTCTATATTATGTAGTTGCCCATCTTACCATTACGTAGTGTTATAGCACTCATTATTTAAGACTTCCAGTTGACTGGCTCAATAAAATGCAACATCCCAGAGGAGCCTGCTCTGGGTCAACAAAGCATTGGTGTTTCCATGGAAAAGTGCCCCCGTGGCATCTTTTTAGCTTAGCAGTTGATGGAGGGATGAGAACGTAGCTCCAAAATGCAGGAGGTGCCTCCGTGCCCTCCTGGTTGCCAGTGTAGAAGAGAAGCACCAGGACAGGCTCCTGCTCTCTCATCCTCGGCTCCTCTCATTCCTGGGCACGGAGCTTCCCAGAGCGGATGCCTTATACAGAGTCACACTGTCGTCCTTTCCTTGAAATTCTTCATTTCATTTTGACGTCTCTGGCAGGTCAGATGGATGGACATGTGTCTAACAGAGAAGCCTCCCCCCCTGCTTATGCAAAAATACAGCCCTCATCCCAGCTGCTGCTCTTGCTATTACTGAGAGAGGGAGGCAGGGATGATTTGCTGGGATGTATTCCCAAAACATATTCCCACTCCAAACGCTTAACCCCTTAATTACAATGAAAGATGAAGATGAACAGTATATAGAGGATCTTATGTTCTCCGCCAATAAAGTTGTGGCGTAATTCAAACACAGAGTGTGTGCATACATTTTCACAATTTGCGATTTTTGCCATATTTAAAAAAGCTCTTACAGACATTCACAGCATGAAAAACAAATTTGCAAGTCTGTTTGCACCACTCTTATTCAGCTTTATAAATATAACCATGCACAGGGCAAATATTTTCACTGTGCGAATCATTCTGCCCTGCGCAAAGTTTATAAATGAGCCCCAGTGAATCCACACATCTATAAAAGTCATGAAGCTGTTTCCTGGTGGCCTTCCTGGTATTTCCAATCGTTACTAAATCCTTTTTTACCACATGTATCCAGTGCGCACATTGTGCAGTGACTAGTGTGCAGGCACAACAGCAATAGGGTTCTTTGCTGGTGGATTTTTGTATTACATACCTAATGCATGGAAGTTGGGGCACATTTGTAACAAATATGGGATGAAGGCAGTACTGAAACCTGGACAATCTGTACTTTGCCAGTGAAATAATATGTAATATGAAAAACATTAATGTTTTTATATAACCTACAAAATATCTTGAAATATAGGTACCTGCTAATGTTCCAATTTTAAGAATGTCAGCCTTTTGTCATGGTGTTTTTTCAACTACAGTCCTTAATCAGTTAAAATCCCCCCCTTAGGGCTGAGAAGGCCAACCTATCTATTGGAAGCGTGGAAAAAAGTAAGACATTCTGTGCATATGGTACATTTAAAATGTGTGCCCAGCTCTAACAGGTTGCCCATGAGTTACAGTTTGGATGTGCACTGGTGATCTAATTATCTACCTTGCAAGGACCAAACCTGGAGTAGCTTCAGTTTCCCTGTTTAGGTCAAAAAATAACAACAAACACAGATTTTGCTATTTTTATTTAAAGAATATGTATGTTGAGTGTTACACCTCTTTAAGAAAAAAAAATTGTAGTTTATTCAGACAGAAAATATAACAGCTGTTTCAGGCACAAAATGTACTATGGCAGGATGCGATAAACTTGAATTCCTGTTTGCCTGGTCATCACTTCATTAGTCCAATAATAGTGGAATGTCACCAGGGAGAGGAACAGGTCAATGCTTTGTTCTCATCGTCATAGGTTACTGCAATCCCTATCCTTAGAATTTGTAGCCATATGTGGAACAGTTGAAGGAATGTTTATGACTCTAGTTGTTAAGGAAAATTTCTTCATTTGATCATGTGAGCAATATCATCAGGTTTTCCTAAAATCTTTGTCACAGTTCTCTGAATAGCCTGTATTTTTTTTTACAGAGGGCGATGCAGGCTTCTGATCATTTGCTAGCCCAACAGCTTATTCTACTAAGCTCACGTATATTGCAGCTGAAAGTCGAACAGGCCTGTGAATGGCACAAGGAGATGCTTGATGATGCCACATATGACCTTGAGGGCTATGATGAAGACTCAGATTTACTCTGTAACATCCCACCCCGCGCTGCCTTTTCTCTCTCCACCCCACTCAAACAAATTGGGGTTACTCGAAAAAACATCAATTCCCGATGCTTTTCACTATGTTAAGGCCCCCAGTTACATAATATAGTCAGACAACATTGAATTGAACATTTCAGCAGCATTTTTCATATTCTCAGCATTAAAAAAAACTGATATAACAATATTAAAAATATATATATATTGTGCAAAAGGCCATTGAATTTTGTAAAATATATTGCAAATATGCCTTTTATTAGAATACATTTACAAAACCATTGTTCTTTTTAATTATTGGTGCCATTGTGGTTTGTGCAATCTTTGCAGATTTTAGATTTGTCCAAGTGAGAGTGTATGTTACATGACTGGGATCCTATGCTACTGTGGTTCTGAGTGTGAGAACAGCTTACAGTATGTGAGTGGAAAATGTATTTTTTTTTAAAGCTGTATGTAAAACCCATCGACCCATCGAAACACAACAAAAACGTAAAAGGTGGCTGGAAAGAAATACATAAAAGTGCAAAGGAAATAACAGAAAACTCAACCACAAAAAACTTGCTTAGAAGAGGTAATAATTCACTTGGTTAGCATGGCAATAAAAATGCACATTGTAGATGCAAGCACTGTCTATCAATACAGTTTATCATCAACAAATATTCCTATTATCTACTGTAAGTCCATCCTAAAAATAGAACTCTGAGGATTTTTTTTTTAAAATCTCTTTTATTTTTCCAGTTACAAATGATAAAGCATTCATTCATTCAATATAATCATCTTGTCAGGAGAGGGAAAGTTAGTATAGAATATCAATAACCTTGAGTTGTTCTTACCAGTATTCATCTATTACATTTGGTGCAATATTTCTTACTGTTATTGGTTTCTCACAATTGCATAAACATGTTCCATGGAGCCCAGATTTGCATATGTTTCTCTACTGTGTCTGCCAATAAAGGTGTTAAATACAACAAATTCATTCATTCTTTCTACCATACCTTGAGAGTCTATATTTTTTTGGAGCCAATGCTTTGCCAAGTTGATTCTTGCTACCACTAAAATTTGACCCATTAAAGCATTCTGAGTTTTTGTAAGTTCTTTAGTTGGTCGAGCTAGAAGCGCTATAGTAGCCTCAGGAGTAATAGGTTTATTAAATACAGTTCCAATTGTTTGAAAAACCTCTTTCCAATACATCACTGCTATGGGGCATGTCCACCAAATGTGATTATAATCCCCTATTTCTGTGCATCCCCAAAAATAGGAGTTATAAGAGGTAGGATCATATTTATGTTTTCGAGCTGGGGTAATATAACAGAACATCATCACTTTATAAGCTGACTCTTTTAAAGCAGTATTAGGGGAGATTTTAGGTATTCCAATGATTTAATCCCTGTGGATAATAGCATATCCTTTACTCTATTAATGCCATTTTCTTTACACTATTGAAATGCAGGGGTAGCATTGCTTGGGAGAAAAAGTGGATTATTATGTAATGTAATAAGAATGCTGTGGGTCTCCGCTAATTGGAATTTCTGCAGAGTATTATGCCATGTTTTGATAGTATGCTTCAATACTGCGCTAGTCATTGGGTTAGTCTTAATTTGTGCTTTATCCATCCATAAATAAAACCTTAAATCAGTAGGATGCACTAACAGTGTCTCTAATTGTACCCATTGGTTCTCACTTTGTGGCAGGTGCCACTTCGTGGTCTGGGAGATTCTCGCAGCTTTGTAATACATTAATAAATTAGGTAAACCGAGCCCTCTGTTTATAGGGAGTCTGTACATAGTGCGCTTATTTATATGTGGTGTCTTATGTGCCCAAATAAATGTATTAATTTTGCTTTGGAGGTGAGCAATATCTTTTGTTTTAATTGTTACTGGTAACGTACGAAATCTATATAATATTCAAGGTACTAGGGTCATTTTGACTGTGTGACTTCTCCCAAACCATGATATAGCATATCGAGACCACTCCTCTAGATCTTTAGTCAATTTCTTAATTCATTTGGGGTAGTTGTGTTTATAAAGTGTTGTATAAGCAGGTGGGTTATTAACTCCAAGGTATTCTATGTAGGAATCTTTCCAGATAAATGGGAAGTTGAGCTCCAAAAGTTTGACCACATGTTTAGGAGTATTTAATGTAATTTTCCTGGGATTTGGAAATATTTACCGTTAGGCCGGATATGCAAGAAAATCTAATAAAGCAAACAGGTTCGGGAGAGAAGTCTGAGGTTTAGTAATAGTTAAACAAATATCGTCCGCATTAAGGCTCACTTTAAATTCTGTATCTTTAATTCGGACTCCACTAATGGTTTGATCTTGTCTAATTAGCTGGGCCAAGGGCTCTACCCCCAATGCAAATATTAGTGGTGAAAGAGGACAGCCTTGGCGTGTACCTCGTAAAATTGGAAAATGAGGAGAAAGGAGACCCATGCATTTAATTTTAGCTGTGGGGTTTGAATAGAGCACCCGTATCATATTGATAAAGTTTCCTTTAATTCCAAAAAATCGAAACACGTGATATATATGTGACCATTTTACTGAGTCAAAGGCTTTTTTAAGGTCCAATAATAAAATTATACTTTGCAAGGATTTTAAATTAACATAATCTATAGTACTTATGAGTCTCCTAATGTTGTCTGAAGTCTGTCTATGTGGAATAAAGCCTGACTGATCCGGGTGAACTAGCATTGGCATATATTTGTTTAATCTATTAGCCATTATTTTAGCCAATAATCTCATGTCAACATTAATTATGGAAATTGGCCAAAAATTTGGTGTGATCCTTATTTGGTTTAGGTAACAAACAAATTGTTGCTTCTAGCATTTCTGACTGAGTAGGATTCTAAATGTAATCTTTGTCCAGGCAAAGCCTACTTGGCAGAAGTGTACAGTGAACCCCTTTAATTAAATGACTATAATAAAGCTTTAGAAAGTTGAAGGTGAGGTCATATGTTAGAGTTGCAGTACTACACAAGTAGAAAGATCACTAAAGCAGAAAATACATAGAGCTGGTACACAACAGGGGGAAAATACACAAAAGGGATAATAATGCAGGAAACTCTTTGAGATAATAGCAGCAGTATTCTGTATACTCACATCATGCTATTCATATAGCTTTGTCACAAGACTTTATATTCAAATACATCAACTATTATTGATCATAGGTGCCTGTGAGCAGTGGTGACAAAAGTGCTCAGTAAGCTTAGTAGTTGTCACTAGCCAGTGTTGTAGCTCCCACCCTTCCCAGCTACCAGTTGATCCCACTGGTGTCTAATAAAATGGCAGCCAAGTTTGGGAGCTTTACTTTAAAAGCAGCAAGTAAGTTGCAGGTAAAACTTAGTCCCTGTGTAAAATGTATAATGAAGCAATAGAATTCTTAATGAATCAGATGAAAATTAAGCGTAGGACTGGCCAGATATGAGATGATTTTGACGTAGTTGGCCAGCTTAAATATATTACAATATATGGACAAACAATCCCTGTTTTGTTTAAAGGGTAAGGCATTTTTCAGTAGCAGTATGCACAAAATGTCTCTGTCTTAGATATATTGATAATGAGTTGAGTGCAGAGCACTCTTGTATTTGTCTATATGTATTTTGTGGTCACAGCCTCATTGCACCCCCGCCTAATGGTTTTAAAAATTAATGTGAGCACAACTTTCCCTTTTTCCGTAGCGAAGTTGAGCTAGCGTTAATTCGTCAAGCAAAGCAAAGTTACGCTAGCGATGCCTAATTTGCATACGGCGCCAAGTTAAAGTACAATGGACGTATATGTAGCAGCAAATACATTACATAAGCCTAGGAAAGTTTCATAAAATAAAATAGAGTGGTTATTTTGCCCTGGTTATTGTGCCCACTGTATAATTTAGGTGCCATATGTTAGGAAATTTAGGGGGGAAGGAGGGTACCCCCAAAAAAATGTACAATCTTTTTCAGCCTATCACCCTTAAAAAAGGAAAAGACGCCAGCGTTTTTCTTAAGACTTAGAAAAAATGTCAACTTTTTTTGAAGCAAGCCCTATCTACTCTGTTGCACTTCGCCTGGTCTCAATTGGCGAAGGCAAGTCTGGCGCAAGAATTAACATTCATGACAATCCACAAGTTAGTGAATTAGCGTAGTTACGTTCCTTCGCCATAGCGCAACTTCGCCTGGCGTAAGGGTGCGAAGTAGCGCTAGAGTAGGTCCACTTTACGCCAGCGCCCGTTAGTAAATCGGCAAAGTAACGAAATGACGTCACGCTGGCGAATTTGCGCTAGCATTAGCCACTTCACACTTTAGTGAATTTGCCCCATTGTCTTTGCATGCTATCTATAATTTTGCCATAAAAGTATTTGCCTAATTTTTACATTACCCATCTGATGCCCCATGTTCCTCTATGAGGGGGCTGCCATATTTGTGCAGCTGGAGTCCGTTAGCATTAGAAACTTTAACTGCAAAAGTTCGATAGGAACAGGAAGCTAGAAAAAGGGCCAAGTGAGGCCTGAAACGTTGCGGTAATGCCACTGACACTTGAGCAATAAAGGCATTTTAAATTTTACAAGAATTGTGGTGCTATTCATATCGAACTTTTGTAGTATTTGCTGGTGGGAAGTGGCCACTGGAGAACTTGCACCCATATAAAGAACCTAAGAAGATTTAACAAAGTTGTGCTGACAATTTTGACTACAGATTAGAAACTTTAACTGACAGGCTGAGATGGGACAGTCAGGTTGGCAAAACAGTCAGGTTTAGGAACTTCAACTAACAATTACTTACAAAAGCTGAACTATCAGTGAAAAACGATCAACATGACCTATAGGTAACTTTTAATGTAGATTAATATTTTGAAGAATATTTTTTAGTGTCAGTATGCCTTTAAAGATCATAGTGACAGATTAAATTAGGCCAAGGAGGCCAAAGGATATTAAAAAGTAATTTGCTATAATTAGGATTTACTTTACTTTAAAAGATTAACTGCACTTAGAAGTTGCAGATATTATAATAAATGGATACATATACTCTATTTAAAGTTCATAATGACAGTACAGGTATGGGACCTGTTATCCAGAATGCTCGGGACCTGGGGTCTTCCGGATAAGGGATCTTTCAGTAATTTGGATCTTCATACTTTAAGGGGCAGATTTATCAAGGGTCGAATTTCGAAGTACAAAAAACTTCAAAATTCGACCATCGAATTGAAAAACTTCGAATTCGGATATCGAATTCAAAGTTTTTTCACCGAATTTGGCAAACATAAGATCGAATACAGTCATTCGCTCGAACGATTAAATTGTTCGAATCGAACTATTCGAACGATTTTAGCATACGATCGAAGGATTTTTATTCGATGTGTAAAGACTTAGAAAAAGTTTGTAGAAGGTCCCCGTAGGCTAACATAGCAATTCGTCAGGTTTAATTTGGCTAAGTATTAAAGTCAAATTTTTTTTAAAGAGCTTTCTGGATAATGGATTTCTGGATAACGGTTCACATACCAGTAGTAGGCAGATGCAGTTAATGGTAAAGGAAGAAAAATCCACAACATTTGACATTACCCTAAGACACAAGCCACTTTTAGTTACGTGAAAGTGTACTATAAGCATCCAAAGGTGCCCTTTTCAGTTGGCGATACACTGGTCATGTGCAGAATCAGCCTAAATTCTCTTTAATTTTAACTTAATATTTAGTAAAGTATAAAATCAAAAAAAAAATCCAATTTTTTACAAAAATTATTTCCTTTTGCTCTGTAATAATAAAACAGCTCCTTGTACTTGATCCAAACTAAGATAGAATTCATCTTTATTGGAAGCAGAACCAGTGTATATGGTTTATTTAATGTTTATATGATTTTCTTGTAGACTTAAGGTATGAAATCCAAATTAGATATCCGTTATCTGGAAAATCAGAGGTCCCAATCTCTGGCTATCAGGTCTATACCTGTATATACAATATATATATATATATATATATATCGTTCTGGTTTTGCATCTTGACAAAGGTTGTAGACAGAGAACCGAAACGTTGATGCCTTTATATAATAAATAGTAAATTAACTTGGAGTGCGTGCTACTTCCAATTTCTTTTATACATTCCAATTTAAGCACAGCACCCAGAATGAATGGAGTTCATTAAGTGAAGGAGAGCGTTTGCAGACTTAATTGGTTAAGTATATATATATATATATATATATATATATATATATAAAGTATGTGAACATTATAAGTAATGCACTTATAGTCAGCTATGCCGTCTTAAATCCCTAGTGTGCTTCCTACAGTCCCCAATTGTTTCATTATATATTGCTCAGATCACTAATCTAGGGCTAGGCAGGAAAACCAATGTACAATATATCAGGCAAAGCAGTTAATCAATCATTCTAAATATAGTTCATTTCAATTATATACAGTTTAAATTTGAATGGCATATGGGGTTTGAGATCAACTGATGTAGTCCCACTTTTTAAAATTATCTGTACAGTAGTTATCTCTCATCATATTACTTGGACCCAATGACTAATGAGAAACAGTATAATCAGAAGCACAAAGGGAAGTCTATATTCAATGGACAAATCCAACTAGAATTTTTTTAAAAAAACTTTTGCTGCCCTTAAATAGGAAATGGGGTAATCATTCTTACTTATAATAGGATATACAGTAGTTAGGATATACAGTAGTTAGCATGCACACACATCAGCACATTGACACCCACACATCCATGACACACATATCCACATACAGTTCAGCTTCCTGACACAAATAAAAGAAAGCAGCTGCAATATGTCCTGCCCTGTATAAAACTGAGTAGACTTACATTATTTATGCAGATTCACTGGTATACATTTATAGGCTTTTTTAAATATGAATTTGTTTTGTATTTATATTAACATCTTCAGCTGTAAAATTATGAAAAAATGCAAAGTTTGTCATTGGAAACGACGCATTATAGAAATATTGTGCTGCTTGGAATCTTCATTCTGTCACAGCTGCATTCACTAATGGTCCTAGAGCTGGAACAATCTCTGACGCTTTAAATAAAGTCAAAATACTTGTGCTTGAAGGGTGGGCCTATGGTCTATACGTTTCCTGACCAACACTTTAACGAAGGTAGATGTTAAGTGCTAAGTTTGCTTACACCTGGTAAAAGATATGGATAAGAAATGTTTTCAGCTCAAGGGTAATAGAACACAGGGCATTGGGTTGCTCCAGCATTTTGTAGCTCTACAGGCCAAACCTCTCAAAATTGCCATAGGAACTAAAAACAACAAATTCATAAGATTATAGATTTATTACCACCAAGACCTTGCTTTTATATATAAGGCCTTTACTGGAAAATTCTGGGGTATTGTAAAGCAGTTAGCTAATATCCTAAACACACCTGCATTCTTCAATGCTAGGGTGCGCCACTAACACCATAATATTAGCAATATTGTGTATTATTTGAATCATGTGATCTGCAGTGGGTGAATATGGCATGCAAGTATGATGTCAACCCCATCAAGTTACTACGGATGTGAGTGCTGCTTCATAACGATCAGCCTGCTTTGTGGTTGTACCACGGGCGTGAAAGGATGAAGGGGCAGGAAGTAAGGTGACAATTAGTAAGAAATTAAAATACAGACTGTAAGAGGCAGGCAAGCAAAGAAGTACAGGGGCTAAATACAAAAGGAGACCAAAAATAAGTTGTTACTTATGAGATGTGGAATTGAGAAATAAAGAGAGTGGAACAAAGGGCATCCATTGAATGGGATTGTGAAAGGGAGAAAGAAACAGAGAAGAAAAGGAAGAGTAACAGGAAAAGAAACAAGGGTAGCGCAACTAAAGAAAACTGAAATGCAGCAGAGGTATAGGACATGAAATGAAGAGATGAAGATTACAACCTAATTTAAGAGATTTCTTCACAACTCAAAGGTAACCCATTGCTTTTACCCAAACATCAGAACACTGTATTCTGCTGGCTTGACTACAAATAATCATCTTGTGTGATTTTATATCATAATCTGTTGCCCTTTATTTCTACCAATTTAAAGCATCGCTTAGTCTCCGACAACATGCTGCCTTTATACTGTATAAGTTGTTGTATAAGATGGTGGCTGCTTTTGCCTGCGCTTCCTGTATCCTTATAAAATGGCTGAACCAAAGGAAAGACAAGCACTTTAAAAAATATAATATACTCTGCAAATTAACTTTTTTTGTAGGCTGAGAAAACTGCAAGGGAAACAGTGCACTTCCATTATATTAATTAATATATTATTTAAGTCATGATAAATAAGTTTACAGGTATGGGATCTGTTATCTGGAAACCCATTATCCAGAAAGCTCCAAATTATACCTTCTCCCATAGAATCCTATTTTATTCAAATAATCCAAATGTTTAAAAATGAATACCTTTTTCTCTGTAATAATAAAACAATACCTTGTACTTGATCCAAGGTATAATATAATGAATCATTATTGGAAGCAAACCCAGCCTATTGGGTTTATTTTACATGATTTTCTAGCAGACTTAAGGTATGAAGATCGAAATTAGGGAAAGATCTGTTATCCAGAAAACCCTAGGTCAAGAACATTCTGGATAACAGATCCCATGCCTGTACCATATACCATAATACGATGAACTAGAGTAGCATATGATGGTGGTTCAGCAAGCAGAAATCCTCTTACCTGCCATATAATATTTAAAATAATAAAGAAATTGGGTTATATTATCTTTAAAATCAATAACAACAACAAGGATTTTGAACTTTAAAAAATATTTTCTCACTCCAAATGACCATATGATTCGTAGGCAGAAATCACAGAAGTCTCCTCCAACATGTGAAGGCTATGCATGCTGTAATATTCTTGAATTTCCAGCAGATCTGTTAGGAATCAGTGATATGTCAACTGATTATAACACAGACAAAAAAGCTGTATTTTTGATAGAAGGGTATTGTTTCTTGTAGAACAAATCTGTGCTAATATGGTAGTAATTGGTCTCTGTGGTTAATGAAATGAGGTGTGATGTGTGCACTTCCATGTCTCTAGCACATTCCTATTGAACTAACCAGCTATCTGAAGTCTTGGGGTGTAGCTGACAAAATCATTGAAGCCAGTGTTGGAATTAAATTTTATCATTTTGAAAAATTATTTTAAGTAGGTATGACTTGGTATTATTTACTATAGTAAAGCAGACCCAGAGGCTGGTGGAAGATTAAAGGTGTGTCAACTGGGATTTGAGGGATTCCCTATTTCAGTAGATGGAAGATGGTATATCTTATTGCTTATTCACTGATTTCAGGGGCATAACTACAGAGGAAGCAGACCCTGTGGCTGCAAGGGGGCCCAGGAGGCATAGGGGTCCCATGAGGCCCTATATAATGAAAAAAATTTAACTTATATTGCTAAAAAGATCAACCTCTGGTTATGTTGGTGGCCCTAAAATTAATTTGCTGTGGGACCCAGTAACATCTAGTTACACCACTGACTGGTTCCCTTATTTTTATACAGCTTTTTTAAAATATACTGTATGTGGGCCTTGCAGGAAGTATAGTCACTTTTTTTTTACAATGAAGAGTTAATGGAGCAAATGAAATGATTTAAAACATTTAAACTGAGATAGGAGGGACAGATTAAATCATCCCCCATCCTATAAACAAACTCTGAGATTACCTAAAATTATATTGTTACTTAAATCAATTGAGGGTTTCCTTAAATAATGTTAGAATGAAAGCAGCACTAGAATAAATACCGTATTATTGCTTTCTGAAATATGGGCTCAATATTACTAAAGGCCACATTTTCATCTCAGACTAAGTGAAATAATGAAACTGTTCAAAAGATCCTAACAAGTATGAAATGAGGTGATTTTCAGCAATAAGAAAAGTACCAGGATATTTGTCAATAAATGGGCAGTCAGAGTGTGTCTTTGTGTACATCCTGTAATCCCACTATGGATTAATAAAACAGTAACACCAAAAAAATTAAGTCTTTTAAAGAAATAAAAATATAATGTATTATTGTGCAGTACTGGTAAAACTGGTTTGTTTACTCTACAACGGTTTACATAAACAAGCTGTTGTGTAGCCATGGAGGCAGCTATTCAGAGCTGGAAACGAAGAAAAGGCACAGGATATGCAGCGGATAACAGAGAAGCTCTGCAGTTTACATTGTGATACCTCAGAATTTATCTGTTATTTATTGTGAATCCTTTGCTTGAATGGCTGCGCCCATGGCTACACAGCAGGGATTCTTACTGTGTATCCTATGTTTGATCTTTTTTGTTCAAAGAATTAAACATTGTAATTGCAATTAATAAAATAGTCCCTTCACATTTGTGAACAGTCAATGATCTCTATACTTCTGAATGCGATTGTCATAGGGGGTTATTTACTAAAGTCTGATTTTTCTGGGCTGACTTTTAAGGGGAATACATAATTTTTGCGAAAGAAAAAAAAACTCTTTGTGATTTATTAAACCCCGATGGTGTTAAAAGTCCAAATAAAAAAGTACTCCATCCTAAATCTGCCAAAGTCATGTAGAAGTCAATGGCAGATGTCCTGTTTACAATTAGAAGATATCCTGATCTTGGCTTTTGTACAATAATTAGAAGATTTTGTGGTTTTCGGGCAATAATCCTGAAAAGTCTGAGCTTTCAGGCTTCAAATCCAAAAAAAACAAAACGTACGATTTAGATTTTTTTAAAGGTTTTATTGAGTCTTTTCCCGCACTCGATTTTTTTTCGTGAACATTTATTGATAAATACTGCAAAAAAAGTGGTTTTAACAAAATAGTGAGAATTTTTTTTACTTTTATACATAACGCCCATAGTGTCAAAATGTTCAAACCTGGAATAACAAATAACTCCACCTTGGAAAATGCTACATTGTGATATTTACTTGGCATGTTTTATTCTGAACAATCAATATGCAAACTCCTCTCAGGTAAGGGGGTTTCAAAAACATTTCTTTGATGAAGTGTTACCATGGTAATAACAGAACAGAACAAAATATATAGCTTGTTTAAAGGAACAGTAACACCAAAAAATTTAAGTGTTCTAAAGTAATGAAAATATCATGTACTGGTGCCCTGCACTGGTAAAACTGATGTGTTTGCTTCAGAAACACTACTTTAGTTCATATAAAAAAGCTGCTGTAGAGCAATGGCGGAAATTGAAAAATGGCACAGGTTAACTAATGGATAACAGATAACACCATTAGACAGACAGAGCTTATTTGCTGTCTGCTGTGTAACCTGAGCCTTTTCTCCTTTGAATGGCTGCCCCCATTGCTACACAGCATCTTGTTTATATAAACTATAGTAGTGTTTCTTAAGCAAACACAGCAGTTTTATTAGTGCAGGGCAACACTGCATTATATTTTCATTCCTATTTTCATTCCTTTAAAACACTTATTTTTTGATGTTACTGTTCCTTTAACTAATACCAAGTTAAATGAAGCAAGGTATATCCCTAATTGTTTGAACCATTGGTTAGATGGATTGGAGTGTCCACATAGAAACCAACTTTAAATATATATGCAAAAAATGGCACTTAGTCTCCAACCATAAGCCAATGCGTACTCCAAATTATGAATAAAATAAAAGGCAAAATGTATTCACCACCATACCATATTGTTCAAATGAAAAACAACTTAAAAACAAGCAGTGCTGCATGTGGGAGGAGGGATCCCCTTCCCAATAGAAGATAGATTAGCTTACAAAGTATTGTATGTATCATAAACACATTAGTAATGCACAATAGAGTACAAAACAGCATATATTATATTAAGCAAATTGTTCCAAGGCCTTGTAGTGCTAAAAGTCACAATTGGTGTGAAATTCAAATGTTTTCCAAAATGGTTGTTCACACAGTCAGTGAATTGATAGCAATATTGGATATGTGTAACATGGTAAGTCCCGTAATGTTAGAAATTTGGGCAAGTCTCAATTCCCTCAGAATGCGAGCCCAGTGCTCAGGTTTGGTGAATGCTCTTGGCAATATGGTCTGTATGTTGTAAAAAGGACGCTCATTTGAATTGGGTTTCCGTGAACCAAGTGTAAAGTCAAATGACAAAATTAGCAACTCAGCAGTCACAGTAGTACGAATACCAGTTCGACCATTTAGACCAAAAATATAGATGCTGTATCATGGAATAACCAGAACTTTGGCTATATCCTGCCCAAGTAAAATACAAGATTTTTACAGACCGTATGTTCAGTTGCATCACCGCCGAGTCCTCTTATAGCTATAGGAGCAACCCGATGTCCATGCCGCGTTGGTTCACCCTTTGGCATGAAATAAGTAACTCAGAGAGGGGGCCCCAACTCCCAGATGCAACGCATTGGCTCATGGTTGGAGACTAAAGTCCCATTTTTTGCATATATATTTATATAGCTTGTTTCTTTTGTTCTGTGGCTTTAGTCTTGCAGTCATTTGACACTTCTTATACAGGGATGATTTGTGCCATGATCATATGACGATATGCCCACCAATGGCAGGGCGATATCGGCCCTAGGGCTGAACGATCTTATTATAACGAAGGAAATGGGCATTGATGGGACGAGTCAATGTGGTGCTTGATCACATAGAGAAATCAAACCTCCCTGATCTATATCTGGCCAATTTGTAAATTGATCTGTCTGAAGCCCCCATACACAGGCAGATAAGCTGCTGAATTGGTCTAAATGACCAGTATCGGAAGCTTTAATCTTCCCCTGTATGGCCACCTTAAAGCTGGTCATACAGATTTGTGGACCGTCTGTGAACACAGAATTATCGACCAGACAATTTTCATACCATGGCAACCGGTAATTTTGTCAATTGAATAGTTTAGAAAATGTTTGCCGGGTAACGATAATATCATTGCATGTATTGCCTATCTGACGATATCCCTGGGCGATACTACTACTATTTCCGAGACATAATTTTCCTACAAATGCTTTCTGTCAAATAATGGCCACAACACTTGTTTGATTTGTTATTTACCTTACTTTAATCCTACAATTTAAATCAGAATTGTTATTTTTAGATCTCAATACCCAATTAAGAAGAATTAAGCACAATACATTAATACTACATTGCAGCAATTTTATTTCTTTGCCTTCACATTTCAATAAAATAAAGCCTTCTAATCACGGAGTAAAAAACTACAAATTATGTTTTCCCCTCGTTGCTGAAAAATGCTATATCATAGAGAAACTCCTTCAAGATCTATAACATTTTAGAAAAGTTTTTAAATGATAATAGCAACATTTAGTATAGCTTACAAGGTGAAATGTAAGATTACCTAACAATGTTTGCACTATTTCTTTAGTTATTTTAACTTGTGGTCTTCATTTCCTTTTGTGCCTAGCCAAGTTAAATATAATCTCCTACCCAAGAAGTCAAACTTGCAATACATTTAATTTTCTTACTCTTTAGCTCATGTTGCAACTTTATCTTTCCATCTTTTGTACATTAGGAATCCAGGAAAAACTTTATTTATTTTGGTTGAATTCTTCTAGTCATTTTTAGGTCATATTTTTGTAACAATTATGTTATTATGTTACATAAACTATTTTTGCCATATAGCAGCAGGGTAATTTTCGACTTTTTGCAAAATGTTGAGAGTGTAGGATGGAATTATTTTGTTAAACAATTGCTTTGATGACCTCATAAGGAAGATCTGGACTAATAAGGAAGCTATGGAGCCTGGACATCTATCTGCAGAGAAGGAGTTAATTTAATGTTAAACACATCAGCATCTTCATTCATATACCAAATATCCACTTTGCTGCAAATTCTTTAGATTTATGGGTCTGTTATTTTTATTTTGCTTCCAATGTTCCTCCCTAATATAACATGTTTTCAGTGGTGTGTTTCAAAAATTTTATCTAAGATTCTGTATTTTTATACTGGCGATTTAGCTGCTGATCAAACTATGGCACTGGTTTAGTATAGAGCGGAATAATTCCATCAGCAAGTTATGATGCATCATATCCACAATTCCTTCAAACTGAGCATGCCCTTCAGCTAATGTCATAATTTGGCATCTTCTCCCTTGAGAAAAATATGCAGATAGAAGATATTCCAATACAGCTCAAGCATCCAAATGCCACAATGCAGACAGGTTGAATTAGAATTTGGGTCCAAAACTGTACAGATAAACATTTCTGGAGTAAAATCCACCCCATCTAAGCAGCAACAGGCAGATGGCATTAATGTCACTTACTGCAAGGACGGAATCAGGAAGTAGTGCTGTTTTACTCTACTAAGTGTTAGATTTGCACAACTTTGAGATGGGGGAGTGGGGGATATCCAGCTTGAAGGTTAATTAGTGTATTAGTGCATATATCCTTTGGATGCCCTATATATTCATGGATATATGTGTGAATTGCTGAAACAGCAATGGTCTCATATTTCAAGGGTGGGTCTTAAAAAATAGAGACCAAATAGAGACCAAAAACAAAGATTGACAGCATCCACAATCCACTCACAACATTGGTAAAGGCTATCCCAGTACAATAAATGAAATAAGTTAATCAGTAATTAGCTTTTGCTAATCTAATGCAGCTAATCTAATGAAAACAAAAATCAAATTAATATACAGTTAGGTCCATAAATATTTGGACAGACAACTTGTTTTTCTAATTTTGGTTTCGTACATTACCACAATGAATTTTAAATGAAACAACTCAGATGCCGTTGAACTGTAGACTTTCAGCTTTAATTCAGTGGGTTGAACAAAAAGATTGCATAAAAATGTGAGGAACTAAAGCCTTTTTTTTTTTTTAAACAATCACTTCATTTCAGGGGCTCAAAAGTAATTGGACCAGGGGCTCAAAAGTAATTGGACAATTGACTCAAAGGCTATTTCATGGGCAGGTGTGGGCAATTCCTTTTTTATGTCTATCAATGAAGCAGATTAAAGCCCTGGAGTTGATTTAAGGGGGGGGGGTGCTTGTATGTGGAAGATTTTGCTGTGAACAGACAACATGCGGTCAAAGGAGCTCTCCATGCAGGTGAAACAAGCCATCCTTAAGCTGCAAAAACAGAAAACCCATCCGAGAAATTGCTACAGTTTGGTACATTCTGAGAAAGAAAGAAAGCACTGGTGAACTCAGCAACGCAAAAAGACCTGGACGTCCACGGAAGACAACAGTGGTGGATGATTGCAGAATTTCCATGGTGAAGAGAAACCCCTACACAACAGCCAAACAAGTGAACACCACTCTCCAGGAGGTAGGTGAATCAATATTCAAGTCTATCATAAAGAGAAGACTGCATGAAAGTAAATACAGAGGGTGCACTGCAAGTTGCAAGCCACTCATAAGCATCAAGAATACAAAGGCTAGATTGGACTTTACTTAAAAAGAAACATCTAAAAAAACCAGCACAGTTCTGGAAAAACATTCTTTGGACAGATGAAACCAAGATCAACCTCTACCAGAATGATGGCAAGAAAAAAGTATGGAGAAGGCGTGGAACAGCTCATGATCCAACACATACCACATCATCTGTAAAACATGATGGAGGCAGTGTGATGGCTTGGACGTGCATTGCTGCCAGTGGCACTGGGACACTAGTGTTTATTGATGATGTGACACAGGACAGAAGCAGCCAAATAAATTCTGAGGCGTTCAGAGACACTGTCTGCTCAAATCCAGCTAAATGCAGTCAAATTGATTGGGAGGCGTTTCATAAAACAGATGGAAAATGACCCAAAATCTACAGCCAAAGCAACCAGGAGTTTATTAAAGCAAAGAAGTGGAATATTTTTGAATAGCCAAGTCAGTCACCTGATCTGAACCCAATTGAGCATGTGATTCACTTGTTGAAGACTAAACTTCGGACAGAAAGGCCACAAACAAACAGCAATGAAAGCCGTTGCAGTAAAGGCCTGGCAGAGCATTAAAAAGGAGGAAACCCAGAATCTGCTGATGTCCATGAGTTCAAGACGTTAGACTGCTATTGTCAGCAAAGAGTTTTCAACCAAGTATTAGAAATTAACATTTAATTTTCAGTTTTTTAATTTGTCCAATTACCTTTGAGCACCTGAAATAAAGTGATTGTGTTAAAATAAAGGCTTTAGTTCCTCGCATTTTTATGCAATCTTTTTGTTCAACCCACTGAATTAAAGCTGAAAGTCTACAGTTCAACTGCATCTGAGTTGTTTCATTTAAAATTCATTGTGGTAATGTACAGAACACGCCATGCCTGCCTTCTTCTCTCAGCAGGTCCCATACATGTATGGAAATAATAACTGAAAAAAGCTAGATGGGCCCTGACCACACTGGGCTCCTAGGCTATAGCTAGAGAAGCCTGTGCAAGAATCCATCCCTGATGACACAGGAGTCACAATTATATAGGAAAAGGGTATGGAAAATGCAAGAGAGCTGGAGAGAACAGCATGTGACCCTCCAAATTCCAGTCTGGTATGTCTAGTCTAGAGATTGTTTCCATTCTTGGTAGAGGCTGTCCCCAATGTCCCATTTCCATACCAGTCCCGATTTTGACAGCTCAACCCTCAGTTCTGGATTGTTATTAAAATGTACCGACTTTCTCTTTGATTTCCTGCACTGAACAGCCAGAAAAAGATACAAAGTTTCTAAAACTTAGCTTTTGGCAGAGAGCCCAGAATGGCAGGTGCACTTAGATACGGTTGTAACAATTTAAGACAAGCAAAGAAACAATTGTGTCTACTTAAAGGGATACTGTCCTGGAAATTTTTTTTTTTTAACAAAATGTATCAGTTAATAGTGCTACTACAGCAGAATCCTGCATTGAAATCCGTTTTTCAAAACAAGAAATTGATTTTTTATATCTAATTTTAAAATTTGCTATGGGGCTAGACATTTTGACATTTCCCAGCTGCCCTCAGGTCATATGACTTGTGCTCTGATAAACTTCAGTCACACTTTACTGCTGCACTGCAAGTTGGAGTGATGTCATTACCCCTCCCTCCTACAAGGTGCTGTAATGTAAATAATGTCTGCTGAGCCTGTCAATTGAACAATAGGCAGGAATCAAGATAAGCTCCCACTGACACCACTTCAGAAGGACTGAAATCCTGCATACAAACATATAAATAATAATATAGTCCTGTGATAACTGCCCCCACTTACGTTTCAAAAATAAATAAATATATATACTACACACAATTCATTTTGGGCACTGGAAAAAAATATTTTATATAGATAGTTTATTATATTTGTTTACACAAAAATGAATGGCAGAAACACAGGAGTACACTCCCAGGACTGATGACAGGGAATAGAAAAAAAGGATAAAATAAGGAGGACATACTTGAAAACCAGGAAAACTTAGGAGGAAGTCTAGGAAGGGTTAAAATAGCTCGGGAGAAAGGAGGCAGTAAGTAGTTAATGAAAAAAGAAGTATTGCAGGCAGGAAAGGAGCGCAGTGTGTGTGAGGTGGATAGCAGAGGGAACTCACAGCTCCTTTACCTCATCTAGTAACCAGTAAAACAAACTAGGAAGGCAGCAAGGAGAGAAAGTTCCCCCCTCCAAAGGAAAGCAGAGAACAAACTTACAGAATGCAGGAGCTTTGATAGTGTCTGTGGGAGGAGGGGCTGCTAGTGCAGCTGTAGAGCAGAACGTAGGAAAGTGAAAGTAATTGCTTCCCTGCAAACCATGTGACCTCTCTCCTCCAAACATCACACATGGGCAGAGAGGGGAGGGGGAGGGTACAGCTAGATTCTCATGTAGTAGTGCGACCTGGCTTTTCATTACAGAGTGGCTGCCTCCAAGCACACAGGTAATGCTGTGCCTGCTGTTAGAGCAGCACAGGATGAATGTGTAATGAGCAGAAATGGAAGCCCCCATGACAAAATACAAACTAAAATAACTTATGCATGGATTTGTGGATTAACATTTTATTTCCCAGACAGTGTTTATGGATGTGTGTTTTTTATAAAAATGCAAAAAAAAAAAAGTTTAAAATGACGACCGATTCCCTTTAAGATAAACAAGTCTTTTGGGCCTTGCAGCTTAAATGGCAATTCACCTTCATTAGCAGAACTGTAATAACACATAAAACCTGAACCCTAATACCCCCAGAAATGTGTTTAAACTTTCCATAACCTGCCAAATTTTGGAAAAAGGATGTGGTATTTAGGGGGTGTGGCCTTAAAATGGTCATGGTTCAAAAATGTTCACCGTGCTAAGCATGTTATTTTTAGTGGATTTAAGAGGTTTCTTGATTTTACTAACAAATGCATACTTTGCCATGGTTCTATCTAAGGTCCTATCCGTAGTGTTAGATTAATGCTGAAATGCTTAACCCTTGTTATTAATACAGCAAATTTTGCATTTCAAAGTACAAGTGACTCCCATGCTTATACTGTATCTTTTGAGCTCTTCAAGAATAAGTTGCTTTAACAAATTTCCCTGATTTTATATCCCGGATTTTACAGTTTTCTCCTGTTCTCCTAAGAACATAAAATGGGGGTTCTACTGTATGAAAAGATTAGTAATGAAATCTGAAGTCCTAGGTAAGAGATTGGCAATGAGCAACTTGCAGTTGTACACACACAAACTAAGATTTAATCTTTATGGCTAACTCTTTATGGTGTAACTAGAGGCATAGCTTGAGGCTAATGAGGAGACTAGAAATCTTAACTATGCTCATGCCATCTATGTGTTAGCTCATGCTGTAAATGATGTGACTGCAGGAAAAAAAACACAATTCCAAATGATAATTCATATTTTTTTTTACGTTTGCAACTTGATTTCCCTTGAAAAGTGAGGGGAGGGAAGAATTCAACTGCACTTTTTTGATAATTTTTTTTTCAATGCACTTTTCTGAAAAAGCCATGAAATAAATTATTTTGCAGCAGTATCCCTAAATTCTGAATTTTAATATGTTCCCCTATGTATTATTTAGTTGATATTTATGTAAGAGATTGTTGAATGTAGAATTGTCTAAAATAATATGGATTTCTTACCCAAAAATGTTATGCCTACAAATGTAAGATAATTTTGTATTTTTGCAAGGCTTAAGATTCAATTAGCTGTTTAATAAGATTGCAGAAGAGTAACTACTGGGGCTTTGGACACTGGCTCCAATGCAAAGGCGTACAGAAAACTGCGTCTGGAAGAGGGCGGGGGTCCCTGCCGCACGGACTGCACTCGGGCTCGACGTTCATTATCACATTACTGTAAGATTGTAAGCTCTAAGGAGCAGGGTCCTCATTATCGCTTGTATCTTAAAACTCTTCTAGAATCTTACTTAAATGTCACTTGATATGACTAATTTATAGTGAGAACAAATTAAGATCCGCTCTCAGTGTTTTTACTGGAACCTATAAAAAGAGAGCTAAGTAAAAGAAAACATTCCCCTGACATGGCAATGCTACATAGCAGGACTGTGCAGTGTAGCCCTTACTTATTTTGAAACTTTGCGTGATATAGTGGAAAGATTACTTCAGAGAAAGCTAGATATAAGTAACTGTTTTTGTATGTGCTTATAATAGTATTGTGCTTCCTAATGTAGTTACACTGTCTCTATAGTATTTCTGTCACTGAAGAATTTTAATTCAATACTGTAGATGCTTCTACCCAGCCAAAATGTAGACCTTCTTTACATTGATTAGGCACTTGTTCAAACAGTTATACTTTGTTATACAGAATGCAGTGTTTTTACTGGAATTCCAAAGTAAGTACAGGTTAAACTAAAGTAACTATGGGGAGACCATGTTGCCTGGCCCACCAACCCCCCTCTGGAAGCGTGCGAACTACCGAACTACCACTGCTCCCATAGACTCTACTTTATCCAAATACTCCAAATTTCAAGGTTCATTTTTCTCTGTGATAATAAATCAATACTAAAAAGGATTTTCTAGTAGACTTTAGGTATGAAGATCCAAATTACGGAAAGATCCATTATGCAGAAGACCCCAGGTCCCGAGCATTCTGAATAATATGTCCAGAGTATTCTAGATAACAGATCCCATACCTGTCCCAACAAAACATTGATCTGCACACTTACGCTCTCCAGGTCAGACAACTGCAACACATTTGTTGGTCTTCCAAAAGTTACCTGCATCTAAATCACAGTCCACCACTTCACTTCTAAAGTTTCTCTCCTGTAAATTGGCACATTAAGTATAACATTCTTATCCTGTCCTTCAGAGCCCTGTATTTGTTTGGTCTACTCTATATAGTATATCTTCTTTCATCACTCCATACACTTCCTCCCTGAACCTGTACTCTGGTTTGGATTATACAGTTCACCACAAGAGTCATGCACTGAATTCACTGGGAAAGCAGCATGGCTCTTCACTTCAAAACAGCCATCCCTATAGAACAGAATGCAGTGTGCAAAAAAAAAAAAAAAACTTTGCACACTGCATTTTTTGTAAATGACCCCTAATGATATGGATATATATATATATATATATATATATATATATATATAGAGGAGAATAGAAGACACATATAGAAAGTGTCAGAAATGGAAAACAACTGAATGGGGGTTATGAGAATAATATGAGAGCAAGAATGATGGGAATAAAAGATTAGGGTGAACAACTTTTACATTGCTAGTCTGCACAGTAAATGAAAAGAAAGGGTTGAAGAGAGAAATCAACTCAGGAAGGATTTTGAATAGAGATAATGAGAGACATTTTGGGCAAATGGGAAAAAGACAAAAACTAATGGGGAATGGAAAAGAAAAATAGCAAAGATAGATATTAGAGCAGTAGGGCATGAGAGAACAAACAAGTGAGGTAAAGAAGATATTGCAGTGGAGAAGATGAATTGAGGGGAAAAAATATGATTATACACATCTTGAAAATTATAACACAAATGATGGTGTATTATACAATGCTTCCTTTTCTTTAAAGGGGTTATTTACCTTTAAATGAACTTTAATATGACGTAGAAAGTGATATTCTGAGATAAATTGCAATTGGTTTTCATTTTTTATCATTTGTGGTTTTTGAGTCATTTAGCTTATTATTCAGCAGCCAGTTTACAGTTTCAGCTATTTGGCTGCTAGAGCCAAATTACACAAATTGATTTGCATAAGAGACTGAAACATGAATAGGAGAGGTCCTGAATATAAAAGAGTAATAAAAGTAGCAATAACGATAATGGACAGATTTATCAAAATGTGAGATTAGAACTCACCACAGGAAAAACTCACCCATGTTCTATTTATTCCTATGGGATTTTTAGGATCACATGTATTGGAATCTCATATTTACAATCACATATTTAATGGTGTTTGATTTGATAAATATGATTTTAAAAATCCCTTAGGAATAAATAGAACATGGGTGAGTTTTTCTGTGGTGAGTTCTAATCTCACATTTTGATAAATTTGCCCCTAAATATGCAGCTTTTACGGAGCATTTGTTTTTCAGTTGGGGTCAGTGACCCCCATTTGAAAGATGTTTTAGAAGAAGAAGAAGGCAAATAATTCAAAAACAATAAAAAAGAAAAAGTGAAGGCCAACTGAAAAGTTGTATAGCTACAGCTTTAATAAAGAACATAATACAGATACCATAGTGGCCCATTAACCATTTTTCGTTGACACAGAAAAAAGCACATGAAAAACAGCATAGAAAACAGCAATAGAAAGCTACATATGTTTTTATATTTTCCCATCTGCAGGAACCATGGGATGTGGATGCAGCTCTGAGTATGAAGATGACTGGATGGAAAATTTTGTTGTGTGTGAACACTGCCATCTTCCTCGGGAGAAGACTGAGGTCAGTACTGTGCATGCCAATAAGCTTAACGTGAGAATGCCAGGGTCCTGGTGATTACCATTCAAGTCAAGAGAGGGGCAGTTTAAAATAGTTTGCCACCCACCTCCTGAGCTTAAAACCGAGCAGCGAAATGCAAGAATTTGCCCCATGTGACGATAACCTGATTTGCACAGCTTCAACATGCACATCAATACAGATCTCAACTGGGCCAACTGTGAGATTTTACAGCTTCCCAATATTATATAACTGAAAGAGACAATCTATCTAAGAAAATGAGTAGTTATAAACTTCAGACCTTCTAATAAATTATACATTTATTATACACAGTGCTGTCCTCTGGCTGTTAAACCTGTGTGGGCCCCAGAGCACCACATGGCCGTGAGGCACCAGGATGACCATCCTCTTTCTGCATCTTCTCTTATAAATATTATTATTATTATTATTATTAAAATGGATGTAGAAAGCACCAATATATTACAGCACTGTATTCACAGTAAACTAAAGATTGCTATATACCATCATGCTATTTTGTGTTTCCTGCTAGCTTCTTGGGATTATATGAACAGAAGTTCAATGCAAAGTGAAAAAAAAACAACCTTTTTCTTTGTACAATAGTAATAGTAAATTGTAATACTACCATGCAGTTCAAGAATTCTATACTGAGAGACTGCACTATGGGGCAAATTCACTAAAGTGCGAAGCGCCTAACGCTAGCGCAAATTCGCCAGCGTGACGTAATTTCGTTACTTTGCCGATTTACTAACAGGTGCTGGCATAAATTCGCTAGCGAAGTGGACCTACTCTAGTGCTACTTCGCACCCTTACGCCAGGCGAAGTTGCACTATGGCGAAGGGACGTAACGCTAATTCACTAACTTGCACATTTTACTGAACATTACTTCTTGCGCCAGACTTGCCTTCGCCACCTCAGACCAGGTGAAGTGCAATAGAGTAGATAGGGATTGCTTCAAAAAAAGTTGAAGTTTTTTCTAAGTCCCAAAAAACGCTGGTGTCTTTTCCTTTTTAAGGGTGATAGGCTGAAAAAGATCGTACATTTTTTTGGGGTACCCTCCTTCCCCCTACATTTCCTAACATATGGCACCTAAACTATACAGTGGCCACATGTGTAGGGCAAAATAACCACTCTATTTTATTTTATGAAACTTTCCCAGGCTTATGTAATGTATTTGCTGCTACATATATGTCCATTGTACTTTAAGTTGGCGCCATATGCAAATTAGGCATTGCTAGCGTAACTGCGCTTTCCTTGACGAATTAACGCTAGCGCAGCTTCGCTACCTTTCGCCTCTATTTTATTTTATGAAGCTTTCGCAGGCTTGTGCAGTGTAATGTATTTGCTGCTACATATACGTCCATTGTGGATGTGATTTACTTAGATTTTGCTAAAGCATTTGATACAGTGCCACACAAAAGGTTACTGGTTAAATTAAGGAATGTTGGCCTGGAACATAGTATTTGTACCTGGATAGAGAACTGGCTAAAAGATAGACTACAAAGAGTGGTGGTAAATGGAACATTTTCTAATTGGACCAATGTTGTTAGTGGAGTACCGCAGGGCTCTGTACTAGGTCCCTTGCTTTTCAACTTGTTTATTAATGACCTGGAGGTGGGCATTGAAAGTACTGTTTCTATTTTTGCAGATGATACTAAATTGTGCAGAACTATAGGTTCCATGCAGGATGCTGTCACTTTGCAGAGTGATTTGTCTAAACTGGAAAACTGGGCAGAAAACTGGAAAATGAGGTTCAATGTTGATAAATGCAAGGTTATGCACTTTGGCAAAAATAATATAAATGCAAGTTATACACTAAATGGCAGTGTATTGGGAGTTTCCTTAAATGAGAAGGATCTAGGGGTCTTTGTAGATAACACGTTGTCTAATTCTGGGCAGTGTCATTCTGTGGCTACTAAAGCAAATAAAGTTCTTTCTTGCATAAAAAAGGGCATTAACTCATTAACTTATGAAAACATAATTATGCCTCTTTATAGGTCCCTGGTAAGGCCTCATCTGGAGTATGCAGTGCAGTTTTGGAATCCAGTCCTTAAGAGGGATATAAATGAGCTGGAGAGAGTGCAGAGACGTGCAACTAAATTGGTTAGAGGGACGGAGTACTTAAATTATGAGGGTAGACTGTCAAGGTTGGGGTTGTTTTCTCTGGAAAAAAGGCGCTTGCGAGGGGACATGATTACACTTTACAAGTACATTAGAGGACATTATAGACAAATGGCAGGGGACCTTTTTACCCATAAAGTGGATCACCGTACCAGAGGCCACCCGTTTAGACTAGAAGAAAAGAACTTTCATTTGAAGCAACGTAGGGGGTTCTTCACAGTCAGGACAGTGAGGTTGTGGAATGCACTGCCGGGTGATGTTGTGATGGCTGATTCAGTTAATGCCTTTAAGAATGGCTTGGATGATTTTTTGGACAGACATAATATCAAAGGCTATTGTGATACTAAGCTCTATAGTTAGTATGGGTATATAGAATTTAATTAAAAGTAGAGGGGTGTATGTATGGATGCTGGGTTTTCATTTGGAGGGGTTGAACTTGATGGACTTTGTCTTTTTTCAACCCAATTTAACTATGTAACTATGTATGCAAATTAGGCATTGCTAGCGTAACTGCGCTTTCCTTGACGAATTAACGCTAGCGCAGCTTCGCTACCTTTCGCCTCCCTGAACGCAACTTCGGATTTTAGTGCCATTCAGTGACCCATTTATATACTCAGCTATATGTTGTACAAGGTTGGGCTAATTTACCATCTGTGGATGGAAAGTGTTACACCACAAATAGTACTCAGACACACAGGCTAAAGAATGCTGGGGTACTCACCAACCTGCCTGTATAGGCTTTACATGCAAGGCATCCTGTGCCTAATAACACTATATATCTGGAGCCAGATTTTAATAGGCTAACAGGTGCACACAAACCATAATACCCATGTGCACAAAGCAAGGTGTTTGAAGGATTGGTTTGCTGTGAGCAAAATTGACCGAAACACACAAACAAAACATATATTTGTACACATGTACAAACAGGATTTGTAAATCATAAAAATGGGACGTTTAATTTACCAAGGTGTCAGGCTTTACCAGTGACCGTTCTTAAGATGCCTCTACATGGGGTTGAGGGGCTCTTTGAGAGGCTGTATTGCCCAATGGGCATAAACAAGATTTGATGTTACTTTCAGTGTTCTTAGCAACTGTTTTTCTTAAATTTGGCTGCCTAAAGGACTGCACCCTTCAAACTATGATTTTTCTAAAAGTCCCTGACTTTTTGAGCTTTTGGGAAGAATATCTTATGGGTGGCTACCTGAAAATTGTTGTACTTAATAACAATTGTCTCTTCTGCCAGAGTCTGCTACAAATATTCTCTGTGAAATACCAAGACATCAGTCTTTGGTCTAATTTTAGGGCAAGTTCAGTGTCTTATTGTGGTGTTTATACAATTGGCATGCGGGTGTCACTGTGCGCAGGACTTGTACTGTGCATACACAGGATTTTCTGTACAACTTGAAATTGAAAGCTTACTGTTGTGTAATGGCTGTCTGACTCTGCTAATAAAGCACTGTTATACTCTACTCATCCTCGGCTACCCAAAACATAACAGATTGGCAACAGGATGGCTCTTCTACCTCTGCAGCAGCCTGCAGCTTTTCTTCCAAACCCTGGTGAGCCTACCATATCTTTTACTGCTTGGATCTGTATGTTTGAAAATTACATTATTGCTGCTGACCAAGGGGAGATTTCTGCTGCTAGAAAGCATGCTTTACTTATTCACTGCCTGGGAGCAGACGGACAGCATATATTCTATACATTAACATTACCTGATGATACTTATGAAACTGCTCTTACTGCTATCAAGAACTTTTTCATGCCTATAGTAAATGTGGTTGCTGAAAGATATAAATTCCCCCAACATGGGCGAATCCACAGAACAACTTGTAGCAGCTTTGAGAGAGCTGGTTGTTACCTGTGTGTTTGGGAATCTGACAGATGAAATGCTAAGAGACCAAATAGTGGAAAAAACAAACTCACCTTGCATTAGAGAGAGACTGTGTCTTATCTTATAATAACTTTTATATTTCCTTTGGCCCGAAAAACAGTTATCCAAACCCCTCCTCCAACTCTGGAGGAACAATCTGAATTATGCTGAATCTACTGCAAGCTCTTTAAGCATATTCGAAGTAATGGAGGAATACCATATTATCTTCTTCAGGACGATTAATCTCCCCGAACTGCCTCCCCTGCCTTCCCGCCGGCTAAAATGTAAATCACCGGCAGGATGGCACTCGACGCAAAGAAGAGGAGATTTGTCGTCGGGTGACTAATCTTCCTGAATCTGCCTGTGTGCCCTGACCCTTAGATATCCCCTTCAGTGAAAAACACACCCCCAGGCCTGGTAGCATTCTGTTACTTAGCAATAGGGCCATCTTGGCAGAACCATGTTGCTGCTAGATGTCCTTGTCCTTAGGGGGGATTGCACATTAGTCCCTGCTGTCTGGCTTTATTTTTATGTAATTGCACATTCGGGGAGTGAGGCAGACAGAGATAGCAACTGGGGTGGGGACACTCATCAGCGGTTTAGAATTTTAGAATATTGCTCTTCTTAGCATGACAACCATGACTTCAGAGTGAATTATTAGGCAAAAAGTTGAAGGTGAACTGTCCCTTCAAAACTTTTTTATGATGGACTAATCATTCCAGGATCTGATAATGTGGGCACAAGGAACATGACACTATAGTATAACTTGTCTTTTAATGGTCTACCTGCACTTTTGACCATGAATTTGAGTTGTTATATATGGTTTAGGTAGGGGCACTTTGTGTACGATTGAGATTCTGAACCGCATCCAATTTTCTGGTTTTCAATGGATGCAGTTTTTTTTTATATTTTCCCAAATTTTAATATTCAAATTAGGTTTCAGATTTGGTACTAAGCTTTTTATGGATTACATATTCATCTGAATATAAATATGTTTAATTCAGAGCATCCATACTCTTAGAACAAGTAAGACTTGTAACTTTTGTTTCTTTCAGCTTATCTCATGCTTTGATGTACAGGACCCATTGGTTTCATATATAGGCCAAAATCCACCCAGTTCTCCCTTGCATGGTAAGTGTGAAAGATTTTACCCTTCTTCGTGTATTAACAAATAAGGCACAAGGGTATTGACCAATATATCCAGTACAACGTCTTTCTAAACAGCCACTAAAATAAAGGAATTAAGCACTAATTGTTTATTAAATGAATAAGCAGTTAAAATGAACAGAAAATGTATTTTCTGCATCCTTCTTTTTATACATAGATGTATAAAAACTGATGCCTGAATATTCTCCATAAATATGTGATAAACTGTTTACGCTGTGGGGCCAGCCTTAGGGTAAAAAGTAAAAGTGTCAAAGTATCAAGTATATAAAATTAGAATGGAATAAGGTTTGGGACACTGTGCACAAGGGGGTTTATAACTTAGAAAATGACTACACTATTTTATCATTATTGTGTTTTTTCTATACCACAGCCTGTGGCACTAAAGTGTTCTCTTTGTCTGTATTAATCTGGAATACTGTTTGGGAGTCTATTAGGGCATAGGCACACAGAGCTGTCGACTCTGATGCTCTCAGCCCACATATTTTTGAAGGCTGGGAGAACTGGATCAGCTCCATTGAATTGAATTAGATCTACCTATGGCTGCACAAGCAGTGGAGGACACCCCAAAAATGACTTCTTTCGCATGACCTTCGCTTCTGCTCCACTGTAGGTGTGTACATGCAGGCAGATCTAATTCAATCCAATGGAGCGGATCCACTACTTTAAAGCTGCAAAAATACACAGACTGAGAGCATCAGCGCCTACAGCTCAGTGTGCCCATGCCCTTAACTGGGCATAAATATATACACTTAGGGGCACATTTACTAAGCTCGAGTGAAGGATTCCAATGAAAAAAAACTTTGAACTTTGAAGTATTTTTTTGGGTACTTCGACCATTGAATAGGCTACTATGACCTGTAACTTAGATTCGAACGATTCAAACTAAAAATCGTTCGACTATTCGACCATTCAATAGTCAAAGTACTGTCTCTTTAAAAAAACTATGACTACATACTTCGGCAGTTTAAACCTACTGAGGTACAATGTTAGCCTATGGGGACCTTCCCCATCACTTTTCTAAGCTTTTTTTGATCTTAGAAAAATCCTTCGATCGATCGCTTAAAATCGTTCGAATCGTTCAGGATTTAAATTCGAGGGTCGAATTTATTAACCCTCGATATTCGACCCTTAGTAAATGTGCCCCTTACTGTTATTTCTAGAGTCAGAGCATATGCCTTAGTAGGCAGATATCAGGATATTCAAGGACAGGATGAGTCAATATCTGGAATATCAGAATTATATAGAGCAAAAATAGCACACCCAGCAGACGTCCTTTCCTTCACCCCTCCCACACACACTTACCGAGAGCACTCAGACATGGCAATGGTGTGGTCTTTATACTAATAGAGCTATATGTCCCAATTAAAACAATGATGGAAATTTAACTTGGAAAATTACCAAGGACAGCCTGAGGCAAGGAAAGGTCTTGATTCTCGATAACAGCATGATCAGGATGAAGAACAATGATGCAATCCGTGTGGCTGTTATGTAACCAGTTTGTGCCAATCACACCACAACCTCACACTAATCTTTTAGTGCAGGGTTTAAACAAAAGTATGATGTCCATTCTGTCACTTTGTCTTTCCCGTGCTCTGGGCCACATAGGCTGGCCCTGGTACCTATTTTTGGTTTGCTTATTTGAAGACATGTAAATAATCAGTTGGTTTCCCTGCAGATAACCAGGTGGTGGCCCTGTATAATTATGAGCCTATGCATGCTGAAGATCTTGGATTTGAGGCTGGAGAAAAGATGCATATTCTGGAGCAGTAAGTACAGCTTAACTGTATTTAGAACGACAAAATATTATTGCTCGTGGCCATTTTTTTTACCAATTCTTTCTTGATTTTGACATATTTCCTTTTAACAACATCCACTTTTCCTGAGATAGTAAAAACTATTAGCCTATTGTCTCTAAATGGGTTTGATAACTAGGGACTGGATAAAAGTAGATTCAGGCTGATCAGATTCACATCAATGGTGCAGGGATACAGAGCAGATCCGCTTCTCTCAGCCTGCAAAAATTTGCAGACTGAGAGCTGCTGAACCCTTCAGCCTGTGTGGCCACAGCCTAAGTGCTAAGAGGCACAAGAGGAAGGAAGTTTCTATATAGTAGAGGTTGCAATTAAAGTTGGTTGTAGATACCCAAGAAATAAATTATTAAATGCAAAGGGCATTTCTACAAAAATAATAAAATAATGCTACCATAATTCACTTTTCCAAACTGCATATATTTTACTATGGAATAGATTGCATTATAAGACCTTTACCCTATTTTACCTAATCACTATGTCTTAAATGTTAAAATGCCTTATTATATTAATATCAATCTTTTGGTTACATTTGATCCAGGGTCTCCTTATTCCAACTTTAATATAAACAAGAAGTGTCTGTCTCAATCTCAAATGGCATAACACATATTCATTCCTCTGCAGGAAAGGAGAATGGTGGAAGGCAACATCTCTCCGAACAGGACAAGTTGGATTCATACCATATAACTTTGTGGCATCTGTAAATGGCATTGAATCTGAACTGTAAGTATCAAGGCACAAATACAAGTGCTTAATTCAAATATTATTGCTTGGTAAAGCAAAGCAGGAATTCTCCAGTTTTTAATAACATGTTGGTCACTACGACAGTCATTGGAGTTAAGGAAGCAAAATGGCAGTCCATACTTATATCAATACAAATATATTTTTACATCATGCATGCTTACATCAGTTTTAAAGGTAAACACATGTATTGTGCTTTCATGAAGGTGGTTTTTTAAAGACCTGGGTAGAAAAGATGCAGAACGTCAGCTTCTGGCTCCTGGAAATCAACAGGGATCCTTCCTAGTGAGAGAGAGTGAGACTAACAAAGGTAAAAAATAGAAACAGAAAAGAAAATGCAATAAACCAACAGACTCTCTCATTCTTTTTTCTCACACATAACCATAATTTCTTCTCATCTTGCACACAAAACTTTATAAAAAAAATTCTAAAGTGAAAATATAGATGCAAATAGGATAGTATAATGTGCAGGTATTTCTGTCTTTCAATCATATCCAAACTAAGCTCTTCTCTTCCCCATTCCTTTTCAGGCTCCTATTCTCTTTCTGTGAGAGATCTGGATCAAAATCAGGGCGAGGTGGTAAAACATTACAAGATTCGAAATATGGACAGTGGTGGATTTTACATATCTCCCAAAAAAACGTTCCAAACGCTACAAGAACTGGTGCAGAATTATAGACGTAAGAAATCAAGACAAAGAAGAATGAAAAGGGGTTTAATTATTCTGGTGTAAGATGGCTGGACATGAAAGAGGAATACAGGAATAGAAAATACCATTCATTCATTAAAAAATTATATACTGAGAGGTTTCCCTTTGGGTCCAGTTACACCACAAAACTGGGTTTTTCTGTTTTTCACATGTTGTTGCCATGAGGTAAAATTTCATATGAGCACATGTTAAGTATGAAGAGATGTTGCATAAACCAGTGTGTTCATAAGTGTCACTGGATAAAGGGTTGCCCTTCTTCAAGTCATTGCTGTAAAGCCAAAATTACCTACCCTAGAGTCATATCTTACATAAAGAAAACCAAATATGAAGAGTTATAGATTCTATCCATGTTTTTCCCATAAAGCAGGGCCACCATAAATCTGTTCTCTGATGTTGAAATTCTGAAATACCACTTTCTAGTAATACCAGACAAATGTGTTGTTGGATCCTTTCTAGGTTCCTCAGATGGGCTCTGCACCCTTTTAAAAGAGCCATGCCAGACTCAAGTTCCTCAAAAACCATGGTGGGCAGATGAATGGGAAATACCCCGCAACAAACTGCAATTGGTCAAGAAGCTTGGGGCTGGGCAGTTTGGTGAGGTGTGGATGGGTGAGTAGTTTGTTACAGGAAGATAAAGATAGATTGGATCACTGCATGTTGTTTAAGAACATGGATATGAACATGGTCTTATTTTTGACAAACAATTTAAATTGTTGAAGTCCTTTTCTATAACATCTTGGTTTTTTATTATTATTCATTATTCTCCCTTTTCCTGGTGCAGGCTTCTATAATGGACACACAAAAGTTGCAATAAAGAGCCTGAAAACTGGAACAATGTCACCAGAAGCCTTCTTGGCTGAGGCCAATTTAATGAAACAGTTACAGCACCCACGATTGGTTCGTTTAAATGCTGTTGTAACTCAGGAGCCCATATATATTGTGACAGAGTACATGGAGAAAGGTAAGTGTGCGTGTGACCACATATGTGTAGACAGATAAAAGTAGACATAGGGGTATATTTATCAAAGGGTGAAGTTATAGCTCACCACAGTGAAATTCTGCCACTCTCCATTAATTTCGATGGGATTTTTAAAAGAGTATTTATCAATGGGTGAAAGTTCACCCTTTGATAAATATGCCTTTCAAAATGCCTTAGAAATAAATGAAGTATGGCAGAATTTCACTCTAGTGGACTGTGGTGATCTCTACCTTCACTCTTTGATAAACAAACCCCATAGAAAGAGAAGGTAAAAATAGGCTTAATACCTGGCAGACAAGCCTGCTCTAAAACATGCGCCAATAGTTAGCAGAGAAGCAAAATCAGACATAGCAAAGAGACAATGCACAGGCAAGAACACAGAAAAGAAAGGAAACAGTAGTATATCTGTAGTTTATACAAACTTCCACAACTGTAAAACAATAAACAAAGGTAATAAAATAGAAATGACATCAACAATGTAGCAAAAACAGAGCAAAATGTATTCAGCAAATGTTCATTGGTGTAATTTCTTAAATTTACTATGTCTGTTAATCCTTTAGGCTGCCTTGTGGATTACTTAAAAACCCCAGAAGGTCTCAAATTAACCATCTATAAACTGATAGATATGTCTGCTCAGGTAAGTACACAGGGCAACGCTCAAGGCCACCATCAGAACTAAACAGGGCCCAATACTACTAAGCTATCAGTGGCCCCCTACACTTACCCCATGCTGCTTGGTTGTTAGTTTAATTCTCACCTGCCCCCCCCCCCCCCCCCGGGAAATTGGCTTTGTGAACTAGACAGAAAAAAATAATAAAAATAATAACATTTAAATAGAACAAGCACAGCATCGGGCAGCCTTAATCTTTTTTGTAACTACTAGTACTATTTTACTGCATCATTTTCTCTTATCATAATCCCCAGGTTGCAGAAGGAATGGCTTTTCTAGAACGCAAAAATTATATCCACCGAGATCTGCGAGCTGCAAATATTCTTGTGTCTGAGTCTCTGTGCTGCAAGATAGCTGATTTTGGACTGGCTCGGGTAATAGTGGACAATGAGTACACAGCTAGAGAAGGTACAATAGGGATATAAATATACACCCTCTTCATCTCTACTAAAGTTTTACATACAATACAGTTATATAAAGAAAAAAAAATAAATCAATAATAGCATTAAAGTAGATACCACCAAGTCATAACCAAAATGAAAAAACTCTACAAGGAAGCGGATACCCTTGCCTGAAAATGAGAATTACCCCAACGTTTTGTCGTGTAACATTTATCAAGGTTAATCCAGCAACCCCCCCCCCCTTCCCCTGCCGCAGGCGTGAGTTAATTAAAAGAATTGTTCAGGGTAAAAATAAAAACTGGGTAAATAGATATGTGCAAAATAAAAAAATGTTTCTAATATAGTTAGACAAATAAAGGCTGGACTGACTGGATGTGTAACAGAACAGGACTCCCTGCTTTGCAGCTCACTTAGTTTCCACTGATTGGTTACCAGTCAGTAACCAATCAGTGACTTGAGAGGGGCCACATGGGCCATAAATGTTTTCTTTTGAATCTGAGCTTAATGCTAAGGATCAATTGCAAACTCAATGAACAGTTATGTCCCATGTGGCCCCCCCTTCAAGTTGCTGACTGGGGGGAATTCACAAAAGTGTCGGTAAAAAAAGTGACCCTGAAGTGGCGGTTGACAAACTTGTAAAATGTCGTATGAACGGCAAATTCACAAAGGCAGATGTTACCATCTCTGAATGTCTCGTAAGTCTGACAATTTTCTAAAATGTCGTATATCTTTTCATCGTACAAACGACATTTACCAAGACTTTTTAAACGACAATTTGTCTGACATTTTCATTTTGGAGAGCCTAAAGTGTCTGAAAAATTGTCGGTAAAAAAAATGAGTTTACGAGTAATTCATAAAAATGTCGGGAAAAGTGGCGCCGAAAAAACCACGCCCACTTTTAACGACACTAATTCAAAAGTGTCGCACATGTCTGAAAAGTGGCGGAGAAATGCTCTGTGAATTTGTCGGCTGTTGCTACGACACTTTCTACGACATTTTAAAGACATTTTTTCGTTCCCGACACTTTTGTGAATTCCCCCCACTGAGTTAGAGAGCTGAAAAGCAAGAAGTTGGGTTTTGGCTATTAGATTAGATATTGGGTCACTCCAGCCTTTATACATTACATTTTTGGCTAACTATATTAGAATGTTTTTTATTTTGCACAGCCTATTTACCCAATTTTTATTTGTACACTGAACTGTTCCTTTAAAGAAGACAATGGGGGGAATTCACAAAAGTGTCGGTAAAATAAGTCACCCAGAAGTGGCGGTCGACAAATTTGTAAAATGTCGTACGAACGGCAAATTCACAAAGGCAGATGTTACCATCTCTGAATGTCTCGTAAGTCTGTCAATTTTCTAAAATGTCGTATATCTTTTCATCGTACAAACGACATTTACCAAGACTTTTTAAAAGACAATGGGGGGAATTCACAAAAGTGTCGGGAACGAAAAAATGTCTTTAAAATGTCATAGAAGTGTAGCAACAGCCGACAAATTCACAGAGCATTTCTCCGCCAATTTTCTGACATGTGCGACACTTTTGAATTAGTGTTGTTAAAAGTGGGCGTGGCTTTTTCGGCGACACTTTTCCCGACATTTTTATGAATCACTCGTAAACTCATTTTTTTTACCGACAATTTTTCAGACACTTTAGGCTCTCCAAAATGAAAATGTCAGACAAATTGTCGTTTAAAAAGTCTTGGTAAATGTCGTTTGTACGATGAAAAGATATACGACATTTTAGAAAATTGTCAGACTTACGAGACATTCAGAGATGGTAACATCTGCCTTTGTGAATTTGCCGTTCATACGACATTTTACAAATTTCTCGACCGCCACTTCTGGGTCACTTATTTTACCGACACTTTTGTGAATTCCCCCCAATTTCTCCACCAGAGCACTCTTCTCCAGGTTGGATTTGGTTGCAGCCCAAATAGCAGACATGTGGGCTGCATGGTCATCAGCGGCCGGAACATCGGACAACACAAAGTCTTGTGGGAAGGCTTGAGGATGTTGACCATACACCGACATAAATGGGGACCTTCCAGTGGAAGTGTGGCAGCCATTGTTATGAGCAAATTCCGCCCACGGGAGGAGATCAGACCAATCATCTTGACAAAGGGAAACGTGGTTTCTCAAGAACTGTTCCAAGGCTTGGTTCACTCGCTCAGCCGCTCCATTCGTCTGGGGATGATAAGCTGAGGAGAACTGAAGATTAATACCCAGATCTTTGCACAGGGAACGCCAGAACTTTGCAGTGAATTGGGACCCTCTGTCAGAAACGATCTCGGCCGGGAAGCCATGCAGGCGAAAAATGAACTGGATGAACAACTGTGACAACTCCACTGCAAATGGAAGCTTCCGTAGAGGGATGAAGTGGGCCATCTTGCTGAAGCGGTCAATGACAACCCAGATCACGGTGTTCCCACTGGAGGAAGCTCAACAATGAAGTCCATTGCCAAATGCGTCCAAGGACGAGAGGGAACAGGCAACGGTTGTAGTAACCCGCTAGGGCGAGAATGGCTAGACTTGGAAGTGGCACAAACGGTACAAGCAGCAACAAAGTCTTTGACATCTTTACACATAGTCGGCCACCAGACTAGACGTCGTAAAAGTTCAAGAGTCCTAGCAGGACCAGGATGTCCCGCCTGCTTGGAACTATGAGTCTGTTGCAGGATAGGCAGACGAAGTTCAGGAGGTACGAATGCCATTCCAATGGGAGTATCAGGAGGGGCAGAAGATTGACTAATCAGAATTTGATCAGCAAATTGAGGGTACAAAGAGGCGATGATCTTGACAGGAGGAATAATAGGCTCTAGTCTTTCAGGAATACGATCCACCGGAGTGAAGCTTCGAGACCTTCTGATTCTTGGAGTCAGGGCGAAAAGTCAAGACAAAGTTAAATCGAGAGAAGAAGAGAGACCACCTTGCTTGTCTGGGATTCAGCCTCTTGAGAGATTGGATAAACTCAAGATTTTTATGATCCGTGTAGATCGTGACTGGGATCAAGGAACCTTCAAGGAGGTGACGCCACTCTTCTAAGGCAAGCTTAACAGCCAGGAGTTCTCGATTTCCTACATCATAATTTTGTTCTGCAGGAGAAAACTTCTTAGAGAAATACGCACATGGGTGCAGCTTCCCATCAGAGGGGTGTCTTTGGGACAGAATAGCTCCAGCTCCAACTTCAGAAGCATCTACCTCGATGAAGAAAGGTAACCCCGGATCAGGATGGCGGAGAACCGAAGCAGAAGTGAAGGCATCCTTCAAGGATTGAAAGGCTTCTATAGCAGGCGGAGGCCATGAGCTGGGTTTACCCCCTTTTCGGATGAGGGCCAGGATAGGAGCAATACGAGAAGAGAATCCCTTAATGAATTGCCGGTAGTAATTGGCAAAACCAATGAATCTCTGGATTGCCTTAGTGCTCAGTGGTAGGGGCCACTCTTGGATAGCTGACACTTTCACAGGATCCATCTCGAAACCCTCTGGGGAGATGATATAGCCCAGAAAAGGGATCTTGGACACTTCAAACACACATTTCTCCAGTTTGGCAAAGAGAGAGTTCTTCTTCAAACGAGAGAGTACTTCCTTCACCTGGGAACGATGGCTTGTAAGGTCCTTGGAGAAAATCAGGATGTCATCAAGGTATACGACCACAAACTTTCCCAAGAGATCCCGGAAAATGTAGTTCACGAATTCTTGAAAGACAGCGGGGGCATTGCAGAGACCAAAGGGCATTACGAGGTACTCATAGTGCCCGTCCCGAGTGTTGAATGCTGTCTTCCATTCGTCACCCTCCCGGATGCGGATAAGGTTATACGCCCCACGGAGATCCAACTTAGTGAAGATTTTAGCCCCCTTCAGTTGGTCAAAGAGTTCGGCAATCAAGGGCAAGGGATACCGGTTCTTAACGGTAATTTTATTAAGATCCCGGTAGTCGATGCAAGGACGTAGGCCTCCATCCTTCTTTTCCACGAAGAAGAATCCAGCCCCAGCAGGAGAAGTAGAAGGACGAATAAACCCCCGCTGGAGATTTTCTTGGATATACTGCTTCATGGCAGTGGTCTCCGCTGGAGAGAGAGGATAAGTACGACCTCTAGGGGGCATGGTTCCAGGCAGGAGATCGACAGGACAATCGTATAGTCGATGTGGAGGAAGGAATTCTGCAGACTTCTTACAGAATACATCAGTGAATTCCTTGTAAAAGGGGGGTAGAGTCTTCAGATCCGACAAAGAGATATTCACCCTCTGGAGGGGTTCAGCAGGAAGACAGTGCTGCTGGCAAAATGGGCTCCAACGGGAAATCTGTCCTGCGGTCCAATCAATGGAGGGATTATGCAGGCGCAGCCAAGGGAGACCCAAAACAACTGGAACGGATGGGCAGGAAATAATTAGGAACGAAAGTCTTTCTTTATGCAGCGTCCCAACCTGCACAGGCAATTCCCCAGTCGTCATGGAGATAAATTCAGCCTCCAGGGGTCTGTCGTCAATGGCAGTGACACGGAGAGGAGTATTATGGGAATAAGGGAACTTCCATGTGTTTGGCGAATTGAGCGTCCATGAAGTTCCCAGCAGCTCCAGAGTCAATGAAAGCAGAGCCAACGATAGTCTTAGAGGCTAGGCGAATCTGTAATGGAAGGAGAAACCTGTGAGTGTTCTCTTGAGACTTTGGAGTAGTGCCCCCTACATGAGTTACCCTAGATATACCTCGGGGAACAGAACTCGTGGGCTTCACCGGACAAGAGTTCGCAAAATGAGGCTGTCCGCCACAATACAGACATAAGCCAGCCATTCGTCTACGGAGTCTTTCTTGTTCGGATAGACGAGCCCTTCCAACTTGCATTGGTTCCTCCGGAGGAGAAGGGGAGGCTTGAGTAGCAGGAGTATGCAGAAGGGGTCTCTGGAAGCGAGGTGCCAGCAAAGGCTGAAATCTTTTACAGCGCTCCCTCTCTACTTGATGCCCTCTGAGCCGAGTGTCCACCTTAATAGAAAGTGCGATCAGATCCTCCAGCAGGTCAGGGAACTCCCTGGAGACAAGATCATCTTTAATGCGAATAGACAGACCTTGATAGAATACGGCCTTATAGGCATCGTCATTCCAGGAAGTCTCAGCCATCAAAGTTCTAAAGTCAATAGCATAGTCACTGACACTGCGGTTTCCCTGCCGGAGTTGCAGAAGACGAGAAGGGGCATTAGTGACCCGACCCGGGGCATCAAACACAGTACGAAATGCTTGAAGAAAAGCCTTGGCATCAAAAGTCAGCGGAGAATTCTTCTCCCAAAGAGATGTTGCCCACTCAAGTGGTTTGCCCACCAAACGAGACATCACATACCCCACCTTGGAACGTTCATTGTGGAAGTGCGAGGGTTGGAACTCGAACTGGATCTGGCACTGTGTAGCGAAACCTCTGCAGGCTTGTGGGTCCCCACTGAAGCGAGGAGGAGGCGGAATGCGAGGCTCACTTGACGAGGAACCTGCGGTAGACGAGACGGCCGCCATGGAAGGATTTACCGCAGCTTGGGGAGCAGGGGGCGCTGGAGGCATACGAGAGAGAAGGGTATCGAGTGCCTGCCCTATGCGGTACTGCTGGGCTTCATAATCCTCCATGCGGGATGCCAGTCCGCGGAGCGCTCGTCCAACATCAGGCGTAGCTTCCTCAGTAGGATCCATGGCCCAAGAATAATGTCAGGGAGCCGGGAGCTCCCTCCAGGGAGGTAGTCAGGATCAAGGAGGAAGCCCTCTTGAGGGAACAAGGTCGCGGTGTCCAAGGGGTTAATCCAAAAGAGTAGTCAGAATCCAGGCAAGAGTTCAGGGGCAGGCAGATAACAGCAAGTCCAAAGTCCAGGCAGGGGTCAAGGATATTAATCAGGAACAAGATTAGGAATATCAACACACAGGGAACCCAGGAAATACTTAGAACAAGGTTTCCTATTCTTGGGCGCCATTCTGGTGTCTAAATGGAGTTTTTATTTTGAATTTGGCGCCATTGACGTCCTTGCGCCGACGTCGGCACACTGACGTCATTGCGCCGCCGTCGCTTACCCACGTGGCGGCCATGGGCGCCGCCATTTTGGGAGCGACGCCGGCAGGAGAGGACGCGCCGCCCGGAGCTCCTGGACCTGCTCTGGGCGGCGATCGCAACAATCAGTGATGGTAGGCTATAAATGGAGCCTAAGTGAATGAAAAAAAATGACACCAGTAATTTATTAATTTCATTGTCTTGGTATATGAAATAGTTATGTTATATGATTAAATAATACAATTAGTGTTTCTTCACAGGAGCGAAATTCCCTATTAAATGGACAGCCCCTGAAGCGATAAATTATGGGACTTTTACCATCAAATCAGACGTGTGGTCATTTGGTGTACTGCTGACTGAAATTGTCACTTATGGAAGAATTCCGTACCCAGGTGTGTAAAGTAGAAAGCCACAAATTTTGATGGTAGGGTACAAATTTGGAAGAGCAATTTACTTTTGTATAATATAGGAAGTAAATGTGGGTGTAAAAGTATTTAAAGAGAGAGAAAACATAGAGAGCGTTTGTGCCTTTAATTCTTCCATAAGTAAAATTTCTTGATACTTTCCCCCATTATTGCCATTAAGCCATATAGGAAGGACATAGGTGAATTGAAGTTTTTACAGGGGATTTCAAACAACAAAAAAAGTACACTTTAATGTAATGTGATCACTTACGGGTATGGGACCCGTTATCCAGAATCCTCAGGACCTGGGGTTTTCCAGATAACAGATCTTTCTTTAATTTTGACCTCCATACATTCCGGGGGTTATTTATTAAAGTAAAAAATAACAAAAGTTTTCATGGGGGGGGGGGGGAAAAAGTTTTTCGTGATTTATTAAATCCCGATTGTGTTAAAAGTCTGAATAAAAGATTATTCCAAATCAGACCTGCCAAGTTCATGTAGAAGTCAGTGACAAATGTCCCTAAATTATCCTGATTTGTAATTTTTTTCACATTTTTATTAAGTATTTTTTTCCTGCACAAGAAATTTTCGAGAAATTGTATTGATAAATGGGGGGGAATCTGTGCAGATTTGGTTGGAGTAGTAATTGTAAGAACTTTTTTGATTTTGATAAATGAAAGTCTACTAAAAATTATTTAAACATTAAACAAACCCAATAGGCTTGTTTTGTCTCCAATAAGGATTAATGATATCTTAGTTTGAATCAGGTACAAGGTACAGTTTTATTATTAGAGAAAATTATACAATTTTAAAAAATCTGAATTTTTTTGGATAAAATGCTTATGACCCATTCATTTTTCTTTCTTGTGCCAGGCATGACTAATCCAGAGGTTATAGAAAATCTGGAAAGAGGGTATCGTATGCCTCAGCCAGACAACTGTCCTATGGAATTGTATGAGCTGATGCTTCTCTGTTGGAAGGAAGAGCCTGAGGAAAGACCCACATTTGAATTTCTTCGATCCTTGCTTGAAGATTTCTTCACAGCCACAGAGGGCCCATATCAGTCTCAGCCATAGGAAGGTTATTCTGAAAATGCATGTATGAAAACAAACGGATACCACCTTTAACGGTCATATAAAACCCAGCTCTTATTAGCCCTCAGTAGGAAGCAACCAAAGAAGTAGTTCTGAGCTGGTACTGTTTGATAAGACGGAACCTTAATCCAAATTTGGATTTGGTACTGAAAGGACCAGTAACATCAATTTTTAAAAAAAAAAAAAAAAAAAAAAAACCATTAGTATACTAATTAAAAAAACACCAAGACAAATTAAACTTTAAAATCTCAAAGTCTTTATTAAGAAATATATTAGTTTTTTTTTCATGGTGTTTTTTTTCTTGGTTTTTTTTTTAAAAAAAAAAAAATATTTGATGTTACTGGTCCTTTGGCAGACCAAAGAAATATTTTTCCAACTGTGCCCTTTGAAAACAGCAGGTGACTGTAGGAATCATTTTATGAAATAAAATAACAAACAATATATTAAATGAAAGAACAAAACACCCATAAGCTGCACATTCCAGCTTAGGTTTGAATAACATGTTTCAGTCACTTGTACCGAGTGCCAAACAACGGTGGGCCCTTTATCCCATGACACCAATGCACACACATAATTTGGGATGAGTAGCTTAAATGTAAATTTATTCAGCCATTGATACTGCACACTGAGTCTCATTCACCAGGTGAATATAATGTTCAGATTCTCCACCCATATACATTACGTCATATGCATCAGGATGCCATCATGCCAATAGATAACGGCATTAATACATTTTTGCTCAGGACTGTAAAGATATAACAAACTGTTAAAATAACAAAAGCAATTGAAAATAACATTATCCTCCTCACCTACAATACAAATAGTTTAATGTAAGTAGATGTTTTTATTAAATGAAAACTATACTTAACCAACTTCTGCCTACCTCTAGTGCGGCTTTGCCTGCTCCTCTTCTTCTTTTCAACCGCCCCCCCCGTGCGACGTATTGCGTATGCTAACATGCACGCGCACAGGGGCAGCACGGTTGTCTAGGGCACTAGGTCAGCTTGGTCCGCCCCTGTTATGAATGATAAGTTCCTATAATTTGACACAAGAGAGAGCTGTCCGAATAACCTGCATTATATAGTCAGGTTGAAAAAAGACACACGTCCATCAAGTTCATCCTTTTAACCTGCCTAACTGCTAGTTGATCCAGAAGAAGGCAAAAAAACCCATTTGAAGTCTCTCCAATTTGCCTCAGAGGGGCAAAAAATTCCTTTCTGTCTCCAAGATGGCAATTCGACTAGTCCCTGGATAACAAACCACCTGAACTAATACACATTTTGGATGGAAATTTTAAATGTTTGAAGAAATGGTGACAAACTTTATTATCTGTATCATGTTTGACACTTTTTGTCTTTGTCTGTTATGGCCCTCCCTTTCAGTGGCTTAACTATAGAGGAAGCAGATCCCGCAGACGCAGGGGGGCCCGGGGGCAGTTTTTTCCCATGAGCATTCTAAAACAGGGAAAACTTGTTTTTTTTTTCAAAACACGTCAGTTAATAGTGCTGGTCCAACAGAAGTCTGCACTGAACTCAGTTTTTAAAAGCACAAGCAGATTTATTTCTTTAATTTTGAAATATGACATGGGGCTAGACATATTTTCCATTTCCCAGGTGCCCCAAGTCATGTGACTTGTGCTCTGATAAACTTCAGTCACTCTTTACTGCTTTACCCCAGCAGCCTAACAATTGAACAGAGGGAAGGTAACCAAGATAAAAGCTCCCTGACACAAGATAGCTCCTTGGTACATATGAGAATAGCACTCAATAGTAAAAATCCATGTCCCACTGTGACACATTCAGTTACATTGAGTAGGAGAAACAATAGTCTTTCAGAAAGCAGTTCAATAGTGCAGCACTGGCTCTTTCTGAAAGCACATGACCAGGCAAAATGACCTGAGATGGCTGACTACACACCAATATTACAACTAAAAAAAAACACTTGTTGGGTTAGGAATTAAATTTTACATGGTACAGTGAATTATTTGCAGTGTAAACAGTGTAATTCAGAAATAAAAATACACCATAAAAATCATGACAGTATCCCTTTCCAACCATGTGGTTTCAGGCCATAGGGGAAAATAACCGTACGGATCCCTACATTAATAGAATGTAATTTTTAAAACTCGGATGAATAGAATCAACCGAAACTCGAATCGAATTTGAATTTTTCAGTTTTTTTCTCCAAAAAGACTCATGTCAGGAAGACTACAAACAACTCAAAATTGATCCCTGGACCTCTCTCATTGACTTAAACAGCAATTCTGCAGGTTTTAGGGTTTGAGTTCTTAAATGGACAAAGTATGATAAATCTCGAAAATCTAATTAGAATTTTTCAAAAAACTCAAATTGAATTTGAATAACTCCCTAGTCGAATTTGACAATTTTGACCATAAAAAAAACTCGAAAATTAGAATATCAAATTTATAAATCTGACCCATACAGCTAACAAACACGATTCAGCATTTTTAAATCTCAATAAAACCCATAAAACAGATTTTACCAACAAATGGTAATTTATAAACTGATGTTGTCCTGTGGTATATTTTATGCAAGCAAAACAAGTATCACAGTCGGCAATAACAAAATAGTTAGCACCACAAGTGACCCCTCTGGCCACTATAGTTTGTCCCTCATGATGGTGGTTATAAGAAACCTAATATTAAAAGAAATCTAAAGTAATAGAACACTGAAAATAGCCACTTTAAGTTTATAAAAACCAGATGGCTTGTGGAGGCTAATTTATTAATGGTTGAATTTTAGTGGTTTAGTTTATGAGGTCACAAACTCTTAAATCATGAACGTCATTGAATTTATTATGGTAATAGAAAAAATATTCACAATGCGAAAAGTTATGCCTTTTTACGAACAAATTTTATAAAACTTATAAAATATATAGGTTTTGCAAAACTGGAAGCTGGTTAACGACCACTTGGAAGAAGATTTGATTGTATTGTTTGCTGCAGTGAGTGTAATAAAACTTCTCACTGCAAAAAATGTTACGTTCCAAAAGATTACGAAACCTTCAAGCACTTCTTAAAAGTGGGCAATGCTCAATGAAAATTCGCAAAGTGCAATGAAAAATTTACAATGTAATAACAGTTTAAAGATGAGTATTGCATTGCCAAATGCAAATTTCAGTTCTTATTTGTGCAAATTGTTTTGCTCTTTGCAACTTTTATTACATTTCCCCATTAATGTCCAAATGGATTTAAAGCGGTCCACTAGAATCAATGCAACTCCCACTGACTTCTATAGCACCTCCTCAACTTTTACTTGGTGAAGTACACTTATTAAAGCTCATATTTTTAGAAATATAGGAAAACCATAAATTTTTTCGAGGTTTGTGGAAAAAATTAAATTTGATTGTTAGTAAAAGGGCCCCATAGCAGCAGCTTTAGAGCGGATGTATTGATGTTGCATATCAGATGAGAAACCACTCTGCATATTTCTCTATGCCCCTATCAGTCTTGTGACAACTGGAGGGTATACACAGAACAACTTTCCCCTCTATGTCAGGCCAGATTTCTACTGTAAGTACTCAAATAGCTGTTTATTGTGTCCTGTCAATTATTGCTTAAGGACTTATTGTTCACAAATTTATTGCTTGAAAAAAAAAATGTTTTCCTGAGTGCTAATATCTGAAGGGGGCATAGAAAGAAATGTGGCATGTTTTTAGACATGTTACCTGCTAGCCATTAGCACAAAAGCTCAAAGGCAGAGTTACGCCTCAGTATGAGATCCACTTTACAGCGCCATCTTGTGTCAAATTTAAAAAACTCATGAAAAGGAATGGGACCCTCATTTTCATGATTGTCATCTCAGTTTTGGACAGGTAATATGTATTCATTATCAACTAGGATAATGCAATTGAAGGACATTTCACCAGTGGGTCCTTATGCAGTTTATGGAAGGTCCCTTTAATCCAGCAATCTATTTACAATAAACAATTGTAAAACAAGTAAACCAATTATTGTGTTATGCCACATTTTACATGGGGCCACAAGGAAAAAATGTTTAATATACCCTGATATAATGGTATGGGTCCAGTTGATGTCTGTGTAAATTGGCGTTAAAATGTCTTAATATTGTACACACCCAATATAAAATAAGTGAATGTAAAATTGATAATTGTAATTTACATTCTTTATTTTTTTTCTATTCCAAGATATCAAGGTATGCATGTACTATTAATATGAATAAATTGTTACAACAGTGCCACCTGCTGGTCAGTTTCTGACCAGTCTGACCACCAAGTAGTCAAGGAAGTTGTCAGGAAAAATAAAGAGGCTGCTATGATATTCTTCTGCTTAGGAAAGATTTGAGAAAGGTTTCTAAATTTTTTTCCCTAAACAGAAGAACATCAGAGCAACCTTTTTCTTTCTCAGATCAGCAGAAACACTGACAGGAGAGAAGGAGGAATCTCAGACTGGCTCTCAGTAGTGCACAGTCCATGCTTTCCTTACTTCTCTTGTTCCTGGAAAAGATCTGCCTTACTTTCATTTTGGTTCCAAAACAATCTTCAAAGAGGTCACAAGGTGGAAAGCAAATCCCTTGTGCTGATTGGCAAGGCTGTGGCTACAGTCCAAGCAGCTGCCATGTTTTTTCCCTAAGCAGAAGAACATCAGAGCAGCCTCTTTCTTTCTCCTGACAACATCCTTGACTACTGCCAGATTTGAGAAAAGACAAACTGGTACCTTAAGTCTGTCATGTACTAGAGCTTACACCAGTACGACATACTGTAGGCTTGCAGTGGATATCAGTAAGCAATATTCTTTCAAAGTCTAATGAGAGTCACTTTGGCATTGCTGTATTCACTATTGCCAATAAATGTTGCAGTCTTAAGAGTTTCTTCTTTATTATTTAAAAACTTTTGCAGCATTGGGACACTAATCAAGACATTGCCACCCCAGACGTTATGTGGGAAGCCTCCAAAGTGGTTGCCCAAAGAGCTTTAATTGGTGCAATTGCAGCAACCAGACAGATGAGGAAGCCCACACTCAAATACACACTGTGGCTACCTATCAGACCCTATGCCAGGAACAAAGGTCCCTCAAGCTAGCCCAATCCCAATTGACTAGAAAACAATTATTATTATATACAGATCAAAGGAAATTCCATTGGGGAGATAAGCTGGGAAATAACTGGCGAGACTGATCCTAGCCAGAGATTCACAAAAATTGATACCCCAAGTAACTCTAAGGGACTCTAAAGGTGATCTGACTACTACTCCGCAAGGAATCCTTGATACCTTTGTTGAATTCTTCAAGGATTTAAGGTCAAGGGCCACTTACTCCCAAGACCAATTATCTCAATTCCTTGAGACGATACTGTTCGCCAGACTCACATGAGAAGAGGCAGACTACCTTAACCAATGAATAACAACCCTTGATGTAGCACAGGCAATTTTGGCCCTCCCCTAAAACAAGTGTCCAGGCATTGATGGGTTTCCAGCAGCCTGGTATAACATACAAGGCAACCGTTTCATTCAGCAATTGTTTAAAACCTATGAATTTGCCACCGAACAGGGCTCTTTCCCTCCCTCCTTCAATGAGGCAAGCATAGTGTTAATTGCCAAAGGGAAACAGGAGAGTCTATACCCCTCCTCCAAACAAATCACACCAAAATGTCTCACTGGATGCCACCAACGCATTCAACACTGTGGAATGGCAATATGGGAGATAATGTGGAGGTTTGGATTTGGCCTGAAATTTCTCAGCTGGGTTCAGTTATTATACCTGAAGCCTTTAGCATGCATAAAAGTACATGGTGCTTTACGCCCCCTATCCTTCCCCTTTATCCCTCTGTCCCTAGCCTTCTCTCTTCATCAAAATCCAAGTGTCACTGGGTTCAAACATGGCATGTTAGAGGACAAGCTGGCACTTTATGCAGATGACCTATTACTTTTCCTAGCAGACCCCAGGGAGTACCTACAGACAGCTCTTCTCACTATAGAGAGACTGGGAAAATACTCCGGGCTAACAATAAACAAATCCAAATCGCTGATTCTTCCCCTAGACCCACCACCCTGAATGCCCCCCGACACATGGGGAATCCAGTGGGTATTTAAATTAAAAGGGGTGGTTCACCTTTGAAATAACTTTCTTATTATTTCTTATTCTGAGACAATTTGCAATTGGTTTTTATTTTTTATTATTTAAGGTTTTTGAGTTATTTAGCTTTTTATTCAGCAGCTCTCCAGATTGCAATATTAGCAATGTGGTTGCTATGGTTCAAATTACCCTAGCAACCATGCACTGATTTGAATAAGATCTTGGAATATGAATAGGAGTGGGCCTGAATATAAAAATGAGTAATACAAATTAGCAATAATAATTAATGAGTAGCTTAACAGAGCATTTGCTTTTTAGAAAGGGTCAGCGACGCCCATTTGAAAGCTGCAAAGAGTCAGGAGAAAAAGGCAAATAATTATAAAACTATAAAAAAATAAGTAATCAAAACCAATTGAAAAGTTACTAAGAATTTGCCATTCTATAACACACTAAAAGTTACCTTAAAGTACCACCCCTTTAAGTACCTGGGCATTGTTATCTCACCAGACCTCTCCTCATATACTGCTGACAACATAGATCCAGTCATTGAACAATTCAAGGCAGCATCAATAGTATGGTCTAAGCTCCCCATAACCCTCTGGAGGAGAGTTAAAAATTATTTATTTGCCAGAATTGCTTTATAAATTGCACAGTTCCCCGATATAGGTTCCAGATATTCTGTTTTGCAGGTTCAACTCAATCCCTTCCTCTGGGCCAATAATTTTTTTACGTATTGCATGGTGCTCTCTCAAGGACCGATTGACAAAGGGGGTCTTGCCCTACCCCACCTATGCTTCTACTTCCTGGCAAGCCCGATTCACCACATACATACCTGGTTCCACAACGATATCAAAGACCCTACCCTCCTATTTCTAGCCAGCAGGCTGGGCTCACTAGAGGGCGTGAAGAATGTGCCATATAGGAAACTGACGGATTATGATGACTGCCCATCTACATTATTCACTCGCTTTAGAGCCTGAAAAAAAATCGCTTCTACACTTGCAGGGCATGCACCTACAATACTTCCTCCTTTCCTACCTTTCTGGCGGAACTCCAACTTTCCCCACCTCAAAACCCTCCAAGATTTTTCATGCTAGCCACTGATGGGCCTGAAATTCCTTGGAGATATCTTGATAGCCCAGTCCTTCCCTACTTATCAATTTCTTCTTTACCTCATTAAATTTAGCCCGCTGTCTTTGAACCTCTAGAGAGTAATCCGGATATATGGCAACATTCACGTTTTCAAATGGTAGCTGACCTTTAGAAAGGGCCATGGTAAGAATTTTATCTCTATCCCTTGCGTTTAACACTCTGGCGATGAGGGGCCTAGCTGGGGCTCCTGGAGGTGGAGCTCTCAATGGGGACCCGGTAAGCCCTTTCTATTGAAAACGTGGCCGTGAGGGAGTCTACCCCTAACATATTGATCAGCCATTTTTGCACAAAGTTCTCAGGGGACTCGCCCTCCACTCGTTCCGGGAATCCAAGGAGCCGAATGTTATTACGCCTCAGCCGATTTTCGAGGTCATCTGCTTTGCTTTGCCATGAGTGGACTGCTGTTTGAAGTTCTCTAACTTGGTTCAGTATAGGCCCAGTGTTATCTTCGAGGTCACTGTCCCGTTGCTCAGTCGCGGCAGCTCTTTCCCTTATCCGTTGCATGTCATGTCGGAAAATAGACATTTTGACTTTAATTTCGTCCCCCTTGGTTGTAATCAACCTGGTGCAGGCATCCCGAGCATTTTTAACCTCCGCCAGGAGGTCCGCTAACGACGGCTCCTCCAAGTGTTGCTTCGTCTGGGGCAAGGCCTCGGCACCATGCCTCGACGCCATCTTGTCTATCTTCTCGCACATACCGTTCAAGTCGGATTGCGGCCTCGGATGCTCATCTTTGAGCTTTAGTTAGCACCATAAGTGTTCTCTGCGGCTGGGGTTGCCGTTCTTGCTTATTAGAGTCCATGGTTGCTGCGTCTTAGCTTGTAGGTCTCACAAATTGGAGCCACCGGAGCGGAGCTGAGTTAACGTTCGTCCTTTCACATCAAGCTGGTGGCCACAACCCCTCTAACTTCACTCTTTGATAAATATACCCCTATGTGAGTTCTGGAAAACTTGAATTTGTACTCTGCTTTAAAAGGTGCCATTTATTTACCAAAACTGTACAATTGCTCCTACAGTCATGGCTCTCTGTATTTAAGGAGGTAGAACACATGTAGACTTGCAGGATAATTAATGGACATCTTATATATAGTTCTATTTGAAAGCATGCCAAAGATAAATTGGACAGAAAAATTTGAAGGTTTATTTAACCCAAAAACATACAGAAAAAATGCAACGTTTCCGGCCACCCGGGCCCTTTATCAAGCCTCAGGCTGCTGCCATTTTTCCTAATGAGATTCTGACTCTTGTAGCTGGTGTGGGTCTCCCAGTACAGCACCTGGTACCACAAAAAGTATATGTCCAGGGGTGTACACTCTTTGCTTTTGTTTTTGAAGACAAACCAGGCAGACTGACTATAATGCTATGAAAAAGCTCTAGGGTTTTCAATTGTCCCCACACACGTTAATGAAAGTAAGTAACAAACTATATTTCCTGGTTTGGCCAATCACATATCATGCAATCATGCCAAAGCTTTACAAATGTTTAAGAATATTAAAATAAGGATAATCAAAGACAATTTAAATCTTTCCAAACACTTTAAAGTTAGTAATCCTAAACACATGAATCTTGAGCAGAAGCTGGTTCAGTCCGGCAGTTTATGCTTGTGATTGCTGGCTGGCATACAGTTATAAGAATTTCAGGCAAGGGATTAATGATGACTCAGTTTCCATCTACACAATAATATTTGTGAAATGGGGACAAGGATTTAAATGAAAATTATACCCCCAAACAATACAGGGGTCTATAAAATATATTGCATAAAACAACTCACATATAAAACCATGCTTTGTGTGAATAATAGTTAATAATAATATACTTTTTTTTAGTAGTATGTGCCAATGGGTAATCCTAAATAAAGTTTTAAAATAATGAATAAAATAAATAAAGTTTTTTAAAAAAAATTAAGGGGTGCCTCCTGGGATCCTAACCAAACAAACTACACGTTAGGTCACATGAGCCAATTAACAGACAAGAGTTCTATCTTTTGCTTCCACACTTCTTCCTGTTACAGTTAGAGCTGCAGTATTTCTGGTATTCATAAAATGGGGACTCAAGGGAAAAGATGTAAAAGGACAATATTTACTTAAAGGGACACTGTCATGGGAAAACATGTTTTTTTCAAAACACATCAGTTAATAGTGCTGCTCCAGCAGAATTTCAGTGCAGAATTCTGCTGGAGCATCACTATTAACTGATGTGTTTTGTAAAAAACATGTTTTTCCATGACAGTATGCCTTTAAATATATATTTCAGTTTAGGAAGATTCTTTAAAGGAATAGTTCAGTGTGAAAATAAAAACTGGGTAAATAGATAGTCTGTGCAAAATAAAAAATGTTTCTAATATAGTTAGTTAGCCAAAAATGTAATGTATAAAGGCTGGAGTGAACAAATGTGTAATAAAACAGCCAGAATCCAACTTCCTGCTTTTCAGCTCTATAACTCTGAGTTAGTCAGCGACTTGAAGGGGGGCCACATGGTACATTTCTGTTCAGTGAGTTTGTAATTGATCCTCAGCATTCAGCTCAGATTCAAAAGCAACAGATATGACCCATGTGGCCCCCCCCTCAAGTCTCTCATTGGTTACTGCCTGGTAGCCAGGGTAACCAGTCAGTGTAAACAAAGAGAGCTGAAAAGCAGTTCTGACTGATATGTTACACATAAAATCACTCCAGCCTTTATACATTACATTTTTTGCTAACTAACTATATTAGAAACATTTTTTATTTTGCACAGCCTATTTATTTATCCAGTTTTTATTTTCACACTGAACTATTCCTTTAAAATGCTGTTGATGACGTAAACTATCTGTTGCTTAAATATATATTCTGGGGGTATGTTTACCTTTAAATGCAAATAACAGACTATTTCACATTTAAAACAAGTTTATTGTGCAAAACATGGAAAAGAATTCTTGACACTTGCAGTTCAATTAGGGATGCACCGAATCCAGGATTCGGTTCGGGATTCGGCCTTTTTCAGCAGGATTCGGATTCGGCCGAATCCTTCTACCCGGCCGAACCGAATCCTAATTTGCATATGCAAATTAGGAGCGGCAAGGGAAATTGCGTGACTTTTTGTCAGAGAACAAGGAAGTAAAAAATGTTTTCCCCTTTCTGCCCCTAATTTGCATATGCAAATTAGGGTTCGGATTCGGTTCGGTATTCGGCCGAATCTTTCACGAAGGATTCGGGGGTTCGGCCGAATCCAAAAAAGTGGATTCGGTGCATCCCTAAGTTCAATATTAAAAACTGGAACCCACCAGTGCCAATATTAACTGAAGATCAGCATCAGTAAGCAGAATGCCTTATGCTCGATGCAGGTCCAGGTTTAGAAGTGTCACAGTAATTATACATATTATTTTAAAATATATATTTAAAATAAATTCAGTATTTAAAAGGTTTGTCTTGGTTGGGGCACTTCCAGTTTTTTAAGATTCAATTGATATAAACCTTTAAATGCTGGCAGAATAATGGAATTGAAGCTCAGCCGCTTCAATATTTCCAATCTAAAATATGAAATCCAGTTCATGCTGCATGTATAGGCTTTTAGCTTCCTTCCCTTAAACAAATGGACTACTGGGTTGATATTTAAAGGGGAACTATCGCAAAAATTAAAATCTAATATCAGCTTCAGCATACTGAAATTAGAAACTTTGTAAATCTGAAATAATCAAGTTTAAGTTCACTATCCCTCTCTCAGCATCTGTTTCTCTTCATTCTGTCTTCATGCAGCAATTGGGTGTCTGTGTTCATTGACAGTTAGATGCAATATATCTTATAGGGGTGAGCTTCCTTTCCTAGCAGATGAATTAGAGCTCACTCAAATAACTGATTTCTGTACAAACAAAATGCCTGCATTTTGTTGCACAAAATCCACAAGTAGAGAGACAGGATTTTTGTTGATTTTAATACATCTTGTAGGCAAAATGAGCCCACCTATAAGATATATTGGATTGTCAATGATTATCTGACACCCAACTCCTGCATGAAGAGAGAATGAAGAGAAACAGATGCTGAGAGAGGAATAGTGAAGATAACTTGATCATTTCAGAAACGGTACAGAATTTTTAATTGATTGCATTTAGAAAGTTTCTTATTTTAGTATGCTGAAGCTTTTTTTTTCTGCGATAGTTCCCCTTTAACATTTTGTTTGTTCTTTGAATTGAAGACAGTAGTGCAGTAAAGTATTTTTCAAGTTCTGTATAATTTAAATACAATTAACAAGAAAGTGTTCTCTGTCACAATATCGTTGTTGGAGGCAGAGATAAACTATACCATGGAAGATTTCTGGTACATTTTCCCTCATGGCTTGATTTGAGATGGAACTATTTCCAGGCACTTATGATGTAGATCACACAAAATAATTGATCCGGGATGCAACAGTTTTGCAGCCTGTGGATGAGAAAACCTTTTCATCTTCTGGGAAATAAACAATGCTGTCTGTTATACTGTTAACAAGCACCTCTTCAGGTTCCAAACCTTGCTGCACCATCTCAGTCCGTACACATTGTCGCACATGGCTTGGCCTCAGTGGTAAAAATGGCACTATCACATCAATGAGATGCTGACTGATGATCTGGGACTGCCAGAAGCCATCTGACACAAAAAAATAAATGAAAGAAAAAATTAAGAAGAATATTTGGAGCACAAAACACAAATACACATATATATGTTTGCATTTAGGATGAACAACCCCTTTAAGAAAGCCATTTTCGACACTGCGCCTTAACTTAAATGTTTCAAGACTATAAATTTCTGCTTCAACTGATCAGTCTATCCATATGTTCATATACTCTACAGGAGAGCCCATTCCTACAGGTAATGCATAGGCAATAGCCAGCACTGTACTGTAGGAGGCATGCAGTTGTCAACATGTGAGCATCTCCTGATACCCCTAGCATGTATGTCATTCCAACAAAGAGGCTAGGGAGCACCACTGAGCACATGATGCAAGGAGAGGGCTGAACTTACACAGTGCATGAGTGAAATACAAGGCTGCAAGTAGCCTGTGTAATTTTGTAGTGTAATGTGTACTGTAAACAGAATTACAGCACCTAATGCACACACAGGAAAGAACTAGATCTAGAATGAGGATGGGCATATTACTGGGTAACAATTCCACTTATCAAGCTCTACTAGAACATAGCAGTCATTAAGGAGAATGCTAGCTATATAAATATAAAGGTTTGCTTCAATGTAAATGTGCAGTTATACATCCATAACTTTGCTTCCGCCAACCCAAGAAGTGTGCTAGATATATCACTGACAGTTACAGCATTGCATCTCTATGTACAAGCTTCTTGAAATTTACTATAAGTATATCTTTAATAAAAACATATTACTTTGGGTGCACTATGTACTCACGTTTAGGATTGGAAAACACTGCTTTCGAAATAGCAGATTCTAGATGATGTAGGCGAATATCCTCCCTGTCCTTTCGCTGCCTCCAAAAGTCTAATGCAACTTCATTAATATCGTCTCCCCCAGCATTGCTATAGAAGCACAAAAAAAATTGTCCTAGTGAAATGTGTGCTTTTTATGTTGAAAAGCGGTTTTAGGGCAACCAAAATAAACTATAGGTCATAAGTCTGCCTGCTGCAAAATGGAAAAAAAGCAGGCAGCACTGAACTTCATGTGATTCTCAGTAACTTTGGCCTAGTAAGTGAAGCTGTTGTAGCTGCAAGGGAAGACAATTTAGAAAATCGCCAGTACAGTTTTAATGCATTTTTGCAAATTGTGTGTCAAATAAATGCCAGATGTTTTGTCAACAGTGCTGGTGACAATTTAGCACAGGCAATAAAATGCCCCTTGAGTGCTAACCCTAAGCCAGTTCAATGAACCCTGTTAAGAACAGATTGGTATGGTATTTCTTTGTCAGAAGACAATGGTCCTAATTCTGACAATTACATAACTGGACTCTAATTTAGTGCAAAAGTGCAAATTTAATATACATTTAAACATTTTTTTGTGTTGCCTGTTATTATAGTTACAGTTTGTGAAATTTACATAGAGGTTTTTTTAACCAGTTGGCCACAAGCTTGATACTATTTCTACCTTATGAAGAGGAAGATTGCTTTTCTGTAGTTTGAGCCATAAACTATCCATGATGTGCCAAGAAAAGGGACAATGGCATCGATCAAGCCAGAATGCATTTTATCCATCTCCTCAAATACAAAAAGAGAACGACAACATGCAGTGAGGTTCCCCTGGATCCACCCTTTTAGATCTGCCTAAGGAAGCAAACAATAGAATGGATAAAAGTTAAAAAACAAAAGCAAAACAAAGAGGGTATTACCAAGCGCCTATAGCTTTAAGCTTTCTTACATAAACTGCATGGTTTCTTGGTATATGGGATATTTTGTGGGTTTTCTGTGCTAAAAAAAACTGATCAGTTCAGGCTAAACAATGCCACTGATAGTATTGCCCTTCATGCTATGAGCTTTGTGGTGCTCTCAAGAACCATCAAAATGCCTTTATCTCTTAATATCACTTTGCCATTCAAAGGAATAAAAAATAACGGTCTACAATACATGCTAGCAGCAACAGGTGTGGACTGTCAAAGAATGGCTGACGGTGCTTCAGCATTAGGGTAGAACGCCACGGGCAATTTCAGCGCGATCAGAAGTGCTGCGCAAAAACGATGTAGTCAAGTCAGATGCGATAGAAATAAGGTAAGTAATAGCATTGTCGGATGGTGTTGCAGCGTTGATCCGACGCAACATGACTGTCAGATGCAGACGCTGCATCCGACAGTCGTGTTGCGTCAGATCAACGCTGCGACTTCATCTGACATTTCAATCTCTTACCTTATTTCCGTCGCACCCGATGTTATGCATGCGTTTTTTCACAGTGCTTAGGATCACGCCGAATTCGCCTGTGGAGTTCTACCTTTAAACTGTTCCTGGCCAACATATGCTAAAAGTATTTTCTTATTTATTTATTTAAAGGAGAAGGAAAGATTTAAAGTAACTAAGCTTTATCAGAAAGGTCTATATGAATACACCAGTAAACCCTCAAAGTAATGCTGCTCTGTCAAAAGAAACACCACATTTCTTTCCTTCTATTGTGTATACATGGGCTTCTGTATCAGACTTCCTTCTTTCAGCTTAAACCTCCAGGGCTAGGACTTCAGCATGCTCAGTTTGCTCCTCTCCCCCTCCATGCTCAGTTTGCTCCTCTCCCCCTCCCTTCCTCTCTCACAGCAGTAATTCAAGAGCGAGCAGGGAGAGACTCACGCAGGAAGTGATGTCACACCAAGCTAATATGGCAGCAGCTATGCTAAACAAACAGAGAGAGAGCTTCTAGTGTGGTTTATTCAGGTATGGTAAAGCATTCTACAAAATAAATATACTGTTCTAGCTTTCACTATTGTGGCTGATCTATTGGCAATAAACTACCTCGGTAGATTTCCTTCTCCTTTAAACTTGAATTTCATTTGGAGAACCTCACCCATAAAGATGCCCTACCAAGTCTCTCATTGATTCCCATTCAATGAATTATCTGGTGCCATTGGACTAAAGGGCTGACCCCATGCTACGCCTTGATCAAATCAGTCTACTCATACTACACAATACTATATGAAGTGTTACAAAATCTGATCCAGCATGTTGCAATGTCAAATCCTATTACATAAAATCTATTTTTTAAAGGTTCAGGTTCCATAGAAGATAAGCTCTGTAGAATATAATGGTGTTGTGCAGAGCTTATCTGTTATCCTGTATTTAACCTGTACCATTTAGCACTATTTCAGTTGCCTCCATTGCTACACAGCAGATTGGCTGTATACGCAATAGAAGTGATTCTGAAGGAAACAGGTTAGTTATACCAGTGCAGGGCAACAGCACATTATACTTTACACCACATTCATTTGTTGGTGATAATGTTCTTTTTAGTCTATTTGGTTAAATGTTTTAAAGAAAAGCTCATAACAATGGTATTCTAGATGACACATTCCACAGAATTACTCTTTTAACCTTGTACTGTTCTAAATTCTGGACACGAGGGAAATGTAGGACTGGAGAGAAGAAATGTACAAAGCGACTCTGGCTTCCTTCCTTGAAAAGATGTTTCACTAGAAGAGAGCTCACAAACGTTTTCCCAGTCCCACTCCAGCCATGAAGGGACAACACCAGGGGCTTGCTGGGGTTATCATTTTCTATATATTCTTTCACAGACTTAAAGAGAAGCTCCTGGGCTAAATGCTGGCCAAAAACATTGCGAGCAAGATCACAGTCCACTGCTGAGGATTCAAGAAGAACAAGGTTAGTTTCATACAGGAGTAAATGCCCCAAATTATATTCCCGTTAGCAAATGAATATTTGTTTTTGAAAACTAAGTTTTCCACAAATATTTAAAACCTATGCTGGTCCTGACAACCAGACAGATATTCATTTTAATAGCAATAACATTTACAAATACATGTAACTACCTTAAACATATTTAGGTGATGTATATTGGAAAAATGTTTAGAATTCAATTTTATTTAACTGTGCACAAAAACTGTTTTGGGTGAAAGACCCCCTTTAAAAGGTGAAAAAATCTCCACTACATACCAAACAAAACTCATAAAAATTCAGAATAGACAATTGTTTAAAGGGACAGTATGCCCCTTGCTCAACATAAGTTCATCAATTAGGACTTATGCCAAGCAAACCTTTGGTGTCTTTAATCACAATAAAATGTATGTTTTTTGTTATTTCTTCTAAATCTCTACCGTGCAAGAACCAAAAATAGCCTCAGGTCCAGTGTAGCTCAAGACATAACAAAAACCATAGATATTTTTATGTTGCATGCAATGACATTTTTGCTCTAGTGAAACATGAAGCATTTAACACAGAAATGACATTATTAATGAATCTATTAATGAAAGCAAAGTTCTTTCCGGTATCTGAAGACCAAACTTCCAACTGTCAGGAAGTGGCTGACAGAGAGTAAACAACTAAAAGGTCGGATCTAAAATCATGATTGCATGTTGTACTTCTGTTACTAATGCTGCCTGTGCTTGGAAGCACAGCAGCCATATACACTTATGTATTGTGTACTAATTCTAATGCTGTAGGTTCTGCTTCCAAAACTATTTTTTTTTTCAATCCGGCACAGGTCCTTACAGATCTAGACTGAGAATAACAGACCCACCCAATAAGTGGTGACTGTCTATGGACTTACAGCAACCCACAGATTGGCAGCCTGGGCTTTAGTCCTGAATTCTGTTGCATGCCACGATTCAAGCATGCATTTCTTGTGTAAATTAAACACTATGTGCCCGTCACCTGACTCGCTCCAGTCAGACACCGTAAAAAAAGTGATTTAAACACAACTCGGCTGCGCACGCGCGTACCTGGTTGCGCGCGGTTACGAACGCGCGTCCTCGGTTACGCACTGCTGCGGAAAGGCCGGGTTGTCTATAGCGCCCGACTGGCCTGGCACTGATTATGGTTGTACTGCTGAAGCTGTGACAGTGTTACCCAGTGGTAGGCTGTAGTGCTGAGAGCTACTACTTACCGTCTATGTCAGCTCTGAAGCCGCACTCGTACAAGTTGTATAAGCTTAATGGCAGTGATGATAAGAGCTCCCAAGCGCTGCTGGAACCCGGAACCAGAAGTAGCGTGACAACCAGCCACCAGCGCTCCGCCATTATTAGCGGCTAACATCGTCAGAAGCGCCCACTAACTACAGCTGTCTTGTCTGCCAGCCAAGAGAAGCTATATATGTCAGAGAGTATTCTCCAGCAATCCGCAGCCTAACCCGAAAGCAATAGTAAGTTTGTTCAAAATAAGCCCCGCCCCACGTTGATGATGCGCCCTGTAGCAGGGCAGCCCTACGCAGCTAGGATGAAAGGGAGAAGCGCTCTCTTTACGTCATCGCTGGGCGGGTGACGCCGTGATTGGACGGGCCTGGTAAGCACGTATACTGTCGCCGCGCCGGCAAAGTCGTAGTAGGTCCAAGCCGCCTAAGGAAAATGGCGCTGAGTCAAGGAACAAAGAAGAAAGTGTGCTATTACTATGATGGTGAGAAAGGGGAATGAGGGCGACTACGTGTGTCGAGTTATACACCTTAATTGGGAAGTAGGTTTGGAAGGAAGCGAAAAAGAGTTGGGTGCGTTGAGAAACGCAGTAGAGGGCAGATAAAATGGTTTTTAGTGTTGCAACTCTGCGCGTGGGAAGCTGTGCTCTTCATTTGCTGAAGGAACTTAAACGTGTGGCTCCTCTGCTGATTGTCCGGTGCTTTGCGCGCAAAAAGCCACCGTCAGAAGCTCTGGAGGGGATGCTGGGGATTTAGCTGTAAGAACACATAGAGCCTGAGTTGGGGAACTAAACAAAAGTCATTTCTGGCATGGCGATGAAAGAACACTGGCAAGTGTAGATACACGACAATTGACAATGTGTAACTACAGTAGGTGTAAAAGTGCAGCCCTTCCGCTCATGATAAACTGCGACTCCGACCAGGACATGCGAATGGCCGCATGGTTCCCCTATTAAAGGAACAGTAACGCCAAAAAAATGAAAGCATTCTAAAATAATCAAAATATAATGTACTGGTGCATTTTCTTCAGAACCTCTATTATAGTTAGGGTTGCCACCTTTTCTGGGAAAAAAAAAATACCGGCTTTCCTAAATAGTTATCTTTTTTCTCCTATTAATAATATTGGAATCAGCCATCTTTTACCAGCCAAGCCTGTTAAATACCGGCTAGGTGGCAACCCGAACTATAAAATAGCGGCTAGGTGGCAACCCTAACTATAGTTAAAATAAAAAAAAAAGCTGCTGTGTAGCCATGAGGCAGCCATTTAATGCTTAAAAAGGAGAAAAGGCATAGGATACACAGCCGATAACATAAGCTCTATAGTATACAATGGGATTCTTCAGAAAGTATCTATCTACTGTGTATCCTTCGCTTAAATGGCTGTCTGCATAGCAACACAGCAGCTTGTTTATATAAACTATAGTTGTGTTTCTGAAGCAAGCACACACCGATTTTACCAGTACAGGGCAGCAGTACATAATATTGTCCATCCTTTAAAATATTTCATCATACTTTCATCATTTTTTGGTGTTACTGTTTCTTTAATGGCCCATCTGCTGAAGCAAGCATGTCCAAATTGTGATGCCCTGGCTGTTGATGATCCAAAACTCCAGGCTATGACAAGAACTGCTAAAGGCCCTCAAGCCATCCTAATTAGAATTTGCTCTAGTAGTGACTCCTGGGGGGCTGTTTATCAAACGAGTAAATACCAACAAAATACTAGAAAAAAACACGATTTCTAGAATGTATTTTTATGATCAAGCTGCCCCTTTGTACAGCAAGACTCTCTTGTGTATAGTTATTGCATATGTGATGTGCCATAAGAATGCAGATCTGTGGTGTTTGAGATGCCATAAAGCAGTTGTTTACCTTCCAAACACTTTTTCATTTCAGTTGTTTTTAGATTGTTCCCCAGAAATAGACTTTTTTCAATTACTTTCCATTATTTATTTTTTACTGTTTTTCCAAAATCTAAGTTTAAAGTTCAATGTAAATGTCTCTGGTGTTTGAGTCTGGCAGCTCAGTAATTCAGGTGCAGAATCTAAACTTATAATTTTGCAACATTTAGTTGATACATTTCTCAGCAGCATGTCTGGAGTATTAGCAACTATTGTATCCATTCTAACAGCTGCCTGTAATGAAACCCAGAGATTCCGCTCAGCAGGGACAAAGACAGTATCAACAAAATGTATCCATTTATAACAGTTTAGAACAGTGATCCCCAACCAGTAGCTCGTGAGCAACATGTTGCTCTCCATCCCCTTGGATGTTGCTCCCAGTGGCCTCACACCATTTTTGAATTCCTGGCTTGTAGGCAAGTTTTTGTTGCATAAAATCCAGGTGTACTGCAAACAGAGTCTCTTGTAGATTGACAGTTCACATAAGGGCTACCAAATGGGCAATCACAGTCCTTCTTTGGCAACCCAAGAACATTTTTCATGCTAGCGTTGCTCCCCAACTCCTTTTACTTTTGAATGTTGCTCACGGGTTCAAAAGGTTGGGGATCCCTGGTTTAGAAGGTCGACAACCCCCCCCCACTCCCAGGAGGTGAAAATAGACTCTTGACACTTAAATATTAGAAAAACAGTTACACATAGTAAGTCATTGGAAAAAGTCAATATTTCTGGTGATATATCTGAAAATAACTAGTTTTTGAAGATGAACCACCCCTTTAAAGGCAATCTTCCATCAATATTGCCAAAAAAAGGCTGTAATTACGAGAAGTTTCTGTTTCTCAGTAGCCCCCAAAGAACTGAATTCAGGGTTTTCTCTGGCTGTTTCCTGTTCTGTGCCACACAAAGCTGTTGGTGAGGCTAAGCTGCATCTGCTACAAGAGTTTCTGAATGAATAGGTATTGTTTATAGCAGCTATTCATTTATATTGGCTGTCGCAAAGACAACAGGGTTCCTTATGGCAGCTTTACTTTAAGGCCCAGTCTCTTTGGAGGAGCGCAGGATGTACAGCTGCAGGGCAGTTATGGGTAGACTGATTGATTTGACTGACAGGTTGATTTGTTTGTGGCTAAAGAGCCAGTAATGTGATTTTCTTTCTTTTGTTTAAAGCTTATTGTATAGCACCTTCAAATACAGTATTTCTTACAGGCAGCAGTCTTTTATTTTAACCAATAGGATTTCATTCTGTAGGAGTGGCAAAGCCTTGCACTCAAACGCTATAACCACTCAATATAAGGCTAGGGCCACACAACACAGATTCTCTACAGGCAGAGAATTCACTGTCCCACTGCTCTTCTTCTCCTCTGTTGAACTGCAGACCTGCTGGATTTCATTGCAAATTCGTAAAATCACCCCATCTGGTCCTAGCCTTAAACTTCTTTTCTGTTAGGAGCTATGTCTGCCTAGTGGCCTTCTTGGAGGTTAATGGTCACTTGCATGGCTGTATAAACTATATTAGAGAGCCTGAAGCATGTTTTAATTTTGTATTTGCTGAAAAGGGCCCCTTAGGAGCCAATATGTGCAGCAAGTTTCAAAGTATATAAATGGAGTGTGAAACTCAAAGGGGGGAATTCACAAAAGTGTCAGTAAAAAAAGTGACCCAGAAGTGGCGGTCGACAAATTTGTAAAATGTCGTATGAACGGCAAATTCACAAAGGCAGATGTTACTATCTCTGAATGTCTCGTAAGTCTGACAATTTTCTAAAATGTCGTATATCTTTTCATCGTACAAACGACATTTACCAAGACTTTTTAAACGACAATTTGTCTGACATTTTCATTTTGGAGAGCCTAAAGTGTCTGAAAAATTGTCGGTAAAAAAAATGAGTTTACGAGTAATTCATAAAAATGTCGGGAAAAGTGGCGCAGAAAAAACCACGCCCACTTTTAACGACACTAATTCAAAAGTGTCGCATATGTCTGAAAATTGGCGGAGAAATGCTCTGTGAATTTGTCGGCTGTTGCTATGACACTTTCTACGACATTTTAAAGACATTTTTTCGTTCCCGACACTTTTGTGAATTCCCCCCAAAGTGTTTTGTTAAATGACCCATTCACCCAATGGATGATGGCCTCTCTCTATGCAGGTCATCACGGGCCCCTAAAGCTCTGCTTGTTTTGTGGCCTGGTTCAAATTTACAGGCATGTTTACATGGTCAACCATAAATAGCAGCAATCAGGCACTCAAAGGATTCCAGGATGGGCCACCATAAGTTAAAAAAAAAAAAAAAAAAAAAAAAGTGTTTTTTTCAAAGCTTCAGTAATACATGTTGTCTTTGGGACACAAGATGCTTAGTGTGGATAGAAGTGTTGAATATTGTATTATAGCTATAAATATTTTTTTACTTGTTTGTGGCCCTTTGTGGTATTCTTTGTGGACCAGATTGCCCATGTTGTTGCTATTTATGGTTAGCCACTCCCTATGCTGAGAGGGTTCAGGCCTATTGCACATGGACCACGGTTTCTACATGGCCAGTGCTTGTACATTTTTGGTCTTTTGATTGCTCCTCTCTTTATCTGGTTAACATTCATACAGTTGCACTGTCTACTGGCTTAATGGATATTTTTGTGTCTTTACCTTCGGCACAAATGGATTTACCTATTTATCTCTCAGGCTCTTTTCTTTTTTTCTGCTCTCTCCCAGGCACAGTTCTTGGGAGTCAGGGAGCACAAGTTAACACATGGGAAGGTCCCTGATGCTTTTAATGCAGAGTTTTCAAACTTCACACGCATAGCTGCACTTCTATTTTATATGATCAGCATATGGAGTGGCTTGTATTTGGTTAAATGGTACAATTATTAATAGATCAGTCACCCCATCCTTTAAGACTTCTATTACTTTATTTCTTATGTGTTTATAAGGTTTATATTTCCATTTTGTCATCCTTTGCCACTATGCCAGAGGCTGTTCTGCCAAGGCTGTGTTCCACACACGCACACACCCCTTACAATATATATTTTCCCTCTCTTCTTAAATCAGTTCTGTAAAATGTTAATACTTGTCTTTATTAATAATACTGCAGGAAGGGGTTTAGGCTACTGGGACCACTTGAACTGCATTGTAACACATGCCTTTCTTTTATTTTTTTGCAGGTGATGTTGGAAACTATTATTATGGACAGGGGCACCCAATGAAACCTCATAGAATTCGCATGACACACAACCTGCTGCTCAACTATGGACTTTACCGGAAAATGGAGATCTATGTGAGAATGAGGGAAATGGTGTTCAGTGTGGAAAACGGGTTCTAAAGGGGCATTGAATATTTTATAAATAGATTAACCGTGTAAGAGAAATGAATAGATATTCAATTTGGGTAATGCACACATCACAGTAATGTATTTAACAGTGTGATGTCTCAGCAATAGTATTGTCATGTCATTAATCAGTGGGAAATATACAAGAATGTTATGGCGGCAGATGTAGCCTAAAACACTTTACCTACATGTTGGACTGATGCCCTGTCTTCCATGCTTTTCGGCAATTCAGGGGATAACCATTTTCCGCATTTGTTGCGTGCACTTTAATTTAAAATAGGTTTGGGGAAAATTAAAAACAAAAAACCTCTGCTAATAATCCTTTTGGAGAAAGTAAACTGAATTTTTTTCATAAAGTTCATGTTACTTTGGACAAGGTTGTACGTAGAAATCTTGTTGAAATGGCAAGTGAAAATACTTTATATACAATCATTTATTCATTAAATCTGGCAACAAATAATATAGAAAACTGTTACTTGCCATGGCACACTTTCAAGCTTGGTTATACATTTGACTCCTGTTCATCAGAATATAATAACAAAACAAATTAATTTAAATCTCCCACCTGTTCTGTCCAACATAGGTGCATCCACTGAAGAACAGGCACTCATACTTTAGAGATGGTTGTACATGTTCTTTTTATTCCTCACTTTGTTTTACCACAGAGACCACACAAAGCCAGTGCAGAGGAGATGACAAAGTATCACAGTGATGATTATATCAAATTCCTGCGCTCCATACGACCAGACAATATGTCTGAATACAGTAAACAGATGCAGAGATGTGAGTCAAGTGAAAACCAAACTAGTTTTTCTTCCCTTTTCCTGGATTGCACATACTGAGCATGTTTTTATCCCCCCCCTTCTCAACCCCCTCCAGTTAATGTTGGTGAGGACTGTCCTGTGTTTGATGGCCTATTTGAGTTCTGCCAGCTCTCTACAGGAGGCTCTGTAGGTGAGTACAAAAACATGACTTATAACAATTAATTTTAAATTGATAGTATTTACTTAATAATCTCTGATTGGATATATATAAAAGCCAAAGAAAGAAATTGGCTTTAATACTGTAATGTATAACCTGTTGGTGTCCCCAAAGCGTTTTAATAGTGGGCAACGTAACCGGTTGTATTGTCATTTGTCATGAAAAATGTTCTTGTAGATGATCATTTTTGAGATTCTTTGAGATTCAATTCAGTTTCAAACTGTAGCACAAATTAAACTTGAGTGTTCAGTTGCAATTCTGTGGGGGATATGTTTTTTTTCCATTGTTTGCTTGGGGGACACAGAGACAGTGGGGTATAGCTGCTACCAAAATTATAGAAAACTTTTTGCCACAAACCGTATTTGTCAGTGGTAGCTCAATCCAACAGTGATCTGGGTTTGCCACATCCAGAAAGGCGATATCATATGGAAAATGAAGATTTCACTGGAGAGCTTGTAAGTGAAACCGTGAAGATTCTTTATTCAAGATGCATTAAAGTGCTTTAATGCATCTTGAATAAAGAATCTTCACTGTTTCACTTACAAGCTCTCCAGTGAAATCTTCATTTTCCATATGATATAGCTGCTACCACTAGGAGGCAGGACACAACTAGGCGTTAAGAGTTAGCTCCTCCTCCACTGACTAAACACCTGCTCACAGCCGAGCAGGGGACATGCAGGAGATTAGTACCGCAATCTAAAAGGACGCAATATCCACTACATGCGGCACATATGAAAATTGGAACCCATTTTTCATTGCGTTTTATGGCGCAAAGCATCACGAGGGCTACACTTTGTGCGACAGGAAGTGACTTCATCCGAACATCTGGTTAGCCGCATAGGCCACGGAGCACAAACAGGTAGGAGACATGAGACAGAGAGCCCAGTCACTACTGCAGCCCCGTTCTCCTTTCACACCCCGTCTCCTTCTCCTGCGCTCCTACCAGCACAGTCCCTCAGATTCATCATTGCAGCAATGGAACCAAGTTAATTCCTAGCCTCATTGGACGTCAGACGCGTACCTGTATGTGCCGATATTCCCACCCCATCAGAGGTACTTACGGTTCGTAAGTAAGTTCCACAACCAACACTTCAAGTTAAAGGACCAGTAACATCAAATTTTTTTTTCAAAAATTCGTTAGTACACAACGAAAAAATAACACCAACACAAATTAAAATTTAAAATAGCAAAGCCTTTATTGAGAAATAACTTACAGAAATTCCACTTCCTGTCCTCTTCAGAAACGGCGAATGGGCGACCATCCATCCTGCAGCGCTTGATTTCTCCTCCTGGCTATTCACTGACAGTGTGTCCTCTGCCCCGATCGCCTTCTCCAGCTCTTCTTGAACTTTACTCAGCTCAAAAACATCGGGTGCCAGAACGGCAGAAGATCTGTGGCAAGGTGCTGTTGCTAATGAGCGGGATACTAAATGCCGGTTACACTGTCTGCGGTGCAAATGGTGCAGGCGCATGGATGCGCTGCCCTACTAAACCCATACTATACCAGCTGTGTCTCGCAGCGCATCCATTCCAGCCTGGTCGAGCCATATAAATCCATGGCTTTGCGGAACAGTTGTGTACGGTCGCTGGTACATGCCTCGCAATATGTGCGTCTCCTCCAGTGCGCGCAATTGCGCTGCCCTACTAAACCCCTTCTATACCAGCTGTGTCTCGCCCCGGGCATCCCTCAAACTAAATTGCAAGTACTGTTTGCGCCTGCACCATTTGCACCGCAGACAGTGTAACCGGCATTTAGTATCCCGCTCATTAGCAACAGCACCTTGCCACAGATCTTCTGCCGATCTGGCACCCGATGTTTTTTCTGTTCATAGGACAAACAGGTTGAAAGTCTGCTAGGAGTAATGGGAGACACAGCTGGTATAGTATGGGTTTAGTAGGGCAGCGCATCCATGCGCCTGCACCATTTGCACCGCAGACAGTGTAACCGGCATTTAGTATCCCGCTCATTAGCAACAGCACCTTGCCACAGATCTTCTGCCGATCTGGCACCCGATGTTTTTTCTGTTCATAGGACAAACAGGTTGAAAGTCTGCTAGGAGTAATGGGAGACACAGCTGGTATAGTATGGGTTTAGTAGGGCAGCGCATCCATGCGCCTGCACCATTTGCACCGCAGACAGTGTAACCGGCATTTAGTATCCCGCTCATTAGCAACAGCACCTTGCCACAGATCTTCTGCCGATCTGGCACCCGATGTTTTTGAGCTGAGTAAAGTTCAAGAAGAGCTGGAGAAGACGATCGGGGCAGAGGACACACTGTCAGTGAATAGCCAGGAGGAGAAATCAAGCGCTGCAGGATGGATGGTCGCCCATTCGCCGTTTCTGAAGAGGACAGGAAGTGGAATTTCTGTAAGTTATTTCTCAATAAAGGCTTTGCTATTTTAAATTTTAATTTGTGTTGGTGTTATATTTTCGTTGTGTACTAACGAATTTTTGAAAAAAAAAATTTGATGTTACTGGTCCTTTAACCGCACTCCCGTTTGGCCTAATATCTGTCCCATGAGTTTTGACAAAATCAGCCTTTCCCTGGGATAAATCAAATCCCAAATCTTGGCCTTATCGGTTCTTTTCCAGAAGAGGTTGGCACTCCTACTAGCTATCGTAGCATTTATACAAGGGGTAGCACATGTGGCTCCTCCCTTTCCGGGCACCAGTGCCGTCCTATCTCACATTAGTCCTAAAGGCGTTCCAACAACTACCATTTAAACATATGGCCTGGTCCATCTACAGTGGGACACATGGAAGCCCGTTTTTTCTCCTCGCAATATCGTCGGATAGGCATGTCTCTGAACTCTGCGCCCTATAATGTAAGTCACCTTTTTTCACATTTCATCACGACAGGGCACTACTCCGTACACTACCTTCCTTTCGGTACAACCGGAAGTTGTTTCAGCCTTCCATCTAAATCAGGAGATTGTCATACTGTACCTACCTTTTGCACTTCTCTGGCCAATGCCAAAGAAACAGCACTGCACACCTTGGACCCAGTCAGAGCTCTCAAGTTCTACCTTCACAGGATATGAGACATCCACAAGACAGACTATTCATTCTCCCCACGAACCACAACAGGGGTTAACAGCCTCCAGATAGTCTCCAAATGGATTAAGCAAACCATCCACAGAGCCCTCCCGCTAGAGTCAAGGCCCACTCCACCAGGGGGATGAGCACATCCTGGGCTTTCAGGAACCAAACTTCGGCAGAGCAGCTTTGTAAAGCAGCTATGTGGACGTCTATCCACTCCTTTGCAAAGTTCGAAAACTTTTTTCGACACCCAACACAAGATTCGGCAGAAAAGTTCTCCAGGCCGCAGTGGTATCACCAAAATATGACCTCTTCTTCCTGCCCTAGATGCAGGAGACGGTTTTGGAACGTCCCCACTGTCTGTGTTCCCCAAGCAGACAATGGAGAAAAGGAAATTTTGTGAACTGACCTAAAAATCTTTCTCTTTAGTCGCTTGGGGGACACACAGAGCTTCCCTCCTGGAAGGAAGTCCTCTCTAAGTCCCTCTTTTAAATATTTTTTAGGGTCATATTAACATTTAAAAATGTTACTTCAATTGCCTCTTGAGCTTGCATCTTATCGATAGACAATCAGAATCATCCTGAAATAGTTTATGGTAGGTGAATCCAGATAAGAGAACATATAGTTGCTGTCTAGAATGTCTATTGGCTATGTAAACCCATGCTTTTATGCAATAAAATTTCAACTTTTACTAAAAAGGTTATATGTATTGTCTATTTAAAAAGGATGAAAAACATATACAAAATACTAAATTTCATGTCATTTTTTTTCTTTTTATGGCAGCAAGTGCTGTTAAACTAAACAAACAACAGACGGACATTTCAGTGAACTGGTCTGGTGGCCTTCATCATGCCAAGAAATCTGAGGCATCTGGTTTTTGTTATGTCAACGATATTGTCCTTGCCATCCTGGAACTACTTAAGTATGTATGGACCACGGTCCATTGGTTTCTCCTGTTTAAGCATCACCTATTTGATGCTATTAACTGATTTCTTTATCTTTTCTGTTACTGTCAGGTATCACCAGAGAGTTGTGTATATTGACATAGACATTCACCACGGTGATGGTGTTGAGGAGGCATTTTACACAACTGATAGGGTTATGTCAGTGTCTTTCCACAAGTATGGAGAGTATTTCCCTGGAACTGGAGATCTGAGAGTGAGTATGGAAGGGCAAAAACATCTAAAGCTTGGTTGAAAGACTTGTAACTATTTAGAACATACCAGAAACACGAGAAGGTTTTATTTATGTAATTACAGTAAGCTTTAAACAAAAGTATTATGCAGGATATTTACTTTTATTTTGTGTTTTTATTAAAAATTAAGATCTGAATTATTCAATGCTACTTATTTCTGGAAAGTTTTGAAAATTAAACTTTTTAATCACTTATTAATATAATCATGTCAAATATCTGTTACAAAAAAGCTTTATAAGTTAAATTCCTTCTCATTTCATCAGGATATTGGTGCAGGGAAAGGCAAATACTATGCTGTGAATTACCCCCTACGGGATGGGATTGATGATGAGTCCTATGAAGCAATTTTTAAACCAGTAAGAATCGATCGGTATCCTAGATTCATTGTCATTTTTCTTTGTAGCACCCCTCTCATGTTATATTTGTGCTGTAGGTGATGACCAAAGTTATGGAGATGTTCCAGCCCAGTGCAGTGGTCCTACAGTGTGGAGCAGATTCATTATCTGGGGATAGACTTGGATGCTTCAATTTGACCATCAAAGGTGAGTGTGATTTTCAATTTTAGATCCTAAACTTAAATTCTTTTGTACAGTTAAATACAAAGTGAAAATTTACAAACGGCTACTGCAGAAATCCTGTTTAGAATTGTCAATAAAGCTGTGGCTTTACTGTTGGCATCCTATTTTCAGACTGGTACTATTACACTGGTATTTACTAACCCTGAAATTCCATTAGACTGCAAGATGGTAAGATGCCATTTATTGCTATAATCAAAAATCTGTAATATTAAGACCAGGATCATGCTGAGTTAATTGCATATTCACATATATTCCTATGATAAATGCCTAAATGCATTGGTGCAATTACACATATATGTATTCATATTTTACATCTATCGTTTCTACCTGCACAAAAAAAAATCTTCTCAGCAGTTTATTAAAAGCCCTTGGCAGTAAGACAAACCATCAGGAGTACCCTTTCTTGAATGTAAGGACATCCAACAGCAAAATACTTCACTTTGATTTCAATGTGCAGCCCTGTTCTATCGACACAGCTTTTATAGTTTTACTTTTCCTTCCTCAGGACATGCCAAGTGTGTGGAGTTCATAAAGACCTTTAACTTGCCAATGCTGATGCTAGGAGGTGGCGGTTACACTATCAGGAATGTGGCTCGTTGCTGGACATATGAAACGGCTGTGGCTCTGGACTCCGAGATCCCTAATGGTAGGAATCGTTACTGCAAGTTTATGGGCACCTTTTTAGTCTGCTTAAGACATAATAAAATAACATGATTTATAAATATTTGCTTCCCAGCCTCGTATATGCTTGCAGCCATATGGGCACTCTGGAATTCCTTTGTGTATTTATGGTTCTTGCATCTGCTAAGTTAGATTATATCAAATGTAACTTACTTTAAATCAAATGCAACAGTACTAGGACTATGAGACGGCAGTCTGGGAAAAAGACCCATAAATGACTTTAAGGGGCAGATTTATTGAAATGTAAGTTCAGATTTTAAGAAATAAAAACCCACGTTCTATTCATTCCTGTGGGATTTTCCGAAGGATATTTGTCAATGGATGAAATTTGGAAGTCACCATTTGATAAATACACTTCCAAAATTCCCTTAGGAATGAGGGAATGAATGAAAACGTGGGTTAGTTTTTATATATTAAAATCTGAACTCTCATTTTGATAAATTTGCCCCTTTGTGTAATATTCCAACGTGTTTTAAGATTATCCAAATAAAGGGGTTTGTCATTTAAAGGGGTTGTTCACCTTCAAACAACTAGTTGTTTTCAGATAGATCACCAGAAATAACGACTTTTTCCAATTACTTTTTATTTTCTATGTGTCACTGTTATTGAAGTGTAACGCAGCTCTGGTGGGGGGGGGGGCGCGAACCCTGTAAACTGTTCTAAATTGATACATTTAGTTGATACACTTCTTATCTTTGTCCCTGCTGAGCAGAATTTCTGGTTTTCATTACAGACAGCTGTTAGAATTGATACAATAGTTCCTAATTCTCCAGAGATGGTGCTGAGAAATGTATCAAATGTTGCAAAATTGTAACCTGAATTTCTGAGTGCCAGACTAAAACACTAGACAGGGACATTAAACTTAAAAATTAGATTTTGGAAAAAAAGTAAAACAAGAAATAATGGAAAGTATTTGAAAAAAAAAAGTGTTTGGTAGGTAAACAACCCCTTTAATAGCACTGCTGAACTTTATGCTGATTTAGTTCTTTGAGCATTTGTAGCGATACCTGCGCTGGCAGACAACAGTGGTCAGGAGAGGTCATAATTAGTGATTGGCCAATTCTGATCCCTTTTCGCTTCACCAAAATGAATTGAAGTCTATAGGTGACCATTGTTTTTTTTTTTTTTTTTTTTTTGATGCTCGACAAATTGTGCTACAGATTTTTTCACCCATGGGTCTATGGGCGTCGTTTTGGTGGGGAAACTTGGCGAAAACTTTTTCATCACTGTTTATAATGTACTTTGTGCATTTCCCATAAACCACTAAACTGAGCTACTGATCCAATAGTTTCCTCTGGAAAGAGATGGGTCACCTTGGTTTTCTCTTTAATTTAAAATTAAAAATGAACTAAAATTGGGCTTCCTTGTGTGATTCACTTACATCATGCAGTAAACACAACTGTGGTTAAGGTTGTTGTAAATCCAAGAATACAATTCCAGCTAATGAAGAAAGAAAATATAATTACAAATGTTCGGTAATTTCTAAGTTATTTGTAAATGCAATTGCTAGTGAAAGCTGTATCTGGCTGGCCCTTGCTATGCTGCTTACACTTGTAATTACCCTGTGCAATTTAATTATTGCTCAATATTGCTTACTAACGGATTTTCGAGTGATAACGCAATTACATTGGTGGTTTTGGCTTAGCCTGTGGAGAGGTGTTTTGCAGGCATTTTGTTGCCCTTGTGAGTGAGAAATCATTCTGACAAGACACAATGTATGTTTTGTCCTTCACGAATTTTAGAACCACTAGCCTTTTTTAAATGACTGAAAATCGCTTTTGTTACAAATTGTTCTGTGGCATAATTGGTCTTTTGTGGTATTGGTATGCCCAATTAGTTATGCCAGGAAAGGTAAACATTCATAGCATGACTTGCAGATCTGTAGGTTGCCTGTCCCTGAGCTATTGCTGTAACAATATACATAATTGTTTACTTTTCATTATAGTGTTCTTTTTTTTTTAATGTTCTAAAGTGTGTGTCTTCTACCCTTAGAGCTTCCATACAATGATTATTTTGAATATTTTGGACCGGACTTCAAACTTCACATCAGTCCATCCAACATGACCAATCAGAACACTAATGAATATCTGGAGAAAATCAAGTAAGTAAAAGAGAATGTTATGTGCAGCAGCTGGTAAGCATCAAGCTGTGTACTAAACTGTAGTTGTATATGTTACAGGCAGCGCCTCTTTGAGAACTTGCGCATGCTCCCCCATGCTCCAGGAGTTCAGATGCAAGCCATCCCAGAGGACTCTGTACATGATGACAGTGGTGAAGAAGATGAAGAAGATCCTGACAAGCGCATTTCCAGTAAGCAGTAACTACTATTCTCTTTCCCCTTCACCATCACCTTTAAAATTAACATTTGGTATGATGTAGAGGGTGATCTACTGAGACAATTTTCAATTTTTTTTTATTTGTGGTGTTTAGTTTTCTTTATTAAGCAACTCATCAGTTTGCAATTTCAGCAATTTGGTTGCTAGGGGCCAAATTACCTTAGCAACCACACTGGAGACTGGAATATGAATAGGAGAGGGCCTGAATAGAAAGATGAGTAATTAAAAGTAACAATAGCCTACACATTTGTAGCTTGACAGAGCATGTTTTTTTTAGATGGGGTCTGTTTACCCCTATTTGAAAGCTGTAAAGAGTCCTAAGAGGAAGGCAAATAATTCAAAAACTGTAAATAATGACCAACTGATAAGTTGCTTAGAATAAGGGTTATAATATATTAAAAGTGAAACATCCCTTTAAAGCTTCTATACATATATCGGTTCTCATTGGCATTTGCTCTGTCCTGCAGTTCGGTCATCCGATAAAAGGATTGCGTGCGACGAGGAGTTCTCAGATTCTGAGGATGAAGGGGAGGGAGGTCGCAGAAACATGGCCAGTTTCAAGAAACTAAAACGGGTTAAAACAGAAGAGGAAAAGGAAGCAGACGACAAGAAAGGTAACAGGAAAGCCTCTGCTTGTAGCCCATTAGAAGCTATTGTCTCTCTACTACAATATAAACACACTATATGGATTAAAGCATCTGGACACCTGCCTGTTGCGCATGCTGTTGTCATTTTGAAGTAACTTATTTATTTTTGAGTTGATTTCTCTATTCTTTATTCGATAAGGCAAAATAAACACAAGATCTGCTGAATAACACCTTTGACAATGCAGAGGTGTTTTCAAAATAACCAGGTAACAGCTCCCTGGTAGATATAAGAACTGCACTCAATAGTAAAAATCCATGTCCCACTGTGACACATTCAGTTACATTGAGTAGGAGAAACAATAGTCTTTCAGAAAGTAGATCAATAGTGCAGCACTTGCTCTTTCTTAAATTTAGTAAAGCAGGCTAGCACACACAGCGAGTTAAACCGGGGTCATACCCTTGGTGCGTTTATTGCGTCACAACGTTTCGGGGGCGTTCCCCCTTCGTCAGGTGATGAAGGGGGAACGCCCCCGAAACGTTGTGACGCAATAAACGCACCAGGGGTATGACCCCGGTTTAACTCGCTGTGTGTGCTAGCCTGCTTTACTGGATTACTCGTTATTTTGGGGGTGCCGTCTCCCTAGGGCTTCTAAGCACCAAGCGGAAACACCATTGAAGGGCCTGAGTGTGCACGTGACCTTCCTTGTATCTTTCTGTATCTTTTTTACATGGTATTGTGAATTTGCAGTGTAAAGTGTCATTTAGAAAAAAAATGACACCATAACAATCATGACAGAATCCCTTTAAGTCTTAAAGGAACAGTTCAGTGCAAAAATAAAAACTGGGTAAACAATAGTATGTGCAAAATGAAGTTTATAGCTAGTTAGCCAAAAATGTAATGTATAAAGACTGGAGTGAGTGGATGTCTAACGGAACAGAACACACTTCATGCTTTTCAGCTCTCTAACTCTGAGTTAGTCAGTGACTTTAAGGGGGGGGGGCGCACATGGGACATATCTGTTCAGTCAGTTTGCAATTAATCCTCAGCATTCAGCTCCGATTCAAAAGCAATAGTTCTTAGAAATATTTTTTTATTTTGCACAGCCTATCTTTTTACACAGTTTTTATTTTTATACTGAACAATTCCTTTAAGGCATGCTAACTTTGAATGTGCTGTTACCACATACTGACATTATTGCAATGCGTCCTGTGTTATAGGAGGTAATAATGCAAAAAGAAAGAGATTCCCAATTCCCTTGTACTATATAGCTTTTCACACTGCATGATTTCTGTTCTTTTATCCTGGGATGAAAGACCTCAGCCTTATGCAAGATGTATTAATAAGTAGTAAGTTTTCAGATTGCAGATCCTGACATGGGTTTTATACATTCCCAGAAAGTACAATGTTGGCTATGTCTTAATTTGTATAAACAATTGACCATTGCACTGCCGTGTGTTCACGCTGCTGCAGACCAAACACTTTATATTACCTTACCTGTACCAACCAGAATTAATTACATTAACTTTGTGGTACCACTGCAAGTCTTTCAAAATCACAGTGACAGAAACTAATAGTTCTAAAATGAAGTTTGCCTGCCCTTTGCTGATATAACCATCTTCCTGTGCTGCAAGGCTTTTCACTAGATGTTTGAGCATTAATGTTAGCTAGCTTGCTTTCTGCATTCCAATTCATCCTGTAGGCATTAATTTGGGTTGAGGTCAGATCTATCTGCAGGCCAAATTTAGGTTAATAAAAAGACGTTCAGCCTTTTAAGTATATATATATAGCCAAACTGCTAGTTGATCCAGAGGAAGGCAAAAAAAAAAAAACATTTTAAGCCTCCAATTTGTTTCGGGGGGGGGGGAATTCCTTCCAGACTCCAAAATGGCAATCGGACTAGTCCCTAGGTCAACTTGTACTGAGCTATCTTCCATAACCCTGTATTCCCTCACTTGCTAAAAAGCCATCCAACCCCTTCTTAAAGCTATCTAATGTATCAGCCAGTACAACTGATTCAGGGAGAGAATTCCACATCTTCACAGCTCTCACTGTAAAAAAAACAAAACATTCAGGATATTTATTCATAACCTCCTTTCTTCGAATTGGAATGGGTGACATCACATCAGCTGGAAAATAAAGCATTTGAGAGATTTTTATGCGCCTCTTCTCCAGCGTGAACAACCCTAATTTGGACAATCCTCATAGTTAAATTTCCCATACCTCTTACCAGCTTAGTTGCTAGTTGCCCTTCTCTACCCCCCCCCCCAGAGCTGCTTCAGAAAGCGAAAAATTACACTTTACACTTCAATATTAGAAAAACGGTGACACAAAGAAAATAGATAGTAATTGGAAATTCTGGTGATCTGAAAGCTAGTTGTTTGAAGGTGAACAATCCCTTTAATATTTGCTTTTATACAAACCAAGGACTCTGGCCCAAATCATGAAAAATATGCCAAGATACAAACTTTACAGTTGGCTTTATAATTCAGACATGAAGCAGTTCTGGCATCGACCAAACCCAGACTAGTCTGTTGCCTGATTTAAAGCACTATTTATAACTTCAGATAATCCATTTTCACCTCTCTAGAATAGCATAGATCTTTACACCACTCGCTCATTGCACATAGTGATATTAGCCATTCATGTATCTGATCATCCATAAACAACATTCTGATAAATAGCTTCCAGAGGCAGTTTGGAACTCAGCAATGAGTGTTAAAATGTAGGTGATGGATTTTAGCTGTGTTATCTGAATACTTTTGGCCATATAGTGTATGACTGGAAGTGAACATCTTTTGTCACGAGATCTGATTTTGTACCTTCTCATATGTTTTATAACTTTTTAATGTTTACTTTAACAGATGTTAAAGAAGAGGAGAAACTTAAAGATGACAAGACAGACAGCAAACGGTAAAAGAAATAAATTGATTTTGGATAGCTACATATCTATTCTGCTATTCTGTTCTAAAAAATGGCATTGCCATAATTGAAATTCCTGGTTTCTATTGCAATGTTTGCAATGTAATAAATTAAAGGCAAGCACACAGATGTTTTAATTGAGAATGATAGCCCTTTCATTAAAGTAATGTCTGTCTAGGGAATACATGTTTTTTACAAAATGTTAAAGAAAAACTATACCCCCCCCCCAAACTGTCTCTCTAAAACAGGGGTCCCCAACCTTTTTTATCTGTGAGCCACATTCAAATTTAAAAAGAGTTCCGGAGCAACACAAGCATGAGAAGTTCCTGGGGGTGCAAAATATTGGCTGTGATTGGCCATTTGGTAGCCCCTATGAGGACTGACAGCCTGCAGGAGACTCTGTTTGGCAGTACCCCTGGTTTTCATTCAATCAAAACTTTCTCCAAGCCAGCAATATAAGCACCTGCTTTGAGGCCACTGGGAGCAACATCCAAAGGGTTAAAGAGCAACATGTTGCTCACGAGCTACTGGTTGGGGATCAATGCTCTAAAATATACTGCATGAAACAGCTCATATGTAAAACCCTGCTTCATTTAAATAAACCATTTTAATAATATACTTTTTAGTAGTATGTGCCAGTGGGTATCTGTTTTTCCATAGTGTAATTGGTAAGCAAAACTATGCCATAAAAATCATGATGAAATCCCTTGCAATCAGTGTGTGGCATGCACAATGTTTTGCTGGGCTCCCACCACCCTTCCTCAGGTGCAGACTTTACTAGCAAAGGCACATTCAGTGGTAGGTTACAATATAAAATATTCTTGGGTGATCAAAAGTGAGATGGATCTCTTTCCATTCAACTTTATTGAAGACACTTCACCAGATAAGATGGCAGCTGCTGCACAGTTTAAAACATGAAAATTATTAAAGCTCATTCATCAATTGGTGAGGTCAGGAAGGCCTGAATCATCCCTGCAGTGAAATAGCTATTTTTTGATGTTGATGACCTTGCTTATAGTGTATTTGGATGGCATATTTTGCTTGTGTTCAAAATGATGGAGTGCGTTTCCTTGAATCTTTTCACAGGGTAAAAGAAGAGACCAAATCAGCCTGATCCTACAAGTCCGGGGAGAATATCCCAAGACCAAACAAATTCTCATAGTTTCATATATGCCCTGTACAGAACCACTTCTATATCCTATCCCCAGCACAGGCTAAATTATTCGTGTCGGGGGGGTGAAATGGTAATTTTAGTGGATTAGTTAAATTTCACATCTGTTACCAGATGTTTCCAGCTCTTTACCTTTCCTTTTTTTATATAAAAACGTTCCACATATTCCTGTGCCTCTGTAATCATCAGTGGTGCAATGCATTGTGGATCTATTTCTCTGTTCCCTTCCATATACACATCTCCTGTCAGACAACAAGACATGTCTGCTACAGTACATTGAGATTATGTACATCTTATGCTCAGGATTAGGCGGTGGGGAGGGGGGGGTCCAGCCGTCTTCCAAATTGGTTTGAGAGGGTTGGTTGTTTCCTCAAGGGATGGGGAGAAACTCAAGGTCCTCTCTTCCACTAAACTATTCAGGGATTCCCTGTTCTCTTAATGCTGCTAACCCTCCTCCAGATTAGTGCATGAAGCAGATTCTTAGATGTGGGGAAACCTGTTCCACAGTTACCTCATACTGGGGATTGTGGGTATTGCAATTGGGGTTTCTACCATTAATCATAGCGGGTTGGAGAGTTTGGGGATTCATGGAGTGAAGGAAATGGAGAATTTTTATGTCCAATTTTTGTGATGGGAAATTTCTTTTTTTTTTATGGTTTGAGTTGTGGAAAAGATTTGTAATAAAACCTGGTACATATACCTATATTTGTTTGTTTTTTTTACCACATTTGTAACTGATAAATTTTGTAGGAATGCTATTTGCACTTGCTGTTTTATATACACTTTACACCAAAATTGATTTTTATTTTCCGATTTGCACCTGTAATCTTAAGTCTCAAAATATGGCAGCTGGTTCCCTTTAGTGAGAGAGATATGTTAAATCTCATGTACGTATCTCTTAAAACTAGAAGATTGCCATAAAAAGTTCAATTTTGGGCTAAGGCCCATGTATGCGGCTATGTGCCTTGAAATTTCTGTAGAAATTATTATGCAAAACCACTGGAATTTTCACATGATCCCTTTTTAATGAATAACTGGGAGGGCAGTTCTATGGTCTTCACACACCTTATATGTCATACTGGAGAGCAATTACAGAAAAGCAACTCAAATGAGTGTGGATGTGCCCCCTTCCTACTAGCTTTTCTCCAAAAATCACAGCTGCACACACCCTGAGAGATGAATTGTTGACTGCTAAAGGAGGTGAAAGGAGGCAAGGTGTGAATTTTTTTAACATAAGCATGTTAAAAATAGAGAGTGTAACCTGTAGTGTATTGGGCAGATAAGCAGTATTCAACATCTAGATTCCTATGAGGTCAGAAAAGAACATAAATGTTCTGAAGCCTCTCATGTAAGCCTGTTGCAGTAATGTGATTAGCACCTCATTGTAAACCTAGCTATGATGTGTTCTTGCCACTCTTCCTATGTATTTAAAATACTGTATGCAACAACAAAATTTTTTTAAAGATCTTATTTTCCGCAAACACTGTAGATTACTTCATGTAATATATTAATCAAAATTAATAAATCCTCAGAGCCCAAAAATGTATGATTTAATTTTTTGAGGTTTTTTAATTCCAAATACAAAAACAGTGAAAAATGCTATACAAATATCAATTTAATAAATACAATTAATTATACCACAATTCATGTACATATAAAACACCATATATTGTTTGCACCATATTTTTATTCATTTTGTTGCTGAGAATAAGAAACAATGTAGCAGAGTGTGGGAATGTATTCAAAACACTTGCAGCCGTAGATACGAAGAGCTGTGCTGTTTGAAATACTGCGCTGAAAATCCAGACAGATAAGTAGTATGACCACTCACATAAATTTCAGGTAGTAAGTATAGGGTTGACTGCTGATAGCGTTTCTCTCCTACACATGGCCTATCATTTGAGTGCATCTGGAAATCAGAACGAGGAGTGACTGGGACCTTTGGCTTTTCAGATCGGCTCTGGAAGTGCAAGCCAGGATAGCTCTGCGGGCAACGTAACCGCCACAGAGACTACACCGATAAGGTGGTAAAGATGTAGCCCACTGACAACCCTATACTTACTACCTGAAATTTATGTGAGCCGGTCATACTACTTATCTGTCTGGATTTTCAGCGCTGTATTTCAAAAGGCACAGCTCTTCATATCAACAGCTGAAAGTGTTTTGAATACATTCCCACACTCTGCTACATTGTTTCTTATTATCAGCAACAAAGTGAATATGTCCTGCATACAATGTTTAAAACCACTAACAAGCGCTTCATTGTGACTTTTACTTAAGCAGGTCAATACCATGGACATAATTCAATTTGACAAACAAGGAATGCTGATCCAGATGTTGCGTTTTAGTTGTCTCCTCCAAGCCTCATTATCTGCATAATCAATGATTAGCAGCTAAATTAATTCTTTTAAAAATATGGTGCAAACAATATATGGTGTTTTATATATACATGGATTGTGGTATAATTAATTGTATTTATTAAATTGATATTTGTATAGCATTTTTCACTTTTTGTATTTGGAATGAAAAAAACTCAAACAATTAAATCATACATTTTTGGGCTCTCTGAGGATTTATTAATTTTGATTAATATATTACATGAAGTCATCTACAGTGGGCAGAAAATAAGATCTTTAAAAAAAAAAATTTTGTGATATAGTCACAAAGAAATGGGCTTGATAAGGATTTGCTAATTGTGTGTATAGTGTTTATACGATTGATCAATACACACACAGTCGAGTCCTGCATTGGGTCAGGTACCCATGGAATACCTGATGCCTGGCAGTGTTGTGGGAGGAAAATCATACTTGCGTTAATGAGGGATGGTTTTCGGCTGACAACCCACTGTTCTATGTGCCCCATAGATTGAGTCTGGTTCAGGTTGGAGTGTTCTTATATTTAGATTTTAAACTTTTTGTCTGTTTCTGCCCTGGCTGGCTTTTTATGCTGCAGGCAGCACCAGCCGTTACTTAAATGTTGCAAGATCTGAAGAATGCGTTTTGACGTCACTGAATTTCTTCATCATCACTCTCTATCAGGGGCGCTGGGTGGGCAGTGCCATTTTTTTTCATGGCCGGAGGCTCTGGACTAGCATGCGGCTGCATCAATCATCAGCACATCTTGCAACCAGAAACCACAATCATATTGCAGGTTTGGGGTCCAGGAAGCAAATAAGCAAGTCAGGAGCGGGTAGCGGCAACATGCAGGTCAAATTGTAGGTATGGGTCAGGTACCGATTTCAAAAAATGGACCCGTGCAGGACTTTAAACCCACAGTTAATAGTATAATGCTTTAAGCAAAGAGCAACCATCTAATTAAAAAATGACTCACTCATTACAACTTCTGTAGTCTGAAATTCCATGGCATGTGAAAACATTTGTTGATGGGAAAGCACCTATTCCCCGCCCCCCTCTGGTTGTCCTGAACTCTTTCAATGGGTTGGGGTTGTTTTCTCTGGAAAAAAGGCGCTTGCGAGACGACATGATTACACTTTACAAGTACATTAGAGGACATTATAGACAAATAGCAGGGGACCTTTTTACCCATAAAGAGGATCACCGTACCAGAGGCCACCCCTTTAGACTAGAAGAAAAGAACTTTCATTTGAAGCAACGTAGGGGGTTCTTCACAGTCAGGACAGTGAGGTTGTGGAATGCACTGCCGGGTGATGTTGTGATGGCTGATTCAGTTAATGCCTTTAAGAATGGCTTGGATGATTTCTTGGACAGACATAATATCAAAGTTACTATTGTGATACTAAACTCTATAATTAGTATAGGTATGGGTATATAGAATTTAATTAAAAGTATGGAGGGGTGTATGTATGGATGCTGGGTTTTCATTTGGAGGGGTTGAACTTGATGGACTTTGTCTTTTTTCAACCCAATTTAACTATAACTATGTAATGTATTTCTCTTGGATAAAGATGAATGATAAACCATGTACCCTGTTTAACCAATTACTTATTAGAATATCTGACCATATTGCATCAATTTCATTTAGAGATGGAAAAAAAAGTGCTCCATAGGTCCGTCTGTACCGTATTCTGTGAAAATGTTTTGGGTGAGATTCTTACCTTGTCATGCAAATTTCTGCATCCCATGTTACAATTAGGATAGAAATATCCTTAGTGATGACAGTCTAATAGCAGAGAACAGATTTTCATGTAGGCTGCTGTGTCTCTGGCTCCAACATATGCTCTTCCCTAATTTGTGTACAGTATTGGCATGGGTCATGAATCCTCTGCTGGCAGGAAAACTAGTGCTAGCCTGATACTGCCTCTGCTCCTGTTATTCAGTATACGTGCATCCACTTGTTGCATACGGAGTGTTTTCTACACAAATCTGTTCCGTGTGCACAGTGACAGCTATTTGCAAGTAAAGAGGCAGTATTGGTCAAGCATTGGCATTTCTGCTCCAGCAATAAAATCTAGGTGGAGGATCAGCCATGTATCTTATGCAGCTATTGTTGCTTGCCGTCAGCCCCATTTTGATTGTATTTTTTCTGCTGAAGTAATTTTCCCTTTAAAGGAGAACCCTAAAAATAAATATGGCTAAAAATGTCATTCATATACTGCATTTATTGCACCAGCCTAAAGTTTCAGCATCTCAATAGCAGCAATAATCCAGAACTTCATGAGGGTCACCATCTTGGAAAGTGACCACGACAGTCACATGCTCAGTGTGCTTTGAGCAGCTGTTGAGAAGCTAAGCTTAGGGGTTGTCACAAATTATCAAACATAAAGTGAGGGCCTGTAATATAAGCTGATGCTACAAGACTGATTATTAAATTCTGATGCTACCGTATATACTCGTGTATAAGCCGAGTTTTTCAGCACCCAAAATAAGCTGAAAAATACTGCCTCGGCTTATACGCGGGTCACTTAAAAAATTACCTGATTGATGTGCGTGCCTCTTCCCTGCTGATAGCTGCGCTTCTGACCTGCAGCTATAACTCCTTACTGTTTTTTTTTGCCTGCACACAACGCTTCCCTCCCTAATCCCCACGCACTGTACAGTAAAGGGGAGAGAGAGCAAGACAGCTGACCGTCCCAAGCTGTGTCCCCTCCCACATTCCCACTGTGAATGCAGCCTTTGAGGCACATGCGGCGATCACATTTATTTACAGGGAAGGGCACTTTCCTCCCTCCCTCACTAGCTGTTCTCTCAGCAATTAGTCTGCAGGTATTGTAAATCATATGTCTGCCCCCCCCAGCCGGCAGGACTGCGAGTCACTCTCAGAGTGTGCTTGAGTGTGCAGCCACTAGTAGTTATAATAGTTCCAGTAGATAACAGGTGGCCTCCTATCATGCCTGAACTACAACTCCCATCACTCCTAGTTAAGAGCTTAGCAAGCAGTAAAGGGCAGGTAGTATGGAGATTGGGCAGCATGCCCGTGGCTCAGGTTTCTCTCTGCATCAGCAAATAGGGGCAAGGGGGGTTGGGCACAGTACTTTTACTTTGCTCTGCCATCCTGCAGCCCTGGTAGCACTATTTTCCCATCACACAAAAGTCATAGTACAGCAGAGCAAATCATAGCATTACTGAAATAATTGGCTGCACTCCCCCCCCCCCCCTGTATAAGAGCATTCTGTCCCAGTGGCTACACAGATCATATCTGATCCCCATTAGAAGCAGCAGTCCTGTCCTGCTTTATGGCAGCTGAGATTCTAGCTTTCTGTATAACGGATCATTCTGTTATGAGTTACGGTAGTTTACTGTTTTTATTTGAAATAAAACCATATTCAAAAACATTTAACCCACTCATGCCTCAATTTTTGATTATTGAAACTTACCAGTAGCTGCTGCATTTCTCACCCTAGGCTTATACGCGAGTCAATACATTTTCCCAGTTTTTGTAGGTAAAATTAGGTACCTCGGCTTATACTCGGGTCGGCTTATACACGAGTATATACGGTAATTGCTTTCTGTGCTGCCATGTAGTAATTATCTGTATTAAAGGGAAACTAAAGTCTAAAATAAAATAATGCTATAAATGCTGTTTTTTGTATTCTAAACAAACTTACTGCACCAGAAGAATTAAACAAATGATTTATGCGTTCAAAGTTGGCCATAGGGGGTCACTAACTTTATTATACATCTCTGCAAGACCATGCACATGCTTAGTGTGGTTTGGGCTGCTGTTGGGAGGCTTAGGGATCGCCATCAATGATCAAAACAGCACAATAATATCTGCCATAGAAGCAGACCGTCGTTTTGCCTTTACATTTCCTTTAAAGGGCCAGAGTATTATAAATCTCCAATTTAATTTCTTTAAAAACTTAATTCAAATTAGGATAACTCCCAGTCAAATCTGACCATAAAAAACTCAAATTTGAATTCTCAATTTGACCCTTGATGAATCTGCTCACTAGTATTGATATTTCTGAATTATATAAAACTACTAAGGATTGACTACACATAGGCCTGTAGGACCCCTTGTCCATCCCTTGCCCTCGGGCAGAACATGAAATTTTGAATCAATAACATATTGTTACTGCATATAGTAGGGCACATATACAACAGCTACAATAGGCAGAGAGGAGCTTTGCATACCACTGATCTCTGCCTGCGGGCAGTCGTAGACAAAAGGCCATGTCCCACTTTATGTGTAAAAATAACCCATATTGGTTTATGATTATAGAGATTAGAAATAGCTAAAATCTTTCATTTTCAAAGCCCCATTTAATTTTGTTTAGAACAAAAAGGTGTATCTAGACATAGTGCTCCTTTTAAACAGAGCAAATTGACGACTTTTTTTTTAAGGTGTAGATTTTCTAATGGTCCAGTGAAATGGGTTGTTATGTATTATTCCCCTTATTAACAGGACTCCTATGCAAAGTGTGGTTACAGGAACAGTAATAAAAACTTAACAAAAAAATGGCAGTTTTAACTTTCAATTCGCAGAGTCTTTACTTACCAATTCTCTCCTTGCACTCCTCTTCAGAAACGGGGACGATCCATCGTGCGGTGCTTGATTTCTTCTCCTATAGAAGGCAGGGAGGAGAAATCAAGAGACACACTATGGATCATTGCTCTTTCCAAAGAGGAGCGCAAGCAGAGTTGGTAATTAATTTAAGACTTTGCGAATTGAAAGTTAAAACTGCCTTTTGTCAAGTAGAAAACACATTTAAAAAAAAACAAAAAAAAAAAACTGTTACTGGTCTTTTAAGGCAACACATGGAATCACCACCACCCTGATTAGTTCCAAATCCCAGCCCCCAACCTAAATAGTGGGAAAGAATCAGTGGGTGATTAATGCTATTGCTAACTCCACAGCGGGGGGGGGGGGGGTACTTTCAGGGCTATTGTTTGCCCTGAAAGTTGCGGTCTAGCCTATACTATAAAGGAAGCCCATACCAACCCCCAACCTTTATACATATGAAAAGGAGAAGCTTTAGTGATCATTAACCCAGAAACAGCTAATGAGTTGTTCTGTATTCTTCCTATGCCCAAACATACAGGACAGCAAGACCAATTTGGAGAAGTTTAGCATTTGCCTTATATGTAATGGAATGTTTGAGGGGGCAATATTTAAAGTACCAACCCATTAATATTATGACCAACACACTACAGAATAAAGGGGGTTAAAATTTATTTCTTTTTTTAAAATATCACAATGAAAACATACAACTTGTGAGTTAGAAAAGTCACCACAGACCATTAAAAAAAATAAAGTATTTACAGAAATTAACCCACGCTCACAACTTACATCCCAAGCCAGACTAAAACTGCCATTTCAGATTATTTACAAAAAGTTCATTCTAGGAGTTTCAGTCTGCAGACAAACACTCAGGTAAAGAAATGTGCAGGGGGGGGGGGGCAGAAGGGGACATATAAGATGGGACTCTGAGCCCAGCTATTAAAAAGCAGAACCAGTTGTATAGGACATGCCTATCCCTGATTAAAGCTCTGATTTAGGCCTACCCATGACCTTAGGATGCCCAAGAGAATTAGTGGTGGCACAGATGATGTGCAATGTCAGCTCCCAAGGTAAATAATCCCACCCTACACAAGAGTTTCTGCTTTAGGGGCTACAAGTTGTACAGTGAAGGGACTTTTTTGGAAGGGTGGAGGAAGGCAGCTTTTGGCACAATATAGGTCTGCCCCCAAACACTGTATTTAAAGGAGCCTGGAGGGAAAACCCTGTATCAGTTGTATGTAGCTTTCATTTATCTTTCCTTAGACAGAGCTTAAGTCCATAGAAATCTTCCCCTACAGATTTCCATTGATGCAAGAATGGGAGCGTCGCATCACTGAACAAAAGACACTCTGGGTTTGACTCGTGTATAAATGTGTCCCATGCAGGCATTTGTTTCTGCTAGCACACATGTATATGCAGAGAGGACAGATTAGGTTTATACAGGACTGCTACACTTTGTCCAAGGAAATTTAAACTGAAATAGCCCCATACTTACAAACAGGGACTATTTATCCCTCCAGGGGTGACAGGGCAGGGGGTACGTGAGAAGGAAGGCTCGATGCACTAAAGTCTTTTAAAAGAGGAGCCCGTATCGCTCCTATTCCTCCTGTTTCTGGGGTTCGGTGGAGGCTTCTGTGCTGGCTTCACTCTCTACAGGTTTAGGGGAATCTTCAGTAGAAGTGGGGGCAGTAGGCTCAGGCTGTACTTCCTCTGTATCATCACTAGAGGGCGCTGCTGTCTCACATTCGCCATGCTCTGCTGCTGCTTCTGGCGATGCTTCCGCGGCTTCATCCTTGTTCTCTGGTTCCTGGGGGGACTCTGTTGCATTCTCATCTGCAGGGGTCTCTTCTCCTGGCGCCTCCTCTTTTTTGGTTTTGCGGAAGGGGTTATTACCGAACTTCAGGTTCTTGAAAGAGAACCTCTTCTTTTTCTTTGCCTGCTTTCCCGGTGGATCCTCAGGTTTGGGGTCCCCGTTGGCGGGGGGTGCCGATTCGATGGTTTCTCCCGATTCAGCGGCTTCAGCGGAGCCATTAGACGGAGCTGCATCGCCATTCTGATTGGTGGGGGCGTCACCATTGGTTTTTACATGCCCGTTTTCCTGAGAGGAAATAATTCAAGGGTAAGTACGTGCAGTTCTTACTGCCAATGCCCACCAACCCCACCCTGCCTCCACAAAGTCCAGCCCGGGGCTTCTTTTTCACAACGCCCAAGAGAAAGCCGCCAGGGAATGATGTGGTTCCATTCAGCAGCCCTTGTGCCTTACCTGTTGGTCTGCCTGCTTGTTGCTGCTGATATCCACACTCTTACACTTGGACTCTACGCTACCCATTGTCACTGTCGATTTCCACACAGAGAAGCAAATGTAAAGCTGTTACTACACACTTCACGATAACTCTTCTACCTCACTGAGCGCTCGGTGCAGATGTCTCTATAAGAATCCGCTCCTTTCTTTTATAGGGGCACTGGGAGTGGCCCAACCAATTGGAAAAGCAAACTCCGATTGAGACGACTAGCTGAGCCAATAAAAACCGCCTACTGGGTGTGGGGTGTGGCCAGGGAGTTAAACCCGCTAAGTGGTGTTTAGGGGTTTGCCCAAGAAATACATTGGGGAGGGATGTCGTAATTCACATATTAGCAGCGCAGTAGTGGGTAATTGCATTAGGATATTGGAAAAATGTTACAGATTTGCAAAACATGACATGATAAATATTCCTTTTCGCTGACTGTATAGACGGTATAGGGCGCGGGAAAAAAACGGTGCATGAGCAAGGAAATAAGAGAATTGGGGATGGGGCAGTGGCTTAACTACATATTATGGGCCCCCACATCAAATCATTTTGTAGGCACCAAAATGCCTGGAGGTTGACCAATATTTATTGATATTGTATATAAATTATTGCCTCATGGGGCCCCTATACCTGCCACCTGGCCGGTATTTTACTAGCCTGCCCTGTAGAAATGATGGTTTATCCCAATGTTATCAATAGGGAAAAAAGATAAATATATAGGAAGGTCAGTATTTTTTTTTCCAGAAAAGGTGGCAACCCTACCTGGGCCCCGCTGCAGTTGCAGGGTTTGCTTCCACGAATGTGGGAACTAGAGAAGGGTAATGAAACACTATTATTGTTTTGTAAACTGAACGAGCTGCCATTTCCTTCTGTAAATGCAATATTCAAAGGCTTTGGATAGTATATAGGTGAAGCAGAGGACAACAGGAAGGTTGTGGCCCCCAAGCCCAGTACAAAATATGTTAGCAATGTGAAACCTCTACCTGTTGCTGAAGCACAACTCCTAGCTGCATACACAGCTATGGCTTCTGGGATTTGTAGTTCAGCATCAGCATCAGTCGTGATTTCCATACTATATGTAACTGGTCCTGCCTTTTCTCATTATATTATCAGGCATAGAGAATTGGGAGGATCACTCCTGACATCTGGTATTCATTTCTAGAACAAGAGGAAAGACTGAACAGTTGCCTTGTAGGGAGTTAGATATCACTCTAGGCTCACTTCTTTCTAGCCCTGTAATAATAATAATAATAATTCTGAGAAAAAATAAATGAATGGAGCACTGAAGACACCAGAAAAAATTATTAAAAACGTAGAGATTTTATTAAATAGCCATTAAAAACCCAGTTACAGCATCAACACCTCCATTCTGGCTGCCTGCTTGATGCGTTTTCGTGGCTCACCGCCACTTCATCAGAAGCTGCCGGCAACTTCCACCTGGTTTAAAAGTGGTTAAACACACCCACTAAAAATGTTAACCCTCTATAGTGTAAAACATCATCCATATTAACACAAACCACATCTAATCTAACACTGCATGTTCTAGCTACAAAAAGCAGAGTTCCCACCCTCTATGAAACCTTGTGGCAAAGAAACCAAATTGCAAATATGATGCAATGTATTATTTTCATTTCTATGTTGTTATCTGTATCACCCCATATTCTCTTATATTAACAGTGGGTTATTACTTATGATCTACACTCCAAAGAGCCGTTACGTGGAAACCCATAAAGGAATATATATATGTGTATAGATTGTAGCCCAATATACCAATGGATACACTTATAAATGCAATATTTAATAAAAACATGATATCTCCCACTCTCTGTTCATACCTCCATAGACTTCTGTAGTTTTCAACTGATGGATCCAATAAGCCTCAGTCTCAGTTTTCTATCTGGGGTAAAATGGGCTTCATCTATAATTTGAAAATGTATATCAATGGCTCCCCCATGTTTCTCCTGTATATGTCGTGCAACTGCAGATTTAAAATCTTTCCTGCCCAAAGCCGAAATATGTTCCAAAATGTGCGTTCCCACCTTCCCTGCTGTTTTTCCTACATATTGGGATCCACATGAGCATGTCACCAAGTAGACCACTCCTTTGGATACACAATTAAAATATGTCTTAATCGTATATACGTTTCCTGTGTTAGTAGCCATGAACTCCTTTGATGTTTTCAAAAATTGGCACGATTTACATCTCATTCTGCCACATTTGTAATTACCTTTGTATCTAAGCCATGCACAGGTAGTTTCCCAATTCTTGGAGTTATACAAACTTTTGGACACCCATGACGCTACACACATATTATTTTTACACAAACAATGGTTTTGTGTCCAGCACCTTAGCTAGTATTGGATCCTGTAAAATACATCCCAGTATCTCCTTACACTGTGTTGTATGCATCCTGCTTCTTTACTATAAGTAGTACAAAAGTGGACTTCTAATTCTGCTGAGCATTTTTTCCTGCTTTCTTCTTTTCTTTTGCCATAACTCCTTATAATCTCTTCACCCCAAGCCACGTGCATGCCTGGTCATCACATACCTGTATAATTAATGCCAGATCTGGTGAAAATACTGAAGCATGTGCTTGTAATATACAGTAGTTGTAACCAGATAGGTTTCTTACATATCTTACTGCCATTGTCTGATCTGTGACACACATATCCCACACAGAGAGCATTGCTTCAGGATCAGATTTAAAAGTTGGCAGTGTTGACTGGGTCTACTAAGGTCAGGTCTGAACAGGGAGCCAAATAGGCCCAGCCATTTTGTGTACACATTGATCCAAACAGCACCTAGCAGTCTTGCAAACAGTGACATTTTAAAACAGCCTCTAACCAGAATAAACCGATTGCCAGCCTGGGCCTGCCTATTGCCTACCAAAGAACATGACTTTCTGGGTCCACTCTCCCAGCAATTAGATATAGATAGTGATACATGGTATATGTTTTACATAGGTCCATTGTGGCAATAGGGAAGGGTTGAAGGGAATTATCCTAGGCTGGGGCCAAATAGGGTTATAGCCCACCAGGAGAATCTTTGGTACTAGGGAAGGCCAGTCTCACTCTGGAAGCTGGTACAAGAAGCAAATGGGCTACTATATGATACCCCCACTGTAAAGAGGCCTGCAGCCAGGGTAGGAAAGGCAGAATTTATGTCAATGTCCTAATCTAACTGGGCACCATAGACTGCTGTGAAAATGGTGAGGCTTTCCAGCCAGGATAGCAGGGTTTTGGTTGATCTAACGGCATAGTCATGTGGGTGTATGGCCCCCCATTGTTCTTTACAGCTCCTTAGACCGAAGACAAATTTCTCCCTCTCCAATCCAGTTGGTGCATGTGCTTAGACTTTTGCACATGCTCCAGCTAAATAAGAGAAGGCAATGCCCCCCTCCCACACCCATGGTTTACAGTGTAAATTTGGCCATACACTTGAAGATGTGCTAGATTTGCATGGTTAGCAAACAAGCTGAGCTGGGCAATATTGGGCTGACAATCTGATAAAAACAATGGGAATACAGGGTGTCAATGAACAGATGTGTTCTTCGCTTAAGCTGTCCAAACCTGTCCAATTGGTCGATTTTTGGCCAGATATCATTTTAGGAAGCCAGTTGGAAGGCCCAATACAGGGACCAATGAGCTGCCAACTTGGTCTGTCATCAGCTTTTATCAGCTTGTGTATGACTGCCTTAAGTATCTTGCAGGATGTGGGATTTAGAACAAATTTGGAGAAAAAAACCCTCTATAGAAAATATAGATGGACTCTGACTGTAAATAAGTGCCAGAAACATTGGCTTCCTGCTGCAACCTTTGCTTTACATTTAGCTTTGCACACTGCCAATGTATGCTCCCCAGCACCTTCAAAAGAAGGATTTCCTGTCAAATCATTATTAAATAATAATCAGAGGTTTTTAAATGTAGACCGTGGTGTGGATTTAACAGAAAATGATGCATTATGCACAGTCTATAAACAGCATGTCTCAGCCTGGGGTCAGTGTTGGAGGTTATGGGATACATTCCACAGCTGGGGACACTTCCTGCCATGCATTTATGTATTTATGTGTGTATATTATCATGTATATGTGTATTTGCAGGCTGTCTATGTGACTGTATTGGTATGCATATATGTCTGAGTCCTAAGCGATAAACACCTTTATTATTGTGTGACTCAGTGTGACAAACCAAACACAGACACCAGTCGAAAGAAGGTGTGACAGTGGGACACAAAGACCAAAGAAAGCATTGTTTTATATGCAATGTGTTTGGTTTATTAAACTTGAGTAAGTATAAAATCCAATTTTCTTCCCTGCAGCACAAAAATAAGTGGTATTAACAGCAAAAGTACATGTGACCTAAAGAAAAAAAATATATATATATGATTCGTTTCACTAGCATCAAATGGTACAGTGGTAGGGGAATCAACCAAGTGGAGATCCCCTTTCCTAAGATAGAAATCCCCATGAGCTGGAAAGTGAAAGTGATGACTAGGACAAAGTGACAGATCAGGGTAATTATTAAAATATGCTTTGTAAAGATGGGAGTTTACAGTCCTTCAATTTCAACCAATGAGATCGGTGCACATGGCTTGGGAATTTTGGAAGTTCCCATACTTCATTTTTACAACTGAAAGTAGAAAAGGTGAGTAATCCCTATTAAAGGTTGGTTTCCTTTGAGTGTCCCTAATCACTTTCTGTTTTCAGTTCATTGTTTTACCTGGAGATGTTGTGCTGCTGTATAAATAACATTATGGGGCATGTTAAGCAAATGGTAAAAATAGAGTTCCCCAGATCTTCCCAACTACTCTGTTCATTTGTACAGGCTTTTAAGGGAAAAATGGAGTTTGTTATATCCTCTTTCATAAATATCCTCTGAAAATCCTGTGCAAGTGAACAGAGAGCTGTGAAATTATCCCACTGACAAACTGTGGTGAACTCTGTTTTCACCCTTTGATAAATATGCCACCCTCTGCAGAAGGACTATAAACTAATATATATGTGGTAAAGCAGAAGCATAATGTGTTTCATGATGCCCATCAGAGATCAGATGCCACCTAAGTCCTTGGGGTAACTCTTTTCCAGATTTTGCATATCTACAATTGCCATTTTTCTCCCACACTGTCAGGCTACAAGTGATGGGTTTACTGGAACCTGAAAGTCTGAAAACAGCCGACTGCCTGTCCTCCATATGTATTGTACATTCATATTTGGCCTGCAGGCTGAATAAGGGTAATTAGGTCATCCATGTGCTGCCAGACCACATATAATCCATTTGTTTGATCTGTAGAGTCACAAGGTAATTGGTTAGTGTATACCCAGGTTCCAGCATTAGAGATCTGTATGCAAAAAAAAAATGTTTACAGGTCTATGGACGTTATTGGGTCATTGACAGTGGTTTTCATGTAATTGTTACAGCCATTGGTGTTAAATAAGATCCTTTCTCATCACACCACGTCAGAACGGATAGGAGTGGACAGATTCACAAACGCAGACTTGAACTTAAGGTGGCTTATGAGTTCTGACAATACGTCCAGTAGCATACGCCACTCTTGACAGAAAATGTAATTATGTGGACTTTACCAGTATATTCATTAAAATGTTCCAGTGATTTTAAATCTAACTGAAATCTAAGGGGCACATTTACTTAGCTCGAGTGAAGGAATAGAGGAAAAAAAACTTCGAATTTCGAGTGTTTTTTTGGCTACTTCGATCATCGAATGGACTACTTCGACCTTCGACTACGACTTCGAATGGAACGATAGTCGAAGTACTGTCTCTTTAAAAAAAACTTCGACCCCCTAGTTCGCCAAATCGAACGATTCAAAGGATTTTATTTTTCATTTGATGTAACGAATAGCGCTAAATCCTTCGACTTCGATATTCGAAGTCGAAGGATTTAACTTCGACAGTCGAATATCGAGGGTTAATTAACCCTCGATATTCGAGCTTAAGTAAATTTGCCCCTAAATGTTTTGAAATTTGCTTGTACTTTCTCCACTGCTGATTCTCGCTTTTGAAACAATGCAGTTCTTCTACAGCCTGACATGCTTTCCACGTGCACTGCATGCTTTTTCTTACAGATAATATAATTACTAGATAAAAGGAGTTAATTACCTTAACAAGTGAGTAAACTGGATTTTAAATATGGTAAACAAAATATACACCTCTTCTATACTATAATTGATCGGCCAGGTTAAAAAACCTTTATTGGTCCAAGTACAATCTAACTATGTCTGCAGGGCCAAGCAGGCAGCTACCCTTCAGTTTTGCTGGCAATATAACCTGAAATGGTCTTTTTAGTTGATGGACACATCGTACATTTAAACGATCGTTTTGAAATATTCGTGGTCTCATGATAATGATTGGATCTTTCAAAAATCTTTACATATATGGCCAGCTTTACAGTCATATAATGGGAACATACAAATGTTATGTTTTTATAGCATTTAATTAGTAGAAATATGTCTGTTTTTTCTTGTTGTTGCCCAGAGAAACCACCTGTGTGAGTTAAGTGATTTACTGTATTCCTACATGCATTTGTCTCTGTTTAACAACTAACTTGGTTAGCTGGTTGTGGTGGGAGAGATTGTCTGCACCATTTTTTTGCTTCTATCATAGATTAATATACATACACACAGCCCTATCCTAGGCCAGCCATTCTGTGCGCTGCAGGATTTGTGTCTGTCACCATGGTAACTGTAGTTCTACTCTTACTGCTAGAGATGAACCCTCTAGTCAGACAGTGGATGTGTGTGTGTGTTTGTGTGCGTGTGTGTGTCTGTGTGTACTTGCCAGACTTGCTAATGCAACTGCCATGTGTCCAGACTTGCTAATGCAACTGTCATGCAAAAATGTGCCCTGTGAATGTGAGTTTTTTTGCACTGGGGCATTGTGTTGTGCTGATGACATTTGATTTTCCTGTGAATGTTTTTTTTAAATTATGTTCTGTGTTTGAGTTTAATGTGCAGATTGGCATATAGCATTGTTCATTTATAAGTCAACAACTGTTAGTGTTTGTACTGCCTTAGCAGGCCCACATATATGTATATTGTCATTGTGCAAGTATCTATGTTTCTGTAATGCTGGTGGGGGTATTTATAATGAGGTATTAGTATTAAAAGGTTGTGACTTAATTATGAAGCTTTGACTGACACTTGACTTTCATCCTGAAATCCTTGAATCAGGTCATCAACATATTTAACAAAGAGGTGCCACTCAGACCATGGTGATTAGATAGAGGCTGTACTCTGGTGCCTTTTGGCAATTTCACACTCTTTAGCACATATTAATGGATTTTTTTATAAACCCCACTGGGTTATAAATTCCTCCATAGCTTTCCATAACACTGGAAAAGTGCTATGTTGCAAAGTTCTATGTAAATATTTTTTTTTTAAATGTTATATATAATAAAGTTTTGTTATAAATGCTGCCTCCCAGCTATATTTTTCAAACCTTCAACAACATCATGTATGCCCCTCCATGTGATTGAGTAGATTTCAGTTGCTGCTTGTGTATTTTTTGCATATATGCAATATAATACAGGTGTGGTTTACCAGATAAGGTTTATTCCATAAATTATGAAATTATGACCAGGCTACTAAAAACAATTAAACATAATAGGGTGGTTTTGCCACCAGCATCGATTTACACAGCTCAGTTAGGATAACATACGAGATAGAAATAATTTAAATATATTTAGAACAGTAGGCTTAAAATGAGAGATGGCTGTCTCTACAGAGTTTTGTATATGTATTGTTTCTGTATTCCATACCCATTTATATTCATAAATATTTTAAAAATATATACGTTGTAGAGTGTCTCTTTTTTGTCTAATCTTGTCAAACTACTGATAATTAAAACCATCAACATAAAGTGCACTGAGAAAAGGTTTATGCTAATTTTTCATAATAAACATTTGCTATAAAGATTTATAGATATTAGAAGTCCCTTTTTTACAACCAAACATGTGGCCACCTGGGCCTGTAAGAAATAGCCTTGCATGGCTTCAGCCTAATTTTACTTTTAAATCTTCTTAGAATTTGTCTGCAGCCTGACCTATCCACTGTCTTTTCTTAGGGCCCCTTTAGGGTGCTGGTGGGTTCTGAGCTGAAGTCATATACTTGTGTTTTCATGTCCCCCCATAAACAAAGTGGCAGTGTGGCCACACCTTTATTAGTACTCACATATATCAGAAATACTAGTGCTTCGAAGATTTGTGTTATGAGATTGGTCTGTGAATTAATATGAATATGAATTAACTGGTTCCATGCCTCACATATCGCTGTCTTAGTTTCTGTTAATCCCTAGTGGAATTTGTTCATAATGTTTTCATGTTCTTGTTTGCGTAGGTTTCTTCAGGTACTCTGAATTCCTCCCACACTCCATATTGGTTAAGTCTGATGAAATTTACCTCTGTAAGTTTTATTAAATCCCCTTGAGCTATTTCAGCATCACTAGAACCCCAAAGCTGCCTCCTTGACATTTTTATGTAGTTTCTCATTCAAGCAGGCCTTCTGATTCTCTATATCACCCCTAGTCACTAGTGATGGTGTGAGCCTGTAGTGGGAAAATTAAAGTGCAAGTTCCACTAGTGAAGGAGCAGAGAAATATCTTGATGAAACATATAAAGGATAATAGTAGGACTACTACTGTATTCCTTGCCAGTAAATCGAAATAGTAAAGGGAGGAGAACTCCAGCAGACTCTCTGCAAAACGTTTATTCCAGGTTGTGGTTACACTACATGTTTTGGTCGATACCCTTTATCAAGTGAACCCTTGCTTTTGATGCTGGGTGGTCAAATGGTATAAGGTTCATACAGGGCCGCCATCAGGGGGGGACAGGGGGGAGTGTTGTCCCATGATGCTTGGATAGCTGGCCCCTGAGCTGTCACTGAGCTGGAGAGTGTGCGGGAGCCTTCATCTTCTTACTGCTCTGATTTGTCAGTGAATTGTAAGTCCCGGTTAAGTTAAATGGTGATTGGATGGGTGAAATTTGAAGTAACTTTGGGCGACTTTGGAAAATGAAGCGCCACGTGTGCTTTAGCGCAGGCGACTTTTCATTACAGAGGATGGAAAGACACGTAAAGGCAGTTCTGGGAGATTGTCGCCCAGAAGAAGAGGCGATTAGTCAACAGGCGACTAAATCTCCCTGAATCTCCTCAGTGAATTGTAAATCCTGGTTAAGTTAAATGGTGATTGGATGGGTGAATTTTGAAGTAATGTCGGGCGACTTTGGAAAACGAAGGGCCACGGGTGCTTTAGCGCAGGCGACTTTGCATTACAGAGGATGGGAAGACATGTAAAGGCAGTTCTGGGAGATTGTCGCCCAGAAGAGGCGATTAGTCGACAGGCGACTAAATCTCCCTGAATCTCCTCATGTGGACTAACCCTAAAGTACAATCTTGTATACCTCTAACCCCAATTAAATTTCTGATTGCGGGGGTAGAAAGCAAATAGGTATGTGATAACAGGATTAAGAGATAAAGACTGGGTGCTAGATCCACCACAGGGATAGATGGGATTAATTCCTGTCTCCCTTCTTGTAATTATGTCTGTGTGTTTGCTGAGAAACCAAAAAACATTTCTGTAATGTAATGTAAAGTTTTTCTTTTCCTTTTTTTATTATTATTTAGGCTTTTTTTGTCATGCATTCAAAGTGGAAACTGCATCTAATCAGATCTTCAGTTGTGTTTTCTGGAATTTACAAAATAAAGGATTCCTGCCTGCAAGTAGCAGAAGACTGTGTGCACCATTTATGATAATGGAGAGAAGACCTATGCAAACGCACACAATTGAGAATAGCCGCACAGAATGAAAAACACCTGTGGGAACTAACCCCTGGGGGCTCTGCACTCTAATGCGTTTCTCATCTGCTTTTGATCTCTCTTGGTGCACCGAACGCCTAGTGGTCAATAAGCACATACACCATTCTTATTGTGGCCATACATGTAACTGGTGAGGTTGCCAAACAAGCGGATATTTTACAGATGGGATAAGGTTGATCATTTGACCCTCGGGCGGCAATGCAGGACGTAGCGAGAGGGCCACATAAAAAGGCGATGCAGTTATTGTCCTGAACCTGTTCTATAGATATCTGGACAATTTATGGCCAGATATGCTGTACTGTAGCCTCAGCCAAATCTTAAAGCAATCCTGGAGTGGGATTCAAAATAGGCCCTGGCATTTCAAGTGTGCAAAGGCCCAAACAGTGGCGTAACTTGATGTTGCTGGGCCCCACAGCAAATTAATTTTAGGGTCCCCAACATATGCAGTGTTTGTCCTGTTTTACTAATATATGTTCAAATTGCTCATCAATGAGAGCCTCATGGGGCCCCCTGTACCTCCTGGGGGCCCCAGCAGGGTCTGCTTCCTCTGTAGTTACGCCCCTGGGCCCAAATAGCCCCCACCAGCCCACTAAATAGAAACTGTCTATGGCATCTTACAGCAGCCCCTCTGGCATTTGCCAGATTCCAATAATTGCCAGTTTGAAAGTATAATTTGAAGGGGTAGTTTACCTTTATATTCATTTTTAGTAGGATGTAGTAATATCCTGTCTGGGTTCTTCTGACAGACTGACTAACAAGCACAAGGACATTGTATTTATGACTATCCAAGATGGACTTCCCCTTAGAACCTTTATGCATGCCCTGGCATTGTTACTGGCATTGCCCAGGATGTACCATCCATGAAGATACGTATATCTTTGCACAGGATTGCCCATGTGCACAGGTGGATTATGAATATTCAAGATGCCCTGAAACATGAACAGCACAGTTTATCGACTGTTTCAGGGCAGCCATACAGAAGGAGCAATACTGGAAGCCTATGCTAAGGAGGTTTTGTGATTTTCCAGCAATTCCCTCCTCAGAATGAGGAGGGAAAGTTGTATATTCAGGACTGTTGCAAGCTGATTCACAGCCTGCAAAGAGAATATTCTATCAGTGACAGCCCTGAGGAGGAATATGACTCAAAACCCTTTTCATCCCCCAGAAGGCTGTTATTGTGTGTTTTTGTTGGAATATTAAACTTCAGGCTAGTTAACTCCACTACTTTTACCCCACTTAGTCCCCCCCCCATCCACTTCCCCATCCCTCCGTAGCTTTATTTATATCTAGATGATCGTTTCTTTGTGTTGCAACACAAAGTTCATTGTATCATTTTGTTTTTAATATATTTGATATATAATAAAGTATATTAAAATAAATAAATAAAACAACTCTCATTTATTTCTATCATTGATATCCTCCTGTCAGCCTTCATCTCCCACAGGTATTCTGACATTAGTAATTAAACAACAATGGATACTTTCATGCAAGTTCCAAATGAATGATTTACAGTATATAATTGAACCAAAGAATAACAGTCTATCTTTACTGAATGTAGGTGCTAATTTACTCATCCAAGCCTTCACTTCCAATTTGCAAAACAAACTGTCTGTGAGACCAAAGTGTGATTGATCCCAGAATTTGTCCATTTAACAAGCCTTATAGAGAATCCTGAGACTTGTGGAAGATTGAAACTAGAGCCCACCATAATCTGTCAGAGGTTAAATTCTGCCACCCTTCATTTGTATGAGATTTTTAGAGACATTATCAAAAAGTGAAAATCAGACCCTGTAATAAATATGCCCCTAAATTTATGGCTGGTATGAATAGAGAACAGTAATTTCACCTCTGGAGGACTGTGGTAATTCACCTTTTAATAAATATGTCCCTCTGCTACAGTAAGGCAGAGAGACACTTCACCACTCTCTATACACTCTCTATACACAAATAAAAATACATCCTTTGCTGTTGTCAACCTTTGAAGAAGATGTTTTAACATTACGTGCAATATGTCAGCAGGGAAGATATAACATAATTTAAATATTAAGTACTTTAAGAATGAAATTGCTCTTTACAGCAACATGACACAAACAGAGCCTTTTCATTTGGATAATAATGTCCCTTTTATTCTTCTTCTGGCTATTATAACTTTTGATCCTATGATGTTATTGGTTCAAGAGTTGAGTGGATAAATAAAGGAGTTTTAGAATAAATGTGGAACAGGGGAAAAAGGGAAATGGTTTAATGAAAGGAAAGTAGAGGGTAAGGAATGAATTGGAATAAGGACTAAAGAGTGAAGGTGATGTGGAATTGTGATGTCCATCTTTCAATGTAATGTGATGATTATATTATAACATATGCTGAAGGGCCAGATTCATGCAAATGAATGCAGTTTAGTTACCATTATATACAAGGTACTATTTTATTATTACATACAGGCATGTTTCAGGGGCTGCTGCCGCCCCCCTCCTGCTCCGCTCTTCTAACTTCCAGCGTCGGAGCGGGTGGAGGAGGGGCCGCATCGCTAGTGCAGTGAGCGCTAGCGCACTCGCTGCACTAGAAGACCCCAAATTTCCGTTTTAAAAAACGGTAATTCGTCTCTTAAAGTTACCAGAGGCGGCTTTTTGCCGCCCTTGGTAACTGGCCGCTCCGTGCTGCCTGAGGCAAGATTCTCACCTTGCCTCATGGCAGGAGCGGCCCTGATTACATAGAAAAGGGAAATTGATAAAAGTAAAAACTGTTTGGATAAATGGACTCTTGAGAGTTGGCTTTCCCATTTAAAGTTTTCTCTATAATGGGTTTTTGGATAATCGATCCCATACCTGTACTTTAGCAGTAGTGTTTTTGTTAAGTGTGATATGGCAGCAGTTGCCTGCACATTTTGGGAGAATGCCAGAAATAACAACCAGAACAGCTGACATGAGGAAGCGCATGAATGGTGTGTTGTTTACAGTGTGATAAAAGAATGTTTTTGCAGATAATTTAGGACATGTGATCTAAAGGTCTGTTTCTGATAAGTTCAGCTTTAGCTGATCTTATTGTGAAAGATATAGGGGCCATGTAAAGTTGGTGCACAACTATGTCCCCTTTAGGATACTTACTATACCTGTTCCTGACATGAGCAGAACTATAGTAACAAATAGAGTGCTAACCAGCATGGAAAATTTCCTGCACATGAATTTAGAACAACCATTTTTACCATATAAGGCAGTTAGGGGGCGAACTGGAGCACGGGGGCCCATTGGGTTCCAAACTTCAGGGCCCCCCCCACGCACATGCACGAACGCCAGTGTATGCACTGCACATCATTTTATTTTGGGGCTCAGCAGATTAGGGGAATGGGTCTGAGCCGGCTGGGGTCCACAAGGTTTTTTCCCATTGTCCCACCAGCACAGTCTGAACCTGAAGGAAGTCATTCTTGGATTTCATGAGGCAGGGGCACAGATTTGGACCCTTATAACATTTGTCTTTCTAGTCTTTGGGTTTAACATATCACATACTTCCCTCTAAACACGTGGGCAGAGCCCCTTTTCTAAATCAGAGGAATAACTGATATGAATACAGTTTCAGGCAGCCTGATATAGTTTCAAAAATAAACAAACCTAGCCTGTAGGGCAGCAAATTAGCATCCAGTATTGGCTTACCCATTTACTGCTTTGGGCACAGTAGCAAGGTATACACACAACTTCTGTGTTCATATGTACATGTCATGGTGACAAAATGGTTCAAACAAGAGAATATATGCCCTCCCATTGTTTGGGTGCTCTGCTTTTCTCTCAAAAATATACTCAATGTTAATTGGCAGCAGATGAATAATGCATTTGTAAGGGAAATTAGACTGCAAGCTCTATTGGGGCAGACACTGACCTATAAAAGCGGATTTAATAATAAAATGCATTTGAGCCTAACATACCACATAAATGGCTAACTATATCTGTCAATAGAACCGATTTTATTGAGGTAGTACAGAATGCTGTATTAATAAACGAGCCCCTAACTGAGAAGTTGAGTGCCCCCTGACAATAAAGGAATGGGAGTCATGGAGTGACAGGGTGCAAGAGCTTTGTGCTCTTCATTTTTGGATACAAATTTGAGCCTGTGTATGAGCCCACTCTTTGTAAATTAGGCCAATGTATGTAAACAGGAAAAAGGGGTTTCCCTAGGACAGAACCGCAGGATACAACAGAGACACAAAGGCAGGCTAGAGGAAAACCAAGAATAATTATGTATACCAGTTGAAAGGAGTGGTCAGCAGTACCCGCTGCTTATTTTTTCTATCCATGCCATTGTTTGTATTTACCATAACATACAGCATTATGTAAATAAAAATGATTACAACTCATTATACTATCTATATGCTGCTGTATTATCAAGCCCTTACATAACACCTCATTAGGGAAAGGAATCTGTGTGCTACAGGGGCCAGGGAATTTTTATGGATGAAAGCACAAGGCATTTCATCTTTTAAACCACTACATAAAGGCCCCCTAAAACAGCCACATTTGGGTTTAATTTACATAGCTTCTAACACTGGTATTTATTGTTCATTATGCTTTAGAGAATTTATATTAAGCATTAGCTTTCACTTCTCCCTAACCTGTAGAATTAAATTAGGGGATATGCTATAAGAAAGCACTCATGCTTATGTTATCCAGATAACGGATCTTTCCATAATTTGGATCTTCCTACCTTATGTCTACTAGAAAATCATATAAACATTATAACCCAATAACCTGGCTTTGCTTCCAATAAGGATTAATTATATGTAAATTTGGATGTCATACAAGGTACTGTTTTATTATTACAGAGAAAAAGGAAATCTTTTAAAAAAATTTGGATTATAATGGAGTCTATGAGAGACGGCCTTTCCATAATTCAGAGCTTTCTGGATAATGGGTTTCCGGATAACGGATCCCATACTTCTACTTCTAACAAATCTTTTAAATATTAAACCTAATAGAATTGTTTTAACTCCAATAGGGATTCATTATATCTTAGTTGGGATCAAGTACAAAGCACTATTCTATTATTACAGAGAAAAAATGAAATAATTGTAAAAATGTTTGATTAATTATTTAATTAAATTGAGTCTATAGAAAATGGCCTTTCTGTAATGTGGAGCTTTTTGGATAATGGTTCTGCGGATAACAGATCCCAACCTGTAATGCACATGACTGTCGTGCTAATTTGTAGTACCCTGAAGAATGATTTATACCCTGCTGACTTCCTCCATATTTCTACCCGAGCTTAGTGAAACTGCAGCTTGAAGCCAAGCACAGAGAAGAAGCACCTGGAAGCAGGGCTGGAGATGGTATATAAATATTTTGATGTTAAGTTAGCAAAACAATTTTCACTAGGGGTATAAGATACCTGTAAGTGCACTTTTTTATTTTATATCCACATATATTGTATCATTCTATTCTGAACCGAGTGCTAAAACTTGATGGGAGACCAACTAAAGGCACTGAACATGTTTATATTTCATTCAAATACAAATATTGTAGTTATTTTTGACCTGTTAAAACATATTTCCTTTAAGCTGTCCTTGGAAGCATTTGTTTTAAGAATCTTATTCTGCAGACGCAGTGTTTATCTGGCCAGGAGCCGAAAGCTGGCTTATGATGAACAGTGATGGATTTGCCCATGATGCTGCTCCAGGTCTTTGAGAGTGATTGTGGGCCACTGTACTATTCTTAGGTTCATATCTGACTACTGAAAATGTATTTTAAAAATGAAGCTTTTGCTATTGTACCAAATTACCTGTTACCTTCTGGGTAGCCTGGCAAGGTACAAAGTAAAGATCCCACACTTGCTGTATTTATAATAAGAGTGAATATGGAACTCTCTGTTTTAGTAGAACATGTAAGTCAGAATCAAAGAACAAACAAATACAAAGAATATCAGTAAAGAACAAAGTAGTATAGTTATTAACCATTCATTACCCCTGTTTTGCACCACATATAACTGACAGTTTAGGCCTGCATGTTGTGTATACTTTAGGTTGGTGTGCACTTATCTGTAACCCTGGTGTTTCATCCATCAATTCCAGTACATTTGTAATCCATACATGTGTTTGCATATGGAGAGTGCAGTGTCCAGTAGTTAGTTCTAGCTCTCCTTTTTGATATAACTGGGTCAGTAACTAAGCCAGGGTAACTGATCCTAACAAGCGCTGGAACCTGGGGTCTAACCTACCCTAATCAGAGAAGGGGCCTGACTAATCAACCTTCTGGTTCTTATGGAACAATTCCCTGAGTCCCTAACTGGACCCTAGATCTGCAATAGCTACAGTGAAGACCTATTGGAACAGGAACCTGAGGGACCTAAATGAAGTCCTTCCCTGACTGACACTCACTGACACACTACCTGGAATCTGCAATTGGTGCAGCTTTCCCTGCACTTTACTTCCCAGGGGATCTCTGTCTCCCTGCTGCTGCCAGATCTGTGCCTGCTCCTTGCCTTGCATTCTTCTTTACCAGCATTCCTTACACATGGTAGTGATGTGCGGGCCGGCCCGAAACCCTCTGGGCCCACGGGTTTCAGACGGGTCCGGCTCTCCCCGCAACTTCGCACTTCTGGCAACTAAATTTATAGAGCCAATAACCCTGTGGGATGGGACGGGCACTGGTTTATAAATAGGGGGGTAATAGCGGGCCAGATGTGGATTGGGAGGGGCCGGGTTAGGGTCCGGTGGAGGTAAAAAATTCCTCAGACCCGCACATCACATCACATGGCATCAGCCTTACTGTTTCCTGATTACACTGCCATCTGTAGGCTGGAGGTGACCTTTGCATCATCCTCATTTGTCTGCCTATTACACTATATTTGCAATTTTTGCACATTTCTGGCCCACAAGCCTGTACATTCAATTGCATTCTGGTTTAAACTGCATGTTGTTTTTCAGTGTTATTATATATCATAATAATGAATGTTAGCTGTACATGGAGTTTTCAGATGAAAGGGCACATCAATGGCTGAATAGCACTGATCTGATTATCAGAAGTGATATGAGCAGCAGTCCCTTTCTGTTCAGTGACTACCAATGTAACAGAGTCCTAGTAGTTTAGTGGTGCAAGTGGGCAGTTGCCAATTTTGCAATTTCAATACACAGTATTCACAAAACACACCATCTTTACAATGGTTTAGGAGCCCCCAAGGATAGTTTGCTATAGGACCCAGTAACATCTAGGACATCAGATGTCTATTAGTGGAATCAGCAGATCAGATTTTCATCCAGGAAGACTGATTGTAATCCAGTAGTAGAGGTTCATTTACAAATGAGTGCAGTAAATGCAGTATTGCCATTTTTATTACCTACAACGCAACCCAGAATTCCAGTCTAATAGTGGGCCCACCCTAACGTGCATCCACACCAATTTCTGCACAGTGCACCAATATGAATACACATTAATGTATGTTTTGGTACATCACACGCAAGCTGCAGCACACTGTTTCCCCCTGCAGTTGTGTTTGAATGTAATCACTTTCAGCATATGATTCACTTGGTGCAAGTCAATTGTGTACATTGGTGCAAACCACTAGTGACACATTTGAATTCATTGGAACATGTTAAAATGGCACATTTTAACATGTTCCAAAAACATTTTGGTGTCAATTCAAGTGCTCCCTAGCATCTATGGCCTTGTACTATAGAGCTTGCACACAATTTGTGGTAAAATCATCAGTGCAGGTTGACCCAGCACACTGGCACTAGACACAAGAAGGTGTGTGCATAAAGCTGGCCATAGATACAAAGATCCGATCGTACGAATCATCGTACGATCGGACTTTCCCATCTCCCGACCCGCCACTAACCATTCAGATCAAAGTCTTACCAGTCAGATTAGTTAAAGAACAGATCAGCAATGTTCTGCCCCTGACAGCAATCGTACGATATCTATGTCCAACCAAAGCTAGTGACAGTCTCCCACTGAAAATCGTAAGATCGGCAATACACGCAGAGATATTATCGGCAGCCGACAGAAATTTTCTAACCTGTCCGATCGACCAAACGACCGATCTCCACCGGATGAAAAATGTCGGGACTCTCCACACACGGTCCAAAAATCGTACGAATCCTCGATTCATACGATCAGATCTTTGCGTCTATGGCCAGCTTAAGTGCAAGCACCTTTGGCACAATTTTGGATGTGGTTTTACAATTTGCACTTGCTTTTTGAAATGGGTATTGTTCTGTGCTTTACTTATGGTTTTAATTTATTATAACAAAAACATGTAAAGAGTAGTGAATTATTATCTGTCTCCATCCCCCAGGGCAAAGGGATGACATACAATAATTACTGGATGTTGTACCACAAACTGGAATGCATCATACAGCAAGATGCTCATGGGCTCATCCCTTACCTTAAAGGAACAGTTACATCAAAAAATGTAAGTGTTATAAAGGAATACAAATATAATGTGCTGCTATGCACTGGTGTGACTGGTGTGTTTGATTACATTACTATAGTTTGTATAAAAAAAGCTGCTGTGTAGCCATGGGGCCATTCAAAGCTGAAAAAGGAGAAATGACACAGGATACACAGTAGACACACAGCAAACGGGCAGCACTCCATACTTTAGTAAAATTGCCTTTATTTCCAAATGCAGGGCAACATATGCAGCAACGTTTCGAGCCACACACGGCTCTTTGTCAAGCTACAGGATACACAGTAGATACAAGCTAAACTCTGTAGTGTACAATGGGATTCTTCAGAACGTATCTATCTACTGTGTATCCTGTGTTTGGATGACTGTCCCTATGGCCATACAGCAGTTTATCTATATAAACTATAGTTGTGTTTCTTAAGCAAACACACAGTTTTTACTAGTGCAGGGCAACATTACATTATATTGTCATTTCTTTCACACACTTTCATTTTATGGTGTTACTGTTCCTTGAAATACAGGTAACTTGTCTAAAAAGAAGGTAATTTCCCCAGGCTTTTGGGGACCCGAAAATGTTGCTTTGGGGCTTACAAATATAATATACAACCCTTTGTACACTGCCTTCTTCCATTGCAGAATAGCCAAAAGCCTCTCTGCATCCATTTTAGAGCACAGAGATCTATGGCTAAGCCAATTGAATACACTAATGCCAGTGTTTGGCAGCATTCTACTCAATAAGGGGGTGGATAGGATAAGGCACATTAGCATTCTCCATACCATCCATACCTACCTGAATGATGTGCAAGTTTGCACAAGTGGGCCCTGTCTTTTAACAGGTGGCAAGGACTGGTCTGTACCCCTTATGCTGAGCTGGACACTGTTTTTTTTTATACATTATAGGGGCACAGTACAGCCATTCAACCATGCTACCTTAATGTTTAATGTTGCCTGATTCCTTTGTGATCTTGCACTTTTGCCTGGGGAATCATAAATGACTCTTAATATGTCTAACATGTATCCTTCAATGATTTCAGTGATACCTCACTATATTTGGTGCCCCTCTAGCAGTGGTGTAACTGGATATTACTGGGCACCACAGAAATTTTTTTCAGGCACCCAAAATATCTAAAGATTGACCTGTTTTTAACAATATTTATTGAAATTGTATATAAATTAAGGCCTCATGGGGGCCCTATACCTCCTGGTTCCCCCTGCAGCCACAGGGTCTGCTTCCTCTGTAGTTACGCCGCTGTCCTCTAGTAAGGTGCATGTTGGAGGTACAGCAGTTATACAGCGTAACCTTCAGCACTGATAAAATACTCTGTTAGACAAGCAAATGAATGCAAACATTTACAGTGACAGGAAATTTTATGTTGTTTTGTGTGGGTGGGAGCCTATTGTGTACATGCTTTCCTACTTATACGTGCGCAGGGCAATTTTAAAAAATCTTGTGCTTGTACATTAGCCTAAGTGGATTATTATCTCCACAATAAATACAGTATGTTACATCAGACTTTTGATTGACTGCAGCAACCAGAGTAAATACTGGTAGCTGGCTCCTTATTAAGCTTTCTAATGTTTTTAATGTGCCTGCATGTATAAGACTCACAAAAAGTGTCACATTTTGCAAATAAATACTACATAGTCAAATGTATGTGGATATTTGTCTGTCCACATGGAAACTGATCCATTCCTTTGCTGCTTTAAAGGAGAAGGAAAGGCTAAAACGAAGTAAGCTTTATCAGAAAGGTCTATATAAATACACCAGTAAACCCTCAAAATAATGCTGCCCTGAGTCCTCTGTCAAAAGAAACACTGCATTTCTTTCCTTCTATTGTGTATACATCGGCTTCTGTATCAGACTTTATGTTTTCAGCTTAAATCTCCAGGTCTTGGGCTTGAGCATGCTCAGTTTGCTCCTCTCCCCCTCCCTCCTCCAGAGTTATGAGTGAGCAGGGAGAGACTAAGGTAGGAAGTGATGTCACACCAAGCTAATATGGCAGCTACAATCCTAAACAAACAGAGAGAGCTTCTAGAGCTGTTTACACTTTTATGGTATAGCATTCTACAGAATAAATATAGAATTCTAGCTTGTACTATTGTGGTTAATCTATTGGCAATAAAATGCCTCAGTAACTTTAACAATTTCCACTAGATATATTTTTGCACTTGCACTTTTTGTCTGTTGTCCGGTACATCTATGTTGTGTTGTGTGGCAACATGGTCCTAGAGGAACTTTGTTTCGTGTCACTGTGTACTGTACAAATGTATATGGATGAAATGACAATAAACTCACTCTTGACTTGACTCTTGACTTGACTAGATTTTAGAAGTTTGTTGGTTGGTTTGGCGTTAGCATCAGGGCTGGGTTTCTCTTCAGGGTGCCCAGAGGCCAGCATCCTTCACTGGCAGCCTGCCCCTCTAGGATCACATACAGCAGAGACATAACTAGAGGGGGGCGGGCCCTGGCGAGGGACGTGCTGCTGGGCCCCGCCCCCCTCCGTACAGCCGAATTTATGGCTGCATTTCCCATTTACGAGTGGCGTTCAAGCTGCCGGGGGGGCCTGAGGGGGTGCGGGCCCTGGCCCAAACGCACCCCCTGCTCCCCGGGTAGTTACGCCACTGACACACAGGGGGACAGGACTTGCAGAAATCTCCAGACCTCAGTGCCCCGCATTTGACCAAACTGCAGGTGCAGCCGGGTTTCTTACTGAAATGTCCAGAGTTTCTCTTTGATCTCCTGCTCTAACATCAGAAAAAGATTAAGTTTCTAAAACTTATTTAAAATAACAGTTTTTTGACAGAGAGCCCAGAACACTGAGCAGCTGCACTTCAATACATTTGTACAATTTAAGATAAAGAAACAATTGTAACTATTTAAGATAAGAAGGTCTCTTGGGAGAACTGAGACTCGCAGCTTAAAGTAGAATGAAACCCTAAAGTTTCAGCTTCTCAATAGCAGCAATGATCCAGGACTTAAAACTTGTCACAGGGGGTCACCATCTTGGAAAGTGTGTGTGATACTCACATGCTCAGTGGGCTCTGAGCAGCTGTTGAGAAGCTAAGCTTAGGGGTTGTCGCAAATTATCAAGCAGAAAATGAGGTTGGCCTGTAATATAAGCTGATGCTACAAGACTGATTATTAAATTCTGATGCTAATTACACTGCTTTTTGTGATGCCATGTAGTAATTATCTGTATTAATTACTAATCAGCCTGACATTTTTATTCTATTTGTACTGTATAGTTTGAGCTTAAATCTCCAGGTCTTGGGCTCGTTCCCCAAGCTCAATAAGTGATAGCAGCACAGAGTATGTGCAGTAAATCAGCAGAAAAGAATATGGGGAGATACTGGGGCATCTTCAGAGGCAAAACATAATGTACAACATTTCTAGCCTACTTCTTTAGTTAAGCTTTAGTTCTCCTTTAATAGGCAATTTCACTTCCATTAGCAAAACACATAAAATGGTCCTAAAGCTTCCAGAATTGTGCTCAAACTTTCATAAACTGCCACATTTTGTAAAATGGACATGGTAATTAGTGGCTGTGGCCATAACATCTGCAGGGTTACAAAATTTTGCCACGCATGGCAGATTTTTTTGTACCTCTTTAAATTTTTCAAATGTCCCAACATGGTATGCCCTAGGGGCCTAAAAAGTAGGAAGCACAGAATAGTCAAGCATTTCATAGTATAATGTAAGTAATGTGTCAGCAATGATGACTGCAGATTAACTGGCTAACTGAAATAATGAAAAGGGTTATCCACATACATTTTGCCATACATTGTATATTGAAACTGCACATCAGTAAGGGTCCCACAGGTGTCATTACATTCCTTGGCCTCACATATACAACAGAACCCCTTTTTTTTACGTTTTTCAGGGGACAAGAAACAAATTGTGCAAAATCTGGGAAAAAATAAAAGCAGGGAAATAATACATTGCATTATATATTGGTGTGACCACCAAAGAAAAAAAACAGAGAAATGCAAGAAAACTTAAAATCAGGGAATGTAAAATTGAACTTTCACTGTAGTTATTTTCATTGTTGGAATTGGTCAGTGCTGGTTGGCTAATGCTCCAGACATGGTTGCACCGGTTTCACATTTTTCTGGTCTAAATTTCTGCTCCCTCCTTCTCCCCACTTAAGTATAAACTTGCTCTTATTTTTCCATTTCCATTCCATTGTGTGTACAAACACAGAGAAATAAACTCCTTTCACACAAACTATCACATAGTATATATGTTTTAGTTCATCATCCTTTTTCTTTCTCTGCCCATCCCCCAAATCTCTCTCTGCATTTTTGCCAATTTAACTTTTAACTTTTTTCTCCAACGCTGCACTCATTCCATTTCCTCCCTCCTGTCTATGCAATCTCTTGAGGACACATACACTAAATTCCACTAGTCAGTAACACAGCTGTTTGAACCCGAGTCAACTTTGACAACATTATAGATAAGAGATCTCAATAAATCACTCTAGTAATGTCCCCAAGGTGTGACATCAGGTGAACAAGCCTCAATAACATCATTTCCCTAGTACAGTTTCATCAACTTCCTGTGATTCACTGACTTTTTTTGCACAACCCTCATGTCATAAATGTGTGTTTACATTTTACCTATAATTTGAGTAATTATGAGAAGATTATTGTTTAATGTGCTCAGTAAGGGCCATGAGACAGAGAAGGAAGCAGTAGGGGTTCTGTCTCTAAAAACTTAGTAGTTTAGGCAAATACAGCCTTGAAGTTATTTTATTAAGTTGTAAGTATAAACACAGGCAGAAAGGATTAGGACTATTTTTTATGCTGGAACAATGATAAAAGCTGGTACATTTATAAATAGTGAACCAAAACCTTACTATACAGGGGACAGTTGACATTAGTTTAAAAGCAGATTTATATGTAAAAAATTCTTTACACACTTACATAGTTTAATTTAAAAAAAAGTGATCAAACTCCAGTAAATTGCTGCCCTATTGCTATAAAAACCAAGTGGATTTCAAATAATTCTTTGCTGAATACAGACTTGTTTGTATTTTAAGGATCTGTGTATACCACTGCTGTTTAGTTTTCTGAAGTCAAAGAAGCATATTTATTTCCCAGCACAAGCTGAAGGGACAGTTGTAATTTGGGTTGAGTACTTTTGCTTCCTATCTGCTGAGTGCCACTGGCACACCTAAACCAGAAGGTCATAGCTCAGCTGAAATGACGAGCAGCTTTAGGTTGTCCATCTACTATGCTTATAATCTAATAAATTGGATATGGTTTACATCCACTCTGCATTCTAATAAAGTCTAGCAACAACGCTGAAAATATATAAGCTCGCTCATAAGACATGAGAGTGGTACCCTAGTTTTGCATTTTGGGGTGTGTTTTTCTACAGGAAATCAGAGTTAATATGTTCACTTAAAACAACTGGAAGGGAAGGGGTCAACAGGAAGTTTCAGGAATTTCAAGTTCAGAAGGATGTGGGGAGGGGGAGAGGTTTAGGAAAAGGATGTGATTAATGAGGGCCATGGTAATATGCGCAAGGGTCTGGCAAGTAGAGAGATGGAATACAGGAAAAGGGGGACGGGAGAAGAGATGGGGAATGGAACGTGAGTGAGAGCCGAGAAGACTGGGAAGGGGGGGGGTCATGATTGTGAACAGAAAGAATGTAAGAGGTGACTGACAGTCACACAGTAGGAATGAGGAAGATTTCAAGCAGCGCTGAATATAGACCTTTTTAGACTTCTTTTAAGCAAGGGAATCTCACAAAGCACTGTAGACTCACTGGCCCTGTAAGATATATTTTAATATATGTTCCTGATAAAATTGGCCATAGTGTGTGAATGTGATAGGGACCTTAGATTGTAAACTCTGCTAGAATATGTTGGTATTGTATAAAGAATAATAACAAATAGAGACATAGGATTAGCTAAGAATGCAGAGCCCATAAGCAAAGGAAGACTGTAATCAGTAACAGTGCATTATAGGTAAATGATTCATTATCTGGAAGCCCACTATCCAGAATAGTGGCGTAACTAGTTCTCACTGGGACCCTCAGCAAATATATTTTAGGACCCCAACCAAAGAGGTTGTCCTGTTTTACCAGTATATGTTGAGATTGCTCAAAAAAAAGTACACACACACACACACACACACACACCTACCTCTGGGCCCCTTGCTGCCTCTGTAGTTACACCCCTGTTCCAGAAAGTTCAGGAAGGCCATTTCCCATAAATTTTAAAAATGTTTGATATCCTTTTTCTCTGTAATAATAAAACAGTACCATATACTTGAGGCCAACTAACATATAAGTCACCATTATTGGAGGCAAAACAATACTTTTAGGTTTATTTAATGTTTAATGATTTTTTCAGCAGACTTAAGGTATGGAGATCTGAATGATGAAAAAAAACCCTTATCCAGAAAACCCCAGGTCCTGAACATTCTGGATAATTTCAGTTGCATATGTGTGCTGTGGTTTAGGCCCCTTTCCCTAGTTAAACACTGGCAATGTAACAAGTGATGATCCTGGGGGCCATTTTTGCCTCTGGGCAGTAACATTGCAACCAATCCCTATGGCAACTAATCAGATGTTTGTTTTCATTATTCCACCTGCAGCAGGCTAAGAAAAGATAATCACTGGTTGCTATGGGTTACTGCCCAGGTGCAAATTTGTTCAGTGAGTCTGACCTTCTAGTGGTGGTGTCGTGACAAGTAATTATGGATCGGTGAAGATGTCCTGCCCTCAGTGTGTGCATACATCTGCTGGGGATATTGGGAGTGTAGTAAGCATTTATTAACATTAAGGCCAACTAATACAATTTTATCGAACCAGATTTTTTCGTGAAAATGCATTGAAAATATGGTTAAAATGTGCACGGAAGTTTGGCCAAAGTGGTTTTAAGAGAATAGTGAGAAATCTTTGGATTTTAGTAAATAACCCCCTAAATGTTGGATCATTGGTTCATGTACAAATGTTTGCCATCACATAAGCATGTTCTAACTTAAAGAGGAACTCCACAAAAGTATAACTTGAGCTTTTAAAAAGTAAACATAATTTCAAGCAACTTTGCAATATACATCAATTAAAAAATATGCAAACTTTTCATGATTTTTAATGGTTTGGAACAGTTCCCTAAGCCTAGCCGCCTGCTCTCCTGCTGATCTGTCTGACTACTTTGCTGAGCTGCCTGACTACAGTTACTTTGTATCAACAGCCAGCTGTCCTTAAACTGCATCCTCCAAACCCCACAATTCACTGCACATGTGATTTCAATAAGGAACGGAACATCATAGTGCAATGCATTGTGGGTTATGTAGTTCCTGCATGCTGTCTGTAAGCTGTGGAGAAGTTGTTACAATTTGTAACATCAGTGTTTAGTCCCTCCTTCCCTGCCAGGATTTCAAATGTTGGATTTCAGCATAGAAAATGGCATTTATTCATCAGGTAACTGTGATAGATATAGGGTTGCCACCTTCTTTACTGCCAAACTCCAGACGGGGGGGGGCAGGCCATGAGGTATGGTGGCAGGCTGTGATGTAACAGGAGTGGGCCCGTGACATGAGGGGCGTGTCACTGCATCAGGGGGAGGGGCTATGATGTGGCGATTGTTTGGTCGCCACGTCAATCTTAGAAAATACTGTTCGGTTTTCCTTATTTGGAAAACCGGGCAGGCAGTTTTGACCCAGGCAGCCCTTCAAAAAACCGGGCTGTCTGGGTCAAAACCAGACAGGTGGCAACCCTAGATGGATATATCAGGGGTTTCTGTGTTATATGGGCCTCAAAGTTTGGTTTGGAAGCCGGAGTTCACCTTTAATAGGCATTGTGTCGACAATAACAGGGTGCATATTTAATTGGTGTATCTGCTACATCCTACCAGAATGTTAAACCAATAACTTGCAGTTTGCTATGTAGTCTGCTTTTTATGGGCAGACAGGTAACTTTCACATTGCTTTGGTATTCTTGAGTTTTTAGGTTTAAATTGTTGTAACGTTTATTTTGTTAACAAGTGCCTATGACTACGTATCTGTCGATACGAAACGCGCTAGGACGCATACCTTTTAACTAATATGGAATAAAGTTACAATTTTAACCTCCATGGCCATGGTTGCAGGAGTGCGTGCAGATTTATTTTGAAGACTGATTTTGCATAAGCTACAGGTTCGGGGCACGGCACCCGGGCCACCCGGCTAATTTGGTGAGTGAAAAGCTCTTTGGCTGTTTTCTACCATTCAAAGCAACTCGAGTGATGGGCCTGGGGTTTGGACACCCAGGTCAGATATTTCCACTTGGTAAGGATTACCCAGTGGTTTATATCAATATAATTATTCAATTATTTGAGCAATTAATGGGGATTTTACCCACAAGTTTAAAAGTGGTTTTGCTCTATGTATATTAAATAATTAGTCCAGAAGAGATTGGAGCCGGCATTTTCTTTTTGTTTATATGAGTTTTTAGGTAGGCTTATTCTGCCACAGACTACTCAGAATTTCCCATGAGCTTCCCTATATAATCCCAAACTCAGAGCTCACTTACTGCCTGTTTAGGCCAAGCTTGTTCCTTGGAGCTCATATTCCTGTTTCCTGTATCCTACTTATATACCCTGTTTCCTGATTCTTGTTCTTTGCATTCATTAACTGGTTTTGATCCCATCTTGTTCCTGTTTAGGAGATTGACTCCTTACCTGAATTATAAACCCGCTTCCCTGCTTGTCTCATTGGTAGTCTTAGGATTCTCATGTGGTAAGACCTGATGGCACCCAGGTAGCTCAGTGCCAAAGATGGCTGTTATAAGCAGTAGATTTGGTGTTCGCTTATGTGACAGCATCAAAGCAAGTCAAAGCAGCCAAGGAACTGTAATAAAATTACCTGCACGGCGGGGTCTGCATCTTTGTTCTGTTCTGCCTCTTAAAGGCGCAGGCGTGTTTGCGCCAGGGCGTTTTGGCGCACGTTTTGGCGCAAATTTTGAATACTATTTAAGGCCCATTCTGTGAACTGTTTCTTGCCCATGATAGAACTTGTGGTTTCCTGAGCCTAGTGCATCTGATCTGAATCTTGTCTGTCTGATAACCTGTGTTTGACCCTGCCTGTATCCTGACTACGCTGAACTCTGTATCCTGACCTTAACCTGCCTACGACAACTCTCCTGCTTAATCCCTTGATTGACAACCCGGTTTGACCCTTGCCTGCTTGACGATTCTGATATCCGCCTGCCTCGACCCAGCCTGTCTAACCATCCTTCTGCCTAATCCTTTTGTACCGTGACCTTCGGCCCAAAAGACTTTGCTAACAGCCGTGCCCCTTCCCCAGCCAGAACATCTCGCCTTGCACCCTTCATAAAGTCCAGGTGGCACCCAAGTAAGCTGAGGGCTCCTCCCGAAGCCCAACGGTGGTCACACTACTGGTGAAGCCGAGCCGAGGCCAGGGTGCTTGGGTTCTGGTATCGGGTGGCCCATTATCACGGGCCATGGAGGACGAAAGTCACGATGCTGCTGCTCCTCCTTCTTCAGCTCTTCCAATTACCACCGAAGCGCTTCTTACCACCTTGCTACAGCGCTTGGAGGACCAAGAGCAGGAGCAGAACAATCTCCTACAGGGTTTTCACAGCCTAACCCGTCAGCTGGAGAATCCGCAAGTTTTGCAGCAGCTGCCTGTTCCTGTTCCTCCTGTGGGTTCATCTGCTATGTGGGGTAATACTATCAGGCCCCATGAACCCAAAATTGTGTTCCCCGAAAAGTTTAGTGGGGATCGCACCAAATTTTTTGTGTTTAAGGAGGCATGCAAACTGTACCTTGGTTTCTTCCCTCACTCATTTTCTTCTGGTGAGGAGAAAGTAAGGTTTGTTATGACCTTGCTTTTGGGCAACCCCCAAATTTGGGCCCTAAGGCTGCCTATTTCTGACCCTGCACGCTATTCCCTTGAGTCATTTTTTAACAGCATGGCAATTCTTTACGATGACCCGGATCGCGCATCTTCTGCCGATTCCGCGTTTCGTAAGTTGCGCCAGGGGAGAAGGGATGCGGAGGTGTATTGCACCGAGTTCCGCCGGTGGGCAGTAGAAACTGGGTGGAACGATATGGCTCTACGGAGTCAGTTCCGTTTGGGGTTAGCTGATCCTGTCAAGGACAGTCTTGTTAATTACCCATCTTCCAACCTGGATGACCTTATGTCTCTCGCCATCCAGGTAGATAGGAGACAAAGGGAGAGAAGGGGTGAGAGGGGTGTTTCTACTTATTCTGGGGTTACTAATGTCAAGTCTAATATGGTGACCAATGTTAAGTTTTCAAACCCCTCTGTGCCTCTGCCTCAGGAGGAACCTATACAGTTAGGCATTTTTCATCTAACTTCAGAGGAAAAGGCACGCAGGCGTTCCCAAGGTTTATGTATTTATTGTGGGGAAAAGGGTCATTTCTTGAACCTATGTCCAAGGAGGAAAGGGAGACTCCCTAACCTAAATGGAGAAGGGGAGCTCCATTTGGGCGCAGGAGTTTCCTCTCCCCAATCTTCCTCTAAGGTTTTGTTACCGGTTAAGTTAACCTGGCCTACAAGTTCTGTCAAGGTGTCAGCATTTGTGGACTCAGGGGCGGAGGGTAATTTTCTGGATACTGCTTTTGCAGCTAAATTCTGTATCCCTGTAGTTCCTCTAAATGTCCCCATGAGAATAATGGCAGTGGACAGAAGACCCTTAGGGTCAGGTGTAATTTCTAAGGAGACGGTAACTCTTTCCATGTGTATTAATAATTAGCATTGTAAGAAGATAGCTTTTTACCTCATAGAGGGTGCTTCCTCTCCTTATATTTTGGGGTTACCGTGGCTCCAGAGGCATAACCCTCTGATTGACTGGGTCTCAAGGGAGGTGGTTCAATGGGGTACTATGTGTGGGGGAGTATGTTTTCCCTCTGTAGTAGCAACTACATCGCTTGAAGGGTTACCTGCTGCATATGTAGAATTCGCTGATGTCTTTTCTAAAAAGGCAGCAGAAACCTTACCCCCACACCGGCAGTATGACTGCCCAATAGATCTGGTCCCTGGGTCAACTCCTCCTCGTGGTAGAACCTATCCTCTTTCATTGCCCGAAGCCCAGGCAATGAAAGAGTATATAAAGGAAAATCTAGAAAGGGGTTTCATCAGACCTTCTAGTTCCCCTGCGGGGACGGGCTTCTTTTTTGTTGGGAAAAAAGATGGTGGTCTTCGCCCCTGTATTGATTATAGAGGGCTCAATAAGATCACCATAAAAAAACGCTACCCTCTCCCTTTAATTTCTGAACTCTTTGATCAGGTCAAAGATGCTAAGATCTTTTCCAAGCTTGATCTTAGGGGGGCTTATAACCTGATCCGTATTAGGGAGGGTGATGAGTGGAAAACTGCATTTAACACCAGGGATGGCCACTACGAGTATCTCATTATGCCCTTTGGCCTCTGTAATGCCCCCGCAGTGTTTCAGGAGTTTGTTAATGACATCTTCCGGGACCTGCTGGGGATCTTCATAGTGGTCTACCTAGACGATATTCAGATTTTTTCCTCTAACATGAAGGAACATCAAAATCATGTTCGTGAAGTCTTACGAAGGCTAAGGGGAAATAATCTTTATGCGAAACTAGAGAAATGTACTTTTGGGGTTTCTTCTGTTCAGTTTTTGGGGTTTAACATTTCCAGCAAGGGTCTAGAAATGGATCCAGGCAAGGTGAGAGCAGTCCTGGATTGGACCCAACCCCTTTCGTTATGTGCAACCCAAAGGTTTCTTGGTTTTGCTAATTATTACCGTCAATTTATCAAAAATGTTTCCCTCATTGTGGCCCCCATCACTAATCTGACTAAAAAGGGTGGTGACCCCAGCATGTGGCCCCCTGAGGCCGTTCAAGCGTTTGAATTCCTCAAAAAGGAATTCAGCTCTGCCCCAATCCTTCGCCACCCCGACACTGCGCTTGTGGAGGTTGACGCCTCTGAGGTGGGAGCTGGGGCAGTCCTTTCTCAAAGGCACCCGCTTACCAACAAGTTACATCCCTGTGCTTTCTTCTCCAGGAAGTTTTCACCCGCAGAGGTGAATTATGATATAGGTAAATCAACAAGAGGGCTGAGAGAAAGCAAACAAAGAGGCAGAGCTTGCTGCTAAGTGCTCTTTATTGCACACAACATGTTTCGGGCCCAAAGCCCTTTATCAAGTGTACAAATCATTATGTGAACAGACTTTTAAGGTGTAAAAACAGGAAGTGAGATCGAAAAACATCATATGTTAATCAGAAGTGACATAGTGCACATGTCATCATAATTTAAGTTAATAAAAATAATATAATACAATATCGTTTTTTGCATCGTTGTTATAGTTCAACCGTGATACAGTGCTGATATCATCACAATATGTGCTCATAAAATCAATAAAACATTGTAAAAATAGTACAAAAATAGTCCAGATGGTCTTTTGACTTCATTTCAAGGTAACGAAATTTACATAAGTATTGCACAAAGGTTGTATCTACATAGTGTTTCGCTAAAGTGCTGATATGCTAATGGACACAAAAGGAACTGCCCATATCTGGGCCTACCACTAAAACAACAAGATCACATGTCTATTTTACATAGAAGCAATCCTCAGTATTCTTACCACTAGTTGTACATATAATGTAACTATCTTGGGCTCAGTAATTCTGTTATCTGCAAGGAAACAAATCATATATAAGTTTCAAGGGAGAATAAATTACAAATGTATCAAAAAGAACGTCTCGCTAGGCTGTAAAAAAGTTAAAAAGTTATCAATCGTCGTTTTCACAAAATAGAGATAAGGGATGCAACAATGTAGTTATAGGAAACATTTTACACTCCAACTATCATTCATGCCTTTTGGATAGAGAGTATCCAATTTTTTAATCCAGTATGCCTCCCTCTGTGACAATTTTTTTTTTTTTCCTCTGATTGCCTCCTCTTTGTAATGGGTTAACAACTTCAAGTATAGCCCATCTTAACTGGGACTGGTTATGATTGGCAGTATTAAAGTGTCTAGATACTGTCGTGTCGGTGGCTGCGCCTTTTTTAAAATTCCTTATATGCTCCTTTATGCGAGTCTTAACTGCTCTTATAGTTTGACCAATATATGCTAGCCCACAGGGACATTTTAGCATATAAATCACAAAGCTTGTGTCACATGTAGCAAAATGATTTAGCTTAACAGGAGTACCATTTGCTGGATGTCGCAAGGTTTCTCCTTTGATGATAGCAGAGTAGCAATTGCAGTTTAGACAGGCAAATGTTCCCACTTTCGGTTGGCCCAAAAATCTCTGGGTACCCAGTATACGGGGCGGGTTAACTTCCGATGGGCACAGTATATCTCGAAGACACTTTCCTTTGTTGTAGCTAAATATTGGAGGTTTCGTCAGGGAATTCCTCAGTGATTTTTCCTGTAACACCAGTGGCCAATATTTGTGAATTATACGTTCTATATCTTTACTCTTGGTACTGTATTGGCTTACAAATGGGAAGACTTCCTTTCTGTCTCTAGCTTTATATGTCAAAAGCTCTTTCCTGGGTATTGTGCCTACTTCCCTGACGCAATTTTCGATATTTCTAGGTTTATACCCTCGTTCGATAAATCTATGTTTAAGGGTATTTGCTGTAAGGGAATAGTTGGCCTCTTCAGAAGTAATTCTACGTGCCCTTATAAACTGGCCCTTAGGGATTGCTCTCATTACTTTAGGGGCATGGAAACTAGAGGCATGCAAGATATTATTTTTCTCCGTGGGTTTACGGTACAGATTTGTACTAATGTTACCATCACTTAAAGTTATGGTAACATCAAGGAAGTTGATGCTCTGCCCCCCCTGGTCGGTGGTGAATTTAATAGTAGGGTGTGCCCCATTTGCTTTATTAACCATTTCCGTAAAGGCAGAGTCTGAGCCTTCCCACACTATGAGGATATCATCCACAAATCTATAATAACCCAGTATGTATTGTAGATATGGTGCTGTCAGGAATAATTGCTTCTCGATTCTGTGGACAAAAATATTGGCAAATGATGGAGCGACGGCTGCACCCATCGACGTCCCCTGTCTTTGCCAATAGTATTCCCCAGAGAATCTAAAATAGTTCTTTTTTAAGACTACCGACAAACAATCAATGATAAAATACAGTAGTTGATGAGAGACATTTGTTTCTAATAATGCTTCCTCCACATATCGTATACCCTCTTCTTGCGGGATAGACGTGTAGAGGCTCTGTATATCAATACTATACAATTTAGCATTGGTACTTATTTTCCCAAGATCCCTTAATTTACAAAGTAAATCTGTGGTGTCAATCAGGCAGGTGGGAATATTGGCAACCAAGGGCTGTAGAAACCTATCTACAAATTTGGAAAGAGGTTCTAGTACGGAATCTATTCCAGAGACTATAGGTCTGCCTGGCGGGTTCTCTAAAGACTTGTGAATCTTAGGTAGCAAGTATAGCACAGGTATGCGCGGGTGTTCTTTACAAAGGAAATCTTTTACATGATTTGGGATAAGGCCATTCTCTGCTGCTTGCGAGACCATTAATTCAACCTCTTTTTTTATATTGAGAGTGGGATCAATACCTATTTTCTCATAGTGGCCTGGCATATTAAGTTGTTTATAGGCCTTCTGTAAATAAGAGTCCTTATTCAGTAATACAATTGCCCCACCTTTATCAGCTTTACGTATAACAATTGACTCATTTGCTTTGAGTTTTTGAAGCGCCAATTTCTCCTTATAAGTAAGATTTGTTCTACACCCCTTGGTTGCATCCTTTTCCCAAACCTGTTTAACCTCATGTGTAACGATTTTTTCAAAAGCAGACAAAAATTCATTATTTACTTCAGGTACAAAAGTGCTAGTATTTTTTAACCCATTAAACACTTCTACTGGATTAGTAGCTTTAATACTACTGGCAGCCCCAAGTGTACCAAAGTGTAATTTTAATTTAATGTTCCTTAGAAACTTTTGAAAGTCAATTTCCCAGGTCACGAACTCAGGGTTATATGTTGGTACAAAACCTAGGCCTTTGTTAAGTACTTGTATTTCATATTTGTCTAGTTCATAAGAGGATAAATTAACCACAAGGTGATTTACCTTGTTGCCTTGCGGTTCCTCGTTGGGTATTGCTCCCTGGTGTTCTGTGGCTTTTGATTGCGTGGTATACCCATCGTGTCCTGGGGTGCCGCAGCTCCTAAAAAAGGCGCAGAGGATTGGGAAGATGAGGCAGAGCATTCTTCGCTGCTGGAAGTTGGCTCCGTCTGTGCGCGTGTTGTGCCCTGCCGTGAGGTTCTGTAACGCTGTTTGCGCCGGTACTGGGGCTGTGCAGTATCAGTTGAGGCCCAAGGTCTTCTTTCTGCTCGATCCGTTCGCAGCAAGCTCTGCCTCTTTGTTTGCTTTCTCTCAGCCCTCTTGTTGATTTGCATATACCTTACACCTGGAGCGGGGGTGCCTTGCTGAGATTGAGAGCATAGCTGCCAGTTCCCCAGTCATCCTGTTATATTGTCCAGATATGATATAGGTAACACACTACTGGTGAAGCCTAGCCGAGACCAGGGTGCTTGGCATTTGTTCTGGTATCGGGTGCCGGCCGTGACAGGAACATCATGACAGCATTTAAAACTCTCTTGCCCAGGGCTGCATTAGGCTATTCTATCACTGGGGGCAGTGGCCAGGTATATCAACACCCCTCTTACCTTTCCAGGTATTTTCCCTTCCACTGGACCTGTGGCGTAGTAGGGGCAAATTGCTATTGCATGGAGTTAAGGTGGCCATACACGGGCCGATAAAAGCTGCCTACAGACCGATATCAGAGATCTCTCCGTGTATGGCCACCTTTAGCCTATTTATAAAAAGGGAAGTTTGGGGAATCTACATGGGCTTTCTGGGAGTGCAAGTAGCTCCCTGTGAGTGACTTTTTGGGTGACATTTTCACCTTCCTAAATGGAAGAAATGCCTCTGCTCGTGTCCTGCTGATTCCTTTACATTTACATGATGGGAAACACTGAACCCATTGTCTGCGATTGCTCAGAAATCAATTCAGTGCACATTTTTAACAATGCTTGCAATTGCAGGGTGCGTAGCAGTACTTCCTTCAGTGATTATTGCCATTTTGACTGCCGGAAGTGCTGTACCCTAATAATATTGACAAATGTGAATAACCTGTTACAGGCTTCCAGGGTATTGCCAGTTTGGGCTAGGTTAGTTCTTCTAATATACATCTACACTTGGCCCATTCTATTTCCAGAGGCAAAGACACTGGTGCTGTAAGGCAAATTCTCAATTTGTCTAGTATCACCAGTGTATATGCTAACATGTCAATCCACTGGGCACTTGGCTTATATTGTCTCTTGTTGAGAAACAGTGCATCTGACATTTCTGAGCCCCAGGGGACTCTGTAACTGCTCATGATCACCACCCTAATCTATCTATGCTTCTTGAGTTATTAGCAATGGGACAAATGCGGCACTTTTTGCAGGATTCATATTCAGGAAAACCCTTGGGCTGATGGCATATGTTGTGTTTTTTAGTACACGACAGTACAATTGAATTTCAGTTTGAAAACGATCCTTTCAGCAGTAACAGTAATATATAATAATATAATAATATGCAGATTATATATGATCTTGCATGCCAAACATCATAGAATACATAAATCCATAAGTCTTATGACATATAGCTTCTCTTTACCCACCTCCCGTAGCTATGACCTGTAGAACATTGCTTTATTGACATTTGCGTGCAGCTTATAGCCCTAGATGCTTGAGATTAAGCTGCAATGCACTGCTAGTTCTCTGATGCAGTAAGAGTTTCTTACATCAAAGTTGTCACAGTAACACAGATGCTGTTGCCATGGAATTCTTTTTTGGGGGTGGAGAAGTATAGCCCCTCTAACATCATCATGTCTCTGGAATGGTGGAACTTGTAGCCAGGGAAGGGGGAGGGCTGTATGATAGAAAAGAGAGAGAGTGACAGAGAGAAGAAATGGATGTAGAAAAAGGAAATGGGGGTGGGGATAAAGATTAAGGAGATATTCACTAATAAGAGAGAAATAATGGCAGACATAGAAGCAGAGCAATCTGAGGGCAAAAGACTGCAAGAAAACAGAAAATAGTACACAACAAGCTAAAGATGTGAAGGGAAGGGGGGAGAAGTAAGAAGGCAGGAGGGAGTAGAGGGAAGAGATGAGAAAGGGGAACGCTAGAAATATATGCTAGCATTCTCAGGTCCAGACCCGTAACCATAGAAACAGTTTCCTTTCTCCAGCACAACGAAATGAACTGTGCAAAATTCCTAGAGCAGTCTGGCAGTGTCAATATATACATATGTACAAATTGTGTGCGTACCTGATCATATTCATGTGTGTACTGGTGCATATGTGCGTGTGTGTGAATGCGTAACAAATCTCTAAAAGATGTCATTTTACTTGTTTGAATATGGACATCATGTTACACAGAAGAGACGTGTGCAGAAGCATTGGTTTCATATCCAGCTGATTAAGGAAGGATTTCCCAGGGCATGTGCACACAGCTGTATCCTGCCTGTCATGGGACAGGATATCCCTCCATCCAGTCTGGGACACACACACGTTGCCCCTTCACACCCACTGGCCCTTACGTCACACTCTCAGTGGTCCTAAACTAATATACATCTTGTTGTGTCAGCTTACTGGGTGTGTATATAAAGGTTGCGTGTGAGTATACCCACACAGACCCTCACTCACATTTTATGAAATGAGAAATATAATCTTTCATTATATTCGATTTTTCACTTCTGTATTTTATCTTGGGCATAAAGAGGAACTTTGTGGCCTCTCATCCAGGCCAGAAGAGACTTGCCCAGAAACTGTTGCAACCCTGACCTTGTGCTGAGTCAGTAATTATGGTTTAAGCATAATTAGTTAATGTTTAACCAGCAACATAGAACCTATGTTACTGTACTGGGTAACTTTCCTGGCAGATTCTTCATCATTAGCAGGAAAAAGGCTAAGTTATATGGGAGATATCCTGGGTGGCACCTTAATATATTTAGGATAGTGCTTCCCGAGATGATACGGCTTTGGAAAATGGATACTTGTGGATATGGGCACTTTCTTTGGGGTGTGTAGTGTAGTTTACAACCATCATGTATGTTACCCCCTACTTTGTAAGAAAGCATCAAGCTGAGGCTTTGTATGGCACAGGCTGCAGACTGTGGCTAAGGATTGAAAGCCCTTAAAGTGATGGCAACACCTGATAATCTGTGACATCCCTGATCAGACAGGATCTGATACATACCCTAGGTAAACCCTGCAATGGTCCCATTAAGGTCTGACAACACCAAATGAAGAACCCAAAAAAAGTGCGTTTGGCATGGTGTGGGGGAAATTGACTATGTCCTCAGCTGTACTTACTTTTGATTTTCAGATGTTAAACATTAAGGAACAGACATTATATCAAAGGCTTATGTGATACTAAACTCTATAGTTAGTATAGATATGGGTATATAGAATGTATGTGAAGGCATGGAGGGGTGTGTGTATGGATGCTGGGTTTTCATTTGATTTAACTATGTAACTCTTAAAGGAAAACTATACCCCCAAAATGAATACTTAAGCAACAGATAGTTTATATCAAATTGAATGACATATTAAAGAATCTTACCAAACTGGAATATATATTTACATAAATCTTGCCCTTTTACATCTCTTGCCTTGAGCCACCATTTCGTGACTCTATCTGTGCTGCCCCAGAGATCACCTGACCAGAAATACTACAACACTGTACAATTACTGTAACAGGAAGAAGTGAGGAAGCAAAAGGCAGAACTCTGCCTGTTAATTGGCTCATGTGACCTTACATGTGGTTTGTATGTGTGCACAGTGAATCTTACGATCTCAGGGGGCGGCCCTTATTTTTTAAAATGGCAATTTTCTATTTATGATTACCCAATGGCACATACTACTAAAAAAGTATATTATTATGATAATGGTTCATTTACATGAAGCAGGGTTTTACACATGAGCTGTTTTACTCAGTATCTTTTAATAGAGACCTACATTGTTTGGGGGGTATAGTTTTCCTTTAAGGGAACAGATCATAGGATACTCTAATGCTCAGCTACAGCAGTGCAACTGGACATATACTGTATTTATATCAGTCAGTTAATTCAACGGGTTCACTTATGATTGGCAGACTGCTGTGATTCGATAGGTCAGATAGCAAATTGCCATGGACTATTGTGGCATAATTATTCTCAACAGATAGCCTTCAGAAGAGACTGCTAGAAGAATATATGGAATACATCACAATAGTAGGTAATATCAATGCACTGCAATATAATTACCCTATAATATACTGTACATACAAAAGGCATTTATATTTTCTGTCTCTTTTATACCACTCAATTCTCATTTAGCTGTGATATTACACCTTTTCTTTTTTTTCTTTTCAACAACAGGTTTTCGCAATCCGTTTATTCAAACCACAGAAAAAAAACGATACGGTTCTATACCCAAAAGCATGTGAGTAACATGTGGTTTTAATGTTCCTATGAAGTCCGGAACCTTTGTGTGAAAATGTGTGACATAACTGAAAGGGTGAACGTGAAGAGTGCATATTTCATGTGAAATAACTGTGGCATGTAAAGAACTCTTCTCTAACTAGAGCGCCACCTGGTGTTCAAATTAATGCAATCCACTTTGTGCAATGTTTCTTAGCATACAGGGCCAAATCAGCCTGCTGAAATATGCAGGCTGATTTCCATGGGTAGTAGCCTCCTTTTCTTTTCAATGAGATAGCTTTGGCACAAACCCACTCAGCTAATTTTGGTGCGAAAATGCGTTGAGTGTTTTTCTGACAAACTCAGCCGTGTGTACATCTCAACCCATAAAAACCCCAATGTCCCCAGCAAATAGTCTTGTCCTGATGTTGGCTCAAGAGAAAGTTTGGAACTTGACAGTTATGGGTTCCAATCAAGGACATACACTGCTTATATTACACCTTTTACATCATTAGCAAAATAAATAGAAGTTAACCTGAAAATGCATTTTGACTATTTTAATTAAACAAAATTGTTTTTATTACATAGTCGTAATAATGGAGCTCTGTATAAACAACCTCTATCACTTTACCACTTCGTTGTCACTGTTTTGGCTTACAATAGTCCATTATGGTTTATCTGTGCACTTCAGTTTCCCTGTTTGCCTTGTTTGGCAAAAGACATAGATACTTCTTAAAAGTTAAAAAGTGTGTTCACCACAAGACATATTCATTGCACTTAAGTTGAACTGCCCCTTGAATTTTTTTGGAGGAAAATATTCATAAATAGAGTAGCAAAAACCTTAGTTTTAATGTTTTAGCCCCCCCCCCCTTTTAGCCACCCTACTCCCAACCACATCACTGCCACTGAATAAAACTCCATGCCCTCACTCTAGCCTTCACAGCCAGTCCATGTGGGCGGGCAACCTAGACAACCCGGCCGACCAGCCACCTCACCCCCTCCCTCGTGCACACTCCTTTGCACGCTGACGTCACATGTGCATGTGCTCCTTTGCATACTGGTGTCAGGAAGGGGGCGCCAGAGAGTGCACATACAGTCATGCGAAAAAGTTTGGGAACCCCTCTTAATTCTTTAGAGTTTTGTTTATCATCGGCTGAGCTTTCAAAGTAGCAACTTCCTTTTAAAAAAGCAGAAGTAAACCTTTAAAATAAGTGAATGTAAAATTGATGAGGGGGCTATTATAAGCACTTTTGCAATGTACATTCATTATTTATTTTCTTTTTATTCCAAGATATTAAAGGATACATGTGCTGTTAAATGAATTTCGTTACAGCAGCACCACCTGCTGGTCATTTTCTCACCAGTCTGACCACCAAGTAGTCAAGGAAGTTGTCGGAAGAAAGGAAGAGGCTGCTCTGATGTTCTTCTGCTTAGGAAAGATGTGAGAAAGGTTTCTAATTGTTTCCCTAAGCAGAAGAACATCAGAACAGCCTCTTTCTTCCTCCTGACAACTTCCTTGACTACTTGGTGGCCAGACTGGTGGGAAAACGACCAGCAGGTGGCACTGTTGTAACACAATTCATTCATATTAACAGCACATGTATTCCTCAATATCTTGGACATGTTCGGATGAAGTTGCATTGTTGATCCAACGCAACACGACTGTCGGATGTAGACGCAGCATGCAGCGTCTGCATCCAACAGTTGTGTCGGATCAGCGCTGCGACTTCATCCAACAATGCATTCACTTATCTTATTTTTGTCGCATGTGTTTTGTTACGAATCGTGCTGAAAACGTCCCTGTAGCCCTACCCTAAAATACCTTTTCTCATGATTGGACACACCTGCCTATGAAGTTCAAGGATTAATGAGCTAATCCAACCAATTTGGTGTTGCCAGTAATCAGTATTGAGCAGTTACATGCATTCAAGTTAGCAAAATTACAAGGGTATCCACATTTTTGCACAGCCAATTTTTGAGATTTGATTTAATTTCATAAAACTGACTACTGCTTCACTAAAATCTGTCTCCCAGAAACTGGGAAATGAAAGACATACCACTGTTATCTTTGTTGTTGTAAGTGGAGTAAATTATTATGCGGGCTGAGAGGGGTTCCCAAATTTTTTTATATGATTGCAGTGTACGGAAGAGTGCCTGGGCTAGGGGTTGGAAGAGGTAAGTGCCCAGCGTCCCCTTCACATTTGCACCCTAGGCACGTGTCTCTTCTGCCTACCCATAGTTCTGACCCTGCCAGCCTTGTCTACAAAACCACTTTGCACAGGACCCATTCCAGTCCACATCATTGACACTGAATAAACCCCCCAATTAATCTGATCGGTCTTCACGATCTATTTTTTATAGTTTTTGAGTTATTTGCCTTCCTTCTACCTCCTGTCAGCTTTCAAATGGGGGTCTGATCCTGGCAGCCAAAAAAAAAAACTAATGCTCTCTGAGGCTACACTTTTTTTCATTATGAATTTGTATTACTTATTTTTCTATTCCGTTCCCCTACTATACATTTTCCAGTCTCTTATTTAAACCATTGCCTGGTTGCTTTGGAAAATAAGACTGCAGCGACCAGATAGCTGCTTGAATACAAAAAAAAGCAGAATAATTGAAAAAACAAAATAAAGAAATGAAGACCAACTGCAAGCGGTCTCAGAATATCACTCAACTAGCCCTTTAAAAACAGGTGGGTGGGAAGGTTTTGTTTCCCGAGAGAACAAATGGATAGTCCAAAAAAAAAAAGAAAAGAAAAAAAATAGAAACATTTGTATGGGTGGGGTACATTGTATTTATATTGGGTGGGGATATACATACTTTCTGCTCCTTGCAGCGTTTACCGCAATGTTTTAGAACTTAGGTTTTTGTGCAAACTCAAAATAGAGTGCAAGGTAATGTTCTGTTTTGCTACGAGGAAATCTTTCCTCACTAAGGTGGCTGTGATTTGCCCACGCAGTGCAGCTGCAATTGTACATTTTTTTTTCAGCTGGGCAAAGCATCTATGGGTGTGTGGAGCCTCTATACTCTAACTGTCATTTTGTACCTCCTTCCCAAAGAGCTTACAATCTGGTGCACCAGTGGTTATCAAAATACATGAAAACTGGGATGAGCGTTGGCTGTACTGGCCAACCTGTATGAGAATGCTCTCCCCTGTGCCAGTTGGCATTTGTATGAAATTTCTTTATTTGATGTATACAACCTTCTATTCTACAACACTGCTGAATTTGTAAATATTAATAATAAAATGTAGGCAATGAAAGCGCTGCTACCTTGTACCCTGCTATAGAATAACAGAAGCTGCCATAGATGCAGCGTGTGAATGCATCAGGCTCTTTAATTGGAGCTCAAAGCTCATTTATGTATATCAGGAAATAAATCAAGCAGAAGGACGGTTGTGTATCTCTGACCACCTTGTGAATGATTTAACTCAATTAACAGCAAACTAATTGGATGAGAGGAAGGAAGCAGATGCCCCACGGTTGCCGTATAATCACTGCAGACTACATTGCGCCCAGGTTATTCTTAATATGTAGCCAGTAATATAATTCACAATTCAAGACCACCCTGTGTTAAAGTAACATGCAGCATGTGCAAAATGCATTACCAGAGATGCCCCTCTACATTCTTTTCTGCTGTTGGGCAGAGCAGAGCATGTGATCGAAGAGCAATGCAATGTTCAGAATGAGTAAGTCCTGATCCTGCCTGGCAACACAGGTCAGTTTCTGGGGGGGCTATAGATTATATGGCCAGTCACAGGCCAAATGTTCAGCCCACAGGCCAATTTACACACTTTGCCCATTTCTAACAAAAATGTAACAGAGGAAACTGTTCAGCCCAACCTGCTGTTGAATATTCAGATCTGAATTCAGCTGACAAACTTTTGAGCAAAAGGTTGAGTTTAAAGCATGTACATTTACAAACAAGGCCCCATGCTTCCTAGATTGTGATTCCTTTTCAAACTGGCCTATAGGTAAAATCATATCTGTTTGCTTGGATCATTACAAAGGAAATACATACTGACTTTATTATTAAACATGCAGAAGATGAACAAAAAAGGTGCAGCTTTGCTTTAAAATAACCAATCACAGTTATGCTTTTTTTTTTTTTAAGTCTTATTGCAGTTAATTCACTATGTATACAATGGGTTATGACTTGAGAGGAGAACTACTCTGGAGCAAACCATCTTGCCTAGCAGTATAAATATGGCCGCCAGAACCAGAAATGTCCAGCTCTCTGCTTTCCCATGAAAAGAGCATCTGACAACATCAGGCCTTACTGCTACTAAAGCCAAGTAATCCAGTGGGTGACATCTAGTGGTGATTTTCTAATATGTACACATTCATCAGTGTTGTCAAACTCTCACACACACCTGGGATATAGATATAAATGTAAGCAATGTGCAGGGGAAGCTTCTAATAAAATCATAGCATTTCTAACTAGACTAAGGTCCAGCAACAGTGCTGAACCTTTTCTTTTGGCCTAACTTTGCAGAAGAGGGTGGTTTTTCATGCAGCTCCAGCTGCCCTATACTCTACTCCAAATTCATAATTGCGTTATCAGTACAAAAATGCCATAGTCACAAAATGGAGCATGGTTTTCACCTATTTACCATGCTTTTAATAATATTTGGTACAAGTAAAAAGACAAGGTGACACTGTGTAGTACCCTAAATCTCTACACTAATAAATCTCTACACTTACCCTACATCTTATTTATCTTTAATCTTATTTTCATAGGCTTCATGGAACCTTTTGGAAACTTTAGGACCAGGTCATGAATATACCGTTGTGTTCAGAATAATAAGTCTGACATCACTAACCTGATCAATCACTGTTTTTGGTAAAAATTATATTTCTACATGGCAAATAATTTACTAGTAGGTGTAGTAGAGTAATAGAAAACCAACAGACCCAACAGTCATGACATGCCTGCTGCTGATTCTATGTAATTGAATCATTAATCGAGGCTTGTTCCAAATAATAATACTTTGTTCCAAATTATAGCAGTGTGGAGATTATTTTGTGAGGTCATTCATTCTGTGAAAAAAACAGGTATTAATTACGGCCCTTATTTAAGGAAGGAAGGCAGCAAACGTGCATGCTGTTTATAGTGCATAAAAAAATCGGAGTAAAATGAGTCGTTCCAGACATTTTTCAGAAGAACAGTGTACTTTGGTTAAAAAGTTGATTGGGAAAACCATATAAATAAGTGCAGGAAATGATAGGCTGCTCAGCTAAAATTATCTCAAATGCGTTAAAATGGTGTGGAAGAAAACGGAAAACTACCATTCAAATGGATAGAAGATTAGCCTAAATTGCACAGACTCAGCCAATGATCAGCCCCAGGAAGATCAAAGAAGGTCTAAAGTTACATGTGATACTGTTACAATTAGAAGACACTTATGTGAAGTCAAGCTCTTGGCAAGAAGTTCCATTGCTGAAAAAAAGACGCGCTGAAGAGGTTACAATTTGCCAGAGAACACATTGACTGGCCTAAAATGACGTTATTGAGTGGCCAGCCCATTCCCGGACCTTAATCCAATAGAAAACTTGTGGGTGATATAGAAATGCAAAAGAATTGTAGAATGTAACAAGTGCTAGAAGTTGGTGGACTCCATGCAACACAGATGTGCAGCAGATACAGTGCGTATACAACTAAATATTAGATCAGTGATTCAAGGGAAAACAAAATCTTGAAACATTTTTCAGTTTATACAGTAAATGTTTGAGTCTGTAAAGAAGAATACAGACACTGCTATTTTGGAACAGCCCAATATTCCACTTTCTGTAAAGGAATAAAACAAATTTGATAAATGTTTCTTCATGTTTTGAAATAGAATGTACAGTGTTTCCAATGCATCTGTGTGTAAGGAAATAAAAGCTATTATAAGGATTTCGAGCTTTTTAAACACACTGCTATTTTTCTGAACACAACTGTATATCATAAGGATTCATATGAGATTAATAAAGTATTCAGTTGCAGGTTTCCATAACAAAGTTCTTTGACCTTCACTATTATTTTATACTGTTAAGCTTTCCAGGTATTAAACACAAACAATCCCACCTGCACATTTAATAAGGGGTCATTTTTCTATACCCATCAAAACCCTTTCTCCCCACTACATGCATAGCAAGGAAATCAAAGGCAGGGCAACAGTACATTATAATTAAATTACTTTTAAAACACTTACATTTTTTGGTGTCACTGTTCCTTTAAGAAAGGAGATAGATATATTTTTCACCTCCTTCTGATCAGCTACATACATGTTAGGTAAAATTTACTCGGTAAAAGAGCTGAACGTGATGAAATATGTCTATATCAACTACTACATGACTTTGATTAAACCCCAAGCTTTGGTACTCATTTTGTTTCTTTGTAAAAGGCAACAGTTTCTTTGTGAGCCTTATAATAAGAGACAGACACAGACATGCACCTCATCATTTCTTTAATAGCAGGGAAGTGCAAGTTTTGTAAAAGATTCTGGAGAAAGTCTTAATTACAAAAGAGGGGGGGGAAGCTGTTAGAGCATCCGTATGCAATTTTTGTATGGAAAACAGCCCCTTCTCCCTGCAACCCTATAACTTAAAATAGAATTTATATATATATTTTATATTGCACAAACAATTAACAGGCTATAAGGATGAGGAATTCACTATAAGAAAGGCTGCTGCACATAACTAAGGCTCACAATGCTTTGCACAACTGGGATCCAGTTTCCAAGTGTGCAGTGTTGCAAGAATTACAAGCTTTAACCAGTGAGAATGTAAAAGAAAACTCCTCTCCACACCCTCTAGAAGCAAACTTGCTGCACAGTTCTGCAATCTACTGTAATCTACTCCCAGTCCCTGTTTCATTAGTATTCTCCTGTCTTAATAAAAGAAGATCTCTAGCTACTCCGGCTACACAATGGAGAGGATCAGGAGTGCACATCTACACTCTTTTTTTTTTTTTTTTTAATATGCTGCCTCACAGTGCTGCCATACAGCAACTAAGCTTTAAATAATATAAGACAAAGTAGCTGCAAGGACAGTGGGACAAGATAGGCGCAGTCTGAACTATGACACAGAAAGTTATGTGTACATGTATAGGCCATCACAAGTCATTCATGAGGAAGGATGCACTTTACCTGGTATCCTTTTTGTCTGGATCGGACTTCTGCTGCAAAGGTTTGTACTAGCAACCCCAAGTCACATACTGGAAAATTACCCTTGTTGTAACATATACCACTTGGTATTTCATAACCCCCTACTTGTGTAGACAGATATATCCAGGGCCCTGGCAATGAAGGGGTCAATATGCAAGCTGTAAATCTAAGTAGGTAACCCCCACAGTGCCAGTACACACTGTCACTGGCTTCTGCCCATGTTGCATGTCAAAAAGCTGGGCATTTGTTGTTCAATTGTAGCAGCAAAGATGAGAGGACACACAGGGTCAAATTCCTGATATAGTATCCAGATGTACACAATCTGTACGCCATTCATTCCCAGTTCTCCCAATCTTCGTCTTCCACCTAGAAAGCAGCACAATAAGTATTTGTTCAGTAAAGCTTGGTCTCTGATAAATAGAGATGATTTTGAAAGAGTTTCCAGTAAAATCAGAAACTATCATTGGACTACAATGTATGAACAAAACAGTTATAATCAAGATAAGATTTCCTATACATTTTTGGCATTAATAACACCAGAATACTGAACATAGTAAAACAATTTAACCTTTGTTATATTTACTAATCAAAAAAATAGATGACCTGGAGTAAATCAGAGCCTGCACTGAGTTGGATTAACAGCCCCCCTTTTAAATATTTTGTCAGTTTTAGTGCTAGAGTACTCACAGTGCATTCTAATTAACAGTAATTTAAATCAGCTGGCTTCCTAGTGAATACCGACATGGCCTTATTTGTAAGGGCTCTTACACAAGGACGTTTGTTTATGTGCTCCCCTGCATTGTGCTTTCTTCCATTCAGCCACAGGAGAGCGCAGGTGTAGACGCACTGAATTATTGTCAATGTGGCTGTACTCACACAGACGCATGTATGCACCAAACGCAGGTAAAATGCAACATGCTGCGTCCCAACCTGCGTTTGGTGCTTACATGCGTCTGTGTGAGTATAGCCACATTGACAATAATTCAGTGCGTCTACTCCTGCAGTGCGTATACTGGCTGAACAGAAGAAAGCACAATGCAGAGGAGTGCACAAACAAACACCTGGGTGTAAGAGCCCTAAGGAATGCTAAAATGTATCTGCTATGAGAAGAGGAACAATGCCTCTAAAAAAGGTTCATGTTGACAAAAACCTCAATCAGCTCCACCTCACCAATCACACAAGTCAAAGGACAGGTCCCTCTATCCACAAACATAAGGGCAGAGACACACGGTCAGATTCAGGGGGGGTTAGTCACCCAGCGACAAATCTCCTCTTCTTTGGGGCGACTAATCTCCCCAAACTGCCTTCCTGTCAGCTAGAATGAAAATCGCTGGCGGGATGGTACTCTGAGCGCTTCATTTTCCAAAGTCACCTCACGAGCAAACTTTGGGCAACACTTCGGTAAACAAAGTGCTCCGAGTACCATCCCGCCCGACGGAAGACAGTCGCCCCAAAGAAGAGGAGATTTGACGCCGGGCGACTAACCCCCCCCTGAATCTGACCGCATGTCCCTGCCCTAAGACAAGAACATCAGAGTTACAATGACCGGTATGTTCACAGAAACTGGTAATCAATGGTTTCATATCGTTGTAGTTGATATATTTTGATGTACAATTGATGTACAATACTGCTAGAGCAGTGGTTCTCAAAATGTTGAGCTTTTACACATGGAGTAGTGACTGGGGGGTCAGGGTGGGCGAGATTTGGGGTGAACATTTATTTACTGCCCTGGATATTTTTGAAACAATGACTGAATGGCTGCTACACCAATGTTACCTATATCTCTAACCACCATACTGGGTGTCATGAACTGAGAAAGTCTGATAACCAGTATTTTTCTTTTTTGCAGGTGGGATACCTTTAATTATGGGCCCTCTAGCTACCCCTTTCCCTAAGCAATGCAACATATTTCTACCTTTTCTCCACACAGCAAATGAGTAAATGAAGTTATTTCTCCAAAACCAAAGACGAAGTATGCAGGAAATCAGCCTAATTTAATTCAGTGCCATCTACTGATAATGGTAGCATTATGGAATGCAGTATACCACCAACAAGTGGAGGTGGAGCTATGAGAACAACAGAGAAGGAAAAAAGCACTGCTTTTGCTTTGAAGAGTAGATAAAACTACTGTAAATGGTTCTCGTTCTGTGTATACAATACTTGTATGTCATCACAGTAGTAAACTACATTATCTTTGACAGTAAAAAATTGTAGGTGCCTCGGAGACCTTTCTATGAAATGGCATCTTGCAATATAGTTTAACATAAACACTGTGGTTAGTTAATAGAACATTGTGTTATGTATGTTATATACAAATATTAACATGAAACCTTGATACAGGTTAATATGAAAAATATGACAACTGCTTTTCCATCTCTCCTTTTGTAATCTTATAGATGCATGTCTTAAACCTGTGTTTATCATTAAACCTGTGTTTATCATTATCCAAAGTTAGCAGTATCCCAGCCATTTACAGGCATACCCACCTCACCAGACACCTCAACCCCAGATAATGCCATCTGAACTTCTTCCTCTGTCATGTCAAAGTCTTTTTCCCAGTCCTCGCTGACATCTGTGCTGGATCCTAAGAAAATATAGGAAAATAAATTGTCAATTACAGCTGCTTTGCCAAGTCACAACCCCTAAGCAGAATATATCAGAATACATTATTTTGAATTCCAACAAGAACATCACACACACGAACATGTGTAGGAGGTTAGCATTAAAGTTAAAATAGCATTGTAGTGTCCCTGGACACAGCAAAGGCCTTTGACACGGTTCAGTGGCAATACTTATGGGAGGTATTAACACTTTATAAATTGGGCCCCAATCTCCGGAAATGGATTTAGACATTATATGCACATCCGAGAGCTAAGGTTTTGGTCAATGGGCAACTATCGAAACTTATATCTCTGGGAAGGGGCACTCGACAGGGATGCCCTCTCTCGCCATTGCTTTTTGCCCTAGCCATTGAACCCCTAGCCATCAGAGTACGGGCTAATGTAGGAATACAGGGCTTACATATAGGAAACCTGTGTGAAAAAATATCCCTTTATGCGGATGATATGCTGATATATTTGGCTAACTCAGGTCCAGCCCTAGAAAATCTCCTGACAACTGTCTCTGAGTTTGGCCAATACTGAGGTCTGAAAATCAATCTTGATTGGTGATTGATTGGTGTTTCCCATAGATCCCCTTCCTCAGGACTCTCCGAACACCTTACTTCAGCTCAAAGTAGCAAACTCGTTTAAATACCTGGGTATAGTGATACATAAAGATCTTAACAGATATGAGCAACTTAACCTGGATCCAGTAGTACAGGCTCTGACTAACAAAGTCTCTATATGGCAAGACCTACCTCTCTCTCTCTACCAGGAAAAATTAATATGTTCAAAATGATTTCCCTACCCAAATTTCTATATGTTTTCCATAATTCTCCCATAAACCCTCGAGCCCAACGGTTCGCTAGAATAGACAAAATAATTAGAAGCTTTCTTTGGGCAGGAGAACACCCACGATTAAGCATTAAGTGTTACAGGCACCAGCATCTGGGGGAGGCCTAGCACTAATCTCAAACTTTATTTCCTTGCGGCCCAGTTGGTATATGCCCATTGGTGGTTTGTCCCTGATTTGAGCAACTCAGAATTGGTCCTAGAAGCCGCAGTAATTGGCTCCCTTGAGGCCCTTGCCAAACACCCTTACAGAGGTGTCTCCTCCCATCACGTTACCACTACTTCTATGCACACGGTGGTACAGGTATTTCAAAAGTCTCAAAAACTGGACCAGGGAGCCTCTACAGCCTGGTCCCCCCCATACACCATTGTGGGGCAATACTTCCCTACCTCATTTTCACTCACTCCCAAACATCGCCAGATGGGCACAGCTGGGGATAAAAACGCTTGGTGATATAATCTCTGGGGGTGAATGTAAAACATATGCTACAATACAACAGGAAGCCCAGCCTCACCCAGTTATGCTGTTTCATTATTTGCAACTAAGACATGCTTTCAGTGTACAATTTCCAGTGAGACCTGTAAATTTAGAGATGACAACCCTAGAGACCTATTTACGCAGAGTGGACCTTACAAAACCCCTATCCTGGTTATATACTATACTATCTACTGCTGGTCCTTCCCCCCTTGAGAGAATTAAGGGCAAATGGCAAAGTGATATTCGTGACTTGGATGAAGAGAAATGGAAAGACGCTCTCAAGTTAGTCACAGAGCTATCCATCTCTATGAGGGACAGGTTTATACAAATAAAATTCTTGAATAGAGTCTATTTAACTCCCTACCGACTGGGTAAAATGTATGGAAATGTATCAGACCTATGTCCCAAGTGCACAGTGGAACCTGGTACCATGTTTCATATATTCTGGACCTGTCCGGTAATCCAGACCTGCAGCTACGTTCCTATTCTAGAATCTGTTACCTACAGCTCTTATATTTTTCCAATGCATTAATATGGCTTTCTTGGCAGTCACTTAACCCTCCTACACTACAATATTGGCAAAAGCTGATAAATGATTCTCTCTCAAACCAGAAACTGACTTATCTGTCAAGGGGCTGCCCCAAAAAAATTGATGCTGTATGGGGTACCTGGTTGAAAGTGCAAACTGCATATATTCCATTATACTGGATATGACAACCTGTACCTTACCTCCCCTCCCCCTTCCCTCACAACTTTCTCCTTTCTACTATCTTTCCTTTTTTTTCCTCTCTACTTTTAATATTCATCTTGTGTATGTTGAAAAATTTAAAATAAAAAAAATTAAAATAGCAATGCATGTACTTTTCTTTGACTATATTAAACTTACCTTTTTGGCCATTGTTAGACGGGGTAGATTTGCCACTGTCACTGTTTAACTCAAACACACGCAGATCAGATGGTGGATCTTCTCTGTGAGTCCCCATTTGTGCATTTGATTTTCCCGTTTGCTCTACAGGTGCGGAGCTTTTGTCTGTTTCAGCTGCAATTTTCTCCTTGGTTACTGTAAGTGTGCAGAGACTGGGATCTTTTGAAGAGGTCTGCTCAATATATTCTGGGTTTGCAATCTGAGTAATAGGAGAAATACTTTCACTGCTCTCTGAAGGACTCGTAACAGAGGTGTGGTCTCTGTTCAGTTCAGCCGTTTTTTCTGATTTGTCTTCTACATGCAGGGTAGGAATGGTTGGTGGTGATATCACACACTTCTCTTTCAGTTTTAGTGCAGGTGTTAAGGCAGCTCCCACAAAATCCTCTGCAGGCAGAAAACAAGTTAACTTTCCAAAGCTAATGCAATTGCTATTAGACTGTGCTTCTGCAACAGGACTGGTGAAATAAAAACATGCTATGAAAAAATTTGCAAACAGACCAATTGACTCATCATGAGAAGGGGAAATTATAACAATGACTATAACGTTGCTATGAAAGGTAGGTCTTGCCACTAGTGAATTAATACTTCAACCATCTTTGCTGGAAAAGTATTTAAAGGGGAAGGAAACCTAGTTGGCGCAAAAACCCTCCCTCCTCCCGTGTATTGCCCACCCCCCCCGGCCTAACCGTCCCGCTGGGCAAATGCCCCTAACTTGTTACTTACCCTTCTGCGCAGGTCCAGTCCAGGGAGTTCACAGACGACATCTTCTTCCACGCAATCTTCTTCCTGCTTTGAACGGCGTTTTGGCGCATTTAGTCACGATGTACTTTTGGCGCATGCGCAGTAGATCGTACCGGCAAAATGCTCCTACTGCGCATAAGCCGGTCAAAGCAGGAAGAAGATCGCGTGGAAGAAGATGTCGTCTGTGAACTCCCTGGACTGGACCTGCGCAGAAGGGTAACAAGTTAGGGGCATTTGCCCAGCGGGACGGGTAGGCAACACACGGGAGGGGGGAGGGTTTTTGCGCCAACTAGGTTTCCTTCCCCTTTAAGCACTTGGTTATGTTGTATAGTGGTAACTTGAAGCTGAACTTGTTGAGTTGTTACTAAATAAAAATGTAACATGCCTAAAGAATTGTCCTGCCAGCATTAGAAACTCACCCTCTTCTTCCTCCCATTTTGGCTCCTCGGAATGTACACTCTGATTAGCCCTCTGCTTTAGGGCATCTCTTCTTGCCTCCTCCTGTCCAGGGAAAGACATTTTTAATGTACTTTGTGCACTGATCAGAGATATTATAGATGTGACTCTGAATGGGTCTGTAGGGACCCTCTTGTGATGCAATCACTGTTTATAGGGCCAACTAATCAGATCAGCCTAATTTGGGCTCCTAGTTTGTATAACTTAACCAGAAATAATTTTAAGATGTATGAGGAAGAAGGGAAATCACCACAGTAAGTTTTGCATACTTTGCCATTTTATCCTACAGAACATACCTGCTCCAGCTGGTGGACTTTATAGAAGTACCTCTGCCAGAATTCAGAATGAGACACAGCTGCTGGCACCTGAGAAAGAGAATTCCACAACTTAGCAATGTCCTCTCTCATTTTAACACTACACCATAGAAAGATCAATACTAACAATAGTCAATACAGTTCAGTAGTATCATATTATTTCTCATCAAACAATGCAGTGCATGGAATTATAGTTTGCTATATTGATGGAGCCCTCAGCCCCTGTACGCACAGCTTTGTTTGGTGCTCTAGGCACTGGGAGATTAAGACTGGCTATACAGCCAGTTGGTATAAAAAGCATTGCTTAACACCAAATGATCATAAAGTATATAATGTATAGTATGATAGTATAAAAATCAAAATATTTATCACAAAATCTTATGCAACTCCCGTGTTTAATAGTTTGAGAATCAGGGAAGCAAAGAGGAGCCTCAGCACTTCTTGTTGATGATCATATGGGAAGACAAACCAAACAACACAAAAGTTGTCATGCTGTGTGCGGACCATTGTTTATTATCCATCCATTCAGCCTGTAAGCCAATCATTTTAATACCATGATGGTTCTGGCCAGTGAGTGGCCACCTTAAGTTAATTTCTTAAGGAGAAAAAAAAATTCTTTAAGGAACCAGCTTCCATCCTCTTAAGAAAAATAGTGACAGTGTGCACCTCCTGTGTCAGTGCTATATCAATTTATCAAAAAGAAGGAAATTTGCACTTCCAAACCAACCTTAATTTAAGCTAGCTAGATCTTCAACTAAGCAGATCTGTGCCCAGTTTGGGGCAGAACTGCATCAGCTCACCAATGAGGCACCAATGAGGCCCTCATCTGATTTGTAAACCTACCCAATTGATATCTGACCAATTTTTGACCAGGCAGAGAGTCCTAAGAAGGGGCCGAGTTGGCGGCTTTTATCAGTACATGTACAACCAGCTTTTTGCCATATAAAAATGTACAGTGCTGTGATTAATACTACAGGAATTAGATGACTGGAACTTTGGGGGGAAATGAAAATTTATAGAGCTTACCATTTTGGTGAAAAGAGCACGGATAGATGGGCTTGTTACCAAAAGCTCAGAAATTTCTGCTTTTCTTTGCTCTGGGTCCCAATAAGCAAGCCATGCATCAAACTCTGCAGGGGAACCTGAAAAAAAAAACAAGCAAAAAAGCCAATAATATTGGCAAGTATTTTCAACAGGTAAAATCTTTATAGATAACTATTAAGCTAGTAACAATAATAACTATTTTTGTATATTTTTTTAGTGCATTACCATCAGGCTCATTGCAGTAAGTGGCAGGATCTGACTGCAAACTGTACAAGCGTGCCTGCAAAAGAGAGAATTTTAACTTGTTTTTTTTACATAACTAAAACAGATTGTGTTCAGCTTCTAGTCACCTCGTAACCAACATTCCTTCAAAGTCAAAGGGCTACACACAGCCACACAAAACAAACTGTGGAACACACTTATAATTATATGTGAATACACATAACTTAGTACTTCTCCAGAACCAACTATCTCTCTGCACACACACACATACGGTTGACTGTACATTTAAAGATCCACTTGTTTGGTGAGGTTACCAAACAAACTGATCTTTCCCGGTATGCCCACCCTAAGTTGGCTGATATCAGGCTGTGGTATGCAGGCCACCAGGATGAGGACCACATCAATGAGCCAAAAGGGTTCTTGTATGAACAGGATTTTTTAACCTGACCCAATTTTCAGCCACATATCAGTTGGTCAGGCCTGTTGAAGGCCCGCCTTACTTATAATGCAAATAATATCTGTCTGTATCATCTCCTGTAATTGCAGCTGCACCAGGGTACTACTACAGTGATGCTGCAAATTCCATGATATCACGGTTACGTGGTTCCACATTCATTGTTGCTCCACCCTAGAGCAGATGAAAAGTTTGCAGTCACATGAACACTTTAATTTCAGCTGCTGTTTTGATATACAGAACCCAAATAAACACCTGGAAAATGTATCAGGAGCTATACTACACAATCAGGAATCATTAAACAATTGGTTCAAGGAGAGCACTTGAGTGACACTCGAGAAAGGGCACGAATGGCCTGAAACATGTCGTGTATGGTAGTCAGCGAATAAATACTTTTTCACAGCATTTTGCTTTGAAGTGCTCTCCTTGAACCAATTGTTTAAAGATTTGCCTAAGGGGAAGCGGTGCCCTGAATGAGGATTGATGCACTATACACTGGAAATCACAGGCAGAGCTTAAGAACATTCACTTAAAGGTTTTATACATTCAGGAATCATCTAAACAGTGCGCCCAGCAGCAACACAAGCAAACACTGGGAAATTTCATTTCTGCATAGAATGCTCTCTAGATGGAATACAACTGATATTATTGCCAGCAATGCCAAACTTTTTGTGGGTTGAGAGGTTTAGGGGCAGATTTACCAAGGGTCAAAGTGAATTTTCGAATTTCAAAAACTTTGAATTAGTAGTAAATTGAATTAGTAATAAAGTAATTTTTGGATACTTCGACCATCAAATTCGACTCCGATTCGAAGTGAAAAACTTCAACTTCGAAAAAAGTACGGCCTCTTTAAAAAAGTTTTGACTTCGACACTTCACCATGTTTGGGCAAGTTTTGAGAAATCAAAGGATTTTTGGTAAAAAATCCTTCGACTTCGAATGTCGAACTAACTTATTCGATGATTTCGAAGTTTTTTGCACTTCGAAATTCGACCCTTGATAAATCTGCCCCTAAATATCTATATTCCCTTTAGGTTGTGCAGACATTAATGTAACTCATTTTGGGGCACACTGAATTCCATACACTTTATTTTCAGCCTTATATGTAAGCACCAAAAATACACATACGCATCACTGCTTCCTATGTTGGTTGCGCACAAAGACGGTCTCTGATAGGAGAGATCAAATATAAACTTGTTATAATTCTACACTACATCAAAGAGTATAACTGAATGGTCACCAGCACAGATTGTATAGACATACATGCTAACACTATGAGTAATAAGCACTGTAAGTCATCTGTGCACACAATAATTGCAAGGCCAGCACAAAATGTGATGCGCACAGATAATTTTGAGTGAAAACACATGATTTATAGTAGTTATTTAGAATCACCCATCTCTCTGTGTGCAAGAGAATTCATTGGGAACATGCTGCATGAAAATATTAGCCATGTTACATCCTAAATTGGCAGAACGCTCAGACTATACACCTGAAGCAAGATCTGCTCAACTCAACAGATTTACAAAAAATCTTTTACGGTAGTCAGAGAATGTTCTAGTGTTCAGTTGATGCATAAGGAAAGATTGCTGTACCTTGGTACTGTCATATAGTTCTGTTGTACCAGATGGAGTAGCCATAAGAGTGATCACATCACAATCAATAGTTTTGTCAGGAGATGGGGCAAATGTGTCTGAAATTACACCGAGGAAGTCAGATAACCCTTTCTTTACTTTCTCTGTGGTCCCAGAAGATCCCTCCACCTGCAAAGACAGAAAAGCATTTAATCATATTCCCTTTAAAGCTACAGCTGTGTAACAAAACTACTGCATTTTTATTATCATGAAACCTGCATAATCTACGTTATGAACAACTGCGACAGGAAGAAACCTAACTTTTCACTATTAAAACAACAAGCAAATTATATGTTTAGAACAATCCCTGTTCATGGAACTCATGTTTAACATGGGGTATATGCCCTTTAAAATACAATGGTTTTAGTAGTTTAGTGGTGGTAATACGGGGTCAAATATCACTAATGCTTTCTGTAAACACACAGGATAAAAACCTCTCTCTTAAACAATATTGTTGCTGCAAGTAAATGTATTTGCAGTTGTTAGATATATACCGTAGATCTATAAAACTGCAGGATAAAGGGAGATTCTGTGAATTTCACACCCTCAGACAAACATACTTTAAAGTAAATCTGATGAATATATAAACAGGTAGAAAGGGTACAATAACATAACATATATCTTATTTATCATATATCAGTTTTCCACATTATTTAGTCATACCAACCCCTGCATAAAGTTTGCTAAGGTCAAGAGACAGTCTGGCTCAGACTGCATGGAGTTACATAATGCCCACTGATTCAGACTTACAACTAGCTTCTCCTTCACCACACTGGCTGTTGCTGCAATTGTGCATGCCGTATCATGCTGTACAACACGGGTGAACTCGTTCAGGTCCCTCTTCATGAATTCTAGAGCCTCTGCAGACTAAAAGCAGACAACTGGTAAGAAATAGTACATACATTGTGGTATTAAAAGACAACATTAAAGGGAATGTCAGCCAAAAAAGATATTTTTTTTTTGCCCAATCAAAGAAAACATGCTTCTAAGCAACTTTGCAATATACAGTACATTTATTATAAATTGTCTATGGTTTTTAAGTGATTTGTATATGTATTGGCATTGAAAGCAGTGTTTGATCCCTATCTATCCTCTGTCATGGTGACTCAGACCTGTCTTTGCTGGGGAACTAAGACTTTTGCAATACTGTTTAAAAAGTAGCAACCAAGAATGTTGCTTTCAATAGCAATTGTTTTTTTACAAACCTTGAGTTGCTTGTTTATTTACCTTAGTATCAACTTGCTCTTTGTTGTTAGCCCCTAGGCTAATGGCAGACAAAAGTTTTGACTGCCATTTATACCAGATGGACAGAGACAAAAATCAAAATAACCCTCAAAGGTGCTCCAATAAGCGTCTGTCAGCAGAGGACTGTGTCTGTGTGCCACCACTATATGTGTTGAGAATTGCTTACATGTTTTCATCCCTTGAGGTGATGCCCTTTTTTATGCAAGACAGAACTTTATTTGCTTTAGTAGCCACAGAATGACACTGCCCAGAATTAGACAACTTGTTATCTACAAAAGACCCCTAGATCCTTCTCATTTGAGGAAACTACCAACACACTGCCATTTAGTGTATAACTTGCATTTATATTATTTTTGCCAAAGTACATAACCTTGCATTTATCATTTTCCAGTTTGCTGCCCAGTTTTCCAGTTTAGACAAATCACTCTGCAAAGTGGCAGCATCCTGCATGGAACCTATAGTTCTGCACAATTTAGTATCATCTGCAAAAATAGAAACAGTACTTTCAATTCCCACCTCCGGGTCATTAATTAACAAGTTGAAAAGCAAAGGACCTAGTACAGAGCCCTGCGGTACTCCACTAACAACACTGGTCCAATTAGAAAATGTTCCATTTACCACCACTCTTTGTAATCTATATTTTTTATTCTTTGAGCACCAATATTTTTGCATGACTGTTGTGGTGGCCAAAAGCCCATGTGTACAATTAGCTTCAGAGAGGTCTAATATATATTCCTTTAGTATACATAGCTTGTAATAATTTTCTTGTGCAAATAAAGGAATTGTTCATTACAAAAATAAAAACTGGGTAAATAGATAGGCTGTGCAAAATAAAAAAAATGTTTCTTATATAGTTAGTTAAGCAAAAATGTAATGTATAATGCCTGGATGACTAACATAATAACCAGTAAATTAAAGTCCAATTAGGGGATTAGGTAGAGGCCCTGGCCTAGCCACTCGGCAGTAATATACAATTTGAAAAAGATAGACGCCAATAACATAATATCCAGAACACTACTTCCTGCTTTGCAGCTATCTTTTTAGCCAGTTTTTATTTTTACACTGAACTGTTCCTTTAAGGGAAGTTTTAGAAATGTTTGAGGCAAAATTTAAAAAAGAAAAGTCTCATTCATGGTCAAAGCCTTAGCATGAACATATATTCAATGATCGACAATTTCTGGAAATTCTGTACATAATCTTAAAGTAGGTTATTCTATATAAAGACGCTTGTATTTTATGCTTACTTAATTATGAGAAAAATTTAATTTTATTAAATTGCTGCCACTTACTTTGTCCCGTACTGAAGTGTAACTCTGCTGTAACCAGCTTCTCCACCAGCTTCCATCCTCCCTGCAAAGAAACCCATAAGCGCTGAGAGAAGAAACAAAGCACAAAATGTAAAAGCAAATAAAAACCTGTATAAAAAAGTATATATATATATATATATATATATATATATATATATATATATATATATATATATATATATATATAAATAATTTATCTTGGCATGTGCCAATCTTTCTAAAGAGAGGACATGTCGATTCTATATGCAGGATTATAATAAAGCACAAAATGGAAAAGCAAATAAAAAACCTGTATTAAAAAAAAAAAAAAAAAAGATATTTATCTTTCTAAAGAGAGGACATGTCGATACTAACTGCAGAATTATAATAATAAATGGCTTTAATAGACGGCAGCCTTATGACAGAAAATTAAAAACTTATTTTATAGTGCAACAAATACATATCTTGAAAAATATAAGGATATTATAAGTTACCGAGGAGTTTCATGACCATATAAAAACACAAGATAACTTCTACTATCCTCATATTTTGCAACTGGTGGTACTTTATTTATTATAATACACAAGTTTCAGTGAGTCATGTGACAGAAATGACATCAGAACTCACCGTTTATAACTGATGACATCAGAACTCACCGTTTATAACTAATGACATCAGAACTCACCGTTTATAAGGATATAATTTGCAAGATATTCATGGCTTTTGTGTATTATATAAATATATATCAGCATGAAGACTACATCTCTGTGTTCTGACACATTAATATATAGTACGATGAGGGGCAAATAAAACAAAGTTTTAGATTATCTGAGTGAAGAGATTGCTTTTTGGTTTACTCAGAAAGGATATTGTATTGTATGCAATAGGCAGGTATTTTACAGCAGAGGGGTGGGGAATGCAGCGATTGGGAAGTGACACAGGACAATAACAAAAACATTCAGGTGTGCGATTAAAGAGACTGCCACTTAGGAAGGACTTCGTTTGGGATCTTGTGTGACATCGTGAGGGATGGTATTGTGATAATAGCAGCCGGGGAATACGACAATCATCTCGCAACAGCTGCTTTAAGTGCGATTAGCGATCTACGCGGATGTACTTATACAAAAAGGAGAGACTTGACCAGTTTAAGCTTTTCCGATCATTTTCCCATTACAACCACAGGCACCCGATGTGTGTGTTGTCGCGGTGGCTGGTGGGGGATATTGTAGTACAAGAGCTGGAGGGGAGTAAACAGCAGTGATGTACCGTATACTGACTACTAGTCCTACACTGAGGTGCCAGGTTTAAACGAATCAGCCCTTTTTCAGACTCCCCTGCCAACAAACCAGACTCTTACCCTTCTGCCATCTTCACTCCGTGACATCACCAATATTTACCGACCTATGACCCCCTTTTTCCGGCGTTCCCCTTCAGGAGACCGGAAGTTCGAAGGTGGGGTTTATTACGGAAAAAGGGAAGGAGAGAAAAACCTCATAATATTGGAGTGGCGGGGTCACAAGTCGAGTTACAACTAAAGCAGCCTGTGTTAGTTGTAACACGACTTATATTATATTTTATTCAATATGAGTTGTTCTCTCCTTTGCCGTAACCAACCCCCAAATAGATATATTTAGAATATACGATTTAGAATTGGGAATGTTGCTTGGGTCTTATTTCCGAATGGTGGTAAAGTTGCCTCTCGGTGTCATAGCAACCAGCTATTACAGTATTGCGTTTGCAAGCTGAAAAAATCCAATTGTTCATTGGTTACTATACATTACTACATACCTACCAACATTTTGGAAACAAAAAGAGGGACACAAAAGTTGGCAATTTTGACCACGCCCATTTTTGTAGCCACACCCCTAATTACCTTCTTTATTTTACAAAATTTCGCAGGGTATAAAAGTTTGAAAATATTTGCGTGAGTTTAAGGGTAAGGCCACACGAGGAGATTCTGGGAGATTTTGTTGCCTGGTGACTAATCGCCTCGTCTAGTCGTCAAAAGTTGCGACTATAGAAAACACATTGCCGCGTGTGCATTAGCGCAGGCGACTTTTCATTGTAGCCTATCGGGGAAAACGCTGAGGCAGTTCGGGGAGATAGTTGCTCAAAAGACGAGGTGATAAGTCGCCAGGCGTCAAAATCTCCCCGAATCTCCTCGTGTGGACTAGCCCTAACTGTTCCCAAGGGACCTGTTATCTTATATTGTTACAATTACTTATTTTCTTATCTAGATTACTTATCTAGATACATTTAAATCAGGGGTGTCCAAACTTTTGGCTCACCGGGCCACATTGGAAAAAGAAAAATTGTCTGGGGCCACACATGAAATACACAAACACGTTTGATTTGTAAAAGTAAAGAAAATACACAGAAAAGAACAACAATGCCAGTTGGATAACCAGATGGAGCTATACACTGGAATATGGGACACCTGGATAATAAATAGACGTATTATTATATTATTATTACTAACTGGGCAATGGGCAGGGTCCTCCTATTTCCTCGGGAACCAAGCGTTTCAAGCTGGGCCACATTCATATGCATCCTGGGCCGCATGTGGCCCTCGGGCCGCAGTTTGGACACCCCTGATTTAAATTGTTACAAATGTATCTTATCTTTTGTTGTGGCTGTTCTGGGCTCTATGCCAAAAGCCAATTAAAGGTAAGGTCAAACTTCATTTTAGCCAGAGCAAGAGTGAGGGAAGGCATCGGGGAGATTGGTCGGTGCAAAGACAAGGCAGTTAGTCACCAGGCGACTAAATCTCCCTGAAATGCCCAGTGTGACCTTAGCCTAAATGAGAAACGTTGTTTCTTTTTCTGGCTGTTCAGTGCAGAGAAAAACAAGACTTTCCAGTACAAATGAGGGACTGTGGGTTGAGCTGTCAAAAGAGGTATTGTCCCTCTAAAAATGGGACAGTTGGGAGGTATGTTACTATACAGATGCCTTTTTCCCTATAGATCCTCCTATCTTCTTCTATCACACACATACACACTTCTGGTCAGATGCTGGATGATACGAATTGTACTTTTACTGGGACAAATTTGATACACAGCTCTATACACGCACGAAAGAGGCAAATCGTACATAGATTTTACATTTTATTTATAAAAAAAAATTACACTCTATTATGTACCATAATATATAAATATATATGAATAACATTTATAACAGCGGTTGGTCCTGGAATGAAGGAGAGTAAAAACACATAAATTGCAGCTGAACACACAGTGTAATTAATGGAAGCCACATAGTACATTAATGTCCTTTTGATAAAGGCAGATTCAGACAAGGGGCCAGATTTGACATAAAACAGACTGTTGAACCTTTAAGATGCAAAAAGTTCAGTTCTTTTCCCTCCATTAATTATTTTCTGGGTCTTGAAAGTGAAACAGCAGCAGCAGTCCTTGGTGGTAGCTGGGGCAAATACTGGCAAATCTGACATGGGCATGGCAGCCCTAGAAAATGTTGAGCGGCAGCAGAAGGTTGGCAGATATCTGAAGAGGACAAACTTAAATAAGTGGCATAGTCTGATGTTGGCACTGTTCCTATTACTGGTGGTAGTTGTTGCACTCTGGTGGGTAGAGAGCTTGCACGCCCTGGAGCACGACGAGTTCCATATACATCATTGACCAGCCTTTTCATTTCCTCTAAAGAATTAGACAACATAACAATGTAGTTTCGAGCCAATATCAAAGTGGAAATCTTGGAGAGCTTTCGCACAGAGGGCCCATGAGAGTAAGGCATCACTTCCCGCAGACCATCCATAGCTTGGTTGAGGTCATGCATGCGTTGTCTTTCGCGACTGTTCACCTTTAGACGAAGCTCTTGTAGATTTTCTTGGGTAAGTTCTGTCTCGCCAGCTTTTACTCTCCCTCTGGTAGTCAGTCTCTGTCCCACACTATGTGCCTGGAACATTGCCCCACTCAAGAACTGGGGGCTTTCTCTGTCAAATTCTGGTGAGGAAGATCTGCTTGAAAGACAGTCTGAATCCATTCTAGACTAGATGGCAGCAAACACTCAGTGTCAGGAGCAGGTGAGAGTCTGATATATGTGGTTACTAATCCACCAGCTCCTATGCTTGTACTAGAGTCCTTTCTCTGCTTGCGTTATTTATATACAGCTCTTCACAATAGATACAAAGAAGCTCCCCAGTGCCTTGTTTGATGTCCTAACCAATCACCAGGAGTCAAGAAAACCAGAACAATTAACATTTGGCTAAGGCTTTGAATTTTCCCATTCCTACTAAAGCTCCATGGACTCTCATACATAAGTGAAATTCATATCACTTTATGTATATTCTGGTAACATGTAACTTCAGTGATACAGATGGTAACAACTTGAGTGATAAAGATAAAGAAATGGAGTCAAAAATTAGAAAAATAATATAAAATATGAATGCTGATCATGTGACATTTCACTTAACTTTAATTACAATTCCCAGCATCCTCTTTACAGAATAGTAGATCAATTGCATGCAGGTTCTCTGTGGGGTGGTTTTAATATGTTTACTTTGTTTTTGTACAACTACTAATTATGTGTAATACTTCTTAAATATTATTTTAGGTTTGTGAGTTTTTTTGTCACTTTTTCTGTTTTCCAAAATAAACGTTAAATGACAGTTCAATAACATGCCGCATGCACATTTTAGGCTAAACCAGATAAGCCAGTTGATTTGCCTTAAAACTATCCCTGACCATTGGTGCCCCATTTAGGCACTGTTAGGATAAAAATGCAGCTGTGTCACAGATGTAGTGAAAGGAGACTTAAGCTGGCCATACATACAAAGATCCGATCGTACGAATCCTCGATTCATACGATTTTCGGGCCGTGTGTAGAGAGTCCTGATAATTTTGCCGATTGGACGATTTTTAGTGGGAGACTGTCACCAGCTTTTTCAGACGTAACTTTCGTACGATTGCTGTCAGGGGAAGAACATTGTCTGATCTGTTCTTTTACTACTTTATGTGATCAGAATGTTTACTGGCAGGTCGGGAGATGGGGAAGTCCGATCGTTCGAGGTTTTGAACGATCAGATCTTTGCATCTATGGCCATCTTAAGGATAATTAATATATGCTTTTACTGGCCACGCAAACACATTTGGCAGCTGAGCCTGTGTAGATACACACAGGGCCTTATTTATCAAAATCCAAATTTTTCTGATAATTTTATTTAAATGGTCCGAAACTAGAGTCCACAATTTAACCTTATTTATTTTTATTAAAAAAGCACGATTTAATCGGATCAGGGAAAAACTCAATAGAATTGAGTGGAAATCCGAATTGTACGTTTTTCTTGGATTTTGTTTTCCAAATCACTCAATTTTTTGGGGCTTTTTGCCAGAAAAGCTAAAATTTTTCGGATTTTGGCTGAAAATTCTGAAATAGTTGGTTTTTCAGGCTAATTCCAGCGCAGACCACAGAAACTTCCAAATATATACAACTTCCGCAGGTCTGATATCATATCATGAAAATAATAGTGAATACGTATTCATTGTCCTAGATACTGTAGGAACTCTAGGTTCTTTAAACCTAATTCCCATTCATTTTAATTCCTTTCCCCGGTTTCTGCAGTTAAAGTCATTGGGAAGGCTTACACTAGCTCTTCTCAATAATCACCTTTTAGCAATCAGTCAAGAGTAGCAGTCTTGAGATAAAAAGATTTCTCTATATTTATTAAAGCATAGGTTTTTCTTTGATAAATGCATTGCTTACACTGCCCAAGAATTCTCCACTATTTTTATTTTCAGCTGAAGCAAATATTTTTGAGCTGTATAGCTACACTACAAAATAATCTTTCCCAATATTGAAAGACGTCATAGCCAGTACAGCTGCAATTTGTTGCTGCACTGTTTTTTTTTCCTCCAGAATTGTAACTACAAAACCATTCTTTGTGTGACTTTCACCCTATGCGTGAATTTCTAAGCAGATTTTTTTTTCTTTTACCACCCCCATGTAAAAGAAATAGGCTTCAAAAGACTCTTTTAATCTATGTTTTAATACATTTATGGTTCTTTTTAGAAGTGTGCCCATTGCTACATAAAGGAAGAGATTTCACGGTTACTCGGTAGAGAGTGATTTCTATTCATTCATTATTCTGTACGGGCCTTTCATTGGTAACAGGATAATAGGACAGGTTTATAGTCATATTGCTCCAGGGAAGTATCTAATGAAGATTTGATTTACAAGGAAGCAGAAAACACATGGCAGAAGGATGGCCTAGCTCCACTTGAAGTATATTAAAGCCTTGTAGGCCTATGTTTAAGTGCAAGAGAGCAGAAATGTCGTTAAAGCGAGAAGGACTGTACAACTTAATATTTAACAGACACATTGTACCAGAGCAATAAGTGGAGAACCTTCTTAACACCAGACCAGAGCTGCCAAAAGAAGTAAATGACACAAAAAAGGCCATAAATACCCTGATGTTCAAATATTAACACAATCACATTGACCACTATTTCTTAGAAAGACGTCAGTTTTAATAGCTAAAAGCAATAGGATTTACACAGAATTTTAATGAAAGACTGAGAGACACACACACAAACATTTTCATATGTTTTATCTTTATCTGCAATTTTGTGTGTAGTACTACTGAAGTCACTAACAAAGCATAGACTTTGTAATAATATAATAATGTCATTATCACCATTAAAGGAAAACTATACCCCCAAACAGTGTAGGTCTCTATAAAAAAGATATTGCACAAAACAGCTTATATGTAAAACCCTGCTTCATGTAAACAAACCATTTTCATAATAATATACTTTTCTAGTAGTAAGTATATTGGGTAATCATCAATAGAAAATTGCCATTTTAAAAAATAAGGGCGGCCCTGGGATCGTACGATTCACTGTGCAAACAAAAAACCAAACAAACTATACTTCTTAGGTCACATGAGCCAATTAACAGACAGAGTTGTGTCTTTTACTTCCATACTTATTCCTGATACAGTTAGAGCTGCAGTCAAGTGAAATCTAAGGCAGCACACAGACCATCACGAAATGGTGGTTCAAGGCAAGAGATGTAAAAGGGCAATATTTATTGAAATATATATTCCAGTTTGTTAAGATTCTTGAATATGCCACTTAATATGATATAAACTATCTGTTGCTTAAGTATTCATTTTGGGGGTATAGTTTTCCTTTAATGTTCTGGAAATGAGAATCAGGTAACAAATGCAAATAAAACAAAGGGACAGATCTGAAACAAATGCAAATAAAATAAAAGGGACAAGCCTGAAACAAATGTAAATAAAACAAAGGGACCTGTAACAAATACAAATAAAACAAAGGAACACACCTGTAAATATGTAACACAAAGCACACTTTCTCTATCCTCCATAAGAAACCCACTTTGCTCGGTGGGACTGTGTAAAAGTAAAGGTGGCCATACACAAGCAGATTTAATCTACAAATTTGGGTCTTTTAAGGTGCCCATACACTGAGAGATCCGCTCGTTTTGCAATGTCGCCAAACGAGCGGATCTCCCTCCGATATGCCCACCTTGAGGTGGGCATATCGGATCAGATCCTAACGATGCCTAACGGGCGGTCGGATCGAGGGACCGCATCAACGAATAGATGCGGCCGCGATCCAACGGGATTTTTTGTCCCATCCGATCGGTGAAGCCCGTTGGGGGGCCCCATACACGGGCCAATATCGGCCCATGTATGGCCACCTTTAGACTGGTTTGGCATCTTATAAGACAGTATATGAGACCCTCAGAAGGGGCCCCCCAACCAATATCTGGCCAAAAATCAGCCAGATTTTTGCCAATTGACCAAGGAGCAAATCGACTAATTGATGTGGTCCTCGTCCTATTTCTGGTATTTCTGTCATTTTAATGCAGTCATTTGGCCATAGGGCCAAACAATCAGATTAGCCCGATATCACCCGCCTTTGGTGGGCATATTGGGGGAAAGATCTGCTCATTTGGTGACCACCTTAACCTTCAGTTAATGCTCAGTAAAAATTGGCAAGTCACCTAAAATTGTGTAAATGTAATTGCTGCTTAAAGCAGTATCCCTCTCTGACTGTCTATATTATCTGCATTCTTGGTTCTGACTCCTAAAATAATATAGCAGATATCTGAATGACAGATCTGAAAGAGAACTAACATCTGTTAAGTTTTCCAGAGTCCGAATGAGTGGGTAGTAAGGGTAAACCGACATTGCTTTCAGGTTGCAGATAACAAATAACTTTAAAACCACTGACAATTTGTGTGGAATGAAAATCACTTTTTATTAATATGCTAAAACCAGTTTTGGGTGGAAATCCCTTTCAGAATATATTACTTAGGCACCTTCTTTGAAACACTACTTATCTTGAAAAAAGACTTTTTGAGGAGGATTCTAAGATTATATTAGAACAATATATGACATAAAAAGGCACTTTCACAATACCCCACACTGTGTGCAAAAAAGGCAACCGTTAGTATTTATTTTTTGCATTTTGCCTACTGCATGGACCCATTATGCAAATAGCCGGAGGCCTCTCCGCTTGGAATTAAATGTGGTCTAATGTGGTCTGCATTAGGCTGCTCTAGATTCAAAAGGGATGAAAGCACATAGACGCTTCTGCACCTCGTGAGTGTTCTTGCACTTGCATCCAGGGGCTTTTAGAATGACCCTTAATATGTTTTAATAGGGTTACCTCCTTTTTCCTCAGAGACACTGATCAATGTCTACACTGTGTAACAGTTTCATGATGTTATACCTACATTTGTATTGAAGGCAAACTATTATTTTAATATTAATGTGAAATTAGACATTGTTAACCAGTAATCCATCTCTTTAGATTAAGTTTCTCCTTTAATTTTTTTTTGTTTATTGTAGAATTGATATCAGTTCGGGGTCTTTTTCTAAATGAGCAGCAATAGTTCATTAATGGCCCTTCTGGAGCAGAAAGCAACAAGGAGAAATCCACTTTGCTTACAGACAATAACCATATGTTATGGAGTAAGCATTGGCTTTGCCAAAAGACTATTAGAAAGTAATGCTTTTTCTGAGGAAATTTATGACTCTGTAGACAGAGGGATGCTCCTTACACATTGTGCCACACTTAAGTTCTCTTATTTCCGTACCTCATTCAGCACATTGTTTCCACTTGCTTGGCCTTGTCCTGGTTACCACCACACAAAGGCTCCAATAGCCCATCTGCACAGAGCGGGTCGGCAGCCTCTGACATCTGTCTTTACAGTTTAGTCACTTCAGCTGGTTTCCACTGACCCAAGGTCAGCTCTGTGCAAACACAGGGAGTTGGTGGCCTGCCCACCATTGTCCCACAATTAACAACAGGGCTTGTAGGGCAGACACAGAAAGTGTGCCAAAAGCAATGGCAGACAGGGTGGATGAGTCAATGTAATGTTCTTCTGAAAGGCAAAACCTAAAAACAGAGAGATACATTGTTATAACACATTTAAGAGAAAATTAATTTTTATTGCATCATGATTCTGATAATCTCCAGTCTTAATAGTCAGTGAAATCTGCATAATGAAAGAAAATGTAATTCTAAGAATTTCCCAATATACATTAGTTCAAAAGGGTAAATCATTTTAATTACTTGTAATAGCAATTTAAAGTGTATTTGTTTGTTCTTTTCTATGTTGCTGGTTCTTGAAACAGTGTATTTGGATGCTTCTTTACAGGTCTGTTATTTTGCTACATTGTCTAAAGAACATTGTTGCTGGTCAGCCATGATGCCACCCTTGCCATCTTTTGCCCTACTCCCCTAGTGGAGGCGGGTTCAGTGTCATCTATAGTTATACCACCATTACCCCCTACTGTGATTTCTGTATTTAAAAAAGAAAGAAAAGCCAAGAACTGTTTCAGGACTTGAGACAGAATATTATAAAAAAAATGCACAATGTGAAGGATACAAGTCCATCTACATCAGTGGTCCCCAACATTTTTTTACCTATGAACCACATTCAAATGTATAATATGTTGGAGAGCAACACAAGCATGAAATAAGTTCCTGGGGTATCAAATAAGGGGTGTGATTGGCTATTTAGCAGCCTACAGGAGGGTCTGCTTGGCAGTACACCTCATTTTTATGCAACCAAAACTTGCCCCCAAGCCAGGAATTAAAAAATAAGCACCGGCTTTGAGGGCACTGGGAGCAATATCCAAGGGTTTGTGGGCCACATGTTGCTTGCAAGCCACTAGTTGGAGAACATTGATCTACATACACCTTAAAGGAACAGTTCAGTGTAAAAATAAAAACTGGATAAATAGATAGACTGTGCAAATAAAAAATGTTTCTTGAAGGGGGGCCACATGGGACATAACAGGTCAGCGAGTTTGCAATTGATCATTAGCATGTAGGTCTGATTCAAAAGCAAACAGTTATCATCCATGTGCCCCCCCTCAAGTCACTGATTGGTTATTTTATTTCTATATTCTATCTAGTTTTTATTTTTTATTTTTTATGCTGAGCTTCATAAGCTTCCTTTCTGGGATGCCAATCCCTGGAGAGCTCTTCCCACATCAGGCGTAGCTTCCTCGTGGGGTCCATGGCCCGACTATAATGTCAGGGGGGGCTATCGGCTCCCATCGGGGGATATCCGGACCAAGGAGGAAGCTTTAGGCCAACAGGCAAGGGTTCAGGAACAAACTTAGTCAAATCCAGGCAGTAGTTCAGATACAGGCAGGGTCAATAAACACAAATTTAGCTACACCCAGGAATGCTTGAAATAAATCCTATAGTCAGGCATTGAACCGGCATCCTGGACATTCTTTTATTTTGAATTTGGCTACAAAACACGTTTCCGCGATGACATAGATGCACTGGCGCCCGAAACTACGCGGCAACCATGGGCGCCGCCATCTTGGATTCTCCACAGACAGGAGCAGGAGCACTCTGCAGCGCTCCTGACATTGAGAAGCTGAAACTTTAGGCTGGTGCAATATGTTCAGTATATAAACTATGACATTTCTAGCCAAATTCATTTTTAGGGTTTAATTCTCCTTTAAAGACACAATTCTCGAGTGTTCAGCAATGACCTGTCACTACCTAACACTTATTTTACAGCAGATCATTTTATTTTAGAGTAATTTGAGTTATTTCTCTTGAAAAATGACAAGGTGCCAACATATTTGGCCATAACTGTATGCGTGGAAACTTGCTGCTGGACAAGGGCATTTAGGCCCATAACAAGAAGTTCACTTTTTTTTTGGGCACTGTTAAATCTGCTACAAGGGGCTCTTACCAGTAACAAATATATTTTAGTATACTGTAGGTTGTGTCTAAAATGTAAGATGTAGCGACAACAAGGTTATTTATATAATACTAATATATTCCTCAGTGCCAAATATATTTCCCTGTTTAAACTGCGCATAACCCAGTATAATCTATGGCCCATTGATATTTCCATACACACTCACAGTATGGTCAATTTTATCAGGAACCCTTTAATCTGTTTTTCTGGTACAAAGAGCAGCAATTCATTGCAAGAGATTGGCTGTATTCATATTATCTACACATAGATAACCATGCTTGTGGAACAGACGGGCTGTGTATATATTACCTCAGACAGAGAAGGCATTCACACATTTCCCATAAGCAAGTGCTGTTAAATTAACTCTGTTAATTCCTGCCTTGCAATTACCTCATATGTTTGGTTTTTAGCAAAATATTTCAGCAAAATAGATTTTTAGGACCAACCTGCAAGACACAGCATCCATACCTGAATGCTAAAAAACTCTCAACTCAACTACTTATCTGCACAGGTATAACTAACTGGGGGCACACCAGATGAGAAGGACAATGAAGGCAGGACATTGTTAGTACATGTACACCTGAAGACGAAGTTATTGCATATATGCCTATTAATATGTGTAGTTTTCACATCTTGCTTTTGACCCATATATAACTCATGTTATGGGATAGCTGCTAGGCTCTGGGTGTTGAGGCCTAAACTCAGCTCCTTCAACAAAGTTCTTGTTTGTAAGACTATTGAAAGACTATAACAATAATTAGTTATTATGCATTTTAACCACCAGCTAACCCATAGCAATACTCTTTTGTTGCTTTAATGCCAATGTTGTTGGAAAACAGAGAAAGAACTCCGTTAAGGGCATTGTTCTCTATTTTTATGACTCTTTCCTAAATTCAAAGGATAAAACCCATAAAATTAGCATCTCTGTGACACTGTGACTTTTCAACTGTCCCTTTCCCACTCTTCCCCAGTCTCTTTAATTACATTATATGGCCTGTCTGCATAATGAGGAGTCAGGTGCGCATACCACAGCCTGGTAACTTCACAACAAGAGTAAACATCTTATGAGGAAAATATTAGATTACACCAAAGATGTATTTTAATGATTATTTAAACTTGTTCAGCTCATAGGCTTCATCAAAATATATTACATATCACATACAAATGATCACTTTGAACATGAGTGAGCTGTGGTACATTTTGCAGCACATTGAATATATAACAGATGTCTAGTGTACACTTGGAATATATTTATCAATATAATTGAAAGGTGACCGCATAACATTGCCATTACCTCCACAGTTTGACAACTAACATGGCATGATATATGTTTTTGCTTTTGGTTGTAAGATGAACCATTGCCAATGAAATGGCCATGAACTTATATTGCAAAACTTTTTATATGAGAGTATTATTGAAGTTGAGGTTGATGAGCTTAATTTATGAACAGAGAACCCTATAAATAACCAGGGTCGGACTGGTGGGATACTGGGAAAAAAATGGTGGGCTCCGGCCCCCGTCAGCTGAGACCCGCTCCTGGCATGAAGCCCTAGCAGCTGCCCCGGCCTACCTACCTGGTCCCCGTTGCTGCCACTAGAAGAAAAAGTTGTGTGTGGGGGGGCTACAGGGGGCTTTCTGGCTGGGACAGGGGCCTGGGGGAGGCCCCAAGGCGGTGGCCACTGGTCCCCCAGTGTGACGTTGTAAGTAGCTGTTTTATTCTAGATACACCAAAAATAGCCACTCCTGGGGGTATATTTATCAAAGACTGAAGTTAATAGTGAAGTTCCGCCACTAGAGTGAAATTCTGCCACCTCCCATTCATTTCTATGTGGTTTTTAAAGGCGTATTTATCAAAGGGTGAAATTTCACTTTCACCCATTGATAAATAAGCCTTTCAAAATCCCATAAAAATTAATGGAGAGCTGCGGAATTTCACTCTAGTGGCGGAACTTCACTCTTTGATAAATTTACCCCCTGATGTCTGTCGGCCTATCTATTTTTCTATATACTGTATTTGTTTATCGTGCTAGAGGGTCATTTACAACTGCTAATATAGTGTGGAAAATGCATATTTTTGCTCACTATTCCAGCATAGTTGCAGCCGAGTGCATTTTGAATTGGAGGTTGGCGGTTGCATCTATGTAAAAAGTAATGCAATTGTGTGAGCATTCATTTGAAAATTATGTGAAAGTTGTGCCTACACATCTGGCATGTGGCATTAAAATGATGATAGGATGTGATTCTTTAGGTGCATGTCTGGTCCAGCTCTGTATTTGGCACAGAAAGGCATGAAACTTTCAGCCCAGTTTCATTTTTTGAGTGAGATCAAAATATGACTCATTAATTTAACCCCCTCCCCCAAATTGTATAATTGTAATGGAAACCAATTTACTGTATTGGACTGAAATGAATGAACAAGTTACTTGGCCTACAAGTATAGAATACATTTTATGTCACTGTAAGGGACTGATAGAAAGCAAATGCTATAGATGCATCCCATTTATCCAAATTAGTTTGCAAATGTTTAAACTGAACTAAAGATACTTATGGGCTCCCTTAGAAAACGGGATTGCAGTGGATCTCAAATGACCTAAGAGAGACAAAAATATTGGCCACCATCCTATTAATTCCAAGGGCTCACCATGCACATTATTTCACCTTAAACAGAGGTCACCTCCTGGTGTGAAGGAGGGGAAGCAAGATTCAGGAATCTAGTAGGAAGCTTTGATGTGGGGGAAATGTATTGCACATGCCAATGTAGCTTGACAAATGACTTAAAAGTGTAGATTGCAGTGAGAGTGCTCTTCATACTCTTTGCATCATTTGTACTTGAAATTGATTTCTCATATAAAAAAGAAGCCTGAAGGAAACATAATAATATAAAATGCAGCATGGAGATCAATGTAGAACTTCTACACACTTCTGCAATTGCTATTGCAATCACTATTTCTGATCCACAAATGTGTTTTTGCCTATTATACATCATACTTTACTTAAGCTGTTTTTCAAGCTTTACAGGAGACCAGAATTGCCATCTTCCAGTGTCACTGAAGAGTGGTGATATGGCATCCATTATTCGGAAACCCAATATCCCAAAAGAATTACTGGAAGACCATCTCTCATATGGGGCAAATTCACTAAGATGCGAAGTTGCGCCAGGCGTAACTTCGCCGCACTTCGCCAGGCGTAGTTTCGCCAGCGCTCCGCAAATTCACTAAAATCCGAAGTTTCGCACAGGGGTAACGTAAGGTTGCGAAGTTGCGGTAGCGTTGATTCGCTACGTAAAGTGAAGTTACACTAGCGAAGGCTAATTTGCATACGGCGCAAAATTCAAATTTCAATGGAGGAACACGTATCAGCACTACAAATGCCTAGAAAACCTTCAAATCAGCAAATAAAAATTTTATTTTGCCCTACACATGTGCCCACTGTCTAGGTAAGTTGCCATGAGTCAGGAAATGTAGGGGGGAAGGAGGGGAGCCCCAAAAATATTTTCGATCTTTTTCAGACTATCACCCATCATGTAGAAAAAACGCCAGCATTTTTTGGGACTTAGAAAAAAATTTGACTTTTTTTGAAACAATCCCTATCTACTCTATTGCGCTTTGCCAGGTCTGAGGTGGCGAAGGAAGTCTAGCGTAAAGGTAGCGTTCAGTACACTGCGCAAGTTAATGAATTTGCATAGTTACGTCGCTAGCGAAAATTCGCCTGGCGTAAGGATGCGAAGTAACACTAGCGAAACTACGCCAGCGTTCGTTAGTGAATTTGCGCAGTAATGAAAATGCCAAACGCCAGCGAATTATATACAAACAGACAGCTTAATGAATTTGCCCCTATATAGAGTCCATTTAAAACAAATAATTCTTATTTATTTTTAATGATTTCAGTTTTATATGTCATAATAAAAGAGTACTTGAAGGTAACTATAATGCGTAAATCTATGTTGGTGACAAAACAATTAGATATAATCAAAGCATTCCGGATAATAAATTCCATACCTATATATGAAATAGGTGAGAAATGATGTAAGATTTAAAAGTTACAGTTGCGATTGTTATTGGGGAAGAATGATACATATAAATGCATTATCAGTGCACTGAAGGGCTATCTCGGATTTTTCTGGTGCACCTGTAGGGCCACACTGGACAATAGCCCCCTTAAAGATTAGTAGCTCCACAGGAAGGGGGCACTTGCAAGGTGCATATGCTTGTGATTTTTTATAAAAACATTCAGACTCTGTATCAGGGGTACCTTTGTATGTGAAGAACACACCAGACTGCATTTACGCAGGGCAGGGTGGAAGTTGCGAAAAATAGGCACAGACCACCATGTTTTTGCATGTATGCATCCCACCTTATGCATTTTACCCATGACAGGCAGCAGGCATCTGAGGCTTTCAACTGCATTATACTGTACATTTCTAGTGGATTTAATGGTGAAGACACACAGAGCAACTTAGTAGCAGCTATCTGTCACTGCTACAAAACGCCAGGAAATACCCTGCCATAGACAATATTAAGAATTGCTCCTGCTAAAGGACACATGGGGGCAGATTCACTAAGGGTCGAATTTCGAAGTTAAAAATACTTCGAAATTCGACCCTCGAATTGAAATCCTTCGACTTCGAATATCGAAGTCGAAGGATTTAGTGCTAAACATTCGATCGAACGATCGAAGGATTTTTCGTTCGATCGAACGATTAAATCCTTCGAATCGAACGATTCGAACGATTTTAATCAAACGATCGAAGGAAAATCCTTCGATCAAAAAAGCTTAGCAAGCCTATGGGGACCTTCCCCATAGGCTAACATTGACTTCGGTAGGTTTTATCTGCCGAAGTAGGGGGTCGAAGTTTTTTTTAAAGGGTAAGTACTTCGACTATCGAATGGTCGAATAGTCGAACGATTTTTACTTCGAATCGTTCGATTTCGTTCGACTTCGATCGAATTTGAACGAATTTAACCAATTCGATGGTCGAAGTACCCAAAAAAGACTTCGAAATTCGAAGTTTTTTTCATTCGAATTCTTCACTCGAAGTTAGTGAATCTGCCCCATAGAGACAAGTATCAGTAAATTATCTGCATTGTCTATTTCTGTAGCTGTGACATGTAGCTGCTACAAGTAGCTCCATGTTTCTTCGTCCTTAAGTATTGTTAACCCTTATATGGGAAAACCCAAGGCCCCAAGCAATCCAGATAATGGATCCCATAGATGTATGTGTGTGTGTGTGTGTGTGTGTGTGTGTGTGTGTGTGTGTGTGTGTGTGTGTAGTATATATATATATATACAGATAAATTAACTGCATCTCAGACATAGCATTAAAATACAGACTAATTGGCCACTTCTACATCAGAACCTGTGTAGGCATAGTGTACATTAACTTGGCCTATAAAGTAGAGGTGACTTTTTGCATCTTCCCACGCATACTCGTCACAGTCAAAAGTTTTGAGATTACAGGGAAGTAAACAGACTTGTCATTCTAGATGTTTGATCTGGTCACTCTTTGAAATTCTGAATTGGACTGGTTAATATCAGTTTTCCATGCTGGTTTTCCCTGTAAGTTAATGCCTAACATGCAGAACATGGCAGGGGGCAACGCATATGAAGAGATGGAAACAAAAAGAACAAGGTTAGGGAAAGCAGGGTGAACAATAGCTTGGCAGTATTAACATCGAGATGTGGGGGGTTGAGCTGTCTGTTTGTTTTCACCTTCATAGCATTCTGTGGGATTCAGCAGGGTCAGTGTGAAATAAACATCTCCAATTCAATGGTTAGTTTATTTTTACTCAAAAGAAAATCACTGGGGGTTAGTTGTATGACACAAAGAAGATTACATGTTATTGCACAGAATAGTTCCATGTCCTTTACTGGATATAATCAGTGACGTCTTATACATTGGCATAACTGTAATACAGCTCCACCACTGTTTTCTGCCTAATTACAGACTTGAGACCAGTTTCTGAAATGCAAAATTTCTGGTATATCGTGGTAGGCAAATATTTATTTAATATCCCCTTGCCACGTTCGGCACCCTAAATCCAGAACCAATGGTAAGAACCCTGTTCTCGGCTCTTGCTTCTGCCTTTAACACCTCGGGAGGAGCCCTCGGCTAATTGGATGCCGCCAGGTCTTATTAAGAGAGGTGCCAAGCGGAGGGTTCTGGACAAGCAAAGGGGCACAACGGTAAAGACAGGAACCCAAGAATTCTCCTCAGGGCCATAGCCCTTCCACTGTACTAGGGATTGCAACTTACCCCACACAAGGCGAGAATCAAGGAGTTCTTGGATCACAAATTCAGGCTGACCCTCTACCAACACTGGGGGAAGAAAGGACTGTTGGCGCACCTGTGTGGCTGGTTTAATCAGAGAGACATGAAAAGAATTAGAGATCTTAAAATTATCAGGTAGTTTGAGACGAACAGAAGAAGGATTGATTATTTCAATAATGGGATATGGACCAATAATAAAGTTTGATGTTTTTTGGTGGATAACCATACTGGGGGTCATTTATCAATACTGGGCAAATTTGCCCCTGGGCAGTAACCCATGGCAACCAATCATATTGCTGCATTCATTGTTCTACTTGCAGCTTGCTTTAAAAAGCTAATCACTGATTGGTTGCTATAGGTAACTGCCCATGGGCAAATTTGCCCAGTGTTGATAAATGAGTCCCACTGAGTCTCCTAACTGATATTTGGGTGCCTCTCTAAAAGACCTATCAGCTGCCCTCTTTTGAGCTGCCGTAGCTGCAGAAAGAGAGTCGTGCACCCCAGACCAGATCTTGGCAAATTGTTTGACAGAAGAATTGACAGAGGGTACAGAGCATAATGAACCAGAAAAAGAAAATGGTTTGGTATGTAAACCATTAACAATAAAAAACGGAGATTGACCAGTAGAAGCATGAGTAGCATATTGTAAGCAAATTCTGCCCAGGGTAATAGTTCAGCCCATGAGGATTAGTTGTCAGACACATAACACCTTAAGAATTGTTCAAGAGACTGATACCCAATGGCATGGGTTCCTCCTGAGGCAGAGGCACTTCTATCTACTTGTCTACATGGCTAGAGACATTAGATCATCCAGACTGGTAGATAGAGGGTAGTTTACTAAGCTGTCTTTTACAGCATCAGAAAGCCCTAACCGGAATTGACTCCGAAGAGCCATGTTGTTCCAACCAGTTTCAACAGCCCACCGGCAGAACTCACCGCAATACACCACTGCATCCCGTTTTCCCTGGCGTAATTTATGAATCGCGGTATCGGCTTAAGAAGCACGATCCGGGCCATCGTAAAGTATTGCCATACTGTGGAAGAAGGTTTATAGGGAAAAGCGGGCAGGGTCAGAGGAGGGTAATCTTTTTACTCTCCAGTACTGAAGGATTGAGGCAAAAAGCTAAAGTATAATTTGCATGCTCCTGAAAGACAAAGAATTTTTTTCTATCCCCACTAAATTTTTCAGAGAAAGAAATTTTGGGTTCATGGTATTTAGGAATATTACCCACGGCAGGAAAACCCACTTGGACGGCAACAGGAGGTGAAACTACCGGACTTGGCATCTGTTGCGTAGTGTCCAGTCTGCGAGTCAGGTTATGAAAGCCTTGCATCAAATAATCTTGCTTCCGCTCTTGATCCTCCAAGCACTGTAGCAGAGTAGTAAGAATCGCTTCAGTGGTAGAAGGAGCAGCGGCAGCATGACTTTCGTCTTCCATCAGGCGGCACCCTAAATCCAGAACCAATGGTAAGCACCCTGTTCTCGGCTCTTGCTTCTGCCTTTCACCTTGGGAGGAGCCCTCGGCTAATCGGATGCCGCCAGGTCTTATTAAGAGAGGTGCCAAGCGGAGGTTTCTGGACAAGCAAAGGGGCACGACGGTAAAGCAAAGTCTTTTGGGCAGAAGGTCGCAGTACAAGGCGTAGTCAATCAGACAGAAGGCGTAGTCAATCAGGCTGGGTCGGGGCAGGCAGAGTACAAGCGGAGTCAGACAGGCTAGGGTCAAACCAGGAGATCAATCAGAAGGGATGCGGATGCAGAAGAGTCGGTTACGAGGCAGGGTCAGGATTATGGAAGTCAGAATTGTCAAAAACAGGAAGGGGTCACAACAGGTATCAGAAATCAGACAGAATACAGGCTCAGAAGCACCAGGAAATCACTAGAAATAATCCTATAACGGGCAAGGAAAAATACATTTTGTGGCTTTAAATAATTTTACACTTCGCGCCACTGCACATGCGCTAATAAATATGGAAGTAGCAAGTCGCGCATGCCTTAAGAAACTGCACTTTAAGAGGAGCGGCAGCGTGGCGGGCGTCCCCGCCGAGGAGACTGCATTGCATCCCTGCAGACCCCCTCCCACTAGACCACCAGGGTAAGTTATTACACCCCTAAAGTCATAGAACATTTGTAGATCCCCTTAAGATCATATGACACGACTGTCAAATGCGAACGCCGCACATTTCGTCTTCATCCGATAGGAGTGTCAGATGCAAGCAGTTTGTAGGTACGACATTTCTATTACTTGCATTATATTTGGCGCATCCGTCTCGTTGCATGCGCTTCCTCTCAGTGTGTTGGATCTGAAGAAGGCGCACCGTGTATTTCAGCCCTTAGAGTTAGGGAATACTCAGCTAAACCAATAATTTAAAAAGACTTAAATTGAATCATACGACGCCTCAATTTACCAATAGATTTTATTAGCACATTCGTTTTTACTATGAATATGTACTAATACTGATTAGTTACTGGGCCCACAGCAAGATCATTGGGCCTAATAAACATACACAGTTTAGGGCAGGGGCAGGCAGATGTTTAGGGTTTAAACTCCACTGGCTCCCAAAGAGCTGACTGATTAATTAATTATTAGCACATGAATTATTGTAATTAGGTATATGAATGACTTCTTATAGAGTAACATCAACTGTTTATATTAAGATCTCTTTACTGAATTAAATAAGCTGTCATGAAATTAAACTTTCCAGCTTAAGAATGACTAGTCATTTGGCCCTTAAACTGGGAACAAGGTATTTTCCATTAACATGTTGCAACTATCAGTACCAAAGGGCACCCTATAGTTCCTGGGCCCACAGGTTACAGCATCTGTTTCTTCATTAGTTACTCCCCTGTTTTTCAGTAAAATGTGATTGTGATTTGTGAATTTGTGTTACAGTAGCTGTGGTTGAAAAAACATCCATCATTTTCATCACCCATACCTCCCAACTGTCCCGATGTTGACAGCTCAGCTAGCTCTCTTGATGTAACATTTGCCAATTGCAAATGTTCCCTGAACAGAATTGTATTTTTATGCTGGTTTTCATATAATAATTCAATTATGAAATTATTAGATTGTTCTTAAATTACATGTTCATCTTTAAACCGGTTGGTATCTTAGGAGCCCCAAAATTAAACAGGGAATTAGCGATGTGACTCAAAAGTTGGTTTAGAAATCTAGTACCCTCCTTTTTCATTCCTTTTATGTTGCGAATTTCAGAAATACCAAGCCAGCTGGATGACTTGCCACCCACAAAGATAAAGATGGAGTATACAAGTGTACAGTTATCAGATGCGTAAGTAATATCATGCATTACATTGACTGGTGCTAAAGATAGCAGTTACAATAGTAGACATAATATGACCACTAGCAATTTCCTGTGCATTAATTTGATGACATGAAGCAGAGACTGTGAACCCTTGTACTTTAGCAGAGTAATTGTGGCTCCTATGGATTCTATATATATCATCTTTACCCAAGTCAACTTACATCATTGTCACACATTTGTCAAATATATGTCACTCAAGTGTTTTTTCGATCACTCTTTGATCAATATTTCATTTTTTTACCTATGATGACACCTTTCACAATGTTTACATTGTCTAATATGCAGTAATAATCATCTGAGGGGATGTGTTTTTGGTAGGGATGCACCGAATCCAGGATTCGGTTCGGGATTCGGCCAGGATTCGGCCTTTTTCAGCAGGATTCGGATTCGGCCGAATCCAAAATAGTGGATTCGGTGCATCCCTAGTTTTTGGGCAACCAATGAGCCATGCATCCATTGAGGAATACTCTATGGGTGCTCACAGAGTATTCTAGTTTTATAAACTTTCATTTAATCTGTTTGAATTTAAATCTTGTCATGTTACATGAATGTCAGAAACAATAAATATTTCTTATCTGTTGCAGTGTTGATTATGTTGTTAAAAGATTGCTGACCCTGGAAATGGCAAGTCAGGTAAATGTCCCTCTACCAAGGAATGAGAGGTTATTCGTTCCAGATCCAGCCCTGCATTACTTACCTGAGCAGAGATACAGTGCAAAGATCTGTCTTGTGAAGCAAAATGCAGGGCAGGATGAACTACGCTGCTACTCATAGCCAGAAAGCTTTCCTATGTGTAGCTTGGATTATGGATTTTTAGGATTCACAATTTTTATTGTTTCAAATCAATTGTACATTTTAAAAAAAAAAAACTATGTAGGCTTAAAGGCCTATTTCAGTGGACTTGAACAATTGTAGTTGATTGTGGTGCATTTCTGTTGAAAGTTTTTTTAAAAATATTTATGATCTAATATTTAATAAGATTATGTTGTTAGCATTTTAACATGAAATGCGCCTTCTGTTTCTCCAAGAGGCACAAAAGCTGAAAATCAACGATGAATGCTCAGTCTGTGAATCAATAACCCATTCAATTCTCCACCTGTCAACACTCCCAAGGGGTTACTTATGAATGTGCCTAAAATGTATGCAAGGGAGAATGACTTCATCAGTTGAAAAGCCAAAATGTATAACCTTACATTTATCAATGCTGAAGCTCATTTGCCTTTTAGCTGCCTGGATTTCTAGCATGACACATCCTGGATTGACTTCCCCATGGTTGCCAGTGTATCCATCCTGCCTCTTCTAATGAGAGGTGTGGAACTACAGCTATAGATTTTGGGGGAATGCTGAGTTTTCTTCATAACTCCAGTCCAGTTGCAGCAATGAGGAGGATATGCAGTGAAAGGAATTTTGATAACACAAATGTGTTCATACATTTGCAAAACTCTGACTAGGTTGCACTGTAATTTTTCAGATTTAGAAATGCATCATTTCTGGCATTTCAAAAACACTTATTCTCTAGGTGCATGTCCAGAGAGAATTCTGGAATTAGTGCAAGGCTGAAGGTGGTGGTAGCCTTGGCTTCCTCTGCTTCAAAAGGCGTCTAGCATGCAATTTGGAGAGCAACTATAGGAAAGTGCAGGAAATGTGTTTGGACTGAAGTACCCAATGCTGGGCCATGAGATACTTGGGGCCATGGCAAATATCTTTTCTGCTGACAACCCTTCCCAGCACTTGGGTTGTAAAAATTACTTGTCTGGTGGGGGTGGTCTGTGATTTAGGATTTGCAGGGCAGAAACACAAGAAGGTGGGTTGAGTGCAAATGGGGGAAGAGCTATGACATCCCAGGCATCTTGAGGGTGGATTTGGGAAGAGAAAAAGAAGGGATAGGTAAAGTTTTGGGCAAATCAGGGAATGAAGTGGGTGGACCAGAAGCTGAACTTAAAGGGGAAATCAACCTGTGGGGAAAAAACCTTGTACCCCCCACCCCAGGTAGCCCTCCCCCCCAGGGAGATGCCACATACTCCATACTTACCCCTCGTCACAGATTCTTCCAGCAAAGTTCCACACGTCCATCTTCCGGCTCCTCTGTAAGCTGACTGAGAGATCAGTATTTCTGCGCATGCGCAGTTGGAGAAGTTTGCCGGTTTGCGACAACTGTGCATGCACGGAATTTCACGGAAATTGCTGATCTCTCAGTCAGCTTACCGAGGAGGATGGACGCGTGGAACTTCGCTAGAAGAATCTGCGCCGAGGGGTAATTATGGAGTATGGGGCATCTCCCCGGGGGGGGTAGTTAGCCTGGAGGGAGGGAGGGCTACCTGGGGTGGGGGTAGGTTTTTTTCCCCCACAGGTTGATTTCTCCTTTAAGGGCATGTGCCTAGGGTGACAGTGCTGGGCATGTACCTCTTCTACCTGCCTTCCTAAGGGCAATGACACAACAGGAGATTAATCATCTCTTCTTCTGCAGGAGACTAATCTGTAAAAGCTTTCCCACCGGCAATAATGTAAATCGCTGGTGGTAAAACCCATGTGTTGCTTTAGTGTACCAAAATCGCTTGAAGTTGCCTCAAGAGGAAGCTTCAAGAGATTTTGGAAGATTGAAACTAGTGATTTCTCACCCGCAGTAGTACAATTCTCCCCATGAGCCACCGCCATCCTTACAGATTAGTCACCAGCAGAAGCAGAAATTTATTGCTGGAAATTCATCTTCTGGTGTGCCGTCGTCCTAAAGTTTCGCTACATGTGTGTCTGGGTTGGTGAGTTGTATTGAAATGTACTTGCAGTTTCTGCCACCCTGAACCTTACTGTAGCTAGGGTTGCCACCTAGCTGGTTAAAATAATGGTTGATCCAAATTTTATTAATAGGCAGTGTCGGACTGGCCCACAGGGATACCAGGAAAACTCCCGGTGGGCCCAGGTGTCATTTGGCCTATTTCATGGCCATTACCTATTTCTATAAGAACAAATAGACTAAATAGATTGAATAATAGATTATAGTATGTAAAGAAAACAGACTAGCAGAATAGAGGTTGTGTGAGGAGAGGAATTATAATAGTAGTGAGAGTGGGCCCTTCATTTAAGGTCTTTTGGTGGGCCCCTGGTCTGAGATTTTTGGGTGGGCCCCTGGTGTCACAGTCCGACACTGTTAATAGGGAAGAGAGATAAATATATAGGAAGGCCGGCCTTTTTTTCCAGAAAAGGTGGCAACGCTAACTTTAGCTCAAGAGTTACAACCAGTAGTGTTAATAGGTGCACCATGCATAAGACTTGCACCTACCAAATTGGATGCAAATGTATATTCTAACTTTGTAAAAGCTAGCTGTACTAACTTGTAACTGAATTGCATATAAAATGCCTGTGCAATAATGCTGTTTTGCTGCAACACAGAATTGTGGCTCATGCAACTCAGAGCAGGACCTCCATCACCGTAAATGTTCCTAAATTATGCCTCCAGTCCCCAGGTCGTCATTTGACACTAAAGCTACCTCCTCAACCTGAAGCTACTGGTTTGGAGTATTCCCTTTTAAGCTCGGCGACAGAGTTTGCAAGCTGCCCTTTGATTGGTCAATACGGACGGTGGCCTAGCAACGGTGCTGCAGCGTTTGCAACGGAAGGGCCTAGGGAGTTCCGATTGGTGGAATCCAGAACCGAGCGATGTGGTGGCGCAGCCTGGGCACCGGGAGTGGGTTGGTGTTTCTGGTGTATAGGTGCGCGGGCACTCACTAAGCGGGTCTTTCCTAATATAACATTTTCTGCCCGTTTCTGTTCCTTCATATTGCGCCGCCTTCTTCCTCCATAGGTCCCGGTTGTATCCAGTTCTCCGGTGTCTCCTGGTTTGTTGGCAATCATGTCCTTGCGCACACTACCTCTTCTCTTCATCAACCTTGGTGGGGAAATGCTTTATATTCTGGATCAGCGGCTGCGGGCTCAGAATATTCCTCCGGACAAAGCCAAAAAGGGTCAGTAAACAAATCTGTCATGAATAAAACAGGACCGGTCACCTAAAACTCTGTGCTGCAAACAACAAGGAACAACCCTGTAGGGTGCTAGGCTACTGACTATACTGACTGTCCAGCGGATGCTTCATGCTGATTGGTTGTTACTGGTGATGCTTGGTTATTATAGGTGTCTAGATCTATAGGAAACTTTGCCCCTTAGTAGCTTATGCTGGACGTTGGTGCCAAAAATGACAGCAGTGTCAGAATCAGGGCAGAGACACGCTCAGATTCGGGAAGATTTAGTCGCCCAACTAATCTTCCCAAACTGCCTCCTGCCGGCTAGAATCGAAATTGCCGGCGGGATGGCATTCGGATTGCTTTGTTCTCCAAAGTCGCCCGAAGTTTCCTCGTGAGGCAACTTTGGGCTACTTTGAAAAACGAAGTGCTCCGATTGCCATTCCTTCGGCGATTTACAGTCTAGCCGCGGGAGGCAGTTCAGGGAGATTAATCGCCCCGAAGAAGAGGAGATTTGTCGATGGGCATCTAATTGCCCGGAATCTGAGCATGTCTCAGCCCTAAAGCAACAGTTCAGTGTAAAACTGAGAAAAAAGATAGGCTATGTAAAATAAAAAAATGTTTCTTAATATACTTAGCAAAAATCTAAAAAGACTAGCGTAAAGGTTGACACTTTTGCCGTAGGCTAAACCGGAACAAAGGGGTGGGGCGGTGATGTTGGGATGGACATGATGACATCATATCCAAGCCAAATTGGAGAAACCGCACACCTCACAAAACCAAAGCAGCGTGTCCTGGTGCCCGACCCGGTGATAGGGGAATCGGCAACCTCCCAGCCAAGGTACATAGAAAATTCACCGGCACATAGGAATTCAGTTAGCAGGGCAAGCCCTTGCAATTTTATTAATGCATTAATAAAATTGCAAGTGGTTGCCCTGCTAACTGAATTCCTGTGTGCCGGTGAATTTTCTATGTATGATGACATCAGAGGCAGGCACAATGATGTCAGTGGAGTTACGATGCCATGGTGGGGTAATTGCACACAATATCACAGGTAAAAGCAAAGTTCACTCTGGAGAGCCAAATTAGATTCAGTGTACTTTATTCAAACAGGGACCACCCGACAAAATAATAGAATTACTTGGGGTAGTTGCACCTCTTTCACGCAACTGACTGTATTTACGTCCAGTTTTCACAATGTTTTAAATTGGATGGAAAGTTTTGGAAAGTCTGAGATTTCCAGTTTGAAACCACTTGGATGATAACCCTATCTCTAACTATATTTTGCCTGATGAGTAAGCCCAATACTTAAATTACAATTATGGGATCTATTATACAGAAATCAGTTATCCAGAAAGTTCTGAAATACAGCAATGCTAATTTAGAAAAAAAAAACTATTGTTTCTGTAATAATAAGAAATTAACTGCACTTGAAAAGGAAGCCAAGTTTAGTATCTTAGTTTTTAAATGTTTTTTATTTATGGGGCAGATTATTGTTCGGGTTTCACAAAGCTGGAGGGTTTTATAAAATGTTCAGTAATGTTCAGTTTATGGAATTGATATGTTATAAGGACCTGCATATAAATATGCCACATCATAGTTAACGTGTGTCCCACCTGGTTTCTGATAATTCAAATTTCTTGTGTTAGATACACACAACGAATCATACTGAATTATTGAAATACTAACCATAGTATATTAACTTGATTCATATGAATATTTAGAGTATCTAGCTGTTCTTCTAGCACAGAGTTGTCCTACATATTCATTATAATGGGTCATATAACTGACTGGATATTGGCTGTGGTTGCTATCTTGGTCAGGAGAGATATACAGGCAGCTGTAGAGAATCTAAAATAATAGCTATTTTGTTTGTTTGTTTGTTTGTTTGTTTGTTATAATGAATAAAAGTGGCATCCTTACATCTATTTTGACTGGCAAAAATATTTTAGCTTCTAGGTGCTTGTTGAGTTATGATGTTAACTTATAGAATGCACATAGGAGACGTGTTTTTTGTCTTGTGAGACAGGGTTTGTTTACATACACAAGCAATGTTCACTCAAGGTTAAATGGAGAATACATTTATACTTCTGCATCTGTTCTGTGACATTCAGTAAAGGAATATATTAAGAATATGGAGGCTTGACTGCATGTAGATGGGGCTTTTTTGACCATTATTGCCCCTTCCCCCTCAAATGAGTACAGAACATTGTGACTCTAAAGCTGGGTTTGCCTTTGAGCTGTGCTTAGATGAGCTCTACCCTGTAGTTCTAATGTTAAGTCCAACTTCTATTTCCATTACACTTTCACTACACTACTATAAAGCAGAGTTCAATCAGGTTTATGTAACCCAGCATGTGTTCTGTCCAAATGTAAATTACTTTATTGGATTTACTGGGCGTGATTATGCAGTAAATACTAATTATCTTCATGTGTCCCTTCATGCAAGAATTTTGATTTCCCATTTTCTTCTGTTGTACTTATGTGTGTCATTGTCTGCTTCTTAGCTGACTGGACAGATCAGGACAGAAAACGAGGTAGGGTGAGCTTGTAGGTAAGAGAGCTTCTCTGAGTCACTGCCTAGCATTGCCACTTCTCTTCTTGTCTCTCTATTTTTGCTCTCAGATTAGCAAAGAGTTAAATAGGTTTCTAGGTCAACAGTTTTCTCTGTCAGCCAATATCATCTCCTTACTGTTCGTGAGAACTATCCAAAGTAGCCATCTTTAAATTGGAATGACTATTCTGTCCAAATTAAAATGAAGAATTAACTATTTTAACAACTGTTTGCTTTTTTTAAATAGCTCATAAATATGGGGGCAGATTCACTAAGGGTCGAATTTCGAAGTTAAAAATACTTCGAAATTCGACCCTCGAATTGAAATCCTTCGACTTCGAATATCGAAGTCGAAGGATTTAGCGCTAAACGTTCGATCGAATGATCGAAGGATTTTTCGTTCGATCGAACGATTAAATCCTTCGAATCGAACGATTCGAAGGATTTTAATCAAACGATCGAATGAATATCCTTCGATCAAAAAAAGCTTAGCAAGCCTATGGGGACCTTCCCCATAGGCTAACATTGACTTCGGTAGGTTTTATCTGCCGAAGTAGGGGGTCGAGTTTTTTTTTAAAGGGAAAGTACTTTGACTATCGAATGGTCGAATAGTCGAACGATTTTTACTTCGAATCGTTCGATTTCGTTCGATTTCGATCGAATTCGAACGAATTTAACCAATTCGATGGTCGAAGTACCCAAAAAAAACTTTGAAATTCGAAGTTTTTTTCATTCGAATCCTTCACTCAAAGTTAGTGAATCTGCCCCTTAGTGTTTGTTTTCTTGCCTGCTGGTTTACAGTGTTTATATAGACCTTTTGTTGCTTGTTTTAGTCATTCTGGCTGTGCTGTAGTATTCATTGCTGCAAAATTCTACTAGGATATGCCTACTTGTCAATTTAATTAGAATGCTAGGGCTTCGAGGCTTAAACAATTGAATAGAAACTTGGCAGCCTCCTTGTTGTGATGTGCTTACTTCAGCATGAGCCTCTAACACTCAATTATTACAAACTTGCTGTCTCTAGGAGTGTCATATACGAGAGTCTTCCATAGACTGTCAGTACCAGTAAATAAATCTTCCATTGACTGTCAGTACCAGTAGATAAATATAAGCTTTCTGGGGACAAACAGTTGGCAGGAAGGTTGAAATGGATGGCAAGCCTTTGAATTGGGGAAGGATTTGAGCGCGTTTGCCGGCAGGCACTAGGACCTGGCCGGTGCATGCGCTCACAGGGAGTAGGTGCGCATGGGTGGGCGGGCGGCTAGGACCCAGGTGGCCTAGGGGCGGCAAAAGAGGAGAGCCAGTCCTGGCTATGAAAGCAAATAAAGCATTTTCTCGCATGAAAAATGCAATTTTTTCCCTTTATAGGTCCCTGGTAAGGCCTCACCTGGAGTATGCAGTGCAGTTTTGGGCTCCAGACCTTAAGAAGGATATAAATGAGCTGGAGAGAGTGCAGAGAAGTGCAACTAAACTGGTTAAAGGGATGGAAGATTTAAATTATGAGAAAAGGCAATCAAGGTTGGATTGTTTTAATTGAAGAAATTACGCTTGTGAGGGGACATGACTTCAATTTATGAATACACTAGAGAACATTATAGTTGGATAGTGGGGATATTGTTTTCAAATATATACGTTCCAGAAGCTCCCCTTTTGACTTGAGGGGTTGTACTTGATTAGAAGCAAAAAGGGCAGTGGAAGTTGTGGAATACTCCACCTGGAAATATTTTTATGGCAGATTCTATTAATGCCTTTAAAAATGGTTTGAATGACTTCATGGGCAATATATCCAAGGTCTACAGTTAGTTTGGAATAGGTATGTATTTCTCATGCTGGCACCCAGGTATTAATTCTGTCTAGTGCACCATTTGGCTGGATATATATATATATATATATATATATATATATATATATATATATATGTGTGAGTGATATTGGTTGGTATTGAGTGTCACACAATATTGGTACAGGTAAGTTTGTGCATTGTTCTCAATCTATGAGAATACAATACAATTCTGGTCCATAAGTCATGGATTTGTGGTCTAATATCTGCTAATACTAGGTAGTTTATTTCTATATTTATATTAATATTTCATAATATTACAGGGGGTTGTTTCCTTTGTCTTGCTTAGACACTGCCAATTGATCTGGGTCCAGAATGCTGTGTGATATACAGTAGATCTAGAATGTCATAAAGCAGATTATATGGGTATTGCATGTCACTTTCTAATCATCATTACTTGCAAAACTTGATTTTTTTTTCATTTTACAGTTATGAATGACATCATCACTACTATGTTCAACAAGAAGTTTATGGAGGAGCTTTTTAAGCCACAGGAGCTATATTCTAAGAAAGCCCTGAGGACTGTCTTTGATCGTTTGGCCCATGCTTCTATAATGAGACTGAACCAAGCAAGCATGGATAAGGTATCTAACAGCAGAGAAAGTGCTTTCTCCTAGGTGAGAGACACTTAAATGTAAAACTTTTGACTGCAACAAATGAATTTGCTATCCTTCTTTGTTTTGCATTTATTAATTTAGCTGTATGACTTAATGACCATGGCCTTCAAGTACCAGGTTCTGTTATGCCCTCGCCCCAAGGATATTCTGCTTGTCACTTTTAACCATATGGATGCTATCAAGGACTTCATCAGAGACTCATCAAGTTGATGAAACATTCCGACAGCTTATTGATGTAAGGTCATTTCTATTCATATTTATGTGACTAAACGTGCAGGTTAGCCTTTACTATGGTTGAATATTTGACAACCCCTGGAACTTAAATATTTTAATTATAACTAACAATAATAATAATAAGCAATAATTTAAGATGATTTTTGCTTAGTAAGTACATTTCACAGGGTAATTTAAATGGAAATATGCATTCTGGCCAAATAACTTCATGAACATATGAATTTCAATTGCTTTCCATCTTTTATTTTTTTACTGTTTTCCCAAAAGTTAAGTTTTAAGTTTAATGTTCCTGCCTCTGGTGTCTCAGTCTGGCCGCTCAGTGATCCCAGAGCATTTGAACTGTAACAGTTTGCTACATTTAGTTGATAAAATTATATTTATCAGAGTATCTGTGGAATATCAGCAACTATTGTATCAATTCTAACAGCCACCTTTAACGAAAACTCGGGTATTCTGTACAGCAGGGCTAAAGATAACAAATGTATCAACAAAATGTATAGAAACAGTTAAAGAGTCGGCAACCCCCCCCCAGAGTAGGTGAAAAATTAAACTTTACACAATATTAGAAAATAGTAAGCAATTGAAAAAAGTTTTTTTATGTCTGGTGAACTGAAACCAACTGAACTGAAAACGTCCTTGAAGGTGAACAACCACTTTCAGTTTTCTGTGTAGAAATACTTACAGCCTTAGAAATACTGTTGCTCAAAAATGCAAAACTGAATTGTTTGCAATTTTGTGTTTTGTGTTAAGCAACTCCCCTCTGTGAAATAAATTGCTACATTTTACCCTGACCAGTGCTTGCTTCACTGGCCCAAATCTGAGCATTGTGCCAAGATTTATCTACCCTCCAGTCACCCACACTTGGACTTGATCAAAGTGCATGCTCACAAAATTTTGTGGTTTTACTCCACTGCATATGTGCGAGTACCAGTCTGGGAAAAGGTAATATAATAATGTCCATACTGTGCTCAGATGTTCCACAGTCCAGTGCAGTTTCTTCAAAAAGGTTGAAATTGACTTTCCTTATCCTTTAAAGGAGAACGAAACACCTGTTAATCAAAAATCCCCATCCCCTTCCGTTGGCCCCCCTCAATGCTTCTCCCTCCTTAGTAACTCAGTGGAAAAAGTATCCCTGTCATTTACCTTGGCATAATTATGCAGAGTAGTGAAGCGGAGCTCTCCGGCGCCATCTTTTGTAACTTCGGATACTCTTCTTTTCCTTTGGCAATCTTCTGAGCTTTCCGCACATTACTAGAATGACAGAATGGTACCAACTGTGCATGTGTGAAAAAGCTCTGTGCCGGCGCTCACTTCCAGAAATTACAGAAGATGGCGCCAGAGATCTCCACTGCGATACTCTGCATGAATGTATAGTCACAGTTCCCATTCAAATATTTATGCAAGCCGCAATCCCTAAAACAAGTACAAACTGAATCCATTGTTCAAACATTAAAGGAATTGTTCAGTGTAAAAATAAAAACTGGGTAAATAGATAGGCTGGGCAAAATAAAAAATGTTTCTAGTATAGTTAGCCAAAAATGTAATGTATAAAGGCTGGAGTGATTTGATGTATAACATGTCAGTCAGAACACTACTTTTCAGCTCTCTTGGTTTACACTGACTGGTTACCCTGGTTACCAGACAGTATCCAATCAGACTTGAGGGGGGGCCACATGGGTCATATCTGTTGCTTTTGAATCTGAGCTGAATGCTGAGGATCAATTACAAACTCACTGAACAGAAATGTACCATGTGGCCCCCCTTCAAGTCACTGACTAACTCAGTTATAGAGCTGAAAAGCAGGAAGTTGGATTCTGGCTGTTTTATTAGACATCTGTTCACTCCAGCCTTTATACATTACATTTTTGGCTAACTAACTATATTAGAAACATTTTTTATTTTGCACATACAATCTATTTACCCAGTTTTTATTTTCACACTGAACTATTCCTTTAAAAGTCATTGTATAGTCCCAAACTAACCAGAATTTTTTTCTTATTTCAGATTTACAATTGTCTGCCATCTGGAGAGTTCCAACTTATTAGGCAAACTCTTCTGATCTTTTTCCAAGATATGCATATAAGGGTATGTCTGAAAACCAATGCCCTCTCATGTTTATATTGACCATATTGGTACTTTACATGCACTATAAAATATTTGTCCTGTTGATTTTTTTTGGATTTTGAGACTTGCATAAACCATAGTGCCTATTGGATGTAGTTCTCATTAATACTTACAGTAAAAGAGAACTTATAATCATACATGTTATGAATATAAAGTGCAAAATAAACTGTAATTATATATATGTTACTTCCTCCCAGCTTGGTGTTAGGTATTATGACTCAAACCTTTTATTGCCACCATCCTCATTCTTTTTTTTTTTTTTTTTTTTTTTTACAAGTTTTGCTGTCTAAAAACTGTACTATGATTGTCATCTGTGCTATAATAGATCTGGAAGTTACATGGATTATGGTTGTTGCTAATGCAACCAGGATGATCCCATACCAGGAGGTGAGTGCCTGGGAGTAATAACCGTAATAACATGAATTTTTTCTGTTCATTGCCTACGTTAGGATTTTATCCCAGAAACAGATTTTCTCCTTTAGTGACCTTTTTGTATATCTATTAGGGATGCTCCACATCCGTAATTTTTTTAACTGAGAGCATATCCTTTTCGTATAAATTGCGTTCTGCTCTGTAACCCAACACAAAAAAGACCACATCAAAGCAAGAGTTTGGATTCAGTTCAGCTTCAGCCAAATACTGCATTCAGTGATATTATAAGAGCAGATTTATCCATTATTTTTTTAGGATAATCGGTTCTTTCCCTTACAGGTTTCTATATTCTTGAAGGACAAAGTCCAGAATTCTAATGGACGCTTTGTACTTCCCACATCTGGTCCTGTTCCTTGGGGAACTGAAGAGCCTGGTTTGATCAGGTCAGTCTTTGCTAAGCCTATCTGGGCTCTTGTAGAGAGATGTTATTAATAGTCATATTTAGGTTATTAAAACACATTTTTTTCTCAAAAAAAGAAAAAATTAGAGCAAACTCCCAAACCCGAATCCCCTTAATTTACCAATAAAACTTCTCGAAACATTTTGAGAATTTTATATCTCGAAAAGTCGCAAAAAGATGGATCGTCAATTAGAATCTCGCACTTTTTTTTCGAATTGTTGCTCAAACAATTGTTATCAAACAAAAAACAGCCCAAAACTTTTGAGAATCCTGAAGTAAAAAACATGTTCCGATTGTTAAAGGAACCATCTGTCACTGAGTCTGACATGATTTTGACAGGTTTTAGTTGGAGTATTTTTGGATTCAAATTTTTAGCAGCTTTGGAGCATAATAAATCTGGAAACAATCAATTACTGTAGGGTGTTGGTTTTGTCTTTTAAAAAATTGGTTTTGATACATTCTTACTCAATTAATCTATCCTCTAGAACAGGGGTACCCAACCTTTTTTAACTGTGAGCCACGTTCAAGTGTAAAATAATGTTGGAGAGCAACACAAGCATGCAAAAAGTTCCTGGGACTTCCAAATAAGGGCTGTGATTGGGCATTGGTAGCCCCTGTGTGGACTTAAAGCCAACAGGAGGCTCTGTTTGGCAGCACACATGGTTTTTATGCAACTTAAACTTGCCTTTAAGCCAAGAATTCAAAAATAAGCACCTGCTTGGAGGTCACTGGGAGCAACATCCATGGTGTTGGAGAGTAACATGTTGCTCACGAGCCACTGGTTGGGGATCACTGCTCTAGAACAACTCTTTGTAAACCATGTCTAGGATTCAGATTAAAATAGGATTATTTTATTTTACAAAGACATTGATGCAAGACCAGCATGGCTAGGGGTCATAAAAAAATATATATTGACCCAGTCTGCAGTTGACAGTTCTCCCCTCTAACTTATAAGTATTTGGTATGCATACAACTATAATGCTACAAAATAATTACAGGCATTCATGTATTAAAAATCTAATTAACAAATTAAATTTTTTGTTTAGAATATATAATTACAAAGGTGAAGAAGTTAAAAGAGTGCAATTTCAAAATGGTGGAAGTTACATAAGTCGTCTTCGAGAAGGATCCTATGATCTATTTGGAGACAGAGTTCTCAAGCTCGGAACCAACATGTGAGAGATGAGTCTGCGATTAACTTGCCAAATGCTGGGATGTCATTTACTTTGATGTAGTGTTCATTAATATGTATAGCCATAGTCATAAGAGAATTAATTATCCTGAATGTTTAAATAGTACATAATGAGCCCTGTTTTTTTTTATTCCTATACATCAGGGGTCCCAAAACCATTTTTTTAACCTGTGAGCAACATGCAGACAAGAGTTGGGGAACAACACAAACATGAAAAATGTTCATAGGTGGAGCAAAATAAGTTTTGTGATTTCTATTTTGGTAGCCCCTATGTGAACTGGTAGCATACAGGAGACTCTGTTTGGCAGTACACCTGTTTTTAATGCAACCAAAACTTTCCTCCAAGCCAATAATTCAAAAATAAGCATCTGCTTTGAGGCCACTGGGCACGAAATCCAAGGGGTTGGGGCACAAAATGTTGCTCATGAGCAACTGGTTAGGGATCACAACTATATATGAACATCCTCCTGACTCCTTTTTACATAGTGTCATTTAAATTAATAATACTTACATTTAGTGCATTCCACAATCATGTTTCTCTGTACTTCTCTGCTCTTGTTTAAAAATACTCTACAATCTGACCTTATCTACTAACCATAAACAAATACTTTCCTTTCATTGCTTCTTCTCTTGCACACTCCTCCAGGGGTTGTTTAGAGCACCACCTAAGCACTGGAACTCCCTTTCTTCTTAAAGGGTTTGGTCACCTTTAAATCAACTTTTAGTATAATATGGTGATATTGAGACAATTTGCAATTGGTTTTCATTTTTTATTATTTGGGGTTTTTGAGTCATTTACCTTTAAACTCAGCAGCTCTCCAGTTTTTGAATTATTAGACATGCACTGATTTGAGATTGAAAAATAAATAGGAGAAGCCCTGAATAGAAAGATGAGTAATAAAAAGTAGCAATAACTATACATGTGAAGCCTAACAGAGGATTTGTTTTTAGAAGGGGTCAGTTACCCCCCCCCATTTGAAAGCTGAAAAGAGAGAAGAAGAAGGCATACATAAAATGTAGAAAAAAACTATTTAAAAAAATAATAATAATAAAGACCAAATGAGAAGTTGCTTAGAATTGGCCATTCTGTAACACATTAAAACAGTAGCGTCACTAGAGGGGGGCGGGCCCTGGTGCATGACGTGCAGCCGGGCCCCACCCCCCTCCGCACGGCCGCATTTGTCAGTGGCGTGTGAGCTGCCGGGGGCCCTGAGGGGGTGCGGCCCCTGGCACGCTCGCACCCCCTGCTCCCCCGGTAGTTCCGCCACTGCATTAAAAGTTAACATAATGGTGAACCACCCCTTATGTCATGGGCTCATTTATAAAAAGTGCATAAGCATAAACATCTGAAATTCTAAAAATAAATATACTTACTGAAAGGAAGCCATGTTACTCATTAAAGCCATTTCCCAACCCCTCTTAGGCTCGCTAGCATTGTTTCATTGTAAAGTAATGAATTCTGGGACTTGAAGTGCATCTGCTTTCCATAGTGGTTGGTGCATAAATTCTTTGTAAATCAGATGGATTTAATCCTAGAATCTACTTCACTATATAGAACAAGGTGAGGGAGCCTAAAGGGTATAGGCAACTATTCCTTGTAGCACATAGAATCAAGTATGTCTGTGCAAAAAATTTTTTCTTTTAGTAGTTTTTTACATAAGCCCAACTGAAAGATCTCAGGTAAAAAAGGAGGCCTAATTTAATTTTTTCACTGGGCTCTGTGTCTGTTTTTTAAAGGCTCAGACTTTTAGAGAATCATTAAGGGGAATACTTCATTAACCATGTCTAGTATTACCCTTAACGTTTGTGCCATACACACTTCATTAACCATGTCTAGTATTACCCTTAACGTTTGTGCCATGCACACTTCATGTATTGCTTATGGCCCAACCCATAGAGCTCTCATACATGCATACTTGTATGCTTATTTATAATTGGTTTGTTATTCCTTTTCTTATTCACACCTAATCCATCTGTAAAAACAAGTTTCCAAAAGTGACTGATCTCGGCCTTGAAAGGGGAAACTCTGTAGTTTCAATTAATACAAATAATAGCACATGAAAATTTACCCAGTGTTGATAAATGAGCCCCTGTGTCTTTAAAGGGATTTTTTCATTATTTTTATGGCTTACTTTGTATTTTTAAATTACACTCTTTACAGAGCAAATAAATCACTTTACCATTTAAAATTGTATTCTTGAACCAACAAAAGTATTTTTTTAGCTGTAATATTGGTGTGGAGGCAGCCATTTCAGTGCATTGTACCTGATTCTGTGCTTTGAGAAGGAGCTAGCACTTCAGGATAGAATTGTTTTGAGTTTCTCACCATCCCATTGTATTTCACCTTGACCTAGGTTGTGCACCATAGCAGGGTTTCTCCTCCTTGGGTGTTATTCTCATGTCTACCACTAATTGGGGCCAGGGAGCACATTTAGCAATGTAAACAAATCCTTCAGCAAAGGTGTCAGGTAGCTGCTATCTGTTTAGCTGCACATTTTTCTGTTGATTGGCTGCTGATTGGCTGCTGGGGAGGGAAGGAAGGGTTGATATCACTATAACTTGCAGTGTTGCAGTAAAGAGTGACTGAAGTTTATCAGAGCACAAGTTGCATGACCTGAGGGCACCTGGGAACTATGTCTAGCCCCATGCCAAATTTCAATATTAAATATAAAAAATCTGTTTGCTCTTTTGAAAAATGAATTTCAGAGCAAAATTCAGTGTAGAAATAAAAACTGGGTAAATAGATAGATAAAAATTTCTAATATAGTTAGTTAGACAACAATGTAATCTATAAAGGCTGGAGTGACCGGATGTCTGACATAATAGCCAGAAAACAACACAACTTCCTGCCTGGTGACCAATAAGAGCACTGCAAAGCAGGAAGTAGTGTTCTGACAATTATGTTAGACATCCACTCACTCCAGCTTTTATAAATTAAATTTTTGGCTAACTATATTGAAAACTTTTTTAAATTTTATTTTAGCCAGTTTTATTTTTATACTGAACAATGCCTTTAAGAGCATACAAATTCAATACATCATAGTAAAGTGCAATATATATTAACCTGTGTGTAATAGTGGAGGCTCCATTTCAGATCACAGAGATCTGAAGCTTTTTTTCCATAATACAGCGCTGACCGTGTTCATTCTTTATAAGTGAACGGCGGTTTGGGGGAGTGCACATGCGGCCCTCCTGAGTGACCACAGTAGTGTTGTAAACATTCTGTAAACTTTTAAATGAGTTTTTAAACTTACAAATATTTGTTTCATATCCCCAGGTATAGTGTTAGTCGCTCTGTCGAGACCCACATGTCTGGAACATTGAAGAGTTCAGCATCACATACCAAGGTCAGTCAAAATAATGGTAACCTTGTTTTGAAGGTAAAATACATTGCATCTGTCCATTAAAACATTTCCCCTATGTCCACTTTCTTAGCCTAATAATTAAAACATTTTAACTTGGGAAGCCTAAACAATTTTTTTTGTAAAGTAAAATGCCTACGATATTGACTTTATTAAAGTAGATCATTGTGTCAGTTTTGCAAATGTGTATGGACTGCTTTAAAGGAGAACTAAATCCTAACTAAAGAAGTAGGCTATAAATGTTGTACATTATGTTATGGGCTTCTGTATCAGGCAAAGGCAACCATAGCCCATTAGCAGGGAAGATCTGTGTCGCCAAAGTTGACCCAGTAGCTCCCCATCTTCTTTTCTGCTGATTCACTGCACATGCTCTGTGCTGCTGTAACTTACTGAGCTTAGGGACCCACTCACAATATACAGCAGACATAGAATATAAATGTCACAATATAAGGCTGATTAATAATTAATGGAGATAATCACAACATGGCAGCACAGAAACCCGAGCAATTAGTGTCAGAATTTAATAATCAGCCCTATAGCATCAGCTTATATTACAGACAAATCTCATTTTCTGCTTGATTATTTGCGACCACCTCTAAGCTTAGCTTCTCAACAGCTGCTGAGAGCCCACTGAGCATGTGAGTGTCGCAGACACTTTCCAAGATGGTGACCCATGATGACTAGTTTGAAGTTGGATCATTGCTGCTATTGAGAAGCTGAAACTTTAGGCAGGTGCAATAAGTTCAGAATATAAAATATGGCATTTTTAGCCATATTTTTAGAGTTTAGTTCTCCTTTAAGCAATCAGATTGAATAATTTTCTGTGGGTGTGTGCTAAACTAATGATTTGAAAAGTGCCCAAAAAGGAACAAACAATTACATTAATGTAAAGCTTTTCTACAGGCCTTTTTTGAAGTGGTGAAAATAATTTCTTACGTTAATAAATCGGTGGTAAAGTTGAAAATAATTTGTGATTAGTAAATGTATAGTAACAAGGGTTAATAGTTCAGACCCAAATCCAAAATTAAACGCAACACATTAAATTATCATTAGTGTTATGTTTTGTTTGAATAATATTTCACCAGTGGATTTCTCATCTAAGAGCTTATTTCTACAGGGGGCACGTAAATGAGCGTTAAAAGGCCAGAAACTGCTAGACACAAGTGTTTTATTAAAATGTAGCCTCATCTAATTAGTTGATTTTAATTTATTGATTTTCCAAGGAAAAAGAAGAATTAACTTTATTTAACCAGAAGTGTCTGAATATGTGAAGCACAGTGCTCGTTCTGAAAGTATGCTGTTTGATGCAAATTGATGGAAAATTCTGTGTATTATGTATTATGTGGGGAATAGCTCAAAGCAGCGGGTAGGGCTCAGGTAAAACAGTTCTTACAGAGGAGACAGGAGGCTTAGGTTTGCAACAAAAGTGAAACAGGCTCCTGCCTGGGGTTTTTATTGTTCAAACCGGACAACTTAAACAGGCACAAGTTCCGTGCTATAACAGTCAAATAAGGAAAAACCTCACCGGTTTGCAGTGTTACAGTCCATAGGAAAGTTTCTTGCTGTGGTAACAAACAGTTGCCCTTTTGAGTTGCAGTCAACTACACAGTTTGTTCACCAAGACCTCACAGCGTGTGTTCAGAGCTTCTCTCTCTGACTCCCAGTCCAACACACCCCCACTCCCCGCCAGGCTCTCTTAACCAGTCCCACCTGCGGACTAATTGGGCAGCCTAATGAACTATCCTTGCTCCAGGGTCCTAACCTGTCTTAGCCTGGAGATTTAAAGGAGCCAATACCTCAGGCTGGGTGCTATATACCTCCCATCATATACATGCAGCCTACTGGGACATAGCTCTTTGTCACATACCTCCCCCCTCTGTTCGAACCCGGGGTTTCGGACACCATTAGCCACCATACAGTGGACCCTTGACAAGGCATCTGCATTACCCTGCAGTTTGCCTGCTCGGTGTTCCACTGTAAAATTGAAATTCTGCAAGGAAAGGAACCAACGTGTGACCCTTGCATTTCTTTCCTTTTGCCTGTGACATCCAGGTTAAGGGAGAGTGGTCCGTAATGAGCACAAACTGGCGGCCCAGAAGGTAGTACCGCAAAGCTTCCAGTGCCCATTTAATTGCTAAGCACTCCCGTTCAACAATACTATAATTTTTCTCTGCAGGGGTCAACTTCCTGCTCAAGTAGACCACTGGATGCTCTTCTCCCCCAACTAACTGTGACAATACCGCACCTAATCCCACACCAGAGGCATCAGTTTGCATAACAAATTTCTCTTTGAAATCGGGTGCGACCAACACTGGATCTTGGCATAAAACCACTTTCAAATCTTGGAATGCCTCCTCTGCCTCAGGACCCCACTTAATCATTGTGGACCCTTTCCCTTTGGTCAGGTCGGTCAAAGGAGCAGCCCTACTTGCAAAATTTGGAATGAATCTGAGATAATAGCCCACCATACCACGAAAAGTACGGACCTGCTTTTTAGTGAGCGGCTGGGGCCAGTCTTTAATTGCCTCGACCTTGTTCACTTGAGGCTTGATAACACCTCTCCCTATAGTGTACCCCAGATAACGGGCTTCTTCCAAACCTAAGGCACATTTCTTGGGATTTGCCGTCAGGCCTGCTTCTCTAATGGAATTTAGGACGGCCTGTACTCTGGGGAGGTGGCTTTGCCAATCCCTGCTAAAAATGACCACGTCATCCAAATAAGCAGAGGCAAAATGTTGATGAGGTCTAAGAATTTGGTCCATCATTCTTTGAAACGTGGCTGGGGCCCCCTGGAGGCCGAATGGCATACGAACATACTGGAAGAGCCCTTGTGGGGTAGAAAAGGCTGTTTTCTCCCTAGCTGTTTCTGACATTGGTACCTGCCAATACCCTCTAGTTAGGTCAAGAGTTGTTATGTACCTAGCAGGACCTAGTCGTTCAATCAACTCGTCAACCCTTGGCATAGGGTAAGCATCAAACTTTGAGACTTCATTTACCTTCCTGAAGTCATTGCAAAATCGTATAGACCCATCTGGTTTAGGAACAAGCACAATGGGACTATTCCACTCACTTACAGACTTCTCAATTACCCCCAAATCCAGCATCCTCTTCACTTCCTCGTCCACTGCCTGTCTACGGGCCTCTGGGATCCGATAGGGCTTAAGGCGGACCCGAACCTGAGGATCAGTAATGACATCATGCTTGATCAAATTTGTACAACCGGGTATGTCCGAAAACACCTCAGTGTTTCTTTGCAGAAACTCCCTGACTTCTTGCTTTTGTGGCTCTGACAAGGTTTCAGCTATTTTCACCTTTTGTATACCCTCCTGGGTAGGAGGAAGGGGTTGAATTATAGCCGTGAGGATTTCTCTGTCCTTCCAGGGTTTTATTAAGTTTACGTGGTAAAGCTGTTCTTTCTTCCTTTTATTTGGTTGGTAAACCTTATAGTTCACCTCACCTATTTTCTCGATTATTTCATACGGGCCCTGCCACTTAGCCAGGAACTTGCTCTCAACTGTTGGGACAAGAACCAATACTCGGTCCCCAGGGTTGAAAGTTCGAACCTTAGCTGAACGGTTGTAAACCCGACTCTGGGCCTCCTGTGCTTGCTGCATGTGTTCCCTGACTATGGGCATGACTGCAGCAATTCTATCCTGCATGAGGGTAACATGTTCCACCACACTCTTATGGGGTGTTACCTCTTGCTCCTAGGTCTCTTTTGCTACATCCAAGAGACCCCTGGGGTGACGACCATACAATAGCTCAAAGGGCGAAAAGCCTGTGGATGACTGGGGCACCTCTCTAATGGCGAACATAAGGTATGGCAGGAGACAGTCCCAATCCCTCCCATCCTTATCTACCACCTTCTTTAACATGTTTTTCAGGGTTTTGTTAAAGCGCTCTACCAACCCATCAGTCTGGGGGTGATAAACAGAATTTCTTAACCGTTTAATTTTCAACAGCTTACATAGTTCCTTCATAACCCGAGACATAAAGGGTGTACCCTGGTCTGTGAGGACTTCTTTAGGGATGCCAGTGCGGGTAAACATATAGAACAGCTCTTTAGCAATATTTTTGGAGGCTGTGTTTCTTAAAGGGACTGCCTCAGGATACCGCGTAGCATAATCCATAACTACAAGAATATACTGATGGCCCCGAGCTGACTTAACCAGTGGCCCTACCAAGTCCATTGCAATTCTTTCAAATGGGACCTCAATGATAGGCAATGGCACTAGAGGACTACGGAAATGAGGTACCGGGGCAGACAGTTGGCATTCTGGGCAAGATTCACAATACCCCTTCACCTCAGCAAATATACCGGGCCAATAAAACCTTTGTAAAATTCGCTGTTGGGTTTTCTCCTGACGTAGGTGACCACCCAGGGGGTGAGTATGAGCCAGGTCCAAGACCATTCGCCTATAGGACTGGGGCACTAACAACTGTTCTACCACCTCCCCTTGGATTTTGTCAACCCGGTACAGTAAATCTTGACTGACAGAAAAATGGGGAAAGACACTCTCAGTACCAGGTTCCTGAGGTTCACCATTAATTGCCTTAACATTTTCCCAGGCCCTATTCAGTGTAGGGTCCCTCATTTGGGCCAAAATTAACCCGAGAGACCTCCAAATCTGGCATATCGGATGCTTCGGAGGGCTCCAATGGCAACTCTGTTTCACCTGCTAGTACCTCTAGGGGAAAATGTTCTGCTTCAAGCATGGTCTCCCCTTCAGTAACTACCTCTGAGTTAGGTTCACAAACCCCTGGGGCATCCTTAGGAATCCCTTTCTCAGACCCCTGTGGAGGACCTTCCTTTCCCCAGAGCTTCCAAAAGAGGGGAAAGTCTCGTCCCAAAATTACACTATGCATCAAAACAGAGGAAACACCCACTTCATGACATGCAGTACCAGTAACAGTTTCAAATGTCACTATAGCAGTGGGATAACTTTTACAGTCTCCATGAATACAGAGCACCCCAAGATTACGTTCATTAACCTGGTCTGGGCTTACCAAACTGGCGTGCACCATTGTCACTAAGCTCCCGGAATCCAACAGAGCTTGAACATACTTTCCACCCACCTTTACCACCGCCATATGCAAGTCAGTGTCTGCGGTGCACACAGGGTGAGCAAACAATGACACCTGCTGAGCCGAGTGACAATCCATGGGCTCTGCAGGTAGTGGGCACCTGGCAGCAATATGACCCCACTCATTACATCGCCAGCATTGCACTTGGCCTCGACCCTTGGTTGGAGGGGACAGCTGGGTTTTGTCAGCTCCTTTAGACCATTCTATAGCCTTTTGGTCAGCCCTGGTATCCTGAGGCAATGACTCACTGGCTTTTCCTGGTGACCTTGCAGATGGATGTTTTGTGGCTGGCTTGCGCTGCTGTGGAAACAATCCTAAGTTGTCCTCAGCGGCAATATAGCGTTCCACCATTTCCACCAGGTGATCGGCGGTCTGGGGATCTGCATGACTCACCCATCTCCTCAAGGATGGCGGAAGAGCTCTCAGAAAGCGATCCACAGTGACCCTTTCGACGATTTGAGGAGCTGACAGGGATTCTGGCTGTAGCCACTTTTTCACAAGATGAATTAGGTCATACATCTGGGCACGGGGAGACCTCTCCTGCTGGTATGACCACTTGTGCACCCGTTGAGCTCGCACGGCTGATGTGACACCCAAACGGCGGAGTATCTCTGTTTTTAACCTGTCATAGTCTTTGGCATCGGCTATGGTCAAATCAAAGTATGCCTTTTGGGAATCTCCAGTCAGAAAAGGCGCTACCAGACCTGCCCACTGGGACTTGGGCCAAGACTCCCTCTCGGCAGTCCTTTCAAAAGTATGCAGATATGCCTCAACATCATCATGTGGCGTCATCTTTTGCAGAAAATGACTGGCCTTAATGGAGCTATCTGTGTTAGGGGCCCTACTTGACACATTGGACCCCAGTGTAGCCATCTGCTGTACCACATCCGTCAAGAGTTGTCGATCAGCCTCAACTGCCTTTGCTAATGCTGCCAGTTGAGCTGCAAGCAAACAATTAGTCTCTTGCTGGGTGGCAATACTCTGCCTCTGGATGGCATTGGTCTCTTGCTGGGCAGCATTTGCCTCCTGCTGACTAGCATTGACTTTGGCCAGCTGTAACACAAGTTCCTCCATGTTGTTGAACTACAACTCTCACAGTCTGCAGCAGATAGCACTGCCCTTTTAACAATGGCTGTCCTATTATGCTCACTGTCTCTCTGATGCCCGCATCCGAAACACCATTTGTGGGGAATAGCTCAAAGCAGCGGGTAGGGCTCAGGTAAAACAGTTCTTACAGAGGAGACAGGAGGCTTAGGTTTGCAACAAAAGTGAAACAGGCTCCTGCCTGGGGTTTTTATTGTTCAAACCGGACAACTTAAACAGGCACAAGTTCCGTGCTATAACAGTCAAATAAGGAAAAACCTCACCGGTTTGCAGTGTTACAGTCCATAGGAAAGTTTCTTGCTGTGGTAACAAACAGTTGCCCTTTTGAGTTGCAGTCAACTACACAGTTTGTTCACCAAGACCTCACAGCGTGTGTTCAGAGCTTCTCTCTCTGACTCCCAGTCCAACACACCCCCACTCCCCGCCAGGCTCTCTTAACCAGTCCCACCTGCGGACTAATTGGGCAGCCTAATGAACTATCCTTGCTCCAGGGTCCTAACCTGTCTTAGCCTGGAGATTTAAAGGAGCCAATACCTCAGGCTGGGTGCTATATACCTCCCATCATATACATGCAGCCTACTGGGACATAGCTCTTTGTCACAATTAGTACAAACAAAATCAAACTTATTTGACCCAATTACTAGGGATGTCGCGGACTGTTCGCCTGCGAACTTGTTCGCGCGAACATCGACTGTTCGCGTTCGCTGAATGTTCGCGAACGTCGTGCGACGTTCGCCAATTTGGGTTCGCCTTAGCTTTTTTTTGCCATTTCTCCCCCAGACCAGCAGATACATGGCAGCCAATCAGGAAGCTCTCCCTCCTGGACCACCCCCACACCCCCTGGACCACTCCCCTTCCATATATAAACTGAAGCCCTGCAGCGTTTTTTCATTCTGCCTGTGTATGCTTGGAAGAGCTAGTGTAGGGAGAGAGCTGTTAGTGATTTGAGGGACAGTTGATAGTAACTTTGCTGGCTAGTAATCTACTTGATACTGCTCTGTATTGTAGGGACAGAACTCTGCAGGGATTTGAGGGACATTTTAGGTTAGGTAGCTTTGCTGACTAGTAGTAATCTACCTTCTACTGCAGTGCTCTGTATGTAGCTGCTGTGGGCACTGATCTCTTCTGATCTCATCTGCTGACTGCTGTAATAACCCAATAGTCCTTGTAAGGACTGCTTTTATTTTCTTTTTTGTTTTTTTACTTTGCTACTATAAGAGCCCAGTGCTATTAGTCTAGCTGTGTTGGGGAGTGGGACTGGTGTGCTGCTGTGCTGCTCCTAGTAGTTCAGCGCCAACCAGAGTATTTTTTTTTTTTAATATACATATATATATTTTTTTATTTCACGTATCTTACTGTTCTTTAACGTGTCCAGTGCTGTTTGCTGTTCTTCATAGTAGTGCACCAATAGTAGTGCACTTGCAGGCATTATTTGCCCAGTGTGTTCTTCAAACAACTGCCACCTAGCTGTGTGAGCTTGTTCACATTCTGTCTAAATATCAATAATAATACCGTCTCCAGAAACACCACCCGAGTGACGTTTTTCAAGCAGCAATAATATATTCCGTATCCACTGCTGTAGTGTATACGTTGACCTTGCAGGCATTGTTTCAATTTGTTTGCCCAGTGTGTTTTTCATTTTCAAACAACTGCCACCTAGCTGTGTGAGCTTGTTCACATTCTGTCTAAATATCAATAATAATACCGTCTCCAGAAACAGCACCTGAGTGACGTTGTTCAAGCAGCAATAGTATATTCCGTATCCACTGCTGTAGTGTATACGTTGACCTTGCAGGCATTGTTTCAATTTGTTTGCCCAGTCTTTAACCAAGTGCCACCTAGCTGTGTGAGCTTTTTCACATTCCGTGTCCAGAAACATCACCTGAGTGACGTAGTGTGATTTCTGCCCTTTACAGCACAAAACGCAGCGCTGTGTCAACAATGTATTTTTCAGATACATTTTTGCCCTTGATCCCCCTCTGGCATGCTACTGTCCAGGTCGTTGCACCCTTTAAACAACTTTAAAATCATTTTTCTGGCCAGAAATGTCTTTTCTAGCTTTTAAAATTCGCCTTCCCATTGAAGTCTATGGGGTTCGCTACGTTCGCATTTTTGACGCAAGTTCGCGAATATGTTCGCGAACTTTTTTTCCGACGTTCGCTACATCCCTACCAATTACACTTATCTTACACTTATGATGTAAGGCTCGAGCATGTCCCTTCTTCTTATTTGGGGTTAATACAGTTTTTAGATATTTACTCTATCTACAAAGTGATCTCTTACTTAGATATTTTTTAAATTTCTTCATCACTTGTGTAACTACAATATAACAGACTATGGGGCAAATTCACTAAGATTCGTAGTTGCGCCAGGCGTAACTTCGCCGCACTTCGCCACACTTCGCCAGGCGTAGTTTCGCCAGCGCTCCGCAAATTCACTAAAATCCAAAGTTGCGCTCAGTGGTAGCGTAAGGTTGCGAAGTTGCGCTAGCGTTGATTCGCTAAGCGAAGCGAAGTTACGCTAGCGATGGTTAATTTGCATACGGCGCCAAATTCAAATTTCAATGGAGAAATACGTACAATCACTACAAATGCCTGGGAAACCTTCAAAACATCAAAAAAATATTTTTTTTTGCACTACACACTGCCCACTAAATAGTTAAGTTGCCATGAGTTAGGAAATGTAGGGGGGAAGGAGGGGAGCCCCAAGAAATTTTTCGATCTTTTTCAGCATATCACCCATAATATAGAAAAAACGCCAGCGTTTTTTGGGACTTAGAAAAAAATTGAACTTTTTTTGAAGCAATCCCTATCTACTCTATTGCGCTTCGCCTGGTCTGAGGTGGCGAAGGAAGTCTAGCGTAAAAGGTAGCATTCAGTACAATGCGCGCGTTAGTGAATTTGCGTAGTTACGTCCGTTGCGCAAATTCGCCAGGCGTAAGGGTGCAAAGTAACACTAGCGAATTTACGCCAGCATTCGTTAGTGAATTTGCGAAGTAACAAAAAAGACCAACGCTAGCGAATTGACGCTAGCGTTATGCGCTTCGGCGCATAGTGAATTTGCCCCTTCGTGTGACCACGAGTGGGTCTGGATGGTCAAGGGTCTGCTGTATGATTTCACCTTTGCCATGCCTATGCCATCCACTGCAAGTATAGGGCAAAAAGGGGAGGGCCTGGACATATATATTTTAGGGGGAGCCAGCAAGAGAAGTTTTGCACAGGCCTTGTGTTTGGAATCCTCCCTTAATTCAGACGAAATATTTTATTTTTGTAGGAAAATGTTGCACCTAATCCATTGGCGAAGGAAGAATTAAATCTTTTAGCGAAACTAATGGGTGGATTGGAACTGAAAAAAACATCTGGTAGTGATCACAGCTTTCGATTGAACTTGTTTAATGATGATGAAGAAGAAGAGTGAGTGATTGCTGTTTTCAGCAATTTTCGTAGTTTTGTCTGTTGCACTGGCACTTGTAGATTTATTTCTGTGTTACATGGAAGAAAAAAAAGAAAGATATGCTTTTTTTTTGTTAGATGTCCTTACCCAAAGCAGGCAGCTCTACAATGTTACTGGCTAAGGAGAAATATATATATTTATATCATGGTAAAGCAGTAAAACAATCACTTGTAAAGAAATACCCCATTTCCTTTGCGATGGAAAAAAATACGTTCCAGAGTGAATGCATTATCATTTTATCTGTTAAAAGCAAAAGAACACATGCTCCATCCATTAATAATGCTCAAACTTTGTTTTGCTAGATCATTAGTTTACTGTAAGGAATAAACCCATTCAAAAGTTGCAAAAGACTTTAATCTGTTACAAGTATTTTAACTGTTAAATACATTCTGACTTTATGTGTTTTGTTTGCTTTAAGGCATGCAGCACTCATGAGACCAGAAGAGCTCTCCTACAAAGTCATCAGCATTCAGGCAAATGAAGTAAGTATCACAGTTTGAACAAATTACATTTCAATCCATGCCATCTGTTAAAAGACTGATTTTATAAGAAAATCGCACCAAAAATTAGCAACATAATTCATTGTAGTGGGCATTATCAGTTGCCAAAAGACTTATATCACAGGAGGGCTGGCCATACCCATGGCACTTCTCAGCACATTTTGCTTTGCTGAAAAGTACCACAGACCATTGCTTGTGAATTGTGTTCAATCCGGTGCATTTTTTGGTTTATGGTGCTTTTCAGTTGCCTAAAATGTATCGGGCTTAAAAGTGCCACATGTACCAGAGCTTTTAAACTTAACAAAAGGAAACAGCCCGGCTGCATCAAGAAATACCACATGATTACCTATGGCAAGTAGGCTTAACTTTCTGAAAACTCTAATTCTAATTCTGCTTTTAAAACAGAAGGCCTATGTCTCAAGAACTGTAATATTTTTTACAACCAGAATTCTTCAAAGACTTTCAGACATCAACTTTGACATTTGCAGCTAATTATTATTATTATTATTTATAACCTGTATTTATAAACTTCAACATATTTAAGGTTGCCACCCAGCAGATTTAACGCCTGCCAAGTCTGGGTTTGGCCCGCTTCCTTAAGCCCCCAATCCACCCAGAACCCTCCCCTGTTTCTTTTTCTTCTTCTCCAAGCCTTTTACGATGTCTGTAAGGTCATAGTTCTACCCCTTTTGTCATTACTTGCCCTTCCTAAATAACAGACTGACACTTTTGTCGACACCCCCCCCCCCCAGCTGGCCAGTAATGTAATTAGTTTTAGTAAGTAACTGGAGATGAGTTAAGAGAGGTAGAGTGGACGACTTTGAATTTCAGGGCCATGAATTTGAATTTTATTTTGAATGGTAGTGGAAGCCATTGCAGAAACTGGCACATCATTTGTCAGTCTGTCTTTAAGAGGAAGATTAAGTAAATTATGAACAATACTATGCCTTACTTCCAATGAAGATCTTTATCTCATTCCCTAATCGCAACTGCACTTCATTTTTGCTTCAAATAGCACTATAACTCATTTGTATTGATTCAAATACTATAACTAAGATGATAAGTCGTTTCAGTCATGAAGATGGCTGCCCCACCCATTTATAACATCATAATAAAGTTGCCACTGAATGAACACTTTACTAATCTCTGCAAGAAAAAGCAGACAATGCCTGTTAATGTCCAAAGAAATAAAGTGGCAACAAAGCGTAGCCAGAGCATGATATTGAAGATATTCTGAGCAGATGGAGAAGAGACCCTCTCTGCAGGAAACTTTAAGCTGGCCATAGACGCAAAGATCCGATCGTACGAATCGTGGATTCGTACGTTTTTCGGACCATGTGTGGAGAGTCCCGACATTTTTCGTCCGTCGGAGATCGGTCGTTTGGTCGATCGGACAGGTTAGAAAATTTCTGTCGCCTGCAGATAATATCTCTGCGTGTATTGCCGATCGTACGATTTTCAGAGGGAGACTGTCACTAGTGTTGTCAGACATAAGTATCGTACGATTGCTGTCAGGGGCAGAACATTGGCTGATCTGTTCTTATTTGATCGGAATGGTAAAGACTTTGATCTGAATGGTTAGTGGAGGGTCGGGAGATGGGAAAGTCCGATCGTACATTGATTCGTACTTTCGGATCTTTGCGTCTATGGCCAGCTTAAAGCAGGGATGTCACGGCCTGTTGGAGACCCCAGCAGACAAGCAGGATAAATGTCTCCATAATGGAATATAACAAAAAAAAGACCCAAGGAGGAAATTACAATGCCTGCAAAAGGGAACAGTATCAACAAGTGATGGTCTTGTTAAAAACAAGAAAAATACAGAAGCAGGTTCTTTACACACAGTAATAAACCAACCAAAGCTGCATGTCTGATACTGACAAAGGAACAGCTGGACAAATAACTGGATGAATACATTTCCAAAGCAAAAGGTGACCAGGATGCAGAACTAGCAGCCTTAATGAGCAACCTCTATGCCCACCATGCGCCGGTCAACCCAGATGCCCGAGTCCATTTTGTTAATGTTTGTTTAGTATTAGAACCTGTTGTGGAAAATTAGACGGGTAAGTATAGTACTAAAGAGGGAAATAGCTGTAGTTCTATAGCGATTAGGAGCATAGGGTCCCATCCAAGGTTTTATAGATCCAGAATTCCCTAAAAATAGAAAAAGCTTTGCACACCAAAAATAATGATGGGTGCAGAAAGAAAGCTGTATGAAACAACATCAGTAGCAGAATTTAGTTGGCAATCACCCTGTAACGTCAATTGCATGTAACCTCAGTAAGGTACAATGATTGGATTATGGATTATTTTCTTTATATAGCTTCATAGATGTTATGTAGCTATCCAACTTTAGCTTCATAGTATATGTGTGTAGTGTATATGTCTATTTATTCTGTATAGGCAGGGCCGCCATTAGAAATCACGGGGCCCCGTACAACAAAATTTTTGGGGCCCCCTGGGCCCCGCCCACACTGACGACCAAGCTCCACCCCATTTCCCGCCCACTCCACATCGCAGTTAAAAGACCACACAGACATCAGCGCTAAAAAAGTAACCCCCCCCACACAAGTTGTAAAAAGCTATTGATGGTCAGGGCCCCCTTATAAAAAATTGGGGCCCCAAAAAAAAAAAAATTAAAATTTTTTTTTTTTAAAAAAACATTGGTGGCAGGGGCCCCCTTATAAGTTAAAAAAAACTTGGGGCCCCAACAAAAAAAATGTAAAAAAAACTAAAAAATAAACAAACATTGGTGGCAGGGGCCCCCTTATAAGTTAAAAACAAATTGGGGCCCCAAAAAAAAATTGGAAAAAAAAAAAAAAAAACTGGTGGCAGGGGCCCCCTTACAGGGGCCCCCTTACAAGTTAAAAACAAATTGGGGCCCCAAAAAAAAAATTAAAAAAAAAAAAAAAATTTTTTTGAAAAAAAAAAAAAAACATTGGCGTCAGGGGCCCCCTTATAAGTTAAAAACAAATTGGGGCCCCAAAAAAAAATTTAAAAAAAAAAAATTTTTTTTGAAAAAAAAAAAAACCATTGGCGGCAGGGGCCCCCTTATAAGTTAAAAACAAATTGGGGCCCCAAAAAAAAATTTGAAAAAAAAAAAAAATTTTTTTGAAAAAAAAAAAAAAAACATTGGCGGCAGGGGCCCCCTTATAAGTTAAAAACAAATTGGGGCCCCAAAAAAAAATTTGAAAAAAAAAAAAATTTTTTTGAAAAAAAAAAAAAACATTGGCGTCAGGGGCCCCTTACGAGTTAAAAAAAAAATTGGGGCCCCAAAAAAACATGTTTTTAAAAAAAAGATTGGTTGCAGGGGCCTATAGAATATTAAAATAATACATTGGTGGCCAGGAGATTAAAAAAAAAAAAATACACAAACTGGTGTTCAGTAGAATTGAACTCACGGCTTCAGTACTTCAACTTCACCTCGGGTCTTTGCGCTGCTTCAGGACTTCGGCTTCGGCTGTTTTCGTGACTTCGGGTCTTTTCGGCGCTTCGTGACTTCGGCTTTTTCCGTGACTTCGGGTCTTTTCGGCGCATCGGCTTCGGCTTTTCGGCACTTCCGCATTCGGCAGCACAGAGGCAAGACGTACGGCTCGGGCGCTCGTAAGGGGTACGCTTGTCCCCCCTGTCCCCCCCTGATGGCGGCCCTGTGTATAGGGGCCAGTCATTTGTACACTATGTTGTTTTTTTAAAGTTTGGATGTCCCAGTCAGGGACAGGATTGAGTACTGTTTACTTTAAAACAGAACACCTGTAACCTTTATATCAAAACTTCACAAAAAACATACTTCAAGCAAGAACTGAGTTATTTTTGTTCATGCATATGATTTCTGTACTGGGTGAATGGTTATTGCATCATTTAAACTCCTAACAAAAAATGTAGACAATGCTAAAACTATATATTTAAAATACAGGTGTGCCTCTGCTTGCATTGCTGAGATTAGTGGGATTTTGGGCTGATTCTCACTAGTGCACATTGTATACAGAAGTTATATTATTTCCCATGTGTTAGCTATGATTCAAGAAAGGCATACTAGTTTCCTTCCACAGTAAAAACAAAAAGCAGCTAAGTGGCTCCTGGTGAATTTGCTAGTCTTTATGGCGCAAATTCACTAAGCGCCGAACGCTAGCGTTAATTCGCTAGCGTTTGGCATTTTAGGTACTTCGCAAATTCACTAACGAACGCGGGCGTAAATTCGCTAGTGTTACTTCGCATACTTACGCCATGCGAATTTTCGCTAGCGATGTAACTACGCAAATTCACTAACTTGCGCAGTGTACTGAACGCTACCTTTTACGCTAGACTTCCTTCGCCACCTCAGACCTGGCGAAGCGCAATAGAGTATATAGGGATTGTTTCCAAAAAAGTCAATTTTTTTTCTAAGTCCCAAAAAACGCTGGCGTGTTTTCTACATGATGGGTGATAGGCTGAAAAAGATCGAAATTTTTTTTGGGGCTCCCCTCCTTCCCCCCTACATTTCCTGACTCATGGCATCTTACCTAGACAGTGGGCACATGTGTAGGGCAAAATAAAATTTATATTTGCTGATTTGAAGGTTTTCTAGGCATTTGTAGTGCAGATACGTATTCCTCCATTGAAATTTGAATTTCGCGCCGTATGCAAATTAACCATCGCTAGCGAAACTTCGCTTCGCTTGGCGAATTAACGCTAGCGCAACTTCGCAAACTAACACTACCCCTGTGCGCAACTTCGGATTTTAGTGAATTTGCGGAGTGCTGGCGAAAATACGCCTGCCGAAGTGCGGCGAAGTTGCGCCTGGCGCAACTTCGCATCTTAGTGAATTTGCCCCTATGTCTCTGCTTTGGAAAGATGACTCTCTATTCCATTATTGAATTGCTTTGTATGCAGGTATATTGGACGTAATGTGTAATCTTTAGGCCCATCACGAATCAGTCAACCCGCAGGATGATTTTATAATGTAATCCATGCATGTACATAAGTATGGGACCATATACAGAATGTTCAGGATCTCTATAAGTGATCTAAAATATCATATAAACATTAATTAAACTCGATAATACAATTATGGCTCCAGTAAGGATTAATTATGTCTCAGTTGGGATCAACTACAAGGTACTGTTTATAATTACAGTAAAAAAGGAAATCATTTTTAAAAATCTCAATTATTTGATTACAATGGAGCAATGAGAGATGGCGTTCCTGTAGTTCTGGCCTATCTGGGTTATGGGTTTTCGAGTAACAGGTCCCATACCTATATTTCTTTATTTCATTATAAGTTCATCCTGTGGGTTGACTAATTCATGATTGCATAGAGATTGCTCATCAAGTCCTATATATTTCATTCTCTTTGCTGATGGAAAAAAAACACATTTTAATGTAACTTTATTATATGTGTTTGTTTTGTCTAAGAACCTGCTGCAGAAATTGTAGAATTAGAAAGCAGTTCAGTTTCCTTCCTTTGTGTATTTATTTTCCCAGTTTATTAAAACATTCTTAAGGTGGTCATACACTATAAGATCCGCTTGTTTGGTGACATTGCCAAATGAGTGGATCTTTTCCCCTATACTAACGAGCATGGCTATATTGGTGGTAATCTGAACGTTCGGCCCTATGGCCCGAACGATCAGATCACGACGATTGCAATGGGCTCCGACGGGTCGGTCGGGAGAAAAATCAAACCTTCCCGATCGATTTCATGTCCAAATATCGATCGGAAGCCTCCATACACGGGTAGATTAGCTGTCAAAGTGGTCTAAACGACTGATATCGGCAGCATTATCTGCCCATGTATGGCCACCTTTAGCCTATTTTTTTCCACAAAAGAATATGCAGGTTTTTTTTTTTTTAATAAGCTGGCATGCAAGGAAAAAATTTGCACATGTTTTGACAGTGTTTTTTTTCCCTAATGGTTTTGGGTTATTTCTCTTTTCAGGATCAAGCACGAAATAAAGAACTGTCTCGGATAATGGGGGAGTTCCAGTCAGTGGAATCATGTGTTCAAAATACCAGTAAAGGAGATGATCTGTTGGCCCTGATGGATGGTCTATGAGAATGCAGAGACTGGGCATTATGTTTGTACAGGCTAAATTCTTGAAGTGTTTTCTGTTTTCTCACAGGGACACTTGAGTGACCAGAGTGTATGTCAATGGAAGCCAGTTTGTAGATAGGTTATCTTCACATATTGTGATCTTTTCTACCTTCAGCCATAAGGGCTCCAAAGTGTAAGCCCTTTATTACAAAATGTAGTAGGTAGCAAATGTGACTATACATGCATGGGCATATGCACATTTTGATATCTGTGTGTGCAAAAGCTCTTGGGGGTAAAATACAAGTTGCCGTATCCTTTTGTTCAATACACCAGTTATTTTTATCTACGGCATGTCATCAGACCTCTTGTTTTTTTTTTTTTGCTGAGTCTGGGGGTATCTGTTTCTTTACCCATTCAGTTTTGGGGGTTTAATGGAGGGCCTTTCAAAACTGCAGACTTTATGAACATTATTTGTAAATGCATCTATGGATTTTTCATTTTTGGTGTTAATGGTTCTTTCAAGGAGTCATTTGAATTCAAATGGGCAGCACTCCGATTAAAAGAAAGCCTTTATTTTTCACATGCAGGGCAACAACGACAGAGCAACGTTTCGAGCCCACCTGGCAAGCTTGACAAAGAGCCAGGTGGGCTCGAAACGTTGCTCTGTCGTTGTTGCCCTGCATGTGAAAAATAAAGGCTTTCTCTGAATCGGAGTGCTGCCCATTTGAATTCCTAACAAGTATTGTATACGTGTGGCAGGACACATGGGAAAATTGCACCCGTGAACAAAGTTGCGGATAAGTGAGTGCGACCTGAAATGAATACAAAAGGAGTCATTTGAATACATGGGGAGGCACATTTATCAAAATGAAATGTATTAATAAAATCACATTTTCTCAGCTAGGACAAATTGAATCGACCTGAAAACTCAAATCAAATTCGATTCGAATTAGAAAAACTCGAATGTCAGGAAGGCTGCAAACATCACCACATTGATCCCTTGACCTCTCCAATTGACTTATACCGTAATTGGGCAGGTTTTAGGTGGCAAATAGTCAAATTTGAGTTCTTAAAGGGCCAGAGTATGATAAATTTAAAAATTCACAATTCGAATTTGAGTTTTGACCAAAAATTTTTTGAAAATACTAATCCTAATTTTCACTTTGACCGTTAATAAATCTGCCCCTTAAAGTACACGCCTTATTAATTGGTACTGAACAAGGGTGTACATTACCCCTTTAATCAGGGAAAGACTAACATTATGATATGACCCCCCCTTAAAGTGTGCTTCTGTGTTTATGTAATATTAAGTACTTTTAAAATGCTGTGAAGTACATGTTGCACTTAGTAAATGTTTGTGTCAGGTTGAACAAATGTTTCACTCATTGATTTAAATATAGTATTTCTTTTGCTGAGGCTGCTCTACTAAAAGATAAAAAATCCCCCTTTATACCAAAGAGTTACAGTTTATATACAAATTATAATAAATAAAAATATAATTAAATATATCAAACTCTATGGGGCAAATTCACTAAAGCGTGAAGCGGCTAACGCTAGCGCAAATTCACCAGCATGATGTCATTTTGTTACTTCGCCGATTTACTAACAGGTGCTGGCATAAATTCGCTAGCGAGGTGGACCTACTCTAGCGCTACTTCGCACCCTTACGCCAGGTGAAGTTGTGCTATGGCCAGGGGACGTAACTACGCTATTTCACTTACTTGTGCATTTTACTGAACGTTACCTCTTGCGCCAGACTTGCCTTCGCCACCTCAGACCAGGTGAAGTGCAATAGAGTAGATAGAGCTTGCTTCAAAGTCCCAAAAAATGCTGGCGTCTTTTCCTTTTTTAAGGGTGATAGGCTGAAAAAGGTCGTAAATTTTTTTTGTGAGTACCCTCCTTCCCCACCTACATTTCCTAACATATGGCACCTAAACTATACAGTGGGCACATGTGTAGGGCAAAATAACAATTCTATTTAATTTTATGAAGCTTTCCCAGGCTTGTGTAGTGTAATGTATTTACTGCTACATATATGTCCATTGTACTTTAACTTGGCACCGTATGCAAATTAGGCATCGTTAGCGTAACTTAGCTTTGCTTGACGAAGTAACACTAGCGCAACTTCGCAACCTTTCACCTCCCTGAGCGCAACTTCGGATTTTAGTGAATTAGTGGCGCCCTATCGAAACTTCGCCTGGCGAAGTGCGGCGAAGCCAACACTGGCCAAACTTCGAAGGTATGTAAATTTGCCCCAATGTATACATAGAACATCCCTGCTCAATATTGCGTTTAAACATGTGAGTGAGTTTTGTTTGTGCTGGCAGTGGCATCCTCTAATACATGATACAAATATCTAGTAGGGATGAACCTTAACTAGAATTTTTGGAATCCTGAATTCTTCTGAAGAAATTGGACACATAATGAACTGAATACCAACCCTAATTTGCATATCTAGATTTGAGCTAAATCCCACAAGAAATGCATGTTATGAATTATATATATTCCACCTTCAGTCCTTTAATGTCACCTGAATCTGACTCCTGACAAACTGAATCCTGCTCTGAATCCTGAATTCTGCTGCTTTCCAATTTTCAGATTATTTATGGTCTGTGAGGCTTCAGTTTTTTTTTTACATTTTATTATTTTCGTCCGATTTATCTACCAATCTGTCATTCAAACCACTGCCTGGTTGCTAGGTTTAATTCAACCCTAGCAACCAAGTAGCTACTGAAAATTCAAACGGCAGAGCTGCCAGGCCCGGATTTGTGGAAAGGCCACCAAGGCCCGGGCCTAGGGCGGCAGGACTTTAGGGGGGCGGCATGCTGCCCAACCACACCCACATTGGTTCAAAAACACAGGGGATGCGTTGGATATACAATCATTTTTAAATTTCACGTCCCCCAATCTCCATTGCTCCAGTCCAGATGATGAAAAATATGCATGAATAAAGGGGAGGGGACAGGGATGACGAACAGCAGTGGGCCTAGGGGTGCCCACGTTGTAAATCCGGCCCTGAGAGCTGCTAAACAAAAATCTAAATAATTGAAAAATCACAACTAATAAAAACCCAAGTGCATGTTGTCTCAGAATATATTGTTCTAAAAGTTAGATTAAAATGGTGCTCTTTTAATGAGGGGTCATTTTTACAGTGTGCAAAGTAACCCGCAATCAGCCATTGTTTTACACTTTGCACACTATAGGGGTCATTTATATAGTTTGAGCAGTGCATATTTGTTCACAAATGGTTGTATTGCCCATGATTTCTTCCTGAATGCTAAAATATTGCACTGCTGTGCTCCTTTTTCTGTATGTTACAAATTTGCATTGCGAACAAATTTTCTCAAATGGCTCGCAAATGAGATGGGTGTTTGCATGAGTGTGGCCACTATGTGAGGCTGTGCGAAATTAATTGACGGCAATTTAAATTCATAATTTGCTAAACTGTTTTGTGAATATTTTGTCTGCCACCTGAGGAAGGGGTTGCTTCCCGAAAGCTCAAATTACTGCTGTAATAAATGTTTTAAAAGGCAGGAGCCGGAGTATGGTGGTGTGCTTCTTTTCCCTTAGCTAAGGGCAGAGACACATGCTGCTATTACAGGAGATTAGTCGCCCAGCGACAAATCGTTTCTTCTTCGGGCAACTAATCTCCCCGAACTGCCTTCCCTCCAGCTAGAATGTAAATCGGCAGCAGGATGGCACTCGGAATGCTTCATTTTCCGAAGTCACTCGAAGTGGGGTTCCCAACCTCTGGCCACTCCACCACCTTATGATCAAAATCTAAAGGCTGCCACAAATTATAAATGTTGATAAACTCACCAAGTTGAAAAGGTTGTTCAGCTGCTCCAGACCCAGCCCCTCAGCTCAGGGAGGTGGAATAAACTGATAGAAGAGGACTTTAAGCACACTAGAAAACCCACAGAGCTGGCAGTCCATGACTAAGTGCCTTAGGGTGCACAAAACGTGTAGGGCCATTAGGAGATGTTCAGCTTTTTAATTTAGACTGAAATAAACATATTATTTTTACTTTATAATTGTGACCCCCATGGATTTTCTGGTGTACCTGAACGTCTCTTCTATTGTAATGCTGTCACACCACCACCTTGTCTTCTGTCACAATGATACCTTAGAAATGCCCTGGATTCCAAGCTCACTAGAATAATACCCAAGGCCAGTTGTGTTTTTCATTGAAGAGGAGTGCTGGTGTGGGGTCTAGTTAGCAGTTATACTCACTGGGGGTTCAATAACAGCTGCAAAAATTAATTGAAGAATATTCAGGAGTGTTAGAGAATTTTTATGCTACATCAAAGTATCTTAAAGTTATGGCTAACCTTTAAGTTAACTTTTAGTATGTATCAAATGGCCAGTTCCAAGCAACTTTTGAGTTGGTTTTCATTATTTATTCTTTATAGATTTTATTTATTTACCTTTTTCTTCTGGCTCTTTCCAGCTTTCTAATAGGGGTCTACTGACCCCATTTAAATGTAAATGGCCTGTAAGGCTAAACATTTATTGTTACTGCTACTTTTTATTACTTGTCTGTCTATTCAGGCCCTCTCCTATTCATATTCCAGTTTCTTATGGTATCAAAATGGAGAACTGCTGAATAAAAAGCTAAATAAGTCTAAAACCACAAATAATAAAAAATTAAAACATATTGCAAATTGCCTCAGAAAATGACTCTCTACATCATACTAAAAACTAACTAAAGTTGAACAACCCCTTTAATGGCCACTGTTATTCCAGTGTGGTCAAACAATGATGAACCTACAGCAGTTACTCCACAGTGCCTTATCGTGCACTACATATAAGGTTTGCTCCATTTATTCCCAGAATAATACATGAGGCTGGTGCCACACAGGGCTGTATCTCGGCCTGCTGTACCCAGGTCAACTCAATGGCTTTGCATGCAGGCAAAGAAGAAGGCTGATGAAAGCATAAAGGTTTATTCTCAGCCTGCTTTTTACCACAGGTTGAGATCAGCCCCATGTATTATCAGCCTTATACCTTCAGAGGGCACCCATGTCCTGGGGTTCCTGTCAGCAAACGTATTGACAAAGTTGTATATGTAAAGGTGGCCATACACGGGCAGATAAAGCTGCCCATATCTGTCGTTTGGACCGATTTGACAGCTTATCTGCCCGTGTATGGGGGCTTCCAACTGGTCTTACTAATCGATATCTGGCCACGATATCGATCGGGAAGTTTTGATTTTAAACCGACCTACCCGTCGGAGCCCCTTGGCGCATCGTAATTCGATCGTTCGGCCATACGGCCGAACGTTCGAATTACCCCGATATAGCCATGCTGTTTAGTGGCATATCGGGGAAAGATCCGCTCGTTTGGCGATGTCGCCAAACGAGCGGATCTTTGAGTCTATGGCCACCTTTACTGTTTTTCTAATATTGAAGTGTAAAATCTTCAAAAGCAGTTTTGGGAGGGGGGGTTCACCAAATTTTTAATTGTTGTAAATTAATAGATTTAGTTGACCCATTTGTTATCTTTCTCCCTGTTGAGCAGATTCCCTGAGTTTCATTAAAAGCAACTATTAGAATTGATACAATAGTTACTAACAGTCCACAGATACTGCTGAGAAATGTATCAACTAATTGTAGCAACTAAATGTAGCATATTGTAACAGTAAAGACGCTCCTGCCACTAGAGGCAGGAACACTAAATTTTAACTTACATTTTGGGAACATGGTAATAGATAATAAATGGAAAGCACTTGAAAAGAAATATTTGTTTATGGTGATCTATCTGAAACGACTGAACTGGAAAAAGTCTTTGGAACAAGCTTAACTAAAAAAGTAGACTAGAAATATTCTATATTATGTTTTGGGCTTATGTAGCAGCCCAAGGTAACAACATTAAGCTCGGTATAATTAAGAGTAATTTATAATTTACAAAATACATTTGGTTAGATAAATATCTCTGCACCATGAAGTTACTACAGGTTGAACAGATGAGCCATGACGGCTGGGCTTCATTATAAATATTTTTGTTGCCAATCTTCATTGGGTCCAAAAAAGAAGTTGTCCTTGGACCAATAAAACAGTTATCTAGGTGGGTAAAATGTGGAAGGGGACAACAATGCACCCAATATTCACCAGCAAGTAACAATGGAGATAATTACCTTGTGGACGGGACTGTGGGACAGCAGCTACATTGGGCTGAGATGGCCACCCCAACACTTTATATGAGTGAAGCCATGTTTGCAACTCCTTGGTTACTAGCAGCTGAAGGGCAGTAAGATTGACAGTCCAGGTAAGAAAATGGATCCCACAGAGTCTGTTTTGCTTTAGCATCCCACTTTTACAGATAAACCTTTCTGCATTGTATGTCCAGTTCCAATGAAGCCCTAGATGGGCTGAGGACTTAAAGGAATACAGTCATGTATTAAAAAAACACATCAGTTAATAGTGCTGCTCCAGCAGAATTCTGCACTGAAATCCATTTCTCAAGAGATTTATATATTTCATTTTTAAATCTGACTTGGGGCTAGACATATTGTCAATTTCCCAGTCATGTGACTTGTGCTCTGATAAACTTCAGTCACTCTTTACTGTTGTACTGCAAGTTGGAGTGATATCACTCCCTCCCTTCCCCCCCCCCCCCAGCAGTTTAACAACAGAAAAATCGAATGGTAACCAGATAACCGCTCCCTAACACAAGATAACAGCTGCCTTGTAGATCTAAGAACAGCACTCAATAGTAAAATCCAGGTCCCACTTTGACACATTCAGTTGCATTGAGTAGGGGAAACAACAGCCTGCCAGAATGCAGTTCCATCCTAAAGTGCTGACTCTTTCTGAAAGCACATGATCAGGCAAAATGACCTGAGATGCACCTACACACCAATATTACAAATAAAAAATAAAATACACTTGCTGGTTCAGGAATGAATTATATTTATGTATTGTAGAGTGAATTATTTGCAGTGTAATTTAGAAATAAAAAATACAAAGTAAAAACCATGACAGAATCCCTTTAAAGGAGAAGGAAAGGCTGGAGACACTTGGGGGTGCCAAACGTTAGGCACCCCCAAGTGATTGTAGCGACTTACCAAAAACCCAGGGCCGGTGCTCCTATCAGCAGAAATCTGCACCGGCCCTGGGTTATAGGAGCGAGCACCACGGAGATATCTACTTCCGTCGTCGCGCAGTTGCACATGCGCATTAGAACTAAAAGCCGAACTTTAGCTTTAAAGTCGGCTTTTTCGTTCAAATGCGCATGCTTCAGTCCGGGGAAATGCGCAGCTGCGCGAAGACGGAAGTAGATATCTCCGTGGTGCTCGCTCCTATAACCCAGGGCCGGTGCAGATTTCTCCTGATAGGAGCACCGGCCCTGGGTTTTTGGTAAGTCGCTACAATCACTTGGGGGTGCCTAACGTTTGGCACCCCCAAGTGTCTCCAGCCTTTCCTTCTCCTTTAAAGAAAAAGAAAAATTCTCACCGCCACCAGAAATTACCTCCATAAATCCAGTGTCAGAGCTGGGGGGGGGTGTAAGGGGATCAGCTGGTGATTCCTGGGAACGGTGATGTAATGTGTAGCCACCGTGACATCACAAATAGTGGACGTGAAGTAACGTGCATGCCTGCTTGCAAACTAGGGGCACTGAACCTACAGCAAATACAACACTGACAACAAACATAACTACAGAACAGCATAGAGCCTGGTTCTAAAGTAGTGAAGTGGGCTTGGTAAGCTTCTTCTTTCACCACTTTCACCTTTTCTTTGTGATCTCCTGAAAAGGCTATGGGGCAAATTCACTAACATTCGTAATTTCGCCAGGCGCAACTTCGCTGCGCTTTGCCGCACTTCACCAGGCGTAGTTTCGCCAGCGCTCCGCAAATTCACTAAAATCCGAAGTTGCGCACAGGGGTAGCATAAGATTGCGAAGTTGCGCTAGCGTTGATTTGCTAAGTGAAGCGAAGTTACGCTAGCGAAGGCTAATTTGCATACGGCACCAAATTCAAATTTCAATGGAGGAATACGTATCAGCACTACAAATGGCTAGAAAACCTTCAAAACATCAAAAATTTTATTTTGCCCTACACATGTGCCCACTGTCTAGGTAAGTTGCCATGAGTCAGGAAATGTAGGGGGGAAGGAGGGGAGCCCCAAAAATTTTTTCGATCTTTTTCAGCCTATCACCCATAATGTAGAAAACACGCCAGCGTTTTTTGGGACTTAGAAAAAATTTTGACTTTTTTTGAAGCAATCCCTATCTACTCTATTGCGCTTCGCCTGGTCTGAGGTGGCGAAGGAAGTCTAGCGTAAAAGGTAGCGTTCAGTACACTGTGCACGTTATTTGCGTGAATTTGCGTAGTTACGTCGCTAGCGAAACTTCGCGAGGCGTAAGGGTGCGAAGTAACACTAGCGAAACTACACCAGCATTCGTTAGTAAATTTGCGCAGTAACGAAAATGCCAAACGCTAGCGAATTAACGCTAGCTTTCGGCGCTTAGTGAATTTGTCCCTATATGCAGTTACAGCCAGTTTGGGCTGCTCGGTGCTGGTAATGGCATATATGAAGACCTACAGTGGCACAAGATGGGTGCTAATGAAGAGGGCAATTTATTCATGCAAGGGTGCAAAATGGTACTTGTACTTGCACCCAGGACATATCATTCTCTGCACTTCATGTCAAACTTTAAAATCCAGAGCAAGGCACACAATATAGTGAAGACAGGTGCAAGCACTGGTGCAAAGCAGCCAGGGGCATTTATGACATGAGACAAGGTAAGCATCTTGCCTCATGCAGGCCCGGATTTATGGGAAGGACACCAAGGCCCTAGGTCGGCAGGATTTTAGGGGACGGCATGCTGCCCAACCACATCCACATTGGTTCAGAAACACTAGAGATCTGCAAGAGATACAATATTTTTTTTCAAATTTCCTGTGCGCCAATCCCCATTGCTCTGGTCCCAATAATGAAAATTTGCACAAACAAATGGGAGGGGACAGGGGCGACAAACAACAGTGAGCCTAGGGGCGCCTGCTATGTAAATCCGGCCCTGGCCTCAGGCAGCAGTTCCCCAGAAGAATCTGTTCCAGGTAACTTTAAGAGACGAATTCTAGTTATTAAACCGGAAATTCAGCTTTTCTAGCGCAGAGAGCACAATTTATTTTTCTGTGCTAGCCCCCCCTGGACCCCCGCCGCCGATGTTAAGGTAATCGCGAGGAGGGGGAGCGACTTTAACGCCTGAAATATCCCTGAAGCCAGCTCTGAACTAACTTTTGCACCCTGCAGCGTTGCATTTATTGGGGATGTGCAGCTCCATTTAAAAGCGCACAAACTTGTTATATAGAAACAGCAAAATGTGACAATACTTTTTCTTTGTGAAAAATGATTAATCTTAAAGTTTCAGTCCCATGCTGTGACCTGCGTGAGTTAATAGAGCCACTCATTTACATTTTTTTTGATAAGATCATCTCTGTGACCACACTCTAAATCTCTAGATCTTTTGATCCAGGGCACCCAAGATTCTCTGCCTTGCAACAATATAAAACAGAAGCTGTCTTGAAAAAAAAAGACATCTCTTTCTAGATAGTTTCATTGGAAAGTGTTTGATTGTGTTGTTTTCTGTATCTCCAGATAGCTACACATTTTTTCCTATGGGTTGTGCAATTCTGTTTTAATGGAACAACCCTGTAGGTAACAAAAGTTCATCCATCGATGAGCAATCCTGTGTTTGGAAGCTGAGTCATCACCTTGACTTTCAGGCCACGTCAGCTCTTGACAATACCATAGCAAGTAAACAACTATGACATATCTCTTCTTATATCTGTGGGAACATACAAGCACTTTCTTGGGTGGAGATGCCTCTCTTACCACTAAAACTAACACTGCCCAGCAAGCTTTTCTTCCATTTCTCTTTCATCTTTATCTGCAGCTTATTGTAATATATTTAACCCTTTGAGTACCAGGCTAGGTAGAACTAGCACTGATACAAAAAGTTGCAGTAGACCAGGACCTATGGGGTATAGTTGCCACCTCATCCCTTTAAAACCGAACACATATGGAATACACAGCCTGCATGGCTAATTAGCAATTCATTTAGATGCATGCTGCAGACTGAACTGATTTATGTGCAACCATGCATCATGCATCTTAATGAATTGCTAATTAGCCATGCAGGCTGTGGATTCCATGGGGCAGATTTACTCGAGGGTGAAGTGGCTAAAGCTAGCGTCAATTTGCTAGCGTTACCGCCCACATGGACATCGCCAGTTTACTAATGCTAGCGAAAGAGACAGACGCTAGCGGTCATTCGCACTCTATCACCAGGCAAATTTTCACTCTGGTGAATGGACGTAACTGCACAAATTCACTGAAATGCAGATTTTACTGAGCGTTACCTCTTTCGCCAGACTTGCCCTTTCACCAGACTTGGGTAATCGGGTTCCCCCATACATTTTCTAACATATGGAACACATGTGGGCTCATGTATAGGGCATTATAACAACTCTATTGGCTTTATTAAGGTTCACTGGACTTGTGTAATGTAATATATTTGCTGCAACATATACGTCCATTCAACTTTAAATTTCCCGCCATATGCAAATTAACCTGAGCGCAAGACCTGTGGCGAATTTGCGCTAGGCAGAAATGAACGCTAGCGCATCTTTGCTTTCAATTGTATGCATTGCCAAAGTAACGCTAGCGTAATGTCGCCAGCTTTCAGTGCCCACGATGAAACTTCGCATTCCAGGGAATATGCATTGTCTGAGCTAATTTTCTCCTGTTGAAGTGTAGCGATGGCTGCGAATCGGCTGCTGGCGAATTTTCACCCACGAGTAAATCTGCCCCCATTTTTTTCGGTTTTAAAGGGCTGAGGTTGCAATCCTATTATGGGGCCAGGGGCGATTCTGAAGCTCCTGCTGTTTGAGGTAGCAACCCAAATGCACTATGAGTGCAATAGCGCTCTCTGCACTGGCAAAGCTGAATTTCCGGGTTAAAACCAGGAATTTGCTGCCCCTTGTAACTGGCCGCTAGCTGCCGCCTGAGGCAAGGTTCTTACCTTGTCTCATGGCAGGAGCTGCCCTGCATGGGGCCTATTTATCACGCTCTGTAAAAAACATAGAAACAGCAACTAAATATAGCACACATTGGCAGGCATCGCTGCATAAAAAATGGCATATGGATTCTCAGGGACCGTGCACTTCTGTGTAAAACTCTGACATAAAAGTATGCAGATTGAAAATGCTATATATTGTATATATTGATTTATTATACAACGTCGCAAGTGGTGTAAAATATCGGTGTCAAATTTGGCATTCAGGCAGGAAAAAATAAAGCACACCTTTATAACGTCTTCATTTATTTTACAGTTTTTACACCATTCTTTCAGCTCTTATAATTTTACACAGCATGATATACAATAGTCCCCTCTGCAGTGGCATAACAAAACCGTGCCATCCCCCACAAAGGCCAGCACGCAGGGCCTGAACTAGGGGTAGGCAGAGTAGGCACGTGCCTAGGGCACAAAGCTGGGGGGGTGGTTGTCAGGCACACACCTTCTCTGCTGCCTACCACTAGTCTGGCCCCCGCTCTCCACTATCATTGCACCTGTTCCCGGCTCAGAAGGACAGTTCTCGCATCTAACCACCTATCCGTGTGTACACGCTCCTATCCCCCCATATGCATGCACACATGTGCCCGCTCATGAAAGGAGGCGCAACTGGCCAGGTTGCCTATGGTGCTTGGCTGGCCTTGCCCGGAGCTGCCATAAAATGACATTCCCCTTCACCTCAAAGGTTTCTAAGTGGGCCTTCTGTACTGTTTGTGAGAGTCCCTGAACCTTAAAATGTCAGTCTAGAGGCAAAGCTAATCACAGGCGCCAAGTCTTGGGCCTCAGAGAGATATATTTGGATTACAGATGTTTGATGTTGGCTGACTCATTCAGGGTGTGTATCTGTGGTGACAGTATCAGCCTCTGGCCCACACATATGCACAGACAACGAAAATCGTTTGAAAAACATAGTTCTTAATGCAGCCACTGTGTGCTGGTTGTTACTTTATTTACATTTAAATAAATGCATATAATGTACATGAAAGTGTGACTGCCTTTTGCTGTTATGGTAGATATAAATTTTCATGAAATTGCAATGTTATTAAATTTAAATTCTTATTGATTTAAGATGAAACTCAGCACTGTCTTTGGATGGCAATTAGAGACAACTGGCCAGCACCTCCTTTAAGGGCAGAGACACACGTGGAGATTCAGGGAGATTTAGTCACCCGGATCAAACATTTTGGGACCACATGGCCCTTCCTCAGTGATCACTGACGAAAGGCCATGTGGTCCCGAAACGTTTGATCCTTGCTGAGTGTCTAATGAACAAGCTAATATCCCCAATGGGAGGGTAATTGTTCCACATAAAGAAGCATGACTCAGTGTAATCTATTCCAGATAAAACTCAGACGAATGAACTCAGAAGAATGAACTCAGAAGAATGAAACCTCCACAGGTGAACAGAAAAATACCTTGTAGAAAACCTGTGAACTCTATTTCTTCAATGGAAATGGACTGCCAGAGAAAGACAAAGAAATAGTACTCTTTAGGGTTAGAGCACACCTGGAGATTTGGGGAGATTTAGTCGCCCAGCAACTAATTGCCTCTTTTTTGGGGCAACTAATCTCCCCGAACTGCTTCCCTATGAATTCTGCCAATGCACTCACGGCGATTCGATTTCCGAAGTTTACTCGTGGGGAACTGCTGCTGACTGCTGTCACTGCGGGCATACCTTGCCTGCCCTTTAAGGTATCTAGGAGCATACTGCAGCCTAGGCAAATCTTCCTGTATGGGTTGAAATTGTTATTATAAGCTCATGATCCTCCCATACAAGAGCTAATGTGCTTGGGGGGGAATCACAAGGACCAAAACCCCAGTTCCTAGGGGAATGCTTTCCCAAGGCTAAAAAGAAAACTTGCTTCTAAGAGGAGCAAAAAATAAACTGAAGCAGAAGGAAAAAAGGACACCAGATTGGGGATGGAGTTGGCTTTTAAAGCTTTGGGGAGGGTACCACTGAAGGGAGCACTGGGGGGGGGGGCTATCCCGGTAAGTATGTCATGGAGTTGTCCATTGAAATAATTTTTCTCTCACTGAAGTACATTGATTTTCAGAAGTAGATACATGAACAAAACACACCATCAGACTTACAATACAGTATGGGGGATCTGATTTTGTAGGATCCTACAAAATCTTGTGTTCTTGCATGACCCACAAAATGTGATCAAAATCACCTCCCCTAAAATGCCATAGACAGTCACTATCTATTGGGCCTATGGGGACTGTTTGGTCATCTGTCTACCTGAAATGTTTAAAATCTTTGTCAGGACATATGTGACCTTGACTGACTGATGTTCTCCTATCTCCTTCTCTGGGGGGGGGGCACTGTAGCTCTTTCAGTCCTGGTTCTCTGGCAATTCTGTGTGGGGGTTGTGGTGACAAGCCAAGATGAACAATAAAGTAAAATATTTATATTTTATATTTCTATTTGTATTCTATTTTTATTAGATAGGGTTGTTGTGCCACTCAGAATGGACCTTGGGAAAGTCTGCTGGCTTAACTGGCCATAGATGTGCAGATTTACCATTTATCAGACAAGTGATCGTTCGGTGCCATCTCCCGACCTGCCACTAACCATTCAGATCAAATAAAAGAACAGATCAGACGATGTTCTGCCCCTGACATCAATCGTGCGAAAGTTATGTCCGACAAAAGCTGTTTCACGCTTATATCGTCAATACATGCAGAGATATTATTGGAAGCTGACAGAAATTTTCTTACCTGTCCAATGGTCTGAATGATCGATCGACATGGACACTCCACACTCAGCCTTAAAATCATATGAAACTGAGATTTGTACGATCAATGGGCAGTTTAGACCTTAGTCTGGCCTATGATCAGGGCCGCTCCAGCCATGAGGCAAGGTGAGAATCTTGCCTCAAGCGGCACGGAGTGGCCAGGTACCAAGGGCGGCAAAAAGCCTCCTCTGGTAACTTTAGGAGATGAATTTCCGTTTTTAAAGGAACAGTAACACCAAAAACTGAAAGTGTTTTAAAGTAATGAAAATATTATGTAGTGTTGCCATGCTCTGGTAAAACTGATGTGTTTGCTTCAGAAACACTACTATAGTTCATATGAACAAGCTGCTGTGTAGCAATGGCGGAAATTGAAAAACGGCTAAATGGCACAGGATAGATAATGGATAACAGATAACACCATTAGACAGACAGAGCTTATCTGCTGTGTAACTTGAGCCTTTTCTCCTTTGAATGGCTGCCCCCATGGCTACACAGCAGCTTATTTATATAAACAATAGTAATGTTTCTGAAGCAAACACAGCAGTTTTACTAGTGCAGGGCAACACTGCATTATATTTTTATTACTTTAAAACAATTAAATTTTTTGATGTTAGTGGTTCTTTAAGCAATAGCGCTCACTGCACTAGCGATGCGGCCCCTCCTCCACCCGGTCTGACGCTGGAAGTTAGAAGAGCGGAGCAGGAGGGGGGTGGCATTGGGGCCTGCCTATGATACCGTTCCATAATTCTAGGGCCAGGCTCTGCTCCACACCCTCCAGACCACTGACAATTGTGGACCAGTCTCCTGTATTTTCTGTGCCACTAGATAGGGTTGCTGTGCCACTTATAACAGCCAACAATGGCTGAAAATTTAAAAATGACGTATAATCTGGGTTTCACCATATTATAATTATGCTTTCAGTTATTACCAACATGTGGTTACAGTATGTGTTTATTGGTCTAAGTCTGTACCTATAGAACTGTGGGTATATACTCATATTTGATACATGTGATCTGTGTAATCTGGACATCCACAGTTTCAAACCAATCTATTTCATGGCTTCCTTATGTGTCTGTACAAAGTGGAGATAGTGTTGGTTGATCATCAGCACACTGTGGCACTGAAAAGCTGGCCATGCCAAGCTTTCCTTCTAAATATGAGAAATCTGTAAAGGAAGCAATGAACAGGTATTTTGCTCCGAGCCCATGCGTTAATAAAGAGGATAAAATATGTTCCTATTTAACACTGAGCCTGTTTTCTAAATAGGTAGACAATAATGTTTTTTTTAACTTAAATAATTGAATTTGATACAAGTGTTTAGTGTATTCCCAATCTTCACGTCATTGTGCAAGAAGATCTTGGATCACATCAATCAGCATAATTACAGCTGCATAACCACACTGTCCTAGTCTAATCTGATGCAACAATAATCGTGAGGTGCGAGACTCTTCTTCAGTAGAAGTGGCTGCAATTGTTATTCCAGTTTCATTATCTGGGCTTTAAAGCACTCTTGCCAGTAGCCAATCAGAGCCGCTTCCATTCATAAGCATGAGATGATCTCATCATTCGCGTAGCTGTGGAGGCGTGGTTACACAGCCCCTGTGGGTGGGCTAAGTCAAGCCAATAGGAGGCGATTTTAGGTGTAACAGGGCGGGACAGACACTTTGTTACTCCTGTTTTGATTGGTCACCATTTTTTTTTTTTTTTACAGTGTCCGATGCGTAATTTCCGTTGTCAAGTGCGCAACGATGGAGAGCCGGGGTCGGTGAGCGGCGGATGCCTGGTGGTCCGCTCTACCCTACTCCTTAAGCCGATGCCGATGCGTCAGAACTGAGGAACACGGGCAGGCTTGTGTCACAGGTGAGAGGCGTTCGGTGTAGTTGAAAGAGGCATGGGAGAAGAGCAAAGAGTATAATGCTGTCTTCTGCAACCTGTAGCTCCCCAGTTGTCTCTCTCTGTAAAGCAAATCTAAAAGCCATCTAAAAGCGTTGTGATAAAGTAGCAGACGGATTCCGGGCGGCTTGTCTATACTAATTTAGTTCAAGGAGGTCGGGCTTTATGTCTGCTGTTTGGTTAAGTGGAACTCATTTGCATTACTTGATCACGTGTGTAAAGATTCGAATTGAAATATAATCTGCCTTTAATTCAAATCATTCGTTGTCAATCATAGTCAGTGCAGGGCATGCTGAATGCTAACCTATGTGACACTTGATTGACATGCTTTACAATGTAACACTTGCAATTCTACAAATGAAAGGAAAAGAAACATTATAATCAGTGAGGAGGGGGTAAGGGGGTTTGACAGATGTTCAATACCCCCCAGTGACCCGCTTCTTGAAATGGAGAAAAATGTGCCAAATGCTTTGAAGTCTACGGGTGACAATTTTTTGTGTGTCTCTTTTTGCGATGAAACCTGGAACATTTTGCTTATCAATAATTATAATTACTTACGGTATCTGATGCACTGGGCTGGCGCTCCTGTTTGCAGAAAACTGCACTTGTCCAGGCTTGTTCTTATCTAGCACCAAAGAGCGATCTTCGTTTTTTTTATGCTTCGTTTTGGTGGAGATGCACAGTAGAGCGAAAATCTGTCCTTATCACTCTACTGAGTGTGTGTCTGCCCTGGCCATGAAAAATTGCCGGCGCTAAGCACACGCGGCAATTAATCTTTCGAAGTTTTCTCGTGAGGCAACTTCGGGCGACTTAAGAAAACAAATCGCCGCGTGTGCTTAGCGCCATCAATTTTTCATTTTAGCCAGCGCAAGAATGAGGAAAGGCCTTTGGCGAGATTGGTCTCAGTGTGACCTTACTCTTAGTAGGAGGAATAACAGCCTGCCAGAAAGTAATTCCACCCTAATATACAAAATAAAGTTTTCCAAGGAGCGATCCAGACTGCAGGATTAACTGCTCAATTAGGTGTTTATTGTTCAACACAACATGTTTCGAGTCTCCAAGGACTCTTTGTCAAGTGTGGGTAATTCCACCCTAAAGTGCAGGCACAAGTCACATGACTGGGGCAGCTGGGAAACTGACAAAATGCCTTTTTCAGTAGGAATCCTTGTGCCTGGCTGAACTGAATACTAATTTGCATATGTAAATTAGGGGCGGGTAGGGAAATCACATTCCTTTTCGTCACAAAAGAAGAATTATTCCACTTTTTCGTTCCATGCCCCTAATTTGCATATGCAAATTCGGATTCGGTTCGGTATTCGGCTGAATCTTTCACCAAGGATTCGGGGATTCAGCCCGGATTGCATCCCTAATGTCTAGCCCCATGTCAGATTTCAAAATTGAACATAAATCTGTTTGCTCTTTTGAGAAATGGATTTCATTTCAGAATTCTGCTGGAGCAGCACTATTAACTGATGTATTTTGGAAAAAACATGTTTTTCCACGACAGTATCCCTTCAAGTTTCCTTTAATCCTACTCCAGGGTAACTTGTGTTTGTGGGAGTAACTACCCCTTCTAATCATGTCATTTTTATTTAACTTCTTCAGAAGAAACATACTTTTCTATTTGAGTAGTTCTTGTTGGTGGGACAGACACATGTATTATTTTTCATTTATACAGGGTGCACTTTCAAAGATTATCCATCACTCCCTGTCCCAGTGGAACTTACAATATAAGGTCCCTATTACATTCACACATATTATTGTCCATTTTATCTAGCGACAGTTGATCTTCCTGTATGTTTCTGGAAACCCTTTCAAGAACAGAATATCCAGTCTTTTTGCAGAGAGTGCCCTGGCATGAGTAAAACTTAGAACATCAACACTATTCCATATAAATAATACTTGAGTAATACAATTTTTTCTATAAAAAGCGTTCTTGGATTGATCCGAGTGTGGTTGTTACCTATTGATGAATATATGGATATGTCCCATTACTTAAAAATCATGGTATATACCTAAAGCAGTTGGACAGGTGTTACAATGGTTGTGGGGGGTGTCATAATTCAGACTACTAATTGACTGTAGTTAGATGGCATTTAGTGATGAGATAATGTATATACTAGAGCACCTTGGTAAATGAAGGATAGGGAGTAACGATAATATTGAGTTTTGTTGACTTTTATAAGCATCATTCTTCTTTTAAAATGCAAGACATTCTTGATACTTGCTAATAAATTTGTAAATGAGATTAGCTATTAGCAGATATTGTCTCAGTCCAATGTGTATCTATTTGAATACAAATGAAACCTGCAGCAGTAATCTGCAGTTCATTTACCACTTGGTTTGCAAATAGAGTGAAGGCCTTCGTTATAATATGTGAGAGAGAGAAACAATGTAGGCTATGCATTATGGCTGTTTAATACAATATGATTAGAGTAGGGGGAGAGAACGGTTTAGGTGAACATTTGCATTATCAGATACTGCTTTGTAGATCCTATTTTGCATTTCAAAGGAGTAGGAAGGTCTGATACCATTGTTTGTTGTAAGGGAAATAACAGATGGGGTTCTTTGTTTGCCATGGGAAATTGCTTCACCCACTGGTGCCCACAAATTCCTTTTGAGCTAGATATATGGATCTTAACCACCCATGAACCACTTTACATTAAAGGAACAGTAATGTCAAAAAATAAGTGTTTTAAATTAATGAAAATATAATGCAGTGTTGCCCTGCACTGGTAAAACTGCTGTTTGTTTAAGAAACACGACTATTGTTTATATAAATGAGCTGCTGTGTAGCAATGGGGCAGCCATTCAAAGGAGAAAAGGCTAATGTTACACAGCAGATAGCAAATAAGCTCTGTCTGTCTAATGGTGTTATTTGTTATCCATTAGTTAACCTGTGCCATATAGCCGTTTTTCAATTTCTGCCATTGCTCCACAGCAGCTTGTTTATATGAACTATAGTAGTGTTTCTGAAGCAAACAGATCAGTTTTACCAGTGCAGGGCAACACTACATTATATTTTCATTACTTTAAAATACTTACAGTTTTTGGTGTTACTGTTCCTTTAAGTGATCTGCAAAAAAAAAGGAAATTGCTGCATATTGGTGTTTTGTTGCCTACTTTTTGAAAAATGGATTTCAGTGCGACAATCTGCTGCAGCAGCACTATTAACTGATGCATTTTGAAAAAAAAACATGTTTCCGATGACTGTATCCTTTTAAGGTACGGTATTATGCCAAAAAAAACACCATGGGCCAAGCCATATGATATTGTTTGATTTGGCTGTCCACATGGCTAAACATCCTTGATCATTACTTCAGTCAGTAGCTCTAACAAGCAGATGTAAATGAAAGTAGTAAAAAAATGCTGACTTGCAGTACTGGTTTCTTGAGTTCAATTCTGACCTGGACACTGCATTAAGAGTCAGGATGTTCTCTATGTGTGTGTCTTCTGGGCTCATGTCAGCGATATACATGTCAGCACTATATAAATAAAGGATAAGTGAATAATATTGTACAAATTAATTTTCTTACAATATTTGGTGTGTTTGGTAGGAAACAAGCCAATTAATATTGTCAGAAGGCTTGGAGAACAGTCGATCGGGCTTGCTGGAAAATTTTAATTGGACGCCTTTGAAGGCACTGAAACATCGTTGTTAGTGCTGAATTGTCCGATACAGGCAGAATTCTATTGTTGCTATATGTATATATGATGATTCAGCTCTACATGTGTGTATTGAAACAAACAATCTTTCTTTGAAAGATTGTAATTGTAATGTCTATGGCCACCCTTCCTTTCAGTCTTGACAGACCAACTGTCATCCAGTGGAACCGAACGAGTGTCATGAAAATACTTTTCAGACTGTAGGGGTCTTTATTTCCAGTTATGACAGGTATCCACCAGTTACTCTACACATGGAACAAATTGTGGACTGTAAATGCATGCATGCACATTTTCTGAAAAAGATTGCCTTCTGTGTGCAGTGATGGTCAGATACAGTTCCTGTCCATGATTACACACAAAGGGAGACAGCGGTCATTATTAGCCTAATGGTACATGGGTTGGCATTTCCACTAGTGGAGAAAAGTCATCTGCTTTATGCACTGGCATGGGATCAGCCCAACAGCATGGATATTTATCCCAAAGTTGCATACTTGAACAGCAGATCAGCTTTTTTTTTTTACGCTGGTGCATATGCGCAAGTGGAGAAACTGACTTGTGTCTTTAGCTTTAGTGGCTTGTGCACCTAGCCAAGTGCACAACTGAAAACCATAGACTTGAGATCCAATGGAATTACTGCGTCTTTGTTTTTCCAAGGGATAAGATGTCTGAATGCATCTGCACAAAACTCAATGCATTCAATTATGTTTTAAAGAAAATGTGCTTGTAGGTATTGGGTCAGAAATTATTAGTTTCAGTTTTTATGCTAAAGATTATTCTGAAGGCTGATTAGGTTGAAAGGGCAGAAAACATTGATGGTTATATTGCCATTCTCACCATTTCCCATAGGAAACTGAGAAATTTTTTTTTTACGCTGGTGCATATGCGCAAGTGGAGAAACTGACTTGTGTCTTTAGCTTTAGTGGCTTGTGCACCTAGCCAAGTGCACAACTGAAAACCATAGACTTGAGATCCAATGGAATTACTGCGTCTTTGTTTTTCCAAGGGATAAGATGTCTGAATGCATCTGCACAAAACTCAATGCATTCAATTATGTTTTAAAGAAAATGTGCTTGTAGGTATTGGGTCAGAAATTATTAGTTTCAGTTTTTATGCTAAAGATTATTCTGAAGGCTGATTAGGTTGAAAGGGCAGAAAACATTGATGGTTATATTGCCATTCTCACCATTTCCCATAGGAAACTGAGAAATTCAGTATCTAAAGAACACCTATTATTATTATTATTATTATTATTATTATTATTATTATTATGTATTTATAGAGTGCCGCCATATTTTGTAGCGCTGACCTAGTGATAAGAGGTGGATTTTTGTTTATCAACACTTGATCTGCCTGTTACCCTTTGCATACACTTCAAACAGATTGGTTCCTAAAGTTTACTGTGAGAGTGGACTATTAAGGAGAATAAAGGAAGGTATAACCTTGCTAATAACAGCCACTTAGTTTGCCCAGAAGCAGTAACCCACAGCAGCCAATAACATGTTTGCTTTTGAACAGGTGATAAGTAAATTCTACCAGCTGATTTGTTGCAATGGGTTACTGCACGTGGGTAAACCTAGTGCCTTTTTTTTATTTTTTTTTTTTATTTTTTTGTTTTGTTACATAACCCCCAAAGTCTTTGAAAGGTAAAACAGTAGCACAAGCATAGGAGCTTATAAACAGCACGGGAACTTAAAGGTTATGTGTCCTCAAAAAGTGATTCAGGGAGCATTGTGTTATTGGTAGCAGGAGTTTGGAACTTGGTACAGCTAAACTGAAGGGGAACTGGAAAACATGCAGTTGTCAAAAGCAGGCCGAGTCATAAACAGAAAGCATATGAAAGTGAAAACATGAAGTACAACCCAAAGGCAGAAACAATGGTTAAAACTAGATCTAGAGGCATGAGGGGCACCAGTTCAGAGGATATAACATTATTTACAGGGGTTGTTCACCTCTAACTTTTAGTATGATGTAGAGAGTGATATTCTGAGACAATTTGCAATTGGATTTCATTTTGTATTATTTATGGAGTTATTTAGATTTTTATTCAGCAGCTCTCTGCAAGTTCAGCAAGTTTACAATTAGCTTTAAATAGAACATTAAACAATATACTTGAATTTTTGCCAGAAGGGCAGAGGCAGAAAGAGTATCTAGTAAACCATTCATTAACATTTGTTTTCTTGCTATGTTTCCAGCCAGTGTTGGGCTCTCTCAATACTGTGTAATAACTTTATCACTGTCTTTGCAGTCCCATTCTTGACTGCTGATACGTCTGTTTTTTAGTGTTACGTTTAGAGTCCAGAAGAAACATCTTCATATGTAATTAACATATTTGTGGATGAGGTGATGAGTTTCCCAAACTAAAAAAGGTATATTTTTATTTTTCATTAGAGCTATAGATTAGTTACATTTTCCTTCTCCCACTTGGAGAATGTTGAAAACCTTGCATGGAAATATTTGTTTTCTTTTTGACTAACTAAGATCATACAGCTGTGGGTGGGGGTTTAGGGTATAGTAAGCTGCACATTTTTATAACTTTCTTCCATGAAATAAGTGATGCCAATTTTGATTTTGCTTAGTCATTCCTTGGGATATCGCCCCACTTCAATCCCTGCTTGACAGGTTGAGAATGAGCTTGTGTACTCTAAATTGCTGCCCCCCTCTCTTTTTTAAATGTTATTTTATAGTTTTTATTGAAGCCTCGTCATAGTTTTACCTGTTCATTTATACAATAATTTCCAATAATACCTCTAACCAAAAAGTTTTGATTACTGGGCATAGCCACATGCAATAAATTAGTAAGGCATCATCTGCTGAGCATCTCAGACATGATGAACTGGCCAGAACTCCCATTTTGAACCTTGGTAGTGGGGTCAGATAGGATTGGTGTAATATTTGTAAAATCATAACCTGGTATTGACTGGATGCTATTATGTACATAGAATGGAAAGTTTCACGATGTCTGATGAGTTTTTAGAAATGATGTCTGTCCATTTCCCAAAGAGGTGTTATTTTACAATGGATCTAGGTTTGTTCTTGTGAGTTTAATTTAAGAAAAAAAAAAATCCAGATTCTGTTGTTTTGACTGCATGTACGTGGCATGATAATTTATGGTTGTGTGAAAATGTGCAGTTTGTTGGCAAACTGACCAGCACAAGTCCAGGTCTGCAGTTCAAGCTGTGGCTCCTCATGCCTTCATCATTTGTCAGTGCATCATATAATAACTGCTGTGTTACATCAACCAAAATGATTTTAAAGTAGTCTGCTGCAAAATCGACCAGTATTCGTAGTGCATGGACATTGGTCAAGTTTGGTAGGCTGCCAAACACAAGAGGAAAATAGATTTCTATATGATTTTATCAGCATTTGTGGCCATCTTGGTCCCTTATTGTACCAGAAAACAGTTAAATGTTTGGGATGCAATGAGACTAAGCCTTTTTAATTTTTGGTAATCCAAGGTCAGATGTGATTTGAGGCACCGGTCCTTCAAATCAGCCACAGGCACCTTCAGTCAACAGTATAGTAAGTACAGTGGGAAAAATCAATTATAGAACACGTCAACGGTTTTCTCAGTAAATATATTTCTAATTTCGGGCTATTGACATGAAATTTACACCAGATGTTGGTAACAACCCAAGTTATCCACACATACAAAGAACTCAAAACAAATAAGTCCATAAATTAAGGTAGTGTGTAGTAAAGTAGAATGACACAGGGCATAAGTATTGAACACATGAAGAAAATGAGGTGCAAAAAGGCATGGAAAGCCAAAAAACCTGCTGAAATCTGTCAGTATTTCGAAAGCAATCTTGCCCCCTATAATTGCAAATTAACATCAGTCGGCTTAGTCCTAATTGATGGCCTATAAAAAGGTTTCTCATTAGCAAGGTATCACACAAGAAGTATCTCATGATGGGTAAAAGTAAAGCGCTCTCTCAAGACGTTCTCAATCTTATGGTTGGTTTCTGCTGTTTGAACATATTTATCATATTTGCACAGAAGTCCATTGCCATTGTTTGATGTGCATCAGACAGGGAGCTTTTAAGTGAATAATATTTAAATTGGAGACATGTGGATGTTTTGACCACTGTTCCTCACCAGTGGGCAGCAGTAGTCAGCAGATAGGCCTGACGATTGTATTCTTGAAACAGGCTCCAGTTTGAGTATAAATTACATACAAGTATTGAGTACTGGGTATAGTGGGCAATATTGTATTTACAGCTCTTTGGCCTTCTCTGATCCCTCACCATAGATATCCGGTTATTGGACAATATTCACAAGAGACACTGGTTAGTTGTCAACCTCCTAACCACTGGTTTTGTAACTCAGAAAAACTGAAAAAAAAAACATTTTTTTAATTTAAAATTTGGCATGGGGCTAGACATATTGTTAGTTTCCCATGAACCCTCAGGTCATTTGATCTGTGCTCTGATAAACTTTAGTCACTCGTTACTGCTGCACTGCAGGTTGTAGTATTATCACCCCCTCCCTCCTCCCCCCTGGCATGTGTGTGGAGTGAGTATAACCCAATTCAGAAGAATGGGCTGTATTCATTCTTGTGTTCTCCTGTGGTTTATCACAGGAGAGCTCCACCTCATGGCAATGCAGCAAGAAACATTTTGTGCAAGAGCCCTAAAGATGTCAGTAAACAACATTTAATCTATGCGTGTTTCTTAATTCACTAATCAAGACAAAATGCCGTGTGCTATGGATATCTGTTGGTTTGAATATATAATCTATTGATGTGCAATGTCAGCTAGTCAATGATGCATAGACAGATGAGGAAGAGAAGCCGCAGTTCCACACAACTTAATCCACACATGATGAACTCACAACGTTGCAAGAAACCTGTTGTTTATATTATCCTAAACTGTAAGGTTACATCTCTCGGGCGAATAACTGTTCTTGTTGTTCCCTGGCTAACTGCAACATGTGAAACCTTTTTGGGGCTGTGGCATGTTCCCTCTTCAACTGCATTTTCTTCCTGTTCATAATGTACAGTACAACTGCAGTTTTATTATGCATTTCTGTTTTGCTGGGGAACTCGGCATTGGTTTTGCAACTGCTGTAATGCTGTTTATTGCAGATGAAATGAGGGCTCTGAGTGCCTGGACATTTCTCTGTGCAGTTTTAGTTTAAAAATTTTAAAGGAAAAGCTACCAAATCAGATTATTGCCAATAGATTAGCCACAACAGTGCAAGATAGAACGCCAATTTTTATTCTTTAGAATGCTGCCATATTAGCTTGGTGTGACATCACTTCCTGCCTGAATCTCTCTCTGCTTGCTCTGAGATCAGATTACAGCAGTGGGGGGGTAGAGAGATAGAGGAGCAGACTGAGCATGTCCAAGCCATGGATGTTTAAGGTGAAAACAGGAAGTCTGATACAGAAGCCCATGTGTACACAATAAAAGGAAAGAAATGCTGTGTTTCTCAGAGCAACATTGCTTTCAGGGTTTACTGGTGTATTTATATAGGCCTTTCTGATAGAGCTTACATAGTTTTAACCTTTCCTTCTCTTTTAAAGATGTCCTTTTCCTGTGCAATGGGGTGAACTGCTAAGCATATTATAGAAATTCTGCAGGGCACATAGTGGGTTGGAAAATATTTTATTTATATTTTCACATGAGTACAGTGAAGCCAGTGGAATCAGTTTCATTTGTAGAAAATACCACCCAGTGAGAGCAAGTTGGTTTCAGGAGTTCCTCATCCGTTAACATAGTGAATCTTCTATGCTGGGGCATCTATAGGTATTATAGATTTGTAATGCCTAAATAGAAGCAGAAAATGTCTGCCTGGTGTTCATTTCCTCAAGCTTAGGTGGTGTATATGCAAAGAACATGTTCCCACGCATTTCTGAACGATATTAAGAAGCTTTGTTCTCCTGGAAACTTTGTATACAGGTGTGTGTTTGTGTGTGTGTGGCATTGTCACTTCTGTAGAAGTGTCTCCTTGTCTGTGGTAAAGAGTTGGCAAAGGTTATATGTGTACATTCTAAAAAAATCCCCGATTTTTGCAACTAACATACTTCAGGGTATTGGAAACCCTCACCATCTTGAAAAATCAGGTAATTTTTGTATGAAAGCACATGTATGTAGTGTTTTTAGGAACTATTCATGGACATGCATTATCTAAGGCTCTGAGCCTGGAGGGATTTGGATTATCTGGCAAACAAGCTGCATTAAAAATCAGGGCAGCTACTTCAAAGAAATATGTATTGCTGTCTTTTTTTTTTATGTGAATATTTGTCGTGAAATAATCATTTGTTAAAATAGATTCTCACTTGGCAGGCATCACAGCAGGAAGTTATCTAGAATATGCCAAATAGTTATCTGTTGTGCAAGACGGTTATTAATGTCAACTAAGGCACTTTCTCATGAACTTAATCACTAAATCGCCTACATATTTAGATGCAGAATTCACACTTAAGACAGCCTTTTCTGGTTTTGTCTTAGGTGCTTTTCTGCTGCTATATGCCCCCTGTACACTCTCTTACTAACTGCTCACTGGAGCTGATTGTAGTGAAAGCGAAATGTTTTACAGACCAATTTTTGGTGCCATTTCAATTTAAAAGAAGATTGTGATGTGGACTGGAGCAGCTATATAGCATTTAGGCAGTTTCTTGCTACAAACTAAGTTTGCTGAGCATTCTCATTAATGTATGGGAATTTATGCTAACAAGTCATTAGTCAAATTTTCAAATACTCCTTTTTAGTGAGTTATAATACTGATGATGCTCACCATTGTTACTCAAATGTAGCCCATCATAAGTAGTCTTTGTTGCCTAATTGGTCATTTATAACAATCTCTTTAACAGCTGCACTTTGAGTAGTAACTGGTAGTAAATGTGCTGCATGGAGCATTTCTCCATCTGGAAACATATTGTTTAAAGTGGACCTGTCATCCAAAAATAAAAATCTGTATAATAAAAGTCCTTTTCAAATTAAGCATGAAATACAAGTTGTTTTTTTTTTTTTTTTTTTTTTTTTTTAAATTAAAGCATTCATAACTGTTGTAAAACTCATTTAAAAATCTCAGCTGTCAATCAGATATTGGCTTCGTAGGCATAGAGGTGGGGCAAACAATTACTTTCACTTTCCATTCAGCACTTTCTAGATGCCACTGCCCTCCCCATATTCCCCCAGTTCTCTTAACCATTTAATTGTGTAGCCAGGGCATGGACATCAGGTCCCCCCCATTCTGGTGCACAAACAAGATTCTGAGATGTTGCAAGGCTTGCCTTAATAAGTGTCCACAAAATGGCTCCTGCCTGTTTGCTATAATTATGAGTTCCCAGACTGAGGGAAACAAGAATCAAATAATTTTTTACAGTGTAATTAAAGTTCATTTTGCTTGACTAACATGATAAAATAGGATTTGGAATAATTGTTTTGGGTCACGGGTCCCCATTAATACTGGGTAGTTTTGCTACATTATACATTAATATTACTCTTTATATGGACAACATGGTGGAGCAGTAGTTGGCAATGTGTCTTTCAGCCCTGGGGTTCTAGGCTTGATACCTGCTAGGTCTACGGTTATCAAAGTGGATGGGACGATGATGTTGGGGGTAGGAATGGTGATGTCAGTGATGGACTCATGCCCTCAGGGAGTGGCCAGTGACATTTTGGGGTGAAATGATGAAATTGTGTAGTTGTAATTGACAAAATATGTATTTAAAAAAAAAATTGTCAGACTTTTTTTTGTTAAAACCTGAAGAAAAAATCCTTATTGGAAGTCTGAGGACTCCTCTCAGGAACATGTGGAGGTTGCTCTGGGAATTGCTTAACAAGCAGAAAGACACAGGATGTGTGGGTTGCTGTTAGTTGTTTGTGATTGTACTACAATGTGGTAAATGAGTCGAACTGGGCCACAAGCAAAATAATGTTCTTTACCTGTAGATTTAAAGATGTATTCTCAGCTGTAACAACACCAAAGAATCCATGAAGGTTTACTGAAGCCACAGAACCTCGTCTTTCCCCAAGTTAAAGTGTATTGTGCCTTCATTCATACATGTTTAACTTATGAAAATAGATTCATAATGAAATGAATTCATGTTTGTAACCACATTTTACCACAGATTTATCTGTTTTTTGCAATTACTGTACATAAACTGTGTATAGAGCTTTGTTTATGATCTTCATTTATATGCAGATGTGAAAACTTTCACAGGTACGGTGTGACAGTGGCCTCTAGTGGGTAAACTGTTTTAGTATAAAGCTTATCCGTTATTCAGGCTCAGGAAAAATAAATCCTTGTTGCCTTAACAAATTTAGCATTTAAAGTTCCCAGAATAATTTTTGAGTACGTCTAAATCCGAAGCTAAAGCAAACTCCGTATTCCTATCAACACATTTGAAAATTACATACACTATTAGTGTTCTTCCCAATGTATATATAGTTTGTCTGTCCAGTATCATTCTGGTCCTCACCTCAGCATTTTTTAGAGGCACAGTAGCAAGATATTATAGCCTGTAGGCTATCTGCCATGTATGTACCTGTTGCATTGATTGGAGGGAGGAGGCCATTGTGTCCACATCAGGCTGATGACTTGGCAAAGACATTGAAGCCTGTGCTGATAATTTCAGGGTAAAGGAATCTTTTGTTATGCGGCAGTATCCCCCTTTAACTATACTCTATACAGTTGGCATACCATCTGCCATGGCTAAAGGGAACTGCTGGTAGAAGTTTATGCAGCTCAACCTCGTTCTCAGACTAAATCCTAAAGTGTAAGTGGTTGTGCTTTAATAATCAAGAAATGGGATGGTAAATTTTTATTTCATACGGACTCGCACTCCACTTTCTTGTGAATAAATTGTGCTTTACTTAATGCATATCCGACGTTTTGGCCCCTATTGGGGCCTTTTTCAAGGATAAATTGCAAGTGCTAAACTGCATACTTAAATACATTCAAACTTTGGCGCCAAGCATGACGTCCTCAACAGAAAAAACGTAACAACCAACAGTAATTTACCTTCCTTGTATAAACGTGAAAGCAGAAACTAAATTTTCGCCACTGGGTGTCGCTGAATGCCATATCCAAGTGAAACATAAGTGTCCATTTAGAAACAAAGTCCATTCTTGCAAACCTGTAAGTTTATACAGATCAGATACAAAGTTGTAATAAGGACAGATACACATCCTGCTTTTCAGCAACATTATAACTTTAATATGTTGCTGCATAGTGCTCATATATTTTCAATTATAGAGGGCTGTTTGCTCTGTCTCTGCACATATCTCAACGTGAATCATTTTATCAGGTCAAAAAAACGATTTAACACCAATTGTCCGTTTAACCCTTTGGGCGCCACATAATGTAGTTCATGTATCCAGTACGCCTCCCTCCTAAGTAAGGCTTTATCCATGTCTCCCCCTCTAGGTCTGGTAGGTATATGCTCTATGGGCATGCACCGAAATGTGAATGTGCCGTGTTTCGCTTCAGCCCAGTGTTTAGCTACCAACTGTTGTGCAATGTCCTGCTTTTTGTTTTTAACCTCAGCATCCCTTTCTGGGTCCAAAGCTGCCCTAATACTTGCCCTATGCATTCCGTTACGTTTGATGCAGTCTAAAAATGGCTGGATTAGATAGATATGCCTATGACTGAGTTTGTGCTAGTAACAATGGATGTACAAAGCTTGTACACATGCATTCCACATGAAGGGGGTATTAAGTCAGTACAAGATTTGATCACAAATAATGAGCAGTATAATGTGCCCCCAGGTGAGTTCTTGTTGTCCCTGTTGTGGTTTATTCTGTACAAGAATTACTTTAAGTTTGAAAATCAATACTTTATCCAACGTACAGGAACCGCCATGGGATCAAATGTTGCCCCAGCATACGCCAAAGCTTATATGTATGCGTACGAAAGTGAATGCATTTTGAATCGTGTACTTTTCAGGAGATATGGTAATCACTTCCAAAGTCGCAGATGCTCAGAGTGGTGCGGATAGACGGTGATCTGCATAAAAGGGTTGAAGACACAATGTGCAGAAAGTTCTTTAGTAGATGTTATCCATGTGAATTGATTAATAACACCAAAAAATGGGCTTTAGATCTTAATCAGGGGGAGATACTTTCAGAGGATAAAGCAAAAATTATGAATGCTAATGTGAAGAAGAATGACATGTACTATGTGAGCAAATATGGTGAAGGCTATGGTCATATGCGGAAATGTGTGCTAAAGCACTGGCTGCTTATTGTAAGTGACAACAGTATCTCTAAGAATTTGCCAGTGAAACCCAAATTTACCTACCAAAGAAGTAGCACTCTGAAAGAAATTTTGAGCCCCTCTGATCCATGTAGCAAATATTCAACTCCCCAAACACAGCATTTTTTTAACACCACGACCAGGGGTCGACCGATGCAATGGCTGTATAATGTGCAGTAGCTTAATCCTAGGTGATCATTTTTTGCACCCCAGGACAAGACACACACACACACACACACACACACACACACACACATATATGGGGACTAAACTTATATTTGTTCGTAACAAATCAAAGTATTGTCACACATGTTGAAAATGCATTGGATTAACTAAGGAAAGGCCTATTAATTTGCAGCTAATGTACCTAGCATTTGTTTAGAATAAAAAGTTTACAAAATTCCAAGAACTACTGTAAATAGCGTAATGAATTAGACAGTGCAGTCTTTAGTGAGTGCATTACTTATGTGACGTATAGTAAAAAGATTTTAATGGCAGTCATTTGGCAAGGTACAGGTATGGAACCTGGTATCCGGAATGCTCAAGACCTGGGATTTTCCAGATAAGGGATCTGTCCGCAGTTTCGATCCTCATACCTACTAGAAAAACATGTAAACATTAAATAAACCCAATAGGCTGGTTCTGTGTCAATAAGGATTATTTATATATTTGGTTGCAAAAGCTGTACAAACTATAGGCTTGTAAAGCATCTGTGTAGCTAACTTCTTTAGTATAAATAGAGTAAAACTCTAATTTGTAGAATTAACCAATAGATTGTTATAGAAAATTGGCATGTGTTGAAATGCATTTTTTTTTTGTCAAAGCATTTGTTTAAATTAATAAAAGAAATAATCCATGTTAGTATTAATCCGAGCAGTTTTACTGTATGTCGTGTGAGCTTTGTTAGGGTATTGTGTGCTTAGTAACAGTCTGTGAAATGAGTAGGTGGAGAAGCTGATGTTCTGCATGTTCTGTATTTTTCCTAGAGGAGAGGATGAAGAGGAGAGCATCTGAAAGGGATGCTGGAGAGACCTCAGCAAGGTCCAAAGCTCTCTGCAGTAGCATCTCTGGAAGTAATGCTAAGAGGGCAGGACCATTCATTCTAGGTAAGTGTTTAACCATTTATCCCTTCTATGCGATCTAAATTTAATTTTAGCTTAATTACATTTGTATTCACTTGTTCCACTGTTCAAGTCTTTTGCATTGTCTAATTTTTGCTAAATTCTAATTTCTTATTAAAAGACATTAAAAACAGAACAGTATTCAAAGTGTCAGGTTATTCCTTGTAGTAACAGTAGTGCTGTAGTAGGAAGTTTTATGTACAGTGTGGTCCCATTACAGTGGTTGCTAAGGCAAGGAAACGGCAAACTGACCCAGTTTTGATAATCTGAAAAATTGTAGATGAAAGGGAATATACAAATTAGCTTTTACTTTCTTTTTGAGAGATCCACAAATAAAAATCTAGTTACAAGTGGTCCTTTTGATAATTCACTGTAATCCAGGCCCTGTAACACAACTTTATAAACCCAAATAACATTAACAACTTATTCAGTGTTTTTCTATGCATGCTTAAGGCCCACCAGCTCTTTCGGCATAAGAACCGATAAAAATAGAAAACTAATGTAATTTGCATAAGTGCACAGAAAATCACTCTGTTATTGTTAATTGTATGTGTTCAGATCTGCTTTAAAATAAAAATGCATTTAGCCACCCTGGAACTAGAATTTGAATAGGAGAGGGCCTCAATAGAAAGATGAGTTATAAAAGTAGCAAAAACAAGCCTAAAGAGTATTTTTTTTTTTTTTTTAAATTTTTTAAATTTACATGGGGTCATTGACCCCCATTTGGAGGTGTGGCTGTTACAGCTCATAACCCTCATATACCTAAACAATTTTTATACATATTCCAGGGTTACCAATTCAACCTAGTATATCCATTCCACAAGGTAACAGGATATATCTAAAATTTCACTCCCTGAAATCTGGATAAATTAATTAATTAATACCCAGGGGTGAGACCCTGCCATGAGGTATGATATGAGTTACCGTGCATATCTGACTATTTGCAAAGTAACCTTAAGCAAGCATGTCAGAATTGACGTTTGCCCTCATATAATACTGGAATACAGTTTGGGCTTACTAAAGTGTTGTATGCAATGTTTCCTCTAAGCTCTGTGTGCACAAATTTTGAGGCCAGCGAACACAACAAATTGTGGTGTGCACAAAAATAATTTGTTGCACTTATTCTGATTTCAGCACACCATTTTTAAAAACTGAGCACACGTTTAAAATGTGTGCACATAATATTTATTTTGCGCACACAGCCAAAAAGGAATTAGAGGGAACATTGGTTATATGGTGTCTGTTTGTGATTGACTTTGAATAGAAGTTTGCACATCAAAATATAGTAGCTGTCTTTCCCCACGGGAAGAAATTTGATGCATGGATTTAGAAACTGCTGGTCTTTTTTTTTATAGGGCCTCGGTTAGGAAACTCTCCTGTTCCCAGCATTGTTCAGTGTTTGGCACGGAAGGATGGTACAGATGACTTTTATCAGCTAAAGGTGAGATGACTGATTTTTTTTTTTAGATTGGAAACTTTAATGAGGAGGGACCTCTCTACCTTTAGTATGGGCCAGTATTTGTAAGGAATATGTATGTTTGATGCACCCACCCTTCTGTTGTGCATCGCTGTGGGATATGTTCAGGGCCAATGACAAGGAATGTTCAGGGCCGCCATCAGAAATCATGCGGCCACATGCGACAATTTTCTGGGCCCCCTATGTCATGCCAACCCAGACCTAGTCTCAGACCCCACGCACCCAAGCACTGCTGTAAAGAAAAGTCACTAATTATGAGCGCTAAAAAACGATTGGTGGTCAGGTCCCCTCATAAGCTAAAGAGAAAAAAGCATTGTTGGCCCTGCTACAAGTTTAAAAAAAAAAAAACATTGGTGGACCGGGGTTACATTTAAAAAAACAAAAACCTATTGGTGTTCTTTGGGACTTGCCTTTAAAGGAGATGTAAAGGCAAAAAAATAAAATCCCATTTTTACTTTCTTTAATGAAAAAGAAATCTATATCCAATACACTTTATTTAAAAAATGTGTACTGTTTTTATAATAAACCTGACTATATGTATTGAAAGTCTCCCTTCATTTACTTGCTCTGACAGCTGCAGATTGGAAGCTTCAGACAGTCCCTACCTGGGCTCATGCTTTCAAATGGCAGGGGGGAGCCCCCCCCACCTTACTTCCCAGAGTTTGAGCAGCTTTTGTTTCCTTGTAGAGCTGGAGACTGTGTAGAGATTTGTATCCACAGACCCAGTGCAGTCTGCATATTCTTATTATTATCAGTCTTGCTGTATCAGCTTCTATGGCAGATATTATTTGACTTCTGCTGTTTTGATAATTTATGACAATACCTAAGCTTAACTTTCCAACTGAAGCCCAGACCACTTTGAGCATGCGCGTAGTCTTGGTCTTGCACAGATGTAGAACATAGTTACAAGATGACAGCCAACTTTGACAACATAAATCATTTATTTAAGTAGGCTTCTGGTGTAGTAAGTTTATGTTTAGTATACAAATTACAGCATTTCTAGCATTATTCTATTTTAGACTTTAGTTCGACCTGCGTTGTTCTTTATTCTCCTTGGCAATGCCAGCGGCTTCTGCTCTTTGTTGACGTCCTGCATCAACTCAAGCAGGGCCCGGCTACTCTGGGATGTGCAGCTATAATAGCAAAAGTATTTCTTCACCCCTCTGGAAGTTTTCTTGTATATTGCAGGGGTCCCCAACCTTTTGTATTCGTGAGCCACATTTAAATGTAAAAAAGAGTTGGAGAGCAACACAAGCATGAAAATATCCATGGGGATGTCAAATAAGGGCTGTGATTAGCTGTTTGGTAGCACCTATATGGACTGGTAGCCGACAGTAGACTGTTTGGCAGTACATCTAGTTTTTATGCAACCAAAACTTGTATCTAAGCCAGCAATTCAAAAATAAGCACCTGCTTTGAGGCCACTGGGAGCAACATCCAAGAGGTTGGTGAGCAACATGTTGCTCACCACTGGTATATTAGAATTGTATAATATAAATATATAATATATTGCCATGTCAAAATGAAAGCAGATCTCTGAAAAATGGTTTAAATGAATTATAATTAAAAAAAGAAAATACCTGATTGCATAAGTATACACCCCCTTCTAGTCAGTAAGATGCACTATTGGCAGTAATTACTGCTTGAGTCTGTGGAAATGTCTTAGATTCGCACATTAGGGAACTGTTTTCCCCATTCCTCAAGTGCTCAAGCTTTGACATGTTGCATGGCAGTCATGATCCCTTTTCAAGTCCAGCCACACATTTTCTATTCGATTGAGATCGGAATAATAAGGATTCAACATTCAGGAGCATGGCAACCTTTATTTAAGGTACATTGTCATTTTATTAATAGATGCCTTTTTTCTTTTCTGTTCAAGATCCTGAGTTTGGATGAGAGAGGTGATAAAGCAGGGGAGACACAGGAAGAGAGACAAGGCAAAATGCTTCTTCACACAGAGTACTCCCTACTGTCTCTTCTTCATAATCAGGATGGAGTGGTTCACCATCATGGCCTCTTCCAGGTATACGTTGGGTTATACTGCAACCTTTGTGTGAGTGTATGAGTAACAAGGCACTTGTGTGCTTTCAAGCCAGTCCTGTTTATGTGTTTGTTGATCTATCATTCACCCAGATCCAATGTTTTATGCAAGCTGATCCTGGATATTTGAACTGGCTCCTAGATTTATTAAAATGTTATCAAAACGTTGTTGTATATTTACAATAACCTTTATGCCATGTTAAATATCTGCAAATTGATAGCTAACTATGGACTTGATATAAGTCTGTTACTACTGAACATTGTGTTTTTAAGCATTTTTTTTCGTTGTTTGCTCAGGACAGGACCTGTGAAATAGTGGAAGATCTAGAAGCCAATAAATTAGTTCGGAAAATGCGAAAACGCATATGTCTTGTGCTGGATTGTTTATGTGCACATGACTTCAGTGACAAAACTGCTGACCTCATCAACCTGCAGCATTATGTAATAAAAGAAAAGCGTCTGGGAGAGCGTGAGACTGTTGTCATTTTCTATGATGTTGTTCGGGTTGTGGAAGCCTTACACAAGGTATGTTTGTTATTAGAGAAATACTTATTCCTTAGATTCTCTTTTTATGAACAAGAGTCAACTGTTCTCAGTTTAGTGAGATGATTTTTGTATTCTTTCGGATTTAGTGTTGATATTTTTATTCAACTGTAAATTCTTTACAGTTCTGACATAAATAGGGATCATTATATTTACTTATTAGCAGAAATGCATTTTACTATAAACAAAACAAAAATTTACTCTACATTTTTGTAATTTATACTTAAACACAGACTTTAGAAGCCTCTCTTTTTTTTTTTTTTTTTGTTTTCCCCCTACAATCCGATCACTGTAAGTTAAGGTGGTTCAGTGGTTAGATCCCTGTGCAGATGGCCTCTCCTATCAGTTGTCTTCTCTTCCTGCATTTTACACATACAGCGGAAGGCAGGATTTGCACTCAAAGCTGATCAGTGCCTTTGATATAAAAAAAAATTTGTATTTTGGTGTGACTAGCTTCATGGCGAATGCCATTGGCTTGTGTATTCTACAGAACATTAGACCACAGAACAATTATAATGCTTTGGGGTGGCTGACTTGTGCATACATAATCTAATTTAAATATTGAAACTTTCTTTTTACAGAAGAATATAGTACACAGGGACTTGAAACTGGGCAACATGGTGCTGAACAAAAGGTAAGTAAAACTGATACCATGTGAAATTGCAGATACTTCTTATTTTGGATTTGATAATGTTTCAAATACGAAAGAATGAGGTATTTATTATAATAATCCTTTGAAGCTTTAGCGATGTTTGAGGGCTTACATACTTTTTAAAAGCATTAAGTGTGAGTGTTGGCACACCAAAAGCTGCAAAATTATGGTTCCCATATACTGAGCACTAAGTCTGCATTAGGCAGTGCTCTGTTCAAGAAGGGTAGGCACGAGAAGGCACATTAGCACGCCCTCACATCTCCTTCTTGTTCATAACTTGTGTGTCATTCTGGTTTATAGCACAGCTTACTCTTCTAAAAGAGAGCTAAAGGCAATGAACAGTAAAGAGGAAGGACGGAAATCTGCAGGCACTTTTTATACACTTTTTAGTGTATAAATATCGGCATATACAGTGGTGTGCAAAACTATTTGCCCCCTTCCTGATTTCTTATTCTTTTGCATGTTTGTCACACTTAAATGTTTCTGCTCATCAAAAACCGTTAACTATTAGTCAAAGATAACATAATTGAACACAAAATGCAGTTTTTAAATGAAGGTTTACGTTATTAAGGGAGAAAAAAAACTCCAAATCTACATGGGCGTTTGTGAAAAAGTGATTGCCCCCCTTGTTAAAAAATAACTTAACTGTGGTTTATCACACCTGAGTTCAATTTCAAAGGTTATAAAGCCATTTCTAAAGCTTTGGGACTCCAGCGAACCACAGTGAGAGCCATTATCCACAAATGGCAAAAACATGGAACAGTGGTGAACCTTCCCAGGAGTGGCCGGCCGACCAAAATTACCCCAAGAGCGCAGAGACAACTCATCCGAGAGGCCACAAAAGACCCCAGGACAACATCTAAAGAACTGCAGGCCTCACTTGCCTCAATTAAGGTCAGTGTTCACGACTCCACCATAAGAAAGAGACTGGGCAAAAACGGCCTGCATGGCAGATTTCCAAGGCGCAAACCACTTTTAAGCAAAAAGAACATTAAGGCTTGTCTCAATTTTGCTAAAAAACATCTCAATGATTGCCAAGACTTTTGGGAAAATACCTTGTGGACCGACGAGACAAAAGTTGAACTTTTTGGAAGGTGCGTGTCCCGTTACATCTGGCGTAAAAGTAACACAGCATTTCAGAAAAAGAACATCATACCAACAGTAAAATATGGTGGTGGTAGTGTGATGGTCTGGGGTTGTTTTGCTGCTTCAGGACCTGGAAGACTTGCTGTGATAGATGGAACCATGAATTCTACGGTCTACCAAAAAATCCTGAATCCTGTGTTATCTTTGACTAATAGTTAAATGTGTTTGATGGTGTTTGATGAAGCATTTTGTGTGACAAACATGCAAAAGAATAAGAAATCAGGATGGGGGCAAATAGTTTTGAACACCACTGTATAATACCCTCATGAAAAAATATGCTCACATACAATACTGGAACACTTTGCCCGTAAAGATTATTTGCATTACCTCTTTAGAGCTATGCTGTTATAGAAATGCAGCAGTGAGGAGAGAGAAATTCCAGATGTAGGTAAGGCTCCAGCACTGCTGCCATGCCTGGTCTCTTCTTTTATTCATTTGCATACTGTTAATATTACTGACAGCCAATAGAATTAATGCTGCGCAAATGAGTGAGGAAGATGACACGTGCCCAGTAGCGATTAGCAATGTTTTCTCTCTGGCTTCCCGTCACTGCCAATTTCTGCTTAATTTTAATTGAAATAACACCCTAAAGGTTCTGGTTTTAAAACTGGCAAGTTACTTTACCAGTAAGCTTGTAGATATTTATTTCTTTAATTAAATTGTGATCACAAAATAAGTAAATTTAAACACACCAATCAGAATTTCTCAAGCATAGCTTCCAGCTGCATGCAGCCCACCTGATGCACATTCTCAAAGGTGTTATGCTTAATAAAGAGTTTGTTCAAGTGTTCTGGGTTTTTTTCTATTTTAGTAGTATTTTGCATTTACTGGGCAGCAGAGGCACTTGCTAGCACATGCCATTTATGCATTATTTTTTTACCACATACAGTATTTGTATTGTTACTACAGGCAAACTCATTGTTTGAATTCACCTAGTAATCGTATTTTTGGGTAGAAGTTTAGTGTATGGTATTTGGTTTTACAAGTGTTTCAATAAATTGAATATTGAGGCCATGAATATTCATAGATTCATTATTTGGAAGAATCTGTGTTGTTCAGGTAAATGCGCCTTGTATCTGTCACAGTGACACATAAATTTGTTTGTATTTTATATGTTTGTATTGTGTGTGTCTATGCACAGTTATTTGCACATTTACACTATACTATCTCTAAGTTTATTTTCATTAATGATGCTAACCTTTACAGTTGTTTTTTGAAATGTAAATGTTTTTATTTTATTCACGGGTGCAAAGCCATTTATGTGCCTTTCTGCATTCAGTAAGACTTTGAGGTGCCCATGAAATGAGATGTTAGTGGCTCAGTAGTTGTTTTCCACAGAGATCAGCGTGGACTGCTTTTAGAATTACCGACATATTCAGAGTGATTCTTCATTAAAAGTACAGCGTGTTCTGTCCAGTATAATGAAGGGCCTTCTGCATGTGTATACGTACACCTTCCTTTTTTCTGTGTCTGTAAAACATCTGTTTATGTGTTGTGTACCATAGATTACATCTACATTGGGGGGGGGGGGTGGTCAAGGTTACCCTGTAATGGGGCAACACAGTGGTGCAACAGCCATTCCTGAACCTTGCTGCTCATTATCCTGGGTTTGATTAAAGCACTATTTACAGGTAGTTTGTATTTTCTCCTATGTGTGATTCTCTGTGACTGTAAAATAGCTCTACTATACTGTACCATTTGGTAATAACAATCTAATTGTAAGTGCTCTGAAAGCTAATAGATTGCTTTCTGAAAAGCATGTTTTTTAAAGGACCCGGAAAGGTGAAACTCAACTAAAACCACTGCAGATGTTTCTGAATGTACACATGTTAATCAGCTGCCCAACTTGCAGCAAAAATTTCATATTTATACCTTATGATCTTTCAATGGATGCACTGTGGTGGGCACTTCAGAAGTGATAGTTACCCTTTTCTCATTTCTGACTTCTTAGGGAGCAGGAAGTTAGGGAACCTTTTTAAATGGCAGTTGTTTTTTTAAAGATTGCCCCCTAAAAAACTTGATCTGGGACTTCTAAAAATAATACTTCATTTATTAACAGTTTCACAGGCACTGTAGTCTTCTTAAAGCTAAACGACAGAGGATAACTGATAAGCCAGACAAAATTTTTATATTCTTTGTTTCCCATTTCTTTGCTATTGTACATATTCTACTTGTCGTCAATGGCGGAATTTATTTCCATCTTCTTTTGTAGGACTCACAGAATAACCATCACCAACTTTTGCCTTGGAAAACACTTGGTGAGTGAAGATGACCTTCTGAAAGATCAGAGAGGGAGTCCAGCATACATCAGTCCTGATGTGCTCAGTGGTGAGTAATATGCATCTGATACTTTAACCTGTAGGTTTGGTGCTGTGTTGCACAAACCATGTATACTTACATGCATAGACGTTTCCAAGCTTTCTGTAACTTTCATATGCAGTGTCTGCTATTAACTTTAGTTTCTTTTGATCTTTTAGGTCGTCCTTACCGGGGCAAACCAAGTGATATGTGGGCTTTGGGTGTTGTGCTTTTTACCATGCTCTATGGACAGTTTCCTTTCTATGACAGCATACCTCAGGAACTGTTCCGCAAAATAAAGGCAGCAGAATATTCAATTCCAGAGTAAGTGCATTCTTCCGCAATATGCATTGTAACTGTGTAAAATTCTAAATCCTACTGCGTGACTTTAATTCTTCACTAAATTTTCCATGTTTAGTTTGATCATTAAAGAGCAGTTCATAATAAAAACTGGTATTGCTATTTCTAAATGAAAACATAGGGCAGAATGGGAGTGAAAAGTGAGTAATTTTATACGTGAAAGGGGAACTTTATTGCAATAATTAGGGGGAAAATGCATAATAGCACATGTAAGTAAATGAAAGTAATTCTAAACAACTTTTCAATGGGTATTATTTAAAAGTTTGTGTTAATTTAAAGGGCTATTGACACTACATTCTGAGTCTTGGAGATGAATGTAATTTACAGTGATAAAGTACTACGATAAAAGACACCGTATTAAGGAAGTTACTGCCCACTACAGTTGCCAATCTTAAGGCATAGTATATCATTACAGATTTTTAACAGAACCTGTCACCTATTCCGAAAAATGCCACCGCCACATCATCAAAGATATCTGCAGTCTTCAGATTGCTGTTGGACTTGGGGGACAGGACAAAGTCTTGGGCAATGTAATATTTGTCCATCAGTCAATAGATTTGTCCCACCCCAAGTAATTGTTTTCAATAGCAATTACATTTGCAAATAATTGAAAATAAGCAATTGAACATTTTGTAAGTTAATGAATCTTGTAAAGTTGCTTAGTTACTTTTTCTTAAGGAGGAATATTTTTTATATTTGGGCGGCATTCACCCTGAACTGTGAGACCATGGTATTGCCAGTTCCTCGAGCAATGTTTCCCCTTCATTTGTAGACAGAGCAGAAATGTGTGTACATTGCTGCCATTTTTTTCTGTTAAAGGGGTTTTGGCAGTTAAAGGGTCAATATTTGTGATAAAAGACAATTTTATGTGTAAAATACTATTTTAAAATTGTTTTTCTTGCAGAGATGGACGAGTATCTGACAATACTGTTTGTCTGATTCGAAGGCTGCTTGTCCTGGACCCCCAGCAGCGCCTAACAGCATCTGAAGTTTTAGAGTCTCTTGGCACTATCATATCTTCATGGTGGGTAACCCAAGATTAGCAGGCATTAGCTACATTATTATGTTACTACATTCTAAGTATTTTCAATTTGATTGCTATTTTTCAAATTAAAAGTGTAGTTCACCTTCCAGCTGAAGTTTGTTCAGGTCAGGTGTTTTCAGATAGTACTGTAGTATAACGATTGGAAAAAAAAAGTCATCATTTCATTTTAAGAGTGAGCACCTTCCTTTCATATTGACTTGTGTCTACACGGACTCCCTACCAGGGGTTTAGGAAATGGTCTAAGCTCCACAAAAAGAGTACTTTTAAATTTGAAGAGTAAAAGTAGGAAAGGCATTTTCTGAAAGGTGAGTGTATGTCTGTGTTTTTTCTAGTTTTTTATCAACTAGTTGACAAAAAAAAGCGCACATCCTATGCCGTTGTACTCGAGCAGAAAATGTGTATGTGAACACACAATATTACTTGTTCCATCATCCTACTCTGCCTTACTGTCATCCTGTTTTAAAGCTACATGTGACGCATAAGAATGGGATCTAAACAGATAATTATAAAAAGTTTGGAGGAGGAGCCATGCATGTACCTCTGCAAAACAGTACAATGGGTACATGTATACTTAAATCTTAAGCAATATTTTATACCTTCATAAATTAGTTATAGGTGTGTAGACAAAAGCTCCAAACTTTGTACCCAAGTAGAAGCCCAGACAGATGCACATACAGACTAATGAAATTGCATGCCATTTCATAACTATTGTTGAAAACATATCCACCTACTTATAACATGGCAGATACATTAGTACATTGGCTCATAAGTCATCATTGTGAGGTTCACTGTGCTGCAGCGGCACCACTAATTATTTGATCCACTCAAATTGTGCAAAGGCTTTACTTTAATACACAATTGCCTTAAACCCAGACTCAATGCAGATAAGACATTATTGAACGATGTTTAGGCTGCTCCTGTTTTTACTAGTACAGAGCAATATAACAGCTTTTTAAAATTGGCAGGTTCTCTTAATCGGCTTTAATCAAGTGCAGTGATTACAATCAGGTTTTTGGTGGACACACTCCTTTCCTTTGTCGGTTGTATACTACACTGTCATACCTTTAGAGGTTACAATGGCTGATAGCACAGGGAATTATGTTTCATTTAAATGAGAAGGAAAGTCTCAATGTTAGGCACCCAATTGATTGTGTATACTTACCTGAAACCCTGGGCTGGTGCTCCTATCTGCAGAAAACTGCACGAGCACAGGGTTCTTCCAGCGAGCACCACAAAATGATCCTCTTAAGGCTTCTTGTGGCTGTGCATGAGCAGTAAAGTGAAAAGCTGAACTTTAACTAAAGAGTCTGCTAATTTGTTGTACTGCACATGCGTCTGCCCCAGGAAATTTGAAGAAAGAAGAAGCCGGAAGAGGATCACTCCGTGGTGCTCACTGGTATAACCCTGGGCCGGTGCCGTTTTCTGCTGATAGGAGCACCGGCCCGGGGTTTCAGGTAAGTAAATACACTTGGGGGTGCCTAACATCTGGCACTCCCAAGTGGAAGAAGACTTTCCTTCTCCTTTAAGATGATATTTGCACATTTTCTTCTACTTTGTGGAAAAAGCCAGATGACTTCACAACGTTTATAAGTGTGCGCATTCTCGAATCCTGTCATAAGAAAGTATCGATTTTATAAACTCGGTTCTGTTTATCCGTTTCTAGGCAGTCCATGTCTTCTCTAAGTGGCCCATTGCAAGTTGTTCCTGACATAGATCACCTGTCAAGTCTGGAGAACTCTCAAGAGGTAAAACCAAGCAATGTATGGAGAAAAAAAAAAATCTTAAAAATAGGAATCGCTCAGCCTCATCTTGATAAGTTTGCTTTGTTACAGAGCCAGTGCTAACTATGAGACAGCAAATGCTATGGATAAATCTGCCTTCTTGCTCAACACTTCCATTTTTGCACTTAACCAAAAGAATGCATGCTGAACAGGAAATACCCTCTCACTAAATTAATGGAAGGGCAGCAGTGACTCTTAGTAGAAAATAGAGAACCTGTAGGGAATGGGTAATCAACCCATTTCCTACAGCTTCTTAACCCAGTTATTGTTTTTAAGTGGATTGTCTCAGTGAGAGAATAATTTCTCAATGTCATACTAACTGCTAACGTAGCATTTTGAACAGGTAGGCAATTTCTTGTCCTTGAAAGCTATAAAACTATTAACAGTCGAAGCTCTGTCTTTTGCTTCCACATTTCTTTCTGTTACAGTTGTAGTATTTATGGTCAGGTGATCTCTGAGGCAGCACAGAGAATATCATAAAATGAGGGCTTAAGGCAAGAGATGTAAAAGGGCAATATTTACCTAAATATGTATTCCAGTTTGGTAAGATACTTTAATATGCCACTTAATATGATATAAACTGTTGCTTAAGTATTCATTTTGGTGGTGTCGTTTTCCTTTAATATTGGATACCTGTGTTACCATGTAGCTGCAAATGTGACCTTGTGCATCATTCTAAAGCAGAGCAGCAGTTTATTTTACTGGAAGTTGTGGGGCAGAATGTAATAAAAACATATATCTTTAAGCAGACCCACTATAAATACCCTCTAGGCCCTGTTGCAGTGTTCTGTTTTTGCTTGCTTTAACCGTAGTTTGGTTTTTCTGCATTCTGGTGTATATATACAGGGCTATTCTTCACTTCTGCTCTTCTGACATTTCATTTAATTTACATATGAACAGTTTTAAACAAGCATCCCTTAGCATGTTTTTGCAAATAAGTTTAACGTTGTACATATATATCAATGTTTTTTTTTGTTTTTTTTCTCACCTCAAGGCAAAAGTAACAGAGGAATCCTCACAGTATGAATTTGAGAACTATATGCGACAACAGCTCCTGCTGGCAGAAGAGAAAAATACAATCCATGAAGCCAAAAACTTCCCACAAAAGCGCCACTTTGGTAATTTCCCCCCCATTAGAAGACTGGGATATGATGCTCAGCCTGTAAGCCCATTGGACGCTGCCATATTGGCTCAGCGATACCTTCCTTCTCCACACATGGCTCTTTCTAATTCTCACTAGCGCATTACAATTCTGGACAATTCACCCTTGTAGGAGGGAAGTAGCTTTCCTTGATGAAAAAAATTATACGGTGCTAGATATCTCCTCCTTAGTCATTCTTGCTTCCTTCCTCGTCGATAACCTTGTACTCGTAGGTTTCCCAGTCTTATGATGCCATCTTGAGTCCTAAAGCAATACTTTTCCAGCACAAGAATATTAATTAATGATGTAGCATTTTTTAAACAGACTCCTGTAAACACCATTACTTTGTTTTATATGATTTTTTATCTTTTTAAAAGGAGCATTTGTTCCCACCTCCTTTTTTTTTTTTTTTTTTTTTTTTTTTTTTTTTGGAACGCTGCTGTGCATTTTTAGATGTTTTCTTCATGGCATTAAGGGGTCTTCTATGAAGTTATCTTTAGTTTTTTGTTTCCACGCCTTCCTTTCCCATCTGAGAGGGAAAAACCCTTTCTTCACGAAGAATCTGCTTTTTTTTTTTATACAGGTATATACATAGACATTAAATCTACCTCTGTTTTTTAGCATTGAGTTCTGTAGCATTGACACACATGGCATTAGAAAGTGTCTGCTTTGGAACATTTGTTTGGTATTTGTTGAGACAGTTTGTACCCCTTTAAACAAACAGGGTGACAAAGCCTAGATAATATGTACATATATAAATAAATAAATATATATATCCTTATATAGAGGTATATATTTGATATTGAATATCTGCTGGATTGCAATATCCTTATCCGATGAATAAGCTGTGTTATAACCATCAGGATTATAACTTCCCATTGTCATCTAAAATGTGTTGTTTTGTATTATAATGCTTGCATATTTATTAGGAATTGTTTTGTGCACAAAGCACAGCCTAAGTATGCTAAGATTAGTCAGCAATCGTTTTCTAAGCTACACTAAGTAATAAGACTGTAGCAGTGCTAAGGGTTTTGGGAATTCTGTGTGTCTTCGTTTTTCAAATGAAAAAAAACAGCTAAATGTAGTTTATATTGGTATGCTATCATTGTAAGTAGATATCTGTGTATGAGGACATTGTTTATTATGTTTACAGTTCATTCAGTCTCTCATGTATGTGTAAATGCATATAATACACAAACACCATGAATATCTTGTAAATGATATCCTTATAAACGGCTTTTAGTGAGGTCATCAGTTATAAACAGAGCTCAGTGATCTTATTTTTGTCACATGACTCACAAAAACTTGTGTATTATAATGAATAAAGTACCCCCTATTTTAAAAATGAGGATATTAGAAGTCTCCTCTGAGTTCCATGACCTGTATAAAAGCACTTGTGTTTTTATATGGTCATGGAACTCCTCAGTGACTTATAATATCCTTATATTTTACAATAGGGTGTACGTTATTCCCTACATATATTATGAAGCTGCTGTATAGCTTGCATTCTCTTAAAACTTTGTAGAGCACAAATGTGTATAGATGAATATTAGATGGGGAGAATGCTTCTGCTGATCCAATCGGCTTCCAACAAAATAGACAAATAAACTTTGCTCTCATTTTCCGATATCTATTTATTGCACAATGTCTAAAAGACCTATCATATATCTACCCTTTAGGCCTCATTCACATTTGATGTGCCATTCTAATTGCATCTGGCCAGTCGCACTGAATTCAGATAACGTATGCAGCCAATTTCCCACCAGGGTCAAATCTTATTGATGGTCCAATATTTTGGGCTGGATCAGAGAAGCAGTGTCCTTCAAACTTAATCTGAGACTTGATGTCTGGTTGTGACACATCTGATCAGTTTTCCAAAACCTTAGTGGGTTGCACTTTATCTGACTTGTCTGGTTAAGATGAATAGCCCAAATAAAATTAGTTGTGTAAAGAGTATTCTGTTTTAGGAGAATAATACCACAGTATTACCTAACTCTGATGGAGCACAATGATCACAACCGACTATATTTTTTTTGTCTTTACCCCCTGATCACATCCGGAAATTATTTTAAAACATCATCGCTTTGTAACATGAGGATTTCCTTGCCCGGCCAGTCCACTATTTGTATATTCAGAGGCCTCGGCATGGAATAAGTTGCAAAGATGTATGTTTATCTGAGAGGATTTTGAACTAAACCCTTTGCAGATGAAGAGCCTTTAAACTTGAGCCAAATTTCATGCCATTTTCTTGCCACAACTAATGTTACATCAAGTATCAGTGGTGGGGCTACTGTTCCTCATCATAGGGCCCGTTGCCCACTCTGATGCAATTTCTCATCCGCCGTATTTTACTTTAAACTCATTGATTGTAAAGTCTGACTTTTCACGGGAATAGTTTCTGTATGCATGCATGCATGCACCCTTTAACCAGTTCTGTGCCAGGGAAAACCTTTCATTGCAATGTGCTATATTGCCTACTGCAGAAACATTACACTAGATCTTCAATATAAAATTGTCTTTTGTATAGTGGTTGTTGTGAATCTGACTGTTAATCACCAATGGTAAAGGCTGAAATTCCTAGCAGATCCTTTGAACATGTGGACTTGTTTTGCCGTACCATAGCAGGTTCTGGTTAAAGCTCATTTATATAAAGACATTTCCTATTGTTTTCACTCTTCTTGTGCAAATTGTCAATTGCCAGAGGGGGCGTATTGTTGTACTTCAGGTGATCAGGCAGTCACTGGAGGCAGTACTCACAGTCTCTGTGGTGTGGGGAAAAATAATATCCATAGCTCTACTAAATAGTAACCACCCCAGTAATCCACATTCACTAGTAATTCTCTTGTTGGTGTAAATGCCTTGTGGTTAAAGGGGTTGTTCAACTTTGAGTTTATTTTTAGTATGACGTAAAGAGTGATATTTTAAGACAATTTGCAATTTGTTTTATTTAGCTTTTTATTCAGCAGCTCTCCAGTTTGAAGTATCTGTAATCTGGTTGCTGGGGTCCAAATTAACCTAGCAACCATGCATTGATTTGAACGAGAGACTGTAATTTGAAAAGAATGGGCCTGAATAGAAAGATGAGCAATTAAAATTAGCAATAACAATACATTTGTAGCCTTAGATGACTTCAGTGACCCTCATTTGAAAGCTAGTAAGCGTCCAAGGAGAGACCAATAATTAAACTATAACAAATTAATGAACGCCAATTGAAAAGTTGCTTAGAATTGGCCATTCTATAACAAACAAAGTTAATTAAAGGGCAACTATCGAGAAAATGAAAATGTACTGACGTAAGAAACTTTATAAATACAATCAATTGAAAATTCTGCATTGTTTCTGAAATAATCCGGTTTATATTTACTATTCCTCTTTCTCATCATCTGTTTCTCTTCATTCTGTCTTCATTCAGGAGTTGGGTCAGATGAATGATCCAATATATCTTAAAGGGGGCTTCCTTTCCTAGCAGATGTTTTAGAGCTCTCTCAAATAACTGATTCCAGTACGAACAAAATCTAACCAAATAACTGCCTTTTGCACAAATCCTGCATGTAGAGAGACATGTCTGTTGATTTTAATAGAGTGAGCTCTAATACATATTGGATCATTCTTCTGACACCCAACCCAGAATGAAGACCGAATGAGGAGAAACAGATGCTGAGAGAGGAATTGTGAAGATAAACTTGATTAGTTCAGAAAAGGTACAGAATTTTAAATAGGTTGTAGTTAGAAAGTTTCAATGTGCTGAAGCTTATATTACATTTTTATTTTTGCGATAGTTTCCCTTTAAAGGTGAACCACCCCTTTAAATAGTACAATGGAATTGCCTCCAGCAGCGAAGCTTGCAGAACTAAATGGTTTTATACTTGGGCATTTTAATTAGCAGCTTGTAAATTATAATTACTCTCAACATGTGGATCGTAACCCAGTTACCTGTCAGTGTTCCCGCGTCTCTCCTCGACCCAGACTTTATAGACCAAATTGTATGTTCTGGATTATGCAGTGGCTGCTCCCACCTTTGTAAAAATGGAATTGCTGTAAAAAGAAATCTTGGCTTTATTGATACAAGATGGGATCAGATTTACACTTTTTGTGAGTTTGGATATTCAGGAATCTTCAGTAAAATGACGATATGGCGGAATTCTGATTCCCAGCCTGTCATTTCATGCGGCCAGTGAATATTCTAATGGAATCCAGCTTGCCTTAATGAGTACAGATTAAGGTAGGCTACATCAGGCATTCACTGCAGTTGTTTCTTTGCGATTGTTTTCCCGTGAAGCATTGATCTAAAACAGATCTTTCTCTTTTCATTTATATTATTTTTAAGCATTGAATGAATGGAAGCATTACCCCACTGCATTAAACAACTTCAGAGTGCAAGGAAATTTAGGATTACACAAACTTGGGAAAAACAACATTTTTCTTTTTATTTTGTGAATGTGTTTAAATGTATTTTCTGTTCATTAAAATAAAAACATTGAAATCAAAATCCAGAAGAGCAATTTTATTTCTTAAGAACGAGTAAAAATCTATCACCAAATGGCTTCATGTCCAAATGGTACAGGTATGGGATCCATTATCCGGAAACCTATCTCTCAGGAAGCTCCAAATTACGGGATGGCCGTCTCCCATAGACTCCATTTTTATCAAATAATCCAAATAATCCAAATTTTTAAACATGATTTCCTTTTTCTCTGTTATAATAAAACGCTACATTGTAAGATGTAATTGACCCTTATTTAAATGTTTACATTTGAAGTAGATTTAAGGTATGGTGATCCAAATTACTGAAAGATCCCTTATCTGGAAAACCTCAGGTCCCATGCATTCAGGATAGCAGGTCCCATACCTGTGTTTATTTGGTGTAACTAAGCGGGTGAGGAGCATACCCTTTATCTGCAGGGGGCTGTGTTAATACCTAAGATCCCTGCTCTCTTTGGGCCATTGACCCTGTACTCGCCCTCTGTTGCTCATGATCTCTGTTTCCACAACTTTAAAATGTGTTTTTTTCCCCTGCGTTTTACATCTGGTGCTGAGGCCTCTGGGTAAGAGTGGCAGGAGGGCCTGCAGTTAAAGGTGGCAGGGACCAGATGTTGCATCACTACTTGTGAAGCAGATAATTATAGATTATCATTGTACAGATCAACCCCCTAGAATACTCCTATGAAGAAGACCTTTTACATGTGCACATCACAAATTTTTTTTAAAATTGAATCGTTTTCGGATAAGTGCTCCTGTGCTTACCGCTGGCAATTGCTGTTGATTATCATGCAAAATATACTTTTTTTTTTTTTTTTTTTTTTGCACGGATTTCATTCCTGAAAGCCAAATATACCCTAAATAAGAAGGTTAATCTGAAATATAAGGGTTTTAAAGCAACAGTAACGTCAAAAAATTTGTGTTTGAAGTAATTAAAATATAGTGCAGTGTTGCAAAACACTACTATAGTTTATATAAATAAGCTGCTGTGTAGTAATGGGGGCAGCCATTCAAAGGAGAAAAGGCTCTGGTTGCACAACAAATCACATAAAAGCTCTGTAGAACGTAATGGTGTTATCTGTTATCCACTATTAAGAGACACACTCGGATCCGGGGAGATTTAGTTGTCCGGAGATAAATCGCCTCTTCTTCGAGGCGACTAATCTCCCCAACTGCTTCCCGGCAGCGATTTAGATTCTAGCATTCGGAGAGATCTAGTTTCCAAAGAAGAGACTTGTCTCTGGACAACTAATCTCCCCGAATCGGAGCGTGTCTTAACCTGTGCCATTGCTACACAGCAGCTTGTTTATATAAACAATAGTAGTATTTCTGAAGCAAACAGACCCGTTTTACCAGTGCAGGGCAACAGTACATAACATTTTCATTCCTTTAAAACACTTAATTTTTTTGGTGTAACTGTTCCTTTAAGCTTTCTGCCTTTAAACAATCTATTTAAACACATTTCTGTAGAGAAGCTTATTCTTATCTAGTCTATACACCGCCTACTTAAGCATTGTTTGACTAGTTAATCATGCACACTGTTATATTTTATAAATATCTATTCAAACATATTGTTTTGCAAAGGGGCTGATCCATTTAAGCCCAGTTAGTTGTTGTCATATTTCTAAGTGCAAAAAAGTTCATCTAAGAACGTGAAGAATGAAGGCTGCAAAATATGTTAGGATGTCTATCCAACAGCATATTGAATGGTAGTTTTTTGGTGAACCTAAACTTTAAGGGGCCGATTCACTAACTTCGAGTGAAGGATTCGAAGTAAAAAAAACTTCGAAATTCAAAGTTTTTTTTGGGCTGCTTCGACCATCGAATGGGCTACTTCGACCTTCGACTACAACTTCAAATCGAAGTATTCGTAGTAAAAATCGTTCGACTATTCGACCATTCGATAGTCGAAGTACTGAAACTTTGACCCCCTAGTTCGCCATCTAAAAGCTACCGAAGTCAATGTTAGCCTATGGGGAAGCTCCCCATAGGTTTGCCTAACTTTTTTTGATTGAAGGAATTATCGTTCAATCGAACTATCTGCGCTAAATCCTTCGACTTCGAAGTCGAAGGATTTAATTCCTAGTCGAATATCGAAGGGTTAATTAACCCTCTATTCGACCCTTACTGTGGGGAAATAATTCAAATTAAAGATATGTTACAAGACTTCAGTGGTACAGGTATGGGATCCATTATCCGGAAATCCTTTCTCCAGAATGCTCCAAATTACGGAAAGGTTGTCTCCCATAGACTCCATTATAATAATATAATCCAAATTATGAAAAAAAAAATTTCTCTGTAGTAATAACAGTACCTTGTACTTGACGCAAACGGAGATATAATTAATCCTTATTGAAAGCAAAACCAGCCTATTGGGTTTATTTAATATTTAAATGGTTTTCTAGTAGAGTTAAGGTATGAAGATCCAAATTCCAGAAAAATCCACTATCCGGAAAACCCCAGGTCAAGAGCATTCTGGATAATAGGTCCCATATCTGTACTTAGTTTTGAGTGTTTTGATACTTTTGGGCCTAATAAAATTGAAATAATGTGGTAAAGCAGATTAGTGAAGTCTGAAATTGAATAAGGCTAGAAATGATGTATTTTGTATACTAAACATGAATTTACTTCACCACAAGCCTAATCAAACACATGATGCTTTCAAAGTTGACCTGGGGGGAGTAACCATCTTGTAACTTTGTTAAACATCTTTTCAAGACCAAGACTGTGCACGTGCTCAGTGTGGTCTTGGCTGCTTAAGGATCGTCCTAAATTATCAAAACAACACAAGTCAAATAATATCTGCCAAAAGTCAATACAGCAAGACTGATTAATAATCACAATATGCAGACTGCACTGGGTCCTGTGTTGTCGTGTAATCTAATGTGGATTTTATAGTTTTTGTATTGTTTAATACAAACTGTATCCAATTGCATCTGCAGAACCAGTGGCTGCAGCAAAATAATCCTCAGTTTATCTGTTTAAATCTGGCTCCATGATCTTTGTCCCTGCAGCTGGAGTTGGAAGCAGTAAAGGCAAAAATAAAATCAATACAAATCTCTACACAGTCGCCGACTGCTCTACAGGGAAACAAACAAAGCTGCGTGAGTTCTGCATGGCTGGGAGGTAAGAAAGGGGCTTCCCCTGCTGTTCATAAGTATGATTGTTACCCTGCCCAGCAATTAGGGACTGTCTGACAATTCTATCCACAGCTGTGAATAAACTGAGAATTTCACTGCATACAGTCAGGTTTCTTATAAAAACTGTACATATTTTTTAAGTAAAGTATATTGGAGGTAGGTTTCTTTTTGCTTAAAGAAAACGTTTGAAATCATTTTTAGTATGATGTAGAGAGTGATATTCTGAGACAATTTGCAATTTGTTTTCATTTTTTTATTATTTATGTTTTTTGAGTTATTAAGCTTTTTATTCAGCAGCTCTCCAGTTTGCAATCTCAGCAATGTGGTTGGTAGGGTTCAGATTACCAAACGAAAAATACGAAAAAGGCAAATAAGTCTAAAACTATAAAAAATAATCAAAACCAACTGAAAAGTTGTTTAGAATTGCCCATTCTATAACAGACTAAAAGTGGTGAACCACCCCTTTAAGGTGGCCATAGACACACAGATATTATGAAGTTTTGTGCAATATTTAGTGTGGGCATGGCAACAGAGGAGCTGACTGATATCTGCAAAAGACTTGGATACTGGCCGGCTCGATGATTGGACGGGTTGGAAGGCACCGAGCATTGGCCAAGGTTTACTGCTGGATCATCCGATACAGGTAGAATTCTATTGTTACTACCTGTATATCTGACCATTCAGCTCTAGCATGTCTGTATTGAAATGAATCTTTGCTGCGACCAATAGTCAGAATTGTTATGTCTATGGCCACATTTAGTCCCTGGCTTTCCGAGGTAGTAGCAGTATTTCAGATGGTGAAAGATTTTGGGTACTCGTAATGGGTCCCAAACATGCACTCCTCTGCTCATATTTAGCGAGGCCACTTCTTGACAACTATTATATATATGGTATAGAGAGAGAGATTTTTTTCACACTGACATTTGACCCAATCAATGTTAATAAGGCCATCCTCTTTTTCCTTTCATATAATTTGCTCAATGAAGTTTATTTATCTTTGTGTGTGTGTGTGGCCTGTTTAGAGACTGTTTTAAAGCAGAACATGAAAGAGATTCAGGAATGGTGTTTTTGGAAGCTGAACTACCACCACTTAGCACAAGGTGGCATCCTGATGTAAACGGAACACCCTGGAATCAGATAGGCAACACTTTTCATTTTATGTCTATTGAAAAGCAGCTATTCCTCTTCCATAATAACAAAATAAATCGCTTTTGCAAGCTCCTGTAAGCAGAGGATTCTGACCATTTTTCTTGGCATAAACTGAAATCAAAATAATGGTTTACATTTTTCTCATGTCGGGGCATCCTCGATTACACAGAGAATGACAGTTATACAAATTATTATAGGAGATTAGATTAAATGTACAAGTGATTTCTAATGTTGCACAACAGGGGAAATGTTCGGGGTTTAGCAGAAGCGGTGGTTATTGTAGAACCAGGGGCTTTAGATTCATTTAAATATATATATATATATATATATATATATATATATATATATATATATATATATATATATATATATATATATATATATATATATATATATATATATTCCAATATGACAAAGTTTATATAAAATTTTAATTTTTCGCAATAGTTCTATGTAAAATGGGGGTTTTACTGTATTTATAAAAAAAATAAACATAAAAAAACTTGATTGAATAAAAACATGAAAAAAACCCACCTTGCGTCCAGTGAATTCCGATTCTATGACCCACATCCCAATGACACCTGAGCCATTTACCATTATTGCTACATCCCTCTGTTAGTTCAGCCAATGACTTACTACATGGTTTTCCAAAGAATTCCTGTGTTAAGATGCAGCAATATTATTCTTGCAAGAATATATTTCTGTCAAACAAGCCCTGCTCTGTTACCCTCTAAATCAGGGGTCCCCAACCTTTTTTACCCATGAGCCACATTCAAAAATAAAAAGAGTTGGAGAGCAACACAGGCATGCAAAAACGTCCTGGGGTGCCAAATAAGGGCTTTAATTTGGTGGCCCCTATATGGACTGGCAGATTACAAGAGTCTCTGTTTGACAGTACACCTGGTTTTTATGCAACCAAAACTTGCCTCCAAGCCTGGAATTCAAAAATAAGCACCTACTTTGAGGCCACTGGGAGCAACTTCCAAGGGATTGGTCAGCAACATGTTCCTTGCAAGCTACTGCTTGAGGATCACTCCTCTAAATGGTATTTTTGGCCCTGAAATAAGGGCTCTGTATAGCTGTGCCTACTACAATAATGCTAGATAAGTTCTCTGTATTGTTTGGATACTTACTACCTTTAGCTGCAGATATACAAAAATTGCAGCACTCCAGATGAATAATAAAACCGCCTTTATTCCAAATATAGCATAGCGACGTTTCGGACCCACACGGTCCTTTTTCAAGATAACAAAGCATCATTAGCACATCCCTTTTTATACCCTAAATCCACTAGTGGTCACCACCCATAACTGCATATATTAAAATTTAAACATCCATATCTCAGGGTTTATATATAATTTATACATATTACCAACATGTGGAATTTCATGTATTTCATCATAGTATGTAATAATACACAGATACATATACGACCATCTATCCTTTTGTTCCTGTATGGTCAATAAGATGATGTTTTCTAGAAGATAAAGAGTATAACACAATTAAAACCGTATACCATCCTCATAAGGGTACAACTATAAAGATTAAGGGGTATCATACCTGTTTATCTACATATGTAGTATACGCCCTTAAGTGCCCCTGTGGACTTATGTATGTGGGCCAAACCACGAGGCAACTGAAGGACAGGATAGGGGAACATAAATCCGATATTAGACGGAAAGTCAAACAAAGTCCCGTAGCTAGCCATTTCTCAGAAGTTGGCCATTCTGTATCACAATTACGCTTTCAAGTACTACAACATATCCCAAAACCCAGGAGAGATGGTGATAGAGTGAAATCATTATTAAAATGTGAAGCAGGTTGGATTCATAGACTGGATACTTTAGCCCCCAGGGGAATGAATAAAGAATACGAATTAAGTGCAGTGCTATAAAATACGATACAGGTTGTTTTTAACTTTTTCAAAAAAATTTTTTAAAAAAAATCTTTTAAAAAATCGGTTTTAATTGTGTTATACTCTTTATCTTCTAGAAATCATCATCTTATTGACCATACAGGAACAAAAGGATAGATGGTCGTATATGTATCTGTGTATTATTACATACTATGATGAAATACATGAAATTCCACATGTTGGTAATATGTATAAATTATATATAAACCCTGAGATATGGATGTTTAAATTTTAATATATGCAGTTATGGGTGGTGACCACTAGTGGATTTAGGGTATAAAAAGGGATGTGCTAATGATGCTTTGTTATCTTGAAAAAGGACCGTGTGGGTCCGAAACGTCGCTATGCTATATTTGGAATAAAGGCGGTTTTATTATTCATCTGGAGTGCTGCAATTTTTGTATATCTGCAGTTAAAGGTATGTGGGGATGAACACATTCCATTGCGGGCACCCTATGAAGGAAAAATCCTTGAATGTGTCAAGTGTGCTGGACAATTGAGAGAATTTACTTACTACCTTTAGGCCAGTGTATGTGATGTCACTTGGGAAGAAGGGGTGGTTCACCTTAAAGTTAACTTTTAGTATGTTATAGAACTGCCAATTTTAATCAAGCCTTCAATTGAACGTCATTATTTATTTTGTATAGATTTTCAATTATTTGCTTTTAATTATTTCCAGCTTTCAAATGGGGGTCACTGACCCCATCTAAAAACAAATGCTATGTAAAGCTACAAATGTATTGCTATTGCTGCTTATTATTACTTTTATTACTTTCTTTTCAGGTCATCTTCTATTCGTATTCCAGTCTCTTATTCAAATAAATGCGTGGTTGCTAGGGTAATTTTAACCCTAGCAAGCAGATTGCTGAAATTGCAAATTGGATATCTACTGACTAAAAAGCTAAATAAGTATACAAAAAACCCACAATTAATAAAAAATTAAAGCCAATTGCAAATTGTCTCAGAATATCACTCTCTACATTATACTAAAAGTTGACTTAAAGGTGAACCACCCCTTTAAAGTTATGGGGGGCAAAGACAACAGCTACAATAGAGCAGATTGGGGTAACTGCACAGGTATATGTAAGTTTATGAATGCAAAATATTGATAAATACAGTGGTGGTCATTTATCAACAATTTGCACCTGGTCATTGTTCAGATGGCTCCAATAAGCTAATCATTGATTGGTTGCTATGGGTTTTTGCCCAGATGTGAATTTGCCCATTGTTGATAAATGAACCCCAGTAAAAGTCAAGTCCCAGATGGTAGCTTCAATATACATTCATGAACAAAATGATTTTGCTGTGGGCACTTGCTAAGCCATTGCTTTTAGACAACTCTTCTACAAATCATGAGAAATAAATACATTGTTACGTTTCCTTCTCACTAATGGACAAAAAAAAAAATCTAAGAAAAGTAACAAAGGTCACAAAAATTTATTCTTGGCTCTATATTTGTATTTATTTTTATATTCCTAAATCTCTTTCCAGTTTGGCTCAGCATTTTGCTGCTGAGATATTTTTGGATATGTAAAAAAAAATCCCTAAATTCCACAAGTCCTTCGGGAGGAGAAGTTTAACACAGTGGAACCTCAATTTTATGTTTTCCCTAATTTACATTGTTGTTTTGTGGTCCCACCTATATATTATGCATACTACAGTTCCCTGATTTTATATTTTCCTGGATTTTACACCTTTTTTTTCTGGTCCCCTGAAAAACGTTTACAGTCGCACACAATTGGTGGGCCGCTGATCTCTCCCTTCCTGTGAACTTCCTCTGCCCGACATTATAGATGGGAAGTGGGCGGGTTAGGGTTGGCGAGACCTGCACATCACTAGTACAGATGTATATTTTATACTAATATATAGTAGGCGAAAGTAAAGTCAAAATAATCATTATCTAAGATAAGTACAGACCTTAAATGGTCAAATATATGAAAAGAAAATACAATCTAAACTGTGCATAAAATTACTAATTAACCTTCAGAATAATTGTGCAATGTTACAAAAAGAAATATAAAAAGGGAATTTTTAAAATGATTGCTAGAAACACATTTCTTGGTAATGATGTGATTGGTATGTAGATCTCAGCTTACAGTTTATTAGTTGAGTAAAAAATGTAGCAAGATAAATGATTCTGTTTCTGGAACAACCAGCCATTCTGTACCTCATACCAATAAACAAGTTGATAACCCTGACTATTCCTTGTTCCAAAAAAAAACTGAACAGCCGTCATAAGCAGCATACCTGAGTCAAGGGGCATCCAACTGCCTCCCCCATCTCGCTGCTTTATCTGCATCTACTAAAGCAAAGCAGTCATGTTTGTGATGCATATTATATGTAAAATAATAGTTACAAAAATATGTTTTCAGCAACTGCAGCTATGGTAAAACCACTCTGCCCCTGCATTAGTGACTACAAGAAGGGAAACATGTGATGTGAGTTACTTATTCACTACACCTTTCTATTTCTATGGAAATGTAGCAGTGACCTCTGCACATGGTGGCAGTCTTGTTTCTGTTTGTCTACAGGGCAGCAAGGAGAATGGAATCTCAAGGAATTTTATTCATATGCCCTTTCAGATTTGTGCAGAAAAAAACTAAGTTGAGTTCTGCACTGTAAGCTCCAAATTCTTTAGTGTTTAGAAGTGCTGCTCTTTAGCGCTGGAATAACTGGCAGCCCATACAGAAAGGAATTTGCCAAAGAGGCACTAGAGTTTTCAATTGAGAAAAGCATGCTTGCATGGCAGCTGTCTTATTTCTCTGCAGCACTGCCCTGGTGCCTGGCATTATTGAAAAACAACAAATTACAGGTTGCTATGGGTTACCTGTGTTAGCTTTGCGAGTTTTATTACATATGGGGTGAATTTTAACATTCGGTAGTAGTTCATAGTAGATTAGTTTACAAGCCTGGGGCCAGATTGGAAACCTTTATCCAGGGTTGAGTTTTCTCCAGAAATACAAATCAATGGAGGGCACACCGAGACAAAGTTAGATACATATAAAGTACTAAATAAGGCACAGAAAGCCCAAAAGTTCCCCCATATAGAGTAACTTAAGTAACACTATTTACATATATTATTCTCTCCAAAAAGAACTTGGCTTTTGGTGCAGTAGATTTTGTGTGCATCCTCATAACCATATTATATCTTTGCTATATACACCAAGGATTGTGTATTGAAGGAAGTTGCCATGTACTAATTTGTGGATCCTTAGGGGTGGGTGGCAAACGTTATATTTCCAAATGTCCTTACTGATAAAGGTGGGAATACTATGAATTTAATATACTACAGGTAGCTGCACTAGGGAGCATTGTAAAGGACAAGTTCTTTCCTTATTAGTGGAACTTTGGTCAACTGTGTGATGTGAGTACTTTGGTGCTAGCTCTACCAAAGTATACTTTAGTATAAGAGTTCTGGACAAAACTTATACTTTAGAGAGCGTTCTGGACAAAACGAAGAAGAGGATGACGGCTGTGGGTGTCCCCACCGCCCCATTAGACAACCAGGTAGCCTTACACCTGTATTACAAGGTAAAGAAGAGACAATTGGATCCGATTCTCACTTATTTTACAATGACATGGAATGACATTGGATTCTACTTGGGCATCAATAACAAATATTATGTCACATAAGAACATTCATATGATCCTATGCAAAACAAGAGGATCAATGCACTCTCTGTGACCCTAAGAGGGTGTTTTGGTACGCTTCAGTATAAATGCCAGCAAATGATGCTCTCTCCCAACCTACACTTGGCTTCACTTATCTTGCATTCCTGGTCAATGTACTAGGTCAGGCCTTTGGTTGGGGGCCCCCAGCAGATGATCTGATATAAAATAAACAGAGAGGGGAGAAATAAAGCACATTCTGATGGCTTTAAATATGTGTTTACTTAACAGCATCCAGAGCCTGAGTCCAAAGCCTTGTGAGCACAATTTCTGTTCAGTCTGGAATCCCCTGGCTCTGATCCACAAATCCAAAATATGCTGAGAACAGCAGAGTTAGGAAGAAAGAATATTAACCCCTTTGCTTCCAGGCAGATGGACAGACAATGTGTTCACTGAGCGATCTAGTATAACATATTGTAATGAAGGGTACATTCAAGGAGCCACCATAAAGATTATAAAGTTTTCACCAGGTTTAGTAACCTACAGGAACCAATCAGAGTGCTTGTCAAAACAAGTGGCCTGTAATTGCTACCTGCTGATTGGTTGCTACATTTGTTGCAAATGTTGTTACTTTTCACCCGATGAGAGTAAGTTAGCTAGTTTAACTTTCTAGGGCTCATTTGTAACTGCAAGTGCAGTGGCAACTAGCACTTTTTCCCCACAGTGAGTTGCGATTAAAACCCTATCATTAAAGGTACATATGCATAGTTATGCTTTATGCAGCTCACTCCTTTCTGCCTTCTGCACTGAATCAGGTGCTTCTCTGCTTATTGACACAGGGGAACCCTATGGTGACATGGCAGTGCAACGGTTAATAATTGTGCCTTGCAGCTCTCCAATGAGATTATATATTCTCCCTATGCTTGCATGGGTTTCCTCCCACGTTTCCGAAAACATACAGGCTGGTTAATTGAATCCTGATAAAATTGATGATAGCGTATTTGATAGAGACAGAGACTTTAAGATGCACTGGGGGCAAGCACTGATGTAAATGATGTAGAATACATTGATGATATAATCACAATAAATATGGCTTATTTTTAACTGTAAACACATATTGAATTTATATTTATTTAGGCATTACTGCAATAATGAGTCCGATCAGTACAGCCCTGCTTAATGCATTTTTAAATAAATATTCTCATCATATGACTGTGTAGCAGCAACTGCCTTGGGCTAGAAACTTTGAAAGTGTGCCAGGGAAATGTCATAGAAATAATGTTAACATTCCATTAATCTGGAATAACAATGTACAGATGTGCTGTATTGTACTACTCGGTGCTGATAATAAACCCCAAAAAAAAACATTTGTAAGGCAGGCGTCCAAAGAGAACTCAAAAACACAAAGCACATCTAATCTAGATTCAAAATTGGGACTAAAGCTTTGTGCCTTGAATGAAAGCCCTATCTCACATTCAGCTTTTGTCATTGTCATTTAAAGTGGCCCTCTGATGGAAAAAGAGTAAAAACAGCTTAAAACCAAAGGGTCATACTAGTAAAATGATGGCTGCTATCACAATAAATTACTTCCCAGTAGTACCAAAAATAATCAAATAAAGAAAAATACCATAAACAGTGATAATGTATACTTTAAACACTGGCAGAGAAAATGGCAACACATTCATGACTGCACTGGCTTCAGCTGGGCTGAGTCCTTTTAGATTTGGCCAAATCCGAATACAGGTAAAGGATCCATTATTCAGAAACCCGTTATCCATAAAGTCCAAAATTATGGAAAGGCTGTCTCCATTTTAAGCAAATAATTAATTATGTTTTAAAAAAAATATTCACTTTTTTTTCTTTAACAATAAAACACAACTGTATACTTGATCCCAACTAAAATATAATTAAGCTTTATTGGAGGCAAAAATAAAAATCCTAATAGGTTTATTTCATGTTTAACACATAACTCCCTCTGTATTGGTTTTTCTGTTCTTCAGTACTCCATTCTCTTCAGCCTCTGAACCAGTCTATAGGTATAGGATCTAACTGGAATGCAAGGGACCTGGATAAGTGATCTTTCATAATTTAGATCACCAAAATAATTTTCTTTAAATGAACTCTATGCTAGATGGCCATGCTGTAATTTGGAGCTTTCTGCATAATGGATTTCCAGATGAGGGATCCTATACCTGAAATACAATATCTTGAGCTCTCCAGGCTATAAAAGCCTGTTTTGGTAGATGTAATGTAGCCATCTCATAACATCTGACTCTTATTTCTACCCTAGCAGAAGCATTATCTTCAATACAGTGACATGATGAAATAGTGCTTGGGCTAATTATGGCTTGTTCATAGCAGGTCTCTTAGATTAGTGCTGTGTATTGAATTACTTCTTGCTTACAGTCTTTAAATATTTGTCTGGCAATATTAAAATAAATACTTAATTAAACATTACATTGACATTGCTTACAGTTAAGCTGCTGCAAAACCTTAAATTTAGCATCATTATCAGAATTCTCTCCCAGTGGAATCCAGTTTCAGCCAGCTGTTCCCAGTCATGTTAGGGAAATAGCCCCTAATCCAAGGGCTGTTAGAGCTTCCTAAGCCACCCTGTATTAACATACCTAATACAACTCCTACTCTTCCTGTGTCCAAACCAGGGTCGGACTGGGCCCCTGCTGGCCCAGACTTGCTCCCTGTCCTTGTTGCCCCAACCTTCCTCTCCAGCCCCGGTCATGGCAAGAGCACGGGGGCAGGGGAGGTTGCAGCTAGGGTCCAGATGGGGCTTTGCAGCAGAGGTGAGGGGCCTGGGCCCCTCAGTCTGGCCCTGGTCCAAACCCTGCTTCTTCCCCCTAGCTGGTATCTGAGCACCAAAAATACTTTTCTGTATTGTGTCCTCTAAAAAATCATAACTGGGAGACATAAACGTTTATCCGCTTCATATTAAAAAAGTAAGCTATATTACCTGATAATTGCCCTCATCCCTATCATGTACAATGAGGTTCTAGAACATAAGATTTAGGGGTCACTTACAAAGTGACTTTATATGGAAGGAGCACAGCTATGGCCAATGCCTTTTCAATCCATTTATTGCAGCAGAAAAAACAGCACAAGCTTTCGGGGGATACCCCCTTCCTCGGGTGGAATGTCACTTACAAAGACCATGAACAAACAAAGGCAAAAGCTGCAATGCTGTATTCATGGGGACAGATGCAGTTTCAGAACACAGAGACCTGCAGAATTCATTTAGTATGGAAGGCAGGGTGCAAAGTGTCAAAGAATAGCAGATTGTGCACTTTGCACCCTACTTTCCATATTTTAAATGATCCCTTTAAACTCTTCATGAAATTCTAATATTGTTCCAGCTCTCACACTGTGTTTTTCTTGAAGATGTTTCACCAGTCGGATGAGAAAAACAAGTCATGTTGATTTGACTTATTGCTACAGATTAAAGAAACTGTTCAGTGTGAAAATAAAAACTGTGTAAATGGATAGGCTGTGCAAAATAAAAAATGTTTCTAATATAGTTAGGTAGCCAAAAATATAATGTATAAAGGCTGTAGTAACAACTTTCAAAAATGGATTTCCATGGCTCGTTTTCCGTGATATAATAAAAGTTCTGGCATCCACAACTACATGTAGTTGTGGATGCCAGTATGTTGGAAGAACTATGAGGAAAATGAAAGATAGAATTTTGGAACATTTGGCCTGTGTAGGGAGAAAGGATATATCATTCTCTATAGCTGATCATATTCTGAATGTACATAATGGAAAAGACAGCTGCATATCTTTTCAAGGCATAGAGCATGTCCGATTAGATAAGAGGAAAGGTGATCTGGAAAAGTTAATGAATAAGAGAGAAGCATGGTGGATGTTTACTTTAGAAACGGAAAAGCCTTTGGGTCTCAATAAAGATTGTGAAATCAAATTTTATATTGAATAAGAGAAAAATAAGTAAATTTAAATTTAAATGGGATAACCTGTAACTTGTAATAGTGAGAGGTACTATGTAAGAATGTATGTAAAGCATCCCTGTAATTAAAATATTACCCAGAACTGCATACATGGATCCACAATGTTTTTAGCATCCTTTCTGTTCTTAAATGTTTTTATTCAAATTAAAATAGACTGTGGTAATAAATTGGTATAAGAACTAGGGTATATCCCTTTAAGATAACGAGTGTGATATTTGTCTGTAATCAAGGTTAGCTATAAAGTTGTGTATTGTGTGAAAAAAATGTATACTCTGAGGAAGTACCGTGAGGTACGAAACCGGTCAGTAGTAACGTTAATGTGCACTGTAAATAATATAATATGAAATAAAGAAGCTTTTATTATATCACGGAAAACGAGCCATGGAAATCCATTTTTGAAAGTTGTGAGGACGCTCTGTTGCCAGGGAGCTGGATTTTGGACACGTGATGGTCGGGAGCCAATTGGGGAGCTTCACACTGGTGAGAGAAGTGTTTTTATAAAGGCTGTAGTGACTGGATGTCTAACATAATAGCCAGAACACTACTTCCAGCTCTGAAGGCATTAACTAATCTTTTTCTAGCTCTGAACACCTAAGCATCATTTTATCAGCCCTTCTGAAGTTTAAGTTTTTTTCAAAATGTTAGATAACAATGAGATGATTAGTGTAGTGCTAGTACAGATGTATCTCACTCAGTACAGGTTCTGTCATGGGCAGCTGGAGACCACCATCTCAGATGACAAAATGCCACCCCTGGTAAACTTAAGAGCCACTTTCCATTGTTGTGAATATATTTTTTTTTGTGTAGAATGAGCAGTTGTGCCCTATGCAATTGTAGCGTAGGAGCAGGTACAGGGTTATAGTGTCTCAAGTGCCCCTGTTTTCACTGACAAAACCTTTTGAGTTTGGAATGTCTACACTGAAGAGCTAGAAACACAAAACGGTCAGGTTTAGTGAAGGTTTACACTCCATTCAATATGTAATTCCAAAATATTAGCCTACCATCATAAGCAAGTGATCCCAGAAACTACAATATGCTGTTCTTAAGTATTATCCTTTGTGCCCCCAGCACCCTTTCATCAACCACCTATTTGCCAACTTGATGAGGATCACTATATTCCACCTTGAGACCCAATATTCAATTGCAATCACCCCACATATTTGGAACTTTCCTTCACCCAAAGTTTAAATGCTTCCTGTGTTTCAAATCTCACCAAATGCTATAAAAGCCCTATCTATTTTGCGCCCAAGCCATATAACGCCCACATAACAATACTGTATATTATTTATATAGTTGTTTCCTCTTACGTTTGATACAATTTCTGCCCCCTGGCTAAATTAGTGCTGCAACTGGCACTAGTATCTCCGATGCCTCCATTACTGTGCTTGAAAAATCTCATTGTGGTATCTGTGCTAGGGGTTTCCAAAACCCATAACATGTTTAAGACAAAGTTGCCCTTAACAATATTACTATTTATGCTTATTACTGTTAACTGTATACTGTGGTTGTACTCTTATTGTGACTTTAGTCAGAAATGTCCCATGTGGAGTTTGCTTGACTTTATTTCTTTTAATCACTGCTCATTGTTTAGATAAAGCATTATAATCATTTTCTCACTCAAATATAACCATTCATTGGAGTCTGATGATTTTAAGTGATTAGAAGCCGTCCTAAAAAATAGCAGGAAATGGATAGTAAGCAGCAGTGCTAACTCGGGAAACACAAAGGGAGCTGGAAGCTCTACTATGCCCCTGTTTATACATATGTTGACAACCCGGTTAGAAAAATGACATTATCTTTGAAATATCTACAGCTTTCTCAGCACCAGTTCCCAGACAGCTTTACAATAAGATGGGATGTTAAAAACAAATGTTACATTAGAAACATAATAAAGCTACATAAAGAAGCAGCAGAATAAATGGATTGACCTGACACACTGGCATGGCTTTGGTCTAATGGGATTTGCACACATTAAATGCCATTAAGACTATTTCCAAGGAATAATAGAGGTACCCAGAGTGGAGTCTAGTTTTAGACACACAATCCTATTGACAGCTACCATCACATCAAATTAGGTCCATAAATATTTGGACAGACTTTTTTTTTCTAATTTTGGTTCTGTATATTATCACAACGAATTTTAAATGAAACAGCTCAGATGCAGTGGAACTACAGACTTTCAGCTTTAATTCAGTGGGTTGACCTAAAAGATTGCATAAATATGTGAGGAACCAAAGCTTTTTTTTAACACAATCACTTCATTTCAGGGGCTCAAAAGTAATTGGACAAATTAAAAAACTGAAAATTAAATGTTCATTTCTAATACTTGGTTGAAAACCCTTTGCTTTGGCTGTATGTATTGGGTCATTCTCCATCTGTATTATGAAACACCTCCCAATCAATATGACTGAATTTAGCTGGATTTGAGCAGACAGTGTCTCTGAACACCTCAGAATTCATTCAGCTGCTTCTGTCCTGTGTCACATCATGGATAAACACTAGTGTCCCAGTGCCACTGGCAGCCATGAACACCCAAGCCATCACACTGCCTCCGCCGTTTTACAGATGATGTGGTATGCTTTGGACCATGAGCTGTTCCACACCTTCTCCATACTTTTTTCTTGCCATCATTCTGGTAGAGGTTGATCTTGGTTTTGTCTGTCCAAAGAATGTTTTCCAGAACTGTGATGGCTTTTTTAGATGTTTTTTTTTAAGCAAAGTCCAATCTAGCCTTTCTATTCTTGATGCTTATGAGTGGCTTGCACCTTGCAGTGCTCCCTCTGTATTTACTTTCATGCAGTCTTGGTCCTCTGGCTCTTGAGAGCTTTTTGGTCTGCAGCATTCTCATTGGTATATTCTCTTGCATTTGTAATTATGGTTTCAGTCAACTACATTGGAAAACTAAGCATAGTGTGATTGTGGAGGGTTTATGACTTCTTGAGCAGATGGTAAATACAGACTTACTTGTATCCCCTGGCATTTCTACCTTGGGCTGGGTAAATGGCGGGCATACTGTTCGAAATGTGTTGGCTACCTAATGTTGTATTTTGAGGCCACTGAATATGTTCCACACCTTTTATAAAACAGCTGGCTTTGTGATAGACTTCTGGTAGCAATGAGATGAAGTTATTGTGATGCAGGGGGTGAGGGGGTTATACACAAACTGGATATATGGTTCTATGTGAAGTAGCCATAAAAAAAAATCACCCCAAAGTATCAAAATTCTTTTGAAACTGTATATACGATTTACTCGTTTTTGGAAGAGTAAAAGAGTTTTGTAAAATTAAAAATCCATCACATAGAATCTTAGCTTTGACATCATTGAATGCCTCAATTTCACATTATTATTTAGTGTTAAATGAATAACAAGATGCTCCCAAAGATCACCACGTTCTTAAACGGCAACAAGATCTTGGTTGTATAATCAACATTGATGATTGGAAGCAGGCGTTTACATTAATTCAAGAAACAATACATTTATTAGAACTGAGTATTAAACTCATGTACCGGTGGTGCTTAGTGCCTGTTATGTTAAATAAAATGTATTCTCAGACATTTCGTATTTAAATAAAAAAAAGTCCAACCAAACTATAATCCATGATTGGACCAGCGCAGACCACAGGAACTTCCAAATTTGAACTCAAATTTACATATTTAGTGGGATTGCCCTAAATTGACACCCTTTTGGGCACAAATAGCAACTTTATTGGTTTCACTGGTTAAAATAAAAACTCCTACGAACTATGACCACAAAATTTGAGAACACATTTTTTAGCATCATTAATTGCACAAAAATGGAAACAGCCTACAGTTCCTACTCAACAAGAGAGTTGCTTAATTTGATTCAGATTGGAATATTATGATGATAGAAATAAAAATCAGCTACATAAGAAAAAATGTGTGACATGGTATGTTTTTTTTCAAGATACTGAAACATATTGAATTCTGGGCATTAACATTTATTTTTGTTACTATCTGGTTTGGGAGTGATTGATGTTAGTACTAAATTTTATTTAAAAACTGTCCTCCCCCTTTTTTCCTCCTTTCTCTATTATTAAGCTCTATTTATAGAGCTTGTGATTTCTATTGCATTGTATTTCATTTGTTAATTGACTATGTTGATTATTATTTTTATGTCAGTATGTGATTTTGGCGATATGCATAGAAATTTGTGAAATGTGTACTTTGAAAATTATAAATAAATTAAGAAAGGCCAAAGCACAGGAAAGATATTCGCAAAAGGTTCAGCAGGTCTATGTAAATACATGGAGATATTTTGCAGAACAAAATGCCCACGTTGAGTTATATCTGTATAAGGTAAGCAAATACATTTAGTGGAAAAGTATGCAACAAATCTCCTTCTAATCTAAATAAATGCTTATTTTAGTGATGGATTAACTGTAGGAGCTGCTATTTACAGTCAGTAACCTTGGCTATATCATAAGAAGCACAGCTGTGTACATTCTGTTTCAGTGCAAGCTGAGTGGGAGCCAATATCATTACTTTAATGGAAACATCATCAACACAAACAACCTGCCTCTATAGAGAGTACTTGTATTTAATATCCTCTGTTTGCCAAATTATGTAGCCCTATGCTCTCCTTGAAGCAAATAAATACATTGCAGACAGAGCTGGTTTAGTCACTGTATATAATAGACAGATATAACCTAGTTTGAGTTGAGTAAGAGTTTTTCTCTCTTTACTCTTTTTTGTTTCTGATGTAATGTTACACAAAATATTCAAGATTCAAGATTCCTTTATTTATCAATACAGACCATATACAGTTATACAGTGTATCGAAATCACGTTTCACCTTGGCTCTCCCATGGTGCATTTACAGAAAAAGAAAAAGCAGTTAAGGATAGACATAAAGTGACAGATGCTGGGGCCAGTTTCCATGCTTTTTTGTTACTTTGTTACTTACAAAATATGTAGTTTCTGCTGCTTAGTGGCACCAAAAACAAAAGAGAAACATTCATTTGCCAACATTTGCTTGTTATGATATTATTGATAAACAGAATGGTGTAATTTGCTGGAATAATATATAGATATATATGTTTTTCTTTAAACCATGAAAATACTACACAAATTTTCCTAATATATAGTCATCCTTAACTTGCCAGAGAGGTGTTAGAGCTCCCTCTAACCACATATTTTTACCTTTTTGTCTCCTAAGCAGTGAGACAATCTTCACATCTAGAGGTCATATCTAGGCAGCATGTACCTAATCTAGATAAGCTCTACCCTCAACACTTTATAAGCATCCTTTACCCATTCAACACCTACTCTTAGAATCATTCATCATCTTCCACGCATTGCCTCCCTCTGATCCCATTTCATCAAGTATTATCTACGTTTCAGGGTGATCAGAAAACATGTGGTTATAAACATTCAACACATCCAAGATTTAGTTTAGGATTTGGTCAGTTTATATAATTTTTGCCCAGATTCACATTTATTTGACATGGCCCCAGACTGCAGGCAAGGAATAGCATTCCAATGGAGTTCTCCACTACAACAGGGTGATAGGATGCAAAAGAGCATAATATTTTTGGGGGTAACCCAGCTTCCCCCCTACATTTCCTAACATATGGCACATAAACTAGACACTGGGCTCAATTTTATTTTATTAAAGTTTCCCGGGCTTGTGTAGTGTAATATATTTGCTGCAACATATATGTCCATTGAACTTTAATTTCCCACCGTATGCAAATTAGGCACCATGGACGCAACTTCGGATTTTACTGTACTAGCGTTGTCCCGGCGAATCTACACCTGGCGAAGTGTTGCGCTGTGAGCGAAGCCATCGCTGGTGAATTTTCAGAGGTTAGTGAATTTGCCCCATAATCTACACCACAAGGTTTTTCATGAAATAAATTGAATTATTATGTATATGAGTTGTATAATTTGTTGTCTTAGACTTAGAGCAATGGCACATGTAAGAAGTTGCTGCAATGATAATCGACTCTGGTAATCTCTATGGAATTTATTCTGACCTGTGCTGTTTTTTTGTATAATTACAAAAGTGCATAATATCGTTCCATTTTTTAAGTTCTTTGGAACAGGTAGCTCATGCCAACTGTGCATTGGGACACCTAAGCTCTTAAGCAGCACATATTTATATATTCTCCCTGTTAAATGTTATTATTACTATAATCCTGTTTGTGTTTATACCTTGTAAAGCACTGCATACATTTGTGGTACTAAATGAATGAATAATAAATACATACATACAATGTTATTCATTCCTAAACTGGGAATTTGACCCAGGTTCCTACTATCATTCTCTTTCTACCTTATTGCTAACTCCCCCTTTCTCCCCACATACACAAACTTCTCTCTGTAATTGCTGTAACTCCTCCATGCAACACATGCTTGTATATACTCCTTTCCTGATTTTAGATTTAGACATTCAGCAAAGTTTTTCTGCCTTTGGCTGAAGAAAGAGAAGCCTGTTTAACATTAGGAGTGCAGGAAATAGGTCTGGAGCTGTGACGCATTAACAGCCAAAGCTGAGAGTGTTGGCAGAGTTAACCTCTTGACTTCCAGATGCTGCAATAAAGCTATAAGAATGGTGACCATGTTTTCATGAGGGTTGGAGGTACTTGAGTATGAAGAACTTGGATTCTGATGATTTGGTAGTGTCCAATCCACACTCCTCAGTCCAACTGCCAGCATCTCCATGACAGCTTTCTGCTGATGGTTGGGTGATGTGAGTTGCAGTCTATAAATTTCCACTGGAAACATTTTGTCCTTTTTGTTTGTAAAAAGACTTTCTGTCTATCGCATCATAAAATCAACCTTGACCATGACATTTTCATGATTACTATGATTTTAAGGGGTGGTTCACCTTTAAGTTAGCTTATATCGTGGCCAGATATTGATCGTGAAGACCCGTCGGAAGCCCCCATACACAGGCAGATAAGCTGTCAAATTGATCTAAACGATATGGCCACCTTTAGCTGGGCTTGTGTGTGCACCAACCAGGTAGAATAACCCCTTAGTAATCAGAATGGGCATTCCGTATGCAGCCTGTATTGTTGCTTATTTTAGTTTTTTTAACACAAAGCATGCTGGTTTGCCAAATCAGTTTCTTTTTTTCAGGGCAACCCATGAGTCCATTAAGGGGATACTGTTGCAAAAACAATTTTACAAAAAAATAATCTGAAATATTAAAGATTTAGATTTAAAAGATGTTTACAGCAGCGGCATTCTGAAAACATGTATGAAACTACTATTAGGCGATAAAGAAACTTAGTGGGTTAGAAAGATATACACCGCGCTTGTGAATGACAGGGGTTCAAAAGCTGCACCGTTGATAAAGTGGATCCACAGGTCCACCGGTATATGACAGTAAATGGAGCAGGAAACAGTGTGCTATTAGAATGATTCACTTGAGTACCTAAATACAGAAAAAGAAGAAATCCCTATAGTGTGTTAACCTTAAATTAAGGATAACTTTCGCTACACATTCTACTCACATATAGTGGTCGAGTTTTGCGCAATAAAGTTTCTAGCTGCTTTACAGACGAAACCGAAGATAAAGAAACCTAGTCATCATTATTGGTATCAGCTAATATTTGATATAAACCTGAAACCTAACGGAGCACAGATGGCAACTCTCTTTTGACACAACTGATCAGTCTGCACTCTGTGCTTTAATAAATGTCCAGAGCTGCCAACTGTGCCACTAACAATTTTACTATTTTCCCTTAAAGTTCTTACTGGCTCTTTGTGTCTCTGCCATCTGTCTGCCATCCCATAATAGTTTTGGTCACTGTCCCTTTTGTCTGGGCCTGTCACCTGTCGCTCTTCTTCATTGCCAACATCCGCTGGCACTGTCACACTTGTCATTATGTTCTTGTCTCCTTTCTAAACTCTGTGCTGGACTTGGCAGGAAAAGGGGAATCAACCAGAAGATCTGAGTGATTTTATTGTGTTGGCCTAGTCAGGAAAGGACACTTGTAAAGTACAGGATCCACACTTGTAAAGTAAGTCAATGCTAGAGAACATTTTAGAAACAGAGCTGCCAATTGTCAACCTGGTTTTGTGTTTCCAAATATAAATGTTGAGCTATGACAGAAAGAAAACTCTGGTTCTATAGGTGCACTGAGAGTGTGCACAACTTACCCTTGTTTTATACAAATATATATATATATATATATATACATATATATATATATATATATATATATATATATATATACATATATACATATATATATATATATATATATATATATACATATATATATATATACATATATATATATATATATATATATATATAAAAACAAGGGTAAGTTGTGCCCACCACTAATTTTTAAGAAAAATTAAGCGGGGGTGCAATGAGGTTGTGGCCACAAAATACATATAGACAAATACAAGAGTCCTCTGCACTCAACCCATTATCAATATATTAAGGACATTGAAACATTTTGTGCCTTAAGCTACTAAAAAGTGCCTTCCCCTTTAAACAAAACAGGGATTGTTTGTCCATATATTGCAATAGATTTAAGCTGGCCAACTACGTCAAAGTCATACCCGATATGGCCAGTCCTACGCTTAATTTTCATCTGATTCATTAAGAATTCTATTGCTTCATTATACATTTTACACAGGGACTAGGCTTTACCTGCAACTTACTTGCTGCTTTCAAAGTAAAACTCCCAAACTCGGTTGCCCTTTTATTAGACACCAGTGGGATCATTTGACTATAGCTGGAAGGAGGCAACATGGCAAAAGAATATCAGTACATCAGTACAGCACTCCATACTTCAGAACTACATCCATTACTGCTTTATTGTAAACAGGCTACCTGAGCTGAACTGCTGGCTGAGAATAATGGGAGGTGTAGTTCTGAAACTGCATCAGCACTGGCCCCTCTGCTGTGAGTATACATATGCCCCAGGCTGAAGGCTGCAGATTTAAAATCAGTGGTACAGATCAGACAGCATGATTTTATAGATGGAACATAGATTTCCTCACTTACACAATAACTAGCTAACTTACAGTGCTTGGGGAAATGATTGTCGCTAGCTTACAGTACTCGGGGAAGTGATTTTATAAATACACTCATCAGTGCCAAAACTCTAATCTAAGGAAGCATATGGAAAACACAATGTTAGACTTTGTCATTATACACAGTACAATCATTATGTCCTAGCAGTGTTTCCCAAAGACCTCATTTTAAGGGTTTCTACATTCTGAGGCCACATTCAGGTATCTATGCCTAATTAAGCATAATACATAGCCCAAAGCCCTCCATAGACCACAGGAAGATAAACACAACTGTAGTGCAAATACTGTATTATACATACGTTAAAGACCAATTATTTAAAAAATGTAATGGCAGTTTATGACATTCTTAAAGGGGTTGTTTACCTCAACACCTTTTTTCAGTTTAGTTGTTTTCAGATAGTTGACCAGAAATACAGCCTTTTTTAAGTTACTTTCTGTTTCCTATCTGTGACCATTTTCTAATGTTTCATTTTCCACCGAGCAGTTCCGAGGGGACGGGGGATCATCGTCTCTGTAAACAGTTTAAATTGATACATTTATTTGATACATTTCGTATCTTTGTCCCTGCTGAGCAGAATCCCTGAGTTTCATTAAAAGGAGCTGTTAGAATTGATACAATAGTTGCTAATACTCCACAGATACTGCTAGGACCTGTATAAAATAATGTTGCAACTTGTAACAGCTCAGAATCTGCACCTGGATTACTAAACTGAAACTCACAAGACCCGAGCATTACAATTTTATCTTCAGTTTTGGAACAGCAAAAAATTTCACTGAAAAAAGTTTTTTATTTTTGGTGAACAACTGAATTGAAAAAATAGTTTGAATGTGAGCAACCACTTTAAAGGAGACCTCAACCCCCCTATTAATAAAAACCCATATCCAGAACCCTACATAGCCCCCATCCCTGCCCCCCCCGCATAGGTGATAATACCTATAAGAGCCCCTAATCCTTTACTCACCTATAGGTGCAGAGTAAGTGCAGTGGAGCTACATCCTCCGGCTCTTCTGTATTCTTTGGGTCCTCTTTCTTCCTTTCGGCAATTTCCATCACTTTTGGCACATGCGTAGTTGCTATGAACTGTAAGACTGCTCCAACTGCGCATGCGCCAATACAGCGTTCACTTCCCAAAGAATACAGAAGCCGGAAGATGGTGCCCATGAGCTCCACTGCACTTACTCTCCATGTATAGGTGAGTATAGGATTAGGGGCATAGTTATCACCTATGCGAGGAAGGGGGAGCAGAGAGGGTGACTATGTAGGGTACTGGGTTGGGGTTTATTTTAGTGAGTGGGTTGAGTTCTCCTTTAAATCAGGTTCAAGCAGAAAGGAATATGCATAACAGATACTATGCATTGTCTTCCCTGCCATAATCAGATTTTGCCCTTCTGAGCACATCTACTGTATGTTGAAGTGCAAGGATTCAGAACTGGCAGTTTGGTCCAGTAAATAAGAATGGATAAATGCAGTTATGTCTGTGTATGAGACCATATATTTCCACAGTCCTGGTCTTACAACCTTTTACCTTCTTACTCCTGTAACAGAATCTTTTCAAGCTAGAAATGAAAGATCGCATGACCAATGTTCATAACTGCAAAAATAATTATTTGGGTCCAAGTAGTGAATTGTGAGTTTTCATATAATTCTCTCCATGCATCACATCTGTTTGTGTTCATTGGCTTCTAAACCTTTGTGTTCACAATCCAAGTATCCAAACCCACCTCACAGTCTATGGGGCAAATTCACTGAAGGGTGAATCTTCACCAGCGACCGCTTCACCGCACTTTACGCCACTTCGCCAGGAGCGAATTCACTACCACTATGCTAATCCACTATAATGTGAAGTAGAGTCTCATCAGTCGAACGCTGGTGAATTTTTGCTAGCGTTCATTTCTGCCTAGTGAAACTTCACTAGCACTCTTACGCTTAGGCCATATGGACGTTTTTATTAGTAATGTTGGTGCAAATGCTTGAAGTGGCCACTTTTTAATACAGATGTCCAAGGAAGCAAAATAAAGACAGAAGAGATCCTCTAATGCCCTACATATGAGCCCATCCTACAACAAATGTGCCATGCCCCCCAAATGTCTTGGAAAAAAATATTAACACAAAAATCTTTAATAGTTCAGCAATCCAGCTTTAAAAAAAGAAAAGTCAGCGTTTTTTTACAACTTTAATGCATTTCCGGCATACAGGATATGATGTCATTGACATAAGATTGAGGAACATGTAGGTTCGTTTTCTTAGTTCGTCTGATCTAAGGTGGCGACGTAAACTCTGGCGAAAAAGGTAATGTTCAGTAAAAATGTGTGAATTTTTGCCAGAGTGAACGAACACTAGCGGCAGTCTTGTTCACTAACGAATTGTTCTCTACGCCTGTTAATAAATTGGCGATGTCCCTGTGGAAAAGATCTCTGGCGAATTGTCACTAGCGTCGGGCCACTTTGCCCTTTAATGAATCTGCCCCTATGAGTGCTTTCTACATAAGTTCAAATGTTGTGGTGCTGATTCTGAAGCACCAGGAGCAGGACATTTTGTTTTTAGTACATCACTTCTTTTTGTGTAATTTCACAGATCGGCATTTTTTACACCATAGTTTGCTTATAGTACTGGAATAAAGTTGGGGTGTGGTAGAACTCAAAGTAAAGCAGTACTTACCAGAAGTTGCACATAACTGGTCCTTAGCAAAACTGTTTTATGTTTGTTTCTCAGGAAACAGACGTTTTGCTGTTGTTTCACTTTGCCCTGTTGGTGAAACATAAAATCTTTTTGGCCACTTATCTTTAGCAGACAGTCACTGTGGGAGACAGCTGTCCGCTTGCATTAGTTATTCTGTGCACAAAGCCCACATTCATTTATATGTATATTTACGTGAGTCATAAAACTGGTTTCTCTAACAAGTGAATTTTAAATCCTTCCAGAACAAAAAATAGTTTCTCAGCTTTAAGAAAGAACTGTATGTGTCTCTGGCAAAGCAGGAAAAAGAAGAAAAGCATACGGTAAATAAATATTTTAAAATCGCTCCCTTTCTTCACACCTTTTCTGTCCCTCAGTGTCTATCTCCTGTTCCAGTTCACTGAACATTCAGACGTTCCCCTGTTTTATGCATATTGTTATCTCTCCTCTTTAGTCATTCTGCTCACTTTGCTTTTCATTTGTATTCATAACACATATACTCTTCCCTTCCCTGCTCTTGCACTTAGTTCTGCCTTGTTTTCTTGCCATGCTTTCTGTCCTGTACTGTTGCTCATGCCTATCTGTCACTTTGCTTTGCTCTATTTCAGTTATCCCTCCGGTCTATCCTTCTGTACTCCCTTCCTGCTCTCCCTGACTTCTGCCTAGGAGAAGCTCTCTAATCTGAGCAGAATTCTGAGCCCACGGAGGATCGAATAGAGAAAGAAGGGAGACTGAACCTGGAAAAGGGGATAGATAAACAACAGAAAAGATGTGAAGAAAATATTACCATATGAAAGTTTTAACCATAAGTGGTTTTCAAAAAACTAAGTGGTATTGGAGGGCACCATGTTTAGCTACATCAGTTTATTTCCCAAGTTGCAATGCAGTGATTGGAGACTAGGATCAAGTGCACTGGGCCATGATCAGAGGTCGGCATCCAGTTCCAGTATTTTGCACCTTACCCCAATGGAGTTTGCAGATGTCAACCAGGGGTTCAAAATTGTTGGCATTCAAAATGGATTATAAAGAAGCACCCTCTCTCTCTGTAGGCAGGGTGAGCACAAGGTCACACAAATGGTCTCTTAACTCTAGCTTGCATGTCATTTAGAAGCCAAGAATGCCATGACATACAGGGCACTAAGGAGCCATGTTGTGCCAGTTGCTTATGAAAGTCTCCTTTGTGCGTATGAGTGGGCTCTGCTCATTGTGATTTTTAATCCAATGTGGAAAGCAAAAAAAATAAAAAATTTACGCCTGAAGAGAAAGCTACACTAAGGGCTGCAAATTTGTGGTACCTAGTAACCAGGGCTGGAACTAGGGGTAGGCAGAAGAGGCACATACCAAGGACCTGTGGGGATTTGCCTTGGGCACCTTTACCTTATGGCCTGGCTCTGCTTAGTACTCCCCCAGCTGCACATTGTCCTAGTGTATTATAATGTCTGATGAACAAACCATTCTTGCTTCTTGTTTTGTGGTACTCAAGGTGGCAAATTCACTAAGATTCGTAGTTGCGCCAGCGTCCGCTTCGCCGCACTTCGCCAGGCGTATTTTCGCCAGCGCTACGCAAATTCATTAAAATCCGAAGTTGCGCTCAGGGGAAACGTAAGGTTGCGAAGTTGCGCTAGCGTTAATTCCCCAAGCAAAGCAAAGTTACGCTAGCGATGGTTAATTTGCATACAGCGCCAAATTGAAGTTACATTACTACACAAGCCTGGGAAACCTTCAAAACATCAAATAAAATTTTTATTGAACCCTACACATGTGCCCACTGTATAGTTAAGGTGCCACGAGTTAGGAAATGTAGGGGGGAAGGAGGGGAGCCCAAAAATTTTTTCGATCTTTTTCAACCATAAAAAAGAAAAAACGCCAGCGTTTTTTGGGACTTAGAAAAAATGTTAATTTTATTTGAAGAAATCCCTATCTACTCTATTGCACTTCGCCTGGTGTGAGGTGGTGAAGGAAGTCTGGCGTAAAAGGAAGCGTTTAGAAAAATTTGCGCGTCAGTGAATTTGCGTAGTTACGTCCGTTGCGCAAATTTGCCAGGCGTAAGGGTGCGAAGTAACACTAGCGAATTTACGCCAGCGTCCATTAGTGAATTGGAGAATTAACGAAAATGCTTTACGCTAGCGAATTAACGCTAGCGTTAGGTGTTTCATCCTTTAGTGAATTTGCCCCTATATGTTCTGTGTGCCCTCAATCACTTTTCTTTTAGCTGCTCTCTTGAGTCACATTTTCTGTCAGCCTCTGCATTATATATTACACGCTGTCAGCCTTTGCTGACCATCAGAGTGAGTGACCCTCTATTCTGTTTATCCATGTCCACTTCTGCACAGAAGTACTGGACATTCCATGCTGTCCTTTGTTATTTTTAGGATCTCTCCCTGCCTGGTGATTAAAAGGTTACTTTGCTGACAGGATGTGGATAATCTGGGGAGGAAGGATCAGCGTGGGAGGAGAAGGCGTTAACCCTCTAAGTTATTTTTGTGTTGACTTGTTTTATATGTATTCCCAGTCCTTTTAAACTGCTGCATTTAGAAAAGAACAATACATACAACTGCATTGAGCACATGATCATCATCATCATGTATTTATAGAGTGCCAACAAGTTACGCAGTGCTCTACATGATGCTACTATTACTCTTTAAGCAGAAAACTTTGTACTATACTCTGCTATTATTTTATAATATTTGTATACAATCCCAATCACATTCACTAAGATCCAATTCAATCAGGATATCATTAATTTGCCAGTATGTTTTTGAAGTGTGGGTCTGAAATCTCATGCTGACCCCTGGAGAACATACAATCTTCTTGTAAATATATTTCTGACCCTGGCACTGCAAGACAGCAACACTATCCACAGTGCGGCCTGAATTCACAGTTATTACATGAAGAAACTCATATTACCTGAACTCCACATCTGGTATATGATACAGATATGCGGGTCTAATCAGCTTTACCCACATCACAGGCTAAATTCACAGTTTTATCTGCAAGGTCCTGCTATCCAATTTGACCTGCAATAGTTGTATCCCCCTGTCTGACCTGTAACCCACTACCCACCATGAAACCATAATAAAGCAGAAGTCATCTAAGAGCAGTAAGAGTCATGGAGCATGATGGGGAAGATGAATTTGTGACTTGTAGACCCACACACCTTCCTGCAACCCATTCTGTACTTGTCTTCTTTCAAGCGACTTTTTTTCGGCTGAAGGACTGTAATCTAATGTGTAGTAGTCAGAGTTATTTAAACCACATGTTTTGGGAAAACTATTGAACACAAAACTGATGCATTAAAACATTCACAGTGCTACTCTGTGGACCTGCATCTGGGGGGTGTACTTTTTTAACAAATCCCTATGTTGTTTAGGGATATACTGCAGTAGCCAAAAATCGATGTACATCAAGTTGCTGCTTGTCTGTTCTTCTCTTTGGCAGTGTGTGGCAACCCCATTCTTTAAAGGTTCCTCAGACCATTGGGGCAGTGCTATGAAGCAGTTCTAGCCCAAGTACCATCTCCATACTAGTATGTTTTTTAAATGAAAAAAATACATATTTATAGCTATGAATTACATTCATTATATTGTATAAATATTATTCTCATGTACTTGGTTTGCTATGGCTACGAATGCCACAGGCTGGTTGAGAGGCTTGTGCACAGCCTTTATTTGAGAAAAGGTTAGAAGTGGTATAATATATTGCACAACAGGATTTGTGCCCATAGCAGTTGGACCATTTGATGCAACAGTCCACTATCTATATCCATTATCCATATTGATTTGTGTATTTATATATATATATACACTATCTAGAAACTGCAGAGTCCCTAGTTAGACAATCGGATATAATGCTCGTTCTCCTCTCAGACTGAAGTCCCAGACTAAAGTCTGGGGGGGCCCACACTTTTTCACTGAACTATGCATGGTTACCAAATACCAATAATAAATTGGTAGTTACTGTATGAAAAGAGGATGACAGCATAATCACAGATCATAACAACCCCATCTTTCATATTTTCCCAATAACTCAAAATGCTTCCAGAGAAGTGTCTTTGAGTGATTTCCCTCTCTGCTTAGTAGGCTCTGTCTAATTACATGCTACTACTCAGCCTATTCTTGAAAATTCCACCAAGTGAGGAAGATCTAAAAGTCACACTATACATTGTTGTGAGTGACATTTCTTCCAACTGGTGTTGAACTTTTTGAGCAAAAATGCTTCTAAATGTGTTAAAAACCTTAATTTAGAACTGTGATGGCGAACTGTCCCTTTAGGTTGTTGTGGTTCCTGCCAAAACCTACTGTACCTCTGTTTCTTAGAGTGTGACATTAGTTTTAAATGGTCAAATGTGAGTTTTCTTCTACTGAATCATCTTGGATAGATAGATATATGATAGATGGATAAATTACATTATCATGTTCTGGTTTTAAAAGGTTAACCAAAAGAATCAGCAACCTTCATTAATCTCAATATTGGACTAGTGCCTTAGGGTTGGAGAAAGGCTTAAGAGAACATTTTCGTGGGATCAAAGTTTGTTTGTCAGTAAGATTCAGAGGACTCCTCTGTTAACTCAGACTTAAGATACAGTAATTATCCACTAATGAGAAACAATTTGTATCTAAAGAACACACATCTGCATTAAATATATATACTAACTAAAATACGCAAATGCAGAAAAAAACAAATGAGCTTTATCGTTGTAAAAGTTCTGGAAAACCCTATTGCATTAACATTTCAAAAAAACAAAGGCCTTCCTGTCTACCGAAAGGGCAACTAATTGCCCAGTGTTATTATTCCAGAAGCAATATTTTTTACTGTGGCAATTTAGTTCATTGGGGCTGTACTTACTGCCTTACTTTAAAGGGATACTGTCATCGGAAAACATGTTTTTTTTCAAAATGCATCAGTTAATAGTGCTACTCCAGCAGAATTCTGCACTGAAATCCATTTCTCAAAAGAGCAAACAGATTTTTTTATATTCAATTTTGAAATCGGACATGGGGCTAGACATTTTGTCAATTTCCCAGCTGCCCCCAGTCATGTGACTTATGCCTGCACTTTAGGAGAGAAATGCTTTCTGGCAGGCTGCTGTTTTTCCTTCTCAATGTAACTGAATATGTCTCAGTGGGACATGGGTTTTTACTATTAAGTGTTGTTCTTAGATCTACCAGGCAGCTGTTATCTTGTGTTAGGGAACTGTTATCTGGTTACCTTCCCCTTGTTCTTTTGTTTGGCTTATGGGGGGAAAAGGGAGGGGGTGATATCACTCTAAATTGCAGTACAGCAGTAAAGAGTGATTGAAGTTTATCAGAGCACAAGTCACATGACTTGGGGCAGCAGTGAAATTGACAATATATCTAGCCCCATGTCAGATTTCGAAATTGAATATAAAAAAATCTGTTTGCTCTTTTGAGAAATGGATTTCAGTGCAGAATTCTGCTGGAGCAGCACTATTAACTAATTCATTTTGAAAAAAAAAAAATGTTTTCCCATGACAGTATCCCTTTAAGTTTTAGTTGTACTTCAATTCTTATTCATCATACATTGATGTTAATGTAACACTGGGCTAATTCCTCTTGGTAATAAATACACTTTGTAGTCAAATACAGTGACAATTTTGATTCTCAATGGAGCGGTTGCCAAAGTTGACATTAGCTTTTAAACCAATGTTATCTGTGGCAGAACAATTTTAAAGATGACACAGGCAAGAATGTTATGAACATTTTAATGTTACAGAATTATCTTCATTATGTAATTAAGCCAATGGTTTCCTGTAAAAGTTACAGTAGTTTAGTGTTGCTTTAAGTGATATCTTAATGTTTTGCATTCTAACAGGATCAGTTAGCTACATAATCAAAAACATTTAATGTAGGAATTAAAACCATTATAATGTGTGAATTATAACCATTATGACCATAGATTTGGCTAAGGATGTGTATTCCAGAGAGCTGTTCTGCATATTAACATAAAGGCATACTTTTTGCATTGTAATTTTACTAAAATTCTCTGTATCTGACCTTTAAATAGCTAATATTTCTTTGTGGTAAAACAGAATTGAATATTTGCACCACTATAAATATATGATGTCACTTTGATTTCTTGAGTTGCAATAGGAGCCATTTGTGCAGAAATCAATTTCACGCCTGCATATTCTTGTTAACTGTAATCAGTTTACTTTGTGAAGTGAATGTTGCCAGTCTATGGTAATTTCAGGAAAATCAGTCTAATTGGCTGTGGACAGCAAAACGTTTAGATAATTCACGCTTTGCATGAACGTATAATTTATCTTCCATTCTATATTCCAAAGCTGATGTCTGATTGCTAAGAGAAAAATGTAGCATTATTGCATTGGTGCCATGTGTTGACATGATATGTTTAACGCCCCATAGGATTAGACTTGCATTAACAATAAATTTGGCTGATGCACAACGGGGAAGGCTAGGCTGCTGCACACCTTAACGCACCATTGGTAAAATAATGCTTGTTGTAGCATTACCACCTCATCATGCAAAATGTTAACCACTTATTCACTCAATGGATATATGCTTGGTTATGCTTCATTGGTTTATTATTTCTATAGAATACCTTTTACATCTTATTAGTATGAATCCTATGTATTATTTAACGCAGGGTTTATGCTGTCTTTCTTTTGGAAACAAAAATAATATATATATATATATATATATATATATATATATATATATATATATATATATATATATACATATATATATATTCTCCTAAAAGCCTGAACAAATATTGTTTGAAGGGAGGTGATTAAGGTAACTGGTGGTTTGCTGTAAAAGGAAGTAACATTTTATTTAGATTGGAAGCTTTATTAAGCAGGGCCCTCTTTGTTTTCTCTATTGCTCAGTATGTGTATGAAATTTCTATGCTAGACTTTTACACTCTTATTGTACTGTGCTTCAGAATATGTTGGTCCCTTATCAATACATGTAAATAATATTAATGAAAAGTTATTTGCATTGTTGCTGTGATGGCAAGGTCTTAGATTATTATTATTGTTATTATTATGGTCCAAAATCTAAAAGATCTTATGCACTCAACTTTATACTGTGTGCAACTGCTCTGCAGGTTTGCAGATTTTTCTTGGGTAATAGATCCCAAATCTGAACATTTAAATTAGAATACAAAATACTGTAATTGCGATGTTGGTCCCCTTTATTTTTGCTTGCAAACTTGTCAAAAAAAGTTGTAATAATAAATACAGTACATACAGAAAGGAGAATAGTAAGAAGAACAATGTACAATAAGCGAAGAATAAGGAGAACATAAGAGTATTTAGTGGACCATAATTTTTCAGGCATTCCAGGCTTCCACCTACCCAAGTTTAAAACAGTTCAGGTGTATTCCTTCCAAAACTTCTGACAGAGTAAGGAACACAAATGATGTAATGCACTAGAGCTTTCAATCCTCCGCTGTAATTTTCTTCACACTGTTACAAGATAAAAAAGGGAAGAGTGTCCCAACAGAAAGAGCTGTGAAGGGATTAATAAATATTGGTAAAACAAATTAACCTCTAGACATTTAGGGGCCTGAAAAAATATTTGCTGTGGGGCTCAGTAATATCTAGTTATGCCACTGGATAAGAGATTTTTGCTAAAGCCTGAATAGAAGAAGCTACTGTAGCTGTCTCCATAGCTCTAAATACCCCCTTCCATGTAATTTATTTTTACCTATTTATTGTGAGTGCCAGATGTTTTTCAAGACGTGACATAAACCTCATTAGAAATGCATGTCATTTCAAGTCTAGTATGTACATAACAATAAAAGGGACATCTGGTGTAAGTATTCATTCTATTTTAGGTGTGTTATGCAGATCTCTATCTTAGATCTATTATCCAGATCTCTTACTTTTTTTTTTTATCCGTAGCCACACTCAAATGTAAAAAGTGTTGCCACAAAAACCATGAAGACATTTCCCAGTAGGGGAAATGGGGCTGAAAAATTAGGGATTGACTATTTTGTTCAAATGCAAATGAATAATAAGTAATAAGCCAACATGGTGTCAATGCAGTCATTTTAGAGCTTTTCAAATACATCTCCCAGAATATATGAATGTCCACAGACAAGGAGATGCTGTAAGTTGTAGCTTATCAACAGCTAGAGGTCTTAAAGTTGGATAATGTGGGTTCCATAGAGAGGATTTTAGCACCAGCACACTGCCACTGAAAGCAATCCTTAAGTTAAGCCTGATTTACTTAAATGTAACGTGTTTGGCCAAATCAGGCTGATCTGATCATTTGACCAAAGGGCCAACAATTGGAACATAATAAATTGATTCAACATTGATTGATTTTAACAAAACATCCACTCTGTGCAGATAGCAACAACCCAGGAGGTGCAAGTGCAATAGCACTAGGGGTCATCCCTTAGTGCAAATTTAAAAACACTTGCTGTTGACTATGACAATCATCTGTGTCTATCACAAGAGTGAGTTTGCATTGCATTGGTATGAGAGGATTAAAATTAGGAAATGCTTGCCCTGCAGAATCGGGCTACCCCTGACCTTGTGCATGTAGTAGGGAGATATCTTATGAACCAGGGTGCATTTGACTTAAAACTTGACACAAGGACTGAGTTAGTGAGATGGGCAGTTTTGTGCTGTGTTTGATGTGGATCCACCGCTCCCCAGATCATTTTAAAACAAGTGAGGAAAAAGCAGTCTACTGTGAATGGGAGTGACTAAGTAAGCATTGGAGTTAACAGGGCAGTTGGCAAGTTCATTCTCTTCTGTGGTGGATCACTGCCCATTCAGAACTAGAGTACCTTTGCTCAGGCTCATATAGGCATGATATGGTACACCTTTTCCTCAATGACTTAGATATGTTTAATGCAAACTATAGGGCGGCATTGAAAAGGAGTGAACAAGGAGCATTTAGCCAAAACAATATTTATCAGCAGACGTATTATAATGAAAAAACAACAAAACCCCTGTGGTTAAAACATAAATAAAAAAAAAGTTCTAAATTACACAGTGTATTAGCTACCCCCCTCCAAATAAAAATAATTAAATAATTATGTAGTCACTAGGATAATTTATTTTAATTAAGATAATTGATGAGTGAAATAACATTTTAGGGGCACATAGCCCAATACCCTTGGTGTCACTGAAAGCAATCCAGGCAATCACATATTTATAAAATTATGTAAGCATGTATATACAGGTATGGGATCCGTTATCCGGAAACCCATTATCCATAAAGTTCCGAATTACGGGGTGGCTGTCTCCCATAGAATCCATTATGATGAAATAATATTAAATTTAAAAAGTGATTTCCTTTTTCTCTGTAATAATAAAACAGTACCTTGTGCTTGATCCAAACTAAGATATAATTACATCTTATTGGAAGCAAAACCAGCCTATTGGGTTTATTTAATGTTTAAATGATTTTTCGTAGATTTAAGACACAGAGATCTAAATTACGGAAAGATCCCTTATCCGGAAAACCCCAGGTCCCGAGCATTCAGGATAATGGGTCCCATACCTGTACAACAAATATGAGGTACAATCTACATTTTTAATTGAGGGGACAGCTTGTGTGCATGGTATATATACACACAGCTGCATGTGATATCAAGCATCCCTCATTGGAACTAATCCTTATGTTTAGTGCCCCTGACAAATTGATGTTCTTAAATGACAACTGTAGTAGTAATATATCTGTCTGCTGCACAACTGCAAGTAATGGTATATATTCGTAGGGGGCAGTTAATAAAAGGAATTATCAAGAACAATCACCCACTAACTGAAACTGATTGATTATTCCATGAGGGGATGGTAAATAGCTACTATGGATACTTAAGGTTCAAGCACATGGGCAGATTCGGGGAGATTTAGTCACCTGGCGACTAATCGCCTCTTTTGCGGGGAGACAATCTCCCCAAACTGCCTTCCCCCTGCCTGCCGCCTGCTATAATGACAAAATGCTAGCGCCAATGCACTTGCGGCGCTTCGTTTTCCAAAGTCGCCCAAAGTTGCCTCACGAGGAAACTTCAGGCGACTTTGGAATACAAAGTGCCGCAAGTGATTTTCATATTAGCCGGTCGGAGGGCAGGGGGAAGCCAGTTCAGGGACATTGTAGCCCCGAAGTAGAGGCATTTTGTCGCTGGGGCAATTAATCTCTCCGAATCTGCTTGTGTGGACTGACCCTTATTGTACAGACGTGTTATACTAAGGCTGTTGGGGGAATTAGTTTGGGGATGTTTGTGTGGTGCTGTTGATGGGAAAAGGTAAATGAGAGGAAGAGGCGGCTGTGCGGTTTGGAAAGCCCGGTTAACTCCCGGTTAGCTGGCTTGTACCAGTTCAGTTCCTGTAAGCAGCCAGGAGTTTATGGCTGAATTACATCTGGAGAGGAGGAGGAGGGGGGATAGAGGCGGGGGGGGGGAAGGCTGTGCTTTCATTACTCTCACAATCCCGCTCAGAGCACTGGGGACACACACTGCTTGTTACACATTCCTGTTGGAAAAGTCCATGGCTAAAGCATTGCCCTGCAGACTCTGCCACACAAACAGAGAGCCTGCCATGAAAAGAGGTATGATTTGAACAGAGGGAAATTAAAAGGGAAACGACAGTGGTAGTAGCCACACCGGGATCCGCTGCTCTTCCCGTTCACTGGGTGAGTACTTTAGTTTTATAAACCCATTGTTATAATGTTATCATTAAAAACATGAAATGTAGGGGAAACCTTTATTCCAACAGTTTTTTTTTCACTATTTGTTCAGGGTTTACAGTGCATTTTTATAACACTACTTTGTCTAGTTGACACTAGTTCTGTGCATGAAATGGGATCACCTGGAACCAACATTACATATAGCAAATATGGAGACCGAATCTGCCATTTATATGACAACTGGAGGATGAATAAGGAAAAGAAGTATTCTGAATGTATAATGTGAAGGAGGGCTACTGACATTCATTAATGATAAAGTTATGCACATGTATCACGTCCCAGCATCCAACTTGGAACCATTCTAGTGCAACCCAAAGACTATGAATGGTGTGCAGTTTCTTAATGGTGATAATATGTAACCTGACACATGTAGTATAATGAAACCTATGTGCAGCTACTACTCGCCAAGTACATTGGGCTCCTTTACACTGACTTATATTCAGGAACTTTACAACCCAATGATAGGTTTCATTTTTATCAAGCTGGCAGATCACACCGTCAGGATCATGGTAGTTCAACCAAATATCCCCTGAGCAAATGTAGGAATATTTTAGTAGATCTGGAGCTGCAATAGAGATGCAGCAATTCATTGGCTAGGGAATTATCTTAAATGATTAATATATAAAGTAGTTTGTGTGTTTGTAAAGTGTATATTATATTATCAATTTTTTTTTATATATATATATATATATATATATATATATATATATATATATATATACACATATATAAATACATTTAATATATATATATATATTACATAGTAAGTAAGCTTGAAAAAAAGACACCCGTCTGTGTGTGAGGCTATAGGAGTTGTTTTTGCCCCCTCTCAGTCATTGTAGTGTTATGGTTTTTCCAGCTCATGGTTTGTGACAGATAGCAGCTGTACTATGCCAGGAAAGGAAAAGGGTGACACCCAGCTGTCAGGGCATACATCCCAGCATACATCCACCCAGGATTTCCAAACGGCTGCAGGGGGTGCAAAGACCCCATTGTCACACAAGGAAGCACTTCACACTCATTTCATCTGCTGATCAACACATAGTTTTGAAGTGGTTGCTCCCTCGGGAGGTCAAACATCAAAGGTCCATAATGCTTGTATGAGATGTGTAAGGGGTGTTGCATGTAATCCAACACAAGTCAATCAGTTGGAAATCCCTGCCATGTATCATTATGATTTTTCTTTTAAATGTGGCTATATTGTCTTCACAGTATAGTACACTATAGCTTTGTAGCATTCCTCCAGTTGAAACCCACCAGATTGGGTAAGATAGGACAGTTTGTTATTTGGTGCACTATTTGGTGGTGTGCTGCAGTTTTCTTTCTTGCATATGCCTTGTGGTCTCACTTACCATACACCTGGCTAACTGGAACCTTAGAAGGGCATAAGTGTGCCTTAAACAATCCAGGCACAGCTGGAAGGATAGTTTCATGGGGTGCACTTTTTACACTATCTTGAGAGTGCTGCATGCATCAAAGTGCACTGAGTTTCTAAAGGCACATGGTGAAAGGACTCTGTTATTAAAGCCAGTGTACAACCAGGCCAGTTGTGCTGCAGTATCATGCAATACAGTACTTTATTGTATGTGGCCATATGGAGCACAGCCATACACATGCTTCTTCCAAAGATTTTAGAAACAACTGTGGAACAAGTAACTGCCATTTTCTGCACTGCATTACAGCTGTAAAAGAGGCCTGCTATCAATAGAGATACAAGGCTTTCTAAAGTCTATTGCTAGGCTGGCCAACAATGCACAATCATCTCTAGTGTAAGCATACTAAATCAACTGAAAATTCCAGGAAACAACTAATAATTGCATACCTCACAACTGTCCCGTTTTTAGCAGGATAGTCCCGATTTTGACAGCTCAGCCCGCAGTCCTGGGTTTGTTACTGAAATATCCCAACTTTCTATTTGATCTCCTGCACTGAACAGACAGAAAAAGATATACATTTTCTAACTTAATCAACTTTTGCCAGAGGGCCCATAATAGATACTTAGATACTTTTGTAACAGTTAAGTTAAGAAAGTCTCTTGGGAGAACTTCAACTCACAGCTTAAAGGGAAATTCACCTTAATTTGCAAAACTGTAATAACACATAAAAACCATACCTCCCAACATTTTGGAAGTAAAAAGAGGGACAAAATTTTTTTTCCCACACGTAGCGCAGCAATTCTTTGACCACACCCCTTTCGGTGGCCACACCCCCTAATTACCATGTTCGGTTTACAAAATTTGCCAGGTTATGAAAGTTTGAAAATATTTCTCCTTATCTAAACCGTGTTTTTGTGTCTCAAAATTGTTACAAAGTATCTTATTTGCACCTGTTAGCTGTTCTGGGCTCTCTGCTAAAAGCCAATTAAGTGAGAAACTTTGTTTCTTTTTCTGGCTGTTCAGTGCAGAGAAAAGAGGGACTTTCCAGAACAAATGAGGGACTGCGGGTTGAGCTGTCAAAAGAGGGACTGTCCCTCCAAAAAAGGGACAGTTGGGAGGTATGTAAAAACCACGTGTTCAAACTTTCATAACCTGCCACATTTTGTGTAATGAACATGGTAATTAGGGAGTGTGGTCACAAAAATGGGCATGGTCAAACCTTTTTTTCCCTCTTTCTGTTTCCAAAATGTTGGGAGGTATGTAATTGCAAAAATTGCAAAGTGATTACATAAAATACAGTCAGCACTTGTTTTTCTGATATTTTAGATGGTCTAGTAACCTTACTGTAGAGTACCTGACAAAAACACGTCACTTAATATCACGTGCTGTTTTCAGAAAGACTATTATAGTTTATATAAACAAGCTGCTGTGCTGTGGGAGCAGCCATTCAAGCATAAGATACACAATAGATCTCAGATAATTTCAAAAGAATCCCTTATTATACTACAGAGCGTATCTGTTATCTGCTGGGTATCCTGTGACTTTTCACAGAAAACCTATCTACAATCTTTTTAATAAGATGCTGCTAGGGTTCTGTGTAACTATAGTACATGTGGCTTGTGTGGTTTGCAATTGTTGTGGAGAGCTAATGAGTTGAGGCATGCATATTCTTGTGCTGTCTTAATAGAGAGACACTCCTAAGAAAGATTAGGAAACTAGATTTGTAAAATAAGCATAATTATTTCAAATGAATAATGTCATAGTTCCCTGGAGCAAAACAAAATTGAATGAGTGCATAAGTGAGCATTTGCAAACTTGGCAAGGTTTGTGCACCAGACTCTCAAAACTAAAATAATTCCACCTTATTGGAATGTCACCCTTGATCTCTTCAATATCCATAGTAAATCTGAGCGTGTGCTAAGTCTTGTGGGATGTTTATATAACCAGCAAGAAAGCTAAGCTTGGAGATATGACAGAAGTACTTAAAAACAAAAAAGATGTCCAGGACAAATGATATAGAGAGGGTTAGCAAGTGAAAGACTGGGGGAGGGAAAGAAGAGGTAGGAAAACACAGGAAAAGAGGAGTGCCAAAATAAGCTTTAAAGCAGGAAGGTTGAGCTTTAGCCAAAACGAGGACCTATTATATATTTACATCAACGTGTAAGAGTTGATTTATCAAGAGTCAAGAGTTCGCTGAAGCTCAGTATTAAGAAAGAAATAGTTTCATCTATAGGTTGAGATTTCTCTCATTTGTTCTCATGTTTTCTTGTATGTGTTTTCTTATCAAAACATTTTATAAGCTCAGACATCCCAAGATCAATTCAAGGCAATAGGCACCATATATAGTCAAAATATGTGGACAAGACACCCCTTGTAATCATTGAATTTGACTGTTTAAGCCAAAATCATCATTGCTGACACAGTTGCCACAACGTCATAAAATTATGTTTTAGACCATTCTGTGCTTCCCACTTTTGTGCAACAGGGAAGGCTTCTTCCTGTTATTCCAGTCAATGAGCAAGGCCTGATCCCCAAAATCAGTACCCAACCATTCATTTATGAAAGCAATCAAATCCCACCAACAATATGACAACATCTAGTGGAAAGCCCTCCTAGAAGAGTAGAGGGGAAAGGCTGCAGCAAAAATATGGACAAGTGGGTGGTCACATACATTTGGATATGTTGTGTATATAGAATAAAGGTGCTACACTATCATATACAATTATTTACTTCCCTACTTTTTTTTCAATCCAATACCTTGACTTCCTATACAAAAATAAATAATAGGTAATAATGATAGGTTTTATTTTTAATCCTTTCTTTTTTTTCAAAAACTTGCTTGGGAAAAAAAGGTTTGGTAGGAAGCTGAGGTATTGGAATGAAGAAACCACACAAGACATTATGAACTCTTACATGGTTTTAGTAGCCAAATGATCAAGCCTGAAGGCTTGAGCATTCTTAAATCTGCTCCTAAATGCCAAAAGAGACAAGAGAGTGGAGGTCCCTGTCTTGTAGAGCTTACGGTCCAATTGACAATACTGTATATTCTTTTTGGAACATGGAATGCTGTGATGGTGCAAGAGATACAGAAGAAGTGTTTGGTGCAAGAGATACAAAATTGGTGTTTGGTGCAATCTCCAGTTTTCCAGAAGGGAATAGAGAACTAGAAATAGAGGCTGGATTGGGCTACTTGAGGTTCCATTGATTACCTGGTGGCCAGTCTGAACTTCCATCTAGAAAAGTACCTAAATAGCTTTATTTTTCTAATGGCTTTATTATGAAAGGGGTTGCATTTATGACAATGATTTATTTGTGGGTTCCCCAAGGAAGCATTTTGCATTATTTTCTTGGGGTGTAATGACACCTTTGCAACAATGTTTTGCAAAATTGTACAAATTCCAGTTTACTGACCTGTTGAGTTATTCAGATTTCCTGAAAATATGTGCCGCCAGTTGATGGCCCCTGAAGATTTCTGTACATGCGTCACTGGTCACTGACAGTTTACAATACCAGACTGTATCCTCGGACAGATATCAGACATGTCTAATGTAATTGCAACTCCTATAAAGGCTTCAGGGAAGTATGTGTACCGCACAGATGTGTTTGTTTATGGGAGTGTCTTTGACTTGATTTCCTGGATCTGGAAGGAAGTTACATGGAGGATGTATTTTCAAACATGTATGCAGGTCTGGTAGGGATGTGGGACAGTAACAAAAATACATTTTAGATATAACTTTACCCAGGGGAGAACAGAACCACTCCTAACCAACAAACCATCTGCCTGCTGGCAGTCACTTGTATTATATAGTCATGTTGCAATGTCCTTCTTTCCCTTTCACAAGGATTTTTATTTTATAACATAATTTTTTCTGTGGAACCACTTATTATATTTTGTTGTTAGCTCTATTGATCAGCATTTATATGTTTGATGTATACACCCTTCTGATGTACAGAGCTGGGGAATATGTTTTTGTTTCTTCTATTATTAAGTTTTTAAAAAAAATATTTTCACTTTTCTCCCTCTTATATTACCTTTAAATGTCTGATCATTTTTCATGACTGTGTTGCCGAAAGAATAGGCTCAATAATGCTTCATAGAAACTAATAGGGATGCAGAAAATAAATTTCTGAATTTTTTTTCTGAGATTTTTATTTTAAATAGTCACTCCTTATTCTAATATATTTTCCAATATATTTCAATATATTTTATAAGAACTACTACTCTATATTTTTAAATAATATCCTACAACTATTTTTCTGCTCTCTTTTCAAGATTCCCCTTTTAAGGCAATGGATACTTATAAAAGAGAGATGGAGATCCTAAGCAACAGCATTGCAGCGTATGCTCACATTCGAGGTATGGAATTAACTAAAAATGTACCTACTCCGTCAGAAAGTCAGAATTTTCCTGAGATGTATATTATGTTACATTAACAAGAACCTATTAACAGTTCAAAAATGATCAATTAAGGCCTGAAAATGTGTGACATTGAATACAGCCACACAAGTGTACACAAGTGGGAGGAATAGAAAGCGCAAGCTAAGCCTGTTCACTCAACGTCAGTGCATAACTTCTTACATGCAAATGGAAGCAAATCCTACCAAAAATCACCAACAGTTCAAACCCCTCCCCCAAGAGGTGTCCGTTTCATAATTTGGGAATGCCATATCCAAATGATACCCTTTCTTGAATTGTAGAAGATAAAGACTGCTTTAGCAGCAGAGAGTGGATCAATTAATATCCTTGGTTCTGAAATGAGATGTTGGGAACCAAGTATTCACATAATTTTGGCGTAAACTATATCACTTACCAATTAAAATGAAGACAATGCTATGTTTACTATCATGTTTATCACCATAAAAGCATCAAATTTACTTACAGTTTATACAAATGTAATTGAACATTTTTGGTGTACTACGGTATAAGCAATAGAAAGGTACATAAAAACCACACCACATGTAAAATCCACAAACTGCAGCAGTAACAGTAACTGCTATAGAAATTGTCGACAAAGATCTAGAAGCAAAACTAAACAAATACAAGGGAAAAATAAAACAGTTATATGGTGTATATGGTCTTTCTATTGTAGAAATAATTGTCATGCATTTTAATTTTTTTTAATTCCTCTATTTTAGTTTGACATATTTTTCTTGCAGTGGTCCAGTTATTATATGTCAGAAATATGTGTTATTGAAATGGTTTGTAGCTATAAAGTCCTTTTGGTGGCTGCTTCCAGGTCATGGCCAGTTGGGTGGTCTTTATGTATATGTATTTAGGTATTTAAGAGCAAACCTTCATAATATCTGCACTAGTAAGAGACTAGCTTTGTGCTTTTCCAAATAAAATGGGCTAGTTGAGTTTGGCTAGTTAGTTATGCCTCAGTAAACATTTAGGGATTTCTTAAAATCCATTTCTAAATAAGTAGTTAGCTAATAGGACCACATTTGCAAGTTGCAACAGTACCAACAAAATTGTGATACATTAAAGGAGAACTAAACCCCCCTAAATAGAAAAGCCCCATCCACTACTCTCCATTGTCCCCCTTCCTGCTTCCTCCCCACATAGTGTCCCTGAATGTCATGCTGAATGACCATGCAGAGTAGTGCAGTGGAGCTCATGGGCGCCATCTTCGAGTCTTCTTCCCCTTGGCACTTTAAAGAGCTTTCAGCGCATGTGCAATTAGTGTTGATACCAGACAGGCTCCATCTGTGCATGCGCCAAAAAGCTCAGTGTTGGCATTCCATGAGCTCTGCTGCGCTGCTGTGCATGGATAAGTCGATGTGATATTCAGTGACACTTTTGCAGTAATGGACTATACAGGGAGGAAACAGGGAGGGGAAGTGATGGTGCTTTTCTTATTAGGGGGTGTGTATTTCTCCTTATTACTTTCACTACCTATAATATCAAACTGAGGAGCGATTCTCAGTATAGTCTAAACCTTTACCAAGCTTAGTAAAACAATGTGTAGCTTTCTATTATCCTTATACAGGTTTGGGATCCATTATCCGGAAACTCATTTTCCAAAAAGCTCTGAATTACCGAAACCATATTTGTAAAAATAATTTCCTTTTTCTCTGTAATAATAAAACAGTACCTTGTATTTCATCCAAACTAAGATATTATTAATCCTTATTGGAAGCAAAACCAGCCTATTGGGTTTACTTGACTTCCTAGTAGACTTAAGGTATGAAGATCCAAATTATGGAAAGATCCATCATCAGGAAAACCCCACGTCCCATAAATTCAGTATAACAGGTCCCATACCTGTAGATGGCAGTAGTTATATTTAAGAAAGTATTTTTTGTCTAAAGTGTTGTCTTTTCTTGCAGCTAATCCTGCATCTTTTGGCCTCTACTTCATCCTTGGTGTCTGTTTTGGGCTGATTATTACGCTTTGTCTGCTGGTTATCCGAATCTCCTGTAAGCCTCGGACTCCAAGCATTCCTCCCAAACCAAAAAAGTCACCTCCTAAAGATTGTGTGAAGGAGCCTCTGTCTGTGACAGGAGATGAGGAGGATCCAGAAATTGATGATAATGAGGAAACCTTCATCCTAAATCCTGTAACAGAAACACCATTGAACAACCAGTCTTCAGTCGATGGAACTCTGACAGTGAATGTTTTCACATCGGCAGAAGAGTTAGAGAGGGCCCAAAGGTTGGAAGAAAGGGAAAGGATTATTCGTGAGATCTGGCGTAATGGGCAGCCTGATATACTGGGGACAGGAACTGGCACTATAGGCCGTGTACATTACTATTAATGGACAAACAGGAACATTATCTACACTTTATTAATGGTGGTGCCAGATAGCCTGATGCCCAGGTTTACTAAAATGGCATAAGCTACATAAATCAATAATTACCATTTCTGGTAATGTGTGTGGCGGTAATTGGTTTTTACTAATAGTAGCTGAGAAATAAGCACACTTGGAGCAGCTGCCTTACTTTGATGGTGCTTTAGTAAATCTAGAGGAATTAGACAAACTAGTGGTCTTTTTGATTCAAAAATTGTTAATTTTGGCTTCATGGACTCTGTGAGAGACAACTACATTTGGACAGGATTTACAATGATTGAGTGTCTTTATTGAGAGGACAGAAGTTCAGACTGGTACCTTACTGGTTTGGCCAAGGATTTATCGACAGGGAAAAATTGTGGATAAAGCTTGAGTATCACTATTTGATCAGACTGGATTTGTTACTTGGCTGGAATTGGTACTCAGCTCAGGACCTTGATGTGCATCTCATTAGAATTTATTTAAATTAATGGCCAACTGGGCTTGCAGTCTCACTGGTGTCTTCATTATTAGATTTGCTGACTAGTGAGTGTAAAACCTTGGGAAGCTTCATGAGCCTGTAGTCATCATGTCTGCACTCAGCAGGACGTTTATCAAACAAGGACACTGACCTTTGAGGCTACAGTTAGCTGAAGGAAATGGCTTTGAATTATGCTTCATACAAGGACCAGTAACACTAAAAAACCCAAAAATCTCATTTGTTTATTTGAGTTGTTACTAGTTCTTTTTAGACTGTACATGTAGAAATGCATTCTTTACAGAAGAATTTCTGTTTTTTTATTAGTGTTTTTACTATCTGTCTGTACATCACCAAGTTCAGTAAGTAAATGAATACCAGGAATTTTCCAGTGTTAATTGCTGTTTATTAGTCACATTTTGTGCCTTCTTGTTCTAGATTATATCTTCCTTGCCCAGGATTTTGGGGGTCTTTTTTTAGTTCATGCTGTTTGAAATAATGTACATTTTTATTAAGAATACATGTACTGTACTGTACTGTATGTGTACTGTATGTGTGTGAATGGTACAGCATTCTCTTTTGTTAGAAAAACAAAATCATGGCCTGCTTCAGACGAACATTCTGACATTTTCACATTTTAGGCCCAGTGTAGGAAGCACCAAGGCACCATTTTTTTATCTTGATGCCTGGACAAAGACTTGAATTGTGAGTTAAGGGAGGGTGTAGGTATTTAACACTCAAAATATACTGGATGCTGTTTGATAGGAATATATATGTATATGTGTGCATTATAAGGATAGCCCCCCTTCTCTTGGCACATTATAAGTATTATCCCAAAAGCAGCTGACTTTTCTTAATGGGTTAACACATATGAGTTTTAGGACTTTCTGGCCCCATCATTTAAGAACATCTGTTTTTCTTTCTGTTCCCCCGCAGTGTGGGAATACTGGTGCTCCAAATTTCATTCCTGAATCTCCCCCGAGGATAGAGAGAACATTCCACATTAACATTAAACACTGCCACAAGGGAAAATGCAGGAAGTGAAGTTTTTTCACTTAATTTAAACTGCCTGAGTGTGTGTTTTTCTAAATAGGGCATTGCATGGATAGTTCTATACAGTGAGGTCAGAGAAGTATAACTTATGATATTTCTGTGTGTGGGGAAACTATCAGCATGTATATGAACATAATGGGAAGAGGTTTTTTTTCCATGTAGTCTATGTTATAGACATGTGTTTCACTGCTTGTAGGCATATAAGTGATATTTGTTTGCTGACGCTGTGTCCGTAGCAAACATAGAAGTGCCTATCCATTATGCAGCTTTTTGCAGTAGAATATATTCAGAAGAGGCCATTGGAAAGTGTCTTGCTATTCATTAATTGGAGATGAGGTGATTAGTAAGTGTCCTTAGTGTGCTTGTGTCAAGGAATTACCATTATATAAAAGAGAGTTGTGAGAGGTAAATGTCATTATATCTGTGCATTAAAGTAGGCGAGTGATGTGTCTGTATATTAAGATAAGAGAGAATTTCTTTGTAAATCAGTGAGATTTTTTTGTAAGAAGTTTGAGATGTTTTTTTTCTGATGTTTTTGTGTTAAGATGTGAGGCGGGTAGATTCAGCCCCCCATTGGATGTTGGCAGGGCTGGACTGGCATGTAAGGACACCACATGGGTCACAACATAGACATTGAAACCAGTGGTTTGTGACCCAGCAGAATCTGGTTGTGGTATATATATATATATATATATATATATATATATATATATATATATATATATATATCAATTATCAGCAGACCAGCACTCCCTTTTTAAATGTAATACTTTTTATTGTCATGGTATCAAACCGGCGTTTCGGTCCACATTTGGACCTTTTTAAAGGATCCTTGAAAAAGGTCCAAATGTGGACCGAAACGTCGGTTTGATACCATGACAATAAAAAGTATTACATTTCAAAAGGGAGTGCTCGTCTGCTGATAATTGATATACATACAATTACCGTGCACCCCGCCACTAGCAACAGCCTTGGAGTGCGGATATTCATTGGAAAGAGTATATATATATATATATATATATATATATATATATATATATATATATATATATATATATATATATATATATATATATATATATATATAAATAAATAGTTTGGTATTATCTCCTGGAGCTGCACTCCCTTTCTGAAAACCATATCACAAAGGAAGTCTGGGTCCTGGAAATAATTCCAATGCTTACTTATTCACCAGGCATCCTGATTTTTATTTTATTGGGGTGCAGACCCGTGCACCCCTAGAGACTAATATATATATTTATATATATATCTCAAGTATCATGAAAATTAAGGATCTTGCCTGTGGCAACAAGGGATTAGTACACCCCTTGGTCTGTGATGTGCAGAGGACACAGTATGTTTATAATAGAATCTTAGAGAAAGTAATAAAGATAACTGGTGTGTTGAAGTAATACAGCATTAAACACAGCGTATCTTGTCTGCACTATATAAATAGATGATGATGATACCCTGATTAGAAACATTTACCTTCAGTCAGTTTAATGGGCAAGTGAAAGGTACAAGACTGAAGTTGCACATCACAGTTGTATGACAGCTATTGATCTGATGTGTGTGTCAGCAGGAGGTGAGAAGTATTGTGGAATCCATGTAATGTGGGAGAGAGGTGAACCTGATATCTGTATATATGGAGCAGATGTAAGTGAGTGAAAGTGATGACATTGTATTTTCTAATGCCTGTACAGTTGCAGGAGTTGTAGGTATAATCGAAATTGGTCTAATGCTATGCAGCACGAGAATTAAAGGGGCTCCCAGTTGCTTTGGGATTTATATCCCTGATTTAATAACTGACATTATTGAGAAAGTATATGAAATGATGTTAGCAGAATGAATCTTAGCATTAGAAAACAAATGGTTTTCTGGTTGTTATGCATTTTATATCAGTATTTTCCATACTCAAACTCGAACAAACTTTGTGCTTGTTTATACCTTACCCTTGTACGTTCATGAACAGTGCCACAAATGATAGATTAGGCAGGAGAACATCTGGAGGGCTCTATGTTACCATTTGCAAGATGGATAGTGTTCATCAGAGTCTATTTATAGTACAAAGACAATGTTTAACATTGACTGTAAGTAACTTAAAACATCTGGAAGCACCGAAATCCATCTGGTGAATGAAGGCCTTACCCATAGGGGGACTGACTGCAAATCATCACAAATGCAGAGACCATTCTACAGCACTCACTAACTCCTCTTCATTTGTTCCACTGGGAGTGTTTCACATGGTGCAATAGATATCCTTTTCTCTCAGTTTATTGGATCAAAGTTTATTGTTGGATAAATGGTTTTATGTGCAAAAAAAAAACCTGTATTTTGTAAGGACTGATTCTGAATTTTATGCCATAGTTTTATTATATATGTATATTTTTGAAATTCTATTAAAACTTTCCCAACATGGATCTACTTTTATTTTGTTGTGTATGTTGTTGTGTATGTTTGTACTTTATAATGTAATATTGTGATACATGGCAAAGCATTCATTTTATCAAATGGAAGCTGCATCTTATACTGTGTAGACTATGGCACATATTTAAGCATTTTGTGTCATGCAATCATTCCTAATTTTTTTTAGCCATGATCTTCTCCTGTTTGTCCAACTCTACCCATCTCTGGTATACCCTATACCATACCAGCAACGGCTTTTAGAACTGCTTCACACACAAAATTTTTTTTTGAGCTTATATCGGTGGTACAAGAGGGTCAGCATTTGGGCCACATAGAAAATGCACTTATTGATACCTCTGTTGCGATGGTAATGTTTAACATATTATACAATAGGTTATGCACTCTCAAAAGAAAGAGACTAATTGATGCTTAATTAAATAGGATATTTACTGTATATGTTTGGCGAATCAGTGGCACATTAGAATCCCCTTGACAAAGGCATGTGTGCCGAAACGTTTGTGGCAAGTATATCCGCTCCTTGTTTTTGCTTTGTACAAACCTTTGGGTGGTGTGTATACTATTACTTTGTATATCATTGCTGTATTAACTTAACTTTTGTTAACACAATTGTTTATTGCCAAATTGTTTTAAACAGTAAAAGATTTTTCTGATGCCACCTGAGTCTATATTTGAAAAATTCTTTTGAGAGTGCATAATCTATTGTATGGTATATTGATTGTATGGTTGCTCTGTGTAGGGGTGACCTTGGTTTGTTGCACCTCTAGTGCATATTTTTGCTAAATATCTAATTGTATGGTGTGGCCTCCGTTCATCCACATTTCTATAATGTATAACATATAGAAGCTATACTGATAGTAGAATAAAATATATAAAATGTATCAGACAGACATAAATTTAACCAACAATGCAGAGGTTTCCCCCAAGTAATTAGCAGGCACCCATGAAAGTGTTCTTCATTTGCCAAATTAACATCTGTGTCAGGAAATCATGGACAAACTGCAGCATTGCAATTTCTTGCATTTGAGAATAGTGTAGAATATTATAGAACAATTAGATCACTCTTTGTGACCAATCAGTTATGTGTGCCTTGACAGCAACCAGTTCATGCAGCAGTAATTCCTATTTACAAGAATACAAATTTTCCAGATGAGTAGTACCAATAATTTATCATACTTCCCAAATAAATCCTTTGCAGCGACCTAGCAATGGGTTAATACAAGTACATCGCCCATAGTGTAAAAAATCATCACACTAACATTGTGCTTTAAAACAATCTCTTCTCAGCCCAACGTTAAGCAGTTCTAGATATTCAGTCTGCAAGAGATCAAGTAGCCGGCATTCCCCTTCCTTGTGTCTCCCCTGCTAGCTGTGTGGTGCTGGTCATTTTATATTGATAAGTGGAGAGACTGTATGGGGACCGACAGGAGGAGAAAGACTGAAGGTTTAACTAACCTAATCATATTTCTGTTTGTAACATGTGAGAATAGTGTCACTTAAGTCAGGGCATCATACTTGGTATTCAAATTGTTGTTAGTCCACAATTCACTAAATACAATTCAAGGAGCAACAGGGAAACCTAAAAGTTACAGCTAAAAATTTTTGCCAGGGTTTACTTAAGTCTATGTTGCCCTTATTTATTGCAATGTATCTACGCCAATTTATTGGCTCTAGTTGCATTGTGAATGGAGTGCACATAGACTTAACCATGTTTGTGAATAATATTTAATCATGCAGTTTTTTGATTCCCACATTCAGGACCCTTCATGTACTGGACCCATCCTCTGGAATGCTCTGCCTTGTCCCATTAGATACTCTCAGAGCCTCCAGGCATTCAAACCGTCACTTAAAACTCACCTTTTCACTCTAACCTCCAGGGGGTGTGGGGGCTGCAATTGCACCCAGGCCCACACACCCTTGGGGCTTGTTGGAGCTGCAATAAATGCACATCCTACACCCAGGCCTGCCTGTTGCTAGTTACGGTACGTTCTAATAGAGTCCACACTTTGGTTGGGGGTAACAGTCATTTTTTTTATTCTTAAAAAAAATTGCCCCCCACCAGCGCTAGGACACTAGCACTGGGAATGAGCTTCTGCCATGTCAGTCAAAGTACATGCACAAATGCACTTCTGAAGTCATGCCCATAATGAGCAGATTGCGGCACTCACTCGCTAGTGTCCTAGTGCTGGAGGGGTCAAGTAAAAAAAATAAAAAAACACTGTTACCTCCAGCCGGAATGCAGACTCTATTAGCCTGCACCTTTGGTTGGGGATAACATTTTTGCCCAACAGGTGCCCTTTAAGCACTCAGCAAATTGACCACCCCAGAGCACCCCCTACTCTCTGCTCATATACTCACTAACTACTGGTATTTATCTTTTACTCTGCACTTACCATCACTCTACTAACCAAAAGGAATTCTGCAACCACATTGGTTACCCTCACCTATGTCTTGCTTTCTCTCCCTCTTAGAATGTTAGCTCTTGTGAACAGGGCCCTCCCCCTACGGTCTCCTGACAATATCCAATTTTAACTGTAAATCACTTTTAGCAACAACAGCAACAACAACAATAATAATAATTATATACACAGATCCAAGCTCATATGTAGAAACGTGGTACTTGGAAAAACTTTTTTAAGGATTGCTGCAAAAACCAGAGGCGGATTAATGCACAGGCTACTCTAGGCTATAGCCTAGGGGCCCAGTGTCATCAGGGGCCTATCTAGTTTTTTAATTATTATTTCTATTTTCTTTTAATATTTATTTCTATTTGCATTTCCAGCAGGTGGGGAGCACCTGCTGGGTGTAGAAGCCTGGCAAGGAGTGTGTGTGTGCAGATTCAGTGGCATCACGCACAGAACCCGCCCAGCATAGCGGTGCATGGGTGCCTGGATCTGCATGCATGCAGAGCCCACAGTAGCCTAAAAGGGGGGCATGTTTGGATGCAGCCTAGGGGACCCACATGTTATTAATCCACCAATGGCAGTGCCTCTGTTCATACAAATCTCTATATTCTCTTCTGCAAGCATTTACATTTTGTACTTTTGCAGGTTGTAACCTGACTGTAGTTGGTCTTGGATATGAAAACTAGTTTTAGGGTAGCCTCTTTTTAAAATCATATTTGGAGAAAGTTTTAATTTCTATATTCAGCATTAAATGAATATTGTGTTTTAAAAACAGTAATAAAAAACTATTTCTGCTTTTCCTTGCTCTGTAGCATTATTTACCTAAATAGTTCAGGATGTATTTTTGATACTGTTTTTCACATATCTGCAATTTTGGCACGTTATAAAATCTCTTAATGTGGGACCTTAAGTACACCTTCTTTTATTCTTTAGGTTGTTGCACTAAGTCACACTAAGCCTGGAGGGGACGTGCCTAGTGGCGTGTTGCTGTTTGCTATGGCCTTTAACCTGAATCTTTATAAGGAATGTTGGAAGTCACAAGATAATCAAGTGATTGTGGGTCTTTGCTTCAGGAACAGCTGTTGGCCTGACACTGGCCCTAGTTAATCTTTTGCCCAATGCAGTCAAAAGGTAAAGTGGTAAATCTGTGTTTTTCTAGCTCATGTTTTCACATACCGTATATACTCGCGTATAAGCCGAGTTTTTCAGCACCCAAAATGTGCTGAAAAACTCAACCTCGGCTTATACGCGGGTCATACCGTAGATACGCTCCTTCCGCGGCCCCAGCAGGACTGTCTGTGACTGACTGTCACCATTACTTTCTGACCATCCAACCGAGATATACGTCGCTTTTGTCGCATTCGCAAAGGCATCAATGTGGGGCTGGGTAACTCTCCTGCTTCCACTAGACGCTGCGAGCAGAGCGCTGCTGACTTCATTGTAACAATTCCACTCCTTCCGCGGCCCACGTGGCGGCCATGGGCGCCGCCATTTTGGGAGCGAACGCCGGCAGGGAAGGACGCGCCGCCCGGAGCTCCTGGACCTGCTCCGGGCGGCGATCGTGACAGTCAGTCACAGACAGTCCTGCTGGGGCCGCGGAAGGAGCGTATAGCCGAGAAGGAATAAGAGGGAACATTAGGTGGGCCCCCAGGGCCTCGTCAGCCCAGATCCACTCCTGCGGCTGGCAGAGCTGCTTCTTGCCTTCATTCCTTCCTGACCTCCCCCACTCAATAGCAGCTGTAATACACATGAAGAAGGTAAGCACTGGGGGAGAAGGGGGGACAGAGGGGAATTTGTGGCTGGGGGCCCCGTGTGGGTGGTGGGGAGGTAGTGTGCAGCCTCTGATTTCATAGTTTTCTGTTCCATAGTTTTTGTTACTCCTTTTTCTCAAAATTGTCTACAAACTTCTCAATATGATTTTATCTGTTAAATCATTTCTTTTAAATGTAAAAATGAGCTGACTTTTATGTCTCGATATTCACATTTTGAAATCTGACATGGGGCCCCTAGGCTTATACACGAGTCAATACATTTTTCCAGTTTTCTTAGGTAAATTAGGTACCTCGGCTTATACACGGGTCGGCTTATACACGAGTATATACGGTAAGTGCAAATCATTTAACTGTAAACAGAAAATGAATTAAAAAGTAACTTTCAATCTGATGCCCCATTCATTCTATCGATTAAATCTATGTAAAAGCATTAAATAATGAAAAAAGTACACATCAGCTGAAACATTATTGAATGCAGTTATTAGCACACAATAAACAGTTTCTGTATTTGTGTCCCCTCTTGATGGACTAATCTGTGATCCCATCATATCACAGTCTGTCTAGAGAAGAGTCTTTGTGGGTCTCGGTATAGCACCACCTTACAGGGCAATTTAACCCTGTCTTAAATAAATAATGTTTACAGTAGAACACTCATTTTACTTTCATGCAGTCTTCTCTTTATGGCAGACTTGGATATTGATGCACCTACCTCTGGAGAGTGGTGTTCACTTGTTTGACTGTTGTGAAGGGGTTTCTATTCACCATGGAAATGATTCTGCGATCATCCACCACTATTGTCTTCCATGGACTTCAGGTCTTTTTGCATTGCTGAGTAGGGATGGGCGAATTTTTTTGCCTTGTTTTGCCTCAGAAATGACGGCCATAGACTTGTATGACGTTGTGCGTCAAAAAAAAATGTTGCGCGTCAAAAGAAATTTTGGCATGCGTCAAAAAAAAACTTCGTCATGCGTCAAATTTTTTTTTGACGCTCATAGAATAGGTGTCAGCGACACCTTGCCGGCAGCACATTTTTGGCTAAGCGAAACTGCTCAAATTCGCCCAAGCCTATTGAGTTCACCATTGCTTTCTTTCTTTCCTGGTATGTACCAAACTGTAGCTCCTTTAACTGCATTTTGGGGCAAATTCACTAAGATTCGTAGTTGCGCCAGGCATAACTTCGCCGCACTTCACCCCACTTCGCAGGTGTAGCTTCGCCAGCCCTCCGCAAATTCACTAAAATCCGAAGTTGCGCTCAGGGGTAGTGCAAGGTTGCGAAGTTGCGCTAGCGTTGATTCGCTAAGCGAAACGAAGTTACGCTAGCGATGGTTAATTTGCATACGGCGCCAAATTCAAATTTCAATGGAGGAATACGTACAATCAATACAAATGCCTGGGAAACCTTCAAAACATCAAATAAAATTTTTTTTTTGCCTTACATTTGTGCCCACTGTATAGTTAAGTTGCCATGAGTTAGGAAATGTAGGGGGGAAGGAAGGGAGCCCCAAAAAATGTTTCCATCTTTTTCAGCCTATCACCCATAATATAGAAAAAACGCCAGCGTTTTTTGGGAACATTTTGAACTCTTTTTGAAGCAATCCCTATCTAATCTATTGCGCTTCGCCTGGTCTGAGGTGGCGAAGGAAGTCAAGGTAGCGTTCAGTACAGTTCATCCATGAATTTGCGTAGTTACGTCCTTTGCGAAAATTCGCCAGGCGTTCGTTAGTGAATTTGCGAAGTAACAAAAATGACCAACGCTAGCGAATTGACGCTAGCGTTAGGCGCTTCGGCGCTTAGTGAATTTACCCCTTTGTCTGCTCACAGCAAAATTTTCCACATACAAGCATCCCCCCCTCAAATCAACTCCAGGGCTTTTATCTGCTTCATTTATAATGACATAACGAAGGAATTGCCCACACTTGCCCATGAAATAGCATTTGAGTCAATTGTGAGTCAAATACTTATGAGCCCCTGAAATGAAGTGATTATTTTAAAAAAAGGTTTTAGTTTCTCACATTTTTATGCAATCTTTTTGTTCAACCTACTGAATTAAAGCTGAAAGTCTGCAGTTCAACGGCATCTGAGTTGTTTCATTTAAAATTCATTGTGGTAATGTACAGGACCAAAATTAGAAAAAAGTTGTCTCTGTCAAAATATTTATGGACCTAACTGTATAGTTATCTTTGATGTTGCTGGGTTATAGCTCCCATTATGCTCTACTCTTCATAATGTATTGCAATGTGTTGGAAATCACATTTCAGCAGTATTTGCATAGCAACACCTGTTTCATTCCCATTGAAGAACACTTCTCATAAGATGCTATACTGCACCAATAAATCCATATATTTCAGGTAAAAATGAAACAACTTCTGACTGCATTAATTAGAGCAGCACAACCTACCATGATATATGTGCATGGGAACACAGGCAGGATATGTGGGATTTATTTTGATGTAAAATAGTGGCCCAATTACTGAGATCTAGCCAATTCTTCTTGTGTTTTATTACTTCATGGTTTGCTTATGTAATTGCTACTGGGAGGGTTTGTGCAAGGAGGACAAAGTATATTACCCACACATAGAAGAGCTCAATTATTAAGGAGAACCTTGTCTGAAGGTCTAGAAAGAGGCATCTGGGAAGTGTCTGAAGTATTTGGAAAAATGATTGGCTTCAGGGATATGTCAGTACCTGGCAGCACAATGGTATATCACACCTAAGCAGCTGCCAAGAGGACATTCTGCCTGTCTGCACATTTAACTGTTTATCTTGCAGGAGATACTTTTCGGCTAATTAATTTCAGTCCTTACAGCCATCCAGCTGCTGCTTTAAACTTCAACTCCCACTTCCCTGGCACCCACAGCTGTGGTGAAGTGAAGAGATGATGCAATTACCGTTTCAATAGCAGAGTAAACCCTGCTAAAAAACAGAAGTACAATGTTAAGTGATATCCACCTTAGTTCTTGTGATGGGAAAAGCATCTGTCTTGCAAGGGAATGAATCTCATGGAAAATAACACTTTTACCTTCAAAGCTGAGCTAAGATACTGGTAACAAAATAACATTGTGCAAATACCTCCCAATTACAGGTATACCTGTTAAGTGAGAGCTTTCCAGTTGTGGCCCTGATAAGGGCAGGGCATATCCAAAAGTGGGGCATGGCTGAATAGCCTAAAGGTGGCCATACACTATAAGATCGCTCGTTTGGCAAGGTCACCAAGCGAGCAGATTTGAACCGGATATGCCCACTAAGGGCTGGGCGATTTCGGTGAATCTGAATGTTCGGCCCGAACGATCGGATTATAATACTACGAATGGGGTCCAACGGGTCGCAGGACCACATCAACCAGCCGATGCAGTCCTGGATAGTACAAAAAATCAAACTTGACCGATCGATATCTGCCCGATTTTTGGCCTGATATCGATCGGTCTAAAGGACCAATACCGGCAGCTTTAATCTGCCCGTGTATGGCCACCTTTAGATGTCAAAAATCCCCAACTGAACTAAGTTATGTCCAATGTCATCTTTCAGCAGGATATTCTAGCTGCAAACAATGTAAAGGATACAGACTGCATTTATGTTCTAGTGTCTTATGGATCTTTTCTTCAGCAATATGTGTGGGGCTGTTGAAACAGGATGCAGGACACAAGCAGGATATAGAAGTATTGTGTTTAGTAGGGAATGGGACACTTTAAGTGCTGGCTATGCCATTTTGTGCAATTTTATTATCTAAATATTATAATGATGCCCATAGTGCAACTGTTTTGGTCTGTGGGTTGAGGATATAGTAGGTGCATTGCTCTAGCTCAGAAAATGGAAAACAAAGAGCTGCACTTTACGCTGAATGTGGCATGGCACCCTTTAGCTATCTGGCACTTGCTTCTGGGCTAAAGCTATAACTAGAGGAAGCCAGAAGGCAGTGACATATAACTCTCTGGCACTGGACCCTCATGCAAAAAAGGTTCAGGGCTGCTATCCCCAACAACCCTCCTGCCTGCCCTCTCCCCTCATCTGCCTACTCCTCACCCTGCACTGGAGTCTCCCAGCTGCATGATTCTCCCTTCCTTGCTCACAGGTAAGAGAATGGAGCTATAGAGGAAGTAGATCTCACGGTCCGGCCCCTATGCTTCCTCTATAGTTATGCCACTGGCAGAAGAGGCACCTGCCTACGATGCAAAACTGCTTCAAAGAGGAGCAGTTAGGGAAGGCACATAGGTATTAATCCTTCTTTCCTCATCCCCTAACTTGTGCATCTAAATGCAACAAGGCTCTGTCCTTACCTACTGCTCTACGGCAGGCGGTAAATACAGGGCTTGCTTCTGGATTTCAATCGAGGATGAAAGAAAGTGCTCTTAAAGGAGAATTCAACCCTTAATTAAAAAAAAAACATACCCTCCCTACTCTACATAGACCCCCTTCCTGCTCCCCCCCCAGCCTAGCTGTTACCCTGGGTAAATGCCCCTAACTCTTTACTTACCCCTCGGTGCGTTTTCAGGGCATCGGAGTTCACAGGAGCCATCTTCTTCTCTTCAGTAATCTTCAGAATGAGAGCGGTGTATCGGCACATGCGGAGCAATCTTCCGTTTAGCGACAACTGCGCATGCACCGAAAGTCACGGAAGTTGTTGAACTTAAGGAAGAAGACACGAAGATTACCGAAGTGCCGGAAGATGGCACCTGTAGGGTAAGTAAAGAGTTAGGGACATTTAGCAGGGGTAGCAGCTAGGCTGGGGGGGAGCAGGGAGGGGGTCAATGTAGGTTCCGGTATTTTTTTTTCATTAAGGGTTTAGTTCACCATTAAGCGCCAGACCACTCTAACACTTGTGCCCCAGGTAAACATATGAGATCATTTTAGTGTTGATTAGAGATGTGTTCTATAAGATCCCTTTAGTGTTGATTAGGGCATAGTGTTGTAAGACAAAATGTTCCCAGCACCAGTCTAATGAAAATAGCACAGCTATGAAAAGCACAGCACATATAGGAAAAGTCTCAAAAGAATTGTGAATATTCGGATCATGCAACTTTTCCAATATCTTCCAATTGTAAAAGGGAACATCTGCCTGACCCCCCAATTACTCATGACATGTGTTATACATCTTCCTTTTGTGGATCCTCTGCCCCATGCCTGAGTATTAAAATGTGACTTTCACACTTATAACTGTGTATCTACAGCAGCAGCATACCCCCTGCCTGCAGCCCATTTCTCCTAGGCCTCAGAATACAGAATTCAAAGAGAGACACAGTAAACTCCATACTGAATGCATACAAATTCACAAGGTTTGGCGTGCAGTATACAATAGGACCTAAGAAATGGGTAGCCACTTTCCTCCCGCTGAAAAGAAATTTCAGGTGAAAAGAGGTGAGTTCAGTTTAAATATTTATGAGAGTTGTTTACATTTGTTTCCATGACAGCTCAGAAAGGCCCAAAGCATGAGTCAGTGAGGCCAGTAGCTACATGCTGCACAATGAGCACAGGCAGCGCTGAATAGACTGGGTTTCGTGTATAGGAATGAATAGGACCTTTTTTCAATATGTGTTTTGAATTGGATAGAGGAGGTGGAAATATCAGTCTTACACAGAAAAGGGAATATTTGTGAATAGCTAATGAATGATGCCCCTGCTTATCCATGTTTTCCTTTCTGCTCTCTCCATGATCTCATTTCCATCTGCTGCTTTTTTTTTTTTTGCTAATAGAAAATATGCATCGGAAACCCAAAGTCATGATCTCAGTCTGGTCACGGATATAATTGTAGTTCCAGGCTTCCACCTTCTATCCTCATTCAGGAACACATTTAACATGTAATAGAGCAATTTTAATACAAAATGATTAATAAGACCTTGATTTTGTTGTACCTGGGGTGCACAGAATCCAAGATCTGGTCCTTACCATTTGGTCAGATCAAAGCCAATCCATTGTTGTCATGGGGACATAAACCTTAAATATCTGTTTTGTTCCAACCAAATGTTGTTGGCCTCCCATTTACTTCAAAATATTATAAAGGGTTTAAACCATGTTGGGGGCTCTACTCTAGTACAAAGCTGAGTACAATTAAAGTGAGAACTTTACTTGCTCGTTATCCATGTGAATGCCACAAACCATTAAACAGTACTATATCAACCTTTCTGAAGTTTGATCTGAGCAAATGAAACCAAAAATCAGGCTATCCAGGTGAAACCCCAACAGGGGGCAACATACCTCCCAACTGTCCCTTTTTTGGAGGGACAGTCCCTCTTTTGACAGCTCAACCCGCAGTACTCATTTGTACTGGAAAGTCCCTCTTTTCTCTGCACTGAACAGCCAGAAAAAGAAACAAAGTTTCTCACTTAATTGGCTTTTAGCAGAGAGCCCAGAACAGCTAACAGCTACAAATAAGATACTTTGTAACAATTTTGAGACACAAAAACACAGTTTAGATAAGGAGAAATATTTTCAAACTTTCATAACCTGCCAAATTTGGTAAAACAAACATGGAAATTAGGGGGTGTGGCCACAGAAAGGGGTGTGGTCAAAAAATTGCTGCGCTACGTGCGGGAAAAAAAATTTTGTCCCTCTTTTTACTTCCAAAATCCATAGCACAAAATACAAAACTGGGCAAAGGAAACCCACTATGCCATTTACCATTATTATTTATTATATCAGTGAGCCACTGTGACTGGAAAGTATAAACAGAGGGAAAGAAGTGAATCGGGCTTTTCTAGATTCAGAATGGCAAAGAGGAAAAAATGTATTGGTGACAAAAAAGCAGTTGATTGTACTAGACAATTATTTAGAATAACAGTAATGAAGAGGGACCAGTCAGTGGTGAATGAATGAGATGTACAATGTATCTCCCCTTAGCAACCTTAGTTTTATTTAATAATAAATACTTGGTGGACGTTATAAAATAACAGTAACTCTTTTAATTTACTTAATTTTGCTATATATAAAAAATTAGACAATATAATATGCACCTAATGGACTACAGGACACATTTATAAAAGGGATACTGCCCTGGGATATATTTTGTATACCAGGTCAACCTTTTAAGATAACGGAGACAGTCTTGGTTTCTTCTTTGAAAAAAAGGAGCATCTCAGAGAGAAGAGTGGGTTATATATTTGACTGATAAGGGGCATGGTAAAATGTCTAGTATATTGGAGATTATAGATTATAGAGATGGAAAAACACTGAGGGTAGTACATAAATATCTTATTGTGTGAACCCAGTACAGCTGCTGGGAGCCAATATTGGTTCGGTGTGTTTGGCAACACAATACCATTTGCTTGTACCGTATATACTCGAGTATAAGCCGTCCCGAGTATAAGCCGAGGTACCTAATTTTACCTCCAAAAACTGGGAAAGCTTATTGACTCGAGTATAAGCCTAGGGTGAGAAATGCAGCAGCTTCTGGTAAGTTTCAATCAAAAAATTGAGGGTTTCTGCTCCCATTGGAGGTGCCGGCGTCTCGTTTTTGGACGCCAGCGACTATTCTTAGACGCCGGCGACCGTTTTTGCGCTTGACCCGAGTATAAGCCGAGGTAGAGTTTTTCAGCATATTTTGGGGGCTGAAAAACTCGGCTTATACTCGAGTATATACGGTATCTACTTGCACTTATTTACACTTGTGTCACGGGCCAGTATTCTGGAATGAGGGGCAAATTTATGTAGCAGTCATGTGTTTTGCTCCAGTACAGACAAATGTGGTGCAAAGGATGGCTGAAACGTTAGAGAATAATTTAGTCATGTGAGTAAAAACATGCAGAACTGTGCCATTTTTTTGCACTCAACACAATTTATTAAATATGCTATAATGTGTCCTATATCTGACTGTCTGGAGAATGCTCTTTTCAGCAACATTCCAGCATTATACAATACAAGGAGTTATGAAGCAATAATGTTGGGCTCAATATTATTCAAAACAGCCAAGCACAATGCATTTTACACCCATCTCATTAAAGTGGATATCAATCGGCTTACATCTGCCTTCAAAAGTCTACATTGGCAGGACTTTTCGAAACATTCAGATTGCCTTTAAAAGGGTTATATTGGCAGGTATGGTAAACATCAAAACTGTTGGAAATAAAAGAACAATGTCTCACAATGTAAAGCGCTGGAATATTTCTGTGCTCATTTTCAAAACTGCATACTTTTGATGAAGATTTAGCGCAAGCATTGCCAAGTTTTAGTATGGTCCATATCACATTCTACAATCGGCTGATCTATAATAATCACTATAAAATTGTAGCTTTTAAAACAAATTACCCAGTATAGTGACATTTATTTAATCTAAACAGATTATTCTGCAAAAAAAAAGCTGTTTTTCTAATTGTTCTTTTGGGAGAAAGCATCTCCAATGAAACTGCATCCCAGTTGGCACATTATAATTACAAATGTTTTTCCCTACTCTGCAATTCATTGCCATGATTCTTTAATTATCAAAATGGTGCAGGGAGATGGATCCAAAAGAGAAAGCTTATAAACGTATAAGTTTGTTCGACACCAATAACTACTGCCAAGTCCTGCCTTTTGGTTGGTGTTAATACAGTTATCATCATGTCAAATCAAAGGTGCAGTTTTAGGGAAGTTTATGTCTACTTATACCTGTTAAAATGTTTCCCAGCTCTCCATGAATGCAAGATCTACCAACGAAAACTCTGCCAGTTGTGTATACCTGGGTTCTTGATTTATGCATTGAACCATTAACCCCTTTCCTTGCTGACAGTTGGCACTTTGGTCTATACTACGCATTGCTATGTAAATTAGCACATGGCATATGGCATATACCAAAGAGACAATAGGAAAAAATACAATCTACAGCACCAGCATTATGGTCTCTTTATGCAGGCACAGAAAGAAGATAGCAGCATGGTTGCTGGTACAATATGCAAAATGTACCTATTATATCTTTAAAAAAGGTTATGCAAATATGCAAACTCCACAGTGAGTTCTACATTTTCACATGAAATAGAAGGGGCTGTCAGAAGGCCATGTGTTATGATCCATTTTAATATATATATACAGTGTACAAAGTTGAATTAAAGTCCCTCTGCAGGAAATCTGTGAGGTACTTCTGTTAAAATGAATGCAAATTTTTTTATCCAGTCTAGGTTGACATCCCTGGAATTAAAAAAAAATTATGCTATGATTGATAGATGAATATTGCCCTCTAGTGTATATTTTAAAAATTACATTTACCCAATTAAACCAAATTATTTTATATACATATATATATATTTGTACGTATAGAAATAGTAACAGCACTCACGCTTCACGTCTTATTCAGCGCTGCATGTCCCTTGGGGTCTCTGGTCAGTCCTCCACAATATAAAAATAAAGAAATGGACAGCACTCGCTTCTATTGCGCAAAAAGTTTGTATTAAATAGTAATAAAAAATTACATCACCATATATGCCCACATAATAAGCGTTGTTTCGAGCCTAAATAGATCTTGATAAAGGTCTTAGGAGCCGACATTGGCCGAATTTTAACGTAAATTAATAAACATGGAATTTTAATTTTTTTAAAATCTTCAGACCAGCACTCCCTTTAAAAGTGTAGTAATTTTATTGTCATTTTTTGTATCCGACATTTCGGTCCGAAGGGGAACGAGTCTACTGGGAATCAGCAAAGAAAGGGAAACTTCAGGATTCCTTGAGTACACTAAGGGGCCGATTCACAAAGGGTCGAATATCGAGGGTTAATTAACCCTCGATATTCGACTGGGAATTAAAATCCTTCGACTTCGAATATCGAAGTCGAAGGATTTAGCACAGATAGTACGATCGAACAATCGCAAGATTATTCCTTCGATCGAAGGATTAAATCCTTCGAATCGTTCGATTCGAAGAATTTTAATCCAACGATCTAAGGAATATCCTCAAAAAAACTTAGGAAAGCCTATGGGGACCTTCCCCATAGGCTAACATTGAGTTCGGTAGGTTTTAGATGGCGAACTAGGGGGTCGAAGTTTTTTTAAAGAGACAGTACTTCGATTATCGAATGGTCGAATAGTCAAACGTTTTTTAGTTCGAATCCTTCGATTCAAAGTCGTAGTCGAAGGTCGAAGTAGCCCATTCGATGGTCGAAGTAGCCCAAAAAACACTTCGAAATTCGAAGTTTTTTTACTTTGAATCCTTCACTCGAAGTTAGTGAATCGGCCCCTAACAGTGTTTGTGTAATAGAGTCCACTCACCCTGGTGGTCTAGTGGGGGGATGGCAGCGACGCCTGCCCCCCCTTCGGTGGGGACGTCCGACGCGGCGAATTGTTCCACCGCAAGCGCCGGTCTCTTAGGACGAGCATGCGCACCTCTTCCTGGTTGAAGGCACAGGCGCGCTGGTGCAACATTCATACAGAGCCCTGAGCGGCTTCTTTCAAGCAGGAGCGTCGAGCCGCGCCATCACGCAGGCGCACATCACAGTAGGGGGTTGGGGGGGGTCGGAGGGGGCCCTGGACAGTAGTCCCGGTGGGCCCTGGGCCCCCCAGTCCGACGTCAGCGCACCTTGGCGCGAAAATTCAAAAGTATTTAAAGGTACATTTTCTTTTACACAGTTCCCGTGATAGGAGTTTGTTCCTGGTGCTTCTGAGCATTTGCTATTCTGTTTTTGAACCTGTTTTGAGTCGTGGCCCTCTGCCTATCCAGAACCTCTAGCTTTGCTCCTCTCGTTTAAGTCCTGGTGGCACCCAAGTAGCTGAGGGCTCCTCCCGAGGCCAAAGGCGGTCACACTACAGGTGAAGCACGAGCCGAGACCAGGTGCTTGGCATTTGTTCTGGTGTTGGGTGCCGACCGTGACAGTTTGCAGATGACACAGAACTATGCAGCCCAAGAGGCACTTGAGGGGTTATATGATAAATATGTATAAATACATAAGGGGATCATATAATAATAAATAAATATAATATATAATGATGCTTTATTTACCAGTAGGTCCTTCTTGAAGTCAGGAAGGAATTTTCCCCTCTTCTAAGGGGGTTAGGCAGGTTATATATAGACCTAAAAGTTTGAAAATTCTATGCATCTTTTATACATGACGCATCCCATAACGCCATCACCTATGACGAGAAATTCAAATATTTAACGGCACTACATACGATTTTCACTGTCCAACGCAGTTCTGAAATAGTTCCTGGGTATGATTTCTGTCTGATTTACTGTTCTTGACCTATTTTTAATTTAGAAAACATCCAATTTATATTTTATACAGCACTAATAAATAATTGCTTTGTTTTTACCCTTACTTCCTCACTCTCTTTCCCTTGTAAAACTTATCTAGAAAAAATAGGAGTTTTGTGTAAGCAAAACCCTTCCTTCCCACAGATGCAACTTTGTTTAAAGGGTAAGGCATTTTTCAGTAGCAGTATGCACAAAATGTCTCTGTCTTAAATATATTGATAATGGGTTGAGTGCAGAGGACCTCTTGCATTTTTACATCTGCAACTGTGTCAGTCTTTCAGATAAGGAGACACAATATCTTTCACAAAGCACCAGGAGACATGCTATATATGTTAAAAACTCACTTTTATTTGCATTTTAAAAAGCACGAAAAGGTGTGGAGCATAACAGAGCCATATTTGATGCATTTTGTGGCACCCTGCCACTTCCTCAGAAGCAAGCAATTAGCTCCATACCAACATCACAACATATTTGTGTTAAAACTCTTGATAGTATAAGCATACAAACAATAATATAAATATGCCACTAAAAAAACAAGTATGTCTTTTATCAGGACAGATAATTATTTTTACAATGTCATTATGATAATTTTACTAATAATTTATTATTTTGATTTAATGAACCCAATGCTTAATAGTAGCAAGAGGCTTCACAATTTTTATTCATCCTACCATATATTTGGATTGCTTTTAACTGAAATATCCTATACACCCCCTGCATGGTCTCCTATTGAAATCACCCTTCTTAATTAGGGTTGTCAGTAATTTGAATTGAAACAACCACTTTCCTTTTGTGTTTCAACCACATGGCTAGTTATTGCAGATTTGAGATCTTTCCTGTCTATTAAAGCTAAATGTTCTAAAATTCTTCTACAGACATTTTGTGTGGTTTTTCCCACATATTGGGATCCATATTTACAGGTTATTAAATATTCTAAACTTTTGGACAATCAGCTAAAAAATGTTTTATCTGGATTTACCTGCTTTGGTACTAGTAAAGGATTTATATCACACTTGTAGTTTCCTTCATGTTGTAGCCATGTTTTAGTTGAGTTACTACCATTTGAGTTAAACAAGCTCCCTGAGAGCCAGAAACCTAAATTCTTTCCTTTTCTGAAAACAAAAGCAGGTTTATCCAAAACTGGAGCTAGAATTTGATCCTGTAATCAAACACCCCAGTGTTTATGGATACTCTGTTGTATAGTTTGAGCCTAGTATAAAGGTAAAGGTACTACATAATCTCAATATACTATGTTGAGTTGTCCAGCTAGATCTATTGAAACAGGTGTCTGACTTGTATATTAGCAAATCCCATCAAACTAGAGACCAATTTGCCATAAGCCTTCTTTATGTCATGGTACCATTATGACTGGATCATACTTTCACACATTTGTGTGTTTCAGCCAAAACCTTACTGAAGTTCAATGGAACCATTGCTACTGGATGTCTGTGACTTTACTACCCTCAAGGGCTTAAATGCTGAGGGAATTCTCTACCACTTCAGTTGAACCGAAGAAGCTACTTGGATGAGCGGTGAAACGTTTTCAAGAAAAACTCTAAATGTCCAGCTGCCTTTGACTTAATTCTGCTAGATATTGTATATCATGACCTGGATAAATGAGATAAATGAATCTTCATAGACATAATGAAACAAATTCTCTGGTTGCAATAAGTTACTGACTTTGTTCAGTGATAAGAAACGGTCATTGATGTCACCTGAAAGGCTTTCTGGATGGCAGAGGGCAACCTTAATGATGTGCTTAGGTCTCACCATTCACAGGAACATGAAGTGATGGAATATCAGTTCCCCCTCTGATACACATCATGGGATGCTTAGTTCAGAAAGCAGTGACCAGGATTAAATCCATCTGATCGATATCTCCTAATCCACTGTACTGTACAATGTTTTCTATCTAATTGTTTTTCATATCTTAAATTCCCAAGCCTAGCAGAACCCATGGCAATCACGTTTATAACGGGTAAGGTTCTTGCCTTGACTATCATTAATTCACATCAGTTGCTCACCTGGTTATATTTGCAGTAAGGTCCCTACATACTCAGGTCACTTTGTCTATACAATTATTGTGAACGACCAGAAAAAATAGATGTAGATATACAAAAACATGTAGACATATGAAGAAAAAAAAGCTATGAAAATGTATTGGTCAGAATAATGACCCCAGTGCAAAACACTGGCCCTGCATTTGTGCTCCTATTCTATATTAGTGTTTGAGGGTCTTTCCTTGTGGTGGAGGATTCTGGGATTTATAGTTACAGTGTATATGTACTGTATAAACACACATTTTGTCACTCCTTTGGAAAGGAAATTGTAGAAGCTTTAAAACATTACTATAAAGGTAGAAGGTTTATACTTTATGGTAGGAAAATTGCAGATCTCTAAGCTGCTTTATGAACTCATTTTGGTAAATTCAAAGACATAAAAACTGCACCAATCTGTTTCTCCGGGGAAAGCATTACAGTGAATACTGAAATCTGCAAAACAAATTAAGGATGATTTAAAACGTAAACTTTGTGACTGTTTTTAAACAATGCAACAATTAGAAAGATTTATTCCATTAAACATATCGCAGTCATTAGTTTAATTTTCTCCTACGTTTAACAGCAATGCAGGGATTCCAGTCACTGTCTCAACAGATGGCATGTGCCTGCTTGTTATAGCTCTTATGACACCATTATCTTTTTTCCAGCTAAGTTTGGGTCTGTGTAAACCAGCAATAAAACTCACAATGCCACTCCATTACAAAACCTCATTGATTGGCCTGCCAATGAAACCCCGGAGCATTGTGGGTACATTGTGCTGCAGAGGATGATTTAGAAGCAATTGATTTAATAGTACTTCTTCCAAGCAATAGGAGGAAATTGTTCTCTGGGAGTACAACAGTCTCATCTCTCTGCATGGCTGACACTGCTTATTATGTCTTTTAACGTTTCAGAGCATAATGCTTTAGTTTATACTCCAGCCGTTCATGTACTGCTTGCGAATTAAATGGAGCTTCTTAAGGACAATCAGCCTTTGGTCATCTGGAGGATAGTCTGGAAAGTGTCTCAGTGTAATGTTTATTTCTTAGTGTGATAGAAAATATGGCTGGGTTTAAAGGAAAACCAAAGCGGAAATTGAGTATATTATAAAAGAGATTTATGCACCTGTTATGTTAGCTTTGACTTTTTACAGATAAAATCTTTTCTTTTCATTTGTCACAAAAATTGTGTGCTGTAAATGTATTGCAGTGCTGTAGGTAAATTTTCAGTAGAAAACTTGGATCTTGTTGCACTCAGATATCAAGTTTCCTTCTTAAAGGGGACTGTGGACCTAGAAAAGCAGAATACCTGCACGGAAAAGTAATACAGTGGCCATCGGCAAGTAGCAATTTATTTTAAAACAATGCCACCATAATATTATCCTGTTTAAATAATTATATTCATTTTTGTATACATGTACACATATGTGGTACAGTATTTAGCATCATTGCATTGCACCTTTGGTTACTTGGATTTGATTCTAGTCAGGGAATTCTCTGAGAAGAGTTAAGGTGGCCATACCCGGGCCGATAAAAGCTGCCGACAGGCCGGGTCGGCAGCTTATTGGCCCGTGTATGGGGCCACCCGACGGGCTTCCCCGATCAAGATCTGGCCGAAAGTCGGCCAGATCTTGATTGGATGGGACAAAAAATCGCGGCCGCATCTGTTCGTTGATGCGGTCCGGCGATCCAACCGCCCGTTCCCATTCGTTAGGATCCGATCGTTGGGCCCTAGGGCCCACGATCGGATCAGCCCGATATTGCCCACCTCAAGGTCGGCATATCGGAGAGAGATCCGCTCATTTGGCGACATCTCTCTGTGTATGTCACCTTTAACATCTTCTCCCTGTGAATTTGTTGGTCTCCTTCCACTATACAAATTATAGTGGAATTATAGTAATTGCTAAACCCTAATGTGTGTAAATGCATATGTGCAAATGTTTTAGAAATGAACTCTGCTGGAGCATGGACTACTGTACGGGATTAAGCTTTTTTTGTAAAGCACTAAGTTGGTAATGCATAAGTAAAGGTTAATATTATTATGCTTGTAAAAGAGCCAAAGAGTTTCCTGTTAACAGGGCACACATGTTATAAAAGTAAGATCGAGTTCCCTGCAGTGCAGAGTTGGACTGGGGCATTATCTGTAAGGTGTTTGGCTCTTCTGTTTGGGTCTCCTCCCACACAGGATGGTTAAATGATTCCTGATACTGACCCTCTTTACTGTAAATCGCTATGTTGCTGCTAAAAAAATAAAGGATCAGTTGAAATTCAGAATATGCACTCCGGTTAAACTTTCTTATTGTTGTCTTTGCATATTTATAATACAGATACTGTATATACAGTGAAATACAATAATAATGTAGCCTTATTCTGCTATTGAAGGAAATCCTGCACCGATTTCTGTATTTTGGTGCTACATGAATCGTGTGTCTCCCCTAAATGGGAGGCAGGTATACCATAAATAAGAGTCATGACAGACTGGGCTGTAATACCCCTCCTTGGGAACTTCTCTGATCCACAATCCCACACAGATATAAGGTTGACTTGCAGGGCACTGTACTTTCAAACAACTTGCATGCATACATACAGTAAGACCCAACTTTATAATATTGCATATTGTTCTTTTTAGGTCCTTGGTCCCCTGGTCATAATATAGTGTAAGGACCCATAGGATTGGTGCCCACTCTATGGCTTTAAGTGCAAAAGCTCATGTGTCCGTTAACTAATTTACATTTTTCTATTATTGACCCATAGGCAGGGGTGATTCTAGTGTTAAAGCCACGCGAGGCGACGTTTGCAATGCCAGCCACCTCTCCACCCACACTTACCCAAGCATAGCTAGTAGGGGTCCAAGGGAGCTGCATCGCTAGTGCAGAGAGTGCAATATAGAAAAGCAGAATTTCCGTTGCAGTTACTGGAAATTCTGCTCTTTAAGTTACCAGGAGCGGCTTTTTGCTGCCCCTGGTAACTTTTGGGGAAATGCCCCACCTGGTGAAAAATTTCACTCATCAGTAGTGTCAGTTACCTGAGCCTAGGCTTGCAAAATGATGGAAAGGCGGCACTCCAGTTAATAGAAAAAGAGGTGGTTTATTGCAACAGGTCACAAACTTACATCGCCTTATGCGTTTCAGGAGCAACTCCCTTAATCATAGGCTGTATAAAAAGAACTTTTATTAATCAGTTTAAAATCAATAGTGCTGATTAAAATAACCACAGTGCACTCCAAAAGGAGCACTAGTGGCTTGTGGCTGAGACATGTGCCTGACCCGGTAGATAATAAGTTTTGGTATTTTTGTTGATTCTGGCATTAGGACTATGTAAAAAATAGGGGTTACATCGGATGAGACCATACTGGTAATTAGGGATCTCTGTGGGTCAATGTATAAATGATCTTCTTAATATTTTTAAATAAAATTAGTTATATTTAGCTACCCTTGCTATTAATCATTAAGTTAGAGAAAGGTATTAAAAAATAAGAATAAAGTGCAATTAGATGCTTAGGGACTTAAATTAGCTTTTCTCATTTAGGTCAAAAAAAGTACTTAAAGTTAGAATAACTTAAGTTAGAATAAATACATGAGATCATGTCTTGTATTCAAGCCTGTTGGTGTTCTGGTGTCCAGTTCCAGTATCCAGTAAGCTTCCCTCAAATTTATGGGGTGTAAAGTATCCCCTCCTCTCAGGGGAATCTTCACCTGTTCTATGACCTTTACCCCTAGGTCTTGTGTACCTCTAGAGGAGCATAATGAAAAATGCTTACCTATGGGTGGCTCATCATCATTTCAATCACCCTCATGTGCTCCCTTACGTTCGATGTAAAGCTACTATTTCTGTCAATCACACTACAGGTTTTGCATTTCGTGGACCCTGATCTGAATGTGCCCTTTGAGGAAAGCCAATCACCCCTTTGTTTAGGTGTGGATGAGGAAACTATGCTGGGTGCCAATATATTGACCAATGTAGGGGTTTTTTTTTTGGACACAAATTTGATGTTATTCGAGAAAAATATTTCATGTAGTTTCTCATCACCATCTAAAATCGGGAGATATCTTTTGATTATATTGCAAATACGATAAAATTCTTTACTGTATTCAGTTACAAAATAAATTCTTTAGTTTTGATCATGTGATATGTTTTTATTTTGTTTATTTTCCTCCATGTATTTATTTTTTGGTACTAGTCTATTCGCTTTGTCATAGGAGTTATTTATAAGATCCTTAGAGTAACCCCTTCTGTATAGCATTTGGGACAACTCCTTAGAATGTTCGCGGAATGAGCTGGTCTGGCTACAATTTCTGTGGTAACGTACAAATTGGCTGTATGGAATACTCCATAAAGTTTGTTGTGGGTGACAACTGTTAGCTTTCAATATGGTGTTTCCTGCTGTAGGCTTGCAGTAAATCATAGAGTCAATCTTGCCCTTATCTCTATTGCCTATTAGTTTCAAATCCAGAAAGTGTATTTCCTCTCTATGGTGTTCTAGTGAGAATTTTAAGTTGAGACTATTGTCATTTAAGTGGTTATGAAAATCTTTTATTAAGAGGTCGTCTTATGTATAATCTATATACAGTCCCTGAGCTTAGGGACTGTAAATAAATTATAGAAGTCATGATACAATGTACAAGGCTGCTTAGTAATTAATTTGAAATTTTATTACATGGCAGCTCATATAGTAAGCCAGTTGCATCAGAATTAAATAATCAGACCTGTAATATCAGCTTATATGATTGGAGAATTTGGAGATCCTTATTTTCTGCTTGATGATTTAAGACAACCTCTAAGATTTGATTCACAATAGCAGCCCAGAGTACACTGAGCACACCTACCAGAATCCAAGATGGGGTCCTCTGTGCACAGCTGCAAAGGCCTGGATTATTACTGTTATATAAATGCTGACTCTTTAAGCAAATGCAGTAAATTGAGCATATAAAATAATGCATTTCTAGCCATATTATTTTTACGGGTTTAGTTCTTCTTTAAATGCACTGGACCATAGGTTGATGTAATACAAATGGATACCTTCCAACAGGCCCACCATTAGAAATCACGGGGCCCCGTACAACAACATTTTCAGGGGCCGCCCACCCACCCTGACACCCAAGCCCCGCCCCAGACCCTGCCCACTCCACATCACAGTTAAAAGACCACATAAACATCAAAAAAGTAACCCCCAACACACACAAGTTATAAAAAAAAAATGGTCAGGGCCCCCTTATAAGTTAAAAAAAAAAACATTGGTGCCAGGGCCGCCCATAAAAGTTTTTTTTAAAAAGCATTGGTGCCAGGGTCCCCCTTACAAGTAAAGAAAATTGGGGCCCCAAAAATTTTTTTTTTAAAAAAAACATTGGTGCCAGGGCCCCCATTACAAGTTAAAAAAATTGGGGCCCCAATTTTTTTTAAAAAAAACATTGGTGCCAGGGCCCCCCTTACAAGTTAAAAAAATTGGGGCCCCCAAAAAATATTTTTTAAGAAAACACTGGCACCAGGGCCCCCCTTATAAGTTAAAAAAAAATTGGGGCCCCAAAAAATATTTAAAAAAAACATTGGTGGCAGGGGCATATAGAATATTGAAATAATACATTGGTGGCCAGGGGATTGAAAAACAAAACACAAATTGGTGTTCAGTAGAATTGAACTTGTGGCTTCAGGACTTCAATTTCGCCACTTCAGGACTTCAATTCCGGCTGTTTTCGTGACTTCGGTCTTTTCGCTGCTTTGGGACTTCGGCTTTGGCTATTTTTGTAACTTCAGGTCTTTTCGGCGCTACAGGACTTAGGCTATTTTCGTGGCTTCTGGTCTTTTTGCTTCGGGAGTTCAGCTGTTCGGCTTTTCGCCACTTCTGCATTTTCCACTGTTCGGCTGGCCACAGATCTTCAGCGCTGGCAAGGGGGGCCTGGCTCTTTCTAAACTGCAGCACTGCCGGGCCCCCCTTCATGCCCGGGCCCGGGACACTTGTCCCCCCTGTCCCCCCCTGATGGCGGCCCTGCCTTCCAACATTCCTGGCTGGAAAAGTAGGTTGCTTTAGGCCAAGTCCCATCAACTTTAAAAAAATTGGGCCTTTGAATCATGGCAGCCCTGCCTTAACAGGTTGTTTGCTAAAGTAGCAAAACGGTTTGCATATAACTTATCAAATATTCTCAGTCTCTTTAAAGGATAAGTAAACCTTTAAAATACGACCATGTAAAATCGTTGAGAATGCTATTCTAAGCATCTCTACAAGAAAGGTGTCAGGGGAAGAAAGAGGGCTGGTCTGATATTCTCTGGTTAGGAAAAATATTAGAAAACTCAGATAACTTTTCTCACATCTTTCTTAACTTGAGGAACATCAGACCAGCATCGTTCTTACTCCTGCCAACTTCCTTGACTATCTCTTAAAATCCAAAAAGTACAAAAAAAAATATGAATTTATGTTGCAGAAGTGCTTAGAATAGCACTCTCATCAATTAGATACACTTGTTTTAAAGGTTTACTTATTCTTTAAAGTCACATACAATTTATGGTTTAGTTCAGCCAGTTTAGTATAATTATAGTGGAAGCCTGCAGTTGAAGGGGGGGAGGGGAGGCATAACAACCTGTACCCTCACTCCCATAAATGTCTTGCCATTTCCCACAACTATCCTCCAACATTTATATTAATGACTTATGTACAGATAAGGGGCGCATGGGTGCATATCGTCTGGGATGGGGTCCAGGGATCACAAGTTACAAAACTGGTTTCTGCTGAATACAAAAAATCATCTAAATCTGAAATGAAGTGGCAACTGGCTGGTTAAGAGGCATTCCACAAAGTAGGATATTTTGTGGGTCACAGTAGTGTTTTTAGATATGAACAGGGTCAGAACAGCCTGTAATTATATGCAGCATTCATTAGCAGTTTAATTAGTATGAGAAATAAGTTCATCCTAGAGAACCATGTATGCACACTGGCTTTGTTATTCATCTTCTAAGTAAAAACCATGATATCCATAATAGCTTTTATGTCATTAACAGAAGCAAAATGGTGCCCTAGAAGACCCCACACGGCTGCCAACAGCGCTACATTTTTATAACTATAAGTACAACTTTTCTAATCAAATATATAATTTAATGTAAATAAAATGTCATGGTACAGTAGATTGATTTAAAAGTCCATCTAACACTTGTATGTTTTGTTGTTACTGTACCTTTAATTGTTGGTGTTCTTAATACATATACATATAGATTTTTGGGTTTTTAGCATGTAAGGAAACTGTGGGTAGGATGCCCATGTATAATTATTAGCACCACAGCAAAATCTTAAGCCCTGGAGAAGAAGGTTGTGGACCCCACAAGTATGAAGAAGTTATATGCCTGCAGAGCAGGTACAAAACATTTGACGGGGTAGTATGAATTATGTTTGAACTGTTGATTTATCTTGTTACGGCACAAAGGAATTGTCGTGGTGCAGAACAGTGTCTCTATTGTAACAATAGGTTGGATAGCTGACAGACATGCTTTTGTCATCCACTAACAGCTGAGCGCTTATATCTGCATGATAATTCATAAGCCACAAATCCTCCCAGTGAAAGCGTAATTGTATTACAGGAGTGTACCTTCCAAAAGATGCCTTCTGACACCAACTTACATTGATGCCAGAAAATTCTGCCAGGGCCCCCAGGGGAGTCTTCTGACAAGCTGATAGAATTACAGCATATCTCCTTTCTTTTATCCAGATGTTACATCAATATTCATGAGGCAGGCAATGAAGTTACAGGAATAAACTGGCAGCTCCACACAGCGTGTGAATACTTGGTCGGTTACAGAGAGATAATAGAATACAAACGCTTTTTCCTGTTTGCTAATCGACAACCACTCTACGCTTTTCTCCTAAGTTTTATTTACTTTTTTTTTACTCACAAGTGTAAAATGTCTAGTGCCATTGATAATATCCAATGTTATCTCCAGATTTTCTGCATGTAGAGTAATCATAAAAGTAGGTATAATCTATAGATTCAGCATCTCAATAGTAGTAATGATCCAGGTCCTCAAAGTTGTCAGTGGTGCTTACCATCTTGGCTTTTATTAGGGGGGTCAGTGCACATGCTTCGTGTGGTCTGAGCAACTGCTAAGCTTAGGGGTCATTGCAAATCATCAAGCAGAAAATGAGGTAGAAGCTGCTGTTACAGGACTGATTATTAAATTCTGATGCAACTTGTGCTGGTGTCCAGATTGCCATATAATGAGAATCTAAATTACATTCCAACAATCTGATTTGGTCAGTGAAGGTGTCTCTGTAAAACATGGGATGTGATATGTGCTGGGTTAGAGGTCTTCTGGGTACAATTTTAAGCACAGCAGTTGTGCCAAGATGGTAGTCAAAAATATGTTGGGAAAAAAACCCCTGTCTTATCCTATACTTGTTCCCAGAGGCTCAAGAAAAAACTGGCATCGCTTAAGGTTACCAGCCACATTAAAATGCAATTAATTTGCAATCGGTGCAGCCCAACAATTTATTAGAAGTCTCCCTTCTTCAAAAGAGTTGACGATCTTAGCATATCTTTGGGTGAACTATATTCTCATTGTTGCCCCTTTTATTTTAAAATAGTTCTCTCACTGAAACTTTGGTTTAATATATATATTCCAAACATTGTACAATAAACTTTTTTTTTTGCTCAGCTATATTTGTTAGATTGAAAAAAATGTTTTACTGCTGTTATACCAATATTAGTATCATCCTTTATTTATGTAGTACCAATATATTCTGCAGATATTATAAATCATTCAAATCAGCCAGTGCCCTGTTACATAGTTACATAGTTTGGGTCCATCAAGTTCAACCTCTCCAAATGAAACCCTGCATCCATACACACAGCCATCCATACTTTCACATAAATTATATATACCCATATCTACACTAACTATAGAGTTTAGTATCACAATAGCCTTTGATATTATGTCTGTCCAAGAAATCCTCCAAGCCACTCTTAAAGGCATTAACTGAATCAGCCATCACAACATAATTATTATTATTATTAAGATGTATTTACATAGCGCCAACATACTGCGTAGCACTGTACAACATCACCCGGCAGTGCATTCCACAACCTCACTGTCCTGACTGTGAAAAACCCCCTACGTTGCTTCAAATGAAAGTTCTTTTCTTCTAGTCTAAAGGGATGGCCTCTGGTACGGTGATCCACTTTATGGGTAAAAAGGTCCCCTGCTATTTGTCTATAGTGTAATCAACCCCAACCTTTACAGTCTACCCTCATAATTTATGTCTTCCATCCCTCTAACGAGTTTAGTTGCACATATCTGCAGCTCATTTATATCCCTTTTAAGGACTGGAGTCCAAAACTGCACTGCATACTCCAGATGAGGCCTTACCAGGGACCTATAAAGAGGCATAATTATGTTTTCATCCCTTGAGTTAATGCCCTTTTTTATGCAAGACCGAACTTAGTAGCCCAGAATTAGACAAATTGCTATCTACAAAACCCCCAAGATCCTTCTAACCTTGCATTTATCAACATTGAACCCAATTTTCCAGTTTGCTTCACAGTTTTCCAACTTAGACAAATCACTCTGCAAAGTGGCAGCATCCTATAGTTCTGCACAATTTAGTATCGTCTGCAAAATTAGAAACAGTTCTTTCAATGTCCACCTTCAGGTATTTAATAAACAAGTTGAAAAGCAAAAGTACAGAGCCCTGCGGTACTTCACTAACAACTCTGGTCCAATCAGAAAATGTTCCATTTACCACCACGCTTTGTAGTCTATCTATCTATCTATCTATCTATCTATCTATCTATCTATCTATCTATCTATCTATCTATCATCTATCTATCTATCTATCTATCCATCCATCCATCCATCCATCCATCCATCCATCCATCCATCCATCCATCCATCCGTCTATCTATCTTCTATCGATCATCTATCTATATGCAAGAGTGTGAGTGTCCAGATATTAAATATACATACCACTAAGGATATACCAGGGACAAGAAAACAAAGTAAGATACTTCATATGCAGGCAATAAATAAACCCAATAGGCTGGTTTTGCTTTCAATAAGGATTAATTATATTTTAGCTGGGATTAAGTACAAGGTACTGTTTTATTATTACAGAGAAAAAAAATAATTTGGATATATAATGGAATCTATGGGAGACGGCATTTCCGTAATTCTGAGCATTCAGTATAATTGGTTGCTGGATAATGGATCCCATACATTTATTACCTTTTCTTAATAAACTGTAGCTTTCACGCAATTCTAATTACATTGTAATAGTTGTAAAAGATCTGTCTAGTTAATTTTCACTATTATAGAGCACATTTCAAAGAATCTGGATAAAGGAGACCTTGATGCCAGAAGAACCTTATGACAGATAGGAAATCAGCACTTTTGATTAATTTACATTAAATAGTTATTGGTCATACGAGGCCATGTGAATGATTTAGATGTGTTGGTTTTATTGGTAAGACTATGAGAGAATTTATTGTATTATATAAATTGTTATAAATCCCATTAAAATATGGATTAGGATTCAGATGGCCTAATTCCAAGCATCTGACAAATTTGAGTCTTTTAATGGTATACTTAATGCCCTTTATTTAAATTAAACGTATTGCATATTATTCATTGCAGACATAATTTTTAATTATTCTCATTAAATCTCATGTGTGTTTTCTGACTGGGGGCAGTGACTTGCATTGAAACTGTTGGTGCTGTGTAATATTCAGGATGGGCATCTGTGTAGTGTGATACAGGGGTACTGTACAAAACAAATGCTTTACAGAAATGGTGGGGTGCTGTGGCAGGAGTGATATTATGATTAAATGATGGAAGATTGTATGATTTACTGCATGGCAATGGATCTGCACTATAGGGGCCCTTGGAGACTGTATTTACTACAAGTTCACTAGGAAGATATGTGATTGATTATGGTCCCTAAACAGACAAATAAAAGCTGCTGATGCTCCATCCCCAGACTGTAGCTCATTGATTCCTCTATGGGGCCTTGTTGATGGTTACCCAACCAATATGTGACTGGCAATTCAGCCTGCTTTTAAGATCCAAACAACCACATCAACATATGAATTTGGTCCTCTTCTGATGCATCTCGCTAGGCCTCCATCGTGACTAACATGTTTGCCCAAGGGCCAATTGATTGCATCATTTTGATTTTGTGCAGAGTGTTGATGGTCAAATCACATTGCCAAATGAGTGGATCTCCACCTTAAGGGTGAAGACACATGGAGCTACTAGTAGCAGCTACTTTTGACGGCTACAAAACACCAGAACATACCTGCCATAGACAATACTGAGAGTTGACTCTGCTAAAACACATGTAGAGACAGTTATCAGTAAATTATCAGCATTGTCTATTTTGGTAGCTGTGACAAGTAGCTGCTCCTAGTCACTGAACTCTGTTGCATTCTAGGCTACATTGGCTGTTATGCAGTTTGTTTCTGGGTGTCTGTAGAGATGGACTCATACTCATTATGCTACATTAGCATATTAGTGCCTAATATTTACTTCATGTACACTGATGGCTGTGCAGTGCATTGAAATAGGTTTCCAATCTTTTAAAGACAGTGAAGTTGACCTGTTAGCAGGTAGGTCTATTTTGTCTATATCAGTCTAAAGTGTGCCATACAAATGCAATAAGGAAATCTCTAGTTTTATTTTCAGGTGATTTGCTTTTCAGTTTGATCTGAAAAAGTAGTTAAAGACGGAGTACGGATAAAAATCAAGAACTTCAGTTTAGGCTACGTATTCAAGAGCAACTTTGACAAAGTGAAAATGTGCATAGTAACATTCATGTTTTGGGTGTTTTGTTAAAAACAATGTGGGATTGATGCCAAGTCATTACGGTAATACATGGACAGAGCGAGTCAAGCAGTATTGGTGCCCAAGGCAAGGACATCAAGGAGGTTATTTATTAAAGTCCATATGCTAAAAACATGAAAAATGTGAGTTTTTTTTTTTTTTACTATAAAATCTATAAAAAAAATCTAGTGGAAAAAAAATCTTGGATTTTTCAAGATTTATTATAATCCGAGCCTGCAAAAAGTCTGAAAAAAAATGCTTTATCTTAAGCCAGTCGAGGTCCTGTAAAAGTCAGTGTTAGATGTCCTATTTGCAATGTTAGATATTGCAATGTTATGCAGTGTTAGATGTCCTATTTGCAATATTATTGTCTGTGCTGGGTTTCGTATGATAATTCAAACATTTTGGGCATTTCCGATGATTTCGCGAATTTTTTTGACTTTTGGGGCGTCAAATTCAAAAAATTCTGATTTTTTTTTGTGGTTTTTGTTGATCTGATTTTTCCGTGGTTTATTATTGATAAATAAGGTAAAATCGTGGATTCTAGTTTGAAAAATTCGTATTTTGATAAATAACCCCCCCCCCCAATTGTCATTGCTGCAGTGTCACTCCAATGTGCCAGTCAGAATTGTGCTCATGCCTCTGTTGTCCACCCCTAGTTCCAGCCCTTCATGGGGCAACAAAGTATAAACACTGTGCCCATACGTACTGTATCTTATGTGCCCTTGCTTGCATGCACAGAAATCAAGCAGTTAGCATTTCTTAGAAACATGGGTTTCAATAACCTTTCAACTGCAAGAGGAGAATGAATGTTTAACAACTGATGATAGGCCTCAATTTGGTAAGCTGAACCCCTATATTCATTTCTCCAAAAATATTTTACAGTTTTTTTTACAGTTGCTTCCCCATGCTGTGAACTATTCCTCTTTCCCTTGTTTCCCCCTCCCCCCACATACTTCCCTTCAATTAGTCACACTACCTGTATATAACACGCTCAGGTGTCCTCAAGCAGCACAGAGGCGCCTGGCGTGTTTATACAAAGACACTGGTAAGTTTTATCCACTCCATCTTAATTTGTGCTACATCCCCTGGCTTTAAATATACCTTAGTTCACGTTCTTTATTATGTTACTATTTTATGTCTCCTATTATGTCTCCCACCCAGATACTTGGTTTCCAATTTAGATAATATATACCAGCAGCCTATGCCCCATGTCCATCAGCACTTGCTTCCCCATGCTGTGAACTATTTCTCCTCCCCTTGTTTCCCCTTCCCCCCATATACTTGGCCCAAGGGCATCACTCAGTATCTACACTTCCCCATAATTCGAACAGCCGTATACAATAATGTTTTACAAACTTGCCTGTCTCTGTGTTTTTAGTTGTTTTTGCTCCCGTTCCACATTGCCTGATGAAGCAGGAAATGCCTGCGAAACGCGTTGCAATACTGTTTTGTGAATAAACTATTACTGAAAATTACCACTTTCGTTGGTGTCTGCTTGGAGGAGGTAAATCCACTACTACCTCCTCTGAATTACCCATTGGGTTTTTAAGTGTTTTTAGCTAATTTTATCCTTTTGGCGCCTCTGTTTTGTTTTACTACTATATTGAGTCCACCCCGAGTGGAGGGGTATCATCCCCTTTTTCTTCTTCTACAGAGAGCGACGTCTTATTTCTGAGTGGGGTCAGGATAATCTCCCCACCTGCCTATACAGTGGTTGCCTATCGGTAACCCTGGTTTGTGAGTATTAACTTGTTTACTCTACCATTACTCCTTGTAAAAACATATTACACTATTGGGGCTCTTGGTGTTCCTTTTTGTCTTCATTTTACAGTAGCTGTACATCATGACCATCATCTTGGATAGATATTGCTTCCTTAACCCCACTGCTCCTTTTGCAAATGGCGATAAATCTTTCCCACCAAAGGCGATTAATTAAAAAAATATTTATGGGGTTCTTTTGGGAACTTTGTAACTTGCATTACTGTTGACCTAGTGCTTAGTTTAATATGGAGATGGCTTGCTCAGTAAGAAGCTGTTCTGCATGTTGAGTGCTCTGACCCTTTCATTGCTGGTATGAGTTTAGGAGACCCTCTGCCTCTTGCTTTTGGATCTTATCATGATTAGACACTGGCCCAAAGCTTTCATCAATTTACATCAGTATAAGAAGAGTAAAAAATACCTGTGTAGAAATCACACAATACCACATTCATAATAAAGTAGGTATCTATTGGAAATTTGAAAACCATCTTGAACTGGGCTGCTTAAAAGATATAATTTTGTTTAAACAATGAGGATAATTAATCCTGCATGATATGTTAAACAAAAGGCTAATCCCAGGGCAGTGCTAAATTGTGTTACTGTGTTATGTCATAAGAGCTACAGTCAGTCTCCCATGAACCATTTATATCCATTGTCTGTTAGCGCCTGATTTATGAAGTTCAATGCAGAACCACATCTATCTTCTCCTTCTTGCAGTCTTTGCCATTCAGTACTCCTTAACACAGGTCTGGCCGGCTGACAGGAATCTAAAGTGATCTCTCCGCTGAGTAAAATGGACGCTGAAAACAAGCAAGCACAACCCAAAACTGGCAGGCTTTGGAAATTGTGTAATTTTCTCCTATTTTACAGCAATAGGAATAGATTCATAAAACAATTTCCAGAGGAGAGCCATGCAGGGTTATAAAAATGCACTGTTACAGTGCAAAGGAAAAACAGTTAACCGAGATTTCTCTCCTGGTACACGAAAATGGGTTTAAAGGGAAACTGTACCTTATTTATTAGTTCTGTAGCTTTCATTTTACTTTTATTTTCCTGTAAAGTATGACAGTTTACCAATTTGTGGCTGAATCTATACTTTTATGCATATTTTCATTGACACATATACTATATAAATGTTAAAATAAAAACAAACATAACAAGCTCATTTAATAGTGTAGTCTCCAAATCCAACAATCTCATCTTATTTGTGCCTGCTGCAATTGGTTACTTATGCTTACCAGTTGCACTGGTCAGTACAGGGGCGCTGCTGCCAGCCTCAGGTGGCAGCAGCACCTGAATTACTAGGGGCCGCTCCTGGCAACTTTGAGAACTGAATTTCTGGTCATTAAAGGAGAAGTAAACCCCCCTTTAGCCAAAAGTCCCCACTGCCCCCCCTCCGCTGGCTCCCCTCCCTGCCTCTCCCCTGCACAGTGTTACTCCTGAATTGTGTCCCTTCTAGAAATACTGACCGCACATGCAGAGTCAGCGCAGTGGAGCTCACGGGCGACATCTTCCGGCGCTTCGGTATGCTTTGGGTCCCCTCGGCAATTTCCATTACTTTCCGCTCATGGGCATTCGTCGCGAACCGGAAGATTGCTCCAATTGCGCATACGCCAATATGGAGCTCTCATTACTATGAATACCGAAGTGCTGAAGATGGCGCCGTGAGCTCTGCTGCACTGACTCTACATGTGCGGTCAGTATTTCTAGAGGGAACACAGTTCAGGGGTAAGACAGTTCAGGGGGGATGCTGGGAGGGGGGGCAGTGGGGACTTTTGGATAAAGAGGTGTTTAGTTCTCCTTTAAACAGCAAATTCAGCTCTTCTAATCCAGAGAGAGCTCTTTCTCTCTCTAAACTAGCGAAAAGGCCCCCCCCCTGGACTAGTTCCTGAGCAAAAAAGTATGCCTTGGGGTGTGAGGAGCCGCCTCAGGGGGCAAGAGGCACAGAATCTCCTCTGGGTCAGTATATTGCATGCAAATGCGTACACGTTGCCCCTGCTAGTAACGGGCCAGTAGACATTTAGGCAGTGCATGTAAACACATTTATATGCCACTGGTTAAACATATAAAGAAAGGAAGCCGTCTCCCATCCTTCATTTTTAGCACAGACCCCCTAGAGTAGGATTCTTATAAATAATAGATAATAAATGGAGAACCTGAAGTTGCCAACTATATTTAGTTTCAGAAGCTGCCCTGTGCATTTGTCCATGCTCATTGTCCCCTTTGGCCCCTATTGTGGATCCCACGTCACTCTACTCACTCACATGGCACAGTGCTCTAGTGACAGAACATTTGCAGGGAGATTAATAAGGTTTTTCATACTGCTTCAGTGCCCATGGTAACTTGCAAGTGACAGCTTGATGTATAATATTTGGATATGAGTTTGTTCCCTGCTGCTCGTGTGAGAAGACATCCATGGTGCAGAGTTTTGCCACATCAGAGATATGTATCTCCAGTTTATTGTGACTCCTGTGGTGTATTCCCTTAGGACTGATAAAGGCAACACTGTACACTGTACCAGCTCAACAGTTTTTTGATTTACCATGAAATATTTGTATTAAACGTGGCATTGTTTGATTTGCAAACAGTTAAAGATGAATACAGGGATGTTGGAAGCTTCAGCTGCTGTGGATAAAGAAATGGCCACCTGTGGGGGATATCCTAGGAGTTTAGCAACAGCTTTTGTAGTGCTTTTATCTATGGCAGGATTACACTTTATGTAAATTAGGATGCCTATCTGATGGCACAAAATCGGGACATATTCACAGCTATCTCAAACCATCACTACTGATCATGACCACAGCCTGCCCTCCAGTGATGCCCACCTCTGAAATATTCTAGTGGGATTACTGATATGCCTACATTTTGATTTGTGATTTTGGCTATCTTTTAAACTCTAGAGGACATCAATATGTTGTAGATTTCTGACAGTAATTCTAGCTATTTACCAGCAGGTGGTGGCATTGTCTAATTGTTGTTTGGTACTAGCTTTAAGGAAGGGAATGTAATCATTTCTTTCCAACCATTTTATGGGAAGAGAAATTATACATCAGAAATCAGGCACTGAAACATGTACATTTGAATATTTTTGCAAACGTGAAATTGGTTCTTTGTCTTGCAATCACTGTAAATTTTGTAATACTTAGTACTTCTGCAGGCCGGTGATGCTTAATAAGCAATTCAGTGCCCTACAGACCTATGTGCCTTCACGTAATGCAGGGAGATGTGAAGCATGTCACTTATTGGCAAATAACAGGCACCCAACAAATCTCTTGCATAAGCCACATCATTGAAAAACAATTGTACAGGCAAGAGAAATCATTGCAATGGATACTTGTATTTTGGTGAACTGTAATGCCAGGCAAATGTCAGCATTTTCAAGATGATGTCAAAGATACTGGAATTCTTCTTTTACTATGTAGAGTCCCCAAGGATTACAGGTTTAGCCTGTATTTGGACACCTAAGTGGTTCTTTGAGTCACACAGGCAGCAACGCCCCTTTTCCTGGGTACATTCTAGTGTAATGTGCCCAGTAGGCAGCAAAAGTGTTTAAAAGGGAGAACACACATGCCCAGTGCTCTCTTCCTGGATCCCACTTTGTGGGGAGATGGGTACAGGACTTGTTTGTAGACTGTGTCAGGCCCAAGTCAGGGAAAAATGAACTCTGGAGAACCACATCAGATTCTGTGTATTTGTTCAATCACAACATGTTTCGGATAAACATATCCTTTATCAAGCATCTAGACAGGGACACAAGTGGGTGAGATCAGGAGCAGGGACAGTGCCAAGGAGCAAGATAACCTGGGGGATCCATAGTGCTGGGGAAAAATCACCAAGACAGGCTGCACTTCCCTCTCAGATGGACTGAACTGAATGTATTATACAAAGTGTGAAAGTTCTCCATGGTTTGCCTTGAATGTACCAGAAGATTTATACTGCCTGAAAGCCGTAGCCAAGATTTACTTCCTTTTTCAATAAAGAAGTTATTTGGTTTGAAACAACCTCCCTGGACTGCTGTTACTTTCAGCCAGATTGATCTGTGCACCAGGAGACACACAGGATCCACCTGAGAGTAAGGTGCTTAAAGGGGACCCGTCACCCAAAAAAATTATTCAAAATCCTATTTTATCACATTAGTCAAGCAAAATGAACTTTAATTACACTGTATAAATTATTTGAATCTTGTTTCCTTCAGTCTGGGAATTCATAATTATAGCAAGCAGGCAGCAGCCATTTTGTGGACACTGTTATTAAGGCAAGCCTTGTATCATCTCAGAATCTTGTTAGTGCACCAGAATGGGGGACCCGATGTCCATCCCCATGCCCTGGCTACACAATTAATTGATAAAGAGAACAGGGGAATGTGGGGAGAGCAGTGACAACTAGGAAGTGCTGAATGGAAAGTGAAAGTAATTGTCTGCCCCGCCTCTATGCCCATGGCATTGAGGTGGGGCAGACAATATTTGATTGACATCTGAGATTTTTAAATGAGCTTACAACAGCTATAAATGCTTTAATAAAAAATAGAAATTAGTTTTCATGTTTAATTTGAAAAGGACTTTTATTATACAGATTTTTGTGTCTGGGTGACAGGTCCACTTTAAAGGGGCTTTGCCGGGAGTTGTCCACAGCCTAAAGGTGGCAATGAATGTTACAATTATGATCTTTCCTGCGACCAATCATTCTTTTTGAATACTTACTGTTGGAGCTGAATTGTCAGATTTACAAGCGGAAACAATAGAATTCTACCTGTATCTGACTGTTGAGCACTAACAGTGGCCAATTTTCGGGTGTCTTCAAAGGTGCCTCATCAAAAATTTCAGACCAGCTGACTTATATTCAAGTCTCCTGCTGATATCGTTCAGCTCGTCTCCTGCCATAAGCGCACTTCGTTTTCGTCTATATTATTGGTGTGTCTATGGCCACATTAAGGGTATCATTCTCAGCAAGTCACACATCTTACACTTTTCCAGGACCACCCATGGGTGTGCTACAACAGAATGAAAATAAATTCCATGTAAAAACATAATTGCATGAACATGACTGCTCTGAGCAGAAGACTTCCATGTTGCATACTAATACCATATATTACTATTCTGTGGCACTTCCACTATTGCATTGCCTCTATTATTCATCCATTGGGCTTATTTGCCTCACGAGGAAACTTCAATTTTGAATGATACGTATGCCATCCCGCCGGCGATTCGCATTCTTGCCAGTGGGAAGCCATTTCGGGAGACTAATCTCCCCATCTGCCACCACCCTAAAAGTTCCCTCAGCTAAATGTTATCTCTCCTGATAGCTATTCGGTTGCAGGCAGGTGTCTCCTGTGCATAAATTCAGCAGGAGATGGTGTTCAAACACCTTTTAGAAGACAGTGCCTATATTAGGAAGAATTGGTCAAACTCATCCAAGGTCAAGGTCACTTAAAATTTGATACTGAATCCACAATAATTTTTTTTACAGTCCTTCACTGTGACCTGGGGAAATCATATAATTCACCAATCTGTGAGATTACTTAGTATGCCCTTGGAAATACTAGTTGGGAATATGGTTTCCTGGAATATATCAATTTTATTATAACTGTAAAATAGTATTCATAGAAATGTATAACTTTAACAGGTTTCTAGACAGGGGGACTTGGGACCTGTATGGTAATTAATTGAAATACTAAGTATAGAGTGTGTACTCTGGAATGTAGGTACTAATTGCTAGCATGCTGCTGACATTGCCAATAAATAGGAAGAGGAAAATACTGTACATTCTAAATTTCAGAACCTGTGTTTTCAATTATAAATGTCTGTGTGCTTGTTTCGATAATAAACCTTCAAAATGCTGTTCTCAGTTCCTTTATCAGGTGACCCTGACACAAGAGAGCAGACCAGATCCTCTTTATAATAGATGGCCTGGGGTTTTTCCACTGTGCTATCGATATGTCAATGATCAGTCAGGGTGAAAATCAGCCTCCAGTCAGGTTTTTTTTTTAGGAAGGGGCACAACTTTCTGAACTTCAGACCCTCTTTTCATGAAAAGATGTCTGACTTCAAAAGCTTGACTTGGTCATCGTTTTATTAATAATTCAATCTCCTTTTAAATGTACCTAAGATGTTTAAAAAAAAGCAGATGCATGTCCTGGGGTAGTGGAAAGGGAGTTTTAAATCTGTTACTGATATTTCGAAGCATTGAAGTGCTTTGGATCAGAATCAATAGCTGAAAATAATCAATAGCTGGACATTATTTACTGGTATTGTTAACATATATACAGTATAAGACAAAAGATACTGTCAAAAATGTCCTTATAAATTATGTTTTTTTAATGCCATCAGAAGAAAACAATGTCTTATAAATCAGAAGAAAAAAATGACTTCCTGACTCCAAGAAGGCGATTGGACCAGTCACTTGATAACTTTGTGTTAACATTTCATTGCAGTAACTATGTAATTTCAAACTTTCTAAAAATTGATTCAACACTTTTTTTAAATCTAAAAAAAGGGGTTGAATCAGCCTTAGTGAGAGAGTCCCATAACGTTACTTGTCTCCCCATTAAAGAATACCAACTTAGCCAACCTTTTCCTCATGACTGAGACGTATACTATCACACTTCCATCAACCTCTTTGCTCCTCTATAGACTCTCTCAATTTCATTAATATCTTTCTAAGGCCTGGAGACCAAAACTGTCCCACACATTCAAGACGCAGCCTTATAAGTGCTTTGTAAAGAGGGAAAATGACCCTCTCCTCCAGTGAATCTATACCTCTTTAATACAGGAAAATATCTTGCTGGCCATCCTGCTGCTGACTGACATTGCTTGCTGCAGATGAATTTAGTATTCACAAGTTCCCCTAGGTCCTTCTCCATAAAGTATGTCTAACTTATTGTATTCTTCTTCTTCTTCTTCTTATTATTATTATAATAATAAATAATATGTATTTATAAAGTGTCAACATATTCCACAGAGAATGAATGGTTTGCACTTTTTATATTCATCAACATTGTATCTCATCTGCTGCTTAACTGTATGTGACATCCCTCCACGGGCCCACCCCCCACCACACACTAAAAAAAAAAACATTGGTGGCTATGGTTCCCACATGTTAATAAAAAAATGTTGGTGTTCAGGCCCCCCCATTGAAAAAAAACATTTGTAGTCAGGCCAACCATTAAAAAAAACATTTGTGGTCAGGGCCCCCCATTAAAAAATATTGGTAGCTAGGACCCAACATGGGGAAAAAATTGGTGGCTAGGGCCCCCCCACGTTATAAGAAAATTGGTGGCCAGGGCTCCCCTTAAACGTCCATGTAAAAAAACTTGCACCCCCAGAAGTTTAAAAAAAAATTTGGTGCCCAGGGCCCCACCACACAACAGGGACCACAAAGGTTTACCTTTAGGGGGGGCCTGCCATGTTACAATTACTTCATAAGTGTGGCCCACCTGCTGTCAGTGAGCTGCCAACTACAGACGGGAGGAGGGGAGCACAGGTGGCTGCATCTTCTTCCAGTGACAGCATTTTCTTCCCCTATTGGTTACAGAATTTCAACTCCTGGTAAATCTGCATGGTGATTGGATGAGCTGGAGGAGAAGTTCAAACCTCAGCTATCCAATTCCTGAGCAGCTCAACCGGGACTTAAACTCAGTGACCAATAAGGGGAAGTAATGGACAGAAGATACCTCCCCTTGTGCTCCCGCCTTGCCTTCCCGAAGTCAGCAGCTCTCAGAAAGCAGGGGGGGCGGCTAATCAAGAAAGTGCAACATGGCCGGGCCCCCCTTACCCTCGAGCCCCTACAACTCTCCCCCTGTCCCCCCTGATTGCTGCCCTGACTCTGAACCCCGAATAGCAAAACATAAGGCTGCAGATGAACTTGGATTGAACTATGCAGAGATCTGCATACAGTAAGTCTGATATGCCTTCAGAGCAGTTTTGCTATAATTTTTTGTCTATAAATATTCATTCACATTACATTATGTTCTGAATTGATCTGGTACTTTGTTCTATTGCTGCCTGCTTAGTGCATTAAATGTGGGTTAACCCTTTCTTTTTTGAAAGGGTTAACCAAGTTGATGAGCTTGCCATGGTTTAATTTCATGCTTGGGTTGTCTACTCGTAAAGTCCATCACAGAATGATGATGAGCAGGCCTTGGGCCCACATGGGACCTGCTCCCTTAATGCTGATGTGTGTCAAAGCTCTAATCCAACCTTATCAAGCATAAAATACAATTAGCAAGGTGTTATTAGGATATAACTAGAGTGCGTACGTGAGTGTGGATGTGTGTGTCCGTCACAGGATACATTGGAAGCTGATTAGCTTAGAATGAGAAGGAACTCTAACTAATAACAGAATCCATTAACCCTAAAGGACCATGACCGCCTCAAGATTCTGGAGCTGCTAAAAAATGTACAGTAAATTGCATTTGCAGCAGGAAATGATTTTGCTTTTAGAAAAGCATTGCTGGTACTACTGTATTAAATGGATTAAACAGTAAAAAGTAAGTAAGTAAAAGCTTTTTTAAAAAAGAAGTTGTCCACATGTCTTATTCTATACACATAGCATTGTATTAAAGTGATACTGGCACATTACTTTTGCAGCTCTTTTCTTGCTCCTTAACCTTTCAATATGACTTAACCAGGCCATGCAGATATATACTTAACATTTGTGCATCAGCTGCTGTTTAAGATCAGATGAGGGCACTTATTTAGACAAGAAAGGCTGTATTATTGACATAAAAGCTTTGTATCATCTGAATATATATTTGGTTAAATAAATATCAATTTTTTTTATTGTTTAATATTTTATATATGTAATTGGAGCACAAAGCTCCTTTTGTTTAAAAAAAAATATGGAAACTCAGAAAGAGATACATTGCAAAAAAATAAATATCAATGTACAGTATCTCAATTTAGAACTGAGAAAAATAGAAGCTCAGTCATTTATATTTTGCATTTATAAAAAGGGCCACAAAATAAGGTTAGAAGCAAGATGGTCAGTTTCTGCAGAGCAGTGGCCATGCAACTGCTTTGTGGTACATTCTGTTCTGTGAGACACAAAGTAAAATGCTACCTTTAAAATGAAACCAGGACAAATTACACATTTCCATTTCCCTGTCTACTTTATGCAGACGAATGACCTGCACCATAGGAAGACCCTGACTACTCTTTGGAGCTGTCTGGATAAGATCAAACCATTAAGAATCCTCTATAAGGCTACAACTTTATTGTAATTGCTACTTTTTATTACAATAAAACCCTGAATTTACAGTATGTGCCCAGATTTTATATTTCCCCACATTTAATGCATTATTGGTGGTCATTATTTGAAGGGAGGCCAGATGATGTACATAGAGCCTCCACAGATCAGGATATCTCCCAACTGTAAACGGGACAGCTGCCATTTACTTCTACATGACCACCGCAGGTTTGAAATTGAGTATTTTCTTATTCAGCCTCGGGTTTAATAAATCACTAAAAATTTGTTTTTTTTCCTCTGAAAAAATGTCGTTTTCCCCTTTAAAACTCAGACAAGAAAAAAGCTGACTTTAATAAATAATCTGCTAAGTGAAGAGCCACTACTGTAAGTATACCATTTGTCAAATTTAAGAAAGGCATGAGCCCATGACTAAGCACCGTGAGGGGTGTGAAACGCGTAAGGTGGATGGAGATGAAGCTACATTTTTAACTTTTCTACCAATAAATTAATTTTTTAACTGAATATCTCTGGTCTTGTGGATCCATTCGAGTGGCGGTCAGCCCTGCTTCCTTATCTCCTTTTACCTTGGACACCAGATACCATCCTCCATAAAGTGTAATACGCAGAGACTGAAAAATATATAGACTAGGGAAAAAACATACACTAACTCCCTGGGGCATGAGGGGTTCCTCCCTCCCACAATGCATGATAACACTAGAGGACTCACAGTAGAAAAACTACAATTTCTTAATCCCCCCCAGTGGAATCAGAAAATCATATTTTCTTACAATGAAAAAACTTTGGTTAATGTATGGGGATACACTAAGGGGTTATTTATCAAAATCCAAAAAGTTCTTACAATTTTCGGAAATACTTTGACCAAATCCACACAGACTTCCCCCCCCCCCCTATTTATCAATACATTTTTCTGAAAGTTTCTTGTTTGGGAAAAACTCTGAATCATACGAATTTTTTTCGTTTTTTTGCCGAAAACTGCGACCTTTTCGGATTTGACGCCTGAAACCACAAAATCCTCGGATTATTGAACGAAACCCAGCGCAGATCAGGAAATCATCGAGACATCTGCCATTGACTTCTACATGAACTCTGCAGGTCTGAGTAAGAGTACTTTTTATTTGGATTTTTAACACCATTGGAGTTTAATAAATCGTGAAAAATGCAAGTTTTCTTGCTAAGAAAAAATTGTGTTTTTCCCCTTTAAAAGTTTGAGAAGAAAAATCTGACATTAATAAATAACCCCCTTATAATCATATATCTGGACTGTAGCAATAAACAAGCTAATTATACTTTGCAACTAGGTATCACAGCATTACTATTAGTATTGAGAATGGAAGCAGGAATAATGGTAGGTAGCTAAAGTGATGATAGCACTCAGTGCTGGAGAACAGCTAGGAAGGATGAGAAATTGTTAGCATTTCAACAAAGGGCTTTTCATTCTGCCTATGAAATAAAGCAGTGAAAAGCACCCAGACTAATTAAATGAATGACTTAGCTTTGGTGAAAAGCTTGAAAACAGGTGTATTAATGATCCAAATCTGCAAGGTCAATATTGAAATGTGTAGAACTGTTTTTGCAGTTGTGTAGGTGACAATTTGATATCTGCTGAGGAAAGGGGGTTTCATCATTTGTATAAAGTTTCTTTGCTGTCAGCTCTTGGTTTATATAAACTCTGGGTGAGCTTCAACAATTGGTGGAACAAAAACAATTGTAATCATGATTTCTTAAACTTTAGCAATTAGCAAGTACTTCAGCAAGCAGCAAAAAGATTTTAAGGGCAGGACTGCATGGCTGATTCAGCCGCAATCCGACGCACTGCGCAAAATCGTGGGCGTCATGTCGGATGCGATGGAAACAAGGTAAGTAATGGCAGTGTCGGATTGTGTCGCATTGTTGATGTTGCGTGCAGCGTCTGCATCTGACAGTCGCGTCGCATCAATGCTGCGACACGATGTGACAATTGAATTACTTATCTAATTTCCGTCGCATCCGACGTGACGCCTGCGATTTTGCGCAGTGCGTTGGATCGTGGCTGAATCGGCCATGTAGTCCTGCCCTTAACCATAATTTGTGTATACATATTTGTGTATGTAGGGGTATGACAGATATGGTATTGGTGCACCATGGCCCTATAAACCATGGTATTGAGCTATCTCTGCTTCTAAGAGAAAAATTGATTAGTAGATCCACCATTCAATCAATATGCCACAGCAATGACTGGACCTGCCATCCCAATAGTCCTAACCCTGTAAGGCTAATGGCATACGCTGCATTTTCACTGGAGGATGACAATATTTTATTGTAAAACAAGGATTAACTATCATTTTAAAATGTATGCTTTCTTGATTGGAGTTATAACATGACATAATGGAAGTATTCTCAAAATACTCAAGGTAAGTATGACCAACACTGTGCAATACTTCTTGTTACATCTATACCCCAACTCTATTTCCTAACCTTTCCCTACCCACCTTCCAACTGCTGCAAACCATTACACATACAGTATTCAAATTTATACAGAATATATTTTAAAAAGGTATGTGGGAGATTTGGGATCTGTTCAAATTATTTACCATTATTATCAATAAATACAATTATTATTATTTAAAGGAGGGCATACCGTTAACAAAATTATTGTTTTAGCATATCTTTTGGACCAGTTTCTCAACCCCCCCCAAATCATCCCCAGCACTGTCCCTTTCCTTCACGTCCTCTCCTGTGTATCTAGCAGAGTCAGGGAAGCCACAGGCTCTTTCTCATTAGTTTAACCTTGTGAGTGAATGACTCTCAGAAATCAATAGAAACCCAAGTTTCTCCCTCATTTTTCTTTGTAAGAGTCCCACCCTGTGACTCTCTGTGGGTGATAAATCTCCCGAAAATGCCTCTCTCTTGTCTGAAGTTGCCTCCGAAGAGGCATTTTCGGAAGATTTGTTGCCCGCAGAATCATCAAAAAAACCCGCGGGTGACAAATCTTCCCGTGTCCAATACTGTTAAACTGGCCATAGACGCAAAGATTTGATCATACGAATCTCCGTTTTGTACGATTTTCGGGTCGTGTGTAGAGTGTCCCGACATTTTTCATGTCGGTTACTGATAATATCTCTGCATGTATTGCTGATCTGACAATATCAGTGGGAGACTGTCACCAGCTTTTGTCGGACATTACTTTCGCACGATTGCTGTCACGGGCAGAACATCGTATGATCTGTTCTTTTGCTACTTTATTTGATCTGGTTAGTGGCAAGTAGGGTTGCCACCTTTTCTTGAAAAAAATACCGGCTTTCCTATATTTTTGTGCTTTTTCCCTATAAATAACATTGGCATCAAGCAACGTTTTTACCGGCCAGGCTGGTAAAATACTGGCCAGGTGGCAACCCAAATGGCAGGTCGGGAGATGGCACTGATCATTCGTCCAATATGAAGGTAAATCTGCACGTCTATGGCCAGTTTTAATGAAGCTGCAGATTTTCCCTCAAGCTAAAGTTCTATTGTTTCCAATTATCTGTTGTTAGATCTCATTCCCAGCACTTTTATTTGCACATATTCTACTGTGTATAACAGTTTCCATTAAAGCAGTAGTTTTTGTATACTCTGATGTGGTTGCATGCTGCCAACAACAACTCTTTAATCACAGCTGGAGGGCCATCTCCTGACGTACCATTGTAACTAGTTTAGCTGAAACAGAACAACAATTATCTTCAGTCAAGGGTACAAGCAGGTGTTGTTCTGCAACAGCCCAGGGATCTTCAGTCTTTTTTACCCACAAGCCACATTCAAATGTAAAAAGAGCTGGGGAGCAATACAAACATAAAACATGTTCTTGGGGTCCCAAAAACATGTTGTGGTTGGGTATTTGGTAGCCCCTGTGTGGATAGGCAACCTGCAAGAGGCTTTAATTATCAGTACACCTGTTTTTTATGCACCCAGAATTTGCTTCCAAGCCCGGAAATCAAAAATAAGCACCTGCTTTGAGGTCACTGAGAGCAACATCTAAGGGGTTGGCGAGCAACATATTGCTCACGAGCCACTGGTTGGGGATCACTGTCCTAAAAGTTTGCAGCAGAGTCCAAAGGCCTGAGGAGTTGGGTTGTCTGACTAAGATCTTGGTAGGGTAGGGCACATAGGCTTAGGTTATATTCTGGAACAAAATGAACTTCCAGTGTTGGCAGGCTGTCTGATGCTAGGCGGCTTGAACATGTCAGGGAACAGAAAGTACTAGACTGTAGCTGTACGTGTTTGCTTTTGCAAAAGACTACAGCTGCATTGTTGTAGTACGCATCATGCTGGTAGTGCTTTGGTGAGCTTGAAAGTGTCTCTGAAACGATGCAACTTTTTGGAGGAAAAAAACCATGCCATTAGAGCTGAGAAGGCTGAACCGGTTTTTTTTGTGACATACACTGCACTACATTGATTTGCTCTACAATAAAGTGTTTGCAATGTATGCTGATAACAGTAACATTCTCATGTTATTTAAGTGGCTGTAGCACTTTAAAACTTCATGTGTAAGTTTCTTGAGTATGCAGAACCATATTCTGCCTTCATTACATTTTTAAGGGAACGATACAGAAGGCCAGTAGCAAATATAATATTCAGAGCAAGCTCACCGAATTTCTTTGTTGGCTTCTTCCACCGGTATTCTGTGTATAATACCCATTAGTTCAATGTATTCAGTAGTTGTGGAACAAATCCAGGGCAGCAACTTGTCTGCAAAGTTCTTTATTGGGAAACTGAGTTACACAACATGTTTCGGGCCCACGCCCTTTATCTTTATTCTATCTTGATAGAAGGCCAGTAGGCCATCAACCAGCTCAGTAACTTGCAAACTCAAGTTTGTTCCTGCCATCAGTTTGCTTCAGCCTTGATCCCAATATAAAGTATAAAGCATAGGTCAGAGGGGTCAGTTGTTCTACACAGGATATCCCTTCTCTAACACACATGTCCAGCCTCCAACCCAAATGCCTTCATCAGAAGTGGAACATACAAATCAGGCTGCAACTGGCACATGAGAAGAAAAGCTCACGTATTCCAGGAAAATGGAGCTCTATGCTCCTTCAGAAAAACAACTCCTGCCTAATCACTGTCTGCCTTATTGCTTCCCACTCTACTTTCCTTTGTAATTCTGTTTCACTTGTTTTCTTCTACCAGAAAAGTCATTTTATTGAGTACATTGTATATCAAAGTCATCAAAGTCATCTTACTAAAAACCATAAATATGAAATACAACTGTCATCTTCCAGAACAAAGTGTATATGCAACAGAACTACTATAAACCAAACAGCTGACAATCATTTATTAATGTTGCCCACATCTAGTTACAATTTTAATGTTGGGCGTCATACGAATGAGCCAGCCAAACAGATGAACCTGTTCATTGCAAGCAACAGTTTAACATGGTATCAGTAAGCAAAAGGTTAATAGAATGTTTCCAAATGAATTCTGCACCCAATTAAAATGAAGACCCCATTTTCTTCATGGGATCAGATAAATACAAATGCTATTTAATATCCCTTTCCTGAGCATCCGGAAACGCAGACACCATGGGAATAATGAATTAGATTTGCTTGCAGATACAATTGATAAATGCCGAAATTATTGTGGCGTACATACAGAGGAGGAGAGGTGGGGAGTAGGTATGATGGGCGGGGGAAGGAAGGGAGGGTGCTACAGAGGTCGACTCTATTAAATCTGCAGGAATTGCTACATTTGACACAAAAGCTGCTATCACCCCAAGTCAAATCAAGAATAATATGCTTGGCTGCTCAGGATCACAGACTGAAATATGTGATTGTCATATTACCTTCAGCAGTAGCCGAAATCAATTTCTTCTGTGAGATGGGTAGAAAAGAAAGGCTAACGGAGAAAGGTGTAAAGGTGTATTTTCTTCTCTTTTATGTGAAAACAAAATGCTGTTTTTTTTTCTCTTTCTGCCTGAGAAAGGAACTGTTTCATATTGAATCCTGACGGTTCTGTTCTAGTTCTAAAACATTGTCAATAAATGTGCCTTTTATTAAAATGTACATTCCGAATAACAGAAACGCACAGATGCATTCTTCTTTTTGAGATATAAATGACATAATATATCTTAACATAAAGATATTTTCATTATTTATTATTGATAGACTAGGTCATTAGGAATTATACATGTCTATAATGAACCAATAACATGGGTTTAGGCTGCTGTGTTTGTGCATGAAAACTGGTAGGGATCTCATCTGTGCTGATCTGCCTAGAAAAGCTGCCAGAAACCATATTTGAAACTTTAACCGCCAAACTTAAAGGGTTTGATCACCTTTGAATTAACTTTTTAGTATGCTATATAGAGAGTGATATTCTGAGACACTTTGCAATTGGTTGTCATTTTTTATTATTTGTGGTGTTGGAGTTATTTAGCTTTTTATTCAACAGCTCTCCAATTGCAATGTAAGCAATCAGGTTGCTAAGGTCCAAATGTATCCAGCAACCATGCATTAAATCCAATAAGAGTCTGGAATATGAACAGGAGAGGACCTAGACCTAGAATAGAAAAATGAGTAATAAAATGTAGCAATAACTATACATGTGTAGCCTTCCAGAGTATTTTTTTTTACATAGGGTCGTTGACCCCCATTCGAATGCTGGAAAGTGTCCAGCTCAGTAACCTGCAAACTCAAGTACTTACTTAAGAACGTCTGGAAACATCAGGCAGTCCTCAGAATATGAAATACAATTTTGGCAGGCATAGGGCTCAAGGTTTGGTAAAGATGCATTACTTATGGCAAGTGATGGACTGGGTGCCTGGGATTCACGGGGATCACTGCTCGAGCGACAACCAAAGCAGGCAAGCACACATGCCCTAATCTTCTCTCTCCCAACTCATGACCGGCCTAGGTTTCTGACTCGTCCATTTCTAATGATGCAGGTGGGTGCAGGGCTGCAGGTATATAAGAGATTATGGGGCCGATTCACTAAAGGTAGAAAAAGTGTGTGTTATTTATAGCATGCCTTAAAAATGTTAAATTTTTAGAATTAATGATCGATTCACTAAAAGTTCACTAGTCTAACTTAAGAAGTGTTATTTTTACTTTCATTTTAGCTTAATTGTGTGTGGTATTTTATAGCATGCGTTATTTTGTGCAATATTTTAAGGCATTTGATATTGTCACACATTATTAGTTCAATCTATAGCACCTAAAGGTGGCCATACATGGAGAGATCCGCTTGTTTGGCAATGTCGCCAAACGAGCGGATCTCCCTCCGATATGCCCACCTTGAGGTGGGCAATATTGGGCTGATCCGATCGTGGGCCCTAGGGCCCAACGATCGGATCCTAACGATGCCTAACGGGCGGTCGGATCGCGGGACCGCATCAACGAATAGATGCGGCTGCAATCCCATCCGATCGAGATCTGGCCGACTTTCGGCCAGATCTCGATTGGTGAAGCCCGTCGGGGGGCCCCGTATACGGCCCAATAAGCTGCCAACACGGTCTGTCGGCAGCTTTTATCGGCCCATGTATGGCCACCTTAAGACATTTGGGATGCCACTGGCAGAGTTTACGTCTCTTTTTACAGTATTCTAGTCATTCCTTTCCCTGGGAAACTTAATATAATTCCATGACACAGAACGTAGTGCGTTCTGGACCTGCCCACGGTATCATGAAAATGTGTTAGTAGCTGTAGGTAAGGTTCCAGTTCCTCATAAAGGTCTTTAATTGCTGTGGTTATAATACTGTTGTGCAGATATGTTAATGCAATCAAAAATACTTTGATGAATCGTTCCTTAAATAACACGTCTTAAATATCGCACAAAACTGTGCGTTAAGGAATATCGACCTTTTGTGAATCAGGCCCTATGGAGACTGGATTAAGTTGGGGGAGTTTGGGCTGGAAAACCCTCAGTGAGATCCTTCAGTCCCATACTCCAGTGACACCGATGGCAGATGCTATATGAAGTCAGGCAGGTCAAAAATGAAGAGGCTGGAGATTAAGGGGACCAAGTGTACCTGTATAAGAAAGCTAACGTTTTCTAAATGTTCTGTAGTCTTATTTGTGTCCTCTAAAAATGCACGGTCATGGTATGTTTTTTTTTTTTACGATATTTTGGCAGCAAGGAGAACCCCCCATTATGCAGTGCTACTGCTAAATTTGAACTTTATTGCAGATTGTTAATGTTATGTTAATGTAAGCAGTTGCACTGCTAGGAATGCTCTTCTCACTGCTGAAATTTACAGATGAGCAACTATGTAAATATGTGAGGATTGATGCACCAGTGCTGAAGTCTGTTTCACAGAGACAGAATAACCAGATTTTCATGATATTTATTTGTTCTTAGATAAGATGATTCTTTGAGGTCTTATAAGTGTATATAACTTTGTAAAGCCCTGTTAAGGAGCTTCAGCACCGTACAATGAATGATATATAAAAGTAAAATATATAAAAGTACACACAGGAAGGACAAGCCACATAATAAACACAATAAACATACACAAATTATACGCAGCTTATATAAGGACAAGGGGGCACATTTACTAAAGGGCGAATTCTCGCCAGCGACTGCTTCACACCCATCACTACACTTCGGGAAGCGCAAATGTGCTCAGATTACTAAAATGGCTAAAATGCGGAGTTTCGTTGTGGGTGTCGAACGCTGGCGACTTTTCGCTAGCGTTACATCGGCAATGCAAGCATTTGATAGTGAATACGCGTCAGCGTTCATTTCTGCCTAGTGAAACTTCGCTAGGGATCTTGCGCTCAGGTCAATTTGCATAGGGCGGGAAATTTAAAGTTGTATGGACGTATTTATGTTAAATGTTGGTACATATACTTACAAATTACACTTTTAAAAACACATGTCCGGGGAACCTTAATAAAGACAATATAGTTATTTTAGGTATTTATATAGGTATTTTTTGGACTTTGATTCATTTTCGGCTCACAGAATATAATGTATGTGACCGAAGATTGAGAAAGACCTAGTGCACTTCGCCTGGTCTGAGGTGGCGAAGACAACTCTGGCGAAAGGTAACGTTCAGTAAAATCCACACTTTAGTGAATTTACGGAGTAACGATCATTTGCCAGAGTGAAAAGTCACCTGGCGATAGAGTGCGAATGAGCGCTAACGCCAGTATCTTTCGCTAGCGAATGGGCACCTGTGCTCATTAGTAAATCAGCAATGTCCCTGCGGGCAGTAACGCTAGCGAAGTTTCACTAGCGTTAGCCACTTAAACCTTTAGTAAATCTGCCCCAAGGAGTTAAAGTGCTATGTGGTAAGAGACACAATAGAAAGGAGGTCCCTGTCCTGTAAAGCTTAAAGTCACAAGTGTTTTGTACCAGTACAGACAAATAGATGCTCCTTTTATATATGTGTAACTTACAAAAGGGTCAGTTACACACTGTCAGCCCAGACAGGACATCAGGACAAAAGTAAAATGAACTTTGTGCATAGTACCCCAGATGCTGTAAAGTCCCACCCCCAATTAAAGCAAGGTCAAAGTTGATCTCCCTTGCAAGATTTCAGATTTCAAATTTGAGCTTCCCTTTGAATACTTTACAGGGCAGTTGGTAGGTAGTGGACAGTGGTTAATGTGTTATTTTGAACAGAATATAGTAACTGTACTAGCAAAGCCAATGCTAGCACCCCTGCTCAGCCCAAGGGTCAGTCCACACAAGCAGACTCGGGGAGATTAGTCACCCCAGCGACCAGGGCAGCCATCAGAAATCACGGGGCCCTGTACGGCAACATTTTCTGGGCCCCCTGGTCCCCATCCACCTTCAAGCCCCACCCCATATCTCGACCACCCCACAGTAAAAAGTAAAGGTGCATTGGGATTGGATAGGTTGAAGGAGAAGTTCTAACTTCCACTATCCAATCCCTGTACAGCTTTACCGGGACTTCTCCTTAAAGGACCAATGAGAGTACAGAGAATCAAAATAGGAGAAAAATCTTGCATGCACGGAGCTGCTGTTCTATATTATGAAGCTGGCAGCATGGTGAAAGCAGGGGGGCCCGGCTAATCAAGTGAAGCATGGCCGTGCCCCCCTTAGACACAAAACCCTGCGGGGCCCGGGAAAGCCATCCCCCCTTTGCCCCCCTGATGATGGCCCTGCCAGCGACAAATCACCTCTTCTTCGGGGCGACAATCTCCCCGAACTGCCTTCCCCCTGCCCTCCGTCAGGTAAAATGAAAATCGCCTGTGGCAATTTACACGCGGCAGTTCATTTTCCGAAGTCGTCTGAAGTTGCCTCACAAGGAAACTTCAGAAAACGAAGCGCTGCGTGTGAATTGCTGCAGGCGATTTTCATTTTAGCCAGCGGAGGGCAGGGGGAAGGCAGTTTGGGGAAATTGTTGCCCCTAAGAAGAGGCTATTTGTCGTTGGGGCGACTAATCTCCCCGGATCTGCTTGTGTGGCCTGACCCTAAAGGCTAATAAAGGTACCCCACTATTCTGCATGGAAGGTATGTAAACAGAGCAGAGATGGATGCAAGTATTCCAATGTAAATTATGTTCTTCATGAGAAATTAAGAAGACCATAGCATTTTCATTAAGATTGTCTGGGTGTTTGGGTTAAGATCTGCACTATGAAGCAGCAAGTCTAGTTTGACTGACATGTCAGTTCCCATTTAGCAGCTCACTGAACCCCAAGGATTAACATTAGGATGTAGGTAGAATTTATTAAGCAGTTTAATGCAGAGGATGCTGTATATAGCAAAATGTTTTATACAAGAATAAACTTATTTGCGTACATTATAATTAACTAGAAGTTATTAAAAATTATATTACTGCACTTTTTGTGCAGGCAACAATAATACCAATCCCCAACTAACACTTTTATGAATGTATTTCCAGCGCAACCCTTTTTTAATAGCTGGACCTCTAGAGTAAGGAGATTCAGAAAGCATATCTAATTTTGTATTGCTACATATAAAATAATAGCTTCAGGATTGCTAAAACCATTTGATGTAGTGTGGAAAATAAGTTTGTCTTGTCCATAGACTTATATTGGGTTAATGCTCTTCTTTTTTTAGCTGAGCTTTAAATAGGTCTTTTGGTGGCAGTTAGGGGCAGATTTACTAAGGCTCGAATGGTAAATTCCAATTCTCAAAAAAGTTTTGGTCAAAACTCACAAATTTAAATTTAAGAAGACCAACTCTAATTTTTTAATTTTATTACACCTCAACCCTGGAAACAGTGTAATTCAACTTTCTCCACCTAAAACCTGCTAAGTTGTAGAAGTTGCTGAAGCCAATGGCAGAAGTCCCTTGAACTATTTGAAGATGTTGATAGTAGTAATGAGCCAAATTTTGCCATGTTTTGCTTCAAAAATGACGCCCATAGACTCCCATGGGAGAAAAAAAATTTTGTGTGTCCAAAAAAATAAATTGATTCGAATTTTCGGGTCGGGATTATTCAATGGAATTTTAGATATTCACATTTTTTCATAAATAAAATACCATTCGAATTGTGAATAACATCTAGCTTAATCGAGTTTTAAAAAATTCACATTACTCAAAAATTCGACCTTTGATAAATAAACCCCTTAATGAATATGTATTGCAAGTTCCACTGCACTTCATAACTGTTTGTGGGAGCTGCTGGTGTCAAAATGTCTGTATTCAGGGGCTTAACTACAGAGGAAGCAGACTGCAGGGGGCCCCAAGAGGCATAGGTGGCCCCATGAGGCCCAAATTAATGAGCAATTCTAATGTATTGGTAAAACAGGACTTCTGTATACAGTATGTTGGGGGCCCTACAATTAATTACGCCACAATCTGTAAATATAAATCTATCTATCTATCTATCTATCTATCTATCTATCTATCTATCTATCTATCTATCTATCTATCTATCATCTATATATCTATCTATCTATCTATCTATCTATCTATCTATCTATCTTTCTATCTTTCTATCTATCTTTCTATATGCATGAGTGATCAGTGAATCGGAAGCTGAGATTGAAAAACTTTACAAGCATATATGTAGATTTGCAGGCTCCTCTGTGCAACTTGCTCTACTTTAATAGGCATTCGGTTTTGTTATCCTTACATGAAACTGACAGCCTAGTTTAAAGTCCCTTCTGTCTGTAACTAATTAGGAAACAGAAGACCATATCGTCAGATTTCTGTAATTTGGTTAGCAGATGTAATGTACAGTTGTATTTAGAGTTTTTTTTTCTTTTAGCACTGCACCATCTTTGTTGCTCCATGATATACAGTGTGAGTGCCGGGGAGGGGAGACTGCATTACTATTTTATTTCTCATCGGAGCACAGAATATATGTCCGCCAGGAGGAACGCACAGCTGGCAGGAGGCTTCTGTGTCATAAATTATATAGTCTTTATGTGATAACAGCCAGAGGTGAAAGAGATAAGGTAACAATCATTTGCATTCTGTACAGTACAATTATGTGTTGAAAGAAGCTGGGTGAAGTTTAAGGAAGGAATGGGGCCAAATCTGCTGTTTCTGTATTGCTGAAGTACTAGCTGAGATTCTTATTTTAACGGAGCTTGGATATTGAGCAGTTCGGAATGAATGCATCATTAAAAATGATGGTGTAAAGGACAAGGAAAGACAAGTAATGTTAAAGGACAAAAAGGCAAATTCACTATGAGGCAATATGTTTAGTATCCCCCACCCTTAGTATTTTTGATAGGTTGCTGCTCATTAGTGAAAAAAACGCCTTCTTGGCCTTGGGAAAAACGTAGCTCAGTGGCGTAATGTCATTTTACTTACGTATGTGTATGTCCAAGTCTGCTGAGGGAAGACTTGGAATGGTAAGTAAGATGGAGGTACAGTGCTATGCAACTTATTTCCCCAGGAAGGTGATTTTTTCCTAAAAGGAACACTGGCCAGGGGAAAATTTAATTCACGCAGGGGGTGCCCAGGGCCAGATTTACATAGCGGGCGCCCCTAGGCCCACTGTTGTTCGTTGCCCCTGTCCCCTCCCCTTTATTCGTGCAAATTTTCATCATCAGAACCGGAACAATGGGGATTGGTGCACAGGAGATTTTAAATGATTGTGCCTCCCTCGCATCCCCAGTGTTTCTGAACCAATGTGGGTGTGGTTGGGCAGCATGCCGCTCCCTAAAATTCTGCTGCCCTAGGCCTGGGCCTTGGTGGCCTTTCCACAAATCTGGGCCTGGGGGTGCCTAACATATACTGGTACCAGCAAATTTGCTTATCCTTAATAAATGTCACAGAAATTGAAAAAGTGTGGACTTCAAGGATTGGTATATCAAATAATGCCAGTCACTAGATTTCTTGCAGCAATTCATTTCCATGTGAAAGCTACATAGGACTGGCCCTTTCCTACTAGCCACCTATTAAATGGTTGCTATAAAGCTGAAATAATACCTATCCTTACAGACGTGGTTAAGCAATAATACACAGGCACTTGATTTGGGCGCATATACCTTTTAGCACAGTACCAAGTTATTTGGTTAGTAATTTGTTGTACTGACCTTTTTTTTTTAAACATTTATATACTTTATCTGATGTGATATTTTTATTAGGACACCTGTGGTACATCAATAGGGCCACTTTAGTGGGGATGGAGCACTTGTTCCCTGACTCTCCACTTGCTTACATGCTGTATAAATGTTCTTTGAGGAGTAGAAAAGGGTTACAGTATTTAATGGGCAAGATATGGACCATGGCTCAGAACCACCAGCCAGTAACAAATAAATGGATCAATTGCTTCTGTGTAACTAGGACTGATGTTGTCTCACCTATTTGTGTGATTCAGTCTCTCTCCCTTCCTATTTGCTTGTCAATAGCTGGAGGTAACACATATTTAAGGAAACTGCCAAGATATAAAGCTGGCTGTCAGCATCTCCCAAGGTAACTGACATCTACGGACACAACATGCCAAGAAAATAACAGCTACATTGAACAATATATCATAATAAGGCTTGATGTTTAACACTGAAGAGATATGTCATTTCACTTAACCCCAGGCCTGCCAGAAGTGAAACCAATGCATTTCTGAACAATGCTGTCACTTGCTGGGTTATCTAGTAATCCACATGGTAATATACTGTACTAAAACACAACCTATATTAATAAAGTGAAAAGCAGTATAATAAATGTATATATTGATATATTTGAAATGTAACAAATATTACAGCAAATAATTCAATTATCACAATGCCTTGTATGCCCGTTAATCACCTGGCTTCTACAAATGTGTTTTAATAGTACCAGCACTGAAACAAATAGCATGGGACAGACAGATTGTTTAAACAGCCAATGTGCCTCCCTGTGTTATTCACTCAAGTATTAAAACAAGATAAAGGGAACCCATTTTAACAATTTGCATCCTTGCTTATTTATTGAGGATAAATTATCCAAATTAATATACTTCTGTGTGGCAAAAGTATGTGAACACGGTGAACTGGAATTTCACCCCTTGGGCAGAAATAATGGCAAATAAACGTTTACATTAACTAATCAGTTCTCCACATTGGTTTTTCAAGATTATTATAGTATACATTTCCTACATCCCAGAAACAAAACAGGACAAAACTCTGCCAATTCCCAGATCACATGATAGTATAAATACGGTGTCAGTGTCATGTATAATAACCACACAACATATTGCAGGATAAATGCAGTGCCAGTGTAATGTATATTATCTCTATCCTGCTGAAAGAAATGTATTTGTGTTGGTTTGGGGAGGCTTCATAGGGCAGCTTTTTACAAACCATTCAAAACACATTTAAAGATTTATTGACACTTTTGGTATAGTGGTCAAGGACCTACTAACTTGTCTCATATAACAGGATTAGGTGAAACTTACTGTTGAATATTACCGAGAAAGGTTATAGATTATTCTCTTTGAATACCTCCCAACTGTCCCAATTTTGCAGGGCATTTCTCTTTGGTCTCCTGTACTGAGTGCTAGAAAAAAAGGTACAACGTTTCTCATAGTTAATTCTATAAGGAGGCTTTTTGCAGAGAGCCCACAATACTCAGCACCTGCACTTGTAGGTAACGAATTAAGATGAGCAGGTCTTTTGGGGGAACCGAGACTAGAAGCTTAAAGGGCGATTTCACTGTCATTAGCAAAACTCTAATAACACATGACAAAAAAAGACATGACAAAAAAAGTTGACGTGGAAATTTCTTATATTTCGCCATATGGCCGCCACCGATGCGGGATAAGCGTCTTTACGACCGACCTTTGCACAGTCGCCCGATCTTTCCGATTCCCATCCGATTTGTGTTCATCAGGCATGACTGCAGCATGCTGGGTGTGGCGCCAGGTGGGATTGAGGAATACGGACCACTGAACAAAGGTGTACTTTTACAAGATCAGTACAAGCCATGCTAAGATCACTGTGTCTGTGTATATGTATATTACCGGGGGAAGTGCCTTTTGTCCTGGTGTCTTTTGTTTGCCTAGGGCAGTCTACCTTTCCCCCCCCTCTTCTATGGACATGTGTCTGTGTACTGGTTCCACCAATTGATTCATAGCATAACATGCTCATTGATTGGATATATTGTAAGACCACCTTTTGTCTTGGTGTATAATAAACCACTGGCCATTGTAGAGGGAGGCAGAATACTGGACCCCAGCTAAGAACGACTGCTGTGACGTTATTTCCGGGGGATTGCGCAACATCACCACACGATACATCAAGGTTTTCAGATCGATTGTCCATTAAGGCAAAAGATCATTTAATTCTACTACAGCAGTAGTCAACCACAACAGATGGCGAGCCTAAGCAGGTGGTTCAATTTTTCCCTTAATTTCAGCAGAATTAAAAAGGGGCCATATTTTATTTCGGGCAGCAAAAAGGCCGGCATTAAGGTAAGACATTTTTGTTTTGATACTCTCATATTTGAGAAAGTTTTTGCTGTCTGCAAATTGATTTGTGGTCTCTAGGCTGCTGGAATCAGGTAAAAATCTACCAAAAGAACCTTTTGGGTGTATGTGTGGTGTTTTTCAGTATTAACTGCCCAGGTACTGGTTGGGGCATATCTGCATAACTGCTGTGGGGTTTATTCGTTTATTTTTTTAACCATAAGGGACTGTTATTGCCCCTGCTGGAGGATCTGTGAGTGATTCAGACCAGTGGAGGGAGTTTCTGTGTATGCCGGGTGGTTGTAGGATAATCTTGTAGCAGGCAGATATGGCCAACAGTATCTAGAGGGGATTTAGAATCATTGTTTTTTTCATTTGTGTTTGTTTTCTGTCTGTCTACTAAGTGGTGTTTGTTTTAAAATTGCGACTCTATAGGTTTCATCCTTGAGAAAATCTTTTGTTTGGGAGGGAAGTTTTAATATTGGAGGTTGGGTAACAATCCGACCAATCTGAATTACAAACCAAGTTTCTAGCCCTTGCTGAGCGCTGAACAGGGGGAGCCTACGCCATTTTGAAATAGCACATGTGCCAGTGGCCATTTTGTCTTTGTCTTTAAGCACATGTGCCAGCGGCCATGTTGTCTTAGTTTTTGAAAAGGTATATTGGGCTATTGGTGGGAGGCACATCCCCTGCATATAACCCTAACAGTTGTTCTATTGTATATAATAGATTTTCATCTTTACATTTCATAACAGCAAAGTTCTCTTTGAACTTTTTGGAACATTTTTTACATTTTTGTTATACCTCTCTGCTGTTCCCTGCAGTCTATTGACTCCTACTTCCTCCAATATAGGGGGTTTTCCTAAGGAAGAGACCATCACATGGTGTTGTAATTGTAATTGTCCTTTTGTGTGAGTGAAGGAAGAGTGTTGCATGGTTTACAACATAAGGCTATATGTTAACTAGCTGTTTCTCTTTTTATACTCCTTGTTTTCCTGCTCTTTCTCTCTTTATTTTCCTCTCTTTATCCTTCCTCCCGTCCTTTTTTATGCCCATCTCTCTCACTTTTCTCCATTTCTCTCTTTTAAAACACTTTTGCTTACTCTCTCTCTCTCTCTCTCTCTCTCTGTCTATAACTACCACACTAACTCTTTGCCTTGCTTTTGGCTAGCCCTCTTTTCTGTCTTATCTATTCTCAAACCAACACATTCTCTGTAGGTTTGGTTGGAAGACATCTTTTCTGTCATTGGAAGTCTGGTAGTGTAAGATAGCTGCTGTCTGCTTATGAAAGTTGCTGTTAGGAAGGAAATTCCTGTTAATTACGTCCATAAGGACTGTGCTGCGAAGTCGGACTGTATAGGGCGAAAAAACAGTGAACTGGTTAGCTTTTTGTGAGGAGAAAAAGTGGGCCAAGCCTACTCGGGTTCATCAATTGTCGCGTGAGCTTTGTTCTCTTTTCTCTTCCCCTCGAGGTCCATCTTAAGGGTGGAAGGTGTCCGTGGTTCGTACCAAAGCCCGGGGGTGGAGTTTGTGGGGAAATTATTGAGGACTGTTCCCTTTCTTGTTCGCTTTCTTGACTTTTCGTCACTGAGTGACCAGGTGTCCGCGGTTCGTACCGGAAGCTTGGGGGACGGAACTTGGGGAGGTGAACTGGGGAGGGGTTTCTCTGTTTCTATCTGTTTTTCTAGACACTTTCTCTCAAAACCTATTAGCCTGACTGGGGTGACCAGGTGTCCGTGGTTCGTACCGGAATCCCTAGGAAGGTTCAACTATATCTCCCTTGTTCTCACTTCCCGTCGCTCCCTCTCACTTGCTGTCAACACTCCAGGCATTGGGAACTCTTATCCTGCAGTCAGGGCGCTGTTTTGATCCCTCGGCCGCTGATCCTTCTCTCTGAGTGGGCTACGGTGGATAATGTCCGTGGTTCGTATTTGAAGCCCTAGAGCTACTCAGAGGACGAACAGGTAAGGATCGACGGCGGTCTGCGCAGTGGACGTAGACACTGTAGGTGGACGCATCTACTTGGAAAAAGCTTGAGACTCGAGTATTGGTGTAGGGAAATCTAGGGAACAGAAGGGTACCACTTCTGAGTTCAGGACGGCTCAGCAGCACATGAAATCCATATATGGAGGAGGGACTGTTAAGCCCCTCAAAGATTGGCACAAATGGTCTTCAGGTTTAGAATGGTCCATCCCTAAGGAGGGGACGTTTGAGGTCTGGATATGGGAAAAGTTCGTCCGTGAGTTCCACTCCAGACTCCAAACACATGGGTCTTTAGAGAAGGCCAATTTGTGGTTACAGGAATCTACCAAGCCTTAGCAGCAGGGCATTCAAAAGTCTCAGAAAGTAAGGTCAAACATAATCATGTACTTCCTTCCAGCCAGAACTGCAGAAAGCAATAATGATAAGGACGAGACAGAGCTGCAAACAGGTTTAAATTTGCTAGCAACAGGTCATCTCAACAGCCTCAGCTCATCTGTCTCCATCACCATCCCCACATCCAGAATCCGTAAAAGATGCCTCTGACAAAACGGATTACTGCCGCCTTGGAAAATCCGATTTGGTCACCTTATGTGAAGCCAGAGGTATCTCTATAATAGACAAATCCAAATTAGAACGCATAGAGGCCTTGGAAAGGGATGACTTCCAACAGGGCCCTGAGGGGTATTACAGGCGCTACGGGGGGGCAAGGAATTCAAAATACCCACTATGTATAGTGTTGTGTCCCCATTCCAGTTTATGACAGCGATCCAGGGCCCAGATGAGGATTAGGGATGTAGCGAACTGTTCGCCGGCGAACTAGTTCGCGCGAACTTCGACTGTTCGCGTCCGCCGCAAGTTCGCGAACGTCGCGCGACGTTCGCCAATAGGCGTTCGCGTCAAAATCGTTCAATCGTTCGACCATTCGACCGCTAAAATCGAAGGATTTTCGTTCGAATCGAACGATCGAAGCATTCGATCGAATGAAATCATTCGATCGAATGGCTTCGATCGTTCGATTCGAACGAAAATCCTTCGATCGAACGATTTCAATCCTTCGATCGTTCGAATCGAACGATTTTCGGATGTTCGAAGTTCGCGAACAGTTCGCGAACTGTTCGCAAATTTTGCCGGTGTTCGCGAACGGCGTTCGCGAACACATCGGCGGCAGTTCGCTACATCCCTAATGAGGATGCCTCGTCTATTGGCAGAGGTTAAAACAAGGGGTTACTAATATAATTTGATTTAATTGCTATCAAAAAGGAAATTTAGCGCGCCACTGTCCAGAAAATGAGGAGAAGAAAGAACAAAATTCCCCTAGTCCTTATAAAGTTGTTCCTGACCGGCCTCATGCACATAACCCAAACCCGGGGGAAATCTTACCGTAGTACGGAGGGCCCCCCGGGAACCTACCATTTCATACCAGACCCTGAAACAGTTAAAACCTTCGGAGCTGCTACACAGTCCCATAGCTTCGCCCACTAGGGGAAAGGCAAACCGGTGTCGGCCCATTTCAATCTATTTCTTGAGGAATTGCCATATCCTCTGTCCTGCCTCATCGACACCGGCGCAGCCAGGACTGTTCTAAAAACACAAGATCTAAAAGGCAGGATTCCACTCTCTGGCAACACAACCCCCACCATTGGGCTTACAGGTCATCCAGTGACTCTTAGGGAGACGAAACCATTGTTCTGCAGGTTAGGTCAACACACCAAAGCAGTCAGATCTCTATTAGTTTCAGATGATGTCCCTATCAACCTATTGGGAGCAGACATTCTGTCGGAGATTCAGGCCAACATCACTTATACCCCAGAGGGTGTTGTGGTAACTAGTGCACTCATAGACGAGTTGCTGTGTGCAGTGGTGGCAGTCCCGTATACTGGAGAACCTGGTACAAATTTGTCCCTGGATGTACTAGCTGAGATAGACCCTAAGGTTTGGGCGGTTGACAAATATGATGTCGGCTTGCTGCCAGTACCTCCAGCCACTATACGGATTGCCCCCGGTTGCGTGCTACCAAAATTGCCACAGTATCCTCTGAGTATAGCGCAGATGGACAGTCTCAAGATCCAGATTGATAGATATCTCCAAATCGAGGTCTTAACCCCAACACAATCACCCTGTAATACACCTTTATTTCCAGTGGCAAAAAAAATCAGCCAAGGGTCAGGAAGTCACTTACCGACTGGTCCATGATAACAAAATCATAGTCAGTGATGCCTCGTTAGTGCCTAATCCTCACACATTACTTGCGTCCATTCCTCCTAAAGCTTCGTACTTTAGTGTTATCAACTTGTCTAATGCCTTCTTTTCTGTTCCACTACAGTGTCAATACATCTTTGCTTTTTCGTTCCAGGGTAGACAGCTGACATGGACCCGGTTCCATGACTAACCCATCGGAATATAGTTGCAAGCTAAAGGTGGTATTAGACCAGTGGGTGCCAGAGGATCCGGAGGTCGCACTGTTACAATATGTGGGCGATCTATTAGTTTGTTGCCCGGACAAGGATTCAGGCTATAGACACACTATCTCGCTACTGAACCATCTGGCATCCACTGGGAATAAGGCTAGCAAGGAAAAATTGCATTTTTGTAAGGAGAAGGTTATTTTTCTAGGCCACTGTATCTCAAAAGGGACCCGACACCTGACACAACGGATACAGACTCTCAAAGACTGCACCCGACCTCGTAATGCCCGACAGTTGAGAGCCCTTCTAGGTCTGATCAATTACAGCAGAGATTGGATCCCTAATATTTTATTCAGAATGGGTCATCTCTATACTTTCTGTGTTATTACAGAAAGTTGGTGACATAGTTTTAGATTCCCCTCTAACCTTTCTCATCCCACACTCTGTCCAAGAGATTCTCAACTAGGTCCAGACCAAACATCTTTCAGCAGCACGTCTGACCAAATCTGAAGTGACTCTCCTTACCCCTACTAACCTCACACTGAGACGATGTACAATCCTCAATCCCGCATCTCTTCTCCCGACCCATTCTGACTCGGAAGAAGAGGGGGGGACGAAGGGATTGTGACTGACTCTAACCCAACCATGACAGAACCAACAGACAATCACAACTGTCTTGAACTCATGGAACCCGAGACAGAAGCAGTACAACATCCACCTCCGTGATGGGCGGATCCACGCCAGCCACTGCAAGAAGCTGCTGGACTATCAAGTGCAATGATCAGGTGCATTGTTTCTATATACACTTGTTGTTTAATGTATTTTGGATACTGTTATGAGGAGTCACATCCGAATTTACTGTTCAAGATGCATTTACAATTAGCAAAAACAGCAAATAGGTCCAACTGCTGGGTGTGCTCCAAACCCCCTCCGAGCCAGAGCATCCTGGCAATGGCGGCAGTACATGCCCTTTATGACATCAGGGTGGGCATGAGAAAGTTTAGTCCTTCAGGTAGATCAGCGGAACGCCATCTGTCCATAGAATTTAATCAGACATTCTTAGATGGTAATGTCACCTATGGTCTTGATGTCAGCCCCGAGGCTTGTACTAGACTTAGCAGACCCGTGTGGGTATCCGGTCAATTAGGCCAGTCCGGGATTTGTTTTAATATCAGCTCTGGTTTCGGAGCCAAGTCCCTGGGGAGGACCGAATGCCCATCTGGGATAACCATCCAGATCGACCATAGAATCCCTGACGGTAACAACCTAACCACCAGACATGATTATGTCTGCTGGGGGGGAGGGTGTGACATTCAGGAGGGTGCAGCAATCCCATTATCCATCCAGTTGTTGCGCAATGCCCGTAACCGTAACCCCAATGACCTTTGTGTCTTATTAACTGGGCCCTATTACTTTTTGTGCGGCCAGGCTGCCTATAGAGCCGTTCCCCCAAATACTAGAGGGTCATGCTCCTTAGTCAGGTTAGTCCCTGCCTCCTACATTGCCGACGGTCACAAGGACCTAATGGTGCAGAGGAGGGTGAGTGTGGGAAGAAGGACCAGGAGAGAGCTATTCTCCGCAGGGGACCGTGCATGGGCATGGTTTCCGGCATGGACCGGATGGGGTATAGAACTTATGAAGCGGCTAAATAATTTTTCCATCATAATGGACGAGATGTTTAATGAGACAGTCGAAGCCATGAGAGAAATTTCTTCTGAACAACGACAGCTGAAGACCCTTATGCTTCAGCAGAAAATGGCTCTCGACTATCTTTTAGCATCAAAGGGGGGTTTCTGTGAGTTCATCGGGGAGGATTGCTGTACCTGGGTGGAAGATACTGGGGACAAGGTCAGGCCCATCTTGACAAGGTGAAAGCATTACAGGGACAAGCACGCACTATTGCAGAGGAGGGTTGGAACCCCTTTAAAGGTTTAGGGGGCTTCGGTGATATGTTGTTTTCTATTGGATCATGGCTTAAAGAAGTTGGAGTGTATGTCCTGATGCTGCTCTTTCTTTTCCTCCTCTATGTGACGGCGAGAATGACCTTTTGTTTGGTGAACCAAGTTGCAAGGAGCCGTGCAGAGGACCATGTGATGATTCCATAAAGAGCCATCGCCTGAAGCATCCGGAACCCTTTACCTCAGGAAGATCATCACAGGAAGAACCACCACCTTTATTTTTTAACAAACTATGGACTGTCCCTAAAAGAACCGACTTCTTCCCTTCTTGGAGACTTTTTTTTGGGCTGTTCTTCTCAAAGAAGACATAACCAGAAACCTTGTATGATGACATCACCTCCCTGAAGGCCAGTCTGGACCTCATGATCAAGATATAAAGAAGATCAAGAATATTAGGCCGGTTCTTCCTGTTAGTGCATTTGTAGTGTAGCATGTTCCCTTTTCTTTCTGTACCCTTTAGAAGCTTTGGTTGGAGTGATTGTAGCGTTAGGAAGCCGTTGCTGTGACGACATATGGTGAAAAAGGAGGGACTGACGTGGAAATTTCTTATATTTCGCCATATGGCCGCCACCGATGCGGGATAAGCGTCTTTACGACCGACCTTTGCACAGTCGCCCGATCTTTCCGATTCCCATCCGATTTGTGTTCATCAGGCATGACTGCAGCATGCTGGGTGTGGCGCCGGGTGGGATTGAGGAATACGGACCACTGAACAAAGGTGTACTTTTACAAGATCAGTACAAGCCATGCTAAGATCACTGTGTCTGTGTATATGTATATTACCGGGGGAAGTGCCTTTTGTCCTGGTGTCTTTTGTTTGCCTAGGGCAGTCTACCTTTCCCCCCCCCTCTTCTATGGACATGTGTCTGTGTACTGGTTCCACCAATTGATTCATAGCATAACATGCTCATTGATTGGATATATTGTAAGACCACCTTTTGTCTTGGTGTATAATAAACCACTGGCCATTGTAGAGGGAGGCAGAATACTGGACCCCAGCTAAGAACGACTGCTGTGACGTTATTTCCGGGGGATTGCGCAACATCACCACACGATACATCAAGGTTTTCAGATCGATTGTCCATTAAGGCAAAAGATCATTTAATTCTACTACAGCAGTAGTCAACCACAACAGAGTGTTCAAACTTTCCACAACCTGCCGAATTTTGTAAAATGAGCGTGGTATTTAGGGTTGTGTCCACAAACTTGGTCTTACTACAAGTGGCAGATATTTTTGTACCTCTGAATGATGCGGAAGGTATGGGACAGGCCCTAATGATTGGAGCACTGTCTAACACAGACAGTGTTCCAGTCAAAGCACAGCAAGGATTGCAGCCTATTGTTGCACTTTGCACACTGCATCTGGACATTGTAAATTGGTTCTCTATATAATAGAATAAAAACAACAAAATAAGTGATAATAGGAGAATTGACATAAAAAGAAGAATGTACAGGGCAAATATATCGACACAGTCTTAAGGCAGCAATAATGCATAAAGATATATGTATACCAGGTAAGAGAGATAAAAGGTAGATTAATATAAAAACAAGAAGTATGAACTATAAATGAGAGGGCAAATATGTCACTGACAAATGATAATATAACCCAAATAATACATGTACAAGACACTAATAGTATAATATAATAATGCACAGACAAAGCAATACATTATACAAACAGATTTCATACCATAAGGGACAAGTTTTTATACAGTGAATAAAAGCAAATACCGTAAGAGTAGATAGTTCGGTCCTTGTAAATCAGAATCTGCCAAGAGCAATTTCTTCTTTATACGCTGCCCAAACAGCTATGTTTTACTACTCAAAAAGAAAAGAAGCTATGATTTATTTCATCACCAGAAACAGACTGTCCCCACTTACTTTGGGTGAAATTCAGACATGTCCAGCAGACAATTTGCATCTAAAAAAAAATACAATCAAATGGAGTTAATAGCTCACACTATTTCATGGCACACAGTATCAATAGTTTCCCAAAATTCAGATATCTGCCTGTGGCATAATACATTTTTTAGTTCTTGGCATGTAGCTTGTGGTGGCTAGCATGCCCGGTTATTGTACCTTTTTTATAGCAAGAAAGATACCTGCACCTAATTAGATATTGCTCAGGAAGGCTATAATTTGGTCCTATGCATGGGCCAATACTGGCCAAGTTGGCAGCCAATGTTGAACTTTGTAGTTGTATTTTAAGTTTAGTACTAATAATATCATAATTGTTTAAAAATAACTTACGCCTACTTCTTGGGACTTCTGGGAGGACCCTTTGTCAGGGCATAAACAGTGCCCAGTTGCTAAATTTGCAATCTGTAGTTACATCACTGTACAACACTTTACATCAAGTGTAAGATCCATGAATGTCCTAGTATAACATGTTCTGTCTTTCCAGTGAAGTCTAAACACAAATATTGTATTATATTATATTATATACTGCTTTGCTTCACATGGCTCTTCTCCTACTATATATACCAGTAAAACACATTAGTCAACATTGGTATTTTCCAATAAGAAAACCCATTCAAAGGAGAAGCAAACCCAAAAATGAAACCCCTCCTACCCTACATAGACCCCCCTCCCCCAGCCTAAGGGGGTTATTTACTAAGCTCTGAATACGCGAAATTCCCCGAAATCCAAAAAAAATTAGATTTTTTTTTGTTATAATAGGCTTTTAAAAAAAATCACAAATTTTTTGGAATTTATTAAACCTCAAGGGCTAAAAAGCACGAATATAAAAACACGGTATCTCAAACCTGTCGAGGCTGCATAAAAGTCAATGGGAACAGTCCCATTGATTTTTGGTTGTGTTGGGGGTTTCGGGCAATTTCACTATGTTTTTGGAGCTCTCGGGTGAAAACTCCGAAATATTCCGAGTTTTCGGGGGAAAATGCACGAATATAATTGTGAAAATCAGAGCTTTTCCCGCAAAGGTCATTTTCGGGAAAATGTAATAACAAATAAGCGTTAACAACCCGAGCGGCGTTTGTCGCAGCCGATATTGAGAAAAATTCCGACCTTGATAAATAACCCCGGGCAAATGCCCCTAACTTTTTACTTACCCCTTGGTGCAGATTCAGCCATCTTCAGCCGCTTAGCTAATCTCCGAAATGAGACCAGCGCTTCTGCAATTTTTCTGTGTTTCGACGCATACGCAGTTGTCGCAAAACAGAAAATTGCTCCAACTGCACATGCACCGCTACGCTGGTCTCATTCGGAAGATTACCGAAGAGAAGAAGATGGTGCCCGAGAACTCCGATGCCTAAATTTGCTCCGATGGGTAAGTAAAACTTTAGGGGCATTTGGCCGGGGTAACACTTAGGATGGGGGGAGGAGGGGTAGAGTTTTTTTAACTTTTGGGTTTGCTTTTTCTTTTAGGTTTATTTGAATGAAAATGTATTAAACAATGCAATCTGCCCAACGCATTAAGGTTCCCTGTCTTTATATGTGATTTATTGGGTGACTCATTCTATATCTTATGTTTTAGACCTTTGTAGCATTAACTGTTGCAAAAAGTATCCCTGTTAACGTGTTCTGTTTGCTGGTTTTCAGCTCATTATTTGTTTAGATGAAAAATAAGGCCAGAGGCATAGAATCTACAAGTGGGAAATAGTTTTTAATACTAATGGTGCACATACTTTTTATCACTCACTCATAATCTCCTTAGTTGCAGGCAACAAGGCATCTAAAAATGCCTTTGCATTGGTGTCAGTGGGAATCACTGGCATTAAATCATTTAGAAACCAAAAGGCAATTTCTGGCGCTTAAGCTATTCAAATGGTTTACAGCAGGCAATTCACACTGGCGCCAATGAGAAAAGCATTTTCTGACATTTTAATCTCCGGCAGCGTGGGCAACATACATACTTTGTGCCATTACCCTAAAAGTTTCTTTTCTCCTGACAGCTACAGGCTGGCATATAGTTTTGTAGTTTTCAGCACTTTTTCAACAAACTGATTTGTAAATCAACTAAATCAAAATAAACTAAATGATACAGTCTTAACTAGTGTATTAAAACACACCGTTTCATTAGGCATAAAGAAACCCTTTATTTTTGGGCTCTTCTGAGTACTGAAACATTAGCAAAAATTGTAGCAAGAATACTGAACTGAAAGGGAATCTTATTTGCTTTATTCATATTTGGCTATAGTTGTAGTCAAATATGAAAGTATTAGCTTCACTTTCTACTTGTCAGTGCAGTAGCATTCACACCATTATTTATGCATTTATAATTAGGAGTAAAGTAGGTTTCACCATCATGATTGGAAGGCATCCGCTATTATAAGAGCAGTAAGTGGTTGCGATTATTTGGTGCAACATAGAATGCATTTGGTGTCATTTTGGAATGAAATGCCAAACCTAATATCTAATAATATTTAGTAAAAAAAAAAACCAACTCTAAGGATGAATTGACAGCTGACCTACTGAGGCCAATGATTTCAAATGCAAGCAGAGTGGCCATTTAAATGAGTTGGACTAAATTGCGCTGAAAATTTCTGCATTTAGGATTGTGTCATTTCCGTTGCTTGGTTGAATGTAAGGGTTTTTTTTACTAAAACTCGAAATGTTCTCATTATTTTTTCTCATTATTTTATTATAACACATTCAACCAAACTCCCATCCACAATTTGACCTTATTTATCAATAAAATAACTTGAAGAATTTGGTGTCGGAAAAGACTCTATAAAATATTGAAAATGTGAATCTTACAAATTTTTGGCAACGCTCAAAAAATCTCGCATTCGCAATTTGACTTCCCTGAAAACCACAAATTATATGGAATAATCGTACAAACACAGCGCAGTTGTAAAAGGGGCAGTTCCAGTTGTAAACGGGATCGTTCCAGTTCTAAAAGGGACATCTGCTATTGACTTCTACATGACCTGAGCAGGTTTAAGATGGAGTATTTTTGGATTCAGACTTTTAGCAGCCTTGTGGTGTAATAAATCTTGAACAATTCTAGCCTCCCACCCCCAAAAAAAATGTTGTTTACCCTTTGAAATCCAGACCAGACAAATTTGGGTTTTTGGTAAATAACCCCCTAAATGTTGCCGAAATTAATGGCATACTGCTGAACTGCTGAACAAGCAATCTCTTCAGTTTGGTTCATTTATAATTCAAATTATTTGTAACTTCCTTTTTGCCATAACTATTGCAAGAGTTTAGTGAACTCCACCTTTAGCAGAACTAAACTATAAGCCAGTCTGTCGACTCAGCTTATTAGAGTAACAAGAACTAACCCTGGCTGACCTCAATTCACAAAACTGCACTAACTGATCCATTCAGCTTTCCACTATCATTTTCATCCTTTTAAAAAGTAATTGTTTATGGCAGAGCCCCTTTCCCCATAATTACTTTTTCTGTCTTTGTACACTTCCCCTCTTTGTGTTCATTGTCTCTTCTTTGCAATAATTCTTTCAAACAAAATGTTTAATAGCTAAGTAAGCGCAGTGTATCTGCCGAAGCAATTCTGCAAATATAGGTAAAACTGCAATAACACAACAAGGGTGAATTATATCTTCCTAGCACCTTAGCGTCCTAGAGATGTCCCTGTCTGATTGCTTCAGTTACATCCTGCAAATAAATGCAGCAGACAATAATGAAAGTTTGCTGTCAATTCTACTTGAATTTAAAGCACAGACATAGCTCCCTGTAATCCCATTTCTATGACGGATTCATTGCAGAATTCACACCGGGAGTTGTAAACTAAGCAGCGTTGTGGCCTTAGCTGTGAAATGGGGAGCGTGTAAGTGTCAGCTTTGATCGGCTAGATTGATATTGCAGATTTACAGTTTTTCTTTATAGCTATAGCATGCAAAGTCCTGCAGAAAAGAGGATTCTGTAAAAGTAAAATGTAATGCCGATAACAATGCTTGTTTCATATTTCAACATAAAACATAAAAGGAATTGACTCCAAGTAAGATCCAGTAAACAGGTAAAAGTGTTTGCAAATTTCTTTTTGCAAGAATCTAAAGAGAATCTCTAGATGTAAGGGCCCGAAGGCACAGTTGAAGTGAGGACCAAGGAGGAGACCAGACCAGATTCGCAGTACAGGAAGGATTTATCAAGAGAGTAGTCAGGAAAACAGGCAATGGTCAATTCAGGCAGCAGACAAACAGGATCGATATAACAAGCAAGGTCGGTACACAGGAAATCTAATAACAGCATAAACACACCCAGGAACTTGGAAACAAGACCTATAATTGGGCACTGAGTCAATAATAAGTCCGCCTTAAATAGGCAAAGGGTTCGCGCCAATCTGGACGCAGTGGCGTCAGTTCCGGCGCGCCGGCGTCAGTTCCGGCGCGATGGCGTCAGTTCCGGCGCGATGGCGTCAGTTCCGGCGCGCTGGCGTCAGTTCCGGCGCGCTGGCGTCAGTGACGGCGGCGTTCTGACGCCGGCGTCCATTCCGACGCCGGCGCTGTTGCAGGCGACCAATCAGGGAGTGGGAAGAAGATGATGCAGGAGCCATGCGGTGGGGAGTAATGCCATCTTGGACGCCATCTTGGGAGACAGGTACAGCATCCATTACACTAGACAGATCTATAATGTTTAAATAACACAGTTGATTCAGTAGAATGCGAAAGCAGATTAACTTCTGTACATTCTATACTTATATCTATATTAAATAACTAACCAATTAAATAAATAGTTAGTTATAGGTATATTTAATTCTCCTTTATAGATCTAGAACCAGAAACAAAAACATACAGCAAATCTTTGCCAAACTTTTTCAGCAAATGTTCTAAGAAACCTTCTTAACAGTTGCGATGTTTCTCTTGGCAGCTTTTTGGAAAAAAATTTGTAACTCATCATCTTACCTCCCGCATTTAGGAGATGCTATTGGCCTTCTAAGTTGTTTGATACCACAAATGCATAGGATTGCTTAAACTAAAGGTGAGATTAATTGTGATTCCTTGAATTTTCCTGACATTGTCTCAGCAGTTCCATTTTGACAACTTTCCCTAAATCTGGAATGCTTTTATCAAATTATTTCTTCTGTTCACGCGTTAGGTTTTTCATCTCCAGCTATGAACAGTTGAATTCTATTGTTTGGGCTTAAGTCTTGGAAGTTTGCTCAGAACTTCTGCTATATAACCACTTTGTAAAGCTGTAGGAAAAATTTTGCACAAATTTTAATGAACAGCAAGTCTATAGGGTCTATGGTAAAATATTTTCTGTAACTTTTTAATGGTGTCGATTTTTGGGAAATGATTTGAACATGCTGACTTTTATATCAATTGTCACCACAAAAAAATAAGAGTAATGCATATGGTAACAAAACATACTAGGGTTGACTTATTACATGACTGATATGTGACAAGTGGAAAACATTGGCTTTTTTGGCCTTGTTTTTTACTTACAATGTAACCTTATTATCCAGAATTCCAGAGTCAGCAGTATTTTCAAATATATGCAATCTAGTAGCAAATCCAGGTATCTGTATGTCTGGCATACTTGACTTTCTGTAATGAATGAGGATTATAATTCTGAATATAAAATACTTATCATTGAATTTCTCACAAAAGCACACATTTGGCACAGCTTCTTATCCAAAAATTGTGCAGCCTCAACAGTGAGTGTGGTAAAATACAAGGGCATATATTTTTGACTTACTACAAGCACTTTTTGAAACCAATAAAGGCATGTAGCTTACACTCCACAACATCCCCTGGACCATTGAGATTTGGATCCCAGTCCAAAGTATGGCAGTAACCATACCAACTTATTACTTTTAAAGGAAAAAGGTACCCCAAAACAATGTAGGTCTCTCTATAAATATATTGCATAAAACAGCTTGTATGTAAAAACCCTGCTCCATGTAAACAAACCATTTTCATAATAATATACTTTTTTAGTCATATGTGTCATTGGGTATTCATAAATAGAAAATTGCCATTTTAAAGGGGAACTATCACAAAAAGGAAAACTTAATAGCTTCAGCAACTTTCTAAATACAATCAATTAAATATTCTGTACCGTTTCTGAATTATCAAGTTTATCTTCACTATTCCTCTCTCTCAGCATCTGTTTCTCCTCATTCTGTCATCATTCAGGAGCTCACTCTATTAAAATCACCAGAAATCCTGTTTCTCTACATGCAGAATTTGTGGAAAAGGCAGTTATTTTGTTAGATTTTGTTTGTACTGGAATCAGTTATTTGAGTGAGCTCTAATAAATCTGCAAGGAAAGGGAGCCCCCCCCCCTAAAATATATATTGGATCAGTCATCTGACACCCAACTCCTGCATGAAGACAGAATGAAGATAAACAGATACTGAGAGAGGAATAGTGGATATAATGTAAGCTTGATTATTTCAGAAACAATGCAGAATATTTAATTGATTGTATTTAGAAAGTTTCCTACTGCAGTATGATAGTTACATAGTTATAGTTACATAGTTAAATCGGCTTGAAAAAAGACAAAGTCCATCAAGTCCAACCTCTCCAAATGAAAACCCAGCATCCATACACACACCCCTCCCTACTTTTACATAAATTATATATACCCATACCCAACTATAGAGCTTAGTATCACAATAACCTTTGATATTATGTCTGTCCAAAAAACCATCCAAGCCATTCTTAAAGGCATTAACTGAATCAGCCATCACAACATCACCCGGCAGTGCATTCCACAACCTCACTGTCCTGACTGTGAAGAACCCCCTACGTTGCTTCAAATGAATGGCTTCTGGTACGGTGATCCACTTTATGGGTAAAAAGGTCCCCTGCTATTTGTCTATAATGTCCTCTAATGTACTTGTAAAGTGTAATCATGTCCCCTCGCAAGTGCCTTTTTTCCAGAGAAAACAACCCCAACCTTGACAGTCTACCCTCATAATTTAAGTCTTCCATCCCCCTAACCAATTTAGTTGCACGTCTCTGCACTCTCTCCAGCTCATTTATATCCCTCTTAAGGACTGGAGTCCAAAACTGCACTGCATACTCCAGATGAGGCCTTACCAGGGAGTGGGACCTATAAAGAGGCATAATTATGTTTTCATCCCTTGAGTTAATGCCCTTTTTTATGCAAGACAGAACTTTATTTGCTTTAGTAGCCACAGAATGACACTGGCCAGAATTAGACAACTTGTTATCTACAAAGACCCCTAGATCCTTCTCATTTAAGGAAACTCCCAACACACTGCCATTTAGTGTATAACTTGCATTTATATTATTTTTGCATAACCTTGCATTTATCAACATTGAACCTCATTTTCCAGTTTGCTGCCCAGTTTTCCAATTTAGACAAATCACTCTGCAAAGTGGCAGCATCCTGCATGGAACCTAAAGTTCTGCAAAAATAGAAACAGCGCTGCGGTACTCCACTAACAACACTGCTCCAATTAGAAAATGTTCCATTTACCACCACTCTTTGTAGTCTATCTTTTAGCCAGTTCTCTATCCAGGTACAAATATTATGTTCCAGGCCAACATTCCTTAATTTAACCAGTAACCTTTTGTGTGGCACTGTGTCAAATGCTTTAGCAAAGTCTAAGTAAATCACATCCACTGCCATCCCAGAATCGAGGTCTCTACTTACCTTCTCATAAAAAGAAATTAAGTTAGTCTGGCAAGATCTATTACGCATAAAACCATGTTGGCACAAACTCATAGTATTATGATTTGCTATGAAGTCCATTATCTTATCGTTTATTAACCATTCAAAAATCTTTCCTACTACTGACATCAGACTAACTGGCCTATAATTTTGAGGCTGAGAACGGGATCCTTTTTTGAATAGAGGCACCACATTAGCAATTCGCCAGTCTCTCTGCACTATGCCAGACTTAAATGAATCCTGAAAAATTAAGTAAAGAGGTTTGGCAATCACAGACCTAAGCTCGCTAAGTACCCTGGGATGAATACAATCTGGCCCAGGACCTTTGTTTATCTTAACATGTTCTAGTCTCTTTTGAATTTCTTCATGTGTGAACCATGCATCATTAGTTGTATTACTAGAATTGGGACTATTAAGAAAGAAACCTGCAATAACTGGATCCTCATTTGTGTAGACAGATGAAAAACATGAATTCAGAATCTGCGCTTTTAATTTGTTTTCATCAACCAGCTGACTCCCCTCTAAAACTAAAGGTCCCACTCCTTCCTGCTTCATTTTTTTTTCCTATTAACATATTTAAAAAATAATTTTGTATTCTTTTTACTGCTTGCTGCAAAATCCTTTTCCATATCAATTTTAGCTCACCTTATAGCTTCTTTGCATGATTTATTGGCCTCCTTATACCTTATAACTGATTTGGCTGTCCCAGCTAACTTGAAAGACTTAAAAGCACGTCTTTTCTTACCCACCTCAACACCAACGCTTCTATTGAACCAAAAGCTTTGCAATGTCGTTTCTTGTTTCCAAGGGGAATATACTGACAAGTATATTTATTATGCAGCATTTTTTAAGACTTCCCATTTGTGTTCCGTGTTTAACCCTGTGAAAAGCATTTCCCACTTAATATGTTGCAGAGATGCCCTTATACTATCAACGTTTGCACGTCTGAAATTAAGTGTTTAAGTTACTCCCTTATAGAATTGCTTCTGCAACAGAATCTCAAAGGAGACCATGTTATGTTATGATCACTATTCCCTAAATGCTCACCCATACAAATGTTAGAGTTCAGTATTGTTAGTTATTACAAGGTCCAAAAGAGAGTTATTCCTAGTAGGTTCTTGAATGAGCTGGAATAAAAAGTTGTCATTCAACATATTTACAAACCTACTAGCTTTTTCTGTCTTGGCAACCCCATTACCCCAGTCAATGTCTGCATAATTGAAGTCACCCATAGCAACAACTTGACCCAGCTGTGAAGCCGCTTATATCTACAAGAGTAGCTGGGCTTCATACTCTTCACTTATACGATGTGGTTTATAGCATACACCAATGACAATTCTCTTTGTAACCTTTTGCCCAGTCAAAATCTCTACCCAGAGGGATTCTACACCCTCACCAGTGCCAGCTATTGTTATTTCTTTAGCGCATGGCTTTAATTCAGGCTTTACATACACACTCCTCCACCCTTTTTTATCCCTCTGTCCCTCCTAAATAGGGTGTGACCATTTAAATTCACAATCCAGTCACGTTTCATCCCACCAAGTCTCAGTGATACCAATTATATCATAATGCATACCTGACAAACTCCATGCATTTGCCATTAAATTTTCATTTTCATGATAGTTCCCCTTTAAGAAATATGGGTTGCCCCCTGGGATCCTATGATTCATGGTGCACAATAGCAAACCAAACAAACTAGACATGTTAGGTCACACAAGCCAATTAACGGACAGAGTTCTGTCTTTGCTTCTGCGGTTCTTCCTGTTACAGTTAGAGCTGCAGTATTTCTGGTCAGGTGATCTCTGAGGCAGCACAAAGACCATCACAAAAGGAGGGCTCAAGGTAAAATATGTAAAAGGGCAATATTTACTTAAATATTCCAGTATGGTAAGATTCTTTAATATGCCACTTAATATGATACAAACTATCTGTTGCTTAAGCATTCGTTTTGGGGGTATAGTTTTCCTTAAGCAGGGGACTATTAAATGTCACCTGCTGATTGGTTGCTGCTGGTTACAAAATGTATGCACCTTTTATCACCCAATACCAATAGATGACATTAACTTAACAGTTCATTTTGCATTAACTTGTCTAAGGCCAAGATGGAAATATGTTTATATATTCAGCGTACAATGTACCTGCAGGCTTTATTTGCCCTTTATAAACAAACATAAAATAAGTTAATAATAATACATTTCTTCACAAGTTATTTTATTTTGAATAATACTGCTCCTGCAAGTCACATTCCATTTTAATGTTCCCTGTTTCTATATAGTGAAACTGTACGCCTCTTCTAAATTGGTAAGATGCAGATGAAATCCGTTTGAGTTTCCTTCCTCTATGCAGAAAGATCAGTGCAGTTTACGTTACTGAAAGCACAGAGAGTCTGCCAGAGTGGCAGAAAATCAATTTTGAAATATAGTCTTATTTACTGCCTTCTCTGAATAGTGCTTTTATGATTGTTTTAAGGTGGAATTATTAAAGGTATGGAGAGGTCAAGTACACAATGTATTGTAGTTGAAGATTTTGGGACCTTATCAACAGCACAGAATTTTTTTCCAAATTTCTGTCCAAGGTGAGTAACTTTTCACACTTTAGTTTTGAGAAATCATCCTGTTCTAGTGGAAAGAAAAAAATTAACCTCATAACCTTGGCTGCCAGTAAAATTTTCCCATTTTAAGTGGTTGGATGTGAATGTTCTTGAAGCAGGAATAAAGACAGGCACGACATTTGTTCTTGGTACCCAGTAAGAAAGGAGCCCATTAGGGAGGTAAGAACACAAGGGACACTTTGGGGCAGATTTACTAATGGGTGAAGTGGCTGTCGCAAGCGAAAATTTTGCCAGTAATCCAATCCGCAGTGATATCACATATTTACTAAAAAGCATAGAGGACAATTCACTAGCGATAGAGTTAATCTATAACGAAAAATTGGAACCCTTTCGCCAGGGGAATTTTCATTCAGGCGAATGATTGTTACTCCGCAAATTCACTAAAGTGCGAATTTTCTATTACGAACTGATAAGATCAAACTACATCCTCCTCAATTGTTTGCCATCCTGTATGCTGAAAAGTTATAAAAATGAAGAAAAAAATCCGCTGGTGTTTTTTCATATTTTAAAGTGGGTTTGTATTTAAAAGTTGTAAGTGTAAAATATTGTATTTAAATATTTTTTTTAATTATTTGAGGACCATACCGCATTTGTTTTAGAATGGGCTCATGGCTAGGACATTAGAGGATCTATTTTGCCTTTTTTTTATATATATATATATATATATATATATATATATATATATATTTATATATATGACCTATATGTACCCGCCCTATTCAAATTGGCCTAAACGTAAGTGTACCAATGAAGTTTCGCTAGGCAGAAATGAACGTTAGTAAAAGTTCACTATGAAATTCTCACACTGATGAATTTATGCTAGCGAAACTTAGCCAGCATTCGGCTGCCGAGACATAACTTCACATTTTGATGAATTAGCATATGCCCTGTGAATTAACATCTGACAAAGTGGTGCAAAGTGTGGCAAAGCCCTCTGAGGTGAAAATTCCCCTTTAGTGAATTTACCCCCTTATATTGCATAACAATTTCAGGGGTAACATTTTTTTACTTTTTTACAGAACTGAATAAATAAGGGCCCATTTATAAATGGAGTACAAAGCACTACAACAGAAGAAAAACTGAGGGCGTATTGATGCTATGTGCTAAGATACCTGCCCTGATACCTTCTCCTAGTATCATCTCATTCCTGCAATAACATCAGAGAATATTACTTCATACATCATATGAACAGTTTTATATAACTTCTAAAATCTGGAAACAAAACATTGTATAGAGTAGTGATCTGTGTCATTACAGCAGGTACCTTTACCAGAATATACCTACCTTAGTAGATACACATCTCACTGTCATTTTTATATCTACTGCTATAAAGCTGTTAGTTTTCCCAAAGGATCAATCCCATAGAGATGCCCTTGTTCAATCACAAATGATGACCAAGTTATCCACCTTAGGGTTTACCCATATGCATCAATACTGTCCACGAACACATCTAGCAGACTGTCAAGAACTTAGTATGTTGGTCCTACTTAGACTTGCTGATCAAGTGTGCAGGCACCTCCAACCTTTTCAGGCAAACTCAAGGACTTCTTGCAGATCTTTATTAAATAGATCCAGCCCTACCTCATTTAAGTATACTCCATCTGTCCTAAAATAATTATGCATGTTAATATAACTTTTTATTCCTAATCAGCACCTTCCATTACTCTGAACAAACTTTTAAACTACCTTAGTCACTTTAAAGGGATGTCATGGGAAAACATGTTTTTTCATAATGCACCAGTTAATAGTGCTGCTCCAACAGACTTCTGCACTGAAGTCAGTTTTTCAAAAGAGCAAACATATTTTTTTATATTTAATTTTTAAATCTGACATGGGGCCAATGAGGCGAGTTGAGGCTGTCGCCTCAGGCGGCAGCGCCCCACTGGGTACCAGGGGCAGCAAAAATGCTGCTCCTGGTACTTTAAGAGCGAATTTCCAGGGGAGGGGGGGCAGCAGCAACTGCTGCCGCCTCAGGCGGCGGAGGGGCCAGGATCGCCCCTGCATGGGGCAAGACATATTGTCAGTTTCCCAGGTGCCCCAGTCATGTGACTTGCTGATAGAACTTCAGTCACTCTTTACTGCTGCACTGCATAAGATATTAGATCTAACTGTGAATGACTATCTGACACCCAACTGCTGCATGAAGACAGAATGAAGAGAAACAGATGCTCAGAGAGGGATAGTGAAGATAAGCTTGATTATTTCAGAAACAATGCAGAATATTTAATTGATTTTACTTCATCCACCATATTAGGTAATTTTAAAGGAAAACTATACCCCCAAAATGAACATTTACACAACAGATAGTTTACATCATATTAAGTGGCATATTAAAGAATCTTATCAAACTGGAATATATATTTTAGTAAATATTGCCCTTTTACATCTCTTGCCTTGAGCCACCATTTTGTGATGGTCTCTGTGCTGCCTCAGAGATCACCTGACCAGAAATACTACAACTCTAACTGGAAAAGGAAGAAGTGTTGAAGCACAAGACAGAACTCTGTCTGTTAATTGGCTCATGTGACCTAACAAGACCTACATTGTTTGGGGGTATAGTTTTCCTTTAATATACCCGGTAACAACATTAACAACCCTTCTGTCGCTAAACTTCTTTCACTAACATCCTCCCTAGGCTTATCTCTGTTCTCAGACTCCCCTTCTCACTCCAATGGTAACGCTCTGGATTTATCAAACTATGTTCAACCACTAGTTTTACTCAGCGTTTCCCCTCTCTGATCAGAATATGCTCACATTCAACTCTCACTAACTCCCTCCTCACCCCCTGCTATTCCCCTAACATGTACCTACCGTGACTTGCAAGCTGTAGACTTGTCACAGCTTTCTTCTTCCTTTGACTCTCTTCACTCTAATATCTCAGCTGTCTCTTGTCCTAATGTGGCTACCTCTGTCTACTATAGTACTCTCACCACTGCCCTTAATGAGCTTGCTCCCACAAAAACTAAATGTGCTAGACTCAAACCTCTTCAACCTTGGTATTCTGCTCATACAAAAGCTCTCCAAAGGCAATCATGCGCACTTGAGCATCGCTGCAGCAAATACCGTTTAGAATCAGACTTTTGGAGCTACAAATCTTCCCTGTGCTCCTATAACACCAGCCTTTCCCATGCCAAACAAACATACTTTACTTCACTCATTAACTCCCTTTTTAAATAACCAGCACAACTTTTCTCCACCTTTAACACTCTTCTTTTCCCCTTTCCACCCCATCTGTGCACATCTGTCTCTGCTCAAGATATTGCTTAGCACTTCACAAACAAAATTGACACTATCAGAAGTAACATTACACTACTCAACCCCCCTAGACATCTACCATACCCCCTCCAAACTCCATAGTCTCTCCTGTGCTCCTTCCACCTGTTACTAATGAGGAAGTCGCAAAACGTTTGGCCTCTTCTCACCTTACTACCTGCCCGCTTGATTCCATTCCTTCAAAACTTCTCTGCAACACCAATCCCTGCATAATTAAAGTCTTACCTCATCTATTTAATCTCTCGCTCTCACCTGGAATCTTTCCTTCTCAACTAAAACATGCTCTTATCACCCCCATTCAAACCCTCTCTTGATCCCTCCAATCTTTATAACCTCCAACCTATCTCTATGCTAACTTTAATCTCTAAACTACTTGAGCATCTAGTCTACAACTGATTAACATCATTCCTCTCTGACAATAACCTGCTGGACCCCCTGCAATCTGGTTTTAAAAGATCTGTTTGCTTCAGAAACACTACTATAGTTCATATTAACAAGCTGCTGAATAGCAATGGCGGAAATTGAAAAAGGCTATATGGCACAGGATAAATAGTAGATAACATTATGTTTTATAGAGCTTATCTGCTATCTGCTGTGTAACTTGAGCCTTTTCTTCTTTGAATAGCTGTCCCCATGGCTACACAGCAGCTTATTTAAATAAATCAAAGTAGTGATTCAGTGTTTTGTTACTGTTTTTTGATGTTACTGTTCCTTTAAGCAACAACACTCCACTGAAACTGCCCTAACCCGACCAACTAATGACCTTTTAACAGCTAAAGCCAACAACCATTTATCAGTACTAATATTGCTTGATCTTTCCGCTTGAATTTGACACTGTGGATCACCCACTCCTTCTCTAGTCCCTCCATTTGCTAGGCCCTTGTGACACGACCCTGTCCTGATTCTCTTCTTAATTAAGTGTATCTTGCAATGAAGGAGCATCTTCTCCCCTACCTCTTTCTGTTGGGGTTCCAAGACTTTGTAAGGGCTGCACCCCTCCTCTGAAATTCTCTCCCAAGGTCTGTCCGACTTTCCCCAACCTTTCTGCTTTCAAGAAATCTCTTAAAACACACTTATTTAGAGAAGCCTACCCCCACTCTGCTTAACTCTTGACTCTCCATACTTTTTTCTTCCCATCTGGTAGAGGTTGATCTTGGTTTCATCTGTCCAAAGAAAGTTTTTCCAGAACTGTGATGGCTTTTTTTTTTTTAGCAAAGTCCAATCTAGCCTTTCTATTCTTGATGCTTATGAGTGTCTTGCACCTTGCAGTGCACCCTCTGTATTTACTTTCATGCAGTCTTCTCTTTATGGTAGACTTGAATATCAATACACCTTACTCCTTGAGAGTGTTGTTCACTTGTTTTTTGCTGTTGTGAAGGGGTTTCTCTTCACCATGGAAATGATTCTGCTATCATCCACCACTGTTTTCTTCCAGGTCCAGGTCTTTTTGTTTTGCTGAGTTCACCAGTGCTTTCTCTTTCTCAGGATGTACCAAACTGTAGATTTTGCCACTCCTAAGATTGTAGCAATTTCTCGGATGGGTTTTTGCTGTTTTTGCAGCTTAAGGATGGCTTGTTTCATCTGCATGGAGAGCTCCTTTGACCACATGTTGTCTGCTCACAGCAAAATCTTCCACATACAAGCACCCCCCAAATCAACTCCAGGGCTTTTATCTGCTTCATTGATAATGATATAACAAAGGAATTGCCCACACCTGCCCATGAAATAGCCTTTGAGTCAATTGTCCAATTACTTTTGAACCCCTGAAATGAATTGATTGTGTTAAAGAAAAGGCTTTAGTTCCTCACATTTTTATTCAATCTTTTTGTTCAACCCACTAAATTAAAAGCTGAAAGTCTGCAGTTCAACTGCAACTGAGTTGTTTCATTTAAAATTCATTGTGGTAATGTACAGAACCAAAATTAGAAAAATGTTGTCTCTGTCCAAAGATTTATGGACCTAACTGTAATTCATAATTTAATATACAGGCTGTTATACAGAATGCTTTGGACGTGGGGTTTTCCATGTAATGGATCTTTTCCATAATTTTGATCTTCATAACTTAAATCTACTAGAAATCATGTAAACATTAAATAAACCCAATAGGTTGTTTTTGCTTCCAATAAGGATTGATTATATCTTAGTTTGGATCAAATACAAGGTACTGTTTTATTATTACAGTGAAAAGGGAAATCATTTTTAAAAAATTGGATTATTTGGATAAAATGGGGTCTATGAAAGATGGCCTTTCCAAATTTTCTGGATAACAGGTTTTTGAATAACAGATCCCATACTTGTACTCTATGCCATTTATTTCAGAATCTTGTCTTTTTTCCAAAATTAAATGAACTTTTTGTAAACAGAGAAAGTTTTTTAGACTTTGAAGAATACCAGTGCTTGAAAAATAATAAAATGTCCCTTACAGACCACAACCCATTTTCTCCTTATACAGATAATAATAATAATAGAGTAGTTGGGGGAAACAATGCTATATTGGCCATTTGCGATATGCCACCTAAATTGGGAGCACCATATATGAGTGGCCATGTTTGGTGATGCATGGACTTGGACTTTTCTTGCTATTTGCATTTTAGAGTCACAAAATTGCAACTTGCATTGTTTCCTCCCTCCTGGTACAGGCAGCATAGCGCTCGCTAGGAGCACTTTTTGACTAAAATAGTATTGTTTCCCCCAGCTGGATTGCCAGTGTTGTCTCCGTGTCCTGCAATTTATCATTTTACCTGTCTGTAGCAGATTTTTTACATACTGTATCGATTTTGGCCATTGCATTAAGTAAAGCAAGCCAAGAGAAGACCTTTATTAGATCATTTTAAAAAAATATTATTTAAAATGCTACTGCTAATTACATTTGAGGTACCAAAGCATCAAGGAGTGCTATAAAAGCAAGCAATATTAACAATTCTAACTGGCAGAACGCTAAAAGACACTCAAACCGAAAGTGGGGAGAGAAAATACAGAAAAAGTAATAAAAAAGCCCGAAAAAAATCAATTGCATAAGTCAAGTGTAGAGCACTTAATAGAAAAACCAATAAAGAACTGGTGGAAAAATTAGTATTATTCACGACTTGTCAGTTCTATATTCATCCTAAATTAACCATTTTATTGCAGTAGTGGCCAACAATGCTTTGCATGGCCTGATTTATGAAGTGCCAACATATTTAACTACAACAAGGTAAAACAGAAGATTTTCAGGACAAGTTTCACTTCTGTTCCAAGGATGATTATTATTTATTTATAAAGTTCCAACATTATAAATTGAAATCAGTTTCTGCCCAGTGGAGCTTGCAATGTGAGATCCCTATCAAACATACACACAATGTGGTCAAAGGACAAGGAAGATAATTGTTTTTTTCAAGCACAGTTCAGAGAAAAATACCCCAGACTGCTGTGGAACTACTTTTAGATGCATTACTACGTCTTTTTTTAAAGGCAGAACGTTAGGAATCCCCACATCGTTGCACATTGATTTGACATGAAAAGTGTGAGTGGCAGTGATCAAGAGGCTCCTAATCCACTTTTATCTACTCTCTATGACTTACACTCTGCCTAATGCAATGGCCTATTGATTTTACCCATTGTACGTCAACTTCATGCTGTCATTTATGCTTGATAAACTACAGTACATTCGTCTTTGACGAATTTTCTAGGCAATCACCAAAGAAACATTTGAGGCTCTTCACAGCATGCTTCACTACATGGTCTACACTACAGGCATCCAGTTTGCTGTTCTCCAGCTGTTTACAAACTACAATACTAACATTCCCAATATGGGATGCTAACTATTTATTTCAATATTTTGCATAGTGTCTAACATTTTGGTCCCCATTCGGACCTTCATTTTTTATGGATCCCGTGAGGCTTCAGTATTATTGTTATTATCTTTTATTTCTTATTTTTCTTTTCAGCCACTCTCCTATAAATCTACTTTTTTTTACTTCCAAACGGATGCCTGATTTTAAGGGACATTAGCCCCTAGTAAGCAGATGTAGTTAAAATTCCTGGCTTGAGACTCACTGAAAAAATTTAAATATTTCAAAAACCGCAACAAATTAAAACATTAAGAAAAATTATAAATTTTCTTATAATACTGGTCTACATCAAATTTAAAGTTAATATTAGATGAACTACCCATTTTTTGTATGATGATAATTGCTGGTCCAACATTCTGGTGACATGTTTACAAATATGTGTCTTTTAAGTTTTCCTGTTATGCTCCATATATGAAAATTTAGATCAGATCAATATTAACGTTTTGAGCCAGCTAAAAACAAGGTTCACAAATGCACTATTCTGCAGATAATAAAAGTGTATATATATATATATATATATATATGTGAGAGGTGTAAATCACCAACTTAGGCAACTGATGCATAGCAATAATAAAACAGCACATTACCCTTATTTAAAGAATATATATTAGGTCACTTTGGCTTGAAATGCAATTTTTCAGTTTGTTAGATACTTTACTAGGTTATCCCCTTGCAGATAACGTTTTCAGATTTTAATGGGGATCTATTTTTAGAAGAAGTGTTCCCTTCTACAATTATTGGATCCTATTTGAAAAAATTTGCTTCTCCCCTGGAGTTTTTATTCAATGTATGTTTGATTTTACAGACTTAACTGCAGCTAAATGTGGCAGCAAAGCTCACAGAATTTCAGTGGCTTGAGACTCACTGAAAAAATTAAAATATTTCAAAAACCGCAACAAATTAAAACATTAAGAAAAATTATAAATTTTCTTATAATACTGGTCTACATCAAATTTAAAGTTAATATTAGATGAACTACCCATTTTTTGTATGATGATAAATGCTGGTCCAACATTCTGGTGACATGTTTACAAACATGTGTCTTTTAAGTTTTCCTGTTATGCTCCATATATGAAAATTTAGATCAGATCAATATTAACGTTTTGAGCCAGCTAAAAACAAGGTTCACAAATGCACTATTCTGCAGATAATAAAAGTGTATATATATATCTATATATATATATATCTATATATATATATATATATATATATATATATATATATATATATATATATATATATATATATATATATATATATATGTGAGAGGTGTAAATCACCAACTTAGGCAACTGATGCATAGCAATAATAAAACAGCACATTACCCTTATTTAAAGAATATATATTAGGTCACTTTGGATTGAAATGCAATTTTTCAGTTTGTTAGATACTTTACTAGGTTATCCCCTTGCAGATAACGTTTTCAGATTTTAATGGGGGTCTATTTTTAGAAGAAGTGTTCCCTTCTACAATTATTGGATCCTATTTGAAAAAATTTGCTTCTCCCCTGGAGTTTTTATTCAATGTATGTTTGATTTTACAGACTTAACTGCAGCTAAATGTGGCAGCAAAGCTCACAGAATTTCAGTGGTCGAGTTCTTTTTTTATAGGATTGGATTCAATTTTCAGATCTTATTAAGATTCTCGGCTGTGCTGTTGCAGAAATAGTCAGTTCAGTAGCTGCATTCAGAGGCAGAACGAGAACTGACAGCTTTAATCGGTAGATTTTTCTCTTTCCATGGGTGCTGAGCTATCACATAACAGGGTACGTATTTGTAACCTGCTTTTAGCCAGCTTATTAATATGATGGGGAATCCTATTTTCTAATCAGATTAATGGAGCTTTGGTAATGTTATTAAAGGACAGCACAACATACTAAAGTGTGGTGAACACAGCACCCCCAGAAGGTCTAACATTATTATATATGCTGCTTCACTTAGTACAACTCTACTGTTTGTAGAGGATTAGATATTCAATATCACTTATGGTAAATTGGTCCACGAGTAGATTAAACCACTGGTTTTATTGTGTGGTGGTTTTTTTATAAGAAAAAAATGAATACATTCAAATATTTTCCTTGGCTTCTTTGAATCTTATGCTGATACACTATAAACTGCAAAGAAAAGTTTCCTGTAAAGTTGTTGTGACGTGAAGATTTTGTAAATGTAGTAATGGAAATTTCATCGAAGTAGATAAATGTTATACATCCCGTTATTTCAATAGCATTTCAACGACTTTGACCAGATTATCGCTGGGTTGTAAAATATTGATGGCCTTTTCTCTCACTTTGCCAAACAGAAGTTATTCATCCTCTGCTGAGAAATGATGGGATTTTGCCATGTATGTATGGGCTGGCAGAGATTTTCAATTTTAAATGATATTTTGGAAATTCAAGTTTTGTTTCTTTTATACAAGTAAATGAGGTGAAAGGAGAATAAACATTCATAGTCAAAATTGCATCAAAGTTGCACTGGACTGAAAGATTCCCATTAAAGTTGCAGTTTTAGCAAAAGGAATGTGCAAACCTGACTGCTTTCTTAATGGACAATCTTCCTTTCCATAATCCCAAAATGTCTGGATAGCATGTTTATGTATAGTGAATCCTATACCTGTAATAATAATAATTTCTGGTCCACCATTCTGGTTTACAAGCATGCCCTTGTTATGCCCCATTTATGTTTATTTAGATCAGATCAGTATTGCAGTTTGAACCAGCTAAATATAAGGCTCATAAATTCACTGCACAAAGTAAAAGTAAATATATGAGAAGTATCACAAACTGATGCAATTGGTAGCAAAACAATAAAATGGCACATTACCCATTTTTATAGAATATATAATAAGGCACTTTGGATAATAATTTTCTGTTTGTTGGATACTTTACTAGGTTATCCCCTTGCAGATAAAGATTTCAGAGTTTGATTGGGATCTACTTTTAGAAGAATTATAATTATCGAATCCAGAGTTTCCCCCCTGGAGTTTTTATACAATGCCTGTTTGATTGTATGGACTTTGCTGCAGCCTAAATGTGGCACCAAAGCTGTCCCCAAGATCCACCCATGCAAATATGGGGTCTGCTGTATGGTAATTACACCACTTGTGTTCTTGTAAGAAAGTACTAATAAGTAACATAGTAACATAAATTAGGTTGAAAAAAGATACACATCTATCAAGTTCAAACTTTTAACTTTTTTAACCTGCCTAACTGCCAGTTGATCCAGAGAAAGCCAAAAAAACCCCATCTGAGGGGGAAAAAAATCAAAATGGCAATCGGACTAGTCCCAGGATCAACTTGTACTATGAGCTATCTTCCATAACGCTGTATTCCCTCCCTTGCTAAAAAGCCATCCAACCGATCCAACTGATTCAGGGAGAGAATTCCACATCTTCACAGCTCTCACTGTAAAAAACCCCTTCCGAATATTTAGGCAGAACCTCTTTTCTTCTAATCGGAATGGGTGACCTTGTGTCAGCTGGAAAGACCTACTGGTAAATAAAGCATTAGACATTATTATATGATGCCCTTATATATTTATACATAGTTATCATATCTCCCCATAAGTGCCTCTTCTCCAGCATGAACATCCCCAATTTGGCCAGTCTTTCCTCATAGCTAAGATTTTCCATACCTTTTACCAGCTTAGTTGCCCTTCTCTGTACCCTCTCTAATACAATAATGTCCTGTTTGAGCACTGGAGACCAAAACTGTATGACATATTTCTCAAGATCATGTTGCAAGGATGCCACATCCTGGATGGAATTAATTGGGCTGGATAGTTTTGTGTCATCTGCAAACACTGATACATTACTTATAATACCCTCCCCTAAGTCATTAATGAACAAGTTAAATAAAAGTGGACCCAATACCAAGCCCTGAGGGACCCCACTAAGAACCTTACTCCAAATAGAGAATGTATCATTAACAACCACCCTCTGTACCCGATCCTGTAGCCAGCTTCCTATCCATGTGCAAACACTGATACATTACTTACAATACCCTCCCCATAGTCATTAATGAACAAGTGGACCCAATACTGAGCCCTAAGGGACCCCACTAAGAATCTTACTCCAAATAGAGAATGTATCATTAACAACCACCCTCTGTACCAGATCCTTTAGCCAGTTTCCTACATTGTACTATTTTTCTTACATATGATCCAGAGCAGTATTTTACTGAACTCTGGGTTCCCTTTGACTTTAAATGATGAAATAAGAAATACTTCTCAAATATCTTAGTTTGGGAACTGATTCCTAGTTCTGTACGGTAGATAGGCTGGATGCAGTCTCTGTCTTTGGTTATGTAACTTTGCCGGTGCTAGTCTACCTATCATCATTGTCTAAATGAATGTTTACCTTTCTCTCTTTCTCTTTCTATTTCTCTCTCTCTCTCAACAGTATATGTCTATTCAGTCTATCCTTCTAAATCCATATCACAGGTGTCAGCAGAGAGAAGGCAGCCAAGAGCTTAAGGAGTCATTTAAGAATATACTGTAAAATCAATCTGCTTTCCAATGAAAGCTGTGATTTGTTCAACAGTGTTCTTGCAAATAAACAGATACAGCACATCGTTGTCATCAGCAGGGCAGTGTGCTATATGAGAAGAGAAGTATAGATCACTACCCATATTAACATGGGTTGCCGGATCTGTGTAGTAAAACGGTGGGGAACCGCACACATTATAATTGTGATTTAGTCTTGCAATATCGATAGTGAAAAAATATATGTTACTTTCAGTTAACTCAATAATCTGGATAATATTATAATAATAATGTGCAACAACCTACAGTGAAAATCTTCTTCAAAGTGACCCTGTCAGGAAGTATCATTGGACTGCATATTGTACTACAACTGGGATCGCAAAGCAACCCTTGCAACCCTTCTAAGCGTCTGATGTAGTTAGAATGGTCTTCTTTGTCTCTGTCTCTTTTTTTTATAGTTTGTAGAAAATGTAATAAAATTAATGTTATAGAAGAAAACTGTAGATTGAAAGAAAAAAACCCTCCGGTCAGAATGTGACCTGAACAGGAACAAGAGGTGTCCATGATTTTACATGTTACCTCTTCTGCTATCAGTCATTATTATACTGACAAATGCTGAAAAAGGAAAAGGAAGACCCAGGTGTCCAATACACGGTTTTGTGCTATGTTTTCTAAACAAGCACATAAGATAAAATGGATTGTGCAAAAACACTGGAAGATTTTACTTCAACACCCTAATTTAGTGGGTACCCTGGATAGGGTCCCACGATTTGTTTTTCGCAGGGCCCGGAATGTGGCCTCTTGGATATCTAAGAGTATTTATAGGTTGAAGGATGAGAGTCAAGGTGCAGCCTGGCTTAAATATAAGGGAACCTATAGATGTGGTCATAACAGATGTAAAGCCTGTAAGGCATTATGGATTTCTAAGGAATTTAATAGTACTTATACTAATAAAAAATACAAGATCCCCTTTTATTTTAACTGCCTCTCAAAAGGGGTGGTTTATTAGGCGACTTGCCATTGTGAAGCCCAGTACGTGGGGCAGACTGTACACCCCGTAGAGGTTAGGATATTAGAGCATCTATCGGCTGCAGAAAGGGGAGATACGAAATCAGCGATTGCTAATCACATGGTAATGGGACAATGCGACAACCGGTTTCAGATTATAGATAGACCATGATCGGAAGTTAGGAGAGGAGATGTTAACAGGAGATTGTCTAGAAAGGTGTACTGGATTTATCACCTTAAATCTACGGAAGAGTATGAGGGATTGAATCGGGAGTGGGAAGTCTCTTGCTTTTTTTGATAGTCGTTTGGCCTATAAATAAAATATTATAATTGATTCTAGGTATTGTGTATATATATATATATATATATATATATATATATATATATATATATATATATATATATATATTGATTTATTGCTATGTTTGGCCTAATTTCGGGCTATGTATTTTTATTAATGGCACTCTATTCATGGAGATATAAAACAGGATGTATTACATTTTACACTGTTTTGGGTCTGATAATTGTGACATTGTGTATCTATCTATTTATTTTCTGACATAATGTAGGATATGAGATAATAACCCTTGCAACATTTTGTATCTATTTATGTATTTATTGATACTATGCAGGATATACATTGGATGTGTATGCTGTAACTGACCATCTGCTTAGAACACTGTTTTTTGAAATGGATGTTTTTATATGTCACTGTGCTCAGGAAGGATGAGGTGGTGAAGGGATAATGTTTTTATGGGAGGGTACTCAAAGTGATTTAAAAGTTTAGGTTTGATGGGAACCGTTAAGCTTTTGAAAAAGTAGTGAATAAATACTGGATTTTACATAAAATACTCCATGTGGTGCTCCATGCTTTGCAGATGAAATGCTGTATCAATAAAATAAAGACAACCGTGTTTTTATTTGTAGAGACAAAACACCACATGAATTTTCCGAAATCTTTGTTTCAGCTCATGCTTTTTTTTTTTAATGTATACTCTATTAATCTGCAGCTCACTCCATTAAGCGCTACACAAATAATTTGAGTAACAGAGCAGAATCTACTAAACAGTGGGGTTGGGGTTGTCTCCAAGCCCTAAAACTCCAGAGTCCATTCACAGGCAATAAAGAGGAAGTTATTAAAGTACCCACATCGAATGTTTATCCTGGATAGAAAGCAATGTTATTAAACAATCTTGGATCTGCAGCTAACTCACTACATATATGAAATCAAGGGAAGCAGCATAGCTTTGAAATCAAGGGTTATAATCTAGTGTCACAATATCTCCATTCTGCCTTTTTAAACAAATAATGTTTTTTTCCCTGTTTCAGATTCTCAAAAGCCAACCTTATTCCGGGCTCCATTTTGTCATGCGCTACATCATCATGTCCTACTGTGCATGTACATACTATTCTTCTACAGCTCCCCATCCTAGGTTCTTGTGCACTACTGGTGAATGAGTAATATGCTCACTCCCTATCAGAATTATTGCTCAGTCTTGGTCTCAATGCAGAAAATTGAGGAGGTTCTAGAATGCTGCAGAACTGCCTGCAAGAATGCCTGTCAAATTACTTATAATGTTTGATACAATTTCCTTGTCATGTAACATGATATCCAAAAATTAATTGTGTTCTCATGTAAGTGAATTGAAAAAAAAGAAAATTAATATGTTTATGTTTTTTAACTATAAACCCGATGTTCTTGTTTTGGAAAAGGATTTTATAATAACAGAGGAGTAATTCCATATTAGATTTCTCCTTAAAGGGATACTGTCATGGGAAAAATTGTTTTTTGAAATAATGAATCAGTTAATAGTGCTACTCCAGCAGAATTCTGCACTGAAATCCATTTCTCAAAAGAGCAAACAGTTTTTTTTATATTCGATTTTGAAATCTGACATGGTGCTAGACATTTTGTCAATTTCCCAGCTGTCCCCGGTCATGTGACTTGTGCCTGCACTTTAGGAGAGAAATGCTTTTTGGCAGGCTGCTGTTTTTCCTTCTCAATGTAACTGAATGTGTCTCAGTGGGACATGGGTTTTTACTATTGAGTGTTGTTCATAGATCTACCAGTCAGCTGTTATCTTGTGTTAGGGAGCTGTTATCTGGTTACCTTCCCATTGTTCTTTTGTTTGGCTGCTGGGGGGAAAAGGGAGGGGGGTGATATCACTCCAATTTGCAGTACAGCAGTAAAGAGTGATTGAAGTTTAGCAGAGCACAAGTCACATGACTTGGGACAGCTGGGAAATTGACAAAATGTCTAGCCCCATGTCAGATTTCAAAATTGAATATAAAAAAATCTTTTTGCTCTTTTGAAAAATGGATTCAGTGCAGAATTCTGCTGGAGCAACACTATTAACTGATTCATTTTGAAATTTTTTTTTTTACCATGACAGTATCCCTTTAAAGGCTGCCAGTGGTCTCTTTTTTCATTGATATACTACAAGCTCCTTTTAGATCAAGAAGCGAAGAAACTTTTCCGAGTAACTATAAAACACACCTTATGTGGTAACACTGGCACTGATATAAAAAAAGACAACCATTAAGTTCATCTTCAAAAGCAGAGGAATTCATGTTGTTTACCCTAGGTATAATCTAATATTGGTTTCAAAAAAGTAACTAGAATATCCCCCTGTAATATAATGTATAAACAGCTTTATTCTCTTGCACCTGTAAAAAACACTTTACAAGCCTGGTGTGAATGCTTAACTTGACTCTAGAATTTAAACAAGAATGCCTGGCTTTACTGAAAGCTTTGCAATCAAATTTTATTAGCTGCCCTGCAAGTGTGAGATATTGTCTTGATCAATACATTCTAGGCACAGGTTCCCACAGCAATACCGTTTTTCAACATTCTTGAGAAAAAAAAAAGGAACAGAATGGGTTAAACCATGTCAAAGAACATTGTATAAAAATCTTGGACTAAAAGTCAATTACTATAAAAAAAGTAAACAATAAAAACAACATATAAGTTGATAAAAGAGCAGCAGGAACATTGATTTACAGATAAATGTGACACCTGCCTGACATGGGATGAAAATAAGTGGAGTAAAATATATATACACAGTCTGGGTATCACACAGTAATATACTGCCATTAAAAGCTTCTTGGACAGCAGATCTGAGCAATACATAATGTAACGTAATCTAATCTCTAGGCTCCATGGAGAAATAAAACGAAATACCTTTTAAATCAATAGCATTTTTCTCACAGGAGTTGGTTAATGTCTCAGTTAACTCCCATACGTCTGCAGCCAGGGCTCCTTCTTGCACAACAGGGCCACATTAAAGGGGTTGTCAGTGTAAAAAAACACATCAATGATACACTGTGCTTTTGCAAATGATCAGAAAAGCGTCTGTTCATGCCTACCATGAAGATAATGACATACGGTACATTTATGGCCATTTGGCCTGCGCTTTGGAGATAAGTGACCATAAATCTAAAGTATCACACCATCATACATATTAGAGAGATACCAAAACCTTTCAGTTTTTAGAATAAACACAGAAGCTTGCAGACTTTTTGTTGGAAATTATATACTAGGTTAGACGCTGAGAAGAAGGTAAAAACATTCTCTTCTGGTTTTCTATTGCTCTGTGGATAATACTTAGCTCTACCAAGTTAGTCTCAAAACTGACTGTTTCCTCATAATAATGGGAATATTTTCTATTTAGTAACCCATGTGAAAAGATTGTATAATCAACATTGCAAGTTCTGTCCTACGCTTCCACGCTTCTTCCTGTGAGCTCCAGTATCTCTGAGGCAGCACAGAGAATATAATAAAATGGCGGCTCAAGGGAAAATGTGTGAAAGGGCAATATTTACATAAATATATATTCCATTTTAGTAAGATTCTATAACAGGGGTGTCCAACCTGCGGCCGAGGGCCGCATGCAGCCCAGGATGGATATGAATGTGGCACAGCTTGAACTTCCGCCAATCCAGGAAACATCTTGTTACAATGTCATGTACAGAGAGCGTATGTACGCGGTCGCTAATTGTGTGCATGTGTGCTTTAAATTTTTACATGTGAGGCTTCCTAGAGCAGGAAAAGTGGTTAACATGTGAGCGTTCGGTTACTTACAAAGGTAGGAAAGCATTCTTCAGGGGCATTGCCCACTATGCTAGGGATTTAGGCAGCGCCTACATTTGTGAGCAACTTTTTTCAAGAATGAACAAACTAAGAGTAAAATTAGAACCAAGTTATCTTGAGAATTCACTGAATTGCAACTACAGTACTTCCATTCAATTCAGATGATGAGGTAAGTAAGATGCTGGACAGTGGGGGGGGGAGTAGATGTGATATATTTGGCGTTTGGCGTACAGTGCCCCACAAATAACTGTTTTCTAAACCAAGGTCTGTTGGGCTTAAGTCATAGGAAACTGGCTACAGGATCTGGTACAGAGGGTGGTTGTTAATGGTTCACAAAAGTATCCAGCCCAGTTAATTCTATCCAGGATGCGGCATCCTTGTAACATGATCTTGACAAACTGGCAATTTGGGCAGCTAAGTGGCAGATGAGATTTAGGGGCATATTTATTAAGGGTCGAAGTTCGAAGTTAAAAAAACTTTGAATTCAAAAAAGACCAACCGAATAGAGTTCAAAGGTTTTTGGGGGTTGAAGTGGTCCATATTCGGCCTACTTCGAATCATATGATCGAAGGAATATCACCTTCGATCTACTTCTATTCTAAGTTTTTCCCCCAATCTCTCAACCTCCACCAATTGCCTCCATATCGGTTCTAGGAGGTCTCCCATAGGCTAAAAGCACTTTGGCAGTCAAAGTTTTAACTATTCCCTAGTCAAAGTACACACAAAATAGCTTGAAATTTGAAGTTTTTTACTTCAAAAATTCACTTCGACCTTTGATAAATCTGCCCCTTAGTGTTGATAAATGTAAAGTCATGCACTTAAAATAGCCAAGCCGCTTATACCATTAATGGGACTGCATTAGGCAAATCCATAATGGAGAAGGATTTTAGAGTCCTTGTAGATAATAAACTTGGCTGTAGCAAGCAATGTCAGACAGCAGCATCAAGGGCAAATAAGGTCTTGAGCTGTATTAAAAGGGACATAGATTCACAGGAGGAGGGGGTTATTCTTCAACTGTAGAGAGCATTGTTAAGGGCCCATCTAGAATATGTTGTACAGTTTTGGTCTCCAGTGCTCACACAGGACATAATTGAATTAGAGAGGCTACAGAGAAGGGCAACTAAGCTGGTAAAAGGTATGGAAAATCTTAGCTATGAGGAAAGACTGGCCAAGTTGGGGTTGGTCACGCTGGAGAAGAAGAGCTTGAGGGTTGATATGATAACTATATCAAAGGGGATCATATAATAATCTCTCTGATGTTTTATTTACCAGTAGGTCCTTCAAGCTGACATGTGGGCACCCATTCCTATTAGAAGAAAGGAGGTTCTGGATAAATATTCAGAAGGGTTTTTTTTGTATGAATAGATCACTGTGTTCACATGGCAGCCTGGTAATCAAGAGAGGTGGGTGGTGGCATATAGGTGACCCCCTTTCCACCATCTAACTTCTACATTGTTCAGATGTGCATGTTGAGGATTGGCTGGTGTTACCAATCTGGCATTAGATGCAGAACACAGCCAAGGCACAGGCCAAGTCCTTTAGAGCTACAAGGGCACCTTGGTCTCTTGAACTTCCATCCAGGGTCTCTGTAAATGTCCTCTTTGACTTTTTAAGGTAGGTAGGTGTTGTAACATCATAATGATGGCCTGCAGTTTAAAATTCCTACGTCAATGAAATAAATAAAGAAAAATGATCTGCTAATATGCAGGCATCTTGCACAACCTTAAATATGGAAGGTGTTTAGTAAAATACAGTACAAATCCTCTTTACATTTGTATTATTTAAAAGCCTGACATGTATATATTATTTATTTATTTATGGAGCTTTGTCTCGATTCTCAGTGCAGTTCTGTGCTTTTTTTATTGCTATGCTTGATTGAAAGCTGACAGGTATTAATCAGAAATACCAATGAATTAAAGATGAGCCTGCTCTGATGCCCATCTAGTGTTATGTCTTAAAAATAAAAAAGGACGGAAAAAGGAAAGATTAATCTTTGAAGAGCCTGTCATAATGTTAATGGATGGGCCTCCTTCTTGCTTCGATCCTGCAGTCATTGCTGTGCCATCTAACGCCCAGGAGGTGTTTGTGGTACATGAGATTAAGGAGGTATTTGTGGTCCATGAGATTAACTCTTATGTAACTTGTACCCATGACAGATCGCAGGCAGTGCATGCTGGGAATTGCTTTATATAAAACAATAAAGAATAATAGGTGAGGTTTATGTTGGACAAAGAGCAGGGCAATGGCATATTTACTGCATGTCTATGTTTAAGTGTGATGCCTTGCATCAACTGTTGTTACTTACATAAAGTCTAACAGCTGGTTTATTATGCAAGTTGTGTTTTTTTGGCAACCGTATAAATAAATGCCGTCATCTGCTATAAATATTACAGGCTTTGCAAATGACACCACCAATTAAAAAAAATAATTGCTAGTAATTATTAGTACTATTAAATGTAATTATGACCAAATAATATCAGTAATCGGTTATTTTAATAATATTTTAATTATCAGTCAATGGACTGATTTTTGCTTGTAATATTAAAAACTGATATCACATTGCTTGCACTATACAGCTGGTATAAATATTTAATATTTAGGTAGTAATAAATTTGAGCATGATGTGGCGATAATTCCGGAGCTAAACTAAAATAAACCACATCATCCAGGGATTTTCCCAATTATTTATATTTTAACTATCAAAATACAAGTGAGGATCCCTATCATGAAATCACAATCATCAGAGTAAAACCATGAAAATTTTGCCACCAATATCGCACCTGATCAATGGCTACCCTACCATTACACAAACCTAACCAGCTCAGAAGCAGTGAACATAGATTTTGTATACACCTGTGCCTGGCACAAATTTGAGAAAGTGTGAAAAATATGACTTTATAGACAGGGGTTGCTGCAAATCTTTGACTTACTTTCAGCTGAAACAACAAAACTCAACCACAATAGCTTTAACTAGTTTGGCCAGATGTGCCGTAAATTTGTATAATATATTACAGTACAAACACAATAGTAGACAACTACAATGTTCTAAAATGTACCCAGAATTTTCATGTGATTATCAACGGCTCCTAAACATTTATAATATGCACTTTCTGTTTTAGCTGTGCTTGTTGAAAATAATAAAAACAAAGTGTGACAAGCACTGCCCTTCACATATACACACAACTTACCTAATTATTTGCCCAGCAATACCTAAACTATACTGATAAATTGAAGGCCACAAAAGTGACAACTAGCAAAACAACAAACTAAAACAATTGCCCCCTTCAGAAAGGGTGGATGGAACATTTTGCTTTAACCTGTAACTTCCCCTATGTTCTGAAAATCCCATACAAGTTGGAAATACCCTGCTGTTGCTTGGTAAGAGTTGGGCCTAAATTGGATATTGGAAGGGGGGGGGGTTGCCACCTATTCTGCTGCATAGAGGGTGGGACTGGTGATGTTGGGACGGGGGTGGTGATGTCAGAGGTGGGGCTGGTGACATCAGGGGCGACAGTAAGATTTCACCTGGTCAGCCCTTCCAAATACCGGGCTGTCCAGGTAAAATTCAGACTGGTGGCAACCCTAGTTGCCTGAGAGAGGATATTGGAAGGCTCCAGCGTGTGGTCCCCTGTGTGAGAAAAGGTGTTGATTGTGTGCTAGTCAAGTGGGAGCAACTTTGTAAAAATGGGGTAGTTAGGTTTGGTGCGCTTAGTAGATATTATGTCCCAATTTATCTAGATGAAATAAAGGTGTATATAGTGTAATACAGTTTGTTTTAGGATGGTATCAGCTAATAGGATCTACTCACAGGGTTTCGATGTATGGATTGCAACGAAAAAATGTCTCGTTCTGAGCAGATATTGCAGTCAGTCCTCAGAGTACCTGTAATAGATAGCTGCACTAGTGTAATACGGCCGGAATTCTCAAGAAGTGCTTAAAAGAAGTTGTACTCACCGAATAGCAGTTTAAAGGGAAGCGTATCTATGGAGGGAGGATGTCACCTTCTCCTGACGATCGTTCACGTTATTTTCGGCGATCACTAGATGGAACTGCTTCTCAGACCCGTGCTGGCAGTTCAGGGATTGTGCGCTCCAGGCCTTGCCGCGTGCGCTGAGACGCTGAAGTTTTCTTTCGGTGCGCTGCTGACGGATCTCTCCGCGGTTCTATTCGGTCTTCCACTCGGTATGCCGGTCTTTTAGTTTTTTGGGTGTAAAAATCAACTCTACTAGGGAATGATTTATAGATTGAACTGTTTATTTATTCAGTAAAAGCCCAACACGTTTCGTATAACATATACTTCCTCAGGGGCAGACGCCATGTTTTTTTCCATTACTTAAATAGCCTTAATTGCTCATTCGTTTCATCATTTACATAATTAATTATACAGGGTGATTAACATTGGATATATATTAAAACATTTTTTTTTTTTAAATAGATTAAGAATAGTAAAAATATATATTACTCTTTTAAAAAACATTTTAAATCAATGTCAGTATTAAGACCATGCGGTGCTAGTGTTTTTAGTTTGTGTATCCAGAGAGTCTCTTCCTTTGAGATTACATTAACTATGTCACTCCTGCTTTCCAAATTATACCAGTGAATTGAAGTAGGGAAGGGTCGGAGTTATGAAATGTTTTAAAATGTGCAGATACACTGTGAGTCATTAGCCCCTTTTTAATATTATTCATATGTTCTCCTATTCGTATTTTCAATTTTCTATTTGTTCTTCCTACATATTGCAAATTGCATGGGCATTGTAACATATATATAACATTGTTGCTGTTACAAGTTATGTCCTTAATGTCAAATTCTACATTGGTCACATTTGATTTAAAAGTGGTAACTTTGCTTTTATTAGTTTTGCTTGTTCTGCATCCTTTGCATGTTTTACAGGGAAAGAATCCATTAATTATTCCAGTTTTAAAAGGGTCCGATATTTGTTTCTGTTCTTTAAATGGTAAGCAACTGGGTACTAGCATTTGTTTAATTGTACGATTGTAAATTATATGTGGATTTTCGGATAAATGTTCCAAAAGGTCCTTGTCTTTGCGAAGGATGTGCCAATGTTTTTGTATTATTGATTCCAGTTCTTTGTTGGAGTTATTGTAAATCGTGATAAATTGAATAAAATTGTTGTCTGGTGGAGATTGTTTTTTCTTTTCTTTATTTTTTAACAATTCATTTCTATCTTTCTTGTCACACTGTGCCTTCGCATTTTTTATCATACTTTCTTGATATCCCTTTTCTTTGAATTGTTTCGTCAGAGTGAGGCTTTCTCGTTCGTAATCTATTGATTTGCTGCAGTTCCTTTTTATCCTATTGAATTGACTATATGGTATGTTGTCTAACCATTTTTTATGGTGACAACTGGTACGTAGAATATACCCAACTGCAGTCAGTTGGTTTTCGATATAAGCTTGTCTCTAAACTTTCCATTTTCTACAAAAATTGTTAGATCTAAAAAATTTACATTCGTAGTACTATAATTACTGGTGAGTTTAATATTTAAGTTATTCATATTTAAATTTTCCAGAAATTAATGTAGGTCGTTCTCTGTGCCTTTCCAAATAAACAAGCAGTCATCGATATAGCGTTTCCATGTAATTAATCCATTGTTTTTGTTCAATTGTGGTGTGATATAATGTTTTTCCCACAACCCCATAAACAAATTTGCGTAACTGGGAGCGAAGCGCGCTCCCATCGCTGTCCCTTTTATTTGAAGGTAGAAATTCTTCTCAAACCAGAAATAGTTCCTTGTTAGTATAAATTCGATGCATTTTAATAGAAATTCTTTTTGGTCATTTTTCAAAGAAATATCTTCATCTAGGTAGTATTTGACAGCTTGGATTCCTAATTGATGATCTATAATTGTATATAATGAGGTCACATCGCAAGTCCCCATGATGTATTCTTCCTCCCAAGGGGTGTTATTTATGAATTGGATTGTATCGATAGTGTCCTTTAAATAAGAGGGTAAATGTGTTACATATTTCTGTAGGAATATATCTATATATTCAGATAAGTTTGAGGACAGTGAACCACAGCCTGATATAATTGGACGTCCTGGGGGGTTTTCTTCATCTTTGTGTATTTTTAGTAGGATGTAGATCACTGGAGTTTTGGGGTGGGTTATTTTTAGATATTCAAATTCACTTTTTGATAGGATTCCTTCTTTATTTGCTTGTTCTAAAAGGCATAGAATTTCTTTCTTATATTCAATGATTGGGTTGCCCTTTAATTTCTTATAGGTTTCCTGGTCAGAGAGTTGTACATATATTTTTACTATTCTTAATCTATTTAAAAAAAAAATATTTTTTTAATATATATACAATGTTAATCACCCTGTATAATTAATTATGTAAATGATGAAACGAACGAGCAATTAAGGCTATTTAAGTAATGGAAAAAAACATGGCGTCTGCCCCTGAGGAAATATATGTTATACGAAACGCGTTGGGCTTTTACTGGATAGATAAACAGTTCAATTTATTAATCATTCCCAAGTAGAGTTGATTTTTACACCCAAAAAACGAAAAGACCGGCATACCGAGTGGAAGACCGAATAGAACCGTGGAGAGATCCGTCAGCAGCGCACCGAAAGAAAACGTCAGCGTCTCAGCACACGCGGCAAGGCCTGGAGCGCACGATCCCTGAACTGCCAGCACGGGTCTTAGAAGCGGTCCCATCTAGCGATCGCTGAAAATAACGTGAACGATCTTTGGAAAAAGTAGCATTACCTGGGGTAATACTGAGAAAGGTAGTATGATTGTATTTGTCCACCCAAATATGTGGAGTGTGGGACTGTGCCTTGGGAAAGACTGTGCCAGGGTTAGGACTTACTAGACAGGTACCCCCAGTACAGGGTTTATATTGTGTGAATTGCATTCATATTTACTGCTCTTTTCAAGTTATATAAAGTTGTTTGCTGTAACTTGTGTGGTTCATTTGTCTTGTGTGGAATTCCCCTGAGGTGTAATTCCTCAGTCCCCACTAGATGGAGGCACTGCTTTAAACATTCCCAGTATCTTTCACTTAGCAAAGGGGATTCAGGCCTTCTATTCATAAGGAAAAACAGTTTTTATTGAGAGTGTACATCTTATACTACATGAAGTGTCATGAAAGAGTTACAAATGCATGACCTAAAAAAGCCACAATTACAGAAGCGAACTAGCTTTGGAGTTTTGTTTTTTTAAGCAGTTATTATCACCCTCTGTATGCACTTAAGTAAACAGATCCATAAAGTCCTTATATTTAGTCTGTCTATGGTATTTTAGCAATATGATCTGTATCATAACAACATGACTGTGTCATTACTGGGAATAGGGATATGTTCATTTGAAAGAAGTATTAGTTTTTATGCCTTCAGATGGTTAATCCTTTTTCAGCATTGCTGCAGGCAGCACTTGTTTTGAATGGAATATATTAATATAAGAAGTCATGCTGCTTAGTGTAAGATGTAGCCTACAGGTCTATACCAGGGGAAGTCCTCTCATGCAAACACCATCTGTATAGAAATGATTAGCTAAAGCGGTGGGAAGTGTCTGTGAGTTCTTAGTACTTATTTGGAACATACTGCTGAGATGTTATCCTTCTACAGAAGCCACTGGCTGCAGTTTCTGAGACCTTTTATCTGGCCTTAAGATTTGTGTTAAAATGTTACCAGAAATGTACCACAAAACCTAAATACATGCAATGCATTGTTTCTTAACGAGCATGGAGTGAGCCATGCAAGGATCAAGAAATCACTGGACATAACAGAGAATAGAAGTCCATAAACAATCAATTAAAGGGGATCTAAAGTCAATTTTTAAAATGCATATATAGGTTCCTATCACTAAACGAATGAATTTTGTAATGCATGATTGTAAAAAATGTTGTACAGGTATTGGATCTGTTATCCGGAAACCCGATATCCAGAAAGCTCCGAATTATAGAATAGCCGTCTCCCATAGACTCCATTATAATGAAATAATCCACATTTTTAAAAATGATTTCTTTTTACTCTGTAATAATAAAACAGTAGCTTGTACAGTACTTTATCCCAACTAAGATATAATTAATCCTTATTGGAAGACAACCAGCCTATTGGGTTTATTTAATGTTTACATGATTTTCTAGTAGACTTAAGGTATGAAGATCCAAATAACAGAAAGATCTGTTATCTGGAAAGCCCGGGTCCCGAGCATTCTGGATAATAGGTCCCATACCTGTACCTGCTTTGAGATACATGTGATTGTTTCTGTGACTTTCTCATCTATGTCTTGTTTGCGATCTCCTTCAAAGTTCAGTGGCCTGCTCGCTAGTGATTGATGGGCTGCCCCTCTGATGCTTAGCTGCTATATAAGGCTCAAGGGTGGTTTAACCCTTACATATATACATGTTTGTTGAGTAATGACAGCAACCTCAGAGCATCAGGGAGTAAGATGGCCAGCGGCCTCTAAACTTCAAAGGAGATTGTAAACAAGTCTGAGACAAGAAAGCTGCAAAAAAAAAATTGCATGTACCGTATATACTCGTGTATAAGCCGACCCGTGTATAAGCCGAGGTACCTAATTTACCTAAGAAAACTGGAAAAATTTATTGACTCGTGTATAAGCCTAGGGGCCCCATGTCAGATTTCAAAATTGAATATACGGTACCGGTAAATGTGGTAACTAACTATTCTTCGTGCACGCAGTTGACTGTTAATTGAAGCAGAGCGTGCAAATGTACTAAGGCAGTAGGAGAACTTCAGGAATTTACATAGGAGGTTGAGGACCCAGAGACTGGACATTGTTGATTTAAGAACTACATCACCTACACATAAAACATAAGCGATCTAGGAATTAAACTCATTATGTAGAACAGTGACACAATAGCTGTGAAACCCGCATGTTGCCCAGTGAATGGAAGCCATGCTTAGCATTTCTGCCAGCTTTGCCTTTCCCCGTAAAACTCTTGGTACGACAAAGAAACTGCCGAAACGTAGCCTACAGCCTTACCGGCAGGCGAAATTCACAGTTCTCTTGCGCCAGCAGCAACAAATACTTCTTAAACGCGGCACCGGTCTTACAGGGCAGCGCCATCTTGCCTACGTCACAGAGGGAGGACGTAGAGCCGCAAGGGGATGTTCCCTAGGCGGGGTAGGGGAAGAGGAGAAGTAAGAGACAGGACTAGGTTGTATATACAAGCCGGTGACAGGGAAGTGGCACAAGTAGGTTTGGTGACAATACGCGACGCTGTGAGCTAGACCTTAAGTACTGGAAGATGTCGACAGAAGCAGGAGTGACTGTAGATCAGAACTTTGATATCAGCTGCATCTTCTGCACCAGACGGAGGAGCTGCGCTACGTCTCCCGATGCGCTATGGGAGAGGGAGGTGTGTTGGGGCCGCGGAAGGAACCTCGTATCTGCTATCTGGCTGACCCGCGTATAAGCCGAGGTCAAGTTTTTCAGCACATTTTGGGTGCTGAAAAACTCGGCTTATACGCGAGTATATACGGTAGTTTTATTTAGTGATGCAAACCTACATATGCTTTTTAAAAAACATGACTTTAGATCCCCTTTAACAATATAGCAATAACATTCTTTTAGTGGGATAACCATACAGTACACATACACATTGCAAAGGTTCCCAAAATTTAAGGCTGTATTTAGCTCCAAAGTTGCTGCTGGATAAGGATTGCTTTTGCGCCTAGTAGAGTGATATCTGGGGACAGAGTTGTTATGGATAGCGGGCATATTAATCCCAGATGCTTCGGTATAAATATGATAGAATATGTATAAATAGCATATTAACCCTAGACATACCAATAAGATAAATGCAAAAATTCCCAGTGAGCACTTCATTAACCCCAAACTTGCCAGTAAGATCAATAAATGCAAGTAAGATCAATCAAACTGGAACACACCATCATCTTGGATTTTTTTTTTCTTGAGGAGCAGAAAGCTGACTGGGAAGAATTGAAGATGAATAGGGCACCCAGGGTATTTAAACTACTATTGGAAACAGCATGCTGTGCTGGGAGGTAGGTACAGAAAACAAAAACATATAGGACAACGTACTGTGATCAAATAAAGATGAATTAGAAAAATACTGTATATTTCTTCACAGCAATTATATGCACTATATGTCTGTTTTCTGTACACAGTGCTTACTTTATGCCTTTGTTTACACAGTGTTGGCTACTTACCTGTTTTGGTGCTATTTTTACTGGTATATAGGGGTTTGTTACATTTTGTTACTTATGGATTATTAACCATCCTTATGTGAACCCAGGTTAATAGTAATTTATGGTTGTGGGATCTCCAAGGACTTGTTTACCTGTATATACATACACACAAATGTACATATATGCCTTTTATTTTCCTGACATACTCAGCTGGTTCCCTGCTTCTTACCATTACTTAACCCTCCTAAATTAATATTGCTTACAATGTCAATCATTTTTATCTCTCAGTTCCAATTTCCTTAATTCATAATTTCATAATTTCAGATTAATACAGGTCTCAAAACAAATAGCCTCCATAGGGTTTCTAAGAAAATGGCAAAGCCACTAACCACAAACCCAGGATAATTTTCGTGATTACTGATATCAATTACAGGCTCCTTTTTTATTTTTGTTTTTTTATTTTTTTTAATAAAAAACAAATAGTTTAGAGGGCAGCTATTGGGAAAATGGCATTTTAATATGATCATCATCTCATGGAGACAAGAAATGTTCTAAATAAAATCAGTTACATATTCTGTTCCATTTCTAAAGTTACTCTTCACCAGCCTTTGTTCAGCAATCTGTCTCTTCATGACTTCTTGAGATTTTCAATGACAGCTAGCTCTAATACACTGGCGTGTGCTCCCTTTGCCTAGACAATGTATTAGTGCTAACTGTTTAAAATAGCTGATTTCAACACAAAGCTGCATGGAGAGAGACAGACTGCTGAAAGAGGGATAGTGAAAAATAACTTATTTCAGAAACAGCCCAGAATATTTTATCAATTACCGTATATTTTGAACGCTCCTTATTTCCATTAAATGAATATCATACACAGATATCAAGAGTATGTCCTGCATTAAGCTACTTTTTTTTTTTTGCCTTGGTAGAAAAAACATATTAAAGGAATAAATACACAAAAATGATTCTGAGATTGTGTTCTCTGTAGGTGGCAGCATTGTAAAGTTATGAAAAAGCTCCATCCCGTGTATCTGCTCTTTGTGTTGTTAATTAATTTACTCCTGATAAAACAGGACATAATCCTGTAGATTTTCAACATTAACACTTTGCTCCTGAGCTCTCAGCCCTGAGTGACTTCGACATGTCTGGGGAGAAGGAATCTATGTAAGTGTTCAGTCTGCATAGCGCTAGGAAGTGTATGCTGCCTTGTATAAACCGCCTTAGTTCTCAGTACTGACACAAGATCAATAAGGAACGTGCCAATGCACTTGCAGCCCCCACTGTTTGCAATGCACTTATGGGATTTAGAGTCAGTGTTCCAGCATATACAAGGCTTGATTTTTTTCCCTATATTTTCTAATAGCCCTTTCACCGAAGCAGGTAAATTGTATCATTTCCTGTTTCTCCCAGAAAATAAAAATAACATATACTTTGGAAAAGATTATATATGTTGCTCAGCTGGTGAATTTCCTTTGAGGAAAGCAACTGTGCCGACAGGGTGTCTTTCAGAAATATTGGGGGCTCATAAAGTGCAATATTTAAGCTATATATACCCATGAGAACCCTTTGTAAGCATCATCAAGAGCCCTCTGGGCAGTTTAAATAAATGGGCAAAAGGGGAATTTTCCAGGGACGCCAGGACATGGTGCCCACTATCAGAATTAAGTGAAGTAGAATCATCTTTATATAAAAAAAATAGTCTAGTATTTGTAGTGAAGACATTTTCTATTGGGTTCTGCTTGTTTGTTTTCCAAGAATGAGCACATTGACACAAAGATGTCTTGGTTGCTTACATAATTGCCTATCCTATCATATTCAAGTTTACAGAGGGTAGTACTGCCACACATTTCTTTGTGCTGTGGGGCCCATCAATAAGACACTTTGCTGTCCTGACTCCCCACTTAAATTTATAGTCACATTAACTCATGTTGGGTAAAACAAAGGCTTTACAAACTAGGCCATGTGGCTTGGGAGCTTCAATGTTTGTGTATAAGAGGTTAAGATGCCTGTAAAATGGTTGATATATGTAACTTCATTTCAGCTGCAGCCTTTGCAATACATCAGGTACAAAACATAGGCTACAAATAATATTTTAATAAATACATCATTGTTTTGAGTTGTATTATAATGAGCCTTCCCTTGTAACTAGATATTACTGGGCCCCAAAGCAAATTATTTTTCAGGCCGCCACAATGTCTTGAGGTATATTGTCTATTAGGGCCTCATGGGGCCTCTGCTTCCTCTTAGTTACTGTATGTCCCTGCTTACCCACATGAAAAATATCCTTTTTTTTATCAATCATTAAAATTCAAATATCCATATACATAGATATAAAGACAGATAGATCTAGATATAGATAGATAGATAGATACTTTTTCATTTTCAGCATATAATCAAGACACTTAGGGGCAGATTCTTCAAGGGTCGAAGTTAAAAACTGAATTTTTAAATTTGATGTTTTTTATGGCCAAAACTGTTAAATTTGACTAGGGAATTATTAAAATTCGATTCAAGATCTTTAAAAAAATTTAAATTACCGTATATACTCGAGTATAAGCCGTCCCGAGTATAAGCCGAGGTACCTAATTTTACCAAAAACTGGGAAAGCTTATTGACTCGAGTATAAGCCGAGGGTGAGAAATGCAGCAGCTTCTGGTAAGTTTCAATCTCGTATTTGGATGACTATTCTTAGGCGCCGGCTACTATTCTAAGCGCCGGCGAATATTCTTAGGCTCCGGCTACTATTCTAAGGCGTCGGTGAATATTCTTAGGTGCCGGTTACTATTCTAAGGCGCCGGTGAATATTCTTAGGCGCCGGCTACTATTCTAAGGCGCCGGCGAATATTCTTAGGCGCCGGCGACCGTTTTTGCACTTGACCCGAGTATAAGCCGAGGTAGAGTTTTTCAGCATATTTTGGGGGCTGAAAAACTCGGCTTATACTCGAGTATATACGGTAGATTTTCATCATTTATCATACACTAGCACTTTAAGAACTCAAATTCGACTATTTGCCACTTTAAACTAATTGCTATTTTAGCATATGAAAGACGTCCTGGGATCATTTTTGAAGTTGTTTGCAGCCTTCCTGACATCCAAGCTTTTTTTTTCGAGTTTGCGGGTCGATTCTATTCACCCGAGTTTCAAAAATGTGATTTTTTTTTAATAAATTGCAATTGGTCAAATTTCGAGTTCATGGGAGTTTTAAATAACTCCCATGAACTCAAAATTTGACCCTTGATAAATCTGCCCCTTAATATAAGACACCTATAGAATAATCACTACTAATTGCTAATTGATTACCAACCCATCTTCCTTTTGATATTGATATAAATTTGAAATAGCAAGGTCACCTTCATTATAAAGCTATTATTACTTTTGATCAATTTGACAGGTTAGGGGAATTTCTGGGGTCCACATGGGTCATCCACAAGAAGAGTTTGTGGGTCTGTGTCTGTGTGGGTTTCCTTTGTGTACCCTTGTTTCATTTCATACTCCCAAACCATGCAGATAAGTTCAATGCTGGACTCAGGGCCCATCTGAATACCTCAATGAAGGGCCTATCCTTCCTGCACTGCTCTTCCACTAAATAAGTTTTTTATTCAGCACTCACCCACTTATTAACCCAGGGATCAGGAACCTTGGCTCTCCAGCTGTTAAGGAACTACAAGTCCCACAATGCAATAATGGAGCCTTTTGAAGGAGTCTAAAGGCAAATGCATTGTGGGACTTGTAGTTGCTTAACAGCTGGAGAGCCAAGGTTCCTGATCCCTGTATTAACCTCTTAGTGATTCTGGCGGTGCACGTGTCCAGTGGCCCACTGTCCAACCGACTTCACGAAGTATTCCAATATATGACACAGCTCCAGTCAAGATAATACTCTAAAAAGCCTTTATTTGCACATGGCTTCAGGATCTGCAACAAACATGACGTTTCGGGCTCACCTGTAGCCCTTTTTCAAATTCATTTGAAATTTGAAAAAAAGCTACAGGTGAGCCAGAAACATCATGTTTGTTGCAGATCCTGAAGCCATGTGCAAATAAAGGCTTTTTAGATTATCATCTTGACTGGAGCTGTGTCATATATTGGAATACTGCTCTTCCACTATACTACATCCTGCCAATGACCAACAGGACTGGGGCCCAACCAGGCTTTCTCCCAGTGCTCTGATTGGGCCAGTCCAATCATCGGTAATTTAATTGTCTCCAGATGAAACACACTGAAGCTAGGACTGATGTCAATGATAAACATTCTTTGCAAAGTTTTACTCCATGCTAGAATTAGGCCACCTGCACTGGGAGGGTACAAGCAGCCATGTTGGAGCACAAGTATGCGCATAATGAGCGAGTGCTGCGACTTGTTCACTATGCGCATACACTCTGGTTGACATGGCCACTCACACTGGGAGTTCCCTTACAGTGACAGTATCCTAGCGCTGGCAGGGGGCAATTAAAAAAAATATAAAAACTTACTGTTACTGGGGATAACATTATTATATATATATAATATTTTTGTCCAACAGGTATCCTTTAAATATTGATGTTTAAAATGTTTTTTTCTATTTTAATATTCCACAGATGCTGCTGAGAAATGTATCAACTAATATAGCAAATTGTAACCATGCAGAATCTGCACTTGAATTACTGAGATGCCAGACTGAAACACCAAAGACAGGAACTTCAGTTTTATAGAAACTGTTAAAAATAAAAGATCAAAAGCAATTGAAAAAAAGTCTTTATTTCTGGTGAACTATCTGAAAATAACTATCTGAATTGAAAAACTTGTTTGGAAGGTGAGCAGCCCTTTTCATTTCATATACCTTGGTCAGTGTTCAGTGAGCTAAAGTAGCTGTTAAATTCCCTCTAATATGACAGGGCTGTGGTGTAGTTAGACATGATATGAATAACTCACAAGTGACTTGTTAGCCATCACACCTGATTTATTATTAGTTCTACCATGAAACATGAGAGGCAGCTCATTACTTATTTCACACCTAATAACTGGAAATCAAATCGCAGTTTCCACGAGTGCAGCCAAAGTCCCACAGGACATGGTAAAGATGCTGGTTTCTGAAATCCACTGGCTTAAACCATCCATCAATCAATACTAAATTAATTTCAACTAGCAAGGCATAGCAAGTGATGCACAATGGGCTTAGTCATGATTGCACCAGTACAGTAACACATATTTTATCAGAAATAAGTTTTAATTGGTTTAGGCTGTTACAAGTTACTGAACTGCAGCAATTTAAAGTTACCAGTTTTTTTTTTAGCAAACCCCCTCTTTTTGGAGGGGTATATTTATGAAAGGTTAGTGAAATATGAGGGAGACGTGGGAGAAGAGAATTAGGGAACAACCAATCAGTGATTAGCTTTTTAATGCCAGCTGCAAATAGAACAATGAATGTGTTTGATTGGTTGCCATGGGTTACTGCCCATGGGCAAATTTGCCCAGTGTTGATAAAGGACCCCCAGTTTGCAGAGTGCAAATAAAGGCTGCAACTTGTATATACACACTGCCTTCTGCTCTTTCTGCCATCCATTTAAGAGTGCAGTGACCTTTCGCTATCCCCACGAATACAGTGCTGACTGCATTAGTTAGAGCTGCATTGATGAGGGACAGAAAGAAGTGGCATGTATGCATTACCCTTCCCACTAGGGATGGGCGATTTTTTTCGCCTTTTTTTGCCGCAAAAATGGAGTCCATAGACTTTTTCAAAATAAATTTTTTTTATTGGTTTCTCACAATCCACAGTACAGAATGAAAGGCATAATGCACGCAATAGGTCACGGCAGTGAATAAGATAACATGGTAGCGTGTCTACAATCAGACCAAGTATCGGATGGACACAGTAATGTCTGGAACATTCGAAAGTTCTACAATCAGCCCGTCAAGCGAGAGATGTCTGGTCAATATCAAATAAGTACCGATAAGACAGTGTAGACAGAAGGCAGTGGAGTGGAAACCAAGGAGTATTTTTGCAAATCAAAAGCTATTGTGGCAACAAAAGGAATAACAGATAGAATGGAAAGGAGAGGAAAAGATAAGAAAAGAGAAAAAGATCGGAAGGGAAAGAATGGGAAATGGGAAGGAAGAAGAAGAACTGTCCAGGATTATTCACAGAAAAATAAGTAAACGTCCCTAAGCAAAACCAAAACCATTACCTGAGTCAACGCGGCCGGAGTCCAGGGGAGAAGGCTAGTAAGAGATACTACATAAAGATAAAAAGAAACAATTGACGGCACAAAAAGCCACCTGAGCCTAATCTGGCTTTAGGTCTGGAGAAGCCGCAGGTACTGGTCAGAATGCACGAATTGGGTCCAATAGAACCATTTTTTTGTGAAATTCCTCGTTTCTCTTTCCGAGGTGGGTCTCAGCTGCTCAAACCTATAGACTTCCATCACCTTATTACACCAGTCATTTAGAGTTGGAGGGTCGGTCTGTTTCCAGTGTAGTGGAATTAGTGCCTTGGCGGAATCTAATAATATAGGTGTCAAAGATTTTTTGTAAGTAGCCCAGGGGAGATGTGTATTGTGTAGTAAAACTACTAGGGGGTCGTTTTCAATGTCAGTCCCGGTAAGCTCTAAAATGATATTCCTTACGGCGGCCCAGAACGGCTTCAGGACAGGGCAACTCCAGAATATATGCAACAAAGAGCCCTGATGGACCTTGCATCTCCAACAGAGAGGCGAGGCCGTCTTATAAATCAAAGCCAACTTAGTGGGGTATTTATACCATTTTGTGTAAATTTTATAATTGAGTTCCTGCATCTTAGTACAAGTAGAGGATGTGTGCAAAAGCTGAGTAATTTTGTCCCACGAGTCCATAGGTATCTCAATGGCCAGGTCAGATTCCCATTTAGCTTTAAAGTAAAGAGCTGGGCGCCGGGGTAGGTCAGACATAGTCTGGTAGAGAAAGGGAATCGCTTTCGGAGGGGCCTTGTCTTTCGCCCAAGCGAGTTCTATTGCGGTGGGCGCAGGACGCGGGATGTGTGAGGGAAATATCGAAGTGATAAAGTGCCTGATCTGGCGGTACTTGAACCTATCCAAATCAGAAATATCTTGAGTAGGAATGAGTTCTTCTATATGTTTCAGCCGATTTCCAGTATAAAAAAAACTGGCCCCCGAGTGCAGTTGTTGCTTCCAACCTTTGTAATAATCCAGGTCTAGACCAGGTGCAAATGCTGAATTGCCAAAAACTGGGGTATGCAAAGGGGGGGTATTAATCCATTTACCTGTCTTGACCAGACCATCCCAGATGTCTAGAGTGTACCTAAGCTTTATATCAGTTTTATCTCTGAATACTCTTTGGGAGTGCGGCATCCATAAGCTGGCCCACAAGGGTGTGACCATGGAATCTTGCTCAATTCTAGTCCACAATTTGGACTGTCTATGAAAGGACCAGTCCAGACATCTGGTTAAGACAGCAGCTTTATGATAGTTAATCCAGTTGGGAAGACCCAATCCCCCCTGTGTTTTGCTCGCTGAGAGCTTTTGACGGGCGATCCTCGGGTTTTTGTTCGCCCAGACAAATTTACTAGTAATGCTATTTAAATTCCGAAACATCAATTTGGGGGGGGGGGAGTCCATAGACTTTAATGGGTGTCTGCGTCATTTCGCCAGCGGCAAATTTTTGGCGTAACGAAAAATTCGCCCATCCCTACTTCCCACCCCTTAACTGCCCCTAAAATATAGTATGCTCTATTTTAGAGGACACAGGCTACATTGGGCACTCTGCCCCTTTGACACTGTGCTCTGCAATGAGTGCAGTGTTTTATTAAATGTGCACTAAGCTGTGGTAAAGAAATAAAATGTTTGCATCAGGTATAGCAACCATTTCATGCAGATGTAAATACTTCCTATAGAGTGGTTGCACCAGGAGGAAGGGGAAACAAGCTGCTAATAATACAGGAACCAGAGCAGACTGGCAGCAGGGACTAAGCTACATTTATCTGGGGGCTGTTTAGAGTAAATTTATAGATAAAAAAAAAAAATTTTACTTCATTAAGGATCGTCAAAAATTATCAAAACAGCACAAGTCAAATAATATCTGCCATAGAAGCCGATGCAGCAAGACTGATTAATAATCAGAATATACAGACTGGGTCTGTGGATACAAATCTTTACACAGCTGCCAACTGTTCTACAGGGAAACAAACAAATCTACTCAAAGTCAGGGAAGTTTGGTGCCCCCCTTGTTTGAAAGTATGATCGTTTACTTGCAGAGCAGTTAGGGACCGTCTGAAGTTTCCTATCTGCAGCTGTAAGATAGGGATGTAGCGAACGTCGGAAAAAAAGTTCGCGAACATATTCGCGAACTTGCGCAAAAATGCGAGCGGTTCGCGAACGGTTCGCGAACCCCATAGACTTCAATGGGAAGGCGAACTTTAACATCTAAAAAAGACATTTCTGGCCAGAAAAATGATTTTAAAGTTGTTTAAAGGGTGCAACGACCTGGACAGTGGCATGCCAGAGGGGGATCAAGGGCAAAAATTTATCTGAAAAATCTGCCTGTGTGTGCTTGGAAGAGATAGTGTAGGGGGAGAGCTGTTAGTGATTTCAGGGACAGATGATAGTAAGTTTGCTGGCTAGTAATCTGCTTGATACTGCTCTGTATTGGAACAAAAAAATAAATAAAAGCAGTCCTTACAAGGACTACTGTTATTGCAGCAGTCAGCAGATGAGATCAGAAGCAGGACAGCTGCCCACTGCAGCTACATACAGAGCACTGCAGTAGAAGGTAGATTACTAGCCAGCAAAGCTACCTAAGCTTAAATGTCCCTCAAACCCCTGCAGACTTCTGTCCCTCCAATAACAGAGCAGTATCAAAACGATTACTAGCCAGCAAACTTTCAACTGTCCCTGAAATCACTAACAGGCAGCAGCTCTCTCCCTACACTATCTCTTCAGCACACACAGGCAGAGTGAAAAAACGCTGCAGGGCTTCGGTTTTTATAGGGAAGGGGAGTGGTCCAGGGGAGAGCTTCCTGATTGGCTGCCATGTACCTGCTGGTCTGGGGTGAGAGGGCAAAAAAAAGCGCCAACAATGGCGAACCCAAAATGGCGAACGTCGCGCGACGTTCGCGAACTTCCGGCGAGCGCGAACACCCGATGTTCGCGCGAACAAGTTCGCCGGCGAACAGTTCGCGCCATCTCTACTGTAAGAGCAAGTAAAATGAAGGAGAAATTTCACTGCATACAGCCAGGTTTCTTAAAAAAACAGTACATATTTTTTAAATAAAGTATATTGGAGATAGATTTCTTTTTCATTAAAGAAAGTAAAAATGGGAATTTATTTTTTGCCTTTACATCCCCTTTAAATACAATACCACATTCAGCTTCTAAGAGGGTTTTGTAGTGAAGTGCTGGCCAGTGGCTTATATTATGTTACATAATCTACCAGAAGAATGATGGAAATGATATATCCATATAATTTCATATTTCCCATAAATGTTTAAAAATGGAAAATTGACAGCGATATATCTTTTCTTATTTGAAGTACTGCGAAGGAAAAGTCTTGCAGGCCCTGTATGGACCCTCACATTCCTAAGCCCCCCTCCATGGTGGACTGAGCAGTTTCAAAGTGCCCATGGGGCCCTTCTAGGAACTGTTTCAAGACTACCCAGGAGACAGTGTGCCATCCGAGAAGGTTCTTATCAGTAGTATGTTATGTTATCCTTTGGCTTCTATCAGGTGCCCTGGCCTTGAAGCTCTCCCACTGTGTTACTCCCTTCTCGTTCACATAACTAGCTAACACTAGATAATTGCACACTGAGACAGTATGACAGATACCTGTCAATACTCCCTATCCTCCTTAGAGAGGCCATCCCCATTGAAGTTCCTCTCTCGAAGGGTATATAATGTGTGGTCTTTTCTTTGTTCTTGTGTTCTGTGTTATACTCTGTACAGAACCCATGATGCTCGTGTATGTTTATTATATAATTAATAAACTTCCTCAACCCTCTACCTCAATGATCTCCGGTCTTTGGATTATTCCCTAACAGTACTAATGTCATGCTTTAGGCTGATTGTGCTTGTCCTTTCACTCCAACATGACAACACATTTTATGCTTTTCTAACAAAACCCTTATATTATTCTACAGGGTTATGCAGTTCATATATAAGGATTTTCTGATGGAGATCACATATGTTGTTATAGTAGATTACAAGCTCACCTTTATTTTATGACAACCGAAGGAATGAAAAAATAACAAAAATTCCTTTAGTAAATTAAAAGGAATCTAGTTCTGGGAATGTTCTTGTCTTGTACAATTAGAGGAATTTCAGGAATTGTGACACTGCTAGTGTCAGACACACAGTATTATTTTGAGAATGTACAGAGCAGAGACAGGGAAATGGAACCTAAACTATTTCCACAGGCACATCTAAACTGAAATGACAATTACCAATATCTACTGAGATTTGTGGATTTAGCAGGGATGTTGGGAAATGTTAGTAGTTGTCTTTCTTTCTACTGAAAGGCTCTAGGGCCAACAATCAGATCAAATGGAGAGGCCTATAATGGCAGCATCAATGCACAACCCATTCCTCGAACACTGTTATTTGGCTGATTTATGTCCAGATATCTTTTGGACAGGCATGTTGGCTGGCCAGTAAGCTGCCAACTCAGTTCTGAGGCACCAAGTTTGTAGCTTTTATCAGTCACCTTTAGTGTCTTTCATTACATAGCCCCAAAAATATTGAATTTTAGCATTTAGCAGTATGCTGTCAAATTACTACCAACTTAACTATAATATTGCATGCTACATGCATTTTTAATTGAGGTATTAATTGAGGTATCCAATCCCTTATCTACTCCAGACCCCCCTTCTATACCTCCTCACATTTACACTGTATGGACTCTTCTAAAACATCCTCAAACAGAAATATAGAATGGGTAGGCAGACACGTTTTGTGGCTGTAATAGCTTGTGAGCCATCAGCTCCTAATTATGCAAATCCATGCAAATCACAGCATCTACTCCACCTCCAAAGTGGCTCTTCGAGAAATTACATTCTTGCACAGCAGGAAGCTGTATAAAATGCCTCTGCTTTCATTTTTATCATCCTTGCGTGCCGCTGCTTCGGCAAGAGAAAAAAAAATATCCCCAGCACTCAGATTCTTATCTTCTGAAGCAGGGAGAAATATAGAAAGAGAAGCTATTCTGAGCTGAAACTCTTTTAAAGCATTAATAAGTTTAAAAAAGTTTGTTGTGTAAAAAAATCTTAACTATCAAACTGGCTTTCAGGCAAATCATTATTCTGTTTCTTCTTACAAATATGAAGCGCCTTACACAGTCAGAGAGATAACATTCAGTCGCAGATGCCCAAGATACCAGAATAAGATAGTGTTCCGAAACTGTGCCGCGCTTTAGAATTGTAGTGTAATGGCTCTCAGACGACCCATGGTGCATTTTTATACGTCTGTGGTTTGAAATAATTGTTTGTAGACCACTGTGCTGTAATTGTTTCTGAAAAGCCTACACCCATTTTATGTCAAATAGGATTTTTGATGGGCATGTTAATCATGTAAATGTTACATATAAATGTTCCTAAGGTCCTGTGCACATGGAGCATTGGCTCTGCTGCTCTATATTTATTCTGCAGGCTAAGAGCAGAGGATCAGCTCCATTCTCCAACTCCCTGTATTTATACTGACAATCACAGATTTCACCTGCTTGTGCTTTCTGTGTAACTACAAGCAGGCGGAATCTGTTGTTATTGTCAGTATTGCTACAGGGAGATGCAGAAGGGAGTGGATCCAACACTCTGTGTACCCGGGGCCTAAAAAACCCTATAAAGAATTAGTGGTCTCATAACTGGAAAGCAAATTAGGCCCTCAACATCTTGGATATATTCCCAGCTGGGGTTTGTCAACCAGTGGAGAAATGTATGAACTTGGTGGAGGAGCAGGGCAGGCGGGGGGAGGCACATAGGCACAGTGTGCAAGGGAGGGGGTGGTGTGCAAATGCGCCTAGATGAGCATTAAAGCATGCATGCTCCATCCTGTTAGTGCTTTAATATTTATTCCAGTTTGGTAAGATTTTTTAATATGCCACTTAATATGATAAAAACTGTTATAAAATCTGTTGCTTAAATATTCATTTTGGGGGTAAAGTTTTTCTTTAGAGTTTTAACTCAAAGTTTTTGCCACCTTTGTAACCAGTGGGATGCTGCCGTCTGATGCAAATTTCTCAACTTGCCTTTTGACTGGAGCACCCCTGGCTGGGCACAAAGAATTTCATTGTTAATGGACAAATGCACAATAACCACATACAAAGTTCGAGGGGTTTAAAGGGATCCTGTCATCGGAAAACATGTTTTTTTCAAAACACATCAGTTAATAGTGCTACTCCAGCAGAATTCTGCACTGAAATCCATTTCTCAAAAGAGCAAACAGATTTTTTTATATTCAATTTTGAAATCTGACATGGGGCTAGACATTTTGTCAATTTCCCAGCTGCCCCTGGTCATGTGACTTGTGCCTGCACTTTAGGAGAAAAATGCTTTCTGGCAGGCTGCTGTTTTTCCTTCTCAATGTAACTGAATATGTCTCAGTGAGACATGGGTTTTTACTATTGAGTGTTGTTCTTAGATCTACCAGACAGCTGTTATCTTGTGTTAGGAAGCTGCTATCTGGTTACCTTCCCATTGTTCTTTTGTTTGGCTGCTGGGGGGAAAAAGGGAGGGGGTGATATCACTCTAAATTGCAGTACAGCAGTAAAGAGTGATTGAAGTTTATCAGAGCACAAGTCACATGACCAGGGGCAGCTGGGAAATTGACAATATGTCTAGCCCCATGTCAGATTTCAAAATTTAATATAAAAAAATATGTTTGCTCTTTTGAGAAATGGATTTCAGTGCAGAATTCTGCTGGAGTAGCACTATTAACTGATTCATTTTGAAATTTTTTTTTTCCCATGACAGTATCCCTTTAAGGAAAAAAATTAGATGGAAATAATATTTGTGTGTGCTTGAAAATGCATTTGAGGACTACAAAGAGGAAGCATGGGATCATATTTTGAACTAGGGCCTGCCAGTCTGAACTTACTAAGATGTTCATGGAATATTTTTCTGCAAAACAATTACCTATTTAAAAATAAACATCTGATCTGTTCCTGTAGGTTCCCAGGCTTGGGGCACAATTTGCACCTTTATTACAATACCTAAATGTATTTACAATACAAATCAGGGTCAGACTGGGCCGGCGGGACACCGGGAAAAAACCTGGGCCCGGTGGGCCAGATCCGCACCCTGATTTCTTCCTGATTTTCTTTGTGGCAAAAAAGCTGTGCGAGTGCGCACGCTGCTTGCTAATGTGTGCCGGCGCACATGCGCACGTAAGCGGCGGTGGAGTTGCTGAACAGAAGGGTTCTGAGGCAGCAGCCCCCAGGTTCCGGAGGGGTGCCCTGAGGTAGAGTCCTGCGCGTGTCCATTTTTTGGGACCCGTACCCGACCCATACCCTCAACCTGCAATCCGCAATCCGGACCTGCAACCCGCATTCTTACCTGCTTGGAACCGCTACCCGACCCTACCCGCTAATACCTTATCCGCAACCTGGACCCGCGACCCGCTGACCATCAAGAATCAGGAAGTGCTGTCATTGTAAACTGGAAGTGACGTCATCGGAAGTAGCCGTGACCAGAAAAAAGGAGTAAATATCGCTATTGAGAAGACCCGCAGCCCGACCCGTGACCCGCAAACCCGCAGAACTGCCGACCCGCGTCTTTACCCACACCCAGAACTTCTCCCCTCAACCCGCAAGGTACCGCAGGTTTTTGCCGGTACCCGACCCGCTGCAGGACTCTACCCTGAGGCAGAAGCTCCGGTGGGCTTTGGGCCCCCCAGTCCGACCCTGATACAAATACTCCATTACTTTGTAAGATGTGGGCCAATTTAATGGTATCCTGCAATGCAAAGAGACAATTGCTTTTGTAACTAGCGAGAATCTTGTGGTTATAATTGCTAACTCATTGCACATATAAAGGAAAAAATCAGAAGAATAGAAAACTGAGAAAGGCAATATGAATTGGGGTTGGTTGTGGGAGGGGTGGTAGACAACTTTGCACTGGGACTTCAGTTGGCTTCTAGTCACACCCCTGATCAATATCATCAATGACTTGTTCAGTCAAATCAATCTGTTGATGCTGAAAGTTCATGGGGCATACTTTATCTTCTTATTATTACCATAATGTTCCTCTGCATGCTGTTTTTATTTCTTTCTTTCAACTTTATTTTGTTTCAAATAAAAATACAATTTGTTGTCGCACAAAGAAAAATAATAAGAGGGTTGAACAAATCACCCTAATTCTTCTTAAATGTCACTCGTTAAAAATTGACTTCTGGGACAGCAAAGCATTACAAATGAATCACAGAATAATTTCAGTGCATATTAATTAGAGAATAATTGTAGAGCATATTGACTGCTGAATAAACTGCAGCATAATGTAGAGAGCACTTATTACAGAATAATTGGAGCGCATATTAATTACAGACTAAATGCAGAGTATAGTCATTTAAAACCATAACCTATTCTCACCTTACTAAGTACTTTCTTTACTTTTTATGGACTTCTTTATATATGAGGCATATATTCATATATTATGCACAATAACTGTAGCTACAGAAAATTGCTTCAGGTTAGAAGACCATTTCATTTAGCTGTAGAATTTGCTCCAACAATAGCATTTGCTCATTCCAAAGTGATTTATTTGATATTTCAGTTACTAGTTTGGTCTTCACATTTTCAACAGCATAAAATAATTAAGAGATAATGTCCCCTTTAGCTTTACACTTCATGTTTAAACGCCCCACGTTCAGAGCTGTTTCAGGGAGCAACCAGATTCCAGTTTCTACTTCCTCCAAACTTGAAGCAGTCATGCAACACAAATACGTTTGAATGGGTGCAACACTTGGTTGGTTTTCTGCAGACTTTTTAGCGGTACAGCCTAGCGGTGGCTTAGCATGCTGAACAAACAGAGAGATGGCAAAAGAAAAATAAATTATTCCTATAAATAATACAGGTCAGTCTCATCCTTTAGGATAAACCTTTGTTTTGATAGTTTTGATGCACTCAAATAAAAAATTATGTGATTCATTATCTGGAAACCTGTTATCGGGAAATATTGGTAAGGCCATCATCCACAGAGTCCATTTTAAGCAAATATGGTAATAATACAACAGTACCTTGGATTTGATAGTAACAATCCTATTGAGTATATTTAAGGTTTAAATGATTTTTAGCAGATGGTATGGTGGATCCAAATTACTTAAAAAAACTCTGGAAAAAGCAAGGTCCCAAACATTCTGGATATTAGATCCTATACATACATACATATATTGGACATCTATCTGATGCTATAAATACCTAATCCTGAAGGTAAAATGAAAGCAGAACAGACAGAATGATACTTTACATCTTTAAATAATAATAATAATTTTTGCTGCTACACACATTATGCCTTTAATTTTGACCTAGACTAGAGCATAATAAAAACATTTTTATCGAGACCATGTTAACATTGTTTTTTGGTATCTTAAGAATTGTTTTATGGACTGTCTCACAAAAAGCTGCTAAAACTTTTCCAGCCATGTACAGTACTTGTGAATTGCTTTGCCTGAAATAAAATTATGGGACAGTTATGGGACCTGTTATCCAGAATGCTTGGCATTGATCTGTTTTTTTTTCCAGATAATGGATTATGTCATTTGGACCTTCATACCTTAAGTCTACTAGAAAATCGAGTAACCATTAAATAAACCCAATGGGATGTTTTTTCTTCCATTAAGGATTAATCTATCTTTGTTTGGATTATGTACAAGGAACTGTTTTATTATTACAGAAAAAAAGGAAATTATTTTTTAAAATTTGGATTAATTGGATAAAATGGAGTCTATGGGTAATTAGTAATTCAGAGCTTTCTGGATAACATTTTTATAGATAAAAGATCCCATACCTGTATATAGAATTTGGCTAATTTCTTTTTCCTCATTAGCCAGGGACATGGAGCTTGGTTAGTAATGAAAGAACTGCCATAATGATAAATTCTCTCTAGTCAGTCGAACAGTATAAATGGTTAGTTAACTGGTTCAGGAAAGTAATACCCATATTCTAGAGCACCTTGAACTTGAAAAGACAGGGTTAGGAAGGGGGTTATGATTAAGTATGCAAATAATTTACACTTTGCTAGACTGTTTTGATTATCTTTCACTGTTGATACAGTGGTGAGGTTTGGGATAGTCAAGGTGTTTTTTACACAGCATTACAACATTATAAATATGCCTCACCAGCTGTATCAGATAAAGGGGCTGAATGATATTTTGACATTCCTAACTTCCCTAAGTTATTGGTGACAAGAACAAAATCTTTTTAGTTCCCTCTCATCCCCAATACCTTACTGTTTTCTTCCACATTTGTATTGCATATCCCTTGTGTCTTTCTGTTCAGCCCTACTGTTATCTTTTAAGTATGTGTCTCAATGTACATTTCTCTCTTTTTTTACATTAGCCAATAATCAAGTCAAACTCTCTTGGGTTAATTAACCTGTGAGCACTGATGATAATCCAATTTAACAAAATTCCCAGGTTACTCTGCTCTCTTCTTATCTCCCTGATCAATAAAGGTGTCTAGATATCTATTGTATGCCTCCTTTTCCCATGTAATAGAAACAATACATTGCCAACACAGGGTAATTTACTTCTTAAGTGGATTTAAAAAAAAAAAAACAATAAGGGATAAACATATAAAAACACAGACCTGATTTTCCGATCACAGTTTCATTACTTCTTCTTAGAGAGATCCAACCTTCGTTAATGCTACAGTAGTTAATAGGGAAGCATTTCCTTACAGTGTAATCTTGATTCTTACGTAATTTTTTCTTTATTAAAAATCGTTACAGGGTATCCGCTTGTAAAATGACCTGGACATAAAATCGATGGGACTGTGATGATTTATTCCAGAGATTACTCTTTTATTCTGCTCCTGTGCTTACAGGAAATGCGTCTGATGTCAAATTCATGGGCTTGACTTAGGCCCCCGATTCCCTTTTGTGGAGGAAATGGGAAACAGGGAGGGAATTCTCACTGACAGGCTACCTTCAACTGGGCAGCAAAAGACGTAGTATTGTTGAAATACAAAGCATTTACTTTTTAAAAATTAAATGTTATGTTAAAAAGTGCCGATCTGAAAAGAAATGTTCAAATATACTGCTTTAACAATTATTGGCAGTTTTTATGCTTGCATAGTGGAATATATTTCCTGGCATTTGCACGACTATTTCTATTTCCTTTCTGGCAAACAACTAAAGTCTACCTTTGCTTTATTACAGAAATTTGCAATATACTCCCATAACTAGAGTCACTGTCCTATAAGGCAAAACAGGATTATTTATCTGAATAGCTCATATACATGCAGCATACTACACTGATGTTTAAATACCTGTGGCTGAATTAACAATGATGCTATAAGGGGCAGATTTAGTAAACTGCAACTTTTTTGGGTCAGGCTTTTTGTTTAGTTTTATTATGCTACAAACTGCAAAAATTCTGAATCTGAAAATACGCCAGCTAAACGATGTCAAAATCATGTAGAAGCCAACTGGAAGATCTTTTTTAGAGGTTTCTGGGTGTTTTTGATGCTGGTTATCGTGAGACAAGTCGAAAAATTCAGTTTTTTTGCGAGTTTTCTGCAGCTTTTACCATTCATTCTTTTCAGTTTGGATCTTTTCAAAAATGTTATGACATTTGTGGCTATAGAGAAAGTACGTTTAGCCGTGGTTTAAAAAAAACAACCTCTAAAACCACTAAAATTAAACTAAAATAAGCCTCCACGTATGCAAATGAGCCTTAGTGCCTGTTACCTTCCTGCAGTTTCAATAAATGAAGCTTGCTCCTTCACAAGTTGCAAATTGCTCATGTGGCATTGGTCTACGTTATTGATATTTGTTACAACCAAAATAGATGAACTGTGAGTTTTATTTGTTACTTCTTTTCTTTATTTTCTGCATGATCTCTACATTATGGCTGCCAGGGTAATTCAACCCTACCAATACGATAATATGATAGTTTAAATTTGAAATCGGAGAATTACAGAACGCAAACATGAATACAGTTATAGAATTCATTATGTGGAAACCCATTATCCAGAAAGCTCCAAATTACAGGAATGTTAATTAAATAATTAAAAATATTAAAACCTTTTTCTCTGTAATAACAAAACAATACCTAGTGCGTGATTCCAACTTAAATATAGTGGAACAACCATTATATTGGGTTTATAAATGTTAAATGTTTTTAGTAGACTTAAGATATGAAGCTCCAAATAATGGAAATACCTCATATTCTGAAGCATTCTGGATAAAAGATTCCATAACTGTAATTCAAAAAACACGAAGACCAATAAAGTATCATCTATACACTATACTTAATTATGTAATAAAAGTAAATTATAAAATACATTTTTGGGTTCTCTACACTCTAAATATAAGACCAATTTATTTGCTTTAAAACATTTGCACCATTTCAGAAATAAAGGCTAAAGCTTGTCCTGTTCACCCATCTGACCTGCTGTTGATATTCCTTAAAGTGGTAGGTCACCTTAAAGGAGAAACAAACCCATAATAGAAAAAACCCCTACACCCTACCCTAAATAGACCCCCCTCCCCCCCCCAGCCTAGCTGCCCCAGAGCAAATACCCCTAACTCTTTACTTACCCCTCCGTGCAGATTATGTCCAGCGGAGTTCATGGGCGCCATCTTCAGCAGCTTCGGTAATCTTTAGAATGAGACCAGCGCTTTGACAATTTTCATGAGTTTCGGCATATGGGCAGTTGTCGTGAAACAGAAAATTGCTCCAACTGTGAATGGGCTGCTTCGCCGGTCTCATTCCGAAGATTACCGAAGAGAAGAAGATGGCTGCCGTGAACTCCGCTGGACAGAATCTGCACGGAAGGTTAAGTAAAGCATTAGGGGCATTTGCAGGGGGGGGGCAGCTAGGCTGGTGGGGGAGGGGTCTATGTAGGGTAGGGGTAGGAGATTTTTTACTTTAGGGTTGAATTCTCCTTTAAAATTATCTTTTTTCACCATTTTAGAAATAAAGGCTAAAGTCTGTCCTGTCTTCCCCTCCGACCTGACAGATATTCATAATGATGTTCTGGCAGCACTGGCTTTGCTGCTTAGGAGGAATTCTTGGCCCCTGCTCTTTGCCCAAAAGTACAAAAACTGCTTTAGTTTGGCTTTGCAACAGACAGAAGCTTTGAGGAGGATCAGAGAGAAGCAGTTTTAATACTTTGGCAGTGGAGCAGGAACCAAAACATCCTCCTAAGCAGCAAAGCCAGTGGCCATCGGAACATCATACAAATGTCAGGTCCAAGGTGTAGAGAGGACAAACTAGTGAAAAACCCACAATCACATTACAACTAAATTATTTTAACTAAATGTGGTAATACAGCACTATGTTAGTTGCCATTTTCACATTAGTACCAGGTTTCATAGCGGTGGAGACAAAGGAAAGGGTTACAGTAAAAACACAGTAACTTTGTCTAAACCATTTCAAAGATTATAAAAGCCAGAACTATCTAGTCTATTGTTTTTTTCCCTTTGATATGTGAAGTCTTGTTAAATAAGAAAAAAAAATGATGTAAAGGGGAAAGAAAGCATAATAAATCCAATCCAGCAACTCCTCATTAAGTTGTCAGTGGAAAACAGGGACTGTCATTCCGGAGCATTTATGAAAATTTGATGTGATGAGAGAATAAGCAAAACCTGAACAGGGCAGATCTGAGCAGGAATCATCTTGTCATGAGTTGACATTTTCTGTAGCCTCCACCCCAAGCTGTCACTGGATCACACCTCTACAAACAAGCAGCAAACCATAGAGTCTTTAATATATAATAAGTTATATGGTACAATGAGAATATTGCCAAACATAACTAAGGGTATTGTGTATAAGGAAAAGTCTTAATGCTGCATAAACTTTTTTCAATTCGTCCATTTGGCATAATAAAGCTTTTTTTTTTTACTTATTTTCCAGTAAAAAATGGAGTATACAACAGAGAAAATCTTGAGGGAAAATGAATACAGAGTAACTTTTCTCAGGGCCACCATCGGTGTACTCTGTTGCAGCAAGGATCCCTACACATGACGACCTAGTTCACATGCTGTAAGAGGCACAGTAGTTAGGTGGATTATGGACATGTCTAGAAGGAAGGTATAGTGGCTTATTTAGGTTGGAGGCATTAACACGCGTGTTCAATTTGGGTGACTAATTATTTTTTTGGAATGAGGCCCCATTCTTTTTAAGCAGGGCTTAACTTCTTGGTGACCAGATGTGCAGTGCTAACTATCTACTTGGCTACTTGATATGCTTTCTTAACTCAAGGTGACAGGTGAACAATCTTTTAGGCAAGAAATTTCCATCATGCCTTGGCACCCTCATATAGCAGAAGGCAAAACAGCCTGTCGCATTTGCACTGCAGAAAGTACAAATACTATTCTATTTGAATTCAAAATTCCAATGTGCAATTCAGTCTGAGTTTTTACAAATTGTATGCACAGTGTGTGCAGCAACACAGACAGAGAATTAAAAACAAAATGGTGTTTGACATGCAAAACATCACTTTTTTAATTTGATATGCCTGCAAAAGAATTATTTATGACTTGCATATTAAAACTGCAAAATTGAGTAGTATAATTAAGTTTGCATCTGAATATGTTTGACGCTCAGGCCAGATGGAAACATTCCAGAAGTGCCCTTTAATATCCCCGGATGGATATAGCTAGGCTCCAGCCAGATGGATGAGTGTCAGTGAAGGCATTTGCTGATAAATGCTACAGATTCACGTCAAACAATAACCATTAGTTAATCAGGGGATGAATACTGATGCTAATTACAGGCCTATGGTGGGCTTTGATCATCAGATATATTAGTTTTAATGCACTGAGATATTTGACATTGTAGAGTAGACAATCTATGAGAGCCTTTCTAGATCAAAAGCTGAGATTTTGCCAGTTGCCAATAAAGTTGGTGTTGTTTGTTCTCCAAATGTTGTTTCTTTGATATGTGCTCTCGGTTTGTGGATATGATGTTCTAGCTTAATTTCTGCTTTTCTCTCTATGGTTTTGATATAATTCCTTCTTAAAATGCATGAGCATAGTTAGCCACAGTGGCATAGTTATAGAGGAAGAAGACCCCACAGTCATGGGGGGGGACTCGGGGAACAGAGGGTCCCAGACAATGTTGTCTGCTTTCTCTAGAGCTAACAAATAACCCCCTCTTCCCCAGCCGCTCTCTCACCTGCTCTGAGGAAAGGGGGACGCAAGTTGTGCGGGAGTGGGCAGAGTCGGCATGGGAAGTGGGTGGGGCAGAGGCAGGATATGACGGGACGGAGGATGGGAAACGGATTTTTTTGTGGGGGGCCCAGCGCATTCTAGATATTCCATGTTGGAGTTCTAATAAACCAGTTGTTTAAGGATAACCAGTGAGTCCTGAACAACGTCCACTGTCAACACAACAGTTGGCTCCTAACCTCTAAGTTCTTTGATGGATAAATTTAGTTTTCAACATCTGGAATATGAAAAAGCAGGCTTTCTGTAGCCTGTTATTATTAGAGTCTATACCATTCAAATGTCAGTCAAATATTAATGAACATTATAATAATAAATGTGATATGATACCCATCATTTTTAATTTAACTGTTAGACTTATAATAGTAGTCTGAAAGTGAGAAATGGGCCAGAACGAAGAATTAAGTATTTTTCTTTTCATTGTAAATTTCTCTTTGTCCTAGATTTCTCCCTCTGTCCTAGATTTCGCTTTTTGTCAAAAATAGATATAGATCTTAAAATGAGTCATAACATTAAATTCTCTTTTAGTACCACTGCATAGATTGTAATATTGTAGTCCCAGTTCATGCAATGTCTACTAATTTAGTACACAAAACATAATCATGCTTTGTATGATTATATAAAAACACAAATTTGTAATTTGGATTGCCTTATCTCCTTAAAATGACTATGAAGCAAATAAGTATGCAATCCACATGGACTTAGTTTTCTGTATTCTATTTATATCCTGGGTAAGCTTGCTGGGGCATAGTTTCATTCATCTGTTTGCAAAGTGCAGGTGTAGGATTGGATAATGAAAATAATAACACAACCTTGCTTAATGATTTTAAAATACAAAATCCTGGCATAGGTGAGTGCCAGATCATGTATGTATGGATAACAGGTATGGGACCTATGAAATGCCAAAAGTATATCGAAATTCTTGTGCAGCATAGGGTAGAAAATGTGTCCTTGCCGCTGTGATGTTGCAGGTCCTGGAGCGCCATCTCTTTTTGTGTGTATTGTGTATGTATTATCTAGAATGCTCAGGATTTGAAACGTTCCGTGTAAGGTGTCTGTCCGTGATTTGGATCGCTATACTTTCAGTCTACTAAAATCATTTTAACACCGATGAACTCAAAATTAAAAAAAAATTAATTTTTTTTTAATAAATAGATTTTTTGAGATAGAACTGCAAACTCGATTCAAGTTTTTTCAACAAAAAAAAATCCATTTTCAGGATGTCTCCAAACAACTCCATATTGATTCCAAAACATCTCCCATAGGCTAAAACAGAAGTTCGGCAGGTTTAAGGAGGTAAATAGTAGAATTTGAATTCTTAAAAGGTCAGTACATGATACATTTTTAAATTCAAATTAAATTTTTTTAAAAAACTCAAATTGAATTTTAACTTTCCCCTAGTCGAATCACTCTAAAATAAATTCGAAAATTAAAATTTTTGAATTCAAAATTCAAATTAGAAATCTGAGTTTTCACTTTGACCTTTGGTTAATCTGCCCCTAGATAATCCAAATAGGATTGTTTTACCTACAATTGATATTAGTTTGGATCAAGAACAAGGCATGTTTTATTATTATAAAAAAAAAAGGAAATACTTTTTAAAAATGTTAATTATTTGATTAAAATGGGGTCTATGGGAGAAAACCTTCCTATAATTCGGATCTTGCTGGATAATGGGTTTCTGGATAATGGATCCCATACCTTCACATGCAGGGTTGTACAGTAGACCAATACAGGGGTCAATACATTACTAAAATAGAAAAAAAAAATACTGTTGAATTTAAGTTCCAAGACTGCTGTCTGGGTTAATGTAAATATAAAGTTTCTTCAGCACGGAACTGGTAATATCAAATATTTACCTGTGTCCATTTCCATAAAGTAGTAGAACAAAAATAATGAAGAACGATGCCAATGCGGGTGGTGTACTTAAAGTACCTCCAAGGCTTTAATGTGCGGAATATAACCCGCACATTAAAGCCTTGGAGGTACTTTAAGTACACCACCGGCATTGGCATCGCGTCTTCATTATTTTTGTTCTACTATTGAATGCATCCTGTGGAGTCACGTGATCAGGAGACACGCAGAGCCTGCAGCATACAAGTTATACAAGTATCGTGAGTGTATTGGCAGGCACTATTTATTTACTACATTTCCAAAAAGCAGTGTAAATTACTTAGAAGGAATCATAGTTGCCAGTACACTATGGGATCCTTTATTTTAGATTTTCCCAGGTCCCAAGCATTCTTCAAAATAGATCCCATACCTACAGAAAACAGTGAGAGTTCTAGTTGTGCAGTTACTTGCAGAACAAGTACAGTACCGTAGATATAATAAAGTTACAAGCAATATTTCTACAAGTAAACCTGAACTGAACAGCAAGTGAGAGAAGCAGAATGTACTGACTGGAATTCTATTAAACTGATCTATTACATGTCTCCTGTGCATTGTAAAAGTCACATCTGTGTTAGTCCTGCAATTGAATCCTTCTTTTAAACAACAATTTGCAAGTAAATAAATTAAGGCTTTAAATGCACATGAATAAATCAACAGCAAATGAGCAGAAGTTATAGTGACACAGGGAAAATAGTAATCTTTAGAATGTGTTGACTTTATTGTACAGTAACAAGTGCTCTGCACCTACAAATGTGCAATACATGAAATCCATCTTGTTTAGAATAATAAAATCTATCCAAATACAGTAGTTACATGCAAAATGCAGGTCTTTTAGCTTATCACATTTAACAATATACCTAGCACAATTTTTTTTTAACCAATTCATAGTACTATTACTTTTCTGTGAAGACAATATAACAATTGTATGTAGGGGATGTGATTGTGAAGGAACCTTTCTTTGCTGTGTTGGTGTAACATATACCCTGTGGGAGGGATGTGTTTTCATTAGCTCAAGGGAGTTGCCTAGTTTTTAAGAGGGAAGGGATCCCCAGTAGGGATGGGCGAATATTTTCGCCTTGTTTCGCCTCAAAAATGACGGCCATAGACTTGTATGGCGTTGTGCGACAAAACAATTTCGTCACGCAATAACATTTTTTTGACGCCCATAGACTTTAATGGACGTTGGCGACAGGTTTTGGAGTCCACTCAAAGGAGTGAGCAGATTTGCTCTATGGCCTGAGACAGGAGGCTGTGTGTCTTATAGTAAATGGCCCCCAAGGTCTCCAAGTATTGGAAGGGTTACTCTGCTATCATTTTACTAACAGAATTAGTAGCAGATAGCAGAGATTCTCCAGTTTCACTCATTCTGCTTTGCATCGTAAACTTTATAAAATAGGGTATGATCTTTTTTTTATTTAACTACAATTAAACAATGATTATGTTCCTCCTCTGAGAGGGAAGCTGCTAGTATGAAGCATTGAATTCTACAACTACAGAAATAGTGTCATTTAAAAATGGTTAGCTACAAAACAACTGTAAAAGAGCAGTTTGCCATAGTTTGCTGGAGTCATGTAAAATTTTGCTGCAAGGTTGATTTTAGAGCAGGGCAGACAAGATGATACTCCTTGATATCTGCCAGACCTGATTATCGCCTGTAACCCACCTCAATTATAAATCTTTCAGACTCAGTAGCCTAAATCTACAACAAGCCTACATATCTTCTTCTGCTTCTTCAAGAGGCATGCAAGACAACCATGCAGTTCTTAACTTAATGTTAGACTATACTTCATGTACAAGAATCCAGTCTTCTATGACCTTGTACCATGGGCTTCCACTGTTCCTTGTTGTAATAAATTAATAGGTAGACGTTTTTTCAAAGCACCACCAAGTTTTTCTGATTTCTTAAAAGCCTATATTAGTGCTTTTGGCCATTACAGCAACATTTCAGGCCATGCAACCTTTTATCAAGCTTACGGTACTGACAAACAATTCCATACAACTATTTATACTCTTTAACACCATCTAGTGGTCATTACTGTGTCTATTTTTGCTTAAAACAATCAAATAAAGGTGCAACATATCAGTGCAAAATGTACATTACACAAATGCAAACACGTAATAGACATCTTAGGGTGAACACTTGGACTGGTGTATACAACAAATGTGTCTGAAAAAGATAAAAACATATAAAAATCAGTAAAAAGACTATTTTGATAAAAATCTGAGAAATCAGCTTAGATTAAAAAAATGTTTTATCTGAAAATGGGACTCAAATCGTTCTCCTTATTTACGTAATCCCCATGGCTCTAAAGTTTCCAATTATCAGATCCAAAATGCTTCTCTGTATAATAAATCTTTTTGTTTATTACCTCCCCGTTGTTTAGTTTCAATCGTCTCTATTATTTGAAATTTTAATTGGTTCACTCTATGACCATGCTTACTAAAATGGCCTGCCACTGCTTGTTCCTTTTTTCCTGTGTTAATTGCTGACTTATGCTCCCTCATGCGTTCACGGATCGTTCGCTTGGTTTGGCCCACATATGCAAGCCCACATGGGCATTTGATTTTATAAATTGCATATGTTGAGCTACAAAAGTAGCGGTCCTTGATATGGGGTACCGTTTTATGGGGTGAACAACACTATCACCCTGATGTACATTCGAACAACAATTACAGTTGTAACAGGGAAAAGTCCCCACTTTTCCCTTCCTGTCATAAGTTGGGTTCTTATTTTGTCTTAAATCTGAGTGCACCAACATGAAGCCTAATGATCTCCCTTTCTTGTAGGCTTTGACAGGTGGTCTATTAAACGTAGTGATTTGGAGTAAAAATTATAGATGGGAAATTGGCGTTTTTTCTGCAGCAACGACGTCCCCTTACTCCTGTATTTTATGTACTTCCTAAAATACAAAAGAACCTTGAACATCCCCCCGGTAGACCTATTGTTGCCGGTACAGACTCAGTGCTCTCTCCAATTGCAATTTTTGTTGACAAAATAGTCATACCATATGTGGAATCACATCAATCGTATGTTAGAGATACTAGTGATTTCCTAAATAAATTGTCAGATTATTCAGGTGACATGGAGAATGTGTGGCTGGTGACTCTAGATGTGGAGAGCCTCTACACCTCCATCCCACATGAAAAAAGGAACAAGCAGTGGCAGGCCTCATAGAGTGAACCAATTAAAATTTCAAATAATAGAGACGATTGAAACTAAACAATGGGGAGGTAGTAAACAAAAAGATTTATTATACAGAGAAGCATTTTGGATCCGAAAATTGGAAACTTTAGAGCCATGGGGACTAAATAAGGAGTATGATTTGAGTCCCATTTTCAGATAATTTCTCGTATTTTTTTTCTCAATAGTATTTTTACTGATTTTTAAATGTTTTTATCTTTTTCTGACACATTTGTTGTATACACCAGTTCAAGCGTTCACCCTAAGATGTGTATCACTTGTTTGCATTTGTGTAATGGACATTTTGTACTGATATGTTGCACCTTTATTTGATTTCTTGTATGGAATTGTTGTTATCAGTAAGCTTGATAAAAGGCCGCATGGCCTGAAACATTGCTGTGATGCCCAAAAGCGCTAATAAAGGCTTTTAAGAAAACAGAAAAACTTGGTGGTGCTGTTTGAAAAAACGTCTACTGATTGTGAGTCCAATGGAAAATGGCCATCGAAGTAACGTGCACCACCTCAACACGATTCTGTAATCGTTGTGCTGACTACTTGCTGTTCTGTAATAAATTAATATACAGGTATAAGATATGCTATCCATTTTAAGCAAATAATTCTTTTTTTTTAAAAAAAATATATATATGTAAGTATTCGTAATAACAAAACAGTACATTGCACTTGATGGTTACAAAGCTGCATGAATCCATGTTGGCGGCACAACTACCCTATTGGGCTTATTTAATGTTTAAAGGATTTTTAGCAGACATGTATGGTGGTCCAAATTATGGAAAGACTCCTTATCTGGAAAACCCCAAGTCTCATGCATTCTGCATAATATATCCTATCCCTGTATTTGTTTTACTTTGTACATTACAAGAATGTGTTAAAACCAGCAGCTAAAGAACTATAAACTGTACTTAAAGGGGAACTATCGTAAAATTGAAAATGTAATATAAGCTTCATTATACTGAAATAAGAAACTTTCTAAATACACTCAATTAAAAATTCTGTACTGTTTCTGAAATAATCAAGTTCATCTTCACTATTCCTCTCTCAGCATCTGTTTCTCTTCATTCCCTCTTCATGCAGCAGTTGGGTGTCAGATAATCATTGACAGTTAGATCCAATATATCTTATAGGGGGGCTCCTTTTGCCTAGAAGATATATTAGAGCTCACTCTATTAAAATCACCAGAAATCATGTCTCTCTGCATGCAGAATTCATGCAGAAGGCAGTTCTTTTGTTAGATTGTGTTTGTACTGGAATCAGTTATTTGAGTGAGCTCTAATTCATCTGCTAAGAAAGGGAGCCTCTCCCCCAATACTATATATTTGATCTAACTGTCAATGACTATCTGACACCCAACTGCTGCACGAAGACAGAATGAAGAGAAACAGATGCTGAGAGAGGAATAGCGAATATAAAACCTGATTATTTCAGAAATGAAACAGAATATTTAATTGATTGTATTTACAAAGTTTATTATTTCAGTATGATGAAGCTTATATTCAATTTTCATTTTCGCAATAGTTCCCCTTTAACATTTGCCCTATGGCAGGCATAACTGCATGGCACCTGCGATGATGCACTTGTGCATAATAAAATAATTTTTATTGGTTTTAAGCGTTTTTTGTTCAGCAGCTTCCAGCTTTTGAAATCAATTGATATCAATATGGAAGATAAATAGCTTTTGCGTAGTCTATTTAAGGAAATTACACTGTTTAACCTGTAAGCCTATGATTAAGGAATCTTACCGAAACGTATAAAGCCATGTGTATCCATCTCCTGTTGGAATACATTTTCTACATTAATTTTATCCGGAGTGCCACCTATTTGTTTTCTACTACTACAAGACACAGCTGGGGCGCTGGTGGCAGAGCACCTGGTATCAAGGTGGAACCAGTGGAGGAGGAATACCCGCGAGGGGTGAGTTTGGAGCGGCTACTTATATTGACTTGGAAAAAAAACCCCAATAAAAAAAAAAACAAGAATACCAATAAAACTGAAGCTTCACAGTCACAAGTCAATGACCCCAAGAACCAGACAACACTTTCAGGTGCGAGCTGAATAGAAACGGAATAGTAAGGCTAATAATTGAAAACCCAATTGATCGGTTCCAAAGTTATATAACATATAACAAGTTAATGTAAAGGGGACCTTCCCCTTTAAAGCACCATAGCAGAGTGCTCTGGTAGGCGCTGATCTCACAATTGCAACATGGTTTACAAAATAAATATCTCTTACAAGACTGCACATGATATTTTTTTTTTCAATATGCCTAATACTTTGAAACGCTCATCAATGCAATAACCATTTACTGCACGCTGAGAGTTCACATTATCTTGTCTATAAAGAAAACTGAACTGTCTCATGATGCAGCTGCCCATTAGAGATAGAAATCTATATTTCAGTAGGAGGTAAAATAATAAAGAATATAAAAACTGTTTACAATTAAATATTAACTGTGTCAAGCTGGAAGACATTGTCAGCTGGGTTGTTTTTATACTCTAATATGCTAATATGCGCATAAGTGGAGATATGTAAATATCTTTTGATAGCTTTTGTTGTTGCTTTTGTTAGAAATGTACATTATTATACAGCAGTCTGACACTACATTGGTAAACCTATGATTTGTAGCCTGCAACAATAGGCACCAATAGTTTTTTTTAACTCATGGGGGCCCTGGCCACCAATGTTTTCTTTATAACTTATCGGGGGGGCCTCTGGCTGGCAATATTTTTTTAGCGTGTATGGGGGGGGAGGGTCTCTGGGCATCAGTAGGGTGGGCAGGGTCTCATGTGGGCGTGGCCCAGGGTTCCCAGAACATTTTGCAAGATGGAGCCCTGCAATTTCTGATGGTGGCCGTGTTTGTAAGCAATGTTAGGCAGGAAAATGAATTTACTGGACAATGAATTTACTGGATAACAGAAATAGTCAAAGAAGGCACTTTGCTGTGTTAACTGGATTGTTATAGTAGATCATAGGCTTTATAACATCACATAAATGCAGCCGCTTATCAAGGTATTTCACCATAGGCATAAGGTATTGCAGTTTGCCTACAAACAATTTCACACTATGGTGCTACAGCCTAGTGGGTGAACTACCCCCTACTATTTCTTCTGTGGAGCATCCAATCACGTTTACTAACTGCCCTCTCTTTCACACACCCCTAGAACTTGCCATTGTGTCTCCTGCTACAGACCCATTCACAAGGTTCTTTTCCATGACTTCTGCTGAGGTATTCACCATACCTAATGGTTCAGGCTTCTTCCTACTAATGCCTCCTGTCTCAGGCTACAAATTAGGCCTGTTGCCTCAGGCTTTTTAGAAGTATCACACCCCCCCACAGAGTAAAATCCAAATAGTCCAAACTATGGGAACTATGGGAAAAGTATGAAATGCTTACAAAAGAGTAACCTAATTCCTTATAATCTAGCTGTAAATTCTTCTTATGTGCAGCAGAAATCCCCTAATATACCCAAGCACAAAAAGGACAGAAATAAACCAACTGTAGTATTACGTAAATTGCTGGCTTATGTGCTTTGGTATCAGAATTAGTGTCAGAGTGTAGCCCACGTAGGCTGTGCTACGGAGGTGAAGCATAATTAAAGAGATGTTCTGCTATCTTATTTCTTGCTCTATGTGGTGTAGACCTACGAAGGTCAGTTTCGCCTGGTTTGAATTATTCTTAGTTAACATGGTTAGGAACCTTCTCCTCTTAACATTTGTCATATTGTAAATTCTTGAGAACAGGGCCATTCAATCTTTTTTTTTTTATTTGGTAACCCTTGTTTGCTAAGACTATTCTTTGTTAAAAATCATTGCCAGGCTCTGAGTAACTGTGAGCATAGTCTGTGCTATACTGTAGAAATTACCATGATGACACATGAAAATATAGCCATATCAGACATTAAAATGATAAATTTTCTTAATTTCCCTATATCTTATTAATTTTGGCTTCAGTATTGATCTAGAAGGGATAATAATTCATAGCTCACAACAAGTGGCCATTAGTTTGGGCCCTGCAAGACCATTTCATGCATGGATGTATATGACTAAATAAACACAAGTGTGAGCCCCCCATGGCAAAGTCTTGTTGTACCTGTCTATGAATTTTTTTTATTAAAGGGGTGGTTCACCTTTACTATTTTTAGTATGTTGTAGACTGGCCAATTCTAAGCAACTTTTCAATTGGTCTTCATTTTTTTTCTAAATTTTGAATTATTTGCCTTCTTCTTATGATTGTTTCCAGCTTTCAAATGGGGGTTACCAACCTCAACTTAAAGTAAATGCTTTTTAATACTCATCTTTCTATTCTGGCCCTTTCCTATTCATGTCCCAGTCTCTTGTTTAAAGCAATGCATTATTGCTAGAGTAACTTGGACCCAAGCAACCAGATTGCTAAAGAACAGCTGAATAGCTCAAGAACGACATAAAATTAAAAATGAAAACCAATTACAAATTATTTCAGAATATTTCTCTCTCGCCTGTGACTAATTTCCAGCCAAATTTCCAGATTAAAACGTGGAAATTCAGCTCTTAAAGTTACAAGAGGAGGCTCACTGCCTATTCCCCCAGCAGTGTACCAAACTGAATCAAAGTAGGAGCCAGAATGAGCTGTTGTGTAAACCTATGTGACCATCAGTTTTAAACCCCAGTAGAATTCTTCTGACATAGAAGATTTGTCCTCATTTCCTTATTGATTACCACAACAGCACCCTACGCAATTTAAATGACTATTTTAAAACATAATCCTATTTATAAAATAAACAAGCAGATCATTTTTTTATTGTTTTTATTTTTTTTTTATAAGACTTTAAATGGTAAAATACCAGTGCTATTATTGTTTGCATCTCCGGGCTCATAAATCCCTTAATCTGGCACTGACCCTCAGTGTAATCCCATTTTAGATGATAAAAAAAATGTTTATATCAGTCTAGGTAATATGCCCCTACTGAGTCAAATGGTGTGGCATTTATATTTATATAGAGAGATAAACTCAAAGAAAGCTATACTTTCTTTCCATTATAGGATGTTCTCTTAAGCTTAGCTTTAATATCTATCTGAAATTACATGTAGGCTAAACCCTGTTTATACACAGTCCACCACAATAATCTGTTGGATTTATGTTATCTGAAGTCTTGCTTTTACTACCTAGTTACCTCTCCTACATTTTCATGCACCAGCATTGAATATGATTTGTTTCTTTTGTGCTTGTTTGTCCAGGTTAAATGCTTACAAGTGCACACATTTAGCAGTCTATAAGCGATGATCATTCATTCTTTGTGTCCTTTCTAGAGAAGACATAATACATAATCCCATAGTCTATTTTCTGTAAATGGTGCCTTCCTAAAACATAAATTTACAGCAGGTCCCAAAAAAAGTGTGAAAGCAATCTTCAGATGAAGTCATATTATGGTAATTTCCTAACTGCTTTTCTAGAAAATGTGTTATGCTATTTAATACTTTATCTCCTTCCATTACACTTTAGGATGGAATAAAATTGGCTCCTCTCAGTGATCATTAAATATTTTAATTTTTTCACAATTAATTCTTAAAGGTGTTGCCCTGTATGGCCTGTCTGATGTATCTACCTTTAATGAGGAGCTGAACTGGAGTTCAGCATAACAAATGTGCTGTCAAAAGGAGCCAGAACTTCTTAAAGAACTGCATTCAGACAAGCTATTGTTTCTCCTACTCCGTATAACTGGAGGAGTCATGGCCGGACTTAGCGCAGTGATGCAATACATTTTTCGCCAGGTTCCTCCTGTGAACAAATGCCCATAGACTCCAGTTTTTTGAGCAGGATTTTTGGACAAGTTGTGCAGTTTGGAAAAAGTGAGACAACTTTAAATTAAATGTGCATGCATTATATGTGCATACCAACATGAAAAAAGGCCTGGTGCAGGGGAATGTTGAAATACATACAGCCCAACAGTTTTTTGGATTAGTTCCCATATAGGAGGAGTCCGGGCAGAGACGTAAAACCAAGCAGATAACTAAACATTAGCTATTCAAGGTCCATTGAGGACAAACATTATTTTTTATATATATTATTACCATATACCCTACCAGAGAGCTATCTAAATAGAAGTTGGCAAAGCATACCTTTCCAAAGTAACAAAATAGTACAGTTCTAGTACAATCAAATGCGGGCGATGCTCAACTATAACTCACCGCTTGTTGTAGCATTGTGTGCAAGCTGCTGGTTCCCCAGCCAGGGACCCATGTATAACTCCAAGAAACACATGCTGCAGCACTCCCTTCCTTGAGAAATTTTGTGCAGGAATACTTCATCTTTGCAATAAACCAAGAAGAATGAGTGCACAGATACCATCTCAGCCATACAATATTCATGGTTCCAAACATACTGACTTCGGTGCCTTAAGCTGAAAATATCCTTGCAGCATTTTTTATTGTGCTTTGGGATCTGGGAACATTCAGACCCAGATGAAATTCCAAATAGAAAACCTGCATAAGAGAGGATGCTTCAGTGTATAGCTGACAGGTTTTAACAAAGGCTTAACTTCCTAAAGAGACAGAGCGGGAAGCAATTTATCAGCAGTGATGTTTATTATTTAAGTTGTAACACATAATCCTCTTCTTCTACTAAAGATTTATCTATACTTGGGATGACTGCTAGAATTAAATTTTCTTCAAAGAAATAGACTGTTCTCTTCTTTTCAAGGTCATTGTCACCTTTCCTACCAAAATCACACTTAACTTTCTGTTTAAGAACTAACCTTTCCATTAAGCCTAAAAAAAAAACCACACACACACACACATATATATCTACTATATGTATATATGTTAGCTCTCCTGATTTTCCCAAAGAGGATATCTGACTTGTGAAAAAAATGTAAACAAACAAAAACAAAAAAACAAAACAAAAAAAAGACTGCAGAATGTTAAAGGTAAAGAAAAAATATGGCTAAAAGGGTCAGTATACCTCCTTGTTCAATATGTCAGTGAACTGGGCTAAACAGGACAAATTGGTATACTGGAGCCACTGTATTTTAATCCTTGTGAGATAGACAATTAGATTACAAGTGCAAAAACAACCTCCCCCTGCATAATGGAATACAGCTAAGAAAAAATGCCATAACAAAGGTGAAGGGAAGGGGTTATATATTCTATAAAGAACATGGCTGCAAATGCCATATAAGCATCATCATAGCTTTAAAGAACATGTAAAGCCTACATTTTTCTACCATGTATATAAGTTGGGCAAATCTCCCCCACCCAAATTGTATTATTTGTACTGCTTACATCCCCTCTGTTTGTCAACGCCATTACATTTCCTAAAAATAAATAGCAGCTTTCACTGAGAGGGGCCATTTTCCATTTATATCTGCAAACAGCAAGTAGGCAATGTAAAGATCATGTAATTGAAAAAGGCAGGCTTACACGCAGAATTTACTATGATGACAAGTACTGCTTGGATTTAGCACTGTAATGGTTACTCTGAGTTTAGGAGAGGGGGAACAGACAGCTAGAGTAGAGTTTTTATGGGAACCAGCAATGTCATTTCTTCATTGGCTGCTAGACTGGAGGGTGTGTTTATTAATCTGACTTGAGAACAACTGAGCATGCTCAGTAGCAAACAGCCAAAGGAAATTCCTGAGGGAGTGGGCAGAGTGGGTAACAGGAGCAGAAGGAAGTGTTTAAGGGGATGCTGCAGCCTTACTATTAATCTTTAAACAACCAGAGTGGCAGGTATTTAGAGATTTCAAAGAGGCTCTTCGTGATTAAACACTTAAACCACTGGCAGACTGGCCACACATGTCCTGTCCTTTCCAGCACAGTTTTAACCCTCCAATTTGGGTAGTAGTCCATTTCACTGTTTGTAACAGACTTTTTCTCCACTATCCCACATTCACATTTATCCTTTTCAGTTTCCACCTTGCATATCATCGGTATTTTTATGGCCTCCTAGCGTTTGATTATTTTAGCTGTCCTTGGTTATCTAAAAGTCATTTGACTATTTGAATAGAATTTACTAGAATGACAATATTTTATGTAGTGAACTCAAACAGCATAAAGGTTTAGCATCCTTAGAATAGTCATGGATTTAAAGGTGTCCGCAGTAGCTAGCTAGCACCAAACCTGCTTTGGACTGCTGTTGAGAAGCTAAAGATACAGATGAAACCACTTTGGATTGTGTGTTTAACACAGATATCTAAACACACTTATCCAATTTAACACAGAAAATTGCGTCACAGTATTCCATCTAATTAATGAGTTCACCATTCTGAACAATGGTGCTTTGGTATGCTAAAGAAAAGGTTAAATGCATTAAATGAGTTAAAATGACGTTAGATAACAGTTTCTTCAGTTAATACCGAGTCGTGATGCATTTAACACACAAATCCAAGTGGCTTCATCATAGGAGTACTTAGACGTCATCAAAACTTTAAAATCGAATAATGGTACATCTGTCACAGAAACTGATGTAACAGTGCTTATTATGAACTATTTATGATGCATAATTCACTGATTTCTATGCTAAAATATCTAGGAACCTTGTATTGTATATTTTATCTTGTATACAGTATATATTGTGTGTTGGTCCCTAAGCTCAGGCTACTGACAGCAGCCCCAGGCATGTGCTGTGTATCAACAGAAAGAAGATGGAGAGCTACTTGGGGCTTCTTCAGAGGCACAGCATTTCACTGCTTAAGAGCTGCAATAAAATACCTTATTCTTTGCTGAGGTTTAGTTCTACTTTATGATAAGCATGGAACTATTGCCAACAACTGACCTGCTATTGTATTGTTTGTCACCATTCAATATTTTTCATTTTCGACTATTAAAATATATTTTGTGTACATTTTTCAGAAGAAGGTTATATGCAAGTGGCATGATTGCTAGGAAAATAAACTGCCCTCTATGCAATTAATAATTGATAACATTTGAAGTGATTTACTTTAAAATACGCTATTTTTACTGACATGAATCAAACAAAATGTCTCCTTAAGAGAACAGCACAATTTTGCTTCTAACAGTTGTCTTTGTCTTTCTAACTGCTCTGTGAAGTATAATCAGCTTTCCAATTTAGGAGCAGACCACCCACACAAGGCAATCTGAGTGACAAGCTCTTGTGTGACTAATCCACATACAATGTCTAAGGCATAGAAGAATTTGTCACAACCATTCAATAGAGCTAAATAATAGGATCTGTCTTGCAAAATTACAGAGACTTCCAGACTGCTTGGGGAATTTAGGTCTGGTGAAAGTAGAGTAAGATTCTGTGATTGTCCTTGTACATGATTACGTGGGAGCATAAAAACAATTCACGGGGAGTTCATCTCAGTTATGTGATATATTTATCATAGATACAAGATTTAGAATAAAAGATGAACAACAATCTACAGCCAGCTATAACCTGTTATAGCAGGCTGTGACCTGTAAGTAAAGTTTGCATTTTATTTATTTTTCTGAAAATTTAAGAGGATTGTTTATGTAACCATGGATTGCTTCCTTGCATTATAAATTATTTGAAGCTGCAATAATAACAGGTATGGCACAGGACACAACTGATTTTACTGTAGACAATGGAGTTAAACAGCTTCCACTCCTATTTATAACATAAGAGAATGGCCCATGCAAAAAAAAGTGTGGGGGACCTTTACAGGTAGCTTTTCCCCTACTGACCAGTGACCTAAGCACGATGGGAAGGAAGCAGTTTACCAGTTCCTGTCCCCTAGTCTATCAAATAGCAAGGAACACATACACTGTCTCTTTTTGAACTCCACTGTAGCAGGAGCTTGGTCTGTTAGAGGACCTCATGTAGAAGTAGGGCTCAGTGTCCAAGAAGAACCAGCAAGTATCAATTAATTAGAGAAGGGGCACATGAATCCCAAGAATGATGTTAGCAAGTGACAAACTAGCATCCTGTCATATAACTCACAGGTGGAAGTCAGGGCTTGTGAAGGAGAGAAGTCCTCTGCTTAAGGAGAAGTAGTGACACAGTATTCTCCTTGTGAGACCTGCCTTGGGACCAGTGGTAAACAGTGACTCAGGCTTGTACTTATCCAGAGACAGAGGTTTCCACTAGAGGGGATGCTCAAACAATATGGTGTCCATCTTGTCTTCAGCATTTTTGGGTGTGTGAGTACTTTATACTGTCTGTAACCCATAATTTAGGATAAACATCTAGTGATCTGGATTCTTTCCAGTAGAAATGATCAGGGATTAAAGGAGAACTTAATCCTAACTTCACAAGTAGGCTAGAAATGTTATACATTACGTGTTGGGTTTCTATTCTAGTATATACAAAGTAGTCAGCACAGCCTCCTGGCTTTTTCTTTCTTGTGGTGCAGGTTTTCCAGCGGCTTCATTGGAACCCCTTAGGCCGGGGCATTACAGCAACGTTTCGGGTCACACCTGACCCTTTGTCAAGCTTGACAAAAAGCACTTTTTGTTTTTTTATAAAAGTCCTGTTGGTGCGGCTGTATTTTTTGGATACACTTATCATGGACATTTGACCAGCACACAGGCGTTTCTCTTTATCGCTGTGCACCAGATTTGTTTCTTTTGTATATATATATATATATATATATATATATATATATATATATATATCACAGTCCAGTGAGTATACGCACTCCAAGGCAAACACTGTTGCAGCCTGTATAGAATATTTTTTCAGGGGGTTATATATTGAGAGTGCTGGGGCTACCTTGTTTAGTATGTAAATTAAGCCTTGCCCACGTGCACCCAATAAGAAAGGTGAGGAGCGGCATTTCAGCTTGTTTGTTTAAAAATTTTATATTTAAATGCTCGCTCTCCTAACCCCTGCCTAATGGTGTCTTTGGAAGAGATCATGCTAAATAAAGAGAAAAGCAGGTATGGTATGTCTCCCCCCAAAGGTTTTTTCACTTAGGATAGGACTGATGCAAGGACACTGCCTTGATATATATATATATATATAAATACATGTAGGAGCACACCCTAAACTTGTTTAGCAACTTGCCCGGCTGCTGGTAAATAAGGTAAATAAAGAGACATAGTACCGCACTCAAAGGGTTATCCTTGAGAAAGAGCACAGTTGGTGTTCAAAACGTCAGATTTTTTTCAATAAATCTTGATTTTTTTCACAAGTATTCCCGTTGAGTGCGGTACTATGCCCACTGTGCAAAAGTATGGGCACCAATTACATAACCTATTGTCATAGTAGTTGACAGTCTAAGCCTGGTACAAATCCCTCTGGACCATAGACCGATTGATTTTAAGTACAGTGAGCCACGAATGACCGCAGAAGGGTTGATCGAATGTAGCGAGGTATATGGGTGCCAGTTGGTATCTCAGAACACACATGCATATGATCCCTATATGGTCCCAGAGAGCTCCGGTTTGAAGGACAGTGGCTGCGGTGGGGCATTCTGATATTGTCGGGTCCAAGAAGGACGGGGGTTTTTCAGTGACGCAACATTGTGTGAAATAGTGACGTGTAAATAGCCAGCAGTGGCTAAGCGCTACCAGCGCTACCAGCACACGGAAACCGTCACACAGGGATTCTCTGGCACTCCTTCTTTGGTATGACTTGTACTAAGAGGGCGATAACGAGGTAATAATACTACATTGTAGACAACACACTTGCAGGGGTGGGGGTTCCTGGTCTGGGACTCCAGATGTAGGGGGACTATTAGCCCTCAACTTTTTTTGTTTTTTCTTCAAATTTTTTATCTCACTCTGCTCACTTATGCCATTGGTATAATATTGACACACACACTGAGTTTGTATACCGGAAATACACGGGAAACACCATAACCCATGCTATCAACTTGATTTGTCAAGGGATAGCTCTCAATATTTTTCTCTCCACTCCAATAGGTCAAAAGCAACAATGTACACACCCACTTGTGATGTCACAGTTTTGCATTTGGCACCATTATGGCCTTTAAATAGTTAATTTGGTTTGTTGTATGCCACTTCCTGATGACGGCTTGAGTAAGAAGCTGAAACGTTGAAGGAATAAACTGAATATTTTTTTTCACTGAGAAGTACTGTGTTGTGCGGTTCATTTCCATACTATTAATATGTATTATTTCTATAACCAGCACCCAGGCATGGAATAACTATTAGTGTGTGTAAATTAGTGTACCAGTAAATTGTGTTTGTATATATATATATATTTTTTTTTTATTCAAAGGTTTAATAAAACATTAGTAATACTACTAGCACTAATAATAATTATGGTAATGCTTCGACAAAGATTTGTGTCTGTCATGAGGTTGAGGGGAACAAATCCTGCTGGGAGGGAAACATATTGTAAAAACTGTAATTCTCAGAAGTACCGTCAACAACCCGTTTTAAATATCCACCTTGCACAAAATTCTCTATCCCCTATGAATGCAATAAAGACTCAACAAGAAAGGTAATTTTCTAGTCAGCCGAAAGGCTGTCCACTGAGGCATTACTGTAAAGTCTATTTGTAAAGGCATGTATTGGACACCATAACCTGCCATGAGTGATGGGTGTAGATTAAGGAGAGTGAGGCAGCTGGCATGAGAGCAAGATCGATGTTACTCTGCTCTATATTTGATCTTGCATTATTCTTCCCGGGGTCTGGATTTTTTGATTGGCTGTCAAATATCTGGATGTGTTACACGTTAAAGAAAAACGTTTGATGATGATGCTGAACCCACCTCCAGCTTCATAGAATAATGTGTGCTTATGAAATAGTGACTGACTGTCAGAGTGAATGATTGAAAACCATCGGCTTTCCTAATCTTTTATGAAGTAAACTTTTGCAATTTACTGACTTGGATAGCCTGCCATGTCCCAAACTCGAGGGATCAAAATAGGTTCCACATAAAGTGAAGTGACTATAATTTGTATTGCTGTGCAACAACAGCTCTAGCAAATCTAAACTCTGTACTATATCAGCCCATAAAGAGAAAAAAAAGTTGCTCAAATTAAATTTTAAAATGATAAATTTTCTTAAATATTAAGCTATTTTCTCACAGATTTCTGGATCATTTCCAACAATAATTAATGTTCATGTATGAAAGTGTAAGTTGTACTTCTGCAATTTCTACCTCAAAATACTTTGCTTTTCCTGTATTCAATGTATATTGACTACCAGAGGTACAGCTGCCAGTATTTGGCCAGTTGAGAGTGCAGAGTTGAGGCTTATGGATGGTAATGGGTAATGTATGTAATTAAGAAAATGATATTACAAGTTGTGAATAAGCATATCTGGGGCAAATTAAAACGCAAATGAACAATAACAACTTAGGTAGGCACCTACAGAAAGAAGCCCATGGAGAGGTCAGTGTAAAAATATTGACTCGAGGACAAATGTCCAATTGCCTGAGGCTGTTTAAAAAAATATAAATATAACAGCCCTCACCCGCAGGCAGTAAAGGTTTAAACCAATCCATGGGAGAACAGCACAACTTCACTTTTACAGCCTCACTATAATAAACCACAACTGTCCCATCTTGCAGCCCCTGTATAGGGATGAATACCACAATGGGTTTGCCACTCCTGAGAAAAATGTTTTTTATATTTAAAAATTATTTTTCTTATTATTTCTAATTTATCTTTAGGTCTCCAGTTTTGCCCTAGGTTAAAGTTTATTTATATAAAGTTTAGACTAAGCGAACTCCAATACAGAATTTGTATGAAGCGGTGAACATGAAAATAGACTCTTTATTCTATTCTGGATGACCAACTAAATTTACTGGAAATGTTTGTAATAATCTGTAACGTTATATTTTATACAATACAATGTTATATTTTGTTGTCCAATGGAAACATTTATGTCTTTTTTAACTTCCCCCATATGGTGTTGACTAGGTTTTCTTTTGCTTTCTAGCTAAATTAGTAGAAGTAGAATAAGTGAAAACACATGCAGTGATGTCCCTGCCCCAAAGAGTAGAAGAGATCTACATATATATTTTAGCGAGTTTAAGGTAGCAGAACAGCTTTATCATCTAAGTGGAACTCTGTGGGGGTTATTTATTGATAAGTCCAACTTTTTTCTGGTTGGACTTTTAAAGGGGAAAAACACCATCTTTTTTTGCAGAAAAAAACCCTCAAATTTGTTGTGATTTATTAAACCCTTGATAGTGTTAAAAGTCTGAATCAAAATGTACTCCGAGCTTTCGAGTTCATGTAGAAGTCAATGGCAGATGTCCCGTTTATATCATGAACTGCACTGGATTTTGTTCATGGTTTTTGGGCGTCAAATATGAAAATGTTGCAGGTTTTGTCTGTCAAATCTGAAAAGTCTCAGTTTTTGGCGACAAATCTGAAAAATTTGTACTATTTGGATTTTTTCATGTTTTTGTTGATTTTTTTCCTGCACAAGAAATTTCCGGAAACATGTATTGGTAAATAGGAGGAAAAGGCAGCACGGATTTGGTCGGAGTCATTTTCAGAAAATGGTGAGAACTTTTCAGATTTTGATAAACAATACCCTGTATGTTAAGAAAACTAGAACAAGGATCCATGACTCAAGTCACAGATTGCATGACATCTTGGTATTGCAGTCGATTTTGAAAATACTTTCCTTTTGAGATGCTGTACTTTATTATACAATTCATTATTAATTTGCACTCTTAATTTGCATTGATTTTTTCTTCCTACTAGGAGTATGCGTCAATTATTTACCCCATGTTTGTTTAATTTTTATGTTAATATCTTTTTCCCCCCCTCTTTTAAAAGAACTTCAGGCAGCCATTTTTTCTTTTCATGCACCACTATTTTTCAGCCAGTTCTCTCCAGCTCAGTATAGTTTGGCCTTGCTACGCCAAACTTGTTTGCCCCTTTGCTTGACCAGGGTCAGTCTGGCATTCAAGATTACCAGAGAATCCCCTAGAGGTGAAAAAAACATAGGTCTATAGAACTATAGCATCTGTCTCCTACCTATTTATTGTGAGAGCGGGACTTGATATGAGTTTCTCTGATGAGCTATACTGTTAATAGATGTATGGTACTTTTCTAGCTCAGCACTAATAACTTTTTTTAATGTACTCACTATATTTGGATGAGTGGCCTGTGCCACACAGTATAAATTACATAGTGATTTGAGTAACTGTTGACTGCTTACATAAAGTATCTTGAGAAATGCAATAGGCATGCAAAAGGTCTTTGACCAAAGTCTTTGGTTTAATTTGTATCAGTTTGTGACAGAATTCCCATGTACAGATACTTTTCTACCCAGAGTATTAAAAAGGTATGACATTTCCCCCCAGAGGTCTCCAATTTGCTGGGTTTAATGTAAACTTTACAAAATAATAAACTCTGTAATTAACCAGAACTTAATCGAGCATCAAGGCAGCTCAGAACAAATTAAAATCAAATGAATTAATTAACAAGAATATATTGTCCTAACAAGCGTGATCAATGCCTTATTTTATGATAACTAGGGTGGGCTCCAGAATGGGAGAATGACTGAGTTAACTCACTTGCTGCCAGAGACAGTTTCCATTAAATGACCTCTGACTGCTTATCATGTTTTTAACCATATAGTAGATGTAAATTACATAATGTTTTTATCTTTATCAAAATGTATCATCATAGGTTTTCATTCATTTAGAAACTGCTTAAGTGAAGTCAAAAATGTTTGCTTGTTTAATTATCAATTAGAAGACCAACTTTTGCTTATATTTTATTTTATAATTGTGCTTATTACAAGGGAGTACCATGAATACCTTTGCTTTTTATAGAGCAATAGAGCAAGGCCATGGAGTTGCCCTACTTCAAAGAGTGGTTAATAAAATGTTGAAATTGGCCAATAACATCATGGCATGGCATTGGAACGATAGGTTATGTCCTCTTATAGAAGAGGACAGAAGTATCTGACTTGTGGCCAGCCACCATAAGAGACATAGTACAACATAGTATAATGTTTTGCCTGCCCCCACGATTTTTAGTTGCAGATGTAGCAGTTTGTAAGTCCTGACTCCTGGTTATTCTCATACGGCCCAATGACGGGTGATTTTGGTTGCTTTGGCAAGCAAGAGATATTTAGCTGTTCACATATCCACCAAATAATCCATCGGTAAAATATAAAATGATGGCAATACCTATAGCAATATGTTTATGCAAGGCAATATGTTTATATATAGCCTTTTTACTGTCTGTTTACACTCTATTAAAATGAAGTTATCCTTTACTGTTGTAGCTCACTTGTCTGACAAAAGTCACCTGTTCACTCCTTCTGCGTATAACCCAGCATTCATATTTAGAATACTTTACATTTTGCTTATTAAAATGATTAACTGCATTCAAGTCTCGTTTTGTGCCCCACAAAGCTTATCTGAAATAAACTCTCCCTTACCACTGGGAAGAGGACTGCATCTAAGTACAGGTATGGGATCTATTATCCAGAAATGCATTATCCGGAAAGCTCCAAAATATTTGAAGTCCATCTCCCATAGACTCCACTTTAATCCAATAATTCTGATTTTTAAAAATGATTTCCCCTTTCTCTGTAATAATAATAAAACAGTACCTTGTACTTTATTGAAACTAGGATATAATTAATCCTTATTGGAGGCAAACAATCCTATTGGGTTTAACACATGTCAAAGTGATTTTCATTAGACCTAAGATATGGTCCCTGGGGAGCATTTTTTTTTTTTTAGCAGTTCACACTTTGTGCCTCACTAGCTTAACTTAATGAAGTAGTGATAACTAAAATAAAATAAGTTTTAAAATTAATCTAAAGTGTTTCTAGAGTTGCCGGTTTATATTTTTTAAGGATATTAGTATTTTAGTGAAGAGAGATGTCTCAGCTTTTTTTTCTTTCATGATTGGCCAACTGCAATTCAAAGATACTGGCAAAATGACTTTTGGCCTGTAAACCAACCAGAGCTCAGTTAAGAGTTCATATCACGATTAGAGCAGCAGCAGAGCAATGTCATATAGCCTGCCTCTGGAAATTGCAAACTTCCTTGAGCAGTGAACAGAGAGACAGACCATTTAGCTAGCAACAGTTAAGGACTGGAATTGATGGAGCCAGTCAACTATTGAAAGCTGGAAAACTAGCTGTATAGATTCTATTTAACAATTTCTAACTATTATTTGAGCTTGCCAGAATAACCATAATATTTTCCTTTAGAATTGTAGATTTAGATTTCTTTACATTTTTTTTTAAAAAAACTGATTTTATGTATTGCATTCCCTATGGTGAAAATTATGCTATAATGATGTCTAGATGTCTACCTTTACTATTTTAAAGGGATACTGTCATGGGAAAATTTTTTTTTTCAAAATGAATCAGTTAATAGTGCTGCTCCAGCAGAATTCTGCACTGAAATCTTTTTCTCAAAAGAGCAAACAGATTTTTTTATATTCAATTTTGAAATCTAACATGGGGCTAGACATATTGTCAATTTCCCAGCTGCCATGTGACTTGTGCTCTGATAAACTTCAATCACTCTTTACTGCTGTACTGCAAGTTGGAGTGATATCATCCCCTCCCTTTTCCCCCTGTTGGGATGTGAGTTCTTCCTGCATTCATCAAGTATCAGGAGTCAGCAGTTGTTGGAAGGTTTTTTATTTCCAGAGGAAAATTATACAAAAAAAAAACAGAAGAAAAGTATTTTTGCTAACTTTTCACAGAAAGCACTGTGGTAACTCCATATAACAAAAATAAACAGGGCACTTTGCAACTACCCCTTTCCAGGCAGCTACCCTCTGCACTCAGACTGCTTGCTCTGAGATCAGGAGTTCTACTAAACAGCATTTTGTATGTTCTTTAAGTAGGTAAGTCTGCCTTTCCCAGCAGCCCATGCTCTTAAAGGCACATTCAGCTACAACAAAGTTGAAATTATTAACAAAATAATACCTTTATATACATATACATTTTGCTTTCTATCTCCCCATAATAGGAGCTTACAATCTTATTATTCACAAAACAAACACAGGCAAAACCCCATTATCAGCATATAAGAAAAACACATTTTGCTTACATGTGACCTGCTGCAGCTTTTACCAATTGGTAATTAAGCTCAGTGCATGCATCCTGCAAACACCCAGTGCTTAGGTTTTGCTCACATTATACCAAATGGGAACAGACACACTTGGTAAGTAATATTTTTAATTCTTGTAATGCTGGATAAAATGTGGAGAGCATAGTTTATTACTTTGTCTGCATAGGGAAGAAAAAGAGATTTGCTGGCCAGCAATAGAGAGAGAGGAAAAGCATTTATATCACACATACAGGCAGACAAAATAAACCACTGTTCATATCCTAACATACCCTCCAGCTTAAGTGGAAGCTTGTTCTTCCACAAACTCTTCCTGGACTTCAGTACCAAACCTAGATAGGTGATCAGCATTTTTATGCTGACTCCCTGGTTTGTAATTTACTGTAAACTTGTAAGGTTGTAACCCCAGGTACCATCTTGCTAAACGAGCATTGTTATTTCTCATTTGGTTCAACCAATATAATGGATGATGATCGGAAACTAAAACAAATTCCTTTCCGGTTAGATAATAACGTAAACTCTCTATGGCCCACTTAATGGCCAAACATTCCTTTTCTATAGTGGAATATTTTTGTTCTCTTGGAAACAACTTTCTGCTAATGAATAAAATTGGGTGTTCTTCCTCATCTTGAATTTGGCACAAAACAGCTCCTATACCTCTCTCTGATGCATCAACCTGCACTTGAAATGGTAGTGAGAAGTTTGGATTAGTCAAGACTGGAGCTGTGCAAAGTTTTTCTTTTAGAATTTTAAATGCTTTGTCACAATCTGGTGTCCACTCAACAACATTCCTTTGGGTCTTTTTTGTAAGATCACTAAGACAAGCTGTTAAGTCAGAGAAATTTGAGATAAAACGGCGGTAATAACCTGCTAGACCTAAAAAATACCTAACTTCTTTTTTCGTCTTAGGAACAGGAGCTTCTTTTACTGCCTTTACCTTCGAAGTTTCTGGTTTAACTTTGCCATTACCTATCACATATCCTAGATAAGAGGTTTCTTTTTGTGCTATCGAGCATTTGGTTGGGTTTATTGTAAGTCCAGCATTAGAAATGGCACAAATGACTTTCTCTAAATGGACAAGATGAGACTTCCAATCTGAGCTAAATATAATGACATCGTCAAGATAAGCAGCACAGTATGAACTGTGTGGCTTTGTCACTATATCCATTAGACGCTGAAATGTGGCTGGGGCCCCGTGTAACCCAAATGGCATACGTGTAAACTGAAATAACCCTTGGGGTGTAGCAAATGCAGTTTTCTCACGGGATTCTTTATCCAATAAAATCTGCCAGTAACCTTTTGTTAGGTCAAATGTAGAGATATATTGGGCTTCACCCAGCTGGCTAATCATATTGTCAATGAGGGGCATTGGATAAGAGTCAAATTTTGAAACTTGATTAATTTTTTTGAAGTCTATGCAAAATCGCTTTTCCCCATTTTTCTTGGGTACAATGACAATTGAAGAACACCATGGGCTAGTAGATGGTTCAATGACACCTAGCTCTAACATATTTTCCAATTCTGCCTCTATTATTGGTTTAAGTTTCTCTGGTACCCTGTAGGGTTTTTGATGTATTGGTTTTGCATCCCCAGTGTCAATAATGTGTTTAACTACATTAGTATGACCGGGTTTAGATACAAATGTTGCCTTGTGTTTCTTAAACAACAGATCTAAGTCTGTGTTCTGCTTAGTTGTCAGTTCTGTACCCCTTTTTAGGTCTGATAATTCAGAACAATTATGGGACAAACTAGAATAAGCTTGCTCAATGACATTTGGGCAACATTCTGAGAGAATAGTGCACACACTAGAAGATCTGTCAACCCACTTTTTTAATAAATTGGCATGAAAAATTTTCTTTTGCTGTGTTCTACCAGGCATAAAAATTTCATAGTCTACTGGACCAGTCTGACGTATTACTTTAAATGGTCCTTGCCATTTAGCTAGCAACTTATTCTCAGAAGATGGTAATAAAAGTAGAACTTTGTCACCGGGTGAAAAATGTTTCTCTTTGGCATTTTTGTCATACCATTGCTTCATGTGTGACTGTGATTCAGTGAGGTTAGCTTTGGCAAATTCAGTCATCTGATTTAACCTGTCTCTCATAGAAATCACATAATCCACCAAATTCTTTTGTTGACATTTAGGTTTCTCCCAGTTTTCCTTAATAACATCTAGTGGTCCTCTTGGCCGCCTGCCATAAAGCAGCTCAAATGGAGAGAAGCCACTGGATGCTTGAGGAACCTCCCTATATGCAAATAATAGATATGGGAGTAATTGATCCCAATGTTTTGGATCTTGACTCACAAACTTCCTGAGCATTTTTTTTAGCGTTTGATTAAAACGCTCAACCAGACCATCAGTTTGTGGATGGTATGGAGAGGTTCTTACCACTTGTATACCCAGAAGCTGGTTTATCTGTCTCATTAGACTGGACTGGAAATTTGAACCTTGGTCTGTAAGTATAGTTTGAGGAATACCCATGTGGCTAAACAGTTTAATCAGTTCTTCTGCAATTTTCCTGGTAGTGATACTTCTCAAAGGAATAGCCTCTGGATAGCGAGTCATATAATCACTCACAACTAATATATATTGGTTTCCTTTACTGCTTTTTTGCAAAGGACCAACGATATCCATGGCTACTCTTTCAAATGGAGTATCAACCAAAGGAACTGGAACCAGTTTAGATTTTTTCCCACCTGGAGAAGTATATTGACATTCGGCACAGGATTCACAGAAAGTAGCCACATCTGAATGTATATTTGGCCAAAAAAAACGATTTAATATTCTGGCCACCATTTTCTTTCTACCCAAATGGCCTGCTAATGGTATAGAATGAGCTATTTTCATAATTGGCTCTCTGTACTCTGGAGGTACCACTAATTGCCATACTTGTTCTTTAGTTTGGGGGTGTTCACACACACGATATAATGTACCATTTTTTAGTTGGAAACAAGGAAAATGTTCAAGTTTGTTTCTCCCTTCATTTGCCTCAGTGAACAGTGGGCAAAGGGTGATATCTTGCAATTGCTTAGCAGAAATATCCACCTCCCACTTCAGAGATTTAAATGGTTCCCCTTGTAGAACAGAATTTGAATTTTGAGACCTCCAATTTTCACAGGCAAGCCTCTTTTCCCTTCTAGAAAGGTGACCTTTACCTGTACCCTGAAACACATCTTTTTCAAAAGGAAATATTTCACCCAAGTTTTCAACTGTAGACTGGCTTTTAACTTGAGACCTTGTTAACACAGCAGACACCTTACTGTCCCTGTTCAATATATCACTGAAACCAGGTGTATCTTGCCCCAAAATAACAGGGTAAGGTAAGTTAGGTACTATGCCCATTTCTAACGACACCCGTGTATTGGCTATTTCCACAGGTAGTACTGTCTTAGGGTATATTTTTGTGTCCCCGTGAACACATTTCAAAGGTAACTGACCAGTGACATTTGGGGAAGCTAGCAAATTGGACCGTATTAAAGATTGTTGGCTCCCTGTATCAACTAAAGCTTTTACAGTTTGGGAGTTGATTTTGACAGGTTGTAAATAATCATTCACCACACCAACACAATTTGTAACAGTCTCCTTGCCAGACTTTACCCTCTTACTTAAAGAGTCTTTGGCTAAATGTCCCACTTTATGACACAAGAAACAGATAACATCTTTAGTGTGACCTTTGTTTTTTAAAGTGTCTTGTCTGGGTTTATCACCACTGCCAACAACTGGAGTAGCTCTTACCATATGCATCTTACGTGATAGTCCTTTTCTTGCGAGTAAATAATTTTCTGCCAATATCACAGCCTGGTCACCGCTCTCTGGCTGATGCTCCTTTAGCCAAACTCTCAACGGTTCAGGAAGGATTTCTAGAAACTGTTCAAGAATAATGGTTTGCAAGACTTGTTGGACAGTCTTATTTTCTGGAACAATCCACTTTTGGCACAATTCAGTCAGACGGGTATAGGTCTCTCTGGGTCCCTCCTTTTCAATGTATATATAGCCTCTGAACCTCTGTCGGAAGGTCTCCGTATGAATATTATACCGCCTCAAAATGGAACTTTTGACTTTTTGATAGTCCCCAGCATCCTCAATCCTCATTTGGCTATATGCTTGCTGAGCCTTGCTGGTGAGGAAGGGTGCAAGATGAATGACCCATTGATTTTCTGGCCATTGACTTGCTTGAGCAACTCTCTCAAATACTGTCAAATATGCTTCTATGTCATCAGTCTCTGACAGTTTAGTGAGTTTTAAACTTGGCACAGGAGGCACATTATGCTGCATTGCTTGCAGTAACTTGAGAAACTGGTCATCTCTCTTTGCTCTCTCAGCTTCCTGATGCCTCAACTCATCCTTACGTTGCTGTTCCTCTTTTTCCATACGATACCTTTCTTGCTCACGATAAAATCTCTCCTCCTCCAGTCTGCGCTGGTCACCTATTTCTTGGCGCTTTACCAACCAGACTAAAAGTTCTTCCACATTTTTAGGAGTGGTCCCAGTCTCAGTTGAAATTTTAGCACCTTCATCAGATATAGCACCCTCCTCTGGAGGTTCCTCTGGGATCAAAGGTTCACGCTGCTTTGGCCTGGCTCCTGCCATCTTGGCTATTTGATGTGATCTCTCCGTCACTTTAAGACTTTTGCCAGACTGTTTCAGGAGCTCAGCTTCCTTTGCGCGTCTCCTTATGAATTCCCTTCCACGTGCTTTTACTCCTGCCATGCAGTGCTTAGTTCAACACCAAATGCAATCTCACCGCAGCCACCATATGTTGGGATGTGAGTTCTTCCTGCATTCATCAAGTATCAGGAGTCAGCAGTTGTTGGAAGATTTTTTATTTCCAGAGGAAAATTATACAAAAAAAAAAACAGAAGAAAAGTATTTTTGCTAACTTTTCACAGAAAGCACTGTGGTAACTCCATATAACAAAAATAAACAGGGCACTTTGCAACTACCCCTTTCCAGGCAGCTACCCTCTGCACTCAGACTGCTTGCTCTGAGATCAGGAGTTCTACTAAACAGCATTTTGTATGTTCTTTAAGTAGGTAAGTCTGCCTTTCCCAGCAGCCCATGCTCTTAAAGGCACATTCAGCTACAACAAAGTTGAAATTATTAACAAAATAATACCTTTATATACATATACATTTTGCTTTCTATCTCCCCATAATAGGAGCTTACAATCTTATTATTCACAAAACAAACACAGGCAAAACCCCATTATCAGCATATAAGAAAAACACATTTTGCTTACATGTGACCTGCTGCAGCTTTTACCAATTGGTAATTAAGCTCAGTGCATGCATCCTGCAAACACCCAGTGCTTAGGTTTTGCTCACATTATACCAAATGGGAACAGACACACTTGGTAAGTAATATTTTTAATTCTTGTAATGCTGGATAAAATGTGGAGAGCATAGTTTATTACTTTGTCTGCATAGGGAAGAAAAAGAGATTTGCTGGCCAGCAATAGAGAGAGAGGAAAAGCATTTATATCACACATACAGGCAGACAAAATAAACCACTGTGCATTTCCTAACACCCCCCCAGCAGCCAAACAAAAGAACAATGGGAAGGTAACCAGATAACAGCTCCCTAACACAAGATAACAGCTGCCTGGTAGATCTAAGAACAACACTCAATAGTAAAAACCCATGTCCCACTGAGACACATTCAGTTACATTGAGATGGAAAAACAGCAGCCTGCCAGAAAGCATTTCTCTCCTAAAGTGCAGGCACAAGTCACATGACCAGGGGCATCTGGGAAATTGACAAAATGTCTAGCCCCATGTCAGATTTCAAAATTGAATATAAAAAAATCTGTTTGCTCTTTTGAGAAATGGATTTCAGTGCAGAATTCTGCTGGAGCAGCACTATTAACGGATTCATTTTGAAAAAAATATTTTTTCCCATGACAGTATCCCTTTAAGGACAGCATGACAGATTTCAATCACCATTTCTTCTAGGGGTAGTCAACAGTTCCACAAACCCCCTTGACATATGGTGCTATCCACCATGCATTATGACTGCTTCTTCAAGTACAGGCAATACAAAATCCCCAAGATACTTTGGGTTCCATGGAAAAGACATAAATAATACAAATTTCAGGGATTTACAAAACCCCAGGTTAAGATGTTAATACTAACAAAAAAACTACAGTTTTCTTTTGTTAAAGCATCTATTGCGAATAATCTATAACTCTTGTATTTTCTGTTAAAAACCTTCTTAAGCAAAAAAATATTAGACATTTTGCTATTGTTTTCTGGTATAAAGTAATAAACTATGCAATTACCAGGAGTTTAATAATGCATCAATCACTACATGGGAAAAAATATGGAGTAATGAACTAATTAAGCACTACTCATTGTCCCAGCAATGTAGATCAATCCCTTATCTTAATTTGAGAAGCGATGTGTGTGAAAAGAGCAAGGGGAGACAGCTCATGAAAAACCTTAATTAAGTAAAGAAAGATGGTTGCTTCTGCTACAGTTCAAAACTTAAGCTTGCTTTTCTGCCTTCTGGGAAATACAGAGTGGTTCTGAAGATATTAAAAGTTCTTTTGGGGGATTACTGCCCTTTACTGTAGATATTGTTCTCATAATTACAACGCTTATTTTAATTCTAAGGTTGCAAGGAAACCTTGAACTCAATATTTTTTTTTCAAGATGCACGGTCAAAAATATGTACAGTTTTTCAAGTAGGACCAGGATGTTCTAGATGAGTAAAAAAATATTTATTCACATACCATTTGTGTCCAACGTTTCAGTCCCCATTAGCTTCAGTCTCCACAGTAAATAATTCATGATGTTTTCAACTTGATGAAACAAAATTCTGGTTTGTGTAATGTTCAAGATTTTTTTTCTGCTTCGAATAAACTCTACTTTAAAAAACAATTGAATACTAGCTTATTTGTTAAAAAAAACAATGTAAAAAAATCACTAGAAAATATTCAGGAAAAAAAATCAGGCTATTCATGATTTACAATGGGTTTAAAAAATAGCATTAAAAAAAGCCTTAAAGGAACTGTTCAGTATAAAAATAAAAACTGAGTAAATAGATGTGGCCCCCCTTCAAGGCTCTGACTAACTCAGAGGTAGAGAGTTGAAAAGTAGGAAGTTGGATTCTGGCTATTATGTTAGACATCCAGTGACTTCAGCCTTTATATATTACATTTTTGCCTAACTAACTATATTAGAAACATGTTTTATTTTGCACAGTCTATCCATTTACCCAGTTTTTATTTTTACACTGAAATGTTCCTTTAAAATGGCCATAGACAGCTCCTATTGACTTTATGAACTTGGCCGCTATAAGTTGGTGACGCTGTACATTGGAGGTTTACACATTTTTTGCTCTTAATAAATATCATACATATGGCAGAGCATATTTCAAATTTATGGGTTTTAGCAGAATTTTGTTTTACTCATGGTAAAAAAAATTCAACTTTTACTGTTGATAAATCACCACCTAAGTCCTGAGTCATGCTTATGCATTTAACCCCCATTATCTCTCCCCCTCTTACTTTCTGTACCCCCTGACTCCCCGAGAAATGTTTAAATAAAGAAATTATAAAAAAAAAAAAAAAAAAGTCCTTAGTCATGTGGCTTCAAACACACACACACACACATATACATATAAAAATGCTATTGCACACCAGGATTTGTGATAAAGAAGATAATAATTTATTAGATCGACGTTTCGATCCACATCATGGACCTTTATCAAGATACAACAAACTAAAGAAGGGTTATTATAAATGTGCAGGTTGCACTACATGTAGATACATGACATCTGGTAAATCTTTCTGGCACCCTTATTCTGGTAAAGAGATACAAATTAAACATTGTATCACATGCACAACCACACATGTTATCTACATTATAACATGTCCTTGTGGTTTAACATATGTGGGAAAGACTCAGAATACGTTACGAGAAAGAATGGGAAACTACAGGTCCTCTATTAAACGAGCGTTCAAAACAGGTAAATCAGATCTACCCTTACCTAAACATTTTTTATTGAAGGGACATAGACTCCCCACTTTGAAGTTCATGGGGATTGATTTAGTACCTGAACCAAATAGGGGAGGAGATTGGAATTGCATGTTATTGCAAAAAGAAGTTTATTGGATTAAAACGTTGGATACTGTGGCCCCACGGGAATTAAATGCATACTGCTCTTTCACTCCCTTTCTGGATACCAGATAAAAACAGTTGGCCTTTATACTAACATTTAATATAACTTTGTTGCTTATGGTCTCCCCAAACTCTCCTATGGTTACTATTGTTGCTTTTAAACATTTATATAGTGTGTTTTATATGCTCTTAAATCATTTAACATTTTGATTGTATACAGCACTTCAGTATATTTATATAGTATTATGTATTTTTTGCATTTTTCTTTCAGACCATGTCCTTGGAGATCAATAGGGGCATGGTTTGGTGGTGGTTGTTTGGTGGGGGAGTCTATAAATTGTTTTCACTTGTTTAGTGTTGTATCTTGATAAAGGTCCATGGTGTGGACCGAAACGTCGATCTAATAAATTATTATCTTCTTTATGATAAATCCTGGTGTGCAGCAGCATTTTTCTCAAGTGGATATTGCATCATTGTATTGCACCCAGGTGTGTAACCTGGTTAGGTTATGTGTGTGCCCTAGCCTTCCAATGCGCATAAATATACTGTTTATATACATATAGTTGCAATATGGGTGATACCTGCACTCGTCAGCAAATTCCGCTGTTCAGGTGCTTGGTCAAAAAATATATAAACAGCTTTGTAGAGGACCAGCACATAATTTTAAAAAATCACAAATATTTATTGTCACATCACAGTGCTTTGATAAAGGGCAAGTGCATTGTCAGAAACATCTCATCTGTGATTTGAATATATTCTTTTTGCAAAGAAAATCCTGAGTGCCGCTTCTCGTTTATCAGAAATTGTCTATATATACAGTATAGATATATATATATATATATATATATATATATATATATATCAAAACAGGGGGGTTGTGGGAGCACTCTAAAGGCTTTAAAGTATATATATATATATATATATATAAGTATAATAAATGCTATTGCATATGTACCCAAAACAGGGGTTATTTTGTTACAAAGTTATGATCATAAAATTGATAAGCCACCATACCACGTCAAGGTAAACCCCGAATGGCGGTCCCTAACTTATTTTATATTTTATGTGCATTTTAGCATTACCTGTAATCAATGTCCATTGAACGCTGTTTTTTCACTGAGGGCTAAATCCTCCCCAGCCAGCAATCAGGCTTTTAAAGGAGAGATATTCCCAAAACAAACGCCCAATTTTAAAAGCATAGGATCACCACTAGTTTAAAGGGGGGGTATGGGGTGCTACAACCACTGAAGCTATGGCACAGCTCCTGGCTAAATATACAATATCAAAACAGGGGGGTTGTGGGAGCACTCTAAAGGCTTTAAAGTATATATATATATATATATATATATATATAAGTATAATAAATGCTATTGCATATGTACCCAAAACAGGGGTTATTTTGTTACAAAGTTATGATCATAAAATTGATAAGCCACCATACCACGTCAAGGTAAACCCCGAATGGCGGTCCCTAACTTATTTTATATTTTATGTGCATTTTAGCATTACCTGTAATCAATGTCCATTGAACGCTGTTTTTTCACTGAGGGCTAAATCCTCCCCAGCCAGCAATCAGGCTTTTAAAGGAGAGATATTCCCAAAACAAACGCCCAATTTTAAAAGCATAGGATCACCACTAGTTTAAAGGGGGGGGTATGGGGTGCTACAACCACTGAAGCTATGCCACAGCTCCTGGCTAAATATACAATAACAACAATAACAAGTAACAAAATAACCCCTATTTGGGTACATATGCAATAGCATTTATTATACTTATATATATACTTTAAAGCCTTTAGAGTGCTCCCACAACCCCCCTGTTTTGATATTGTATATTTAGCCGGAAGCTGTGGCTTAGCTTCAGTGGTTGTAGCACCCCATACCCCCCCATTAAAATAGTGGTGATCCTATGCTTTTAAAATTGGGCGTTTGTTTTGGGAATATCTCTCCTTTAAAAGCCTGATTGCTGGCTGGGGAGGATTTAGCCCTCGGTGAAAAAACAGCGTTCAATGGATATTGATTACAGGTAATGCTAGAATGCACATAAAAAATTAAACAAGTTAGGGACCACCATTCGGGGTTTACCTTGACGTGGTATGGTGGCTTATCAATTTTATGATCATAACTTTGTAACAAAATAACCCCTATTTGGGTACATATGCAATAGCATTTATTATACTTATATATATACTTTAAAGCCTTTAGAGTGCTCCCACAACCCCCCTGTTTTGATATTGTATGTATATATATATATATATATATATATATATATATATATATATTCATATATATATATATATATTCATATATATATATATATTCATATATATATATATATATATATATTCATATATATATATATATATATATTCATATATATATATATATATATATTCATATATATATATATATCTATATATATATATCTATATATATATATATCTATATCTATCTATATCTATATCTATATATATATCTATATCTATATATATATATATATATATATATATATATATATATCTATATATATATATATATATATATATCTATATCTATATATCCGTACACTAACATATACACACACACACACACACACACTACACGAAACTGGTAGAAGGTCGCAATAGCCTTGGATATAATGCTTGTTCAAGAACAAGCATTAATCTGGCAGGCAGTGCATTACACAACCTCACTGCCCTCACCCTGAAGAACCACCTATGCTGCTGCAAATGAAAGTTTTAAGTCTAAGGTTGGATTGGTTTCACTAATGCCCAGTGTTTGGGAAGATATCCCATTGTGCAATGTTGATGGAAAGAATGATTATAGCTGTTGTTGAGTGATGACTTCGCAGGCATTAAGGACACAGCTTTAGCTTTTCCTTTCTTCGTGTGGATCAACTGAAAGCTAGGTAGGAATTGTGCAAATGTTTCTATTTGAGGGACTTTTTTTATCTATTTTTTACCACAAGCTAATAATTATTCACATGATTGAGTTGTACTATTGTACTTTCTATATACAAAGCACTTTTCATGTATCTATCATAAACTCTCAGAAGTTTTCTTGAACCTGTAGGTGGCATGCATTTGGGAGTGGGGGGATGTGGTAATATTCTTGTTCCAATCCTTTCCCTTCCACTAACTCGAATTGGTACCATGCCTCCTCTGGGCTGTCCTAATGTCATTCATTGCGTCTGTCTCCCATATACAATATATTTTTTCATCTTAGATAACTCAACCCATCTATGCTAATAAAAAAAGGTCTACCGACTTTTTTGCCTCTTCTAGATCCCTTTTCATTGAGATTAGACCCCCCCCCCCAGTAGAGCAGCCATATATTTTTCTAGGCACAATACAATTCTTTACTACATCCTGGTTACTATGCTCTAACTAGATTAACTTTATTACTTACATTAAACATCCCACATTTCTACATTTTTTCTAGTTCACAGTAAAGGTTAACAGACTAGTATTTTGAGATAAATCAAGACTTTTAAATAGTCACGGACTTGTAGTCCCTGTGCCTTTACAGTTTCTGACTTATTCTGCATGGTTAAAGGGATACTGTCATGGGAAAACATGTTTTTTTTTCCAAAACACATCAGTTAATAGTGCTGCTCTAGCAGAATTCTGCACTGAAATCCATTTTTAAAAGAACAAATAGATTTTTTTATATTCAATTTTGAAATCTGACATGGGGCTAGACATTTTGTCAGTTTCCCAGCTGCCCCAGTCATGTGACTTGTGCCTGCACTTTAGGATGGAATTACTTTCTGGCAGGCTGTTATTTCTTCTACTCAATGTAACTGAATGTGTCTCAGTGGGACTTGGCTTTTACTATTAAGTGCTGTTCTGATATCTACCAGGCAGCTGTTATCTTGTATTAGGGAGCTGCTATCTAGTTACCTTCCCATTGTTCTGTTGTTAGGCTGCTGGGGGGAGGGGTGATATCACTCCAACTTGCAGTACAGCAGTAAAGAGTGATTGTAGTTTATCAGAGCACTAGTCACATGACTGGGGGCAGCTGGGAAATTGACAATATGTCTAGCCCCATGTCAGATTTCAAAATTGAATATAACAAAATCTGTTTGCTCTTTTGAAAAATGGATTTCAGTGCAGAATTCTACTAGAACAGCACTATTAACTGATGTATTTAGAAAAAAACATGTTTTCCCATGACAGTATCCCTTTAAGTTATTGCAAATGCCCCTTTTCCCATGTATAAATAGAACCAGTATTACAGCTGTTTCTTCAGTTTCCCAACGTTCCAGACTTGGTTTTTCAAACAATTTTCTATCATTATCATATGGTATAAAACACAAACGGGGGAATGTAATAAAAGTCGGTAACGGAAAAAATATTCGCAATGCGAAAAGTTATGCCTCTGTGCGAACAAATTTACCTTTGTGCGAATTTAATACAGCTTTTGAGAACCCAGAAACTGTTTAGCGACCATTTCCAACAGTGGAAGAAGGTTTGCGAATTTTATAGTTAGCGCCAGTGCGCAGTGAATGTAATAAAATTTCTTAATGAAAAAGTTATGTTTGCTCCAAAAGACTACGACCCCTTCAAGCACTTCTTAAAAGTGGGCAATGCACAATTAAAATTCGCAATGTCATAACAGTTTAGAAAGAGTATTACATTGCGAAATGAGACTTTATATTCTTATTTGTGCTGATTGTTTTGCTCTTTGCGACTTTTATTACATTACCCCAAAAGGGTTTTTAAAATGCCAGGACTCAATTCTTCTATAATATTTGACATGCCTAATTGCCATTTCACCTGAAATAAACTAATTTCCAAGCATTACTGTCCCTTTAAAATGACTGATTTGAAAACTGCAGGGGATTCTGGTTTAACATTGTTAAGTCTTCTGCATCCTATAAAGAGCTCCTTGTTGCCTCTTTACATTGATTAGCAGGTCTTACTCATAATTACATGCAGGATGGCAGGGATTTTAAGCATGACTGTCTTCAAATTACAAATCATTTAGTTGTGAATCCTGTTTTACATTGTTACACGGCAGAAGTGGTGCTGCTTTTTCATTGAATGCTCTGCTTTGTCGTTTTAATCTTTCCCGATGCCTGTCTGCCTTTGTTAGAAAGACAGAATTGCTCTTTTTCTGGTCAATACAAGAGGCTACCATTATTCTGGTCGATGCTGAAATGAAGCACTTTTTCGCTAGATGCAGTGACGGATTGAAAATATAATTAACCTGTTCACTACTAAAGAATTCGGTAAAAAATGATGTCATTTAGTTGTTGTTGTTCTTTTGCTTTAGTGTAGGAATCTGGACAGTCATATTCAGTATAATACTAATAGTATATAGCCATATTTCTCTTTGTGCTGCCAGCAAATGTTAAGATTGTTTTTACTGTCTTTCTCACTTCAAAGGCTACAGTCCTCACACCTCGTTTAACTTGACCTGTCGTTCTCAGTGGCGACAGGTTTGAAGAATATGGCTCCCATGCACACTACACTTGCCTACTGTTTTTCTAGCCCCCTCTTCGACACTTTTCTACTGCAGCATCTGTGTAATTGCTTCTGCAATCACGCCTCCTGCCACTTAAAGAATATTTTCCGTGTAAGTGTCACTGTTGTTGCCAGCTGCAAAGAAGTGTCCTTTTGTCTGTTTCTACTACAAGTGCATTGTCACAAATTTGTCACATACAGTGCTAGATGAGTAGCTTCCAATAATTGCGTTGTAGGCTTTCAATTCTTCTGTTACATGTACTTTTTCCTGCTGAGAACAAGTTTTTTTAAAGAACCCATCCTATAGTTAAAAAAAATCCCTATAATGCAACAAAATTACATTATTTAGACTTTTAGAAGCAGTTTGAAGTCCCCAAGAACAGTTCCATTATATTATAGGTAAGAACATGATACTTTATTCATTGAAAATACAGGACAAAAAAAAACATAGTTACATATCTGATGTAACTTAAGGGAAAAACTATACCCCCAAAATGAATACCTGAGCATCAGATTATATCAAACTAAGTGGCATATTAAAGAGTCAAACTGGAGTATATATTTATGTAAATATTGCCCTTTTACGTCTCTTCCCTTGAACCACCATTTCTGTGCTGCCTCAGAGATCACCTGACCAGAAATACTACAGTTTTATCTATAACAGGAAGAAGCATGGAAGCAAAAGACAGAACTCGGTTTAGGACTCTGTTAAAGGGATCCTGTCATCGGAAAACATGTTTTTTTCAAAATGCATCAGTAAATAGTGCTACTCCAGCAGAATTCTGCACTGAAATCCATTTCTCAAAAGAGCAAACAATTTTTTTTATATTCAATTTTGAAATCTGACATGGGGCTAGACATTTAGTCAATTTCCCAGGTTCCCCTAGTCATGTGACTTGTGCCTGCACTTTAGGAGAGAAATGTTTTCTGGCAGGCTGCTGTTTTTCCTTCTCAATGTAACTGAATGTGTCTCAGTGGGACATGGGGTTTTACTATTGAGTGTTGTTCTTAGATCTACCAGGCAGCTATTATCTTGTGTTAGGGAGCTGTTATCTGGTTACCTTCCCATTGTTCTTTTGGCTGCTGGGGGGAAAAGGGAGGGGGTGATATCACTCCAACTTGCAGTAAAGAGTGATTGAAGTTTATCAGAGCACAAGTCACATGACTTGGGCAGCTGGGAAATTGACAATATGTCTAGCCCCATGTCAGATTTCAAAATTGAATATAAAAAAATCTGTTTGCTCTTTTGAGAAATGGATTTCAGTGCAGTATTCTGCTGGAGCAGCACTATTAACCGATTCATTTTGAAAAATTTATTTTTTCCCATGATAGTATCCCTTTAAGTATAGTTTGTTTGGTATGTTTGTGTGCACCGTGTATTGTAGGATCCCAGGCGGCTGCCCTTAATTTTTAAAATGGCAGTTTTCTATTTTATGATTTCCCAATGGCACAGACTACTAAAAAAGTATATTATTATGAAAATGGTTTATTTACATGAAGCAGGGTTTTAAATATGAGCTGTTTTATGCAATATATTTTTTATAGAGACCTACATTGTATGAAAATGCAACATTTAGTTTTCACAGCACAAAGATGGCTACAGCTTTCAGGGTAAACGATATTACTGCCAATAATCTCCCAACATTATACATTAGAGCTTTACATCATATCATTTACTTTTCCCAATTGTGGAGTAAATAGGTCCTGTATAATTCTAGCTCAAACTCAAAATCGCATTCTTGAAATGAGCTGTGGAGTACTAGATATGGGAGAAAAGACAGCTAAAAGGTTTATTTCCCAGTGTCGGGCAAAGTCGGCCAGGTGCACCCCCTACCATTTGCGCAGAGGAAGTGCAAGTGAGCATGTGCCAAGATGTACATAGCAGACTCCCTTAGGTCCACTGCCGTTCATCGCCCCTGTCCCCTCCCCTTTATTCATGCAAATTTTCATCATTGGGACTATGGGGATTGGCACACAGGAAAGTTTAAAAATTATTGTATCTCCAACGAATCCCCATTGTTTCTGAACCAATGTGGGTGTGGTTGGACAGCATGCTGCCTGCTAAAATCCTGCCACCCTAGGCCTGGGCCTTGGTAGCCTTTCCACAAATCCGTGCCTGAGCACCTAGATCAGATTGCTTGAAGACACTGAGACCTGTTTCTGCCTCCTGCTTCAGAATAAAAGGCAATTATGTGTCAGGTAACTAAACTTTATGTACAATTATGTACAATGTGAGTAACTAGTGGCTTTGCGTGGTTCAACCCTTACATAGTATCTGCAGTAATGGGAAGAACAGCTACAATGAGTTTTCACATTGGCCTGGATCAAGGAAACAGGGTAGGCAAATAAACTATATATTCTAAAATGCTGATGAAGGTCACTTCAATGTAATTGAAATAGACTTTTCAATGGTTTAATAATGAATTTTCTTGGAAAGTCAATGTTAGGGATGGGCGAATTTTTTTGCCGCAGAAATGACGGCCATAGACTTGTATGGGGTCGTGGGACAAAAAAAAAAGAAGAAATTTTTTGTTGCCCTTCAAAAAAATGCTGCTGCCCATAGGCTTTAATGGATATGAGCGACATTTCCCCGGCGGCAAATTTTTGTCTAAACTAAACGGGTCAAATTCACATTTTTCTCTATAATAACTAAACAGTACCTTGTACTTGATCCCAACTTAGATATAATTAATCCTTATTGGAGGCAAAAAAATCCTATTGAGTTTAATAAATGTTAAAATTATTCTTTAGCAGACTTAACGTTTGTCATCCAAATGACAGAAAGACCCCTTATTCGGAAAACTCCAGATCATTCAAGATAACAGGTCCCATGCCTGTATGGTGATTTAAGCTTTAAAGGTTCAGTAATTTGTATTTGCAGTTTGACCTTGCGTCTGAAGGTGGTAAGAGTGCAGGTACGTAATGTTAATTAGTATATTTATTTATTAAACACATTATATTCCAAAGACAATCTGGTGCCTTTAGCTAAAGAATTATATGTCGGGCAAATAAAAAAAAATGAAGTTGAGATAGTTAACCCCTCAGATTCAGTAACTAAGGAGCAATGTGTTGGCCATCTTGGCAATGGAAGGATTAATGTCTCTAAAGCAACACTTTCTGATGCATAACATTTTGACAAGGCAGCTCCAAGGATTGTAGTAGGGCATGAAAGAATCTCATCAGCAAAAGTCAATATTAAAACACAATGACAAATATACACAGAGCATGTCTCCTATACTTCAGTCAGGTCAGCATTTCGAGATGAATCACTGTTGAAAAGAATATGCACAGAGCGCTACGGCTGTATGCACAGAATACTGATTATTGTTAAAGGCCTGCAGGGGTACTACAGCAAACTGCATGCAGGTGGTGACTTTGGCTGCTGTGTGGAACTGAGATGGTAAAGTGCTTGGCATCACTGTTCTTGTACAGACATACAGATGAAGTTCTTTTTTATTTTCATAGAATATATTATGGGTATAATGGTTACAGCAAACACAGCGGGGCTTATGCTTGTATTGTGTAAGCAAATTTACCAAGGTTTGTGATCCAATTACAATTCTCAAAATATATTAGAATTTTAATTATATGAAAAAGCCATTAAAATAAAACAATCTATACAAAGAAGATTCGGTAATGTTACAATATGCTGCATGCACGGTGGGGGATCACAGATATGAGACCTTAATTGTTTTCAGCCGTTCTGCCATTGAGGGTGATGCTGCTGTAATGGTTGGATATATTATAAGCTACACCACGAGAATGTCAGATGTAATATTTTCACTGGATTGCTGAGGGTAAACGCGCCTATTTATGCCCAGGTGACTGAATTATTGCCTCTACTTAATGTCGCTTCACTGAAATGTCATAGCGGCTGAAAACATGTTTTTTCATTTGCATCACTAATACTCCCCCCCCCCCTTAGGCAACAATAAAACATCAATTCTGATGTGTGCAGCAGGCAAAATATTTATGTCTGAAATGGCTGACAACCTCTTTAGAGTCAGTCTTATTTTTATTCATTGAAATATTCCTTTGAAGGAATCATAACTCAATACGGAAAAACAATCATTAGTAATGCAGCAATGCATCTTTTGCCTGAGCCCCTTACAAAGACCTCTTACATAAGGTTGAAACATGTTAGATTTCATATTTGTATATAATCATTATGAAAAAAAAAAAGATTTGCTGTTTTTCTAACACTTGCGTGCCTGTTCCCTTCATTTGTTTCTTGTTTGAACATTATGGGGTCTGCAGTGATAATTAAGTAACGTGCTGCAAGAAAAAGTTGGGTCTGACAGGTAGCACCCCGCACAGTGAGCACCCAGGCTTTATGATATTTGTTATATAGTGTGCTAAACTAACATATAACTAGCAGTGGTAAAAATGGCACTACTTTTAATCTCAGGGGATTTATGGTTTGAAGCTATCAACCAGGACATTATCAAGTTATATGTGCTGCTATTGGATGCTATGGTTTACTAGAGTTATCACAAACTTTGCAAAATTATCTTCTGTTAAAAACAGTGAGGTTATCTGACATGAGTCCCTTGTTGCCTTTAACAAATAATTTCTGTTGCCTCTTTATGGAGACGAGTAACAACAAAATGGCCCTGTGTATGTAGCATTAATATCCAAAAAATCTTCAAAATTAATTTGTGAAACCAATTCAAGTAAAGTACACACAAAGTTTTTTTCTGGTTTTTGCTTAAAGGAGAAGGAAAGCTACGGAGGCATTTTATTTCCAATAGATTAGCTGCAATAGTGGAAGCTAGAATGCTATATTTATTCTGTAGAATGTTTTACCATTCCTGAGTAAAAAGCTCTAGAATCTCTCTGTTTGTTTAGGATAGGAGCTGCAGTATTAACATGGTGTGACATCACTTCCTGCCTGAGTCTTTCCCTGCTCTGGGCTCAGATTACAGTAGAGAAGGGAGGGGGGGAGAGGAGCAAACTGAGCATGCTCTTGCCCAGGGCAATGAGGTTTAAGCTGAAGGCAGGAAGTCTGATACAGAAGGCCATGTGTACACAATAGAAGGAAAGAAATGCAGTGTTTCTTTTGACAGGGGACTCAGAGCAGCATTACTTTGGGGGTTTACTGGTATATTTAGATGGACCTTTCTGATAGGGCTTACTTAGTTTTAACCTTTCCTTCTCCTTTAACGGTTAGGTCATATAGACTGGTGTATGCGCCCTTTGCCTAGAGACAATGTAAAATAGCTAGTTGTCTTTCATACAAAAAACAATTGTCTCTGACACAAAGAGAAACAGATTGCTTAGAGGGGGATAGGGAAGATTACATTTTAATGTATTCTTTTTACAAATGACTTGAAGCTTATATTATATTTTCATTTCATGATACTTCCTCTTTAAACTTAAAGTACCACATTGAATTTTTTCTTTGCAGAACTGCTTTAATTCAGACACATTGGTTTTCATGCATGGACTGATTGTTTCATGATCTGCAACAACATCTCTGCTGGGTTTAAGTCTGGAATTTCAATCCAATTCAAAACTTAAATTTTATTTTGTCTCAGCTATTCATACAAAGACTTGCGTCTTTGTTTTGGACCAACCAATTACACTTCAGCTTATGGAGAATTTTAAGAATTTTCTTGTACAGCACAGAATTAATGGTTCATTCAATAATGGCAAGCTTCCCTGTACCATCACACTACCACCACCACGTTTACTTTACTATAATGGTATATAGTTATATATAGCCTATGGGGACCTTCCCCATAGGCTAACATGGACTTCGGTAGCTTTAAGGTGGCGAACTAATGGGTCAAAGTTTTTTCTTAAAGAGACAGTACTTAGACTATCGAATGGTCGAATAGTCGAACGAATTTTAGTTCGAATAATTCGTTTCGAAGTCGTAGTCGAAGGTCGAAGTAGCCAATTTGATGGTCGAAGTAGCGAATAGGGATGTAGCGAACGTCGGAAAGAATGTTCGCGAACATATTCGCGAACTTGAGTCCAAAAATGCGAACGGTTCGCGAACGTCGCGAACCCCATAGACTTCAATGGGAAGGCGAATTTTAAAAGCTAGAAAAGACATTTCTGGCCAGAAAAATGATTTTAAAGTTGTTTAAAGGGTGCAACGACCTGGACAGTGGCATGCCAGAGGGGGATCAAGGGCAAAAATGTATCTGAAAAATACATTGTTGACACAGCGCTCCGTTTTGTGCTGTAAAGGGCAGAAATCACACTACCTCACAGTCAGGTGATGTTTCTGGACACGGAATGTGAAAAAGCTCACACAGCTAGGTGGCACTTGGTTAAAGACTGGGCAAACAAATTGAAACAATGCCTGCAAGGTCAACGTATACAGTAGTGGATACGGAATATATGCTGCTGTAAAAACATCACTCAGGTGATGTTTACCGACACGGAATTATTATTGTTATTTAGACAGAATGTGAAAAAGCTCACACAGCTAGGTGGCACTTGCATACCTCCCAACTGTCCCTCTTTTGACCACTCAACCCCCTGTCCCTCTTTTGTACTGGAAAGTCCCTCTTTTCTCTGCACTGAACAGCCAGAAAAAAAACAGTTTCTAACTTAATTGGCTTTTGGCAGAGAGCTCAGAACAGCTAACAGGTGCAAATAAGATACTTTGTAACAATTTTGACTCTGGTTGGTGCTGGTAGTGGTGAACTACTAGGAGGAGCAGCACACCAGTCCCACTCCCCAACACAGCTAGACTAATAGCACTGGGCTCTTATAGTAGCAAAGTAAAAAAACAAAAAAGAAAATAAAAGCAGTCCTTACAAGGACTATTGGGTTATTACAACAGTCAGCAGATGAGATCAGAAGCAGTGCCCACAGCAGCTACATACAGAGCACTTCAGTAGAAGGTAGATTACTACTAGTCAGCAAAGCTAACGAACCTAAACTCACTGTCCATCAAATCCCTGCAGAGTTCTGTCCCTACAATACAGAGCAGTATGAAGTAGATTACTAGCCAGCAAAGTTACTATAAACTGTCCCTCAAATCACTAAACAGCTCTCTCCCTACACTAGCTCTTCCAAGCACACACAGGCAGAATGAAAAAACGCTGCAGGGCTTCAGTTTATATATGGAAGGGGAGTGGTCCAGGGGGTGTGGGGGTGGTCCGTTCGCGAACATTCGGCGGACGCGAACGGTCGATGTTCGCGCAAACTAGTTCGCGGGCGAACAGTCCGCGACATCCCTAGTAGCGAAGTTCGAAGTATTTTTTATTCTATTCCTTTACTCGAACTTAGTGAATGGGCCCCTTAATGAATTTACTTTGTTGTGGTTTAAAGGAATTAGTTAAAAAAAACAGATTTTTACTGCTAAAAAGTTGAATTACTGGGAAACTAAAAATGTGAACATTAGTATATCGGTCACTAAAACTCGATTTATGAGATATCGGTTCCATACTTTCACACTGTGTTGTCTACAGCATTGTTTAATTGTTTTATCTGCCTGCCTATTGCTGTGCAAAAATCAATTTCTATGATGCAGAGACGACAACCAGTCCTATTTCATGAGGGAAATAATGATCCACTCTAGGCCTTTTTGAGATCTTATTTTATGCTATTATTTAATATGAAGGATTTCAGGCCTAAGAAAAACCAGGACTGGATCATAATCTCCTTCAAGAAATGGGGTTGGATAATGGTGACATACTGTAAGTCTTGGGTTAGTGTAATGACCTCTTTGTCTGAGACTGATGTATTTGTATCATGCTGTGTACCTGTCTATTTCTTTGCTATTAATAAAGCACACAGATACAATATCATTTAACTTACAGGCAACCAAGACATTGCAATGGTACAAGCCTGATCCCTTTAGAGCTTACTAGTGCTACCCAGGTTGTTCACCCACAGTGACTATTCCCCCCAAAGTCACAATAAATACGGTAAGGCATTTTAACGTCCTTGAATAAAAGCAACAGTTGAATCTGAATAATAATTGAATAATAATGTCTTTTTGTCTGTAACAAGTGTTTGTAAAAATCCACTTTCAGCAGTCTGCAGCCCTATTAGACTGCCTACCATCCTGTTACATTTCATTTGCTATGTACTTATGTAACATGGGAGCTGAAGTGGGAAGAGAGCAAATGAGAGATTGTTAGAAAAGTTTCTCAGCCCATGTATTTTACATGAGTGAAATGGGAATCTCTTTCAATTTTGACACTGTTTTTCCAGGGTTATGTAGCAAGTACAACCTTATATGAATTGCTTCGGTTACAGTTCTCTCTGTAATGCCTGCACATTATATTTTGGCTGAAAAAATAAAAAGCATTTTTTCTAAAATAACTTCAGTAATACAGGGATATATTTTGTGTTGGCACTCAGCCCTTTCTGTCTGCAAATTATTAGAATAATTGAATTAATAAACAGCATACAGTGAAAACTGAGGTGACACAAATATTAAATTGAATTTTGAGTTGTATTTCAGTATTTTTTGCATTTGGGGTTTCAGGCTAGCTTTGTGGCCTCATTTTTGGCCCTTTGTGGGGTTAGCAAATAATCTGAAATATCACGGACGCTTCTAATGAATGCAAATTTCTGACCTGCACTGCTTACAGATTGATTGCAGTTAATTAAATGCATTAAATTCCTTCTTTTAAGATGGAATTTGATTCAAGTTTTTTTTAAAAAAAAAACTCAAATAAAATTTTTACACTTCCCTAGTCGAATCTGACAGTTGGCCATAAAAAAACCTTGAAATTCTAATTTTTAATTCGACCCTTGATAAAGCTGCCTCTTAAAGAAGTTGTAACAAAATATATCTTTGCTAAAAACTGTACTAAAGGTGCAGGTTTTTCAAACATCAACTCAACAAATAGGGATTGTGTTGAACATACTTTCTGATGCTGTTTTAATTAAGAACCATATCTTGCTTTAGTTTTTTCTTACATTAAAATGTCTTGCTTAAGCATTTATGGTTCAGCTGAGTCACTGTTTGCAGAGGAGAACTTAGTAAAACATATTAAAAATAAATATGAAGCATGCACTCAAATGAAGGCAATCTTCCATCAAATAGATGGAAGCAAAGTAAAAAGATTTTACTTGATGTTTATTGAACACAGTAAATCTTTTTACTTTGCTTCAACTATTTGATGATGGCAGATTGCTTTCATTTGAATACCTGCTCCATGTTTATTTTCAGTTATCCGCTCCATATGCTGAGGGCTCAGGGCGGTGCAGTGGTGAGTGTGGTGTGGTGAGTAATAATTCTACTTTATGGAGACCCTTTAGAAGTCTTATTATATAAGTAAAACCTATTACTAGCCTAGAGATAAGCGCTCAGCATATCGAGTTGCTTTATATCAAAAACAAATAAAAACAAATAAAGTATAACTTAGAAGCCTATTAATCAAAATTACTATTTGTGTAATTTTAGAGTTGTTTTCTAAATAAACAATTAAAATAAAACAATTTAAAAAAAATATACAAAAACTCTAGAAACAAAGACAAATACCTAGAATACGCATGCATTTTTTGAGTTTTCAAGCTCAACCCATATTAAATTAATAGTTTACATTTTGGCTAGGACGGCTTCCATTAACTTCTGCATGACCCCACATGCTTGTAGATGCTGAGGTTTTACAGATAAATCTTTCAGTTTTTTTTGCTAAATGAACATCAAAAATTCATGTTATTTAAACCATTATATTTTGATTGGAAAAAGGGGAAGGGGGGGGGGCAACTCTCTCAGTACAACTATACCACAACTATCCTTTATCTCTACAACCACCAAGGGAATAAACTATTTAAAAGAAAAAAACCTTTGTTTTCTGATTGTATTAAAATCACCCTCAAAATATTATCCCACATAAGAATAATCAAGGTTGTTCAATTTAATTTAACAGCAATTAAAAACAGTGTACAATTCCAAACTATGAACTTATTTAATGATTCACGATATTTAATAACCCTAATTGTTTAACTATATACACTGGATAGATTTAAAGGGACATGTGCTCCCAACTTTATCACTGTGACTTAATTTATGGTTTCTGAAAAACCAAATTTCATAAAATTACTGTGTTAAACAATATCTTTGTCACGGTTGGCACCCTAAATTCAGAACCAATGGTAAGCACCCTGTTCTCGGCTCTTGCTTCCGCCTTTAACAGCTTCCTTTCACCTCAGGAGGAGCCCTCGGCTAATCGGATGCCGCCAGGTCTTAATAAGAGAGGTGCCAAGCAAAGGGTTCTTAACGAGCAAAGGGGCACAACGGTAAGGCAGAAGTCTTTTGGGCAGAAGGTCGTAATACAAGGCGTAGACAGAAAGCGAAGTCAGATCAGGCAAGTGAGATCAATCAGACGGGATACGGAATAGAGGAGTTGGTTACCAGGCAGGGTCAGGATTTCGGAAGTCAGGATCATCAGAAATAGGCAGGGGTCACAACAGGTAGTCAAATCACAAGAAATCAGAAGCTTAAATAGCACAGAAGCACCAGGAACTCACTAGGAGATAACCTAAAACTGACTGATGTAAAAATACAAACCGCGCCTTTATATACATTTGAAATTCGCGCCATTGCACACTGGCGTCATAACGCCAGCGTGAATGCGCCCATAAACCAGGCAGAGGCACACCGTATGCACCCTAAGTAGATTTAGAAGAGGAACCACAGCATGGCGGGCGTCCCTACTGAGGGGGATGCAGCCGTCCCTGCAGACTCCATCCCACTAGACCACCAGGGTGTCATTAAAATCTTGGTGCAAACCACAATAAATACATATAAAGTGCATTTCCTTGATTGTAAAGATTGAAATGTGAAATGAGATAGCTGGTGGAGTTGTTTCCTTAGTTTCTATCTAGATGTTTTCTAATCCCTGGGAACACCACACAGAGAAAGATGGCAGAAACCAATGGGCTGCAGTCTCAATTATTACCTTCCCTAATCTTAATAAAGGAGAGGCTATTCTAATCTGAAAAAACACAAACCCATAGGTTCTTGAAAGGGAAAACAGATCAAGAGAGAGTAAAGGAATTTAGCACCCAAAAATAAAACCGCCAGTCGCTGTACCACTAGTGATTGGCAAATTTATTCAGCAGACACGAATTTGCAGGGAATTTGCGCATTTCACCACCGCTGAATACATTTGCGAACCTGCCGCTGTGAATTTGCAGTCAACTCCAGCGACGATTACCGGACTCCCATTGACTTTGTCGACACCATCCAAATTTTTTCGCCCGTTTCGTGAATTTCGGACAAATTCACCCATCACTATGTACCACACATAGTGAATTCCAGTGTTTAAAAACCAAAAATTCCTTCTCAATGTAACTGAATGTGTCTCAGTGGGACATGGGTTTTTACTATTGAGTGCTGTTCTTAGATCTACCAGGCAGCTGTTATCTTGTGTTAGGGAGCTGCTATCTGGTTACCTTCCCATTGTTCTTTTGTTTGGCTGCTGGGGGGCCGGGGGGAGTGAGGGGGGTGATATCACTCCAACTTGCAATACAGCAGTAAAGAGTGATTGAAGTTTATCAGATCACAAGTCACATGACTTAAGGCAGCTGGGAAATTGACAAAATGTCTTGCCCCATGTTAGATTTCAAAATTGAATATATAAAAAATCTGTTTGCTCTTTTGAAAAATGGATTTCAGTGCAGAATTCTGCTGGAGCAGCACTATTAACTGATTCATTTTGAAAAAAAACATTTTCCCATGACAGTATCCCTTTAAAAGTTATTTGTTAATGTAATATATATCACAATCTGATTTTTCCCGAAAATTTTCAGGAAAATGTAATAATAAATAAGCATAAAAAACCTGAGTGGATTTGCTTGGAGTTTGTAGCAGAATATTTTGAGATAAGATCGGACTTTGATAAATAACCCCCTAAATAAACCCAATAGACTGGTTCTGCTTTCAAAAAGGATCAATTAGTATGGCTCAAGTACAATGTGCTATTTTATTATTACAAAGGAAAAGGAAATTATTTATCAATCATCAAAATTTGTATTATTTGGATAAAATGGAGTCTAGGGAGAGATGGCCTTTCTGTAATTCTGAGCTTTTTGGACGACAGGTTTCCATATAATGGATCCCATATCATTTTTTCCATGTCCTAATTTTCTTGATATCTAATGAAGTCAAGGCTGGTATATCTGTTAGCTAATTCACACAAGCAATTAGACAGTTAACCTATAGGCCATACTGGTGGTTTAAGAGCAACCCACTAAAATATATACAATTACAAGGGTGAAACATAGAGAGGTATATGAGACCCTCTCCTTTACCACAACACTCTGTCTTTTAACTATTTTAAAATCTAAGTCTTTTCCAACATAGCATATTCAAAACTAAATATAAACTTAAAATCATCCTAAGAAATGATTCCAAATTATTTTCTAAATTATTTAGATTATTTAAATCTTGTTTCCTTCAGTCTTGGAATTGCACAATCACAGCAAGCATGTAGCATATATTTTGTGAACAGTGTTATTAATGGGATACTGTCATGGGAAAACATTTTTTTTTCAAAATGAATCAGTTCATAGTGCTGCTCTAGCAGAATTCTGCACTGAAATCCATTTTTCAAAAGAGCAAACAGATTTTGTTATATTCAATTTTGAAATCTGACATGGGGATAGACATATTGTCAATTTCCCAGCTGCCCCCAGTCATGTGACTTATGCTGATAAACTTCAATCACTTTTTACTGCTGTAGTGCTACTTGGAGTGATATCACCCCCTCCCCCCACCAGCAGCCTAACAACAGAACAATGGGAAGGTAACCAGACAGCAGCTCCCTAACACAAGATAACAGCTACCTGGTAGATATCAGAACTGCACTTAATAGTAAAAACCAAGTCCCACTGAGACACATTCAGTTACATTGAGTAGGAGAAATAACAGCCTGCCAGAAAGGAATTCCATCCTAAAGTGCAGGCACAAGTCACATGACTGGGGCAGCTGGGAAACTGACAAAATGTCTAGCCCCATGTCAGATTTCAAAATTGAATATAAAAAAATCTATTTGCTCTTTTAAAAAATGTATTTCAGTGCAGAATTCTGCTAGAGCAGCACTATTAACTGATATGTTTTGGAAAAAACATGTTTTCCCATGACAGTATCCCTTTAAGACAAGCTTTGCATCGTGCCAAAATCTTGTGTATGTGCAAGAAAAGGGGGCCTGATGCATGTGCCCATGCACTGGTAACACAGTTGGGCAGTAAGTAGAGGGGGTGTGTGAGAAATGCAGTGATAATTAGGAAGTGCAGAATAGAAAGTGAAAGTGCCTGCCCTGCCTCTACCTGAATAACAGGTATTGATGCTATGTTAAAAAAATAATTAGTCTGTGTTTATATTTGGTCTTTTGTTTAATTTGAAAAGCACTTTTATTAAACAGGTTTTTATGTCAGCGTGACAGGTTCCCCTTAATATATAGCATACATTTGCAACTCCTGCAAGACAGGACAGCATAGTGCAGGGACAGGACAAGACAGTGCACACAGCAGATGTAATATGTTAAGTAAATAATGCTAAACGTCAGACATGATGGGTGTATCACTGTGATATGATAGTAGTAAGAATATGATAAAGAACATAATAAAGTGCAGATGTGCTCATAGAGAACAATTGTATCCAATGGCTATTTATTTATACAATGGCGTACAGTGGCTGTCTAACGTTGTGGTATATAGTAAGATCAGATGGAGTGTGTGTGTAAGAGAGATCTGTCCAGTCCCTGAGTATTCAGGAGCCTTATGGTTGGGGGGAAGAAACTGTTACACAGTCTGGTAGTGAGGGCCCTAATGCTTCAGTACCTTTTTCCAGATGGCAGGAGTGTGAACAGTGAGTGTGAGGGGTGTGTTGGATCAGCCACAATGCTGGTGGCTTTACGAATGCAGCGAGTGGTATAAATGTCCATGATGGAAGGAAGAGAGACACCTATGATCTTCTCTGCTGTTTTCACTATCCTCTGTAGGGTCTTGCGCTCCATGACAGTGCAGTTCCCAGCCCAGACAGTGATACAGCTGCTCAGGATGCTCTTGATAGTCCCTCTGTAGAAGCTTTTGAGTATGGATGGTGGGAGATGGGATTTCCTCAGCTTGCGCAGGAAGTAGAGGCGCTGTTAGGCTTTCTTGGCAAAGTATCTGGTGTTGTAGGACCAGGTGAGGTTCTCAAGGAATTTGGTGCTTTTGATGATCTTCACATTAGAGCCATCGACATACAGTGGCAGTTGGTCACTCCTAGTCTTCCTAAAATCAACAACCATATCCTTTGTTTTGTCTACATTAAGAGACAGGTTGTTGGCTCTACACCAGTCTGTTAACCGCTGCACCTCCTCTCTGTATGGTGACTCATCATTATTGCTGATGAGACCCACCATGGTCATGTCATCGGTGAACTTTATGATGTGATTTGTGCTGTGCATGGCTGCACAGTCATGCGTCAGCAGAGTGAACAGAAGAGGACTAAGCACACAGCCTTGAGGGACTCCGGTGCTCAGTGTGGTGGTTCTGGAGAGATGATGTTTCCAATCCTGACTGACTGAGGTCTGTCGGTCAGGAAGTCTAGAATCCTGATCCTGACTGATCCTGACTTTGACATTTGCTGCCTGTTCTGACCCTATTGCCTATTCCAAACTACGTTTTTAGATTCAGTTGCTTGCTGCTCTCTAGGTTATTGACCGTGGCCTGTCCTCTGACTAAGCTCTGCTTCTTCCCTGTTCCTTCTGTAAGCTCTGGTTCCCTTGCCTGCCCAGAACCTGTGCCCTGCTTTTCTTACTTTAAGACCTGATGCCATCTGAGTAGCGGAGGCCTTCTCCCAAAGGCAGCTGAAGCGTTAGCTGTGACTGGAATCTTGGCCCTTGTTCTAGGTTTTGGGATACCATGTGTGACACAAAGGTTCCAAGGCCATGGTTGAGCCTCTGTCCATGCATTGTTGCAAAGAAAGCCATGATTATTACATGAATTGTTTCCCTTATCCAGAATCCGTTTATCTATAAGACTGAATGCCCTCCATTTTAATCAAATAATTCTAATTTCTAAAAATGATTTATTTTTTGTCTGTAATAATAAAACGGTACCTTGTACGTGAAACACAGAAAGAATATGTCAGAGCTCAGTCTAACCTACACCGTGGCATTGACCCACTGATAAAAGCATTCTTTTGCGAGAGCTCAATCTAACCCACATTCTGGAGTTGCCAGCTGTTATAAATGATGAAAAGCCAATATTTGTACACAAAAAGGAGGAGAAGGATTGCCAGTGCACTGTTTGCCTTTAAAAATAATGAAAAATAATTACAAAAAATTAGTTAGTACCAAAGTGCTAGAACTAGTACTTGTACTTGACCTAACTAAGTTGCATGAATCCATATTGGCAGCAAAATGAGCATATAGGCAGCAAAATTATCTTATTGGGTTTAATTGATGTTCAAATGATGTTTAGCAAACTTAAGTTATTGATAGCCAAATTACAGAAATTTCCCTTATCTGGAACATCCCAGGTAAGGGCAGATTTAGAATGATGGCGTCCTCCATCGCCCGCCTCCCAAAGGATTGCGTGCATGCTCATCCTTTCTTCTAACCGGAGCACTAGTGCCTATCGGCTAGTGGTCCGGAAATTAAATAAATCGATCAGTCGGCTGTACGGAATGTCGCCCCTTAATTCATGCCACCCTAGGCTGAGCATTTGCAGCCTCTCCGCAAATCCGGGCCTGATCCCAGGTCCCAAGCATTCTGGATAATAGGTCCAAGTACTGTATTTACAGTATATGAAATAGTTAAAGTAATTGTGTTTTCCCTACATCCAAAATAACTGTTCCGTTGGGGTCTGAAATTACAGACTGTAATTGGAATTTTTTTAACAATGTGCACAACATATTTGAGATGGAATTTCATCCAATAAATCAGGTTAACCTTTTCAATGTTGCTGGATGGAAATTAATTACTCCTATCTGCTCGAAAGACCTTTTTACAGTGCACGGAATTACTGGATTTGTCAAACCTCGGGTGTCAAAAAAATGCTGTGTTGGGCTGGAAATCGTGAGGCCTATTTATTATGCTGTGTAAAACTAAATTCACTGAAAAAACTGTGTAAAATAAATGGCAAATTTATCAAGGTGTGTTATATTTTATGCCATGCAAACGGCAGATTTGCTGTTGTAATTTTACACTGCTTCACATGTTTGTAAGTTCTAGTATAACTTGCTCAAAGAAAAAGCATATAACAATGATGCCCTTTTTATGCCGTTTTTTAAATGGTGATGCCTGGCGAATTATTCTGACATTTTTTACATCATGTAATAAACAAAATTAACAGAAGAGTGATTGAAAAAACTAAGTTGGTACAAGAACTAAAGAGAAATTTATGGGAGAATGCAACAAAAGTCATAGGAAATGGGAGTAATGGGAAAATTATTTGAAAGGCAGAAACACTTCCCTCGCCTGGTTACAGACAGAGAATCAAACTGAGGGAAGCTAATGGAAAGCTCCAGTATGTGGGGACAGGTGTTTATCGTGCATCTGCTACATGGGAGTGACTGCATTATCCAAAGGAGGAGGTCTTGTTGAGGCAAGTAATGCTATATAAAGTGCTCTTGGGGAAGGGACAAAATCCCAGGGACTGGACCGAGCAATTGTATTTATCCATCCAGAGTGGAGTGTGGAACTTGAACAGAAACTAACAGGAACAGGAATTAATAGACCACATGGGTCCCCAGTGCAAGGTTTATATTGCTCATATTGGTATTTGACATTTGCTGCTTTTTCTTCTTTATATAAAGTTATTTTTGTTACTGTGAACTGTGTGGTAATTATCTTAGTGGAATTCCCCAGAGGTGTACTTCTCAGTGCCCACTTGGTGGAGGCAGTCTTTTGTAAATCCCAGTTCCAATTATTTTTCAATAAGCAAAGAGGCCTTACATAGATACACACACTGACACTGACCCCTTCTTACACTCACATATATACACACCCCCCCTTGCGTAAAAAGTCTGCCTGCTGTGTCTGCTTACCATTTGTAAGATTTAAAAGGTATCTTTTACTAACTGGCCTACCTAACTCCCATCTCTTCCCTCTACAGTCTGTATTAAACACTGCTGCAAGAATTATCCTCCTCTCATCCAAAAGGGTACAGGCCCCTCAGCTGCTGAAGTCCTTATCATGGCTTCCTATAAAACAAAGAATAACTTATAAACTCCTCCTCATAACCTTCAAAGCCCTTCATTCCTCTGCACCTAACTACATCTCATCTCTTGTCTCTCTATATGTTCCTGCCCGAAACCTCCGCTCCTCTCAGAGCAACCGCTTGGTTGTACCCCCCAATACTACTGCTGTTTCCCGTATCAAACCCTTCTCTCTTGCGACTCCTTATATTTGGAATGCCATTCCTGAATCTCTCAGGAGAGAATCCTCCTTCAATGTTTTTAAAACAAAACTCAAAGACTACCTCTGGGAGCACCTGGATAACACCTGAACTGGCACTTATATAACAGTGTAATAAACTGTAACCCACAGCACCTTAATACCCCTCCGAATTGTGACTGTATGTAACCTCCCATTTAGACTGTAAGCCCTACAGGGTAGGGTCCTCTAGCCTTTTGTTTCCTTGACACTGAGCACTTAATCTGTATTGTAATTATATTTTATATTTTTGTGAATTGTATTCTAATAATGCACTTATTGTTACTTTTTATTCCAATGACCCCTTGTTTGTTACTACTAATTTATTGTTTTGTTGTACAGTGCTTTTGCCCTACAAATAAAAATATACAAAAAAATATACATCATTAACTGTCCCCGGCATTGTTTACCCTCAAATTCAGACTGTAATCCCCTGTATTGGTCACATTTATAACACCTCAATTGTTCACACACTCTGCCTTCCCTATGCTCCCTGGGTGTGCCATACTATGCTTGCCCTATTCTGTTTGGGTGTGGTTTAAAATGGGTGTGGTTTAATAAAAGAGAGTGGTCAACACTGGCTTTCATTATCGGCCCTCCACTATGTAGGCCAGAAAAATTCCAGACCCCGCTACCACAGAAGTTGGACAGCACTGATCTAGTCTAAAGGTGACCCTCTGGGTAAAAAGGCTCCTGCTAATTATCTATAATGTCCTCTAATGTACTTGTAAAGTATAACCATGTTCCCTCACAAGCATCTCTTTTCCAGAGAAAACAACCCCAACCTTGACAGTCTAACCTCATAATTCAAGTCTATCATCCCTCTAACCAATTTAGTTGCTGCATTTTCTCCAGCTCATTAATATCCCTCTTAAGGACTGGAGTCCAAAACTGCACTGCATACTCCAGGTGAGGCCTTACCAGAGAACTATAAGGTGGTAAAATGATGTTTTTAAGCAAGACTGCACTTTATTTGTTTTAGTAGCTACAGAATGACTTGGAATTAGACAATTGTCATCTACAAAAACCCCTATATCCTTCTCAGTTAAGGAAACTCCCAACATACTGCCATTTACTGACTTTTAGCAGCTTTGGGGTTTAATAAATCTCGAAAAATTTGCTTTTTTTTCCCACTAAAAAATTGTATTTTCCCATTTAAAACTCCAACCAGAAAATATTGGACTTTAGTAAATTACCCCCTTAGTGTATAACTTATGTTTATATTATTTTTACCAAAGTGAATAACCTGCATTTAGCCACATTGAACCTAATTTGCTGCCCAGTTTTCCAATTTAGACAAATCACTCTGCAAAGTGGCAGCATCCTGCATGGAACCTATAGTTCTGCACAATTTAGTATCGTCTGCAAAAATAGAAATAATACTTTCAATGCCCACCTCCAGGTCATTAATAAACAAGTTGAAAAGCAAAGGACCTAGTACAGAGCCCTGCGGTACTCCACTAACAACACTGGTCCAATTAGAAAATGTTCCATTTACCACCACTCTTTGTCTATCTTTTAGCCAGTTCTCTATCCAGGTACAAATACTGTTATGGCCAATATTCTTTAATTTAACCAGTAACCTGTGTAGCACTGTATCAAATGCTTTATCAAAGTCTTAGTAGATTACTAAGTACTGACTATAAAAGTTGTTTTTTTTGCGTATGCCAGCTATAATCAGACTTTAAAAGTGCTTTATGTTATTCCTAAACCACTTGCTATTTTCACAATTCTGCTGATACTTTGAGCCAATACTAGCATTTTACTCTGAATATGTTTTTCCAGCATAATGTCGTTGGAGGACAAGAGTGTCAAAACACTAACATCTTTCTGTTTAATGGCCACGAAAAACACCATTAGTTGCTTCTACAAAGTATGAAAAATCAAGAACAGTGTAAAGTTGCACTAGAAATCAGGGGAACATCTCTAATAGCATTTTTATGCACTTTCAACGAAGCTAAAATATCACAACGCCCACAAAATCATGGAAAACACTTGATTTTTTTTAGCTTACTAGAATGCCTGTGACTTCCATGACATCTTGACAAGTTTAGGTGGTGTATTTTACATTTTTTAATTTTCTTTTTCAGTCAAAGTCACCTTTGTGTTAACTTTTAGTATGATGCAGAAATTGATATTCTGAGACAATTTGCATTCAGTTTTACTTTTTTATTATTTGTGTTTTTTGAGTTATTTAGCTTTTTTATTCAGCAGCTTTCCAGTTTGCAATGTCAGCAAACTGGTTGCTAGAGTCCAGATTACCCTAGCAACCATACATTGATTTATATGAGAATATGAAATATTAATATGGGAGGGCCTGAATAGAAAGCTGAGTAATAAAAAAGTAGCAATAACAATACATTTTCAGCCTTGTTTTTAGATGGGGTCAGTGACCCCCATTTGAAAGCTGGACATAGTCAAAAGAAGCAGGCAAATAATTCAAAAGTTATACAAAATAAATAATGGAGACCAATTGAAAAGTTGTTTAGAATTACCCATTCTATAACATACTAAAAGTTAACGTGAAGGGGAACCACCCCTTTAGCTACTAAAAATCACAGGAGAAAAAGAATAACAAAAGTGTCCTAAAACCATGTGACTGTGATAACCCTTAGTAATTATTTCAGTACAGATGTAGATATCAGTGTTGTTTCTGGCACTGTTTTAAACCTTTAGCGTTTCAGTGGGTCAAAGTGGGGCCACATTGCTGCATTAGCAGAGCTGAATTTCTGGAAATTTGGCTCTTAAAGTTACATGAGGTGACCTCTTACACAAGGTTCTCATTCTAGATAAGCAATCTTTTCTTAAAGTGATTTGGAGCATCATACCTTAAGACTGCTAAAAATCATAGACAGACAATACGTAAGTTCAACTGAACATTGTACAGGTAACTAGGCGATCAAAAAAAGGTCAGCTAGTTATATGGGGTTAAATGTATAAAAACATGCATAAATGTCTGAAAATCTCTAAACTTGTTTAAAGGGTATTTGCGTTTCCACCCTATGATCCACAGGTGCGAATTTCACAAACACAACATTATAGAACCTCAATCAAAGTGTTTCTTTTAGATTTATTGAAAGTTTTTATGGACTCTACTTTGTGTTTCCTGTTTGTTCTCTATGATACACAACAACAATGTGCAATCGTGATTGGTAATGGGCTATTTTGCAGAAAGCATTAAAGTGACTCTATCTCATTAACTTTCATTGTGTTGAACCGATGAAACAGACAGATCAGATTTATGATTGGGAATAGAATAAAATCCATTAATCAGCTTGGAGTGCCCATTAACACAAAATAACCTGCAGAGACAGAGTGGGGTGTCTTATTATCACTTAATATGTTTGTACAGACTGGTACAAAATATGCCTTTTGCTCAAGACCCTCCAGAGACAACCGAGAGATATCTCTGACCCCATTACATTGTTTGTATGAACACTTTGTGTATTATGGCACTGAAAATAAAGCTATTCAATTACTGTGGTACGTTTACCACATGCTGACTACTTAACAGAGCCAGAAATTATGTTCCATGTAAACTTTTCAACTTATGATTAATTGTATTGTAGATTGTATCTGTCTCTCTGATTACAACACGCATTTTATACCAAAAGTTATTATAAAAGGTATCGCGTCTTCAGCTACTGAAAGGTACAGATAGCTTCTCAAGCATCATTTATGAGAGAAAAAATCTTCTATTTACAGTGGCAAATAAAGCAGAAATATAAAGCATTTTATGACTGGAAATATGATGGTAAATACATGATGAAAACATTGCGCAAAGGGATGATCACTAATGGGAAAAAATACTTTTAAATGTAATATAGATTCTAGTTTTCTGTCTTTATAAAGGAATTCAAAATAAAAGTGTCCTTGTCACCGTGCCATGAACATGCAAGTGTCAACTGCAGACTTTAGTCATAATGCAGGTGTAGTGCTATAGTAAATTGAGTGCACCTTACTCTACTATAAGCTCCACTCCCAATAAATGTGCTCCGGATGAGACCTTAGAATTTTAGGGAGTAAGCCCTCACAGCAATGTGGAGGCAGGGTGTAGTGAAACTGTATTCAGGGTGCAAATAATTAGGCGCCAGTGTTTCTTATAACTTAACCATTGAACAGATTTATTGGACATATACAATGCTCAGTGGAGTGTACATAAAAGAGAACATGCAGAATCATACATCAACATTGGATAGGCAATACTCACAGCACCTTCGGTCAATATACGTTCCCTCGTGAATGAGAACAATGTATGCAGCCTTGAGGAGGTACACACCCAGCTTTCAGCTTTTTCCCTAAGTGGAACCTGAGGAGAAACTATCATTCCTAGGTCTGTACACTTAGTCCCTACTTCTGGGCAATTAATACCCGGAATCTTAATCCCACTCACAATCCTCAGAGGAGCCTCAAGATGCTCAGCTAAATATCCTGTCTATCTGTCACTCCTAGAGTGACCTATGAAGGTGAGTAGCCTATCCTTGCTAGACTTGACCTGTCTAGGTTCAACTCAAGCTCTGCCTGCCTGCTCAGGCTAGAGCCAGCACATGATGGACACTGAAAGCATGGCTTCAAAGGGTTTTATACTTTGCCACAGTGCCATCTACTGGTGAGAAACAACAAGGGGCATAGCTTAAAGCAGGAATAGGAAACAGTTCCCCCTCCTAACTGTATTTTAGGATCCAGTTAGGTGTCTATAACACTAGGGGACTGCCTGCTAAATAATACGGGAGAACTAATATACCAGTCCCCTACACAGGTACAAATGCAGGTACTTTAGGGGGATACGAACAAGGATTTATTTAATGGTATCCCTGAGATGCTTTTACCTTCTCTTTTTTCCAGTAGAACCAGCTGAATCTGTCATGTCCCCCCTAAGAGGCATTGGAATCTATGCTGCCGCCTATGTATACAGTAGAAACCCAATTTTACGTACCCTTATTTTACTTTTTCCCGGATTTTACATCATTTTTCCACGGTTCCTTCATGTTCTAATGCATTCTTCCTTGACAATTACTCTATTTTTTAAGCAAAAACCCTTTTACCCTTTTAAGTGTTTAGAGTTTTCAAACTTGTGACATGCTGCACATTCTGCAGGAACTGGCAAGAAGGTTTAAGGGACTGGGGCACAAGACTCAATCTGGAGAGGCAGGCAGTGCTAAAGGAGGAGTAAGGGACTGGGGCACAAGATTGTGAGTGGCAGCAGCAGCTGTGCTTGAGAAGAAAGAAGTGGGCAGGCAGTACATGAGTGTTAGAAGCAATTCAGAGAGGTAATCTTTGCTGGAGGAGAATGGGGACAGGACTTTAGTAGCATAGAAAAGCAGGAGCTGTGGATGAGGGGACGGAAGCAGTTCAGAAAGCAAATAGTGCTGAAGGACGAGTAAGGGGCCTGGGCACCAGACTATAAGCAGCAAGGGGAAGAGTCAGCCATGTTGGAGAAGGAGGGAGAGGGTAAAAGACTCAAGGCTGTGGTGAAATTTCTGTACTTTGCTGCTGAAAAATGTGAAATAACTTATTAAAGTAATCCCTGCACATTTATATGTCCTTAATACATTACCCTTATTTTATGTTTTCCTGGATTTGATGTTTTTTTTCCAGGCCCCTTGAAAAATGTAAAACTGGGGTTCTACTATAGTATATCTAGAAAAGTCGCCAGCAGCCCTAATTCCACCTCTACTAAAGGGAATCATGACTGGTTCAACTGGTTGTACCAGTATTCTTTTAGAGGGGGTTGTTTACCTTTAAATCAACTTTTAGTATGATGTAGAGAGTGATTTTCAGAGTCAATTTGCAATTAGTTTTCATTTTTTATTATTTATGTTTTTCAATTTTGCTTTTTATTCAGCAGCTCTCCAGTGTATAAGTTCCACAATCTGGTTGCTAGGGTCCAAATTACCCAATCACCCATGCATTGATTTAAACTATAGACTGGAATATAAATATGAAAGCCTATTTGCTAAAATGACACACACTTTTATTAGAAACGGAGAAAGGACATGCTAATCGAACATAAAAAGAGTCAAACCCTCCAGTGCATGATAATGGAACTGTCGTGCCTACTGTATTCTTCCCTTGTGACCTTTTAGTGGAAACAAAGGGAGAATTCTAAAAATTGAATGGCATGAAATAATTTGACTCCTGGGAATCTGTTCGGCTCATCTATAACAGCATATTTTTTAATAGCATTACTTGCTGCAAGAAATGATTAATAACCATACATATTCTTTCTATTCAGTCTGAAATAATATTGTGGCTTCTATGGGATTCCCCTCTACAAGAAATCATTTGTCAAATAATCCCTATCACAGATAAATATTTTCTTAAAATATTATTATCTCTAAAGAAAAATGACTTTTTATTTGGCCAGGTGACTTTTATTTTATAATACCCTCCATGTGCTGACTTTAAAATTACTTGGAATTTCTTCAGTTTTCTCTTATGAAGATTTTTATTAGAAGATGTTTATAGGATGTCTCAAGCTCCTGAATGGGTTAATAGATTTGTTTGCCCCCCCCATATATAGTACATGCTTTTATGGTTTCAATTTTCCACACCAAGATTAAATGTTGCGTTAACAGCTATTCACAATAGTTAAATTAAACTACCAAAAGGTACATTATTGAATGGATCCCTGGAGGGATTCATTATGTGATAGTTCAACTTAGGTAATTTAATTTGGCTGTTCAGTGTGTTTTGTCAATGCTCTCTTATCATAAGGCTGCATGCCCTTTACAACAGATATTTGAAATTCCTCAGAGCCCCAAAGGAAAGAACTGTGCATTTATTTAGCATAAAAGAAGTTGGGGAAATGTGAGTTTGCCTGTTATTGTCTCCTATCAATACAGCAAGGGTAATTTAATAACACTTCCAACATACACCTATCTAATAAATATTTCCAACAAGAGCAAACTAAAAGTAGTCAGAGCAAAAATCCTTCCATTTTATTCATTTTGAGAAGTTGTGTGTCTTAGATTACTGGGGAAATCTATCTTGCTAATATTTCACCCTTGTACATTGTCATTATGCTTGTAATACAGTGTAATACACAGTATGAGATCTTCTAAACCTATTGTTTACACAATCTTCACTTAGATGCAGATGCTAACAGGCTGCAGCCTAGCTTGTGGATAGAGAGGCAAGAGCAAGCACACATTTCAGCATTATGGGATTAACAAACTCTCAGAAACAAAGTCAAGTGGGGAACAATGCTCAAGAGTTTTTCCTTTGTTCCCTTATAGTTCAAAATGTGATCTTATTTTCTAATTTTATGACCCAATAATATGAAGTGATAGGTTCTATATAACTGGACCATATTTTACACGCTAAAAGCTTCCAATGAAGACAGCTATTGAAGCTATGCAAACAAGAAAAAACATTCCACCCAAATAATTAAGGGTTCCCCCTTCAAATAGAGCCTGTAGTTATCATGCATATGCATGCATCCTTGACATATTCGGTGCTCCCTCTTGTTTGAAATTGTTATCTTACTCCACAAATCTTGTGATCTTCAAAAAATCTCTTTGGAAGGGTATGTTACTGTTTAAATTTTTAGCACTGTTAGGGTTGGCAGCTTTCTCAGTGGATTGGTTGACAAATGTATCACAAAAAAGAATTAAAGGAAGTTTCCCTTGTGGAAAATGTGCAAGTGTATGACTTTACCTTTTGATACAGAATTTAGCTTTATTCAATTATAAATGACATGGTGATTGCCTTATAGGCAGACCAAAATTTTAACTTTAGAGCAATAGAATAAAGCTATAAATTTGTTATGTAAAATCTTCAGCATATTGAAAGAGAGGATAGGAATACATGACTAAGTACCGTATATACTCGAGTATAAGCCGAGTTTTTCAGCCCCCAAAATATGCTGAAAAACTGTACCTCGGCTTATACTCGGGTCAAGCGCAAAAACGGTCGCCGGTGCCTAAGAATAGTCGCCGGCGTCCAAGAATAGTCTCCAAGAATATCGCCGGCGTCCAAGAATGGTCGCCGGCATCCAAAAACGAGACGCCGACACCTCCAATGTTAACAGAAACCCTCAATTTTTTAATTGAAACTTACCAGAAGCTGCTGCATTTCTGACCCTAGGCTTAAACTCGAGTCAATAAGCTTTCCCAGTTTTTGGAGGTAAAATTAGGTACCTCGGCTTATACTCGGGACGGCTTATACTCGAGTATATACGGTAATACAAAAATTAGTGTAGCAGTTCACTTTGCCTTAGCATGGAGGTACTATAAACCCCCAATGTAATTGTAGTAGTATTACGAAATTTAAAGCTGGTTATTTGAAGTGGATTTTTAAATAATTAGTGTGTAAGACGTGCATTTTTTACATTGAAAAAAAAAAACAGGGAATGATCCTGAGATGCTATAAAATTATAGCAATATGTATAAATCAATGGAGAAATTATGTAAGAACTTTTGATCCATAAGTTTGAAGTTATAATAACTATATATATAACTATAATTATAAAATACTATTACATTAATGACAGAATTGCATCAGGGACAGAGTTGAGGTGTACTAACTTGCAGGAAATGTGGACTTTAATATATGTATTGGACTGCTGAAGATTGCTCACACATTATAAAATATATGACTGTATGATTTAAGTCAATTATGGTTTTTGATGGATTTTAAAGAGTGAATAGGAAGCCCATTACACAAGTTATTGCACAAGCACATACCCAGAAAGGTGTAATTGCTAAGATGTGTGCTGCATAATTTCTTCTTTTTTAGTAGAGCATCGTAATTTCCAGGATCTATGCTTTTGTACAATTGTTGTTTGGTTTGTTGTGTTTAATGACATTTTGTAAGATCTTCAGGGATTACCTCTGTTTGGCAATTTTAAAGATATTTTCACAATAAATACACTTTAAAGGGGTAAAAATACTAACAAATACAATTTTTCTCAAATATGCATTACGAATAATTTTTTACTGCATGTATCTCTCATCCCTCCAAATGTATTTACTGACACTGACTTGATCAATAGTACACAGAGCTCTCTCATCTGTACCCCACTGCCAAACACATCCTTCTGATCATTTAATAACTGCTATTTGGCCATTGCTGGCAACAGCTGAATTAGCAAAGCTACATAAGATAATTTTAAAATATTTTGAGGAAGCAAATTAATTGGTCTTTTATACATGAGAGCTTCTTCAGCCGGGTAAAAAATGCTTATACATCAAGTACCATTGATCTAGTAAATAAATTCCATATTTATTCATCATATCAACCTCTCTTTTATGAAGATATCATATATAATTTATTCTTGCTTTCACTTTAATGATGGCTCATTAATTAACCATAGTCTGGAAAAGTTAATAACCAACGGAATGTTTTGCAAGTGTTCATGCATGGGTATTGATAGCTTTTCCAGAGTTCATTGATTACAAGTCGGGTGAACCAGAGCATTAGACAAAATGTAATATATTGCGTTTAAAGAAGGATCTAATGGATTTTATTTAACATGGTGTGAAGAAATGGTTAATGGAACATTAACTTTTCCATTCAATTAACCTCCCTTGACAGACAGTAGCTTGTTTACTTTGCACAGTCTCCCATAGCTAGACAAACACAGCTTCAATACATATAAGACCAAAAAGGTCTCATAAATTGTATAATACATAACTATGATTCAAAATTCTCAGTGTGTAGCACTGGTACTGGCATTAATCATTCTAGATTTTGTTCACTTTTCTACTCATGGATGCAAAGTGGAGGTTATATTTGGTCAAGGTGATTAAGGCAATAGAACAAGTGGTTGCAAAAAAGTTTTTGGAGGACCTGTGTTGAGCAGACTGTTTTAATTCTGTTGTCATAAAGCATTCTTGACAATTTCTGGATACAGTCCACAAAAACATTTTGAGAGATGTCAATAGTTGTTTTCACACGAGTAAAAGTCACCAAAAATAGTTGTAAATGTAAAAACTCTTTCTTTTTACATTTTATAAACAGTAAACCCACTTTTTGTCAGGAAACTTTTCCATGTATACAATTCTTTACCAGCATTTTTTCATTGTAAAGTTGCACATGTGTGGGCTACTTTTTAGCAGACTTGGAACTTTTTTTGATTATAGGATAAAGTGAGGAAATTGTTTGATAATGCTTTCATAATTAATTTGCTTGATTTTGGAGAAATGTAGTAAAAAACATCTAGACTGCTGGGAAGTTTTTGTAATACTGGGAAAAGTTTCCAGGATACTAGGAAAAATTGATTTGCCCCATCCTGCATATTTCTGGTTTAAAGAAAAGCTCATTGATACTTTGGCTAAATGAAGGTAGAATAACTTTTAAAATAAAATATTAAGAAAGAAATTTGTTAGCCAACCAAAATACTATAAATTTTAATTGTAGATTTGTAACACTTGAAGATATTGCATTGTACACTGGGCCAAATTAGAAAAATGTTACAGTTTTCAGTTTAAGTTTCTAAATACTGTAGGGAGTCCACAAAATATAGAATATAGAATTTGAATACGTGCAAAGGAAAAAAAGGTTTTCTTATGTTCAAAATATTTAAATAATTTTTCCTAATTATGTCTTCACAGAGGGAATACAACTTTAGGTGGTCCAGAGAGCAGCTGTGGAACATCTTGCTAGTTATAGAAGGTTTTACCAACAAGCACTTGGTGAGGTAAGGTAAGGTAAGGTAACTGGCAACTGGCAACTCCTTGCAACACATTTATAGAAGAAATATAATAGTATAAAAGGTATTTTTTCAAGTGAATGTAGCCTGAAACACTTTGGAATATGGCACAATTCTGCATTTGTAAAAGACATTGTAAATATATATGGTACTACATTAAAAAGCTAAATCCATACTTTTCTATATTAATATGATGTACTACACTCTACATAACTATTTTACTAGTTCAGTAGATGAGAACAGGGTCATATCACACATTCTGCAATCTTGAGACTACATGAAATTTTGTTATTGCTATAAAAAGAGGGTAGGTCAAAAGAACCATAGGAAAGAGAGCTATTAAACTTCAGCAGAATTTCTTTCCTACATTAACATGAATGCTGTGGGAGTTAAACTGCATACCGCAGATGTCTCTCTCTAACTCCAAATATTCTCTTGGACAGGAGATGTGGCTTTTGCAAACAGTTTCTGTGACCTTCAAACTGTCCCATCTGCTGTTGGCAAGATTACTTTCCCATAGCATTGTGCTGTGTATATAAGCCATTAGTGCCATGGTTTCCATAGGTTGTCTGCTTGCCAGGGAAACTTTATGACTTGTTTCTTTGAGAGTAAAACTATGTCAAGCCTACAAATTGCTGTGGTTGTGTGACCCCAGTAAATATGAGGTCACATTTACGTCAATATATGTCTGTGTGCATCAGCCTAGCCTAGTTTTATAGTTGATTTATATATTCATACATCCACCAATAGGGGTCACTCAGAAGCCCACACTGTGAGGGAGTTTAGACACAGAGAGCTGCTGGGAAGAAGCAGCACACCAGTAATTATATTGGCTCTGTGGCTCCACTCATTTTCTTTTACAGAATCACTGTTGCCATGGCCACACCTTGGAAATTAACAGTTTCTTGGGGGCTCCTCTATGATCTGTGTTAAAGTACCAGAGAATGATGGCAGCAGACAGTGAGAGGAGGAGTCTTGTTTGGAGCATCAGGAAGAGCCTGCTCACCTTTCCAGCAGAGAAACTTCTCCAGATTGCCCAGAATATTGTTCCAGTGCTGGATTCTGAAACATCACAGCTTGAGATGGCAAATGAAGAGGGGTGCTTTGAGTACATCCATTCATTCATGTACAGTAAACATTTGTTGGAATCAGAGGATAGGGGAAGGCTGAATTGTTAATATTTAAAGATGTAATTGATGCAATGGTTTCTGAGAGCAATGCCATCTTTTCCAGTAATGTGAATGCTGAAGGGGTACAATTACAAAGTGCAGCCACAACAAGACAGACTTTAGAGGTAGCTGAAACAGTAACTGCTTGTAAAATGCCTTCAGTCCTGCCCTCTAATGGAACAAATGACTCACCAGCAAGTGTTACAAGTCCCAAGTTATTGACTGATGCCCCTGGAACTCAGGCTTGCTTAGATAGTACTCAGGAATCACTTTCAGTCTATGGAGATCTGAGAAAAACCCTCCTCCAGTGCATGCACACACATTCAGCTCTGTCCATGCAGTGTTCTCCCCAAACCTTAAACCCAGACAACTTTCATAGCAACCAAGCAGACTCCGAGAAAGACCAAAAATCTGAGAGAGAAATCTCGATAAAGCACCTACACTACTTTTATCGTAGAGATTTTAAATACATGGAGGCCAGATTAGTGATGACACATCTGATATCACTTACAAAAATATCTGCAAACAAATAGATAAGGGGATAAAGGAGAATTTCAGTGAAACAGAAATTGTTCGAGTGGTGCTTAGTATAATAAAGCCTGGCCATTTTAAAGATATGCTCATGAACAATGATGGCTCTGTGTCTCCACTCATTTTCTTTTACAGTTATGTTGTTTATGGCCTGTTTATCCACAAAATGTGACTGTATAGTATGATTGTCTAAAGAATAGGACCATGTTGGAGGCAGTCAGTGCTGTGAAAGGCTCACACAGAATGTTGCCTTATTTTGGTCATTGTGACAGTTGCATCACTAACCCATGCTAGGCTGTTCTTATTTCAATTCATTCACCTCTTCACAGTAATATTTCATGAATAATTTTCCATTCAAATAAACAGTAATAAATAGTAAGAGTTTGGTATATAGTATATACAGTATATAGTTCATTATGATCATCAATTTTGGAAAGAGGAAAGTCATACAATAAGGTTGGAGACACTAAACTAAATAAAGGTATATAATGCAATTAAGTATAACAATATTGAGTAATTTGCATTTTTAGGGCCCTGTCCAAAAACAGCCCTAAAGTAACAATTAAAAAATAAGATGTTTGCCAACTAAATGTGAAATTCAAAAATTTGTAATTGAACTTTTCCATGTTTTTCTTTCTAAATTACTTTCTCCCCTGCAGGATATGCCTATAATTAAAGAATATAATTTAACATGAATACAATCCATTTGTAAACCTAAACCAAATACAATACCTTTATAGAGAAGAAGTGTAGTGTGTTCAATGCAGTGTGATAACCTGCATAATTTTGAACAGCTGCTGGCATTCTTTTTATTCTGCCACTTAATTAAACTGAGAAGAAACTATATATATATATATATATATATATATATATATATATTTATACATATATATATATATATATATGTACATATATATATATATGTGTGTGTGTGTGTGTATATATATATATATATATATTTATATATATATATTAATGTTTACAAACGTAAATGTTATTTTATGTTTGGCTTGCTTGGAGGAGCCATCTTGCTCTGCTGTTGTACTTTGTATTACTGGTTAGCTAGTAAACAGATGATAATGAAAAATTGCCATTAAAGATGTCCTGTAAACACCATAACATTAAAAAAAAGTATATTTGTAACAGTCCTTATTTACATTTCATCCTATAGATGAGTAAATAGCCATGCATGACATTTAACTCTTTTTTATGTCTATTAAAACCATTGATTGGCAGCCCCATTACTAAACAGAAGCTTTTTTAATATAAATGAACCCCCATATAAAATAAAGGGCACAAAGTTTGTCCAAGGGCATTAAAGAGTTTGTTCACCTTCAAACACTTTTTTCAGTTCAGTTGGTTTGAGATTGGAAATACCGGAAATAAAGACTTCCTATTACTTTACATTTTCTACTTGTGACATTTTTTCTAATATTGAAGTATAAAGTTTTATTTTTTACCTTATAAAGCAGCTCTGGGGGGGTCATCGAACCCTTTAACAGTTTTTAATTGATACATTTAGGGGCCGATTCACTAAGGGTCGAATATCGAGGGTTAATTAACCCTCGATATTCGACTGGGAATTAAAATCCTTCGAATATCGAAGTCGAAAGATTTAGCGCAGATAGTACGATCGAACGATCGAAGAATTATTCCTTCGATCGAACGATTAAATCCTTCGAATCATTTGATTCAAAGGATTTTAATCCAATGATCAAAGGAATATCCTTCGATCAAAAAACTTAGGAAAGCCTATGGGGACCTTCCCCATAGGCTAACATTGAGTTCGGTAGGTTTTAGATGGCGAACTAGGGGGTCGAAGTTTTTTTTAAAGAGACAGTACTTCGATTATCAAATGGTCGAATAGTCGAACCATCAAATGGTCGAAGTCGTCGATGGTCGAAGAAGCCCAAAAAACACTTCGAAATTCTAAGTTTTTTTACTTCGAATCCTTCACTTGAAGTTAGTGAATCGGCCCCTAAGTTGATACATTTTTTATTTTTGTCCCTGCTGAGCAGAATCCATTAGTTCCATTAAAGGCAGCTGTTAGACTTGATAAAATAGTTTCCAAAAGATATGCCAAAGATATTACTGAGAAATGTATCAACTCATGTAGCCACTAAATGTAATAATTGTAACAAGTCAGATGCTCCTGGATCACTGAGCTGCCAGACTGAAACACTAGGAACATTAGACAGGAACATTAAACTTTGAACTTGGAAAACGGTAAAAAATAAAAGATGGAAAGCAAATGAAAAAATACTTTGTTTATGGTGAACTATCTGAAAACAACTGAACCGAAAAAGTGTTTGGAAGGTGAAAAACCCCTTTAAACCATAGTAGTCAATACGATGTTTGCTTTTGAACAGGTGACTATTAAATACTACTGCTTTATAGACCAGAACAATTACACATGGGAGTAGTAGGTGTATTGATAGGCCTTCGAATCGAAGGATTCAAACTAAAAATCGTTCGACTATTCGACTATTCGACTATTCGATAGTCGAAGTACTGTCTCTTTAAGAAAAAACTTCGACCCCTAGTTCACCATCTAAAACCTACCGAACTCAATGTTAGCCTATGGGGAAGGTCCCCATAGGCTTGCCTAAGTTTTGCCTAAGTTTTTTTGGTCGAAGGATAATCCTTTGATCCTTCGATCGTTGGATTAAAATCCTTCGATTCGAAGGATTTAATCGTTCGATCGAAGGATTATTCCTTCGATCGAACGATCGAACTATTTGCGCTAAAATCCTTCGACTTTGATATTTGAAGTCAAAGGATTTTAATTCCCAGTCGAATATCGAGGGTTAATTAACCCTTGATAATCGACCCTTGGTGAATCGGCCCCTAAAGGTCACTGCAGATTCCATAGTTTGTGCTATTAACCCCTTTACACTCTCTCCACTAAGGATAGGATTACATATTTACATTAAGAAAATGAGCAATATTCCTCAAAGTGTGCCATTCTGTGATGTATTGTTTTTGTTACTTAACTAGCTGACCATGTATGCAGTGGCTCTGGTTGAGACTGCATCTGCTTGTAGTTGATCCGTTTTTAATGCTTTCACACTAAAGTAAGCATTCTGCTTCTTATACCCAGTGCATATAATCAGGGGGTGTTTACAGATCATGTCACTTGGGGATGTGAAAACTATTCCCTGGCCTCATAACCAAGCAAAATGCCTCTCGGCTGGTTGTAAGAATGTGTAATTTGGGTTATGGAATTACCACAAAGGCTTTAGGGAACCAGCCCATGCTTATTGAGGGCAGCAAGAATATTATAGAGTCTGATCCACTTATGAATTAATTTGTGTTGATGTTATACTCAGATGAGTCTCTTTCTCAAAACAGTAATGACTAGCACTAAAAACATTCCCCAGGGACCTGTAAATGATTTAACAATTCACAGGGTGATCATCAAGTTATTATTATTATGATATAAATATGGATATCTACGTCAAAATCCAACCAGCTGCTGAAGCATTATCATTGTTTACTAAATTCATTCCTTCCCATACAGCTTGAAAAGTTATTGATGGTGATCAAACTATAATCTTATGACTATTCAGTGGGTATTGGGGAAGTGAACAGAACTTTTACAGGTCCCAGATGGCCCTTACAACTGCCAAATGTTCCTCTGGAATGATGGCATCTCCGAGAGCAGTTTACCAATGGTTTTAAACGATGCAAATCATAACGCTTTTCTAAATTGGTTTAGCTTTTCTTTTACAAGTTTTAATAAGGTGCCCATCTGTTCCAGCGATGGTCTCGGAAGATCCTGGGAAATGTTTAGAGTGGGCCGTAAAGTGATTGCTGTGATTTTACTTTGCACCCCAAATGAACTCAAGTCTGCTGCTGGAATTAACTTATAAGAGTATAGGGAAGTTATAAAACAAGACACAGAAAAATATGAAGTTTAAAATGAAGATCTGCACTAAATGAATCATAGCATACCTGAGCAAAGGAGTTAATTATTAAGCCACAATTTTTTCGTGGTGTCCGTCTTAACGCCAAAAAACAAAAGGTGATTTATTATGCCCCAAAGCTGTTCCAAGTCCGAATCTGAAAATACTCCATCTAAAACCTGCTGAATTTATGAAAAGTCAATGGTTGATGTCCCCTTAACCACTTGAAGATGTTTTAACCCTTACAAAAAGTTCGGAGTTTTCAGGGTTATCTGTAAAAATGTTTTTTTCATGGTTTTTGGGCGTCAAACTCAAAACATTTGGGGTTTTTCCGACAATTCTAAAAAGTTGAGTTTTTTCCCAATTCGATTTTTTTGAGTTTTTTTATTAATAAATTAGGGCAAATCGTGGATTCTAGTTTGGTCGGACTTTTTTTTATTTAAAACTGTTGATAAATATCCCACTTAATGTTTTATATTAAAGCCATCACTAAAAGCTTTCTCCTATGTATCACATCTTTATATAAGCTTATGCACCACAAAGCCAAAATGTACTTAATGTATTTGTAAGATTTATCTGAAAACTCTGCAACAACTTGACCCAATTTTTTCACTTCATTTCCAAATCACAGTCGATGCAAGAGACTGCAAACAGATATGGCTTTTGTAATTATGTAACTTTTCACATATGTTCTAGAGAGATACCTGTGAAATCATATGGCTCTGTTTAAACTGCCCCAACTGCTGCTTACAAAAAGCTGAAGAATTGATTGGTTGCAAAATAAAAAATGTGTCTAATATAGTTAGTTAGGCAAAAATGTAACGTATAAATGCTGGAGTGACTGGATGTGTAACATAATAGCCAGAACACTACTTCCTGCTTTTCAGCTCTATAACTCTGAGTTAGTCAGAGACTCTAAATCGGGCCACATGGGACATAACTGTTTGCAATTGTTCCTCAGCATTCAGTTCAGATTCAAAAGCAACAGTTATGACCCATGTGTCCCCCCTCAAGTCACTGATTGGTTACTGCTTGATTGGTAACCAGTCATTGGAAAGCAAGAGAGCTGCAAAGCAGGAAGTTGTGTTCTGGCTATTATGTTAGACATTCAGTCACTCCAGCCTTTATACATTACATTTTTACCTAACTAACTAATTTGTTATTGCTTGGTCTGGATCTATTGTGGAGGCAATACTAAACAAATACATTGTAAATACAAATACTGGATGACTAGTCCACATTTGGGTCACAACTGTTGTAAAAACTGAACAATTTACACTCTGGTTCATTGAGCCTCCCATTTCCCATCATTTGCTCATTCTTCTCTCACATTCCCTGCACTATTTAAAGGGGGGGAGGGATGAGATGATTAATACATTTGTCACAGTTGCTTCTTTTATTCCAAAACCCTAAAAGTAAGTTAAATCTTAGGATCTCATATCATGCATAACTTTTATTGTATAATACTAATTTGCTTATGATTTTACAGGAAAATGGCAGATTTCTTTTCTATCTCTTCCCTGTTAATAACAGTGGCATCAAAAGACATTTTTTCTTACTATAAAAATAAAATATATGCAGTACTTGCCTGTTGGGCAGTGGCACATGGGAAGATTAGTTGCTGCAATTTTTTAAAAGAGCGTTTTGGCGACAAGCTGTTCGTCTTTTTGATTTCAAGAGATGTCTGCTTCCAAATGATTTACTTCCCATAGTGCAACACACTAATTTTGCCACTCACAAGGGACAAAACAGTTCAAAATTACGGCCCAGGAAATGAAGTTGACGTCATTACGTGAGATTTGCATACTATCGCGGCTACTAATCTCCCAGTGTGTTTTGCTTTGATAGATTTCCATACTTGTCAGTGGTAATGCTATTTCAGTTAAATAGCTCATAAAAGGATCGCTGAGCGTTTTGGGATGACATGTAATTCAAAGTGGCTTCATATGTTTTGGTGCTCGCGATTCGCATTATTGTCTATGGGAAGACAAAGGAAAAGATATGTCAATAAAACTTGCTTTTAAAAAAACGCAGGGGACTAATCTTCCTTAGTGCCACTGCCATTGTGAACCAAGCTGATTTTTGTTACCTGCACAACAGGGGTTTGTGCTTGGAGTGCTTTTTTTTAAAGAAAATAACCTTTAATACATAGGTTAAAAGTATTGAATCAGTGAAATCATACTTAGGTCCAGATATGTGAATTGTAAATCGACTTTTTTCTCTTTATACAAAATGACTGATCTAAAAGTTTCAGTGAAAGCAGTTTCTATTATATAGTTTTATAGTGCCAAAGGAGAGAAAATGGCACTTGGTCAATGTTTTCTATCAATATATCTGTAGCTTAAATAAACAATAAATAGACGGAATAAATCTTTGATTTTTTATTAGAAATTTTGAAATCAATTCTTCTTATAAGGGGTAATTTATGAAAGGGTAAGTGAAAACGCTGGTGACAGTCCTCCACTGGAGCGGTGCAGAAGGCAGAGAGCGCTGTAGAGTGCAAGGGATGCTGTGACTGCCTATCATTTGCCTTTGACACAATTTCTTCCTATAATACACAACACATATTTCCTTTCTGCTTGATAGTATCAGTGTTTCATTCAAAATCACCCTGGACAATTCATGTGGTTAGGAGACAGAAAAAAGATGCATGTTTTCCTCTTTAATAACTGCTATGTTAATAGGTCAGGGCATGTAATGTCTTGTAGCAGTGCGAGAAAAAATAACTACAAATTAAAACATAGCTAGTCAAAGAAGAAACAGGGATTTATTTATGCTATACATACAACTATGAACAAGAAAAAGGGCCTAGTTTAGGTAGGCTTTTGTGCAGCTGATGTGGGGATGGTTGTCTTTTAAAAGATTGTATCAGAGGTTAACTACAAAATATGTTTTTGCAGCTATCATGAACACAAAAATGTAAACTATCATAAAATTAAAATACAGTCGAGATAGCTTATTATAGCTCCTGTCCTCTTACATTTCATGCCATTGCATGCTTGATGCTGTGATGTCCCATCATGGAGCCTTGACCCCTTTGGTGCCTATTTACATTTAAAAATGGTGTTCCTGCTCTATTTACTGTCCAAGCTTGCTTCTGTTGTCCATATCCTGTTCAAGACTTGTTATAGTATTTATGATCTAGTTTTGACCCTTGCCTGTTCCTGACCGCAATTATTGCCGTTTGCCCTTAGCATATCCTTGACTATGTTTTTGCCTGATCCTTGTCTGTACTATTTTCACTTTGGTATTAACACTAAAGTGTGCAGGTTCCCTGTTAGCTCTGCAACAGAAAGCCCTGGGGGCCCAAAAAAACAGTGGTTCAGGCGATTCCCCTTTTTCACAGAAGAGCTAGGCAACACCGCTTCCACACAAGATTCCCAATAAACAAACTGTTACAACAGATTACTGTACCACCTTTTCAACTAAAGCAATGTTGTGGCCAGTTGTGCTCTAGAGTTTCATGGCCTCCATTTAATATCAAACCAAAAGTTTCTCTATCTGCTGTATATAGTAAAAAAGTTCCAAAAGTAACAAAAAAAGTAAAGGATAATAGATGTCAGAATCCAAAGTCATAGGGGGTTATTTAAGTCTGATTTTTTTTCTGGTTGGAGTTTTAAAGGGGAAAACACCATTTTTTCATGGAAATAAAAACCTAGAATTTTTTGTGATTTATTAAACCCTGAGGCTGTTAAAAGTCAGAATAAAAAAGTACTCTCAAACTTGCCGAGTTCATGTAGAAGTCAATGGCAAATGTCCCATTTACAATTGGAAGATATCGTGATCTGCTCTGGGTTTCGTACAAATAAACAGAAAAAGTCGTAGTTTTAAGGTGTCAAATCTGAAAAAAAGTCATATGATTCGTAATTCTCATTATTTTAAGTCTTTTCCTGCACCAGAATTTTTCAACTTAATTTATTGATAAATAAGATTAAAATCTGGATGTGAGTTTGTTTAAAGTGGTTTTATTAAATAATGAGAACATTTTGGGATTTTCGTAAATAAGCCCCATAGAATCAATCTGGCCTTAATCAGATCTGTCCAGTATTGATGGGTTTCTACATTGGACTCTGGACTGTTGACCCCACTAAATGTTTTCTTGGCTCAAGTAGCAAACATTCAAACTATCCTGGTTTGGCTCATCTCTATGTATATCTTAAGGCATTTCCAAAACTCTACTTCTTAAATAAACATATTGGACTTTTTGAGAGTTTTGAGAAATCTTTTGGGGTGTGTGAGATATTTATCTTATTTAGGACAGATTTTAGTAGTTTTTGACTAAAGTCACAAACTCTAAAACCACGAATGTCATTGAATTTATTAAAAGATCAGATTATAAAAAGTGTGAATGATAAAATCTCTGAATGATACGGTAAAAAATATGGATACCTCAAAAATTTTTCTAATGAAAAAACACTTCTGAAAATCTCTAAAAGTCCAAACTGATTTAAAGAGGTCCACTGACTTCTATAGCATCTTGACAACTTTTACTTGGCAAAGTTTTGTACTAGAAGTTTATGTGGTTTTTACACTTAATAAATACAAAAAATTAAATGCAAAAAAAGCAAATGTTAGTAATTCTGCCCCTTAATGTTTCAATATCATAATTAACATGATGTCACTGTGAGCTATATCCTCTGCCTGTGTTCTGTATAAAATATAAAGCCAACATCAATTTTTTTAGCATGAGCTCCAAAAACAGACAAATTCTGGTGTAATTACAGAATTGCTCTATATAAATACAACCCAGCCCTCTGCGATATTTCATTTAGGTTCTTTGTTATAGAAAGTTGATTAGCATGGATTAAAGGAATATCTAAAGCCTCTTGGCATCTGAACCCTTTAAACACAGATGGAAATTACATACCACCTATACATCAAGGCTTTGTTGAATGAATTTTATTTATAAAAAAGAGAGATTTAGGTAGAAACCCTACTTTGGGTGTAAACATATCTATAGAGATGAATTTGGGGGAAAGTAGCTTATTTTTGGAGGCATATTTTAAGTGGCCTGTTCCAGAATCATCATATTTTATAACAGGGATCAATGTTCACTGCTTCCTACAATTAATTTTTGCTGTTAATGCCGTTATTGATTCACTTTAACTTTACCTCTTGTTGTAGTTTCAGATGGAAGAGGAATCTTGACATCATTTTGTTACAGTAGCAGTGCAGAAGTCTGGAGTCATATTATATATTCTCTTGTATTGTGCTCATCAGATACAGTAATATGCTCTACTCACTGCAATATTTACTTATATTATACAGGTATGTGGGCCATTTTCTCAACATTTCCTTGTTACCATGTTTGATCAAGTATTCAGAAAGGGAAACATAACTGTAGAAGGAACTATATTTAGAGCATGAAGACACAAATGCTTACTTTTGGTTTTACTGGAAGATATTGAATTAAATACTTGCAGCTGAACCTTTCATTTGTACCTTCCAAAAATCACAAGAAAGCTTTTAAATCAATGCAAATGCAAGACTGTTGTAGGATATATAGAAGACTTAATATACAAGAGGGGGGCCTGTGTGCGGGTGTTAGTGGAAGATAAGAAAGCAATTCTACGCTGCAATGCTTATCGACTGTTTCTTATTTTACTTAAAAGTACTTGTGCCATTTCAGGGGTTTTATTGCAGATTTTTGCAACCTGTATAGCCTGGGGGGCCTGTGCTAACCCTACAGAGAAAATTAAATGTAACATTTTATTCAAAGGGTAATGAAAGAGTATGGATGCTGTTGTCACATTCTTGTTTGCCCTTGCATTGTTAGTCAACATTGTGTAATTTGCAGTAAAGAATTTTTAAAATGGCAGTACTGGGCTTCCCAAAGCAGCGAATGGTAAACAGCAGCCTGAAAGTCAGACTAAAATGTTTAGGTGAATAATAATTAAATGCTGATATATTAACAGATCTACAGCTAAGTTTGCACCTGAATCTGACACTATATCCTAGGTTTGGAGAGGAAGTCATTTAGATTTCAAGAAGTCAGTATAACTTTAACGCAGGTTGAAGAAAATGTAGCCCCTACTGAAATAAATAAGTATGTTCTTATCCAAAAAAGCCCACTTTGTCAGTGTCATTAATCCTTTTGTTAAACTGTTCAAATTAGAAATAAATGTGCAGTTCAGTTATCACAGCAATAATAGGAGTGAGCGTAGAAACCAAGTAATAAGAGAGCCCTGAACTTTCGTTGTGGTCAAAGGCAGTTTTTATAAAATAGACACTTTCTTTTCTTCCTTGAGCCTTAATCATAGTTATAAGGCCAAAGGCTGTAAAATTCATGTAGAGCTTGGTGACTCAGATTCTCTGAAAAGGAATGCATCTTACTACAAATACAGCTGCATTTCAGGTTGATACAGGGCTGTGGAGGAGTCAGAGGAATGTTAGACAAGCCTTTAGGCAGGCTGTGGTCTCTAGACATCCATCAATCAGTGAAGTCAAAGACAGACCAGGGATCAGGGCAGTCAGCAGATGATAAGGATCCAGGATTAGGCCAAAGATCAGATGGCAGACAAGAATATTTCAAAGTTAAGTCAGGTAAATAGGAAAATCAGATGAACAAGCCAGGTCAGTTACATAGGAACAGATCCACAGAGGCAGGTCTATAACCAAACATGCAAACTAGGAAAAGGCAGGTTTATATCGGCCTTTGATTACTGAATGACTGGCTAATGAGGTTGCAGTAGAGAAACCATCACAGGCCCCATTAAAAAACAAAAAGTTGCAATGACTAGACACCATGCAATCCAGGGTTCTAAGTACACCCTATACAATATTCAATTTATTGATAATAAATTATATTTACAGCTGCCTGTAAAAAGTATATACTTTGTATACACCATTTATACATATGCTTACTAGCCCCCCTGTTATAATATAAACCCGGAGGGTTGCATCTGCTTAGCAGTACTTTTGGTAAAGCCAAAAAATCACCACCTTTGAGGCAGGAACCAGACCCTGTGGCTTCAGGGGGGCATAGGAGGTATAGGGGTGCCATGAGGCCCTAATTCCTATATGATTTCAATAAATATTGGTAAAACAGGTCAATCTCTAAACACTTTGGGGACCTGAAAAATAATTTGCTGTGGGGCTAGTTACACCACTGCTTTAAGGATATATTTTCCTTTAAATAGGATGATACAGCTCCATTTGGTTGGGACATTCACTGCTCTCTAAGATTAATGTATTGCTGCTTCACTATAACATATCTCCTCCTTACTCAAACAATTACACAGTGGTAAGACCCTGTTTAATGCTGGATGTTTCTCTGGAAAATGCTGAGCAACAGCTGAATTATGATTAATCTGTTCGTATAGTAGGAATAAATTAGCAAATGATCTGCCTTCTACTCACTTAAACCATGAAAGCTACAAATTGGTACTTAATGTATAAACATCTTAATTAAAATTTTGATGTGGCTTCTTTAATTGATTGGTTTTATTCATAAACTTGAATTGTTATACAAGTCGTCAATACACTCAATAACACTCACTCCATGCCATGTTATATGTAAAGCACAGCTCTTTGTATAACACTATATTAGATACACATTGGCTAATTTTACAGATATAGCAATTTGTCTCTGACATCAAGATGTACTTGTCAGTTTTATGGATGTAGAGCCTTATAACTATTTTACAATGAAAGCAGATATCATGTCAAGGTCTTAAATAATGTAGAGAGACAGAAGAGCTGGGGTCAATATTATCAGAGAAAAACAATATGAGATAACTAATTGTTAGGAATATCTACAATGGCAAAAAGCTTGCAAATAGTTAGTGTTAGGGTTAATAAATTAAAAGCTAATGGCATGTACCTCTATATACACACACTGATGCAAGGGAATGCTGGAATTGCCATTAGCTTGGACCTGCTAGTAATTCCAGGGTTGCCTTAGCAACCTGCTTCATATGCTGTTCTGTGCCATGCTTAAAGAAGAAATCAACCTGTGGGAAAAAAAACCCCATACCCCCACTCCAGGTAGACCTCCCTCCCTCCTCCCCCCATGCTAACTACCCCCCCCCAGGGAAGTGCCCCATACTCCATAATTACCCCTCGGCGCAGATTCTTCCAGTGAAGTTCCACGCGTCCATCTTCCTGCTCCTCTGTAAAGGTCGGTATTTCTGCACATGCGCAGTTGGAGCAGTTTGCCGGTTTGCGACAAATGCGCATTTGTGGAAATACATGGAAATTTCCGATCTCTCAGTCAGCTTACCGGGTAGCTGGAAGATGGACGCGTGGAACTTCGCTGGAAGAATCTGTGCCGAGGGGTAAGTATGGAGTATGGGGCACTTCCCCCGGGGGGTAGTTAGCCTGGGGGGAGGAGGGAGGGAGGTCTACCTGGGGTGGGGGGAATGGGGTTTTCCCCCACAGGTTGATTTCTCCTTTAAAGGATCAGTAACATCAATTTTTTTAATTAAAAAAATTGTTAGTGTAGAACAAAAAAACCCCACAAAGACATATTAAACTTTTAAATTGCTAAGTCTTTATTAAGAATTGTGTGTCAGACAGGGAAAAGAGTGTACAGGGACTAGTTTAGTGGCAGCCTTGTGGGATTGTTGTGCCAGCGGTCTGGAGGAAGCTTGAATGTTGTATTCAGATGCCGCAGAAAGGAAGGGGGGAAAACATTGGGAGAGGAGGCCCCCCTTTAACTGCTAATGGCACTTTGCTAGTAACAGAAGTGCACAGGCTCTTAAAGATAGCTTTGCAGAATGGCAACCATTTCCTTACAGGCTTTATTCCAGGTCCTTCTCTATTCCAGATCCTTAGACTTGATATTGACTACTTTATAATTGTTTAGAAGACTCAAACTCAAAAGGTTACTTTTTAATTTATGTTGGCATAGTATAGTGTAGGTTAATTTGACTGGGTCCAGATTTAAGACCTTATTTTGCATAGCTTCAGACCTCTGTAAGTACTGTGAGTTCCAGTGGAAGTAAACACTAGTAAAAAATACTGCAGTTTTTATAATTATGCGTAGCAAATTTTGTTGCCATTTTTTACACCGCATAAATAAATCTGCCCCTTAAAATACTGATGTTTAGAAGCTCCCCTAATGTCAAAAAAGACGTGACAAAAACGAGCATCAATTTGAATTCAACTTTTTCAAATTGTCACTCTGAAAACTCTCATTTATCGGATTATCAAACAAAAACCAGCACAAACAACCTGAATCTATTGAGAATCTTGAAGGTAAAAAAACATGTTCCAATTGTTAAAGGGACCATCTGTTATTGACTTCTACATGATTCAGTTGGAGTAATTTCTGATTTGGATTTTTAGCAGTTTAGGAGCATAATAAGTCTTGAAAAATTAAAGATTTTTTTTCCTCTAAAAATTCAGATTTTTTGCCTTTTAAATCAGGACCAGAAAAATTCTAGGTTGATAAATAGACCCACAAATGTTGTAATAGTTTGTGCTGACCAACAATAAATAATTTGGTTTAGTGCTTACTTCCTGTAGTAGTGGCTATTGATACAGTACATACTGTATAAAGTCTGCCTAAGAAGGATATATTGTTCAGTCTATCCCAAATCTGCTACTGGTAAGTCAGGCAGGAAAATCAGACAGTTAAAAGTCTGTTCAGAGGTCTGAGAGGTCTTTCAAGCTATCAAACTGGACTTTATTTGACTCTGGCTGGAGTTCAATCTGGTTCCCAAACAACACAGGAGGATCTCTGTTTCCAGTCTCAGTGCCCACATGCCCTGGCCTTAAAGGACAAGGAAAGTCTAAAATAGAATAAGGCTAGAAATGCTGTATTTTGTATACTAAACATAAGCATGAACTTACTGCACCACAAAGCCTAATCAAACAATTGATTTATGCTTTCAAAGTTGGCCACAGGGGGCTGTCATCTTGTAATTTTGTTAAACATCTTTGCAAGACTAAGACTGTGCACATGCTCAGTGTGGTCTGGGCTGCTTAGGGATCGTCATAAACAAAGCTCCTTGAATTCTGCATGGCTGGTAAGTAAGGCAGGGCTCCCCCTGCTGTTCATAAGTATGATTGTTTCCCTGCTCAGCAGTTAGGGACGGTGACAATTCATATCCACAGCAGTAAATGAAGGGAGAATTTCACTGCATACAGTCAGGTTTCTTATAAAAACGGTACACATTTTTTAATTAAAGTATATTGGAGATAGGTCTTTTTCATTAAAGAAAGTTAAAATGGGATTTTATTTTTTTGCCTTTCCTTGTCCTTTAAGGATCAGTTAGTCTCACATTTAAGATCAAATAACAATAGAACTGAGAGAGAGACAATAGCAGAGCTCACTGCAAAACTATGTTTATTCTCACAACATGTTTTGGACTACACACCCTTTGTATAAGATCTACTTCCTTTTAGAACCTTTCTCTTATCCCCTATCTGCATGATTTCCTTTCTTCTATCTCCTGTGTGGCTTTCTGGAAACTGAAACCTCATTAGTCACATCATTATTACACTTGTCTATTTCATAGCATTAAATAGTGAATTCACAGAAACAAGACTATTTAAAAAAACGTTTAGGACTACACCAGCATGTTAATACTGATGACTCTGTTTATGTAGTGTGATGGGTACTATCCTTGGTGCTGATCCTGCCAGTATCCCTCGCCATAATAATTGCTAACTAAAAAAGTGCCTAGGGAGTTTGATGTACAAAACTCTAGTTATTTAATGTTTTTTTTTAGCTTGAGTACTTTCACAGATGCAAGGTCTGCTTTACTGCATTTACTGAAAAACACTGCATGAGTGTGCTATTAAAACAGCCTCTTTGCGGCTTATAGAAGCTTCTATATTTTCAGTTTTTCCATGAGACTATTTTTAAAAAAATATTTCTGGACTATACCAGGAGCCATAGCAACATAAGAGAATAATAATTATTATAGTTGTTGTTTGAACTGAAGGATATAATAGTCACATGATGCATCACGAACAAAATATAAACATTCTTATCTCTTTCTCCTACAAATACAATTTTTGACAATACTCTGTTTATGCAGGTTCAGACTGGAGCCTTGGGGGCCCAACAGGACTGCAAAATGAAGGGCCCTCCTGCAGTCCCCGGGGGCTCCCTCCCTCCCATTAAACTGTCACCCCGGCGTCTGCAAACGTGAACAGCGCACAGCGTGCATGGGCAAACGCAGTGGCGGAATGGGTGTTTCTGGGGCAGCTGAGGGGAGCAGGTCTGGGCTAGAGGGGGCCCATGAGGGCTGGCTCAGTCCCACCCTGTGTTTATGGAATCTAACATGTTATGCAGAAAGCACAGGCATTCATCTCCCGTTGTGTCATATTTAAAAAAAAATATATATATATATATATTTTTAATTCTTGATTGATTTGCCTTTTTTGAATACCATGACAATACCTTGCACTTGGTCCAGATATATATATATATATATATATATATATATATATATATTATTCCTCAGTGAACACCTGCAGCAACTTATCTGTGACAATAATTCACTATCCATGGGTGGCCCCATTACAGGCATATTTTTAAAAAAATCACGCAATGTACAAAGTATTGTGTTACTGTATTAATTCATTACCAAATAATTTTCTGTGTTTCAACATGCATGGCACACCATTTTGTTGCTTGTAAAAATATGAAATTTCCACTGATGGCTGTGGTAGTTCTAGGCTAACTGTTAAATCAATTCACTAGAGTTTATATTTACCCTCCTTTTACAAACTCTTCATTAAATGTCACTGATATGAGAGATAAGGGGAAATTGAACCTAGACTCTCCACATCAACGAAAACAAGATATTAATCATTTAGAAATATAATTGGAGTTTAAAAGAAGGCCTGTTCTCGATTTTTTTTCTGCTCCAATACACAGATTGCTTGTCTTATCTGTTGTGAATTTTCTGTTACTGCTGCATATAACATAAGATAAGATATGACCTCCTTCCCTTTCTGGTTGGTTAAAGGAAACTGCTCTGGTAGAAAACTTTCTGAAATTATAATACTCCCTGTCATCTTTATTCATGCTCAGCAGCATACCCATCTAAAACTGAATGAAAATGATGGAAAAATTAAAAACAAAATTGTAAACATGGGGGAAAAGGGACATTTGCGCTGCTGAGAGTGGGTTTAACTTGAAGTAATAGAGGCATTCTTGGCCTGTAAAGCTGCATAGCAAGAGTTTATAGTAATATTTTGCAAAGTATGGCTATCAATTGCAGTGAATAAATACCCCCTACTGTAAAATATAAGGATATTCTTAGTCACGGAGGAGTTCCATGACCATATACAGGTCATGAAACTCGGAGGTTATTTCTGATATCCTCATATTTTCCAACAAGCGACAATCGGTATTTATTTTATGTTTTAGTGATTCATGTGATAAAAATTACATCACTAAGCTCTGTTTACAACTGATATCTATATATATATATATATATATATATATATATATATATATATATATATATGTATAATATACACACACACACACTCCTTGGGACAAATTTACTTACCTCCGTAGATCCGCCAGCGTTGTCTTCGCGCCACTTCACCGAACTTTGCCAGGCGTAGATTCATCAGGACATCGCAAATTCACAAAGATCCAAAGTTCCGCATAAGTTACTGATCGTTTCTAAAGTTGCACTAGCGAAGTTACGATGAGCGGTCCGAAGTTGCGCTAGTGAAGGCTAATTTATATACGGCGCTAAATTTGAAAGCACTGCGTATCTTGATAGCGCTATATAAATAAATGATGATGATGATTTTCCAGCGTTTTTTGGGACTTAGAAAATGTTTCAACTCTTTTTTTAAAACTCCTATCTACTCTATTGCACTTCGCCCTGCTCTAACCTGGCGAAGTAAACTCTGTCGAAGGAGGTCACGTTCAGAAAAAGACCAATGCTAGTTAATTTGCGTATTTTCTTCCCCTTCTCCAAGTGCTTTAGGGTGCGAAGTTGCACTAGGCTATCATCATCGCTGGCGAATTTTCACCAGGGTGACTGATAGTAAATTTGTGAGGTTGTGAAATGACTTCACGCTGGCAAATTTTCTCCAGCATTAGTCACTTCACCCTTTAGTAAATTTGCCCCAAATTAGGCGTCCGCACTCTTTCCACGTTACTATTCGGGGTGGACCGAAACGTTGGAACACTAAATAATGTGTGTATAAAATATATATATATATATATATATATACAGGTGGGTATATATATATAACAGAGATCTGCTAAAAGCTTTACTTGTACAACAAAAATAGATTAAAATCATTTAGAGATAAGGTTACTATACAAGAGCCATGAATATCCTGTAAAATATATAAACATGATATCATCATATCATCAGTTGTAAATTATGCTTAGTGATGTAAGTTGCATCACATGACTTACTGAAGTAATGAGCATTAAAAATAATGTAAACATTAGTGTATTATAAAAAAATCCATATGCTGGGATTTGTTTCTGATACACTTGATTTAGTCATCCACTTACCACATGCATTGATTGATGGATATAGATATATAATTATTAGGATTAGGGATCTAGTTATCACTACGGACATGGGGGGAATTAAGGGGTCTAATCGTCTAATCCTTTAATTATCTATCATCAGGTTCTTTGTATATGTGATAAGTGGGTTTTTTTGTTGTCACATAAAGAAACATTTTTAACTGGTACCTGCAAAATTGTATTGCAAAAACAAATACTGTCCATAACCTTATATTATAACCTACGCATTGGAATGGGAAACATTATTATATTAACTGCCTTAATTATTTACTTTCTTTCATAGTTTAGCAAATGGATGTAGAAGCTAAAAATGATGCCTCTTGTAAGCGTTATTGTTCCTAAAAGCTTACTGCTTTCTGATTGGCTCCTGAGCAAATGGAAATGCCAGCCTAGAGCAAAAGAAAATTGACTCTGAAGAGTCCTTTCCAAATGGAAAATACAATTTATTTCTACAATAAATGCCACTAAGCACACATTTGCTAAAGCCTGACACTAATTTAAATTAAGATGGGCAGCTGCCATAGTGTTCAAATGACCACCCTTTAGCAGATAAAGACTCACTTGATGGTTTATATAATTGCTTTTCATTTCAATATTAATAGTTTTACTGATCCTTATTTAATAGAAAAAAATATGTTCCAGTCATAATAGTTCCACAGACCTCCAGTCCAAATGGCATTCTGTCTGTCTAAATCATACAGTGGAGTTTTGCTTTAATTTAATTAGCATGACATGATGTGGACAATATCTAGCTTATTTTGGTCTTAGTACCAAATTTAATGTTAATTATTGACCAAGTATTATTATTATTAATAACATATGTTTATAAAATGCCAACATATTCAGCTGTGCTGCACAATACATACCAATAACAATACAAATCCATACCTGTCACAATATGACCATTATAACAGCACCGTGTATACCATATACTCAGGGATGGTCAACTAGGCCCTAAGCAAAGCCTTTTTCTTCTAGCTTTGTTTCTAATGACAATTCTATAAAGATGAAGTATCCCAATAAGTAAGTAGCAACCGTTTATAAACAGAATCAGCATAGATTATCAACAGAATCAGTATGATAAGGACAAAATAATAAGCAATCAGCTTTATTACTAGATAGAAAGCGGAAGTTGGCATGGTAGGTTTACTCTGTTAAGAATGGGCTCTGCCATGCAGAATGATGAAATAAGGATGAACTATGTATGGGGATGAACAATTAAATAATAATATGATTATTTTTGGTGCTAGTTATTGCAATAAATCCTCCTTCTCTGATCAAACTGATTTTCAAAGACTCTGACTGTGTGAGAGATTCCTAGCCTCAGCAGTTGGTGCTGTGACTCACTTCTGGGCCCTAACCATACCTTTCTTTCCACCTGAGAAACTGCGGGCTAAATGCCCACAAGAAGCAAGCATTCCTGCACCTTCAAGTTTTTCTATCTGGTATTTTTGGAGCAGAAATTAAATTTTGAATATATATAATATATATATATATATATATATTGCTATACAAACCTGACCATACTATGCATAAGGTACATTAAAAAGCTACACAATAGATATGGACACTAGACCAAGACAAGTCAATAATTATAGCATATTGGCTTTCATGTGAGCAGCTCAGCCAAACATTATGTATCTTTTAATGGCTATCTGTGTTTGGATCGTAGCTGTGCAGTGACCGAAGAAAGTATCTGGGTATTATAAAGTAACATTATGCAACTCAGGCAAGGAAGGTGCAAGACATGAGCATAATTGATTAAGTGCACAGTGATACTTGTGATTACAAATGAAAGAAACAAATCAGATCCCCATGCTCTTTACATGTTGCCAAGTATTCCTGATAAATACCATCTATAGGGTGACACAAATAAGGTCTTGCATCCTAAAATTGCACCCCCAAGTCTGCTCCTACAAGTGCTCCTTTCTTATAACTACTAAAGTAAGGGGGCAAGGCTCTGCATTCACTCTATTCTGCTAAAACTCAAAGGGGGTCATATATAATAATATTATATATAATATTATTAGCAAATGGTTGTATTGCCCATGTGTTTTCCTGAACGCTAAAATATTGCTTTGCTGTTCCTGTGTTTTCGCCAATGGCTCCCAAATGATACGGGTGTTTGCGGGAGTGTGGCAACTGTGCAAGGTTGTGCGTGAAAATAGCGTTGACTAATTTAAATTTGTAATTTGCAAATATTTTCTCCACAACCAAAGCCATGACGTAACTCAAATGCAGAGTGTGCGCATAATTATTCACAATTTGTGACTTTCTGCTATATTTAAAAAGCTTTTATGGAAATTTTGCAGTTCTGTTTGCACATATAATATACCACTCCTATCCAGCTTTAGAAATATAACCATATACACACACATATTTTTGGGGCATTCCCTATGATTATAAAGTCAATTGCAGAGTAGCTGATGTGGGTTATTGCACATTTCCCAGGAAAACATATAGGTTCTACTCCAAAATAAGCTAGAATTGCATCAGCATGTTCATAACTGTATCAGTGTACAATTTTTTGGTGCAAGTTCATAGAGCCGATTGAGGCAAACCCCATAGTGGAACACTAAAGTATTGTTCAGGCTTGTGGTAATTGCAGGGCTATCTTGCTATCTATAACAAGGGTTATACACTGTTACGTCTCTCACTTCTGTGTAATAACTTCTTTACAGCAATGTGATAATTCCTTTACTTCATATCCTATAAGTAACCTACCTGATACAGTCTACTCCTAATAATACAGCTGTGAAGCAACACAGTTGTGTAGCAATGTAGAAAGATCCAGTGCATTGTTCAAACTCAGGTCCATAAATCTGCAATCCTGACATGTTGGTACTTCTATTGATTTTTCAACAAGCTATTTATCAATAGTCCAGTCACATTATGAGTCAAAGCAAGTGAAGCTACAGAAATACTGATACAGGTCACTTTATCTGCAGAGCTCAGTATGGCAGAGATCAATTCTACCCCTTGAGAAGGAAGTGTCCTTCTAGAATGGATGAGCCATGTTGATAAACAGTGAACATGACTGAAAAAGACATTTCTAACTAAACCACACAAACAATTGCAGTTGCAGACGGTACAATTTACAGTATTTTACTCTGTATGGATATATAGGTATTATAGTATTAGTAATATTAATATAGTATTAATTGCATGTGTAATATGCATAATCTATCTATCAATCTAACTATCTATCACCTGTCTAGAAAAACATATACTGTATATTCCCTATGTTAATGTTAACAAATACTCTTTTACTTTATTTTTTTTATATATTTTGTGTATGAGAACAAGATATAGCGGATAAGAGTTAAGATAACATATGGTAAGATTGACAATATGTATTGAAACACATTTAATCTTAAAGGGGTACAGAAAGGTGAATAGTTGGGAAGCTCGTATTTAGAGATTTGAGTCATACAAAGTATACATAAATATTTATCAGTTAACACAAGTATGAGAATTTGCATGGTGTGGTATAAAGGTCAGTGTCATTGGATTTTGGAGCACTAGAAATGCAGTAATGAAATATATTTGCCCATCAGAAAGATGCTACCAGTCTTGTGTGTTATGTCTCTAAAGTCTACAGGAATAACATTTTGGGGGCAGTCTGAGGCTGGGGCTGGGGACTCCGTGGTTCTGTTGAAAACAGACCTCATGGTAGAGTTGCTACCCCATCTGATTTTTGGAAGGGTTGCTCTGGTCTGAACTGCCTGTCTGGTTTTCCAAATTAGGAAAACTGGTAAGGATTTCTCTAAATTGACACCGCCCTGCGATATTATTGCCCTGCCCTGTGACATCATCATCCCGCCCCTTCTGATATCAGCTCCCATCCACTTTATAGAAAGGAAAAGGTGACAACCCTCCCTCATAGCTAAAAAATACCATTTCAGTATGATAACGTCCCCATGCGCAAAGTTAAGTCTGTACAGAATTGGTTTGCTGTAATGGGAGTGAAGGAAATAGAACCCATCATACCAGCATTAGTGATGGGCGAATTTATTCGCCAGGCGCGAATTCGCGGTGAATTTGCGCGATTCGCCGCCAGCGAATAAATTCGCAAAACTCCCGCAAAAATTCGCGTCAAACATTCGCCGGCGTCAAAAAAAAATTTTTCGAAAAAATGGACGCCGGCGTTAAAAACGGGCGCCGGCGTCGGAAAAACGGGCGCCGGCGTCAAAAACGGGCGCCGGCGTCAAAAACGAGATGCCGGCGCAGTTTCGCGAATTTTTCGGCGTTTCGCGAATTTCGCGCGAAATTCGCGAATTTTTCGGCGAAGCGAAACGGCGCAAATTCGCCCATCACTAACCAGCATCTTCTTACACCAAAGCTTGCAATGTATGCCCAAACTTAGTAAGGCTGTTTGGCGTATTTGAACTTTGTTAGACTGTCTAGGCATGTTGCCATCCTGGGGTTCATCTCTTACAGTTGATTTATCCAGGCTAAACATCTAATTGTCTGATCTACATTTTTGGTAGAGGCATGGTGCATCAGCAGATAGTGGTACATACTGTACATAAGCTAGTACACTGACACAAAAATAAACATAAAAGGACCAGCAGGTTCAGTGCCCAGTAGCCTTTAATTTGCTTAGTTCCTGGGTGCAATATTTTGTTCTTGATTATCCTGATTGCTGCCTACCCTAATCTGTGCCTGAACTTTCATTATAAATCGAATCAAACCATATGATACCATGCCAATGCATTCTTGCATGTTCTGCCTGTTCCATGGTGCTATATTTCTCTGCAGTCCTTGTTTCCTGGTCCTGACAGCTTTTTGACCCTGATAGAAACTATATTTTATATTATTCTAATCAATTTTAAACTATAAGGAACTTCATTATTTGTCAGCTGAAAAAGAACTGCAGGACTAATTGTGGCCTGTGTATTGTGCCAGAAGTGAGTTAGGGTCACACTCCATCTGTAGCATGTAGGAAGCATTCTCTGCAGCTGGCAAGACAGATTCTTAATCACGGAAGGGAAGGGTAGTCAGACATCAAGCTATATCCTGACTTCTTTTAAGTTGGAACTTTAATTACTAAGGTCCGTGAAGTCATGGATGAGTAAAACCCTACCATTTAATACATGGGCAGGAAGATTTTTCCACCCACTCTTTTCTCACACCGATTAACATGGCATAAAAAAATCTCTTAAGACTGAGATCATAACCTTTTCATTAAAGCAAAGATACATATTAACATTTTTTTCTGCCACTAATTAGATGTTTAAAGAAGTAGTCTGCTTCACTTGATTTAAACATATCTCATTTATGTAAAGGTTTGGCATAACGCTTTGCAGTTCATACATAGAAAATGATTTTCTTCAAAGTAATGCAAATATTTATAATAAAATGACATCTCCTGTGCAAGAAGGAATGTACTATAGCTTATTTATAGCAGGGTCTGGAGTCCATATTTTTCTCATGAACACACATTAATGTATGGTGGCATGCTTGCATTTATACTAGTAATACATACATGTATACATTAATACACAGTTATGCAGTGCTACACAAGGCGTAAATACAAAAAGGTACAATGAATATTAACCCTTTAAATGTGACAGAATGTACCATCTGTTGATAGCATGCTGTAAGTGTCAAAAATTACAGATTCTAAGTTCAGTAGCACCTGAGGGCAGTGGAACAGGGTAGAGTCTTTTAAAGCTAAAGTAAATTCAACCACTACATTTTTTCCCTGAACCACTACTCCTTATAAACACACTACCCTATCTTTTTAGAGAAGCTCCTTTCCAAAATGCAAGAACTGTTCTTCATAGGAAAAAAAAATAAGGCTTTTCTGTGGCCAATTTCTTCCAAACCTGGCTCCCGGACAGCACCTTTCTTTCAAATGTGGAGTGTGTTTACTGGCAACAGGTGAAGTGACAATACCAAACGTCTTTTTGGCGAATTTTCACCAACGAGGCCACTTGCCCTTTAGTAAATCTGCCCCCATGTCTTGCATGCTGCATAGGTACCACCCCAGTACAAGGCAGTCTGCAGAAGTTTTTGATCTAATTAAAAAATTAATTAATGTTTCCTGATCAAATAATGATAATCTCTTTGAGCACAAAGACACAACAAACATACAAAGGAAATAAAGAAATACACTGACAGGTAGAATTTAACAGATAAACTTTATCGTCCAGAAAACCAGGTAAGTTTCATGTCTTCTCTCATTTGATGTGATTTTGTCTTGCTGCTGGTTATGGGTTGAACAGAGCACCTCCCAACTTTACTTCAAATATCCATCTTTGTGTAATTAATGTTTCTCAGATACAGCATATTGAATGATATTTTAATCTGCTTTTAGTCATCCCTTATCCTGGTCTGTAAGGTATTGTTTCAGCTCTGTCGTTTTGTTTAATGTTTTGATTTTTTATTTTTTTTGCAAGAATCTGAATGCCTTACATTTTGGGTGGGACAGAAAACTGCTATAGCACCAATTGAATTATAAGCTGGGTAAGGGTGGAAATTCATGTTGAGATGTGGCCAGCAGTGAACCATACTCTTGATCCTGTTGGAGACAGGAGAAGATGCATTATATCCTAGGGGTGTCCATGCCCCACCTAATAAATTATGAATAGGTTGTGTATATTTAAGCAAAGGAAAACTAATTGTCAGAAATAGGTAGGGGGCACTGTGGAAGCAGAGGTGGGAAGGGTGAGTCCTTCAGACAGGATCTGTTAGTGCACATGGGACACAGAGCAAAGGATAGGATCAGGGAGATAAGTCTGAAACAGGACTGGAACATGACTGGAACATGACTGGAACATGACTGGAACAGGACTGGAACAGGACTGGAACGGTACTGCAACAGGATGGTGTGGGCAAAAAAGTTAGAAATGCATTAGAGACTGGACAGGAGCAGGATGAAGCGGGAGGACAAGGCAGACGGGAACTGGAAAGCAGAACAGGACTGGAGCAAGGTACAAACGTCAGACCAGAGCAAGGAACCAGAGCTGGTGCAATGCTGCAATGTTCAGAAAGACCAATGCTCAGGCAGCAGTGGTAAGGAGGGATGGCCTTATATAGGGCAAGGTCAGTTATTATTGGCTGACACCGACCAACCAATTAGGCTGCTGCTGGAAATACACTGCAAAGGCCAGATGATAAATAACGAACAAGCCTGCTTGCTGCTCACCTGGCCTAATGCATAAGTCATAGAGCCAGAAACCCAAAGGTCCCTGGCTTAAATACCAACAGTGCCTTACGCTGATTTTCCGGTACTGTCCCATTTGCTTGTGACACTTTTTAGATATTGAAATGGTTTATGGAAAAAAAGTAATTTTAAACCATAAAAAACTTAGTTTGACTCAAAAACAAATGTAATATATTTACAAACATTAATCCAATATTGACATTGCTAAAAATAGAAAAAGAGTCAAGGACAATCTCAGAGGTCCTGTCACATCACCAGAATATTTGAAGACAAAATACCAGAGAGTTGCCTATATTGTGCAGTAAGTCAAGGAATAGCAGTTTACCCCACAATTTATTCTTTCACTTTCAAAAAAAATCACAGGCTGCAATTGGGTATTAAGGTACAAGGGAATTCAAATTCTGCAGACTTGATTTTTGTCATTTGCCTGGTTGTGTTTTCTAAACTACATGTACTATAGATGAAGCTGAACCTCCGCAACTAAGTATTTGTTTATTTCTGCAGCTGGTCCACGACACAGCCAGGTTCCAATTCCCTTGTATCCGCAATAATTATTTTCAAATACTGCTTGCTGTTTTTGAATTTAACGAAACCATACACAAATACTGAGCTGAAATCCATCTAATGTGAGCAGGGGCACTTTCTACCCTTGCCAATGGTAAGGATACTCTGTGGTGGCACAATCTGCATTTGTATTGCCTTTTTTTTCCTGAAAGCCAGATCGTTAAAAAACAAATGGTTTTGTTTGGATCCATACAACATCTATTTAAGTATGTTTACTGGCTTTGAGCAAAACACTAGGAATATATGCTTTCACTGCAAGACAATACAGATCGAGCAAAAATCTGCATTAACAATCAAAACAATATCAAAACAATATCAAGCCATTCAAATGCTTTGGTACAATCCCTCACCCAGGACTGCTTTAAGGTACAGGTATCAGATCTGTTATCAAGAAACCTGCAATGCAGAAAGCTCCGAATTACGGAAAGGCTGTCTCCCATGGACTCCATTTTATCTAATCCAGATTTTTATAAAAGATTTCCTTTTTTTCTGTAATAATAAAACAGTAACTTGTACTTGATCCCAACCAAGATATAATTAATACTTATTGAAAGCAAAACCACCCTATTGGGTTTATTTAAAGTTTACATGATTTTTTAGTAGACTTAAGATATAAAGATCCAAATTACAGAAAGATCTGTTATCTGGAAAGCAGACATTCATTCACTCTTTACTGCTGCACTGCAAGTTGGAGTGATATCACCCCTCCCAGTAGCTTAACAACAGAACAATGGGAAGGTAACCAGATGTAAGGAGCGCAGTCCAGTGCGTCTGTCTCTGCCGGCGTTCAGTCGAAAATGGCGGCGCCCAGGGCGGGCCACGTGGGAGATCTACAATGGCGCCTCATCTGGAAGCAGCGAATTTGCGCCAGCACCAAAACGTGCAACACGCAGTCAACACCGAGTCAACACGCAGCGTCAATGACGCATGACGTCACTGCGCACGTTTTGGAGCCAAAGATTAGTTTAAAAGGCCAATTGAGACTCTCTGCCTTTGCCCGTGTATAGGTTCTACTTCATTGTGTTCCTGGGTGCTATTATCGTGTTTTTGATTCTTGTTACCGACCTCTGCCTGTCCCTGTTTACGACTACCTGCTGCCTGAACTGATCTTCTGCCTGGCTGACTACTCTTTCTCTTGACCCCATCTTGTACTGCGAACTGTGTTTGGAATCCTGCTAACTTCCTCCTTGGTTCGTTACTTCAAACTGAGCCTTCGGGCCTGACACCAGATAACAAATCCCTAACACAAGATAAAAGCTGCCTGGTAGATCTAAGTAAGAGAAAATTCACTGGCACACGGGATCTACGGTAGCAGGGTGAGCCCTTGCAATTTTATTAATGCAGTGCAATGTGCAACGTTTCAGGCCCACGCCTCCATGCTTGATAAAGGGACGTGGGCCCAATTGCACATTGCACTGAATTTATAAAATTGCAAGGGCTCACCCTGCTACCGTAGATCCCGTGTGCCAGTGAATTTTCTCTCACTTAGATCTACCAGGCAGCTGTTATCTTGTATTAGGGATTTGTTATCTGGTTACCTTCCCATTGTTCTGTTGTTAGGCTACCTGTGTGCCATTGAATTTTCTCTTACCTGTACATGAGGTTGCCGATTCCTCTATCGCTGGGCACCAGGATTGTTCGCTTGATTGGATGGTGGGGGTGTGCGGCTTCTCCAAACTCGCTTGGAACTGGTAGCTCTAAGAACAGCACTCAATAGTAAAATCCAGGTCCCACTGTGACACATTCAGTTACATTGAGTTGTAGAAACAACAGCCTGTCATAAAACAGTTCCATCCTAAAGTGCTGGATCTTTCTGAAATCACATGACCCGAGATGGCTGCCTACACACCAATATTATGAATGAATAAAAAATACACTTGCTGGTTCAGGAATGACATTTTACATGGTAGAGGGAATTATTTGCAGTGTAAACAGTGTAATTTACAAATAAAAACAACACCATAAAAATCATGAAAGAATCCCTGTAAAGTAAAAAAGGACGGGATTTATAAGGATTACGTCATAGATGTCGTCCAGCTGACATTTCTAGGGAATGCTTCATTCAATACCTAAACTACATGACATATTATATAGTGGTGGGCCCAGGGGGAAAAAAAAACCTTTTACCCAACCGTCAAACAGCTCTGCCTCACTCTTTATTTCTTTATTGTGTGAAATTTTGCAGTGATTACAAAAAGAATTTGATCGATATTTCAAACATTTCCTGACTCTTTGCCATTACAATAATGCACTTGGCAACATAACATATTTTGTTTACGAACAGTGCGATACACGTGGCTTTTAATTTTCCTTATTGTGAAAAAGAGAGTGAAACAATATAATACACAGTTAAGTATATGTATAAAGTAAATACAGATTTACAGTTTTCTACTAGTAAATTTTTCCAAACAATTTCTTTCATTTATATCATGGTCCTAAAAGTATCCCAGTTTTTCCATATCTTCTTAAAATATTTTATCCTTCCCCTTCGATATACTTTCATACATTACATTCATTACATTGTTCTAGTCTGTTTTACCCATTCTACTGTATAATGTCTATCATTTTGTAGGGTTCAGGGGTTCTCTGGGGTAAAATAATTTGGATAGTGATAAGCAAATTTTTTTGCAAGGCATTGATTTGTGGTGAAATTTTACATTTTGCCATCTGCAAATTTTTTTCACAAAAACTGCTGCAAAAAAGTCACCACAAGAAAAAAAAATCCATTGACAGTAATGCATTTGGACAAAAAGTCGCCAAAATAAAAAATCACCGCAAGAATAAACATCCATTGACTGAGAAAATGTAAATAATTGTCTATTGACTTTGATGCGTTTTGCTAATTCTTCGGTTTACTTGTGAATTTTGCCATTTAAATAGGACAGATTCGCTCATCACTAAATTCAGATATTAAAGGGGTTGTTCACATTTCAGTTAGCTTTTACTATGATGTAGAGCGTGATTTTCTGAGACAATATTTCATTGTTTTTCATGTTTTATTATTTGTGTTTTTTTGAGTTATTTGGTTAATTATTCAGCAGCTCTCCAGTTTGCAATTCCAGCAATCTAGTTGCTAGCATCCAAATTACCCTAACAACCATGCATTGATTTGAACAAGAGACTGAAATATGAATAGGAGAGGGCCTGAATAAAAAGTGGCAATAATAATAATTATGTAGCCTTACCGAACATTTTTTTATGTGGTCAGAAAAATAATCCGTAAACTAAAACAAATAAATAATGAAGAGTATAAAAATGAAAAGTTGAATTTTGTCAAAAGAAACACAGCATTTCTTTCCTTTTATTGTGTACACATGGGCTTCTGAATCAGACTTCCTGTTTTCAGCATAACCTCCAGGGCAGGGCTTGAGCATGCTCAGTTTGCTCCTCTCCCCCTCCTGCCTCCCATCCCTGCAGTAATCTGAGCTCAGAGCTGTAAGTGAGCAGGGAGAGACTCAGGCAGGAAGTGATGTCACACCAAGCTTATATGGCAGCTTCTATCCTAAACAAACAGAGACAATGTCTAGAGCTGTTTACTCAGGTATGGTAAAGCATTCTGCAGAATAAATATATTGTTCTAGCTATACTATTGTGGCTAATCTGTTGGCAATAAACTGCCTTGGAGCTTTCCTTCTCCTTTAAGATGTCGGGTTTCGGATTTGGAGTTTTTAGACCATTGGACTTTAATAAATCTTGAAAAATTAGTTTTTTTTTTTCTGCTCTGAAAACTGCAAATTATTCGAGGTTCAGATATTCAGAGCTTGATCTATAACCCCCTTCATGTATTTAATAATGGAGAAAGGGGCATGCTTGCTTTGAACCATTCTTGATTAATTTGTGTTTGCTCCTGGGAGATTACATGTTGCAAAATGTAGTAAATATTGACTTGATAGTTGAATACATAAGGTATGGGTTGCATTTTTCGGAAATCCAGAAAGCTCAGAATTATGGAAAGGCCGTCTCCCATAGACTCCATTTTATCGAAATTTATTTGAAAATAATTTTAATAATAATTTAAATAACTTTTTCTCTGTAATAATAAAATAGTATATTATACTTGATCCCAACTAAGATATAATGAATCCGTATTGAAAGCAAGACCAGCCTATTGGGTTTACATGATTTTCCAGCAGACAAGGTATGAAGATCCAAATCATGGAAAGATCCCTTATCTGGAAACCTCCAGGTCCTGGATAACAGGTCCCATACCTGTATACTGTAGGAGGCTAGCATAGTGTGGGGAATTAGTCTATCTGTGAGAAAACTGTTACCGTAAATAGGTTAGACAGATGGGGGATTAACATGAATGTCCACATTTTTGTTCCTCCAGTGGTAAACTTAGAAATGAAGGTTATAGAAATTGGTATAATAATTTTGAAAAGCTTTTGCAACCCCATCAGGTGTGCAATGTTTTTTTCCTTTGACTGAATGTATGAAGACTATTGCTATTTGTGCTGCCTGTTCTTCAGGAGTATATGTGGTTTATCACCCCATTCAAAATATTTTTATTTGGACCACTTTTTTTTCTATGTCATTTATACGTTTTTGTTGTAATTCTCTGTATTATATTAAGCTTCTAATTTCTGAGTTGGGATCTTTCACAGTTTTTTTAGTTTAAAATCTGATTTTGTTTTCTGAAGTTACTTTTTCCTCTTGTTATGTGAAGTGATTGATATAAGCTTTCCTTTTATCAGTGCCTTATGGGCTTCAAATAATGATGAGATTGATTTCTACTCTTTGTTTGTTTATATGAAAGTATTCTTTTAGTGTGATTTATGTTTCCTGGACTAAAGTTGGACCATTGAGTTCCAGTATTGCATTGAGCCTGTAGTGTGGGTTCTCTCTTAGGGATGCAATAATAATAATAACAGCTGCATGGTCACACCAGGGTATTGGCCTGATTTCAGATGTTGAAGGGAATTGTAGTAGATCTTGGTCTTTCAATAAATGTAAAATAAAATAAAACTGTCTAGTGTATGTTATCTCAGGGAGACTTGCTTGTGTTATATCTTTATTATATGCAATATGTGTATATTGTATATATACATTGTGATTTGTACAGTATGTAAGAATGTTGTGTAATTTACATATTACATATCAGATAGTATCAGGACATAACAAAGGCAAGCTTCAAATACACCCTATGTAGCATACAGTTGTTTAATCCCCTCCCCTTTGACCAGGGGCAGCTGGAAAAGCAAACCTTCCTGTCTACACACTGCCTTTCCCCATTCCATTGTCCTGATTCTGGAATGAACTGCCTCAGGAATCCATGTCCTACCCCCCAAGATTAATGTATTGGTCACTGATCAGAACCTGACATGAACTTATGGTCAGTCTATAGGTTAATACAATAGGTTAAGTTAGGCAGAGAGTACAGACAGTTCCTGAAGTGAGGACATAGATGGCAGACCTACTGGAAGGATGAGTATCAGAGAGGCAGTGGATTTAGATCCAACATATACATATTTCTAATTGTCTTTGTAAATATTTGTTATATATTCTATGTAGTGTAACTTGTTTTATGTGTATTACTTCTGAAGATATGTGTCAATAGTTTTTGTAAATAAATATATATATTTTGATTGAACTATCTCTTTCGTTAAAGAACCCTTATAACCAGGAATACTTATGTACATGTGTATATAAGAATAAATATACATATTTACATAAATATATCTTTGGTCAACAGTGTATACATTTTGTCTTTGGGAGTAAAAGGCATTGTTTTGCCTCATGATTAGTGATGGGTGAATTTCTCCCGTTTCACTTCACCGCACAAATATTCACGAAACATGAATTTTGATGACCGCATCAATTTTGACACCCACGTTAAAGTCAATGGGTGTCCGAATACTGTTAACGCGACACAGTTTTGACGCAAGCGGCAATTCTGAATTTTTGCCAGTTTTGCGAATTTATTCACTGCCTGTGAAACGTAAAATTCACTGCAAATTTGTGCCTGCCAAATTTATTTCGACCCATCACTACTCATGACTCCAGCTAAAATGCAGAGGAAATGAACCTATCACAAAACAGATGCAATTCCACTGAAACAGTTTTAAATCTGATTGGTGTAATTTCAGTTGTTCGACACAAGAGTGACATGTGGGCTCTATTATTTTGGCACAACTGGGCTGCAGTAATTGTCGCAGGCTGCTGTGAGAACCCTGGATATACATGAGGAAGAATAAGATTTTCTGTGCAACCGGTATAAGCTCACATCTAGAGGTTAATTTTGAGGAAAGTCAATAGTAATAGTTACACGTTCAAAATCGGGAAAATCACACAGGATTACAGGTCAAACATGACATCACATTGCTAAGCAACGATAGACCCTCCCTGCATTAAGTAACATGCACTGGAACAATCTGTGTCTGTTGTTTTCCAACAAAGTCTACTAGAAAACCATGTAAACATTAAATAAACCCAAAAAGCTGGTTTTGCTTCCGATAAGGATTAATTATATCTTAGTTGGGATCAAGTTAAAGGAACTGTTTTATTATTACAGAGAAAAGGGAAATACTTTTTAAAGATCTGGATTATTTGATTAAAATGAAGTCTATGTGGGAAATTCACTGCAAAGTGACTATTGTTAGCGAAAATTCGCCAGCGTGACTTCGGGACTTTGCTGATTTACTAACGGCCACAGGCCTAACTTCGTGACCGAAGGAGATAGACTCTAGCGTTACTTCGCACTCTTACGCCAGACGAAGTATCAATCTGTCGAAAGAGCGTTACTTCGCAAATTCACTAAGATGCGCCTTTTACTCAACGTTACCTGTTCCTCTAGACTTCCTTCGCCAGCTCAGACCAGGCGCAGTGCAATGAAATGTATAGGGCTTCTTCAATTTCTAGTTGAAAAATTTTCTAAGTCCCAAAAAACGCTGGGGTCTTTTGCTTTTTCAGGGTGATAGGCTGCAAAAGTCAGTAAAAATTTTTTTGGGTGCATTTCCTTACATATGGCACATAAACTATAAACTGGGCTCATATGTAGGGCAATATAACAACTTTATTTTATTTTATTAAGGTTTCCTGGGCTTGTGTAGTGTAATGTATTTGCGCCAACATATACGTCCATTCAACTTCTGGCCGTATGCAAATTAGCCAATGCTATCACAACTTTGCTTCGTGCAGTAACGCTATCGCAACTTCGCCAGAGTTCAGCACCCTGGACGCAACTTTGGATCATACTGAATTAGCGTTGTCCTGGCGAAGTGTTGCTAAGTGAGTGAAGCCGGCGCTGGCGAATTTCTGCAGGTTAGTGAATTTTCCCCTATGGGAGACATTCCTTAATTGGGAGCTTTCTGGATAACGGGTTTCCGGATAACGGATCTCATAACTGTACTAGGATTCTGGCCTATGTTCATGTTCCACCCACCTAATAAGAGAAGTCTTATCATTACTCATGGCCAACAAATTTTCATAAACAGCAAGGCTGAGCTCTTGCTTAATTCTTCATAATCGATAATTTCATATAGTATGGTTGATTTTCTCATTCTCACTTTTCAGATGCTGGCACCATCTCTTGGAAAACCTTGCACTGACCTTGCAGACTCCCTGCATTCATATTTATAAAATGTTATATTTGTACCTACATATGGGAGATCATTTGTAGTAAAGTGGAAGTCAATTTTCAGACATATTGTAAAGGCACAACTTGATCTAGGCCAGGAATCTACATAGAACTATACATATTTGGAATTCATGCTCTCAGGAGGCTAAGGACTTTTCATATCATTTGTATTTTCGTGCATTTAAAACATGTTTCTGATATATTTCTCTGTAGTGAAAATCTTAAAAGATGAACGGACCCACTACACAATAACTATACATTTCCACTGATTTTAAAGTAATTTGCAAATGTAATCACAAGTGATAACAGTATTTGGCTGTCCTTTTCTGTATTGCTGGTACATACTGTACTTGAATAAAATATAGCAGAAGTCAGTGCTCCTGCAGTCAAGACTTTAATTCTCACACTTCATTTGCATGCTTCATAGGTCTGTTTATCAGCTGGCCTTTGCCACGTTGTATCAATAGTCAGAATCAGCAGTACAGAGAATAACACGGTGCACAGCTACTGCTTTTACTAGTAATTACATTTGCAAATAACCATTGGACAACAAGAATATATTCTAATTTCTGATTACTAAAAAGTTGCTTAGAACTATAATAACTATAAAGCACACAAGTGTGCCTTTGTGTGTACAACCTGTCTAAAGCTATTGTCAAAAATGCCATGATACCATAAGTATCACTTATTTATGTAAATATCACAGACGGCTGCACCAAAAGTAATTTTTTTATTTTCTTATTGCTCCTTTCAAGTAATTTTATTAACATTTTAATCAAGCTGTATTTTCTCATTCAGAGCCTTACTGTCAAATATAGAATGTCCAATCAAAGTATTGAACAAAAACCCAACATAGCCTCAATTTAAAAACTAGAAATATCGAAGTTTGCATCAGAATTACCACTAATAATACAAAGCACACAATCAATTATATTTATTGGCTTTTGTCAAGCCTATACAATGGCTGTTCTTTCTGTTCCTGTTCTGAACCAGAATTTAATTTCCTCTTCCTGGTATTCAGGATTATCTCCTATCTCTAATTCTGCTTTTAAATCATTTATTTACAGATTGCCCTTAACCATGCTGGACACTCGCCCATGTATAAATGAATAGAAGTGACTAATGTACAGTTTACTGCTATACTTATAGGTACAAGCGTTCACCTCTGTCTACGGCATTTTCTAGCTTCAGATGAAAATGCGCAGGCAAATTATACAAGGAGAGAAAATGCAAAAGTAGAATCCGTGAATATTACATTTGCATACAGAATCAATATACTTTTTTCCCATTTCTACAGTATAATAAACAAATGCAATCTCTACATCTATCCTCATCACCCACCTACAGCAAAGATTGTGATATGCTCTAAACAGAAAGAAAATTCCAGGAAGGAAAATATGTTGCTGCCCCTGGCAGTGCTGGTGCTATCTGATTTTGCCAAGCTTCTAAACACGTTATTAGTAAGGAGACAGCAGCTATTTAACAATGGTCTGGTACCTAATGCCTTGAATGCATTAGTCTGTCCTTGAGCAAAGTGTGAGATAGCCTGTCTAATAATGTAAATGTGATGCTTCTTTGTAATAAGATGTGATTACACATGATTCTCTCCAGGAGTTGGAAATCGGTACATGTTTACTGTATATTTCATATACAGAAATGCAAACCTACCTATTTAGGAACAAGCTTCCATCTTAAACATCGTCTGACTTCTGCCACAGCCACAAAGCCCCTTCTGACCCCTGGGGCCAAAACTGCAAACCCCCTCTGGGCCCCCATGCACTATTTTTTGCTTGCGGTCGTAGCGTGGGCCAAGTTGGGAGTTCAGCCTTCATGCAGGGATCAGGTCTGGGCCGACGGGTTCCACCAGATGTTTCCAACTGAAATACAGAAACACAGAGATACATAATGGGGCAGAGCATATAATCTACTGTATTTTAAACAGGTAAGTATCTTTGTATACTTATTCCTGGTTGGCAGATGAATCCATGGTACACGCTAAATAAAATTGAATGTTGACTCCAGACTTGTGGACAGGTAAACAACCAAGATGAGCAATAGCAGAGGACACTTATTATGACAATGAAGTTAAGAAATTAATTTAAAGATGAACAACCCCTTTAAACAGGACATGTTTTATAAATTGTTGCTTGGGCACTGTAGCGGCAAGAAAATAGATTTTTATCTGCTGTCAAATTTGTAGAGGAAAAATTCCACAGTTTATTGTTGCCATTTAATAGCTTATTAGCAATGCCATGTGCACAATATGTCTTTAGACATTTCATCAGGTCTGGTTTGCTTGGCTGAACATGGGTGGGTTTTCTTTATTGCCATATTTACCTGTTGTCCTTTATTCATATGTCATTGACCCATGAAGTAACTGTTACCTGCAAGAGAGCTATGCTTGCCTAGAATACTATATAAAGGGGAAACATTTTTGAAAAATTAACATTGCAATTAACAGTTTAAGCTTTGCTTTTATCATTGAGCTGCAGATATGCATATGCACTTACAGTTTTTTAACTGTATATTGTGAATCACTGAGCATATTGTACAATCTCTTTTACTGAAAGCATCCAAGACAAAGAGTTGAACTGCCTTGAATTTGAGGAGTTTTTGTTCTTGAAGAGTTATACTGTATTAAAAAGGACGCCTGTTGTTGAATGAAACAATACATGGCATATGACACCTTTCAGATATGAACATTTTTGAAGAAAATACTCCAGTCTTTCTTTTTATTATTTCTTTATAAAACATGTTGAATATCAGGTTGTTGTAGGAGTGGGAAAGAGGGGGTAAAACAAACATTTTTATATGCTATCAGCATGCTAATACGTTTCAATTCACCCAAATGTGACGGTGTTCTAAAAACTTCTTACAAACCATTGCTAATGACAAGGCATCCGCTGTTTCAGCAGCCATGGTGTATGTGACATTCTTCTTCCGGAGCCAGATGTGATAGATAAAGTGAAGGATACGGAAAAATAACGCTTGCTTCGTTAATACACAGAAACTCTAACACTGAGATCCTTCGACCTTTCATTGTCCTGCCTGTCGAATGCATTTCTATATTCTTATTTGCATCTGTTTTATTACCTTCACAAAAGGCTCAGTGAATAGGAGCCTCTAGTAATTGTTCCAGATTACCAGTTTGTTTTGTATTCATCCATTCAAGCGTGTCTCATATCTTTAATAGCTGTCATCTCTGAATGAATTCTGCATGCCTCTGCGGAAAAGTATACTTTCTACTATATAGCTTAGCTCACAGTTGAGTTTAACCTGCGTTCAAAAGGTACATTGCCACAATGCAAACTGAATTTCAAATGGTAACCCCCCTGAAATGACCCTGAACATTCTGCTGCACCCAGCTAATTTTTTCAATACTTTTGAGGTTCCATTCCTGATTGACAGCTCTTGAGGATGGTTTTTACATGAATATATGTACCCCTTTTAGGCTAAAATTGTACTAAAAGATTTTGAAATTAAAAAACAATAATCAAAGCTTATATGTTTCTATGACAATATTTCAACCCCTGTTTTATACATATGACCCATCATATTCAGTACATTTGTTCTGTTTTTAGCAATGGACAACCCTAGAGATGAACAGCCAGCTGGCGTAGTACAGGCAATACATTATATTTTCCCATGGAAGCAGTTTATATTTTGTGGGAGCAAATAATGGGAGTGTGGGCATTGCACTTCAAATATTCATACTAGATAATCATATAATACATGTTTAGACTCTAGGGCACTGGGCTATGATGACAATTTCAACTGTAACACAAAATATAACACACATATATATACTTGTCTATATGACCACTGACCACATATTGAAACTCTCATACATTGCAGAAGTGTCAAATTGCAACTAACAAATATTGTTTGTATGTGTGTGGCATTTAAAATCATGAAACAATTATATAACAAAAAAAATCCAAAGCATCCTCCACTTATTGTGGGACTTTTTGAATTTATTCACTAATTCTCTTGATTATATGGCTTTGAGCAGTGATCAGAAAATCCTCGGGGGCAGCCAGACTCTCATATGGGAACTACATAGCTTTCGTCAAAGACAGGTTTGAATCAATCACTGAACTTTAGGGTTGGGGTATACCTCAAGCCATCTCTCCCAGATTTTTCCGAATTTAGTTGAGGAGCCACGAGCTTCATAAGTGAGTTTAATAAGTGGTAACGTGCGGTTGACCAAGGTAATCCAGTATTGAACTGAGGGAGGCGCAGGCTGAAGCCATTGAAGGATTATGGCTTTTTTTTTAGCATAAAATAGCAAAGTACCATATAGAATTCTAACATGGGTTTGTGGAACTATATCGTCCACGACTCCCAAAAGACAGGCTTCAGGAGAGAGGACTTGTGGCAACTCCAGGTTATCGCTCAAACATTCAACCACTGTACGCCAGAATCGAACAATTTTGGGACATGACCACAAAATATGTAAAAAATCAGCTGTCTGATCCTGGCATCTGGGACAGGATGGAGATTTTTCTGGAAATATTTTGTGCAGTCTGAGGGGTGTAAAATAATAAAGGTGAAGGACTTTAAAATTTATCAGTCTATCTCTGGTAGAGATAAGGAAACTATAGCTAGAGTTAGTGGCTTCTTCCCATATATCATCACTTATCTCAGGCAGTAGTGTTTGCCATTTATGGCGGACAGAGTCAAATGGAGAGGGTCCAAGGTCTTGCAAAGCTCTGTATAAGTTAGTAACCAGCTGTCTTGAACTTTCTACTCTAAGGATGTTCTCAAACCCAAAGGTATGATAAGTAATCTGACCTGGACCAAACTGGGCCCTACAAGCATGCTGGAGTTGGATAAAACGGAACACATTCAAACTCATGGGAGCTATAAAATCTTGTAATTGCTGAGGTGGGAAATGACCCATGTTGCAACAAGTCTCCAAGAGTTTTAATTTACGAATGGGCCAATATATAAAATCAGGCAATTGTCAAAGATGGGGAAGATGGGAATTGCCCCATAATGGCGTATATGGAGTGAGCAAGGTATTTGATATGTGCTGCAGCCTTCTTGCGGTCTGCCACGCGTCATAGGGGGCCCTCAATACAGGAGGTAGAGTAGTAGAGTCCTTTAGCTTCCTCTTAGGGCAGTGGCATAAGGATTCAATTGAACCCAGGATAAGGGAGTGAAACAGCATATTGGGGTCTTCTGGATTAGGCACAATTGTGCCGCTGTATAGTAAAACCAAAGATTGGGGAGTCCCAGGCCCCTATTTGGAACTGTAGCAGTAAGGGATTTCCATGAGATCCTGGGATGTTTATCTGCCCATATATATGAGATCAGAGTACTGTTGAATCTATTAAAGAATGATTTAGGTATTCTCGTGGGAGCATTCCGGAAATAATATAAAAATTTCGGCAGGAAAATCGTTTTAAATAGATTAATTTTCCCCCATAATGTCAAAGGAAGACCCTTCCAGGAAGTTACTGTTTTGGTAAAATTACATAGCACTGGGTTTAGATTGTCATCAATAAAAGAGGAGTCTTTAGCAGTTACAATGATTCTCAGATATTTAATTTGGTCGGACCACTGCAATTGGATGGATGGGGGTTGAAGATCACTAGGGATAGGATCCACCGGTAGAATGGAGGATTTATCCAAGTTGACCTTCAAGCCCGAATATGTCCCATATTCTTGTATAAGTGAGAGGGCATTATGAAGGGAAGGACCTGGATCTGCAAGAAATAGCAAAATATCATCTGCATACAGCGCAATACACTCTTCGCAGGTTTTGTAGTGGAGCCCAGTTATGTTGTTAGCCTGTCTAATCATTATGGCTAGAGGTTCAATTGCTAATGCAAACAATAAAGGAGACAGCGGGCAGTCCTGACGCGTGCCACGATACAGTGAAAAGGGTAGGGAGTTAGAGTTATTAACCCTGATCTGAGCTATTGGATGAGCGTAGAGTAACTGAATCCAAGCTATAAATTTAGGACCATAGTTTGAGTGTTTCCCACAGAAAGGGCCATTTTACATTATCGAATGCCTTAGCAGAGTCAAGAGATACTATAATCCGGGAGCCTGAGTTATCATGTAACATTTGCAGATTTGTGTATAGACGTCTAAGATTAATAGAGGTGGATTTGGTGGGCATAAAGCCAGATTGACCCGGATGGATGATAGAGGCTATAACCTTGATCAATCGGTTGGCCAGGATTTTCGCTAGTATCTTGGCGTCCGTGTTAATAAGTGATATAGGACGCTATGAATCACAGGATTCAGGGTTTTTGCCCGATTTATGTATCAAAATTATTAAGGCCGAGTATAGAGAAGGTGGGAGCCGGTGTTCGGCTAAAGAAGCATTGTACATATGGAGCAACTTGGGAATCAGGTCCTTGGCCACTGTTTTATACCACTCAGCCGGGAGACCGTTTACCCCTGGAGTTTTATTATTTGGAAGGGAATTTAAAGCTTCTGCAATTTCTTGCAGAGTAATATCATTCTCTAGGAATGCGACCTGCGGGATATCTAATCGGGGAATAGGGAATTGACTCAAGTAAAGACCAATGCACTCTTGGGACTTAGTCAGTCAAGATTGTTATAGAGAGGTATAGTACGTTGAAACGTTGAGGTGATTTCATTAGGTAAGGATGTAAGATCACCATTTGTTTTTATAATTCTAGGGATCATTGTAGTGGGTGTGGAAGTTTTAGCCAAATATGCAAGTGTTTTCCCACTCTTCTCACCTTGGTCAAATAGGCACTGAGTTGCATATAATATTTTTTTTTCCGTCAAGGAGGTACGAGTTAGTTCCAGAGCTTTTTGGGCTTTACACAAATTATTGTGGAAGTACTCTGAAGGTCAATTTACAAACTCTAGCTCAGCTGATTGAAGATCCTTTTCGGCCAATTGACAGCCTTAGGTTTTTATATGAAGTGCAATCACAGGATGATGTGGAAGCAGCACCAAAGTAGCAGGGTAGGACAGTCATGTTTCCTTTCCTAATCCCATTCCTCATAGAAGTGGCCATCTCCCATCCCCTGAAGCAAGAGAAAAGATTTTAGAGGCTGACAGCTGGAGGTGGCCACTTGCAGCTCTGCATCTTCTGCACCCTTCACTTTCTTAACCTTAGTTCTTTCACAGTCATACATTCTCCAGTCCTATGGCAACAAGGGTCTCTATCCCAGTCACCTCTGTGCATAGGTTTAATGGGCACCTGACAAAGATGCTAGTGGTGCAGCTCCTGTCCTATCAGCTACCAGTTGATCTTGTGCCATCCCTAACTGGTGGATCCCTAGCTGCATTAATTTGCCATTACTTATGCCATTTGCCATTGTTCCTGCTTTACACAAGTGATGGATAATTTGTCCCTGAGGTGCAATCACACATATGTCAGTGGCAGGGTGCATTGCACCACGGATACATGGACCAGCAGGCATGGGCGGGGGTAGGATATATAATTTACAGCAGGTCCCCTAATTCCAGTGTATTTTTGGCATAGAAGCAGCAGCAACACCACCAACCACCCCAATGGCTCATCCGTGACCTATCCATGTGCTGGAAATCTGCACATGGTGGAACAGAAGAACTGTGTGATATTTGCTGGAGCATGTTCCTGGGGCACAGAGGGAGCACAGTGGTTCAAACAGAAAACCAGTAGAGGCTGATGAGGTGGTTCTGCTGTGTAGTCTCCCTGTTTGAACAAGCCCCATGCTGTGTTAGCAGGGACTAGGAATACATTTTCAATTACTCATTAGGTGGCCTGCTGGTAGTGTGAATTGGCCAAGGGGGAGGAGCATGAGGATGGGCAGGCCTGGTCTGCAGGCAGAAGGATGGCAGGATGAAGTAAATCCGTCTGGTGAGAAGGATAAAGGATAGGAGAACAGGGTGCTTGCAGCAGCAACAGTGCAGGTAGAGATAGAGGTGCTGATGACTCGATAGATGTCTGGATGAATTTCTTTAAGCAGTACTAGGACAGCAGCCACTAAAGAACATGTTGGATGACTGCACAGCATCTATCGGTGTGCAATACATTATATGCATTGATGACTTCATTGATATCTGTATGTCAAGGCTTAACCAGTGGTCAGAATTGGCATAAGTTTGCTCTGGAGGTAATGTTTGCCTCCCTGCCAGTGTCCTGTCAGAGCTATTCAATGTCACAGTTGTTATGGTAAAAAAAAGGGACAAGGCAATAACCAGCATTGTGGTTATGCTGGCATTTATTAAGATAAACAAGTCTTCTATAAATGGTGATTTCCAAGAGATCAAAACTGTCTGGTAAACTGGATAAAACATAATGCAATGTTGGTGGGCCCTGCCACTCAAGACTTCTATTGACTGTCATAGGCTGTCTGTCTGGCATCTGTAAAAGCTGTCTGAACAAAGGAGGAATACAATATTCCTGTCAATAAAGAGTCCTACTGCCTGTATGCGTGTTGTAGAAACTGGAGACATTCATAACCATTTCAAAAGAGAGTGTGTAATCTCTAAACTGGGGTGACCTGCTTGCCAAGCTCTGCTGTTTGTTTGCTTTATGGAGAAACACTTGTAGTCTTACCAACAACGTCTCAAAAGAGAGTGCTTAAAGGGAAATGAACACTCAACACTCTCGGAGCATTATCGATATATTAAGGACAATCAAGTCTCAATGTCCTTATTATATTGATAATAGGTTGAGTGCAATTAAATTTTGGGGTCAGAGCCTTTTTTTGCTATAAGAGAACTAAACCCTATACGTACACTTTACCTCTCTTGCACTGTATAGTCTATGACATACTGTAGAAAAGGAAAAGTGCTTCTATTTAAAAACCAGAGATAAAAATGCAAAGCAGCACTGTGGGGTTCACAGGCCTCCTCTTTTGTCCCTTATGATCCTCTTCATGTCTCTTTGCTGACACAGAGCCTGTTGGAGCATGCTTAGTTGGAGCTCGTCTGAGATCAGTCTCGATTGCACATGCTCCCAAAGGCTTCATGTCAGCGAAGAGACATGAAGAGGATCTAAGGAACAGAAGTAGGACTCCACTGGGCTCATGTCAACAAAGTACATACAGAGCATCTAACCTGACAGAAATAAATGCATATGCAGGTATGGGATCCATTATCTGGAAAACCATTATTCAGAAAGCTCCGTATTACGGAAAGAATCTGTCCCATAGACTCCATTTTATCCAAATAATCTAAATTTAAAAAAAAAAAAATGATTACCCTTTTCTGTGTAATAACAAAACTGTACCTCATACATATTTCAAACTAAAATATAATTAATCCTTATTGGAAGAAGTACCAGTCTATTGGGTTTATTTAATGTTTACTTGATTTATTAGTAGACTTAAGGTATGAAGATCCAAATTATGTAGAGATTCATTATCCGGAAATGTCAAGGTCCCAAGCATTCTGGATGACAGGTCTCATACCTGTATATGTTTTTTTACACAAACACCCCTGATCCCACATTTTTTTAACATCTTAGGTAAGCAATTCCCTGCTTGTTACTCTCCCTTACATTGTTCAAAGTAAAAGTATTACACTCTGGGTGTAGAAGTTCTTTCTTCTTTTCTGATCATGGCTTCACCCTCACCCTGGCCCTGCCTCTTCAAAGTTCTCATCCAATCTGTAGTTTAGGAAACATTCTGCCTGCTTGTTTTACCCTTTCCTCCTCCTCTCCTTCTTAGTAAAACTTCAACTGTCTCCTGCCTCATTTGCTGCACTGGGATCCAAGGCAGTTTGTGAGTGATTGACAAATGATCCAATAAGCAGTCAGAGTGGCTGTGGAGCAGGCAGAAAAATGTTTTTAAAGCTTCAGATCAGATGGGAACTTTAAAGGAGAACTAAAGCCTAACTAAAAAAGTAGGCTAGAAATGTTTTTTTTTACGTTTCTGTACCAGCCCAAGGCAATCACAGCCCTTTAGCGGGGCAGATCTGTGCCTCCAAATATGCTCCAGTAGCTCCCCATCTTCTTTTCTGCTGATTCACTGCACATGCTTTGTGCTGCTGTCACTTACTGAGTTTAGGGGCCAACTCACAATATACAGTACACATGTACATGAAGGCTTTCGTAGTCTTTAAAACTACCATGAACAGGGGACATTATTGAAAACCTTCAAGCTTCTTGTTCTTGCATGTTTGAACCCCATTTTGGCGGCTCCTTAATGGATCTGGATGTTGAATGAGACTATTCCTAAAAGCAACTTAAATTAATAACCACAGTTGTTACCATACATAGGACCCGTGTGAAGTAGATTAAGAGGGCAATTTTCATAATCTAACCCCTTGACTGAATGTTGCACAAATGTTATATGGAAGAAAATAAGTAAATGTCATTACAATATCTTAGTTGTGTTCAAATAACATAAAGTTGTGTCAAACAAAATGCAGTGTTTTGGTTTAAAATAATCAGCTCAGCAATAATACCCCAGCATATTTCCTGATAAGATCATTTAAAAACGAGACGCACGCCTAAAATAATACCATTTATTTCCAAGATAGCCTGGGGGCTGCTCTGCGTTTTAAATGAAGCATGCCTTCTATTAGAAGCCCAGAGAAACAAACTAATAGCCCGCTCAGGAAAATACATTTGTAATGTTCCTATAATTCTTATGATTCATTAAACAGAAATGGAAAATGATGGCTCTTTGCAGGCTGAAAATCCTTTTAGAATTTACATGCTGTTTTTGCTTCCTGGGCAGCTGTAGTAGGAAATGAAAAGCCTTGCAGGATGATGCATTTCTTTTCCTTCTTATTTATTTACTTATCTGCATGGAATAAAAATAGATTCATGATATCTGATTTACAGTGAAATGGGCTAGCAACATACGTATGTAATATTTCAGAATATCTGGAGAACCACAAGAAAAGTGTATTGGCCATGTCCCTGTGAAAAAATATTGAAAACCCATTTAATGCCTTTTCCATGCCTCCCTGTTTACTTTACTCAGCTAGTAATTCACATACCCCTCTAAAAATGGGGGCATAGTTAGTACAATTGCTTATGATAGTCCCTAAACCACTGCAATCTACTATCTGCTATATTCATTGTCACTTTGATGGTGGTCAGGTACAGTATCAGTGCCGCAGATGCAAATGCTAGAGCACTGTAGGGAGCAAAATTGCACCTCTTATTCATTATCCAGTATCTTGGCACTTGCATCGCAGGCTTTGTTGAACTCTGCATCAGCAGGTGCAAGTCAACCCTGTTCCAGGCAGTAAGGGCAGGGCGTATTTGTACTGTGTGTGTGTTTCCTAACTTCCACATCTAAATAATGTGCAAGATAGAGGATAAAGGGGTGATGTTTGCATTTCTCCTTCAGTTTGGCTTTGGCAGTACTGTAATCATGAGGAAAGCACAGAACTTTGAGCTCCATCCTGGAGCAAAAGGATCTTTGTCTGTGGGCTTTCATGGCATGACAGGATGGAATTTGGAATGCATTATTTGAAGCAGTATACCGTAGGTCGTTTTTCACAGTCAGGACAGTGAGGTTGTGGAATACACTGCCAGGTGATGTTGTGATGGCTGATTCTGTTAATGCCTTTAAGAGTGGCTTGGATCATTTCTTAGACAGACATACTGTAATGTCTAAGGCTTTTTTGATACTAAACTCTATAGTTAGTACAGATATGGGTATATTTAATTTATGTGAAGGTATGAAGGGGGGTGTGTGTATGGATGTTGGGTTTTCATTTGGATCGGTTGAACTTGATGGACTTTGTCTTTTTTCAACCCAATTTAACTATGTAACTATGTAAGTGTAAGTTACTGTAAGATTGGAATTTTTCTCTAGCAAGCTATGTTGTCTTTTAATTGCCTACAATAAAGTCTGCAGTTCTTTTACCATGCCTGTCTGTGGGATCTGTGAATGCCTGCTGTTCTACCAGAAAACAGGGCAGACAGCAGCAGAACGTCACGTGTGTCCTTACCTGTATACAATAAAATATTATAAAGATAAAATAAACACTTTCTAAAATATGACAAGCTACTGCTGTGTGCACCACTTCTATTGTGTTTGTTATACCTGAGTTAATGGGAAGTGATATATTCATATATTCTTTATCACTTATTAAACCACAAGAATAGCCCACACGCTCTCTATACTAGTGACTGCTGGTTACATATGAGGTAAGTATAAACTGAGTTAAGAGGTCAATATAAGGGTTTAAAAAGGAACTATTTACACAGTCACTTTGTAGATATCTAGCTGCTAGACAGTTTAAAAAAACAGAATTTTTCTTTCTAAAACCTGCTGCGGTACCATCGAAGTCAATGGAAAATAGCTTCAGAATTCTCTCAAGTGGTAGTAAATTCTACCCCCTTAAATTTAATGCTAGTTGTGATTTCTATGGTTACTTAAAAATTAATGGCAGGTATGGCGTTGTATGGAGTTAAGGTACTCTAGAAGGTACTCTAGAAACCCATACAACCAATAAAGATTGGTCAATAAAGATTGGTCAACTATGCAAATACACGTGTAACCCTAATTTGGTTACTGTCTCTTTAAATCACAATAAACCCTTGGCAATCCAGGGGCCCGAGTCCCTTTTGCATATAAAAAGTACTGGGAACTGGGATTTACAGCGCAGTGCCTCCAGCTAGGGAACACTGTGGAGTACACCTCAGGGAATCTAAACTAGGACAAATAAAACACACAATTTGCAATTGAAACAGATATCAACTTTAATTAAACTGTAGTGAAAGAACTTGGGCAACCTAATACACAATACACTCCTGCACTGGGATATGTAGGACACTACCAAACTCATTATTATGTAACTGACTGTTTCTCCAACACAGTCCTTTTTATTATCAAAGTCCCAATCCTCCGGAAGAGGTTAATAACCACACAATTCAGATACAATAGAATGTCCATTCCCCAGAGCACTTATACCCCAGGTTGTGCTACCTTTCCCAAAAGTAACTCTCCCTTTGGAACTTAGCAGCCACTCCCACATAGCAGGTAAATGCACAAGACCTGTCTTCAAATTGAGGCTCCACACTTGTATCCTTGTCAGTATCCTCCCTTGGGTGACTGACTCACTGGGGTGCTCTCGGAGGCAATCACACTGGAGATTACAGGCAGCTCTGCAGCAGGATAAATCTCACCAGTGGCACCTTTCTGCTTCTGAGTCTCTAGCATCTTGGCAGGGAACAGGATGGGCTCTCTCTGTACTTCCATATATTCAACAGCTTGTGCAGTTTCACAATGCTTGGTTCTGGCTGGATCTTTCACCATTCAACCTCTAAGATCTGTTGTACACCCTGTACAAAAACCTCCAAAGTCAGGCACACCCTGTCTCCGAAGGATGCACTGGGGTGCCCAGCCAATCTGATGGCTCTACAGCCTATAACTGGGCTGGATGATGTCACAGACAGAAAAACAGGGGGAGGATTTCTCTGGTCCCCTACACATGCATGGGACCTGTTATCCAGAATGCTTGAGACTAGGGATGTAGCGAACTGTTCGCCGGCGAACTAGTTCGCGCGAACTTCGACTGTTCGCGTCCGCCGAATGTTCGCGAACGTCGCGCGACGTTCGCCAATACGAGTTCGCGTTCGATTCGAACAAAAATCGTTCGACCATTCGACCATTCGATTCCTTCGACCGCTAAAATCGAAGGATTTTCGTTCGAATCGAACGATCGAAGCCATTCGATCGAATGAAATCATTCGATCGAATGGCTTCGATCGTTCGATTCGAACGAAAATCCTTCGATCGAACGATTAAAATCCTTCGATCGTTCGAATCGAACGATTTTGCGGATGTTCGAAGTTCGCGAACTGTTCGCATTTTTGCCGGTGTTCGCGAACGGCGTTCGCGAACACATAAACGGCAGTTCGCTACATCCCTACTTGAGACCTGGGGTATTTTTTTTCTGCATATTTTTTCTGTAATTTGGACCATCATACTTTAGATCTATGAAAATAATTGAAACATTAAATACATTGTTTTGCTTCCCATGAGGAAAACCATTTTAAAAATGTTTCATTTTTGATTAAAATGGAGACAGCCTAATTCAGAGCTTTCCGGATATTAGTTTCAGGATAATGGATCCTATACCTGTGTCTGATAGACATCTAGGGATTATTAGACCTATTTTAAAGAGGCAAGAAACATCCATTCAAATAACCCACATTTTAGAAACAAAAAGAAGTAGATTTTGCTGAAACTACTGAAATCATCACTGGAGATTTCCAAATATTATTAAGGCTTAAACATTTCAATTGCCTTGTAATTATTTAAGTGAGTCTTTTCTATATTGCATTACACAGGCCATTTTATTAGGCTGCCAGTTAAATGTGTGGAAGAAGAACGCTGTGTTCATTGAGCAACATAGGATATTATTTCAGAGTTGATGAAATTGCCCCTTTAATCACATTAGCGTCAGTAACAAGTTGGAACTCATTTGCATTTATATACACTGCAATATTTTCAATCCCACTGAAAGAGAACTGCATTTATTTACTTGAAAGTTTTTAATTTGGCAAATGTGTGGTGGGGAAAAAATTTGCATTTTGATTTGACATTTCAGCTGATGATTGAATAAAGAAAATGGAGGTCAATATGTGTATTTCCTAAACGAGTACTAATAATACAGAGGGAAGGGTAATTTCATTTTTGCTGATCATTCTATCAATCTTAATTCTGCATATGTGATTACAAGGTGGTCAGTTGTAATGAGATCCAACACTTCTTTATGTCACATTGGAATATATAATGTAGTGAAATGTAAAAACAGGAAAATGGAAGCTCTACTGTGAAATGTGATAACCTATGCCTTTTTAAACTAAAATAATCTTGTATTCTAATAATCAAGTAAGGCTCAAAATGTGTCATGGTTTAGTATTAAAAAAAATGGTAAATAGCTGGGCTATGCAAAATAAAGAATGTTCTCAAAATTGTAAGGCTGGAGTAATGGATGTTTAAGTGGCTGGATATTTAATATAATAGTTAAAACACTACTTCCTGTCCAGCAGCTCTCTCATTGGTTGAGTCGGTAATGAATCAGTGATATGAGAGGGGGCACAAGGGTCATAATTGTCATTTTTGAATCTGACCTACATGCTAAGGATCAATAGCAAACATACTGAACAGTTATTTCCCATGTGGGCTAGCTTCAAGTCGATGACTAACTAAGAGATTAGAGAGATGTAATGCAGGAAGTTGAGTTCTGACTAACATGTTAAATATCTGCTCATCTGCTTTATAGATGACATTTTTGGCTAACTATCTATATTAAAAAAAAAAATATTTTGCACAGCTTATCTGTTTAACCAGTTTTTATTTTTTGTTCCTTTAATCTGAGTTCTACTTAACCAGAAATATGTGATAAGGCATTTATAAACTTTTTAAGTGGAGCAAAGGGAAGGGGAGGAATGGGAGGGTTACGTAACATGTTTTGTCACAGTAACATTATACACATAAACAGTACAGAATACTGCATTCATAAAAGGTCACCATGAAAATGAATAGCCATCTTACTTGGTGGTAATTGATATACCATGATTGACCATTTAACATTACAGGGCAGATTTATGATGTGGTGTAAAAACAGTGGAATAATTCACCAACATATTGCCAGGCATAACCAGGTAAAAAACAACATAAAATTGCATCATTTTTTACACGCTTTTTCTTTGAACAACTTCTGCCAGAACTTACTTACAAAGGTCTGAAGCAGTGCAAAATAATGGTGTCAAATCTGCCATTCACATTGAATACCGTAACACACACCATGAGGCATTTTACACAGCTTTTACATCTTTTTTGTTGCAAATTTCATTTCACACAGCATAATAAATCGGCCCCTTAATGTTTCAACTCCATTGAGGAAGTGGAGTCAACACAACTTTTATCTTGGCATTTACGAAATACTGTAGTATGGATGCTCTTTTGGCCAATTTAAACTTGCTAATTAACTGCAAGCATCTCAAAAAAATGGTGATGTATAATTACAAGACATTGATATATACATATAATCAGGTTACACATGTTTAGTAAGGAATTAATCCATAATGACACATTCTGTGAGGATACTAGGTACTACTTAACATGTTCAAACTAAATTATGGAATATAAGTATATATGTATAACTTTATAAATTGCTGCATGGATAGGCAGAGTTGTACAATCTTACAATGTATAAACAGTAATAATTACATACAAGGAGGCCAAGCATTATAATAAAGTAAAGTGGTATGAATATGTAGGGGCACATTTACTTAGCTCGAATGAATGAATAGAAGAAAAAATACTTCGAATTTCGAAAGTTTTTGTTGGCTACTTCGACTTTGATTTCGAATCGAACGTTTCGAACCAAAAATCGTTCAACTATTCGACCATTCAATAGTCTCTTTAAAAAAAACTTCGACCAACTACTTTGCCACCTAAAACCTACCGAACATCAATGTTAGCCTATGGGGAAGGTCCTCAACCAATGTGGGGTAGACACCCACACATACAGTATTATTTAAACTACATATAGTGTAGTGTATATCTTCAATACCATTTTCTTTGTTAAGGAGAATGCATAAATAATAGGGCTTGAGAAATTTTATATTGGATATAAATCAGAGAGCAATGTACCCTGGTGGTCCAGTGGGCCGGTGGGGATGCCTGCTGCGCCTCCGGTGGGGACTCCTGCCACGTCGTCTTCCTTCCTTGGTTGCCGGCTGATTTTATAGGGCATGCGCGGCGAGCACTTCAGGGTTTTACATGCCATACACCTGACGTTATCGCATTTGTGGGACAAAATTCTAACTATTTAAAGGGACTATTCTGAACTCTGCCAATCCTGACCCTTACCTGCCTGACTATTCTGAATTTTACCAGTATTGACCCTTGTCTGCCTGACTATCCTTTAAATACCACCTGTACCAACCCGGTCTCATTGACCCTGCTTGAACTCTGCCTGTACCGACCCCGGCCTGCCTGACTATGCTTTTGTCTGTGCCCCTTTGCTTGTCCAGAACTTTTGCTTGGCTCCTCTCTTATTAAGACCTGGTGGCATCTGAGTAGCTAAGGGCTCCTTCTAAGGCCAAAGGCGGTTGCTACAGGCAGAAGCAGAGCTTTGACCAGGGAACCTAGCACCTGTTTTTGATTTACGTGACACAGAGACTGAGAATATGCCATTGAGCTTTATAAGGATAGGTGAAATATATAACTACTTTAGTATAAACTGTACATTTGCTTATAGAATACCTGTATGTACCTATGAGTACTATCCTCAGTCACCCGAAAGTGTTAAGTTTTGTACAGCATCAGCATATTGTTATAATGAGGCCAATATGAGTCACCTTTCATTTGTTCCTTACAGCTGTGTGCTTGCTGATCCAATTGTATTTACAGGATTCCGGCTATGCACAACGCCATTTACAAAACTGACAAAACCCAAATTGAATTCCAGCATCCGTCACCGTGTATCAGTGACAGCAAGGGAGAGAGGACAGTGTATCAGACGGAAAATTGCAGACAGCGCGTTTTGCCAAGGGAATCTCTCACAGTCTTATCCTTCCCTACTTCATCTTTCTGACCGCAGTAGGTAGAGAATGTAGTCTTTAGGATTTAGCAAAATAAACTGTCACTCGGTCCTTGCCATAACTAAGATGCATGTGAAGGGGGATTAGCAAATGATTCACCTTGGAGAAGGTCATCGGAAGAGGCTGCTGACTCCATGGAAAAACACTGCTTCATACATAATGTACAGTTGACAGTTTGAGTTTAAAATGCAACCAACCCACTCCTTATTGTTTTTTTATTTAAAAACATGTATTTTTTGTTCAAGTGTAGGTATGGGTTTTAACTCTATTTTAGCTTAAGAAAATCCATATCTAAATACAGTTCTGCAAAAAAATTATGAAAACAATATTCTGTTAAAAACATAAAGCTTTAGCTGTCAGGTTAAGGTGTAGTGTTGTCAGTGACTTTGGCAATAGCAGAAAATTAGCGTTTGCCACTTATACTGTAAAAGAGATATAGAAAACATTCCTGAATATATCTCCAAGTACAGAACAACATTTGCCCTTCATGTTTATTGCTTCTTGTTTCACCTCTATAGTAATGGAGCTTTGACCCTTACCAAGCAGCTCTTCTGTACAATTCAGCTATTAAAGGCCATCTCACAAGTTGCCATTATGTGAAAAATATGGTTCTATAATGACAAGTCTACCCTAATTGCTTTCTTTGCTAAGAAAAAGGTAAGAGAAACATAAGTATAGTTCAGTTATCCCTTTGTAGGGAAACACAAAGTACTTGATATAGTACCTTGGGCATGTGAGTATATATTTAAATAGTGATGTAGCTATAAGCTGCTGGGCCCCATAGCAAATTATTTAGAGCCCCCCAAACCAATCTGTTTACATAGCATGTGGTATTCTTCCATTTGTATAATATCGTCCAGTGACAGCAGTGATAGAGGGTGTTGCATTCAGTCAAGCACTTTATACAGAGAGTCAATACTCACAGTAACTTAACTAGAGGTGAATGGGACCCAATGCAATATCTTCCTACGGTCTCCTAAATATCCATAGTATAAAGGCATTGCTGCAAATTAGTAACTTTTTGCAAATCGCACTCAGGCATGTGCTAACAAATTAACTCAAAGCTTACTTGGATACCATCTGTCAATAAGCTTCAATGCCATTGGCTTGCTTTATTTGAAGCCATTTGAGTGTCAGTATAGATAAGAGACTTTTCTGTGAAAGTCATCCATATTCTTTTATAGTAATTTGATGGTACTGTATAGTGACTTTATTGATAACTAATACAGATCTTGGAGGTCTATTATTGATGGTTAGCAATAAAAACAACAATCTTATGAAATGCCTGGTAATTCTCCCAGTAAATTATACTGGTCACACATATATAATTGATCACTAGTGATGGGCGAATTAATTCGCCAGACACAAATTCACTAGCTAGCAAGCGAATTTGCAAAAATTTAGTGACAATTCGCAGCGAAAAATCTGCTGAAAATTATTCCGACACCCATTCACTTTAATGCATTTGGACCAAATAGTCCTGCATATAAAAATGGATGTTCGTGTCAAATTTGATGTGCGTCAAAATTATTTTGACGCCTCCTGTGACTTCAATGCCGTATGCAAATTTTCTGCCGTTTCGCGAATTTCGCTGTAAATTTGTAAATTCGTAAATTTGTCTTTTATATGAATTATGAATTTATGCCAGATTTGCTCATGGGCACTGTTTTGCCTTATGCATATACTAAGGAGAGGCATCTGTATCGTCAAATGGTGCCCAAAGACACATGGATGAACAGCAAAACTGAAATTGGCCAAGCTGCCAATGAGTCATTAGATTCTTCCCAATCATCTATCTTTTGTTTAGATGCCCTAAACTTAATGACCTCAATGTAAATCTATAGTTTTACCATACTCTGATTAATTACATCCTACAAAATGTAAAAGAAGGATGTAAAATGACTCCTCCTAGTCTATCCTCCTATTTCAAATGTTTAAATGGGGAATCATTCAGGAAATTGTTAACAAACTGACATTAATCTGACATTTATTAAAGCAGATGCATGCTTCAATTTGGCAGAATACATATAACTGCTTTGAGTTGTTAAATACCCCTCCACTGCATAGGATATAAGAGCCCTTTCGACCCTCCAGATTGTTAATTCCTGATAAATTGCAGTTGGGACCTTACAAATCCTCCTGGGTCTTTACCACTCTGTACAAAATAAAAATGTTTTGTGAATCAGTGCAATGCCATTTCATTAGTTTCTTGGTGCAATCAGGAGCTAACTAAACAAAAGGTAGAACTTTCTATAAAAGTTAGAACATGTTTATTGGTCTCTAAAAATCGACTTTGAATTGCAAAGATTTTATTAGAAATCAAGACAAGTCAATTTTATATACCTTGTTTTAATGCCAACCCCTTTTTAATTATTTGACCTGCCTACATATTGCAAGAGGAGACATTTTAAGAATTTATTTAAGAATTTATTTATTTAAGCATCTATTAACTTCAGCATACTGAAAACAGAAACTTTCTAAATATTACAATTTAAAAATTCTGTACCGTTTCTGAAACAATGAAGTTTCTTTTCACTATCCCTCTCTCAACATCTGTTTCTCCTCATTCTGTCTTTATGCAGCAATTGAGTGTCAGATAATCATTGACAGTTAGATCCAATATATCTTATAGGGCTGCTCCTTTTTCATAGAAGACGTATAAGAGCTCAATCTATTAAAATCACCAGAAATCCTGTCTCTCTACATGCAGAATTTGTGCAAAAGTCAGTTTATTTGTTATAGTTTCCTTGTACTGTAATCAGTTATTTGAGTGAGTTCTAATACATCTGCTACTAAAGGGAGCCCCCAATAAGATATATTGGATCATTCATCTGACACCCAGCTGCTGCATGAATACAGAATGAAGAGAAACAGATGCTAAGAGAGGGATAGTGAAGATAAACTTGATTATTTCAGAAACAATGCAGACTTTTTAATTGATTGTATTTTGAAAGTTTTTTTTACTTCAGTATGAGGAAGCTTATATTCATTTTTCATTTTTGCGATAGTTCCCTACTAAATTTTATCACAATCCTCTATGATGAAACCAGTGCATGACTAACCCAATAAAAGACATTAACAAGAATATGAAGGAAACTATTGGGATGCTGTCCTACAACTAACAAACTTTAAAGCTATAACAAAAAAAACTTGTAGGTTTTAGCAGAAAAATGGAAAATCCAAAGCGACCTGGATTCAAGAGGCTTTGAACACAGAAGAAGACACCTACCCAAACAGGAGAGGTACAGTTATCACACTAGGGGGGTTATTTACTAAACTCGGAATGCAAAAATCATGAAAAATGAATGATTTTTTTTTATAAAAACAGAATTTAAAAAAATCATGAATTTTCTGAAATTTTTTAAAATCTGATGATGGAAAAGTCAGAATCTGAAAATCAGACGTCTTAGACCTGTTGAGGTTGCATATAAGTCAATGAGAGAAGTCCCAATGATTTTTTGATGTGCCCTGGGTTTTGTGCAATACCCTGAAGTTTTCAGAGTTTTCGGATGAAAATCGTGCAATTCGTGAAAAAATCCGAAAAAATCATGACAATCTGATTTTTTTTTCCCCGCAAAGCAAATTTTCAGGAAATGTAATAAATAAGCGGGAAAAACCCGAGCGGATTTGATCGGAGTTTGTAGCAGAAAATATTGAGATAAATTCGGACTTTGATAACTAACCCCCTAAGTAGTTGCACAATAATAGTTATTTTCCTATAAACACAATAATAGCTACACAAACTCCCCCCCACCCAGTGAATAAGCATACAAGTATACAAAGTATGTTTTAATTCGGATATAAGGCAAGTGATTTACAGACTAATATATCTTAAAGCAAAATTATTTTTAAAAAGTTTGTATGCAGTGATGTACAAACACCAGTTTTCTAAATAACATTAAAAGCTGAACTTGCACAGTGAGAGAATCCCTGATAAACATAAAACGGTGTATTGAAGACCTGCTGCTTCAATTAACCTGATTTGAGGGAACTGTAGTTGGGTTAGGCCCATCATTTAATTAGAAAAAAGCTCCAAATCCAATTCTTTAAAGAAAAAAATCTACAAAGAAACACTACAGCCTTTTTTAACATATATTCCATGTGTGTTTCACAGGCAGAGGTTTAATTAAGTTGTAGATGCCAAAAAAAAATGATCTTAAAGTGGCTTTGATACTGCAAAACTCTCTCCCCAGCCTGTACTGATGGGAGCCTGTAATTTATTTGTATCCTCATTTCAATGGTGCATTTCATTTTGACTTGCAAAGAATGACCTCAATGTATCCATTGCATCCATTGGATGTCGCTAGGAGTGGAGTGCAGTTTATATATTAAACATTGTGTTACCCAAGCTCCACCTTACATCTATCATACTATGATTGGCAGTGAGGTATGGTTTAGCAATTTTATATTTTAATGTAGCTATGTTGCTACATATAAAATAGATAATAGAAACACCAACACATTGGGCCAGATTCCATTTAGAGAGAAAATGTTATCTCGCAGTTTAAATTGAATCTCATGGATGACATTCAATTTGCGGAGAATAAAAACTTTTGTCCAAATTCAGTTGCCGTTTTTCCATAGCCTTCAATAGTGAGATTGAAATTGAATCTCGTCCATAACTTTCAATGTGACTTCACTTTTTTGTCACTGAATTGAATCTGGGAAGTGAATTTGGAGAAAAGTTTATTCTCCTCCAATTGAATGTCTTTCTTGAGTTTTCACATGAAAAAACAATAGGATTTTTTTCTCACTGAATTGAATCTGGCCCATTATATTCTTTATATCCATATTTAACCCTATGTCATGTCACAAATACATTTTGAAAGAGATGATGCACAGTTTGTTATTAGTGCCTTATTTGCTGTTTTTTTTTTTTTTTTTTTAATAAACCCCTTCATAGTTGCTTTATAGTACTGCCAATATTTGAGCATATCCTGATGTGCATATTCAGCGTGCCTTTAAAAAATTGAAAAATTCTCTACCAGTTGAATTTATATACATATTTGACATATTCATCAAATTCCTGTACTCTACTGTTCTCTACAATTTTATGATTATATCAAGAGAAAAGGCAAAAGGGATCATTTACAAACAAAGATGCTAGTTTGCACTGGTGCAATTGCCATAGCAATCAGTCAGCAATTAGCTTTGAAGTCTACTACAAGTCAGATCTTTGGTTGCCACAGGTAAATTTGTCTCCTATGTTTATAAATCTGCCCCAGAAAACCAAAGAACGATTATTCTGAAAATGCAGATGTATTAAAGATAAAATCACTAAGATTTATTTAATACTTCTTAGCTTACAGTTGTTTGCGACATGTTGCTTATGTTTTCATAAAAAAATATGATCCTAAAGTTATTTGCCCAGAGCTGGATTTTAAAGCCACTGTTTTCCATGAAACATATAATCTGCAGAGTCACAAAGTGACAGCAGCTACTGCCATTGTGCCCTGGTGATTTCCTGTGAGACTTCCAGTACAGTATAATGAATGAGGCCATAGCTATCTGTTGCGTGTATGGCCAAATATACCAGCTCAAGCTGTAATGTCTCATGAGAATTATTTTTACTGGGATGTCACTCTGCAATGACATCTACCAGTCAACATTTTCTAACCATTAAAGCAAGTTTATCAAACACCAGTCTCTTTTTAAACATGAATACACTCATTACAACTGAATCGTCAATTTTTAGTATTATCTCTAGAGATCCTTTTGTGTCTCTACTGTGGATCCTTTTCTCCCACATATCTTTTTCAGTATGACCATACCATCCAACTCTCTTTGCGCCTGCATTATTCCTGTCCCTCTTATTCATGCATGAATATGATTTTTCATTTGCCTGCAGGTCTTGGGTGAGACACTTGCTGAAGTGATTTCATTTTAACTTTCACAGTGCTCAGACTTCTGAACCTCAGGAGAATCCATTGCTGGTCAGATAGCCTTGGGCAAACCTCTGCCTAAAATATCAAATTGATGTGTTCTAAGCATTTCACTTCTTCACTGTATTTTGTTTAATTTCAGCAATACAATTTGGGACAGGTTGATCACAATACATTTTCTTCTTGCCCTTACCGTTTGGTAAAAAAATTTTCTTTGTTGAAATGAGATGCTAAAATTATAGGGCCTCTTTGCAAAGTACCAATATGCTGTGTTGTTTATTCTTTATGTGTGACTTCTTTCATTTTTAAGGTGAGCATTTCTCCTTGATTCTAGCTAGTCTGCTGCCACTGGGCTAGGACTTCAGAAAAGTCAATTTTTGGGGAATGTAAGTTTTCCTGCACGCAGTTGTGAACGCAATAATGTATTTGGAAAAATAATGATATCGTTTTTGAATGGCAAAACTGATATTTGTTAATTTAATGTTTTTTTTAATGTACATGAATAAAATCCACAAGCTACATGGATACTAAGAGGCCCATTTATATACAGGTAGAATTTTGGTGGCATTAGAGCTTTTTTGAAACTTATTTTCTCTAAAACCATGAATGACATGAAAGTTATTAAAAGATCCGAATGTAAAAAGCACAAATCAAACACTGTCACTGAAAAAAAATCTGAAAACCTCTAAAACCACAAACAGATCTTTGCAGGAAAAGAATGGCAGCTTCCATTGATTTCTACATGACCTCAACGGCCATTACATTGTGTGCTGGTGTACTTTCATATTTGTGGACTTTATGGATTTTACATATTATAAAAAATTGTGAATTAAGTAACTATAAAAAAATGCACTAAAAAGTCTGAATCTGAGATACAATCTTTTTCAGAATGTTCTTAAATCGTCCCCCTAAGCCATTCATTTAGTTAGAAATACATACAGTCTGCAGCACACATAGGAGTGTAAAATGTAAAAGTGCAAAAGTGTGAGATGGAGCTGTGTGGATGGATATATTGAATTAATATGTCAGTAATGGGATCTGTTATCCCAAAACCCATTATCCAGAAAGTTGTAAATTGGGGAATGGCCGTCTCCCATAGACCCCATTTTATCCAAATAATCATATTCTTAAAAATGATTTTCTTTTTCTCTATACCAATAAAATAATACCCAATTTGTATTTGATCAGACTAAGATATAACTAATCCTTATTGAAAGTAAAACCAGCCTATTGGGTTTATTTTATGCTTACATGATTTTCTAGTAGACTTAAGTTGTGAAGATCCAAATTACAGAAAAATCCGTTATCTGGAAAACTCCAGGTCCCAAGCATTATGGATAACAGGTCCCATACCTCTTCTCTCCCTCCCTCTCTCTCTCCCTCCCTCTCTCTCTCTCTCTCTCTATAAACAAGCAAAAGTTGTGCTCACCACTAATTTGTAAAACCATTAGGCGGGGGGCAATGAGGCTGTGACCACAAAATACATATAGACAAATACCTCTGCACTCATAGCAATAGAATTCTTAATGAAGCAGATGAAAATGGAGGAGCCGGCACTCTCGTCAAACGGTTCAACCTTGCCTGGGTGCAGTGTCCAAAATTATTTGAATATATATATACTGATGAATATTGCCACAATTCCACTTTTTTCATCATATCTACCATCTACTTTTTTCATAGAAATACAAGGCCCTTCATTTTAATCAGCAAGACTGCTACAACATATCAATTTTAACAGAAAATGTGATAACTCCCTCAGGTCTGATTAAAGCCTTGGAAAGAACCAATGTCAACAGTTTACTCTTGCATATAAAAAGGCTTCTCCAGGGGTTAGCTGCTGTGAAGATACATTTCTGCTATGATGACACCTATAACTATTTCATGACAGATAATAGAGCAGATACCAACACCTTTTATCACTATAAAAACAAGGAAGCAATTCTGCTTACTCTAACTTTCAGAAAGTGCCAGGGTATGTAATTTACATGAAATGTCACTGACATTTTGGAGCACAACTGTGGCTAGTTTGGCGAGCACCTCTGACCGTAACCTTCTTTACCAAAAGACATAGGTGTTATTATGAGAGACTTCCCTAGGTGGCCATCCATTAGTGATTCATTTCAGTTTATAATTTTATTTATCGGTAGTTTAATGATTAGTTGGATGCCCTACATTAAGCTTATTTCTATAAAGCCAGAAAGCTCCAGCTAGTAGAAAGCAATGCAGATTCTGTCATAGATTACTAAAAAAAGAAAATAAAGGTATGGGATCTGTTATCTTGAAACCAAATGTATGGGGGATTTATGAAATGGCAAAGATTTGAAATAGATTGCCTTTTTGGATTCAAGAGCATTGTCAGCTACCACTTACCCAAACATTTGTCTGCAGTAATATCTTTACCTACAATGTCTCTTCCTTTTGGCATTCTTGTGTCTCTTTTCTTTATGCAATGTTGTTGCGGAGGAGCAAAAAAAAAAAACCTCCTCTGCAAAGTGGAAAAGTGGTTCCAACAGGAGAGTCAAATCATGTCTAAGATGTAGAAGCAAGAACGGCTAATCATTTTTATGTTAATGGCATTTTATTTACTGGTCTAATTTTTTTTTACACATCATATAAGAAAACATGAATTTTTGGATAAGTTTATTTTTCTGTATGTGTTGGCTTTGGACACTATGTCAAGCTGTAATTTGAAGAAGTAGAAAGGATAAACAGGGAGGGAAGATAATATGAAATAACAGAAAGATTTACAGGGAACAGTAATTTATGGACAGTCACTTGGGAAAGCAGAATTACCCATTTGGTAGCATAGCTGGAACTAGATATGTAATACAATCTTTTCAAATATTTGATATTTTGATGAAACAAGCTACAATATAACCCAAGCTGTCAAAATGCAATTTAGCAATCCATCATGTTGTGATTCCTTTCCAGCCTGGAGGCATGTAAGTGTTTTATAAATACTTAAGTAAGCGCTGTTATCTTTACCAAGATCGACTGTCTATTACCAAGAGAAGAAATAAGATACAATCAAATCACACCATATCTGTTCTGCATTACATCTATTCTAAACAAAAATTAAATTTTGTCAGAATGACACGTTGCTATGAATATTAGTACACACTGAAGACACATAAAGCATATTTTTTTATTATTATATTATATGTATTTAGGAAGCAGCCAAGTTGTGGGGTTTGCTTGAAAAGCTTACTCTCTTAAAGCCAGAGATAGAATAGGATGACTTGTTCCGGTCTCCAAGGGGATCTAATAGTAGGATGCATAGCTTCAGTGCTTGCTTTTAGAAGCTACATTTACATTATGTAGTTATTACAATTTCATTCCATTAATGTGTCGATCTGTACAGCACATTTCACGTTGCTACAGAGGATTTCCTTACACCAATTACACAAGCACTGTGAGTTCAGATGTACTTAGTTGGTAACGATAGGTGCTTTGGTGCTGTAATTAGCATAAAAGCTTTGTGAGGGATTGAAGAGGATGCTCTAATCATTCAGCTTTTACTCACCTTCTTAAGGGGACTCACCGCACAAGGTGTCTCTCTCCTACAGTTAATTTATTCTTCCACAAGGTCACTCAAACATTGTCCTACTTATTTTAAATCTGTTTCAAGACAAGGAAGAACACATTTCATCTAGTTTTTAAGCCATTAGTTGTTAACCTCTTTATATCCAGGGAGCTCAGAACCCATGAGACTTGCGAGCTTAATCACTAAAATTCCATATTTTCTGTGATGGATAAAAACATTCACTTTCATGGGTTATTTATATTGTTCATATTTAACATTGTTGTATTAACAAATGCACACATTTATTTTTTCAGTCTCAAAAGTTGGTGTATTTAAAATAGACAACACAAAGATGGGGACTTTTCAAAGCAAATCTTTTGGTAGACCCTGGAAAATGGAGACAATCTTCTAATTATAGATAACACATAGCAAGCAAACAGCTTATACATAGAAAAGATGCAAAAAGAACTTGCAGTATGTGTTAGAATATTCAATTCAATTTTTTTTTAAAAAACTCAAATCGAATTTTAACTATTCCCTAGTTGAATTCCACTGAAAAAAACTCAAACATTCGAATTAGAAATTTAAAATTTTCACTAAGAATTTTCACTTTGACCCTTCATAAATCTGCCCCTGATTATGGCCAATCTGGAAACCAATTAATGTTAAAATAATTTTTATTATTTTGACCCCAGCCACCAAAAAGATTGTTTGAAGAAGGTAGGAATCATAACACAGAAACAACTATAGGTATGTAGGATATCAGTAGTATCTTACCTCCTAGTGTAATCTTACATATTGTGAATTATTTGTCAATATAAGTTTACTTATATGCAGACAGTTATACACCTGAACTCTTAGCAGTATCTAATTACTGTGCCACCATTAAAGGTAAGATAATTACCAACAGACGATTCAAGCATAGTTCATATTGTTGGCATGGCATCATGTGGCTGCCTTGAATGTTGCTGGTGGAGGCAGAATATAAGACATGCTCACCATTGCTCAGCACTGAAATGTAATAAACAGATGGAATGTGAATTGTGCATATGTCACATTCATCTATGTCTTTTCTTCACTGAAATTAATGTCAATACAGAAATGATGGCCTTCAGGGCACTAGAATACTTTCAACCCATGCGTCACTTCTTCCTGCTGACACTTTAGTAATAACTGTATATCCATGTTGCACTGTGCTGTTAGGTAGAATTCAGTAAAGATGGAAAATAATCCATCCCATCTGCTCCAACTCAAGCACTGGCTCAAGTACCAGGTGATCTCAGTTTTCCTGTAATAACTTTAAGGGGGAACTATCTCAAAAGAAAATGTTATATAAGCTTCATCTCTTGAAAAAAAAAATTCTTGGCATCCCTATTCAGTTGTATCTCCTTGCATAATTTGACAGAAAACTTACACCAATGAAAAATAATTTAGAACAGAGAAATACAAGACACAATTTGTATTTGATATGTTCATATTAAACAGAATACATAATCCAGTTTGAGGGGGGAAAATGCAAATTTTACATTTACGTTTCCTCACATTGTATATGTGAGAAGTCTTTTGAAAGTTTATACTGCAATCCCCAAGAACGGTCCAGCCAACCTGAGCAATATCATAAATGTGATACAGTTCATAAACCAATGAAATGGGACAGTGAATGTTAAATGAAAGAGCTCATTATCAGTGAAATTAAAGTGTGTCTAGAATATCATGTACAGTAACAAGCAATTGCCATATTGCCATTAGGAGCATGAACATAATTTAACCTAGTAATAAACTGCAAAATGTTCCATTGAATCCTTTATTTTTGCTTGTGTATCCAGGAACATATCCAGGAACAAGAAAGAATTAAGATATGCAGATGATTGTTCATGTTGCTGGCCTTGTCCTGCTTAGTGCTATTATTATCTAGCCTTCTGTAAACATTAACCCATCATTTAAACCCATTATTTAAGGGAAGGGATTAATGGGTAACTCAGTGCCCAATTGCAAACAAAATTATGTATGTGATTAAAAAAAAATGTTAATTAAAAATAATATAAATATATTATAATAAATCAATTTTGTGCATATTTCCTTTCTTTCTATTTAGTGAAAATGGTGTTGGTGAATGTATTACACTTATGGTATCAGTTAACCAGAATGCTCAGGGTCTGGGGATTTCTGGATCCGGGTTCTTTCTGTAATTTGGACCCCCATACTGTAAGTCTGCTAAAAAATTATTTAAATGCAACAGAACTGTTTTGCCTCCTATAAATATTAATTATATCTTAGTTTGGCTGAAGTACAATGTTCCATTTAATTATTACAGGGATAAAGGAAACAATTTTCTTAATAAATTAAATTACTTGTTAAAATTGAGTGTATGGGAGATAGCCTTCCCATAATTCGGAACTTTTTAGATAACGGATTTCCAGATAACAGATCCCATACCTGTATTAAGCCAAAGCAGTACTGTGAGATCAACTGTGCTACTGAAGTACTGTGTATGTCAAACCCTAATTTTGTAATTAGGTCCAGACTGAGATTCAAAATAAGCCATGGCATTTCAGGTACACAAATGTCCATACAGCCCCTGCAGGTCCAATAAATATTGATTGTATAAAACATCTTACAGCAACCCCATTGGAATTTAATAGAACCTACACATTGCTAATCCAGGTCTATTTTTTTTAAGAGAAACTACTCCCCTGAACATTGCAGATCTCTATAAAAATGTATCCCATAAAACAATCCATATTTAAAATACTATTTCATATAAATAAAGCTTTTTCATGAAAAATCTACTTTTTAGTAGTATGTGCTATTGATTAATATAGAAAATCTACTTTTAATCTTTTAATGTATGAAAAATCTACTTTTTAGTAGTATGTGCTACTGACTAATATAGAGAAACTGCTATTTTACATTCTTAAGTCATCCAAACATAGAGCACACATACATGCTAGGTTACATTAGCCAATGAATGGACAGCGATGTCTGTAAATGAAGAGTTCCCACTCTTCAGTTACAGGCTGCATTATATCCTGTCAGGTGATCAGGGAGGGACACACAGAACGTCATAAAATGGTGGCTCAAGGGAAAGATGTCCCAATATGTACCAACACGTATATGCCAATTTGTTAAAGGAAAACTATACCTTTTTAGTAGTATGTAGTATATGCCATTGATTAATATAGAAAATCTACTTTTAATCTTTTAATGTATGAAAAATCTACTTTTTAGTAGTATGTGCTACTGACAAATATAGAGAAACTGCTATTTTACATACTTAAGTCATCCAAACACAGAGCACACATACATGCTAGGTTACATTAGCCAATGAATGGACAGCTATGTCTGTAAATGAAGAGTTCCCACTCTTCAGTTACAGGCTGCATTATATCCTGTCAGGTGATCAGGGAGGGACACACAGAACGTCATAAAATGGTGGCTCAAGGGAAAGATGTCCCAATATGTACCAACACGTATATGCCAATTTGTTAAAGGAAAAATATACCCCCCAAACAATGTAGGTCTCTATTAAAAGATACTGAGTAAAACAGCTCATGTGTAAAACTCTGCTTCATGTAAATGAACCATTATCATAATAATATACTTTTTTAGTAGTATGTGCCATTGGGTAATCATAAATAGAAAATTGCCATTTTAAAAAATAAGGGCCGCCCCCTGAGATCGTAAGATTGACTGTGTACACATACAAACCACATGTAAGGTCACATGAGCCAATTAACAGACAGAGTTCTGCCTTTTGCTTCAACACTTCTTCCTGTTACAGTTAGTATTGTAGTATTTCTGGTCAGGTGATCTCCGAGGCAGCACAGATAGAGTCACAAAATGGTGGTTTAAGGCAAGAGATTTAAAAGGGCAATATTTATGTAAATGTATATTCCAGTTTGGTAAGATTCTTTAATATGTCATTCAATTTGATATAAACTATCTGTTGCTTAAGTATTCATTTTGGGGGTATAGTTTTCCTTTAAGATTCTTAAATAGGTCACTTATAATTTAAATTATCTTTTGGTTACATATTCTTCTGAAGGTGCAGTTTTCCTTTAACAGAATAAATACCAGCAATACTAGCAAAGGGAAAAGTTATGTTATTTTCTGGTCCCTTGCCTGCAGTTCATATGAATCACTAGTTCTTGGAAGTATTGTAAAAATCAGATGTTGGTATCACTGATAGGGATGTGTGTGTTGACCTCACTTCAGAGGATTAGGTTATGAATTTTTGGAACATCAGCAAAAGGTGAATATCTGTATGTGGCAGTCAGCCAGAACATCTATACATAAATGATTTCAGGGTGAAATGCCATACCTCTGGCTCTTCATTTTTAATATTTACTTACATCTATTAAGATTTATAACAACACCTGCTAAGAATGGCACAGTGTGTACACTGCTTAGCCACTTAAATAAAGGACAGATATGCATCTCTTTGCCTTTTCTATGGCTCAAAGGATATTGTTCCTTCCTTCCTTCCTTTCAAAGGCTCAGTCAATATAACGGAGGTCATTTCATCTTATGATGAAAAAAAAATATAAAGTGTTTTTGGTTTTTGTTTTTGTATGGTTGACTTCACAGCAAAATTACAGTGTAATTTCATGTTATCACATGTTATCATTCATTTTCAAAAAAACATTCTATATCATTCATGTTCAAAGTTGCTGAATTTTAATCTGTTTCTCCCAAAATCACATGCCTGCCATGTGACCAATACGATTGCAACATTCTATTGTATCAGAGAGCTATTTAGCTTCGCCTCATTGCAGACTGTAGATGGTGGCACAATGTGTAGCTAGGGTTGCCACCTGGCCGGTATTTTACCGGCCTGGTCGGTAAAAATTATGGCTGATCCCAATGTTATTAATAGGGAAAAAAGATAAATATATAGGAATGCCAGAAAAGGTGGCACCCTATGTGTAGCATATCTTCTTGATTATGATTGAACCCTCAGTTAATTTTCAGATATGGTAGGCTCTACAAGCTATTTCTATTTTCCCCCATTTTTGCATTTATTTAATTATGAAATATAATGGATCATTCACAACTGTTAGGGGCAAATTCACTAAAGCAGGAAGCGGCTAATACTAGTACAGATTCGCCAGCGTGAGTTCATTTCGTTACTTCGCCGATATACTAACGAGTGGTGGCGTAAATTCGCTGGCGAAGACGACCTACTCTAGCGCTAGTTCGCACCCTTACGCCAGGCAAAATTGCGCTATGGCCAAGGGACGTAACTACGCTCATTCACTAACTTGCGCATTTTACTGAACGTTACCTCTTGCGCCAGACTTGCTTTCGCCAGCTCAGACCAGACGAAGTGCAATAGAGTAGATAGGGCTTCCTTCAAAAAAAGTTGAATTTTTTTCTTGGTTCCAAAAAACGCTGGCGTCTTTTACTTTTTTAAGGGTGATAGGCTGAAAAAGATCAAAATTTTTTTTTGGGGGTACCCTCCTTCTCCCCTATATTTCCTTAAATATGGCAACTCAGCGATACAGTGGGCACATGTGTAGGCCAATAGAACACCTTTATTTTATCTTTTAAAGGATTCCTGGGCTTCTGTAGTGTAATGTAGTTGCTACAGCATATACGTCCATTATATATTAACTTAGCGCCGTATGCAAATTGGGCAATGCTAGCATAACTTTGCTTTGCCTGACAATATAACGGTAGTGCAACTTCGCTACAGTTCGCCTCCCTGAGTGCAATTTCGCATTTTTTTTCCAACTTTGGATCTTAGTGAATTTGCCCCTCTGTATGACTAAAGAAAAAATATGCCTCTTGACATGAACTCAGTCAGAAGGAATTATGTAAAAAAAGATGTATAAACAATATCTGAGCTTTGAGAACTTTCCAAATATATTTACAATGCAAATATACCTGGATGGATTCTGGGACTTGAAATCCCTCTCCTTTCCAGTGAATCTGTACACCATGAGACTTCTGAAGAAAACAAAACTTTCAGAATACACAAACAAAAAAGATGAAGGAGGTTTGCATGACACTGTGAGCCTAAGTGGGAATCCCACTGTTGTTAAGACTGTATATTCCAATGTACTGCATTTGCTATAATTCTGTTTTGCTTTTAAGAATATTTTTGTTTTTATAATATGCCAAATTAAGTTTTAAGCTTTACCCACAATTTTGACCACTGAACTAGCACATGAACTAGAACATGGGCCAGTGCTTTTTTGTATAGAAGACGCACACTGCGCTGGGGCTTCCCCCTGAGATTTATTATTTCCTTGTCCATTAAACAGTAAATTCAACATTTGTATGGGACCATTCAGGGATCAAAGCAAATTATATGATACTTTTGCTGGAAAAATGAATCGCTCAGTAGTGGAGTTTACAATAAACATGCTCAGAAGGGTTCCATATTGTTGCATCCAAGATGCCATCAAGCTCTGCCCCTGCCAGTGGTTTATACCTAAAAAATTTGTTTTCTTAGCATATTCTCATTCCAGATGAACCAACTTATTATTTCTAAAAACTGTGTTTTGAGTACTGCCAGTTGCAAACACAGCTGCAAAGACAGCGTAAGTAAAGGCCACACATTTATTTTAAACTTGGACACCAAAAACATATGCTCTCAATCACACTATTCATATTACTTTTTCATTTCATACCCTGTCCTCAGTAAAATGAATGCCTGCCCAATTAACAAATGCTTGATATAAATTAACAGTACAGTCTGACAATAATAACTGTTAAAATGAAAAATATACTGCAAGTTCATTAGTTCAAAGAATGTATGTTACGGTAGCAGTAAAATAGTTAAACAGTTGATGATGTGAGTTCCTTGCAGTCATGTGCAGAAATGCATGGAGCAGACTAAGGATATGGCTTCTTCTCTCCATAGGCAGCTGATGAATTCCTGTAATGCTCTGAGTTCCAGCTGATATAGATAATGATCTCTTCACTGACAACATCTGTAGTCCACAGGGTAAGGAAGGATGAAAGATTAAGCGTATTTACTTGTTTTTGCCAATTTAAAGTAACAATTATTCATACTATCTATCTTGCCAAGATACAGGAGTTTAGTTCAGGCTGAAGTAGGTATATTACCGACCATGCAAACACTAACATATCTGTGGATCTGTCTCACTCTGCCAGAGAGAATATATCAATTTGATAGCAATTTCCTTTAGGAACCATCAGAAATGTCAAATGAATGTATAGTATAGTGAAATAATAATAATTATAATTCATTTTCATTCACCATTACTTTAAAAAGCAAAATGATCGATATTTTGATGGACATGCCCTTATATTTGAGTATGCAATAAAGCACATGAAGGTTTGTTCATTTGAAAGCATTTGATTCTAAAGAGTACTGTCATAACCTACGTTCTTCTATGAGGTTAGGCAAGAAGCAGATAAGATAGTCGCCCTGAGTAAAGTAAATCATGAAAGACTAGATCAGTAGGTATGACTCTTGGCTTCACTAAAATATACTTCAAGTTTAGGAGCGTCAAGACTCGTGTTCATCTTGAATTTTATAGACTAACATTACACCTGAACTTATCAGATGTTATTTACATGACACCTTGCCCAGTTGAATTGATCTATAGATGATTTTTTTCTCAATAACTGAAACATGAAATTCTTTGTGGAGTGCAGATGACTTGTTTAATCTTTAGAACCAAAAGACCAGTTGGGGCCACCGTATCAATGAGGTTTGGTGTGCATGTCAGTGATAAACTAAGGAGAATTCCCACCTTGCTAAGATGTGAAGATGTTGAGAGGTTGGAAACATATTTGAGAGATCAATGGTTTAGAACAATACCAATATTAAAGAAATACTGACACCAGAAATTAAACTTTTTTACATCTGTCATAATATTGCCTTTGAAAGCTGCCATATTTGTGCAGCAGGAGTCCGTTGTGCAGCATTAGAATCTTTAACTGACAGTCTGAGATGGGACAGTCAGGTTGTCAAAACAGTCAGGTTTAGAAACTTCGTCTAACAGCAAAAATGATCAACATGACCTATAGGTAACTTTTAGGGTACATTCATATTTTAAAAAGTAGTGTTTTAGTGTCAGTATCACTTTAATTAAAGCTCCAAATCAGCATCTTTGTTTACCATTGACATATGACTATTTTCACATCATCCGAATGTCAATAACCTTCACTGAAATGTGTATCAAAAGCTCACTAAGAAGCCCTCTTGACTTGATATACACCTCCCAGAAATTCCATCCACATTGTTTAATTTTGTTTTAGTCTTTTAAGTGATCTACCTGTTCAAAAAAAATTAATGGGACTTTATTTAAATGTCACCAGTTACCATAAAAGTAAAAACAAAATGTAACATAATATACTTAAGGTTACATTTGCTCTTCATATTATCAAATAGGATCAAATTTAAAAATGTTCTGTGCTTGATATGTGGCTATTTTGCACTCCTTTTATTTCTAATTTTTTATTTGTTTCTAACACTACCTTTAAAATGTTTTGAATTATATTTCCTTGGTAGAGAACAGGTTAACCAGTTTAATGTCCATTTTAATGAATTAGAAGAGAAATTGCCTGGACTGATGTGATATGATCCGGGGAGCCCATTAAATGAAATCCTAGGGAGCATTGTGAGACAGAGAACAAAAAGGCAGATTCGCATTAACATGTACAAGCCATCAGTCAGCACTTGGAGAAGTGTAAAAATCCCAGTAATGGTTCAGAGAGCAGCTTATGCTATTTGGTATCCTATGCTAATGAAGTTAATGGGGCACACCGTGACCTCTGCCAGACTCATTTCTTATGCTCGGTTAATAGAAGCTGTAGGAGGGATGATTGGCAGGAGCTCAGAACCAAAATGAGGACTTTCAACACATTGCTTATGGCAGCAATCTACCTGAAAATGAGAAATCTCTCCCCCTGTGTGTACGTGTGTACATATACTTGTATCTATTTTCAGCAACGAGAGCTGGAACTCAATTTCAGTTATGGCTGGGTTCTTCTAGCTGAGGTAAATATGTGATTTGATAGCCATGTATGTTATATATTCACATACCATGACCTATCTTTATCTAACCTGGGCTATTACTGATACTCAGCTTTATGTATAACAATGTATAACAAGGGCTACTGCTAAAATGCTGTTTAAAGAAGAACTAACCCTCCAATAAGAAAAGCTCCATATACTACCCCCTCTCTGCTTCTTACCCGCATAGTGCATTATTCCAGAAAGGGTCCCTGGACAGCATGCTTACTTATTTATGCAGAGTAGCACAGCAAAGCTCATGGGTGCCATCTTCCAGGTCTTACCTTACCCTTACCTACCCTTTGTAGACCCTCCCCCCTGCCTAGGTGGTACCCGGGCAATGCCCCTAACTTTTTACTTACCCCTCAGTGCAGATTCTGTCCCCCATAGTTTACAGCAGCCATCTTCTTTTCTTCGTTAAACTTCGGAAGCATACCGTAACGACCACGTTGTCTGGAACCTTGATTGGTGATTGTACCTTGTGGACGCACATGATTACCATGTGGATTCCCATGTTCAGCGATGCCCTTTTGGGGCCCTGGGCTTTCTGCTGCGGAATCCAACAAGGTAGTGTGGATCAATAATCGTGAGCGAGGTACTGGCAAGGATAAAGAAAAGACGTAGTCGAAGTCAGGCAAAGGTTCAAGGCAGGCGGCAGGAAATTAAGTCAAGAGTCAGGCAAAAAGCCGAAAACCAGGAATTCAATAGTAAAGAACGCTTCGGCAGGATCAGAAAAACTGGAACCAGCTTGGGAAGGCCTTTTAAACAGTCTTTGGCGCCAAAACTTCCAATTAGACGCATCCTGATGATGTCATGATGCCTGCAACTTGACGCAGGTGTCAATGTGCTCAGAGCCGGAAGCCAGCGTCACTTTGAAGAGGAATGTGGAAGTGCGTCATTCAGGGAGAGACACGCCGGGAAAAAATGTAATGAAGAAAAGAAGATGGCTGCCGTGAACTCCTGGGGACAGAATCTGCACCGAGGGGTCAGTAAAAAGTTAGGGGCATTTGCCCCGGGTATCACCTAGGCTGGGGGGGAGGAGGGAGGGGTAGGAGTTTTTTTTATGTTACAGGTTTGTTTCTCCTCTAAATAGTGTTCTTTTTAAACTGGATTTTTATGTGGTGGTATAGAGAGAGTCTTGGACCTATTTAGATACAGGTGTTGTAATACCAGCTCAGATGGTTTCTACAGGGCAACTTAGAAATAGTAACTACAAAAAGGGAAACAAAGCCAACGAAAATGTATATATTTAAACAAACATGACAAAGGTTTGTTTTGTGCCCATAGAAGGTTAAACTTTGGCACAATAAAAAAAACAGATGTAAGAGAATTGAAAGCAGTACAGTCATAATCCTTTACATAGGGGAAAGGGATACTTCCAAATAAGCAAGGCACCTCTTAACAACATTATTGTTAGAACTAATTTACCAATAGGTGCAAACTTACTCCAGCACATTAACCTATAGCAAGGAACCATCAATAAGCTTTTATCAGTTTGATGAGAGAATATGGAAATCTAAAGTCATAGTTTTTCCCTCTGGTTTACAGCAATGGAAAACAAATGGGGTCCTATATAACTTAGTTAGCATGGACCGCCCCTCACGGACCCCACGTTATCAGACTTCTGACAATCTTGGCTTGTAGGGAGCTGATGAGTGGTAGGTAATATGGCAATACAATGTCACAGAAAGTTGTGCAGCACCTTGGTGATTATGTAGACAAAAAATGCTGTTTGAAATGCCATCATATTACTAACACTGAGATTGCTTCCGATCTAAGTAAAAATTTGTCTGACTGATCTCCCCGTAACATTCTTGCACTGCAACTCTCTGTCACTCACTATTTGTAAAATAAGTTTTCAATAAGAGATAGTCCCCTAGGCTGGAGAAAAACAAACACACCATACAGTGTAAGTTTTCTCAAAATAGATGACATTTTTGCATTTACATCAGTGGCTCAATTGCTATAATTTTTAGTTGCTTTTTATTTTTCTTTATAGCTATACTTAATTGGTCAATAAAAATAATTTAGGCATAGAATATTCATCAAATCTAATTTATCCGCATGTTTTTCTTTTTATAAGGGAGTGTTTACATATAGTCTACACTTAGCTTTGCTGAGGCTAAATTAAAGTTATTTCATAGACTCCAATGGTGCCCCCAGTGGCCAATTATCATGACAAATTTAAGTTTAGCAACACAAGCAATACATTTTCAGCTACAGTAAGCAATTCATAATTGCTTTTAAAATCTAGAATGGAACAACATTATGTATTAGAGAAATCATTTACTTGGTCAAAGGTCATTAGTACTTAAACTCTGGTTCATGATGTGACAAAATGGCAGCAAAAAAGATTAACTAATATAAATGTATATATATATAATTATAATTTGTCCAATGGAAAAACTTCTATTGACAGCCTCCCCAAAGAAAAATACACTCTCCCTCCCTTTCTGTTCCCTTTTTGTCATTATATCAATTATGCTGGTCTTTCTCTCCCTTTTCTCCATCTTAGCTGCTTTCACAATCCTTTTCTTGTTTTCTGAGATATAACATTTAACCATACCCTCACACCGCTTCTACCCATCCTTAGACTGAGTGAATACTTCCCTCTCCTTGGTTTAGCATTGACCCTTTACCCAATTACTGTGTAGCTCTCCTCTTCTATTTTTTCCCACCTGCATTTCAAGTTACCCCATAAAGGTCACAAATAATGTCTAAGCATCTTTACTGTACAGCACAAGAAAATGTAGTCTTGCATACTACACATTTTTACCAGGCAGTTAATGGGAAAACATACCAGGATAAATATATTAAAATTAATATAATACATGGCCCAATTTAGCAGCTTAATTTTATGTTCCTTGTTCCCATTGAACATGCATTATTCATTTGTGAACCCTCCACTTCTGGTTTTGGATAAACTGCAACACCAAATTTTGTTATTCCAATTTAGTTGAAAAAGGCCAGTTTTGTACCCTTTTTTATCCTATTTTAAATAGGAACAATTTTACCTGTGCCTGCTGACCAGTTCTACAAAGCTTAAACTTTTAAAGGCAAAAGATGCAATTTTTATTTTCTAAAGAGTTAGAAGACACTGGATAATGTTATATTATTTAGAGCTATATTATAATTTACTGATATCCAGAAATTCTGGTGCTGCTTTGTAGATCTGCAACACACTGCAAAATACATGCAAGTTGAATAAAGAAGACTACCCTCATCCAGCATCAGCAATGTGCATAGAATTACATTCCATGACCCCATACTGGGTCCTGACCTATAGGTTTTGCACCCCTGTTCTTGCTGAAATTTCAATCCTTATTTTTGGTTGCCTGTACCTTTAAAGCGAAAATAAAAACAACTAAACTACCATGCATTTAGGCACTGGTATATTTATATTCTGTTCTGTTGTTCTGCTTTGCATGTTTATGCCTGTGTGATAGGAACCCAGGAGGTTGGTGGTGGTTGTCCCATGCTGTGCCACAGAAACCATAAGCCAAGAAGAATTAAGTTGTTTGCATATTAATATATTCAGTCTTTAAGTAAGGTAACCCTGTTTTAGGAAATCCAGTAATAATAAAGAACAAACAATGCACAAATTAAAAGATGAAAACATATGGTAAAAGAATAAAAATTATGTACTGTACATTAAATGTCTCTCTGTTTCCTCTCTTGAAAATCAGAAGCAATAAAACAGCCTGTTAATGGCATATTGTTACTTATTTTTTACTTTTAATAAATGTTATAGATAGCTTAAGTGGCAGAAACCCTGTGTGGTGCCTTGAATCACTCTCACCATAAGCAACGAATCTACGCCGCAAGCAATATTGTCACATGAATAATACATAAGTGTATCATAGGAGATGCTGTGTGATCAACACTGCTCCACGGATCATAAACAAAGCAACATATCATGAGGACGAGGAAGTAGCAACTCCAGCCAGAAATGTAGGATTTGTTGAGGGATACAGTCTTCTTCATTCTCCCAGTCTGCCCTTTTCAGCCTGCTGACCAACCTGAGATCATTGTTGTTAAGTTATGCAACAACGATTGAAAAAAATTCTGGTATTGTATCTGCCATTTTGCATTACAGGCATTTTATTTTATTCTATAGCCTTTTCGTATATCTACAAATATTTTAAACAATGCCTACTTAATTACCCAACATTTCAAAAACATTAAGAAATGTCAATAAATTATTAAAGCAGTAGTGTCTTTACTTTCCAAGTTTAGGATGTTAGACAGCCAGAATGTGTGTGTATGATTTCTGTATAGCATGTGGTTGGGTATCAGAATGCACTTATGGTCTGTGTTTTGAAGAAAAGAGTCTCAGGTCGTGCTGAGAATAAGTCAGCCATGTAATGATCTTAATGGACTTCCTCCTCCCTCTTCCTGGGTTAGGAAAATGAATTTTCTTACCTGGCAGAACTCAATTAAGACAAAGGAAAATATATTTCTCTAAAATATATTTGTTGACAATATATTATTCCGTGCTTATTCTTTCTGAATAAACTTTTTGGACTGAATATTGTGTTTTATTGAGGCTTTTGGAACCTTGATCATGGAGGGCTGAAATCCTTTACAGGACTGTATTTGTAGACATCAACAAAGCATTTGTTGCTTAAAATACACTGGTGGGGTTCCATTCCTCGGTTGTTACTAGTTAATAAAAATATTTCAAAGATTTACTGTAAGCATTTCTTGGATCTCTTACTTAACAAAAACAACTTTAAACTTGGTTGATCTGTTTTATAAGGTGTGTACTGTAGATAATCTACACCTAGAAACTTTGAAATACATAATAAAACATTTACAAAGAAAGAAACCACTGACTGTGAGTCTGGGAAAGTTATTGTTTATAGATATATATTTCTGACCAGGCTAGATCTGCGGCGAGGCTGCATAGGCGCAAGCCTAGGGTAGCGTCAATTAAGGGGCAGCACGCCACCCAGCCGCATAAGCAATTCTCTTGCTGGAGCACTAGCGATGAACGGTGCACAAACAGGGTGGCCATGCACGCTATATTTCGAGAGGAAGGGGGCGTCGGAGGACGCTGGCCTCCAGGCACCCTCAGGGCAAATCCGGCTCTGTTTCTAACTATTACTGATTACAGAGATGATGTCACTGACTAGAGTAATGTAATAAAAAACAACAACAAAAAATATTAAAGCTGCTTCTTATTTAAAATATTTAAATAGAGGCACAAATGAAGTAATTTAAAACTTTACCAACAGGGCACAGACCACTTTGCATTACAATAAAATAATCTGTTAGAATTTGATTGCAAAGAGCTGAAAAAGATACAAATACAACACCATTATCTCTATATTTAATGGAATAATGTTGATAACATGAAGAAACAGCAAACGTATAACTATAGAGATCATCTGTGGTACCAAAATAACGACATGATTGGCTTTCTCTGATTTAAATTTTTCTTTTTGGCCAATAGAGGGGGGAATGGTTCTGCTTATCAGTGATTTCTAGAAGGAGGTAGAGAGTTTCTGATGCAGCATGAAGTTGGATATGAAGTGATCAGTCTCGCTGTCGTTAATCAAGTGAGGACAAGACAGGTAGCAGTGGGGGGCAATTAATAAACCTAATGAATCAGCCCCACGTAAACAGACTCAGGCAGAAGAGTGGGGAAAAAATAGCAGTGAAAATTAACATGTGCTAATTAAAATCTTTAAGTACACTGATACATCTTAATGGATGATCTACTAAAAGACAGCTGTGGGTATTTAAAGCCTTTCTTGTTGTGTATTTGTTATCTCTTTATGATTGTTTTGGACCGATCATGAAGTATTTTAATTTTGGACTGAATTGATCATGTAATGCAACAACTGAGAACCAGTGGGTAAGATCAGCTGGAGTTTCTGTAAGTAACTGTAAGTCTCACTGCTTTCTAGAGACACAGCCAAACACACACAACCGATTGTACAACAAAAATTGTAGAACTACATTTCCCAGACAGTCATCTTCAACTGAAATTCAGCTGGCTTCATGCTTCAGGCTTTTAATCAACAGTAATATACAAATGCTTCTGAAATATCGCATATACCTGCCAGATGTAGTTCAAATTTATTACAGAACTTGCAAATTACTGACAAGCAGCTAAAGGACCTGCTCCTGCAGGTGACTAGGTGAGGAGGGTGACATGGTTGAGCTGACATGTATGGAAATAGGGGTTGGCATCAGTTTGAGGTGTTTATAATGTATTTTGCTTAAAGAAGTATGCTAAGAAGTATGTTTGGACACAAGTACCTATTTGATTATTGTCAATTCCCTTGCAATTTTGCCTCCATTTGAGCACTTTGGACTTGCACTTTTGTCTTTCTGGATGTCATTTTTGCAAAAGAATTTCGCTCATCACTATCCAAAATGCTTCTGAAGGTCTTATCCATTTGTTCTAAAGAACCATGGCTGCTACACCTTGACTTACTTTACTTCTTATTTTCCTTTCATGTGCTAGTCCTATTCTCAAGGAATGCATTTCTTCAAATACTTGCCTGTATGTAGAATTTCCTTTTCTTGATCTAGAAGAAGTTTTCTAAACTGGATGTTTTCGTTAGACTCCCTTGTCACCAACATATTATAATGGATAATGAATACTTGTCCCCAATAACTTTATTTTTCAGTGGATCTCCTGAAAGCACAAGTAGGTTCCAATTTGTTAGCCACCCCTCAGTGAATATATTGCTGACAAATGCATTATGGAGTAAGCCCCAAGCCAACATCTTTACTGAGCTCCCTGGGATCCCAATATTATATTTCCTGGGGGGTCTAATAATATGGACCCCCCTCCTCTCCTAGTGATTTTTACTTTTATTTTGTCATTTGATTTACACTACAATTTCAACTGAAAAGGGGTCCCCAATCTGTCTTTATCATTCAGGAAAAAGCTACAATGGATTTTTGGTAACCTTATATTAATTACAAACAAATGCAATGAATGTTTGCATGACATATATTATTCCTTAATGGAATTTAATTACATTCTCTAACTCGATTTTAAATTGATAAAGTATTAAAAACATATGACTGAAAAACTATGTCTTAAGGTGGCCACGCAAGCTGATAAAAGCTGCTGACAGAGTCAGCGCAGAAGTTTATTGGTCCATGTATAGGGCCCTCCAGCTTCCCCGATCAATATCAGATTAAAAATTGGGCAGATATTGATTAATCCACATCAGCTTTTTAGTGCGAGTCTTAGCTCCTATGGGTGCACATTAATAAGCACTTGCACATGAATAATGAACAACTACAGTGCTTCAAAATGGCAGAAGATAATAGGAAGAGACTAGATAGTAAGAACCTTCTTATGGTATAGGTAAAGTCAATGTATTCTATTTGTTTTAGTGGGTTTTGCTATTATTACTCTAAACTGAAAGTATTTCCACCTGTAGTAATTCGACAGATATGACATTATATAAAATAGTTTTGTATTCTATGGAAATTTGCAGAAATAAATTCAAGCCAGTCTTCCCACTAAGTCATTTACTTGTTAGGGAATATTGGTTCATTCTGGCTTTATGCCAAGAAAATATGAGTTGAAAATGTAAGAAAATGCCTGGGAGACCATTAACTGTATAATATCCCAAAAATCCAGCTCTCCACTTGGTGTAAGCAAGTTTTCTGCTGAATACATTTTTGAATGTATATGTATATATACTACTGTATATATATATATATATATATATATATATATATATATATATATATATATATATATATATATATATACACACACACACACAGGTATGGGACCTATTATCCAGAATGCTCGGGACCTGGGGCTTTCCGGATAATAGGTCTTAGGATCTTCACGCCTTAAGACTACTAGAAAATTATGTAAGCATTAAATAAACCCAACAGGCTGATTTTGCCTCCATTAAGAATTAATTATATCTTATATCTTAATAAACTACTGGATAGGTGCACTCAGAAAACAATGGAAATGCCTAGGTGCTGGAACATATATCAAAATCAATAGAGCAAAGAAATCTGCACTCATAGGTCTTTTGTGAAGAAAAAAATGGGTTTATTCAACGTTTCGGCTCTTAGACTCGAGCCGTCATCAGGAATATATATATACTGTTTATATATATATATATCTATATAGATAGATAGATAGATAGATAGATAGATAGATAGATAGATAGATAGATACACCTGTCTATTAAATTACTTCATGCATGTACAGTATGTAAAGAGCTGAAAAATTACTTTTATTTTTCATAATGTAAATAGTTGGTCAATGTTACAGTTTCAGCAGGTTGCGCCAACCCCTAAAGTTGGCCTGTAGGAGAATTCGGAGGACTAGCTAGTGGTAGAAGGTGGTGTGAGTTCATTCTAGGAGTGAAAGATAGTGAGGCTAGTGAGAAAGGACAATCTGTTTCACAAAGAGTGATTAGATTGGGGTAGGAACCCTGAGTCGATTGTGCACCAGGTAGGGAAATTAACTGTTTAGGTGTAGGTTAGAGGAAAACCAACGGGAGAAGCTTAGTCCCTATATGTGAGGTTACCGCATAGAATTAGGGGCAGAGGTTTATAATGAGAGTCCCCTGTATAGCTAAGGCCATTCTGCCTGTGCATCCCTACATGACAGAGGTCCTGGAGGTTTCAGGAGAGAAACACTGAGGGGAAAATTTACTAAAGGGCGAAGTGGCTAACGCTGGCGAAAATTTGCCAGCGTGATGTCATTTTGGCACTTCGCCGATTTACTAACGGTAGCTGGGATAAATTTGCTGGCTTAATTTTGCCAATAAGATAGACTCTGGCGCAACTTCGCACTCTAACGGTCTGGCAAAAGAGCTTTACTACACAGTTTCACAAAGTGCAATAGAGTAGATAGGATTTCCTCAAAAAAAAGTTGAAAATGTTTCTAAGTCCCAAAAAACACTGGTGTTTTTTCCTATTTAATGGGTGACAGACTGAAAAAGATCGTAAATTTTTTTTTGGGGTACCCTCCTTCCCCCCTACATTTGATAACATATGGCACCTAAACTATACTGTGTGCACATGTGTAGGGCATTACAACAACTTTATATAATTTTATTAAGGTTCCCTGGTCTTGTGTAGTGTAATGTATTTGCTGCAGCATATACGGCCATTATACTTTAACTGCACGCCGTATGCTAATAGCCAACGCTAGTGTAACTTCGTGAATTATCGTTGTCCTGGCGAATTTACACAAACTGATATCCTTTAATCAACAAACATTACCCTGCTCTGTAAACCTGCCTCACTGAAAGAAGCTGTTAATAAAGTGTGCCTTTGTTTATTGCAACATTGGGATGCCTGCTTCCTACAGCAAAGGCTGTGCATTTACATCTCACATTAATGTGTATTCAACAAACAAGGGTGGCCCCTTAACATGTAGAAAAGAGCAAAATTGAAAATAGTCAGATGAACTGGGCTCATGCATTTGTTTTCATGAAGGGCCCAAACCAGAACCAATGAACTCTCTACAACAAACATGATGAAGTTGTTGCTGCATTTACCTGCTATGTGTTCTGTAATGTATGAAATTGTCACTGTATTTATCTTTTCATGCGCTCTGGGGTAATATATAACTGACACTACATTTATCTTGCAAGTTGTTCTATTTTACATGAATTTGCCAATCCATTTATGCTGCCAAATGTTCTGGGGTATTGCATATAGATTTGGTTTAGGAAAGAACTTGCAAAGAAAAGGTTTATAATTGGTATCATTTATAATTAAGCTCTGCCTATGATTTGATTTCAGTTTACGTATATCACTGACCACAGATCCTCAAAAAAACAAATACAGAACACTGAGCAAAAATTGCAATTCTTGTTGAAAGATTTTCTTGTGTTTATTGAGTCAATGAACCTAGAGAGTTGGAGAAAATGTTTTGTGAGCAAATATTGCTGTAATAACAAAAACCCTGATGTTGCTGGGCTTTAGCTTTCAGCATACTTCAACCCTTGATTATAGATGGAGCACACTGGAACTTGTAGTGCAGAAAACAATGGTTGAGCCACAGTATTTAGATCTGTTAAAAAGGGAAAAATGCATGGTGATAAGCATGTTACATGGCACTGCAGCCTTTTTAATATAGATACAATATTTTTATTTAAATCAGATTTTTCTTTTCTTTTTTTTTACAGTGACGAAGAGTTTGGTACTGTGTGTAGGTTTTAGTGTTTGGATCAATATCATTTAGAATTCTGTTGCCAATTTCTCACACCAAATGAAATATCCTGTTCTTTTCTAAAAAAACACTGAGGCCAATTAGTTAATATTAAAGTACTGGCACAGTATGGTCAAGATGTGAAATGCCCCCGCCTGCATATTTCCTAATGACCTTTCTAATGTCTGCTCTTTTGTTGGCGGTATTTAAAGGGCTCCTCAGCATCTCCTGGGAGAGGACAGTGCTGAATACTTATTCAGTGGCACTTCAGAAACCAGCCTCTGAAAGGAAAGGAAAAAAAGATTTAACCCCGTGCAACCTTCAGAGACATGTTAAATGTCACATAGGAATATCTCATCTCCAGAGGCAAATTAAACAGCCATTTTTCTAAGAGGCGGATTTGACATCTGCCAATCAAACTTTAAATGCATAGAGTTTTTCTTCTAATTATTTTTAATTACTTCTGTCCACATGGCAGTTGAAAACAAGAAAATAAACATTCTGTGCAATTTCTTAACCAGATTTCAGATTTTGCTACACTTAAAGAGTAAGAAAGACCATGTGTTTCAATAAATATTTAATAGGAATATTTAGAGAGCAGCCAGAGGAAACAACTGATCTGGGGATGAGTGCTATGCATTACTCACGACACATCACGTTTATGCCAAGTTGAATATTATATCCCTACACAAAAGAGTTTATTTTGAATATAGCTAACATAATCTATTCCTGAATAGAACCTATAGAAACGAACCTGCACTATTAACTATAATGACTTAAGCTGCAACCTGCACTAACAGGACAAAACTCTAGAATATTAAATAATGCTGGGGATTCATAAGACATACACTTTCCAGTCTCATTAAAGAGTTAACTGTGATTCTTTACCAACTGCTACTCAATAAGAAGGCAAGAAAGAATATAAAAGTTTTGCAAATAGTTATTTATAATTTCGACTTTAGTCAGTAGGTAGAAACACTCCTATGGTTGGGCCTTGGTTAGATTCCGCTAGGCATAGAGATTTCTAAGGCTAAGGGAAGGTCCAAATAGAGTTAGAGACAGCAGCAAGAGTAGAGCACACCTCAGAAGTAGGAGACAGCTAGGCTAAACGATACAGACACCCCTAATCCCACTGTGGAGTTGGTTGGGTTAGTGATCACTTGGTGAAACCTTGAAGTAAATTATACACCATGTAGGAATAATTGTTCATTAAAAAATGCTGAAATAAAGTTCAGGGCTTGATTCATTGCAAATCCTGTCCAACGGTCTTAAAGTGAGAGCACCAAGGGTGGAGTTGTCTGCAGGCAAGGAAACCATAATGTATACAGGAAGAACGGGGAACAGAGATTGCAGGTGTGGAACAAGCAGGGATAGTACTAATCAGACAGTACAGGATCAGGAGCCAGGAGTGGAATCAGGATAAAAAGGCCGGAACAGTACCAGTTGGACAGTGCAGTAAAAGATCAAAGCCAGGAGCATAGTCAGGATAAACAGGCTAGAGTCATAACCAATCAGTAACACAGACCCAGGAACTATGGAACATAGACCTTCATTGGCAATGAGTCAGTGCGGTGTAGGGGGTTTTATAGGCAGCTTAATGGCTTACACAGATCACCTGTGGCCAGATTGACAAAAATTGAAACAAGCCATGCCTACTTGCAATTACATAGGAGTGAACCAAGGCTTTATCTGTCTGCTTACATAGAGCAACAGAAAGGCAGACAGCACAGAAATACCAGGTCCCCAGTTCAACTCCAAGCAGGTTGTTACAGTCAATGAGTATAAGACTTGCACCTCAATTCTAAACAAAAATACTCCCTCTGACAGTTTTTGGAATTTTTTAGGGCAACTAACAATAAAATATTGTCTTTAACCATTTGAGCGACTGGTGCTTGTGTCAAATGCATACTGCATGTTATATACACAATCCTATTAAGCACGGGAAACTAGAAATGTAGGTTCTATAGTGTAGGCATATAGCTCTCTGAAGTTGTTATGTTGTAGAATCAGCAGTTTGTGAAACTTCTGGATTAAGGCTACCATGTTCAATATGATACTTCCAACACCATTTACAAAATTGGCTATATAGGATTTTCTGCCTTATCAGGCATTGTGAGCAGTCACGCCTCTGCACAGAAAGAGCAAATGAAAATGTAGAAAATGCTTTGGGTGATTGGCAGTTACAACTTCTTTAATAAATAAATAAAAAATGCAGCTTTATGTAGTGCATGCTACAGCGCACATAGCAAAGAATGATATTTTCCTGGCACACACAGTAATTCAGGTGCAATTATTTTCTCTTTTCAGGCAGATCAACATTTAAAATTGTCTCTGGCTCAAAAGATCCACTTAAAACAAGAGAACTTAGAAATTTCACTTTTTCAACTTGCATAAAAAAAAGTTCTGTACTTAAATTTTCTCTTTGTCAATCCTTAGAATTCAAAGGGGATTTAAGAATCCTAGCAGGTTAAAAATGCATGACTTGTGAATATGTGATGCGGACAGCGTTTTATTAAGAGGAGGTGGATAGGTACAGACTAAGGGAAGGGGGATAGAGTGTGATGGAATCCATCAATGAAGTTTTCATCTACATTTAAAAAGGCATCTTATTTGGTATGCTAGGGGCAAATGGAGACGAGTGATATGCATGTGGATGGATGGCATTTTAAAAAGGGGACTCCTGGGATATGGTAGGAATATGCTCGCAGCACTATACAGATCAATGCTAAAAGTTAAAAGCCAGATGCAAGGAACTTGTCTAAAGTAGGTCACTGGGAAAATCTGCTTAGAGGACTGGGGTTCAATTCCCCAGATATGACCCCTGCTATTTTTAGAACAAGCCGTGATATATGTGTGTTTGTCTGTAAATATAAAATGAGATGTACTGAGAAAACAATTTCATTTGCCATTTCTAATGAAAATTAAAGGCTGAACAAAGGCAGTTTATTTCGCTTGTTTCATTTAAAAAAATGTATTTCACTGAACATTAAAGTGGACCCGTCACCCAGACACAAAAATCTGTATAATAAAAGTCCTTTTCAAATTAAACATGAAATCCAATTTCTATTTTTGTATTAAAGCATTCATAGCTGTTGTAAACTCATTTAAAAATCTCAGCTGTCAATCAAATATGCCTAGGCATAGAGGTGGGGCAGACAATTACTTTCACTTTCCATTCAGCACTTCCTAGATGTCACTGCTCTTCCCACATTCCCCTGTTCTCTTCACCATTTAATTGTGTAACCAGGGCACGGGGATGGACTTCAGGTCCGCCATTCTGGTGCACAAACAAGATTCTGAGATGATGGAAGGCTTGCCTTAATAACAATGTGCAAAAAGTGCCTCCTTGCTATAATTATGAGTTTCCACTCTGAAGGAAACAAGATTCAAATAATTTATATAGTGTAATTAAAGTTCATTTTGCTTGACTAATGTGATAAAATAGGATTTTGAATAATTTTTTTGGGTGACAGGTCCACTTTAAAAAGAGTACTGCGGTAATTAACAGAGTACTCTGAAAGGGGATCTTAATGCAAAACTTGGTGTACAAACATGTGCAGAGTAGGCCTCTGAGCACTTTTGCAGTTTTCTGTTATTAGATATTAGCAGTTTTTTTTTTTAGCAGAAAACTCTAAAAATAGAAAATGACTGCACATTGCAAATGTTTACATGCCTTCATTTGTTTCTTATTTAGCTCTCCATTGAAGGTTTAGCTCCCCACTTTTAACAAGGTGCACCTTTAAAATGTTCCTTGGACAAGACCAAAGTGAATATCTGTTGCTTTCTATTGGAGACAGATTGGTCTGACTTACTCTTTTACAATTGTCTTAAAAGCACACCAATTAGATGAAGTATTGTTAACACTATTGTTAAATATTGTTATAGTCTACTGTTTGTCGCCTATTTATTTTGCAGTATATTTACTTATTTATATGTACTTATTTATATGAGATTTGTATAAAATTTTTATAATGGCTCTGCCAGGCCTGGATTTGTGGCAAGGCTACAAAGGCCTAGGCCTAGGGCAGCAAAAGTTTAGGGGCGGCATGCCGCACAGCCACATCCTTAAGGAGCACTGAGATAGAGCACAGTGTATGTAATAAAACTTCTTAATAAAAAAAGTTGTTACTTTGCTTCAAAAGTTTACGACACCTTCAGGCAAATGTTAAAGGTTCACAATGCACAATTAAGATTCAATAAAAAGTCTAATGAAGAATATTAAATTGCGGCATGCAAATTTTAATTCTTATTTGTGCACAAATTTGTACAATTTGCTAATTTTGTTACATTTCCCCCTGTGTGTATTATTGTGCTTGTGAATAATTTCCATGGTTTCATTGTGGATTTCCTACAGATTGAATTTAAATTTTAAATGTAGTCTTAGTACATGTATGGGACCTCTTATGCAGAATGTGTGCTTCCTGGACCTGGGGTTTTCCAGATAAGGAATCTTTCCACTTGAATCGTCATACCTTAAATCGACTAAAAATAATTTAAACATGGGAGGCACATTTATCAAAGGTACGATTTCAATTCATGTGAATTTTTTTTAACATTCAAATATATTCAAATGTACTCAAAATTCGATTGGGGGTTCTTTATTAAAAAAAATATCTAAAACTAAAACAAGTTTTAAGGACTAAAAACTCGAATCAAATTCGACTAAACTCCAATTGAGCTTTTTCTCAGAAAAAAAACTTGAATGTCAGGAAGGCTAGTAACATCTTCAAATTGGTCACTGGACCTCTCCCATTGACTTACACAAACTTGGCAGGTTTTAGGTGGCGAATAGTCTAATTAGAAGGGACAAGGTTTGATAAATCTCAAAATTCTGATAGGAATTAAAATTCAAATTGAGTTTGGATTATTCACAATTCGAATTTGAGAGTTTTGTCCATAAAAAAATGTGAAAATTCAAATGAAAATTTTCAATTCGACCCTTAATAAATCTGCCCCTAAATAATCCCAATAGGATTGTTTTGCCTTCATTAAGGATTAATGCTATCTTAGTTAGGATCAAGTACAAGGTGCTGTTTTATTATTACAGAGAAACAGGAAATAATTTTTCACATTTTGAATTATTTGGTTAAAATTGAGACTTCCTGTTATTCTGAGCTTTCTGGATAATGGATTTCTGGCTAATGGACCCTATACCTAATGTTATTTGTACATGGATAGGAAGCTGGCTACAGGACCATGTATAGGGATGGCGCGAACTGTTCGCCGGCGAACTTGTTCGCGCGAACATCGGGTGTTCGCGCTCGCCGGAAGTTCGCGAACGTCGCGCGACGTTCGCCATTTTGGGTTCGCCATTGTTGGCGCTTTTTTTTGCCCTCTCACCCCAGACCAGCAGGTACATGGCAGCCAATCAGGAAGCTCTCCCCTGGACCACTCCCCTTCCCTATAAAAACCGAAGCCCTGCAGCGTTTTTTCACTCTGCCTGTGTGTGCTGAAGAGATAGTGTAGGGAGAGAGCTGCTGCCTGTTAGTGATTTCAGGGACAGTTGAAAGTTTGCTGGCTAGTAATCGTTTTGATACTGCTCTGTTATTGGAGGGACAGAAGTCTGCAGGGGTTTGAGGGACATTTAAGCTTAGGTAGCTTTGCTGGCTAGTAATCTACCTTCTACTGCAGTGCTCTGTATGTAGCTGCAGTGGGCAGCTGTCCTGCTTCTGATCTCATCTGCTGACTGCTGCAATAACAGTAGTCCTTGTAAGGACTGCTTTTATTTATTTTTTTGTTGTTTTACTACTACTACTACTACTACTATAAGAGCCCAGTGCTATTAGTCTAGCAGTGTTGGGGAGTGGGACTGGTGTGCTAATCTGCTGCTCCTAGTAGTTCAGCAGCACCAACTTTAATTTTTTTTTTTTTAATATTCATTTTTTTTTTATTTTACTTTTTTTTATTTTACTACCGCTGTAGTAGTGTATAAGTTGACCTTTTAGGCATTATTTGCCCTGTAGGCATTTTTTGCCCAGTGTGTTATTCAACCAACTGCCATCTAGCTGTGTGACCTTGTTCACATTCTGTCTAAATATCCATAATATTACCGTCTCCAGAAAAAACACCGGAGTGACTTTTTTCAAGCAGCCATAACATATTTTACGTAATCTGTATCCATCGCTGTAGTAGTGTATAAGTTGACCTTTTAGGCATTATTTGCCCTGTAGGCATTTTTTGCCCAGTGTGTTATTCAACCAACTGCCATCTAGCTGTGTGACCTTGTTCACATTCTGTCTAAATATCCATAATATTACCGTCTCCAGAAAAAACACCGGAGTGACTTTTTTCAAGCAGCCATAACATATTTTACGTAATCTGTATCCATCGCTGTAGTAGTGTATAAGTTGACCTTTTAGGCATTATTTGCCCTGTAGGCATTTTTTGCCCAGTGTGTTATTCAACCAACTGCCATCTAGCTGTGTGACCTTGTTCACATTCTGTCTAAATATCCATAATATTACCGTCTCCAGAAAAAACACCGGAGTGACTTTTTTCAAGCAGCCATAACATATTTTACGTAATCTGTATCCATCGCTGTAGTAGTGTATAAGTTGACCTTTTAGGCATTATTTGCCCTGTAGGCATTTTTTGCCCAGTGTGTTATTCAACCAACTGCCATCTAGCTGTGTGACCTTGTTCACATTCTGTCTAAATATCCATAATATTACCGTCTCCAGAAAAAACACCGGAGTGACTTTTTTCAAGCAGCCATAATATATTTTACGTAATCCGTATCCATCGCTGTAGTAGTGTATAAATTGACCTTTTAGGCATTATTTGCCCTGTAGGCATTTTTTGCCCAGTGTGTTATTCAACCAACTGCCATCTAGCTGTGTGACCTTGTTCACATTCTGTCTAAATATCCATAATATTACCGTCTCCAGAAAAAACACCGGAGTGACTTTTTTCAAACAGCCATAATATATTTTACGTAATCCGTATCCATCGCTGTAGTAGTGTATAAGTTGACCTTTTAGGCATTATTTGCCCTGTAGGCATTTTTTGCCCAGTGTGTTATTCAACCAACTGCCATCTAGCTGTGTGACCTTGTTCACATTCTGTCTAAATATCCATAATATTACCGTCTCCAGAAAAAACACCGGAGTGACTTTTTTCAAGCAGCCATAATAAATTTTACGAGATCCGTATCCACCGCTGTAGTAGTGTATATGTTGATCTTGTGGGCAGTATTTGCACAGTGTTTTCTTCAAACCGCCATCTAGCTGTGTGAGCTTGTTCACATTTTGTCTAAATATTGATAATATTATCGTCTCTAGAAAAACCACTTGAGTTACTTTTTTTCAAGCAGCATTCATATATTTTACGTAATCCGTATCCACCGCTGTGTATACGTTGACCTTGTAGGCATTATTTGCACACTGTTTTCTTCAAACCGCCATCTAGCTGTGTGAGCTTGTTCACATTTTGTCTAAATATTGATAATATTATCGTCTCTAGAAAAACCACTTGAGTTACTTTTTTTCAAGCAGCATTCATATATTTTACATAATCCGTATCCACCGCTGTGTATACGTTGACCTTGTAGGCATTATTTGCACACTGTTTTCTTCAAACCGCCATCTAGCTGTGTGAGCTTGTTCACATTTTGTCTAAATATTGATAATATTATCGTCTCTAGAAAAACCACTTGAGTTACTTTTTTTCAAGCAGCATTCATATATTTTATGTAATCCGTATCCACCGCTGTGTATACGTTGACCTTGTAGGCATTATTTGCACACTGTTTTCTTCAAACTGCCATCTAGCTGTGTGTATTATCGTTTCCAGAAAAACCAACTGAGTTTTTGTTGTTGTTGTTTTTTTAAAAATAATGCCAGGCAAAGGCAGGCCGCCACGCAGAGGCCGTGCTAGGGGCCGTGCTGCTATGCAATCCTGTGGCCCTAGCAAATTGCCCAGTTTTAAAAAGCCAATGACCCTGAACTCCCAAAATGCTGAAGAGGTAGTTGACTGGCTTACACAGCACACCCCATCCTCTACCGTTTCTAACTTTACCACAACATCCTCCTCATCCTCCACTGCTATGGCCACCCCACGTAACACTTCCTCCACCACCGGTGCCCCTTCTTCACTGGAGTCAGAGGAGTTATTTTCCCATGAGTTTCTTGAACTGAGTAATGCGCAACCATTATTGCCAGAAGAAGATGAAGGAGATGAGGATGTTACACCAGATTTAATTCTGGCAGAGAACACGACAGAGATGGACATAATGATGAGTGATGAGGAGGAGGTCCCCGCTGCTGCTTCCTTCTGTGATGTGTCAGAAGAAATTGATGCATCTGAGGAGAATGATGATGAGGAGATTGATGTTTTGTGGGTGCCTAGTAGAAGAGAGCAAGAGGAGGGTAGTTCAGATGGAGAGACGGAGAGTCAGAGAGGCAGTAGGAGAATAAGACTTAGAAGAAGCAGGGAGGACAGCCCGCAGGGATCAGTAGGGCAACAACATGTATCGGCACCTGTGTTCAGCCGGCCAACGCACCCGCCATTGCCGCCAATGCCGCCAACTTCTACTGTTACCGCCAGATCGCACACTTCCAAAAAGTCAGCAGTGTGGGATTTTTTTAATGTGTGTGCCTCTGACAAAAGCATTGTAATTTGCAATGAGTGCAGTCAGAAACTGAGCCTTGGTAAGCCCAACAGCCACATAGGTACAACTTCTATGCGAAGGCACATGAGCGGCAAGCACAAAGCACTTTGGGAGCAACACCTCAAAGGCAACAGGCAAACTAAAAGCCACACTCCTTCTGGTCCAGCATCTTACTGCTCTACCTCTGCTCTCCTTGACCCGTCTGAACCACCCTCCACTCCGCCTTCCACCTTGACCACCTGTTCCCATTCCCAGTCATCTGCCACCAGCCAAGTTTCTGTGAAGGCCATGTTTGAGCGTAAGAAGCCAATGTCTGACTGTCACCCCCTTGCCCGGCGTCTGACAGCTGGCTTGTCTGCACTCTTAGCCCGCCAGCTTTTACCATACCAGCTGGTGGACTCTGAGGCCTTCCGCAAATTTGTAGCAATTGGGACACCGCAGTGGAAGGTACCCAGCCGCAATTTTTTTTCTAAAAAGGGAATACCACACCTGTACCAACATGTGCAGAGCCAAGTTACCGCATCTCTGTCACTTAGTGTTGGGCCAAAGGTCCATATGACTACTGACGCATGGTCCTCCAAGCATGGTCAGGGCAGGTATGTCACCTACACTGCCCACTGGGTGAACTTGGTAATGGCTGGGAAGCAGGGAATGGGTAGCTCAACAACAACAACAGTGGAGTTGGTGTCACCGCCACGGATTGCACGCGGTTCTGCCACCACCTCTACTCCTCCATCGCTCTCTACCTCGTCTTCTTCCTCTTCTTCTTCTTACTCTGCTGCTGGGTCCTCCTTCTCCTCCTCCACACCTGTGCACCCCCAGCTCCCCCTAGGCTATTCGACGTGCCAGGTACGCCGTTGTCACGCTGTCTTGGGGATGACGTGCCTGGAAAGCAAAAACCATACCGGATCTGTACTCCTGTCATCTCTGCAGTCACAGGCCGATCGGTGGCTGACCCCACACCAACTGCAGATCGGAAAAGTGGTGTGTGACAATGGAAGCAATCTGTTGGCAGCGTTGAGACTGGGCAATTTAACACATGTGCCCTGCATGGCACATGTGTTAAATTTAATAGTCCAACGTTTTGTCTCCAAGTACCCAGGATTCCAGGACGTTCTCACCCAGTCCAGAAAGGTGTCGGCCCATTTCAGACGTTCCTACACAGCCATGGCACGCCTTGCTGACATTCAGCAGCGCTACAACATGCCAGTCAGGCGTTTGATTTCTGACAGCCAGACTCGCTGGAATTCAACGCTCCTTATGTTGGAACGTCTGCTGCAACAACAAAGGGCCGTCAACGAGTACCTTTTTGAACTGGGTGGTAGGACTGGATCTGCAGAGCTGGGGATTTTTTTCCCCCGTTACTGGGTGCTTATGCGCGATGCCTGCAGGCTCATGCGACCTTTTGAAGAGGTGACAAATATGGTCAGTCGCACCGAAGGCACCATCAGCGACCTAATACCCTTCGCTTTCTTCCTGGAGCGTGCCGTGCGACGAGTGACAGATGAGGCTGTAGACCAGCGTGACGAGGAGCTGGAAGCGCACGATTTATGGTCGGAATCACCAGAACGAACCCAGGCACCTGCTGCAACGCAGGGAGAGGTGCCAGAAGTGGAGTCAGAGGAGGAAGGTGGCTTTGTGGAGGAGGAGGAGGAGGACCAACAGGAGCAGGCTTCCCAGGGGGCTAGTGGTGACCTTTTGGGGACCCCTGGTCTTGTACGTGGCTGGGGGGAGGAGACCGTGGATGATGCAGTCCTTGATAATGAGGAAGCGGAGATGGATAGCTCTGCATCCAACCTTGTGAGAATGGGGTCTTTCATGCTGTCATGCCTGTTGAAGGACCCCCGTATCAAGAGGCTTAAGGAGAAGGACCTGTACTGGGTCGCAACGCTACTAGACCCTCGGTACAAGCATAAAGTGGCAGAAATGTTACCAACATACCACAAGTCCGAAAAGATGCGGCATTTACAAACCAGCCTGCAAAACATGTTGTACAATGCTTTTAAGGGTGATGTCACTTCAGGAACTCATCAACATTCCAGGGGCAGAGGTGCCAGTAATCCTGCCACGAGCACACCTGCAAGGACAAAGCCCTTTGGCCGGTCTGTAACGTCAGACATGCAAATGTTTTTCTGTCCAAGGCAGCGCCACAACCCTTCTGGATCCACCCTCAAAGAACGCCTCGACCGGCAGGTAGCGGACTACCTGGCATTAACTGCAGATATCGACACTCTGAGGAGCGATGAACCCCTGGACTACTGGGTGCGCAGGCTTGATCTGTGGCCAGAGCTGTCACAATTTGCCATGAACCTCTTGTCTTGCCCAGCCTCAAGTGTGCTCTCAGAAAGGACCTTCAGTGCAGCAGGAGGGATTGTAACTGAGAAGAGAACTCGCCTAGGTCACAAAAGTGTCGATTACCTGACCTTTATTAAAATGAATGAGGGGTGGATCTCGGAGGGTTACTGCACGCCGGAAGACTTGTTCTGACTTCTATGCAGCTGTCCTTCTCTTCAAGCCTCATGACTCCACACACAGCTGTCCTTTAGCGTCCTCCTCCCTCCGCCACCGTTACAAACTAGGGTGCAAACCCTACTGGTTTAATTTTTTCTGGCCTCTGTGCTTCAGTGGCTGCAACCAAAAAAACTGGGCAAACAATGTCTACAAGGTCAACGTATGGCAAAAAATGACTATTGTCAGCATTTATATGGCATATTTTTTCTGGCAACTGTGCTTCAATGGCTGCGTCCAAAAAAATGCATATTTTCTGCATTTATATGGCATAATTTTTCTGGCCTCTGTGCTTCAGTGGCTGCGACCAAAAAAATGCATATTTTCTGCATTTATATTGCATAATTTTTCTGGCCTCTGTGCTTCAGTGGCTGCAACCAAAAAAATTTATATTTTCAGCATTTATATGGCATAATTTTTCTGGCAACTGTGCTTCAGTGGCTGCGACCAAAAAAATGCATATTTTCTGCATTTATATGGCATAATTTTTCTGGCCTCTGTGCTTCAGTGGCTGCAACCAAAAAAATTTATATTTTCAGCATTTATATGGCATAATTTTTCTGGCAATTGTGCTTCAGTGGCTGCGACCAAAAAAATGCATATTTTCTGCATTTATATGGCATAATTTTTCTGGCCTCTGTGCTTCAGTGGCTGCAACCAAAAAAATTTATATTTTCAGCATTTATATGGCATAATTTTTCTGGCAACTGTGCTTCAGTGGCTGCAACCAAAAAAATGACTATTTTCAGCATTTATATGGCATATTTTTTCTGGCCTCTGTGCTTCAGTGGCTGCGGCCAAAAAAACTGGGCAAACAATGCCTACAAGGTCAACGACGTTGACCTTGTAGGCATTGTTTGCCCAGTTTTTTTGGCCGCAGCCACTGAAGCACAGAGGCCAGAAAAAATATGCCATATAAATGCTGAAAATAGTCATTTTTTGCCATACGTTGACTCAACGTATATGGCAAAAAATGACTATTTTCAGCATTTATATGGCATATTTTTTCTGGCAACTGTGCTTCAGTGGCTGCGACCAAAAAAACTGGGCAAACAATGCCTACAAGGTCAACGTATGGCAAAAAATGACTATTTTCAGCATTTATATGGCATATTTTCTCTGGCAACTGTGCTTCAGTGGCTGCGTCCAAAAAAACTGGGCAAACAATGTCTACAAGGTCAACGTATGGCGAAAAATTACTATTTTCAGCATTTATATGGCATATTTTTTCTGGCAACTGTGCTTCAGTGGCTGCGTCCAAAAAAACTGGGCAAACAATGTCTACAAGGTCAACGTATGGCGAAAATTTACTATTTTCAGCATTTATATGGCATATTTTTTCTGGCAACTGTGCTTCAGTGGCTGCGTCCAAAAAAACTGGGCAAACAATGTCTACAAGGTCAACGTATGGCGAAAAATTACTATTTTCAGCATTTATATGGCATATTTTTTCTGGCAACTGTGCTTCAGTGGCTGCGTCCAAAAAAACTGGGCAAACAATGCCTACAAGGTCAACGTATGGCAGTTGTTTAAAGAGAACAGTAGATTACTAGCCAGCAAAGCTACCTAAGCTAAAATGTCCCTCAAATCCCTGCAGACTTCTGTCCCTCCAATACAGAGCAGTATCAAGCAGATTACTAGCCAGCAAACTTACTATCATCTGTCCCTGAAATCACTAACAGCTCTCCCCCTACACTATCTCTTCCAAGCACACACAGGCAGATTTTTCAGATACATTTTTGCCCTTGATCCCCCTCTGGCATGCCACTGTCCAGGTCGTTGCACCCTTTAAACAACTTTAAAATCATTTTTCTGGACAGAAAAAGTTCGCCTTCCCATTGAAGTCTATGGGGTTCGCGAACCGTTCGCGAACCGCTCGCATTTTTGCGCAAGTTCGCGAATATGTTCGCGAACTTTTTTTCCGACGTTCGCTACATCCCTAACCATGTACAGAGGTTGGCTGTCAATGGAACATCCTCTATGTGGAGTAGAGTTTTTAGTGGGGTACCACAGGGTCTGTATTTGGGCTACTTTTGGGAAACTTCATCAGTGTCTCAGGGGAGGGTAGTGTTTGTCCAACTTTTGGGACACTTCATCAGTATCTTGGGGAGGGTATTTTAAGTAATGTATTAGTGTTTGCAGAGAAATCCCTGACAAATTGGCTAAGTGCCGTGGCAGATAATATTCAATGCTGATAAATGTAAGGTCAAGCACCTGGGTTGTAAAAATATGCAAGTCACTTAATGAGACTGCGTTAGGTAAATCCATAATGGAAAAGGACCTTGAAGTCCTTATAGATAATAAACATGGCTGTAGCAAGCAATGCCAGTCAGCAGCTGTTAGGGCAAACAATTTTTTGAGCTGTATTAAAATGGGCATAGATTCATTGAATGAGAGGGTCATTCTTCTACTTTACAGAGTACTGGAAAGGCCCCATCTAGAATATGCAGTTTTGGTCTCCAGTGTTCAAATGGGATTTCTACTGAATTAGAAAAAGCCCAAAGAAGGACAATTAATCTAGTAAAGGCTATGTAAAGTCTCAGCTATGAGGAAAGACTAAGCAAGTTGTCCATGCTGGAGAAGAGGCGCTGAAGGGGGTTATGATAATTATGCATAAATATTTAAGGGGATCATATAATAAACTCTCTAACGCTAAATTTACCAGTAAGTTCTTCTATCCAACAGGGGGCATATGATAACTATGTATAAATATGTAGGGGATCATATTATCTCTCTAATGCTTTATTTACCAGTAGGTACTTCGAGCCAGCAGACACAAAGACATCAATACCGATTAGATGAAAGGAGGTTCAATCTAAATGTTTGGAAAGAGTTTTTTTTTACAGCTGTGAAGTTATGGAATTTTCACCCTTAATCAGTTGTACTTAGTAATGGGTGAATCTGTCCTGTTTCGATTACCGAAAAATCCATGAAATGAAAATGAATTTTTATGAAAAAATTCATAAAATGCCAAAAATACTCAAAACGCATTGAAGTCAATGGGCGTCAAAATAATTTTGACCCGTGACAATTTTGATGCGAACAACAATTTTTATACTCGCTACTATTTTGTCCAAATGCAGTAAAGTCAACTGGCGTCTAAATAAAATATTTTTATACGCAACATTTGTTTTTGTCACTGCAAAATTTTTGCCGGCAAATTTTCGCTGTAGTGAAATGCACAATTTTCCTGCAAATCCATGCCTGCCGAATAATTTTGCCCATAAATAGTTGTACTGGCAGATACATTAGATAGTTTAAAGAAGGGGTTGGATGGCTTTTTAGCAAGTGAAAAAATAAAGGGTTATTGTAAATAGCTCTTAGGACAAAGTTGATCCAGGGTATGCCATCTTAGATTTAGGAGGGAATTTTTTCTGCCTTTGAGGCAAATCAGAGAGGCTTTAAATGTTTTTTTTTCACCTTCCTCTGGATCACCTAGCAGTTAGGCACGTTCTATATAGATCCCACCAATCAGTGTGAAAGTAATGGTTCTCTGCCAGGCAGACAACAACAGAAGGAGCTATCCCCATCGGCAATAGTTATACAGGGATATATTAACTTTGTAACATTTGCATTTATAACAGTTCAGCCTATCCCAGAGGCTTCCCTGAGCACCAGGACAAGTGACCACATCAATCAGGTAGACAAAAATATCTTCCATCAAGCTGCAAGGCCTTTGTAAGCGATGATTAATGGATGCCACAAAGGGTGATTTCTCCAAAATGCACATGAGCACATTTTCAGGTGAAAATAACATAAATATCGACCATACTAGAATTATCGCAAGATTCCCATAGGCAGCAATAAGACAAAAGTGTGTGTTTTAGAATGTTTTAAAGCCATGATTTTAAGATGGAAAAAACAAAATATTCAAAAGATCCAAAGGATCCAGAGGATTTATTTGGTAAGAGTATTGTTTAGAGAGGGCCTATAACATAACAGAAAGTCGACAGAGAAGTGAGTCGTTGAATGATATATTTTTATTACCACTGGTTTACTGTGTTTGGAATTGCTTAATGCATTTTAACTGTATGAATGGACCACTAACAGTTAATTTTGACACTTCATATCAAGCACGCTCAGCCTATAGCATTTAATCTTTGGCTCTCAGGGGTTGCTGGGTGTTGTATTTTGGTATCAGATGGCGGGGCACATTTTCACATTCCTGATTTTTCATTTGAGATCATTTAGTTTGTCTAGGTAAGTGTCCATGTATGGAATTTATAAACAGCCTAGTTTGAGGCCATAAATGTGAAATCATTAAGCAGGAGAAAAATCCCAGTGGGAAGGGAAAAAAAACTAAAATGATGGGACATGAATGAATCATTACCTAGCCTGAAGGGTCTTCCGCCTTTTGTTGAATTGAAATAGACAGAGTTCCCAACTGCGGCCCTTAGTGGAGATGCAGCGTTTTCATCCTGAATTTACAATTGAGCAGATATCGCATTCATGGGCTTGTCTTTGATTTGTGCCAGTGTCAGCAGGGAACAGAGAAAGGTGATGAATGCTGTATGGCCCAACATTAATCTTTGCTTTAATATACAGTTCTGTTAAAGATGCACTCGCTTAGGCTGTACAAACATATGCTTAAAGAGATCTTTTTTGCCTTGTTATAACAACCTTATCATTTTCCAAGATAACTCAAAGGCATAGTTCATGGACCTGTGCGTTGAATGAGTTAATAATAAAAGCAGTATTCCTGACATCTGTATATAAAATTACAGTAAATGTAATTACAGTAAATGCCTAGACAATACTATCATCATTATGTTTGCAGCTCTTCTTTGCTTTCTAAGCCTCCTGATATGCTCATAAAAAAGCAGATGGAGTGAGAAATAAGAGAAATCAATGGAAGCTAACAGTAAAAAAAAAGATGCACTGGACACCCATAGTTCCAAAATTTTGGAGCTGCCGGAGCTACCTTAGGACAAGTTAAGATCTGGAAAGAATCCCTACATATTCTCTTAGATACATCAGGAAGTCCAAACTTGAAGGTTAGGTGAAATTGCTGCCCCACATATTTTTGGAACTGTGGCTGAATGCCTGTTACAACAAATAGTTTATATATCTTATACATTATTATTATTATTATTATCATTATCTTAAGGGGCCCTATTAATGTGGTGAACCTGAAAGAGGATTTGAAATGCTAGAACCAACCAAAAGTTTAACTTTCTCCAATGAGTGCGAGACAATATACAGAAAATAGGTCCTACTATCTCACTTGGGTTCAGGCCACTCCTAAAGAACTGTGTGGGTTTAATGGTGATACACCTAGGGGCACAATTACTAAGGCTCAAAGTGAATTTTCGAATTTAAAAACGTTGAATTTCGAACTAATTTTTGGGTACTTCGGCCATCAAATAGGCCTAAATTCTATTCGAAGTAAAAAAGTTTGACTTCGAAAATCGAAGTACTGTCTCTTTAAGTTCGACTTCGACACTTCACCACCTTAAACCTGCCGAATTGCTATGTTAGCGTATGGGGAACTCCTAGAACCTATAGCCAACATTTGGCTAAGTTTTTAGAAGTTAAAGTAAAATCGTTCGATCGTTCGAATCGTTTCATTCGAAGGATTTCATTGTACGATCGAACGATTTTACTTCAACCGAATAAGGCCAAATTCGATAAAAAACTTTGAATATCGACTTTGAATATCAAAGTAATGCCATTCGATGGTCGAATTTCAAAGTTTTTTACACTTCGAAATTCGACCCTTAATTCATTTTCTGTTTAAAATAATCTCTAAATCTTTTACCAGCATGTAGTGCTTTTTAGGTGCCCAGAGTTAATAAAATGAAAAACTAAGGGGGTTATTTATCAAAATCTGAATTTATCTGACTTTTTAAATTGAAAAAGTCTAACAAAGCCAGAATACACGGTTTGACCTTATTTATTAATAAAAAAGCAAAATTTAATTGGGGGGAAAACTTTTTTTTCCCAGAAAAATCTATTTTTTTTAAGATTTTTACCCAAGAATCCAAAATAGTCGGCTTCTCAGGCAAATTCCAGAGCAGACCACAGAAACTTCCAAATAGGATAGTGACCTCTCCCATTGATTATATACAACCTCTCAGGTCTGAGATGGTAGATTTATTAATAAATCTCAAAAAAATGTGAGGTTTTTTTTTCCACTAAAAACTTTTAATTTTCAACTTTCAATTTAACGTTTTTAGCATTCGGACTTTAATTAATAACCCCCTAAGAATAAATGGAGAGGTGGGGAAAAAAAACTGTTCCATGTTGCTTTAAGAATTCAGCTCTGTAGTAGCTGGACTACAATTAACTGTAATTGTAATTATTTAAACAAGTAAGCTACACAATATATACTATACTGATTCACTGATGCAATGTTTTACAAATTCACGCAAGACACCTAGATTATATAGGGCTTCCAAAGACAGATGTCTGTTCCATAATTTCACACGCCATGCATAAGCTTTAGACCCTTGTGTGACCAGAAGTTTTTCTTTCTTTTTTTTTATATGAATTCCAAAACCTAGCAGCAGAAGAGTATATTTGTAATCAAGATAGCAACGGGCGCAAGCAGCCAAGGAGAACTGCTGTGAACCATAAGCATATGTTAAGTATAGCAACAAATCTAGTTAAATGCACTGTAAATAAGAAATGCGTACACCCTATATACGTGGCTTTTGGAATGGAAGAGAACTGTGTTGCAATCTGCTGATTTTCCAAATAAAAGAATACGTTGCACAATTCTGTATCATGAGAAACAAGAGTATTACTTGCTCTGAGAACATTTTCCACATCTTATAAAGGAAAGAGAATGAGAGCTGGTGTCTCCTTTGAACACTCAATGCTTTCTCTGCTTATTCTCTCTGGACTGAGCTTCTTGTGTTTTTAAATTCTAATTCTTTTTTATCCTCTGCTCCCCGGTTCAGCCAATTTTTAATCTAACTTTCAGCCTGAAGCATGATTAAAAAAAGAAGCTCTTACTGTCTTGTAAGCTACTCATCCTTATGAAGAAAAACAAAATTCTACCAAAGGGAAGTTTAGTCGGAGTTGGGCAGATGTCGGCCTAATTAATATATAAACAACAGTGGTTATTATACACAAGTTTCAGTGAGTTGTAGGTTTGCCACTGTGCTGGTAATTTGAAGGCGTAGCTGGTAAATCACCAGCTTGGTATTACAAAATTTACCAGCAATGTAATTGCTGTTGAATTTGTAATCCCTTCCCTTTCCTAAAGTTTTCTCCCAGTGGCACTCACTACTCAACACTCCAACCTGCTCTTCATAACAAGCACCTGTACCATGATCCACTCACTTTCCACCCCTGACCCACCCATTTTCTGCCCTGTGATTGTCGACATCTATGAAGCCACTGTTGGTCTCCCTCCAACACAGGCGACGACCTTAGAGACGTATGACACAAATCATAAGGACAAACACATTCAACATCTAACACATTGCAGACATAAAATTGTCATACAAAAAAACCCTGTTGTGTTCTGGTTCATAACTATCCAGGGCAGCTTTTACAATATAAAAAACAGAACTCATGCCTTACATTGGTTAGGGAATCTTCCCCCCTCGTTGTCATTATGCTTCAGCAGAGGCTTCTAATGTTATCTTTACAGGAATTTATATTAGATTAAACTGTTTATTCATGCCATTATGTATTTCAGCAGTAATCATAAATATATGTTCACAATGCTCTGGGGATATCGACAGGCCATAATAACGCATCATTGCAAACGTTCTTCATTACCACCGTGTTGAAAATAATAAGCTTTGGTGGGTAATTTAGAAAACTATTGGACCAGATAGAACGTTATGTTGGGAAGTAGTGCATGGCTAGGGTAGGGAGGGCAGAGGAAATGGCTGCAGCTTTGTATGCACAATTGATGGCTGCTGTTTTAAAGGAATATTCCAAAATATACAGCTTATTTAAGGTTTTACCCTTGATCCATGCAGTTTTTTGAGTCATTTGTAGAAATAAAGCATCAGGAACAGTATCACTGTGAATGGCTGCAGACTATTCAAAGCCGCCTGTGTTTTCATTGATTTGGAGTCAGCCTTGCTGATCGGTGGCATCACGGTTTCACACACTTTGATGCAAGTTTACAGAAGTACTGTCCATTTTGTTTTCATTATCAAGTAGTTTAGGGCTCTCTCTTGGAATAGAGATGGAAGTTAGAAAGGTAGTCACTTTCATCAGCATTATGGATATGCCAAATAAAACAGTCTGGATACAGGAGAAAAGAGTATAAGCAAGGGCAAATGTTCTGACCACTAATAAATGTGGGGCCCCACTGAGCAGCACATATAAGAAAAGTGAAGGTATAGAAACCCCATTGTAGATACTGTATATATTTTTTTTCTCCTATTTTGTCTAATCAGTGTTCGTTGACTATCTCAATGAAATAAAAGGTCCGGTGCAATTAATTTCAGCAATGGGACCTCTGGAAAAGATGGATGTATATCCAGAGATCAGGGTGGTGTAGGTTCAAAAAGGGACCGCTTGAATGCGGTAATGCCCGAATAAGGCACTTGAACTTGTAGTAGGTGTAATAAGAGTGTGAAGTAGTGAGGTCTACTAAGCTGGACAGCCTAAATCTCCAACATGAAGTGGGTAATGTAATTAAATGTAAACTCCTTTGTTATGAAGAGTACCTATAATTCCTCCCTAAATATTTCCACCCCCATCTATGCTTGCTTTCATTTTAATCCTCCTATAGTTCTGTCATGAATTGAATAACTGGTGTTTTAGTTTTACTAGCTATTATATTGCTGTGTCTCCATCGCCACATCCATACTCTGTGAATATGATATACAGCCCCATATGGAAGTGTTCATACAAGTTATTTTCTGCCCAACAGATGCAGAATCAGACTACTGCAGTCAGGCAATGAAGAGGCAGCTTATTAGTGGCCTTAGCATAGTGTATACACACACACACCAGAGATTTAGTTGTCACAGTTCAGAATGTAGTGACTAATTGCTAAGGGAGTCCGTTTTAAAGAAATCTGCATAGACGCTCCGGTGGGCACATTTACTGCCGCCCCTATCTCGAAATCACTGCCATCTGGCAGGCTTAGTCACTGAGAAACAAAATTGCCTTTGTGAAACAAGCCTGGCAGCTCAGTAACGTCTGTCTATACAGTTCTTTCCTTAGTATCTCATATTTGTGTTTCAAGTTGAGCTGCCCAGAGTGCCATGCACAGTCAAGCCCTAATTGAAAGGTGCAAAAAATTTGCATCTGAGTGTCATGCACAAAGCACACTGTGGGCAAAAATAGGGCTTTGCACCTTGCTGCACTTTTTGTAATAAGCCTTATCATTTCCATTGTACTTTCATCTATGTTTTGTTGTGCAAGAAGCCTAAGTGACAATGAGCAGTGATGGGCAAATTTCTCCTGTTTTGCTTAGCCAAAAAATTCGTGAAACGCGAATTTTGATGCCAGCATCCAAATATTTTTAACACCGGCGACAATTCTGACGCCCATTAAAGTCAATGGGCGCCTAGAATTGTTGCCGGCGTCGGAATTGTTGCCTGACGAATAAATTAGCCCATCACTAACAATGAGAGGTCCAAGGAAATCCCATTTTATGCACTACCCTATAATTGGCCACAACTCTATGCACATTGAGGTGGTATTTCCCCATTTAGCTCTTCATTTTTTAGCCAGGTTTGTATAATGATCACCACTAATACCTGTTCACTTTTATCCAGGTTATTTCCATTTTTCTTCCTTGTTTGTTAAAAATATATAGCATGGGAAACAAAGGATAAATATTTCATTAAAATAATTTTTTTTGATTGTATTATTTTACATTTTTCTATTCTGTTTATGCTGTTACATGCCCACCCTGTGCCTTTAGCCTCACAATGCAGACGCGTGTCAGACACGTTTTCCTTGGGACTCAGCCATTAATGCAATAAAAGGAATTTCATGGACACTTTTAGCTTCATTTCACAAAGATTAGATTAGATTCTGCAGCAGGGGTCTCATGAACAGCTCATAGCCATCGCACAGAACTGCCTCTGTCACACATTGATATTCAGCTTTGTGAGCTGTGCGCTCCCCTGCACTCCAAAACTGTTCGATATTTTAAAGCTGCAAAACAGTGCTTGCAGAGCTGGGGGGTTGAGGTGGTAGAATTATAATTCTCCTGGTTATGTAGAAATCCAGAGCAGCTGTATTTCAGCCAGGTATATGGCACCCTTTTATAGCATAGTGTCCAGCGATTCTATGGGGAAAAAATGGGTTGCAGGAAATGTGTCAAACTATAAAATCAGTATGCGATAGACTGTGTGTGATTAGCCAGTGCTATTTTCTGCTCTGTAGCGACAGACTCTAGGTGGAAATTACTTTGAGAGATCAGTGGCCAGCTTTTATATGGAACAAAAACTGTTTTTCCTAGTGGCATATATGTGTGATTTTAATGCCACAGTCATTTTGGTAAAATATGGGAAAGGGTATTTTAACAAAAATAGCAGAGTCTTGTGTTGGTGATGGATAGGAATATATAAGTATATGTGTAACCTGCATGAAGGTGAAACAAAATATATATATATATATATCCACATGAAAAACTGGAGCACTCACGAGACTTATAAATGAATGAAAAAAATAAACATTTTTTGTCAACGTTTCGGTCCTGCTAAAAGGACCTTTATGGTTCTCTTAGCAGGACTGAAATATTGACAACAAATAAATGAACCATCCACCCTACAGTCCTGACCTGGCTCCTTCTGGATTATTTCCTGTTCCGGATTTTTGTAGAAAACTCTCCATGGATAGCGGTTTCCAAGTGATGAAGACATTAACGCAGCTGTGACATCTTGGTTTGAAGGTCACACAGAAGATTTTTTTCTCTAAGGGGTTAAAGTCATTGCAGGAAAAGTTGATGAAGTGTATGGAGCTAGCAGGGTACTATATAGAATAATAAAATGAAAATAAAAATCTTTTTTTTTTTTCGTATTAAGGTTGATAAATTATTGAATGCTCTTTGTACAGTAAATTGTATGAACCTTGTATCACTTCCTTTTTTCCATCCCCATCAGGAATTATTTGTGTGCATACAAAGGGGAATGTAATAAAAGTCGCAAAGAGCAAAACAATTCGCACCAATAAGACTAAAAATCCACATCTCGCAATGTAATATTGTTCCTTAAACTGTTATTGCATTGCGAATTTTAATTGCGCATTGCGAATTTTAATTGCGCACTCATTAGAAGTGCTTGAAGGTGTCGTAATCTTTTGGAGCAAACATAACGACTTTTTCAGTAAGAAGTTTTATTACATTGACTGCGCATTGGCGCAAACTATAAAATTTGCAAACGGTCTTTCACTGTCGGCCGCTAAACAGTTTCTGGGCTCGCAAAAGCTATATTAAATTCGCACAAAGCAACATTTGTTTACGCAAAGGCATAACTTTTCGCATTGCGAATAGTTTTTCCGTTAGCGATTTTTATTACATTCCCCCTAAAATATTCTGCATTCTATAACTGAACAATGTCTGTATTTAAATCCCAATTAGCAAGTATTACCTGTATACCTTAACCTCCTTTACTAACTGTAATAGCTACAGTACATATTTATATAAGACACTGCATCTAACTATAATTCATCAGCTCTAATCATGCTGTTAAAATAGTGTGGTTCCAAACAAATCAGACACAAAACAAAACCGCATTTATTGTTTCACCAACTCCATGCTAACTGGATCAAATACGTTTTTAATTTGGGTTTAATAAAGCTATTATTGCCTTGTAATTATATAGAAATTGGCTGTTCAAAGTGTTATTGAGGTTTAATTGCTGTCTGATTAGCTTTATTTAAAATTACATAAGAATTAGGACTGATTTACATAGAAATTGAACATATTGCTAGACCACCAAATTACCACTTGATAAATTGATTAAACCCATGTAATAACATTCTGAGGGCGACAGTCTATTTACATTAACTATTGTATTACCAGCGTGGCAGAAGAATGGTGCCAGTTAGATGAAATGACTGTTGCTGCTAACTCTTCCTAACAAGATTAAACTCTCAGAATGCCCATAGTAAAATGTTGTATTACTGCAAGAAGATTTAAACTATAATTTTTTAAAACTATAAAGCTATTTACACATCTAAATTAGGGATGCACCGAATACACTATTTTGGATTCGGCCAAATCCCCGAATCCTTCGCAAAAGATTCGGCTGAATAACCTAGCGAATCTGAATCCTAATTTGCATATGCAAATTAGGGGTGGGAAGGGGAAAACATTTTTTACAAAATGTCACGCGATTTCCCTCCCCATCCTTAATATACATCTGCAAATTAGGATTCAGATTTGGTTCGGCCGAATCCTGGTCAAATCCTGGCCAAATCCTCAACTGAATCCTGGATTCTAAATATATAATCCATAATCTAAATATTCAAAGACTTGTCAACAAGGGAGCTACTGTGGCATTTAATAATGTGAGGTGTGGGTTACTAAATTCTTTTGGTTGGGTAAATCCCCAGATATATTGATAAAACTGTCTTTAAATCTATCAGGGTAAAACACAATAAGGCTTATTTTCCACTAATACAGGCACAAGCACTGGACACATAAAGGACACCTTACCCATGGCAGGTACTGTACAAGCTGTTAAAACCATTCAGACCAAATTCCCACTAACTTTTTAACCGTATTTGACAATAGATTTTCACAAAAAAATGTGGTGCAGGAGAAGACTCAATAAAATTGTAAAACAAAATCTGAATTGTAAGTTTTTTTTGCATTTTCCGCGCCGAAAACTCAGACTTTTTCGGATTATTGCCCAAAAACCACTAAATCTTCGGATTTTTGTATGCATCCCAGCACAGATCACGATATCTTCCAATTGCAAACTGGACATCTGCCATTAACTTATAAATGATTAGTGATGGACGAATTTATTCGCCAGGTGCGAATTCACTGCGAATTTGCGTGATTCGCCGCCAGCGAAAAAATTCACAAAACACCCGCGAAAATTCGCCCGAAAAAATTTACCGTCGTCAAACAAAAAATTTGCCAGCGTCGAAAAAACAACGGAGTCAAAAACAGCCGCCGGCGTATAAAAATGGGTGCCGGCGTCAAAAACGGGTGCTGGCGTCAAAAACAAGATGCCAACACCATTTCGTGAATTTCTCGCCGTATTTTCCGGCGAAACGGCGCAAATTCGCCCATCACTATAAGTGACCTAATCAGGTTTGAGATGGATTTTTTTTTTATTCTGACTTTTAACACCATTGGAGTGTAATAAATCACATAAAATTATTTTTTTTTCTCATAAAAATGGTGTTTTCACCTTTAAGGGGTAGATTCACTAAAGGACAAAGTGGCTTACACTAGCGACAATTTGCCAGCGTTACTGGTGCAGGCGTCAAATCGATAGAGCCCATCGCTATTGTTCGTTCGCACTCTGTTGCCAGATGACACCGAAATGCCTGTGCAAAAAACAATATGTTGGTAGGACAACTAGGAGATTAAAGTTGAGAATAGGAAAACATATAAGAAATATCAAAAAGGGTTTAAAACACATAGGGGCACATTCACTAACCCATAGGGGCACATTCACTAACCTCCGAAAGTTCACCAGCGACAGTTTCGCTCACACCACAACATTTTGCCAGGCGTAGATTCGGGGATAAAGATCCTGCTGCTGGAGAGTGGACACTAAACAGTTAAGTGACGCCTCCTCTTGTCTGGGCTTTATCCCCTGCCTACTTCCTGTTCTCCTCAGTTTTTGTACCGAAAAAGAAAGTACAAGTATTTATAAGAAATCCTAATGAGAGGAGGAGTCTCACCCCAGAGTGCATAGTTGAACAACAGTAACAAACAGGTACCGCTAACACAGAATAAAAAATGTAGGCGAAGAGAAAAGGATTTAACGGTAAGTGCAAAAATGGGGATGTCCCAAAGCTACCCATGAGGGTGGGACATCTACCCTATCTGTGTTCTGAAAACCACATCCACTTTTCTCCCAAAGCTAGCTTCAGCTGAGGACTGCGTTAGAATTCTGTAACTTTTGAAAATGTATAGTCCTTTCTGTCTGCTCAGTTGACGCTTGATGGTAGACTGCTCATGAAGTACTGACGTCCAGTGTCACATGAGCCGGTTCTCAAACCGGTTCTTTTACCTGTATTCACATATGCCTATCGGATAGTGAATCTAATCCATTTGGCAATTACCGCCTTGGAGACCCTCAGGCCCCTCCTGGGGCCATCAGGAAGAAGAAGAGAGCATGAACCCATACAATGTTGCACTTCTCACTGAAGTAATCCAGTGTGCAGACTACATACAGATTGTGTAGTCCTTTCTTCTAAGTGCTCTTCGGCCACAGTACCACGTTATCACCATGAAGATGATGCCTTGGCACTAGAAGATAAGCTACCAGTTCCAAAACCCCTATGGAGGAGGAATCACCAGGAGGACTCTTTTATTGTCAAGATCACCATGGAGTGGAATTTAGGGGCTCAAGGGGTCTTCCAGGAGCAAGGACAGGACTAATTTAAGGTCCCATTGGTGTTTGTATGTCAGAGCCAGTAGTATAGAAGGCCTATAGAAGCCCTATAAAAGGTCCTGATATTTGGCGACCAGCTATCTGCTATCTGATACAAAATTGTAGAGAGTGCTGATATCTGCATCTTCAGGGAGCCAAGGTCTAGCTATTTATGATGTCCTTCCTGCAAGAAGCAGAGCAGACTGCCTTCCTCAAATGTATGTGGATCGTTGCCGACGTGTACACGTTAAGAGATAAAGATGTTTTGTATCCGATGGCAAATCCTTGCCGATATCCGCTTTTTTTTTTCTGTGAAGAAAGAAACTGGGGAGGCAGAGCTGCTGGTAAAAAATAGTCAGCTACCAATCTCATGCCTAATCTTCGCAAAGAGACAGTGGTAGGGAGCACAAGAGAAGATTGAGAAACCTGATTTGCCATTATACAGGCAAAATGGGACATAATGTGCGGATCATACTGACATGATTATTTTATTTATGAAGGCCACAAATGGATCCTTGGCCCCACTGCCTGGGGAAGCCATTTGGGGTGAGGTGGAGTGTGAAATACGTTCCCTTGATGTCAGCCTGAAGTGCCCAAGATGGTTCCCTGTGGTAATGGACCAGTGCAGCCTCCGTGGAGTGGGAACCGGATACCCAGGGATCAGTGGAGCTTAGCCTGCAGACCTCCGGAGAGCTGAAAAGCAGTGGGCAAACAAATAAAAAAGCGAAGTTGCACTAGCGTTGCCTAATTTGCATACGGTCGGAAGTCCTTTGCTATATATAAAAGTTCTGATGCTAATTGGATTTTAGTTACAATTTTTGGATTGGAATTTATTTCTGATTTTCTTACTTGAATTATTAATTTGTCTATTTTTCTCTGTGAATTGACATTTTAACTTGAATTTTACACAATTTTTATTTGATATTTTAGCGAAATTATCGAATTTGAACAATCATGTTTCAGATCTGCTAATTGGAAGCGGTGATTCAATTATGTTAATTATAAAAGTAGTAACCTAGTGAGGTAGGCTATAGCCTCTGATGAAGTGAACTAATTCACGAAATGTGGTAGGCTGAGGACTCTATTTGTAGGTGTGTACTATTATATTATAATAAAACCTATCCAAATATTTGAGCTCTCCCTTTGTTGCTCGAATGATTTCCCAGCCCATAGCGTCTATATCGTATTGCCCAATCTCAGTGGGAACCCGTACGAGAGACGGAGGAACCAGGAAGTGAAGCAGTGGATGCAAGAACAGTGGAACACGAGACAATGAACAGGACTACAAACAGGACTCCATACATGCAGACGGGTGCCGGTTTCATGGCAGCGCACAATTGTTTTTTGTCACCTTTGTGTTTTTGAGGCTGAGCTGAAGAAGGAGTTGTGGGAAGCTGACGCTGGCGAAAATTTGCGAAAATCTACCCCTAAAAGTCTAACCGGAAAAAATCTGATTTTAGCTAATAAATCCCTCAGTATATAAATATAGTACATCCCAATAGATGCATGTTTTCTATAGGGGAGCATGTCCCTAAACCCAATAACCTAGTTTGATTCTCCACAGCTGTTTTACGGCAGTGTAGTAGTCTGTCCATTTGCATGTATTTCTGAAGGCAAAGGTGAATTCATTATTGTTTCTGATTTCTCTCATTGTAGTCTAAGGTTACATTCAGAGGACTATTTATTAAAGGTTGAGTTTCTCCAGTTGAGTTTTAAAGGGCAAAAAATCTGAATTTTTAGAGGAAATAGACCTAAAAATTTTCAAGATTTATTATGCTCTGAAGCTGCGAAGAATTCTAATTCTAAAATACTCCAGCTAAAAACTGTAAAAATCATGTAAAAGTCAATGTCAGATGGTCCCTTTAACCTTTGGAACATATTTTGTTACCTTGAGGATTCTTGAGAGTTTTGGGCTGTATGTGTTGGTTTTCGGTCGATAATCTGATAAATTCGTGTTTTTCAGGTGACAACTCAATAAAATTGAGTTTTGGAGCTTCAATTAGAAAATGTTGCATGATTCCAATTGATGCTCAATTTTGTTGCAATGTTTTTTCTCTGTGAATTTCTCTGTGAGAAAAAGTCAAGTTTTAGCAAATAACCTGCTCCGTGTTGTTTTTCTCTTCTTAGTTTGACCAAATTATGGTTTAATATAAGGTACTGGAAAATGAAGAGTAAGTAAGCAAAATTGCTCTGTGCCATCACTGTCTTTCTCTTTTTCCAGTTTTTTAAAGCCTCAGTGCCAAATTCACTGAAGGGCAAATTTTCGCCTGCGAAGGCTTTGCCACATTGCACTCCACTTCGCAGGCGCTAATTCGCTACCGCTAGGCTAATTCACTAAAATGCAAAGTTGCGTCTCAGGAGCCGAATGCTGGCGAAGTTTCACTAGCGTAAATTCGTCAGCTCAATCATTTCATAGAGAACATTTTGTTAACATTTCTGCCTAGCATAGAGAACATTTTGTTAACATTTCTGCCTAGCAAAACTTCGTTAGTACACTTATGTTTAGTAGGGATGTAGCGAACGTCGGAAAAAAAGTTCGCGAACATATTCGCGAACTTGTGCAAAAATGCGAGCGGTTCGCGAACGGTTCGCGAACCCCATAGACTTCAATGGGAAGGCGAACTTTAACATCTAAAAAAGACATTTCTGGCCAGAAAAATGATTTTAAAGTTGTTTAAAGGGTGCAACGACCTGGACAGTGGCATGCCAGAGGGGGATCAAGGGCAAAAATGTATCTGAAAAATCTGCCTGTGTGTGCTTGGAAGAGATAGTGTAGGGGGAGAGCTGTTAGTGATTTCAGGGACAGATGATAGTAAATTTGCTGGCTAGTAATCTGCTTGATACTGCTCTGTATTGGAGGGACAGAAGTCTGCAGGGATTTGAGGGACATTTTAGCTTAGGTAGCTTTGCTGGCTAGTAATCTACTGTCCTCTTTAAACAACTGCCATACGTTGACCTTGTAGGCATTGTTTGCCCAGTTTTTTTGGACGCAGCCACTGAAGCACAGTTGCCAGAAAAATTATGCCATATAAATGCTGAAAATAGTAATTTTTCGCCATACGTTGACCTTGTAGACATTGTTTGCCCAGTTTTTTTGGTTGCAGCCACTGAAGCACAGTTGCCAGAAAAAATATGCCATATAAATGCTGAAAATATAAATTTTTTTGGTTGCAGCCACTGAAGCACAGAGGCCAGAAAAATTATGCCATATAAATGCTGAAAATATAAATTTTTTTGGTTGCAGCCACTGAAGCACAGAGGCCAGAAAAATTATGCCATATCAATGCAGAAAATATGTATTTTTTTGGTTGCAGCCACTGAAGCACAGAGGCCAGAAAAATTATGCCATATAAATGCTGAAAATATAAATTTTTTTGGTTGCAGCCACTGAAGCACAGAGGCCAGAAAAATTATGCCATATAAATGCAGAAAATATGCATTTTTTTGGACGCAGCCACTGAAGCACAGTTGCCAGAAAAAATATGCCATATAAATGCTGAAAATAGTCATTTTTTGCCATACGTTGACCTTGTAGACATTGTTTGCCCAGTTTTTTTGGTTGCAGCCACTGAAGCACAGAGGCCAGAAAAAATTAAACCAGTAGGGTTTGCACCCTAGTTTGTAACGGTGGCGGAGGGAGGAGGACGCTAAAGGACAGCTGTGTGTGGAGTCATGAGGCTTGAAGAGAAGGACAGCTGCATAGAAGTCAGAACAAGTCTTCCGGCGTGCAGTAACCCTCCGAGATCCACCCCTCATTCATTTTAATAAAGGTCAGGTAATCGACACTTTTGTGACCTACAGATGCAGCCACTTTGGTTTGTCTGTTTGACACAGAATAGCTAAACACAGATATCCCATTTATCTCATTTAACACAGAAAACTGCGTCACAACATCCCATCTAATTAAAGCATTCACCATTGTGAACAATGGAGCTTTGGTATGCTAATGAAAAGGTTAAATGCATTAAATGAGTTAAGATGACTTAAGATAACACAGTTTCTTCAATTACCCCTGAGTCATGACGCATTTAACTCACAAATTCAAGTGGCTTCATCTGTAGGCGAGTTCTCTTCTCAGTTACAATCCCTCCTGCTGCACTGAAGGTCCTTTCTGAGAGCACACTTGAGGCTGGGCAAGACAAGAGGTTCATGGCAAATTGTGACAGCTCTGGCCACAGATCAAGCCTGCGCACCCAGTAGTCCAGGGGTTCATCGCTCCTCAGAGTGTCGATATCTGCAGTTAATGCCAGGTAGTCCGCTACCTGCCGGTCGAGGCGTTCTTTGAGGGTGGATCCAGAAGGGTTGTGGCGCTGCCTTGGACAGAAAAACATTTGCATGTCTGACGTTACAGACTGGCCAAAGGGCTTTGTCCTTGCAGGTGTGCTCGTGGCAGGATTACTGGCACCTCTGCCCCTGGAATGTTGATGAGTTCCTGAAGTGACATCACCCTTAAAAGCATTGTACAACATGTTTTGCAGGCTGGTTTGTAAATGCCGCATCTTTTCGGACTTGTGGTATGTTGGTAACATTTCTGACACTTTATGCTTGTACCGAGGGTCTAGTAGCGTTGCAACCCAGTACAGGTCCTTCTCCTTAAGCCTCTTGATACGGGGGTCCTTCAACAGGCATGACAGCATGAAAGACCCCATTCTCACAAGGTTGGATGCAGAGCTATCCATCTCCGCTTCCTCATTATCAAGGACTGCATCATCCACGGTCTCCTCCCCCCAGCCACGTACAAGACCAGGGGTCCCCAAAAGGTCACCACTAGCCCCCTGGGAAGCCTGCTCCTGTTGGTCCTCCTCCTCCTCCTCCACAAAGCCACCTTCCTCCTCTGACTCCACTTCTGGCACCTCTCCCTGCGTTGCAGCAGGTGCCTGGGTTCGTTCTGGTGATTCCGACCAGAAATCGTGCGCTTCCAGCTCCTCGTCACGCTGGTCTACAGCCTCATCTGTCACTCGTCGCACGGCACGCTCCAGGAAGAAAGCGAAGGGAATTAGGTCGCTGATGGTGCCTTCGGTGCGACTGACCATATTTGTCACCTCTTCAAAAGGTCGCATGAGCCTGCAGGCATCGCGCATAAGCACCCAGTAACGGGGGAAAAAAATCCCCAGCTCTGCAGATCCAGTCCTACCACCCAGTTCAAAAAGGTACTCGTTGACGGCCCTTTGTTGTTGCAGCAGACGTTCCAACATAAGGAGCGTTGAATTCCAGCGAGTCTGGCTGTCAGAAATCAAACGCCTGACTGGCATGTTGTAGCGCTGCTGAATGTCAGCAAGGCGTGCCATGGCTGTGTAGGAACGTCTGAAATGGGCCGACACCTTTCTGGACTGGGTGAGAACGTCCTGGAATCCTGGGTACTTGGAGACAAAACGTTGGACTATTAAATTTAACACATGTGCCATGCAGGGCACATGTGTTAAATTGCCCAGTCTCAACGCTGCCAACAGATTGCTTCCATTGTCACACACCACTTTTCCGATCTGCAGTTGGTGTGGGGTCAGCCACCGATCGGCCTGTGACTGCAGAGATGACAGGAGTACAGATCCGGTATGGTTTTTGCTTTCCAGGCACGTCATCCCCAAGACAGCGTGACAACGGCGTACCTGGCACGTCGAATAGCCTAGGGGGAGCTGGGGGTGCACAGGTGTGGAGGAGGAGAAGGAGGACCCAGCAGCAGAGTAAGAAGAAGAAGAGGAAGAAGACGAGGTAGAGAGCGATGGAGGAGTAGAGGTGGTGGCAGAACCGCGTGCAATCCGTGGCGGTGACACCAACTCCACTGTTGTTGTTGTTGAGCTACCCATTCCCTGCTTCCCAGCCATTACCAAGTTCACCCAGTGGGCAGTGTAGGTGACATACCTGCCCTGACCATGCTTGGAGGACCATGCGTCAGTAGTCATATGGACCTTTGGCCCAACACTAAGTGACAGAGATGCGGTAACTTGGCTCTGCACATGTTGGTACAGGTGTGGTATTCCCTTTTTAGAAAAAAAATTGCGGCTGGGTACCTTCCACTGCGGTGTCCCAATTGCTACAAATTTGCGGAAGGCCTCAGAGTCCACCAGCTGGTATGGTAAAAGCTGGCGGGCTAAGAGTGCAGACAAGCCAGCTGTCAGACGCCGGGCAAGGGGGTGACAGTCAGACATTGGCTTCTTACGCTCAAACATGGCCTTCACAGAAACTTGGCTGGTGGCAGATGACTGGGAATGGGAACAGGTGGTCAAGGTGGAAGGCGGAGTGGAGGGTGGTTCAGATGGGTCAAGGAGAGCAGAGGTAGAGCAGTAAGATGCTGGACCAGAAGGAGTGTGGCTTTTAGTTTGCCTGTTGCCTTTGAGGTGTTGCTCCCAAAGTTCTTTGTGCTTGCCGCTCATGTGCCTTCGCATAGAAGTTGTACCTATGTGGCTGTTGGGCTTACCAAGGCTCAGTTTCTGACTGCACTCATTGCAAATTACAATGCTTTTGTCAGAGGCATACACATTAAAAAAATCCCACACTGCTGACTTTTTGGAAGTGTGCGATCTGGCGGTAACAGTAGAAGTTGGCGGCATTGGCGGCAATGGCGGGTGCGTTGGCCGGCTGAACACAGGTGCCGATACATGTTGTTGCCCTACTGATCCCTGCGGGCTGTCCTCCCTGCTTCTTCTAAGTCTTATTCTCCTACTGCCTCTCTGACTCTCCGTCTCTCCATCTGAACTACCCTCCTCTTGCTCTCTTCTACTAGGCACCCACAAAACATCAATCTCCTCATCATCATTCTCCTCAGATGCATCAATTTCTTCTGACACATCACAGAAGGAAGCAGCAGCGGGGACCTCCTCCTCATCACTCATTATGTCCATCTCTGTCGTGTTCTCTGCCAGAATTAAATCTGGTGTAACGTCCTCATCTCCTTCATCTTCTTCTGGCAATAATGGTTGCGCATTACTCAGTTCAAGAAACTCATGGGAAAATAACTCCTCTGACTCCAGTGAAGAAGGGGCACCGGTGGTGGAGGAAGTGTTACGTGGGGTGGCCATAGCAGTGGAGGATGAGAAGGATGTTGTGGTAAAGTTAGAAACGGTAGAGGATGGGGTGTGCTGTGTAAGCCAGTCAACTACCTCTTCAGCATTTTGGGAGTTCAGGGTCATTGGCTTTTTAAAACTGGGCAATTTGCTAGGGCCACAGGATTGCATAGCAGCACGGCCCCTAGCACGGCCTCTGCGTGGCGGCCTGCCTTTGCCTGGCATTATTTTTAAAAAAACAACAACAACAAAAACTCAGTTGGTTTTTCTGGAAACGATAATACACACAGCTAGATGGCAGTTTGAAGAAAACAGTGTGCAAATAATGCACATCAAGATCAACGTATACACTACTACAGCGGTGGATACGGATTACGTAAAATATATGAATGCTGCTTGAAAAAAAGTAACTCAAGTGGTTTTTCTAGAGACGATAATATTATCAATATTTAGACAAAATGTGAACAAGCTCACACAGCTAGATGGCGGTTTGAAGAAAACACTGTGCAAATACTGCCCACAAGATCAACGTATACACTACTACAGTGGTGGATACGGATCTCGTAAAATTTATTATGGCTGCTTGAAAAAAGTCACTCCGGTGTTTTTTCTGGAGACGGTAATATTATGGATATTTAGACAGAATGTGAACAAGGTCACACAGCTAGATGGCTGTTGGTTGAATAACACACTGGGCAAAAAATGCCTACAGGGCAAATAATGCCTAAAAGGTCAACTTATACACTACTACAGCGGTAGTAAAATAAAAAAAAGTAAAATAAAAAAAAAATGAATATTAAAAAAAAAAAAAATAAAGTTGGTGCTGCTGAACTACTAGGAGCAGCAGATTAGCACACCAGTCCCACTCCCCAACACTGCTAGACTAATAGCACTGGGCTCTTATAGTAGTAGTAGTAGTAGTAGTAGTAAAACAACAAAAAAATAAATAAAAGCAGTCCTTACAAGGACTACTGTTATTGCAGCAGTCAGCAGATGAGATCAGAAGCAGGACAGCTGCCCACTGCAGCTACATACAGAGCACTGCAGTAGAAGGTAGATTACTAGCCAGCAAAGCTACCTAAGCTTAAATGTCCCTCAAACCCCTGCAGACTTCTGTCCCTCCAATAACAGAGCAGTATCAAAACGATTACTAGCCAGCAAACTTTCAACTGTCCCTGAAATCACTAACAGGCAGCAGCTCTCTCCCTACACTATCTCTTCAGCACAAACAGGCAGAGTGAAAAAACGCTGCAGGGCTTCGGTTTTTATAGGGAAGGGGAGTGGTCCAGGGGAGAGCTTCCTGATTGGCTGCCATGTACCTGCTGGTCTGGGGTGAGAGGGCAAAAAAAAGCGCCAACAATGGCGAACCCAAAATGGCGAACGTCGCGCAACGTTCGCGAACTTCCGGCGAACAAGTTCGCCGGCGAACAGTTCGCGCCATCTCTAATGTTCGCCGGCGAACAGTTCGCGCCATCTCTAATGTTTAGGTCAATTTGAATAGGACAGGTACATACATATAGGTCATATAGTGCATGCCCCTCAAATTGTTAAAAAAAATTGTTAACACAAACATCTATAATAGTTAGAACGTTTGAAGGCAATCCTGCTTTAAAACATTAAAAAATGCAATCGTTTTTTAGAACTGTTATGACTTTTCAAGATACAGGATATGATGTCACTGACATAAAACAGAGGAGGATGTAGCTTCATCTTATCAGTTTGCCAGGTCTAAGCTGGCAAAAGAAACCCTGGCGAAAGGGGCAACGTTATGGAAAATTTTCCCTTTAGTGAATTTGCGAGTAACAATCGTTCGACTGAATGTAAATTTGCCTGGCGAAAGGGCGCGAAACTTAGTAAGCAATGTACTCTTTCACCAGGGAATTGTCCTCTATGCCTGTATAGTAAATTGGTGATCTCCCTGCGGATTGAATTTTTGGCTAATTTTTGCTGGCAACGGCAGTGGCGGAACTACCGGGGGAGCAGGGGGTGCGAGCGTGCCCGCACCCCCTCAGGCCCCCCCGGCAGCTTGCGTGCCACTGAAATGAGCCCGAAAATCACATACGGAAGGAGGCGGGGGGCCTGGCTGTGCGTCCCGCACCAGGGCCCGCCTCCCTCTAGTTATGTTACTGGAGGTTGCAAAGTTTCTTCATTATTATAAGTCACCACTGTAGTCTGGACCAGTTGCAGTGAAAGACCACCTGGAACTGTAAATTTTTGGTTCTAATAAAAGACAACTGAAACTACATGACAAATGCCTATCTTTATAATTGTATCATGAAATGTGGCATCCATACTATAAGGCAATAATAGTGTACCTGTGCCATATACGGGGTGAGTTCATAATAAGTATCAGGCAACAATTCTATGCAGTACTGATGAGAAATTACCACTTACTTCCCAAAGAGCAATAGAATGAGGTATAATTTTCCTTATGATAAAAGATCAGAAATCTATATTTGCATCTTTTCTCCAGGTGTAGTATGTCTGGGGGTAACCAATCCCTTTGATAGGGAGTTGGAACCCAAAATGTTGCATCTGTATTCCAGTAAATAAACATACATTTTTTTTACTTTTAATTATTGTGTTGTCCTCTGTACAGTAACTGCACCTTAGTTTTAATTGGAATTTGGAAATTATATTCATGTTAAAAATTGCACTTAAACTGATGAACATGAAATATAAGCACATTTTATGTATACCAGATGCAGCAAAAGTGCCCAATCTGTTGACATTAAATGGGTTATTCTACAGTTTTTATTGCTCAGCATCCTGGATTTTAAAGCTGCATGGTTTTGTAGCAATGGAAATTCTTTACACCCATTCTTACATGATTCCTCATTTAATTTATATGTAATTATTGGTCTCAAGTCAATTTTAAATTGTAGTTGCTAGATATGCAATTGTATTATAAATTACTTCTTTTCTCCTTAAGGATGTTACACTGCCTACGGTATGTAAAGTTATTATGCCACCTGAACAAAACCAGAAAATTAAAAGAGGAGGAAAACAGAATTTATGAAACGAAGCAATTTTTTAAAAAAAATGTCTACCTGGGATTGGAGCTATAACTAATTTTTATTTCATTGTACAATATAAAAGGATTAATATTTAATGATAACATTTTAATTAAAGGTATAAATAATTACTGTCTTCGTCGTTTTTGGGCTTGCACAAAAGAGCTGTCAAAGGGCTATAAAGTGAGTCTGAAAAAATATCGGAAAAGAAAAACGCGCAGGTAAATGTTTATAATTTCAGAATTTACACTCTCTACTAAAAGCCTTTGTGTTCCTTTGATGTATCAAATCATATTCTCCTAATTGAATTAGAAACCTCTTTGATGTGCCGCATTCCAAGTCTGTTGCATTTCTTTGTTCTGAGCAGAATGTTGCGGAACCAAGACAGCACATTATTTATGCTAATGAAAATAAATAAGTAACAGTGTGTGTCTGGAAATCCAAGCAGTACTGTATGAGAGCAGATGGTGTGTGCTGAAATCCTAAAGATTTCATTTATAAGAGGACATCTAAGTCAAAAATATCTTCACATTGATTCAAAATATTGTATTTCATTGTGCTTCCTCCTGAGTCCTGGGAAAGCATTTGAGTTTGTGATTAACAATTTCACTCCCTAGTATTCTGTGATAGATACAAGTACACTGCATTATTACATGAAAATTGAGCAGTTTATTAATGTATCCCAATGTACCCTAACAGAATTCTGCTATTATGCAAATACACAGAAACAATGTAAATCCAGGAGACTTACTGGTAGCCTGAGAAACCAACTGATGGTCCCCAGTAAACCCTTCCTGACAGGTATATTTAATAGTGTTTTAATAGTATTTTAATAGTTCATGGTCTACTCTGCTTCATTTAATAAAGATGTTTCTTGGCATGAAGTAATGGCGAGAACTTGTTTCAGGGAGCACTCTAATAGGGTTGGAGTAGTTGCTTGCATGGGAGCTTACCTTTGCACCCACAGAGTGACTATAACTTGAAGAGGGGATCTAAAGCCAGAAAATGAATGAATTAATTTCAAAATGTTGCATTCGTTGTTCTACCCGCAACTGGCTGAAAAAAGTCAATCACCGATGGGTTACTGCCCACAGGAAAAATTGCCCAATGTTAATAAATGACCCCAATATATAAAACAAGTTAAAAATAGAAAATTAATGTAGACTGCTGAAGAACTCAGAGTAGTACTTTGATTAAGTTTACATCAATCATTTTTTTTTTTATCTTGTCTTATGCAAAATAATCCAGAAGTTCTCTTTTCGAAAGTGACATCACTTCTACTGATATAATTACTGGGATTAATGGAAATATCTGTGTAATGGCAAATTATTATGGGTCAAACCTGAGTCCAGTGGCAGGCCTTTGGGCTCAAAGATGGAATTTTCTATACTGACAGACGTGAGTAACCCCACTCAGTTCAAGAGGCTGGGGATTCTGGATAATCTCTAAAGGCCATTTAGAAATACAGCTGTAAGTGCAATCACACTAAAGCTATATAAAAATACAGGTATAAGACATGTTATCCAGAATACTCGTCGCTGGGGGTTTTCAGATAAAGGCTTTCCATAATTTGGATCTTCATATCTCAAGTCTAAAAAAAATTTAAATATTAATTAAACCCAACAGGCTTGTTTTGCATCTAATAAAATTTATTATATCTTAGTTGGGATCATGTACACGGCACTGCTTTATTATTAAAAAGAAAATAATGTTAAAAATTTTGAATTATTTGATTAAAATAGAGTATGTAGAAGATAGTCTTCCCGTAACGAAACATTAGGGAATACTGCCATATAAAAACCGTATAAAAACGCTTGTATAATACCTAGCAGGATAAATGAATAATCATGCAATGTTTGATAAGCTGGGGAAATTGTTATTTTTATCAACACCAATATTTCAGAAATAGAAGAAATGTGCAAAAGAGCATAAGAAATGTTCTGTTCAAAGAAAAACAACCATTTTCAAAGTTCAATAAACTTAAACATAAATGTCTATATGCTTATGGGTCTATTATCAAGAAGCCCTGGGCTGTGCATAACTGCATGGCATCATTTTATTATAACCACATTGCTAACATTATGATGTTTTTTTCTTTAGACAGTCACACATTTATGGACATTATATCCTGGGGGGTTTAACAAGATGCTGTTGATAATAAGTAGAAAGCACTGTCATTGATTTTTATTAACTTTATGACCTGTGTTGACTCATTGACTCTATTTTCTGTGTTGTCCGCTCTTTATGGATTGTAATGCAGTTGAATGTTTTTATATTTACAAACTGTAAAACAAAAGAAAGTTCATCATTTTATTTATTTTGGACAAAATGCTGATGAATTAATTACAATGTTTAGCTAACAATATTTGTAAGTATTTCTTTATTCATCGTATTTTTGCCCATAGGTTTATCAGTTTAAGCTCCCTGGTTCTTTGAAAAACTTAAAAATCTGAATCAAATTGGAAATAAAAAGTATAAAAGATCCTTATGTTCAAATGTCTTCTTGAATTTCCTAGTGGTGCACTTAGTCACATCACGCTACACAGGGTTGGACTGAGAATTAAAATAGGCCCTGACATTTCAGGTACACAGAGGCCCAATCAGCCCACACAGAGGCTCAAACACCAGCCCACCAAATACTGACTTTCTATGGAACCTTATAGCAGCCCCAGTCCCATTTGCCAGAACCCACAGATTGCTGGGCCTGACCCTACAGCAACCTCAGAAATAATAGGAAGTAGACTCACAGGTCCTAAGTCTTTTATTTCAAGCCATAGGCTGACTTGTGCAGTGAAATTCAATATTTTGGAGGCTACTCTCTCTCTTCCTGAGAATGGAGGAAGACATTTAAAAATAGAAAACCTAAAATGAACAAAGGTTAAAAAAAAGTTGACAAAAAAGTTGCCATGGAAATGATAGCTATGCATTTTTTTTTTACAAATTCTTATCACTTTGTGAATTTGCCCATGGTTTCATACATTTTTGGTGAAGTAAAATGGGACAGATTCACTCATCATTTGTGCCAACTAACCCTCAGGAGGCAAACACTTACAAATCACACCTCCAAAGCATTTCATGTTAAAAATATTTCCATTATTAATTAAAATCACATCACAGAACATGACAGCAGAAGAAAGTACAAGTTTCAGACCAATATGGTCCTTAGTCATAACTAAACAATCAGCAGCACTGCAATTTAAACATAACTATTAATGTCACATCATAAAATACATTGCATAAGATCACACAGTAGACATTACTTGGTAGGCCTCACTGTGAGAATGTTACCTGGTGGTCTAGTGAGGGTGCAGCGGGGATGTACGTTGCACCAACTGCGGGGACAATCCCCCATGTCCGCTTGCTTCGGCATGACCCTCTTGATGCGTTCGTCCGATTCTGCCACTTCTGGGTTCTCATGAGTGTGACATCATCATGCAATAGCACACTGCCCAAGGTAAAGGTCTAATTCTTAGTTCCTGGGTGCTAATAGCTAGTTGTCTTGTCTGTTGCCGATCTTTCCTGTCCCTGACCATCCCTAGTCTTGACCTTGGTTCGTTATTTGACTACTCTCTTGGATCCTGTTTCGTACTGCGATATTGGTGTGTTTGACCTGGCCTGTGACCCCGACTACTCTCTCATCTGTTTTTTTGTACCGTATTCATGTCCATTACCAACCCAGCCTGGCCATTGAATACGCTTGAAATTCGTGATTTTTTTTCACAAAAAAAATATGATTTTATACAAAAAAAACTAAATTTTTGGGGTTTTTTTGGCATTCGGAGTTTAGTAAATAATCCCCTAAATCCTGGCTGCATCTGAGTAGCTGAGGGCTCCTCCTGAAGCCTAAGGTGGCTGCTAAAGGTGAAAGAGTAAGCTGAGCCCAGGATCCTTGGAGTTAGTTCTGATTTTGGGATACCCTACATTACACTCACAGTTCATGCCCCTCCTTCTATTTATATAAAAACCTAAATTTAAAGTATAAAACTGGAGTAATTAATTTACCCATTAAACAACCCTTCATCAGTGGTGGCCACTTTGGTTCTGCCCCCGCAATTTGACAATTTATGTGTTCTAAGAAAGTCCCCTACTGAAACTGCTGTATAAGTACCTCTCATACTAAATGAATATCTCTCATTACTAAAAGGGCTTGCAATCAGTTTAACTTTTAAATGTGGAGCAAGGAACTGTAAATGCTGCTATTGTTAAATCAGATATTTTTGTTTTAAAAACATCTAAATTTAAAATCAGGAGAAACTTCAACTTCAATGTCATGTCCAGCACAAACTGGTTTAATTTATGTTGAAAATTGAGTATAGAGCCTCTTTAAGGTACAGGTTACTGACAAGGCATATTAAGAAGTGGGATATAAATTGTTTTCTGTGAAGTCTACTCTATAACTCCTACCGTGTAATCTTGTTGGATGTTTTTATCATGTTATCTTATAGTAAAACAGAGCTGCAGATTATTTATCTGAAACACATAGGGGCAAATTTATCAAGGGTTGCAGTGAATTTGAGGGAATTTTCGAAGGAAAAAAATTCGAAATTCGAAGTAATTTTTTGGATACTTCGACCATCGAATAAGATACTATGACTTCAAATTTACTTTGACTTTGATTCAAAGTAAAAATCGTTTGAATATTCAACCATTCATTAATCGAAGTACTGTCTCTTTTAAAAACTTTGACTACAATACTTCGCCAAATTAAACCTGCCAAAGTGCTATATTAGCCTATGGGGACCTTCTAGAGCAGTTTAAAGGAACAGTTCAGTGTGAAAATAAAAACTAGGTAAATAGAAAGCCTGTGCAAAATAAAAAATTTTTTCTAATATAGTTAGTTAGCCTAATATAATAGCCAGAATCCAACTTCCTGCTTTTCAACTCTCTAACTCTGAGCTAGTCAGCGACTTTAAGGGGAGCCACATGGTACATATCTGTTCAGTGAGTTTGTAATTGATCCTCAGCATTCAGCTCAGATTCAAAAACAACACATATGACCCATGTGGCCCCCCCCCTCAAGTATCTGATTGGTTACTGCCTGGTAACCAGGGTAACCAGTCAGTGTAAACCAAGAGTGTTGAAAAGCAGGAAGTAGTGTTCTGTTAGACATCCAGTCACTCCAGCCTTTATACATTACAGTTTTGCCTAACTAACTATATCAGACATGTAGATTTCAATGGTAGACTGGCACAAAAATGGACTTCACTCCAAAATCTACATGTCTAAAATTGCCTCCCTGAGCTGAAGGTCTGGGGCTTGAGCACCTGGGACCCCCTGATAGTATTGGTAAGTCTACCTTACAACCTACATTATTTGTTACACTGGATTATTTTCCTTTTTTACCCATTCCCTGTTAGCCCTTATAACTATATTTGAAACATTTTTTATTTTGCACATCCTATCTATTTAGCCAGTTTTTATACTGAACAATTCCTTTAATGACATGGAGGCCACAGATCAAATAAAAAATATGAAATTAAGAAATATTCTGATGATATCCCAGCTTCTATTTTACTACAAGAAAAACAGAGAGTATACATCCTGTTTTTTCTTCCGTGGTGAATGTGGAACACGGTACATAGCAGAAACCCTCACATTACTATTATAGCCTGTAGCAATCTTCTAGGCATGTACCACTCTACCACTCAGTATGAAAGTATTGAGGTTCCAGTTCAGTGCACTAATTGTGATCTGGACCAGAAACAACAATCTACTTTTAAATCTACTTTTACTTCAAATATATCTAGCTCACGACTACTCAGTGTGAAAAGACCATTTTTTTATAGTTTTAATCAGAATTTACGAGTTTATAAACTAACTAATTCAAGTTTTTTTAAGCCTATAAACTCAAAAAAATCAAGTTTTTTCACAATTGTATTAAATCGAGTTGTTTATATTCATATTTTTTCATAAGTAAGCAAACAGTTACGTTTATTCGAAAGTAGAAAAAAAATTCACAAACCTCACAAATTTGATTTTTGATAAATAAGCCCATTACTGTCACTGTTACATTTTCAGAAATAGTGGTTTTAAGATACAAGGCCATACAATTGGCAAACGACCATGCCACTTAAAGCTAAACCCCATATGGTGATTCTATTTACCTTTTAGTCATATTTTCATAGGCTGCCCTGTATGTGTAGGTAATATCCTGCCTGGAGTTGAACCAGGTACTTGGTGTTGCTGGGCTGTCTGACTTACCATTGCTCTATGTGAGCAAACTGCCCTGCCCCGTCTTCACTCCCATTGCTATACGTGTAACTGCAAGTAGGGCAGGGTTTTGTTCAGCTATTATCTGTCACGTACGGCTCCCTAAATTCAGAACAAGTGCTAAGCTCCCTGGTCATGGCTCAATCTTCCACCTGTAGCAGCCACCTTTGGCCTCAGGAGGAGCCCTTAGCTACTCAGATGCCACCAGGTCTTACATTGAGAGGAGCAAAGTTCTGAACGAGCAAAGGGGCATATGCATTTCCAAGGTTTTGGACAGAAGGCAGCAGTTCAGGGAAAAGACAAAAAGCGCAGTCAGGCAGGCTGGGTCGGTACAGGTGGCGTTCAAGCAAGGTCACTCAGGCCAGGGTTGGTACAGGCAGCATTCAAGGAATAGTCAGGCAGGCAAGGGTCAATACCAGTAGAGTTCAGAATAGTCTGGCAGGCAAGGGTCAGGATTAGTAGAGTTCAGAATAGTCAGGCAGGCAAGGATCAAAAACTGGAATCAAACAGACAGAGAATCACACCCAGATACTGAACAAGTTAGACCTAACAATGGGCAATGAGTTTGGATTCAAAATTCGTGGCAAACGCAATGATGTCATGATGCTCACGACGCGTAAGACCCAGAAGTGTTTCACAGCGCATGGCATGGATGAACCGGCAAGTGGAGACAGGATCACCATGGCGGGCATCCCCATTGGCCGACTAGACCACCTCTCATTATCTATCTGGTCCATCTGGTCCCATGTGATCAGTATAAGCCATTAGGCTGCCTATAAAGACTCCTTCCCTGCACTGAATCATGACCCAATATATGTTTACTGGTTCCTGGGTATGATTACTATTATTGACATCTGTGTTTTACCCTCTGCACGATTGACCAATATTTTACTGCTTTTCTTCACCCTGGCCTGTGACCTTGACTATGCTTCTGTTCCTGATTTGGTAACCTATTGGATGATCCTTGTTATTGACCCGGCCCGTCACTTGACGCTTCTTGTCCTCCATTCCTACCACGTGCAGTTCCCTTGCTTGATAGAACTCTCTCCCTGGTCCTCTCACACTAAGACCTAGCGGCATCTTATTAGCTGAGGGCTCCTCCTGAGGCAGAAGACTGAGCCATGGCCGGGACCTTGGGTTTTGTTCTGGGTTTGGGATATCAATGGTTACAGTGTAGCTCAATATGGTGATAAACAGCTTTGAAATATAATATTTGTTCATTCTTCTTAATGTATAATAAGGTCACAAAGAAAACGTAGTCATGTCTGTCAATATCCCCCATAGTTCCTGGAATATTCAGGAAGTAAATAAGCAATCACCATCTCTTCTACAATAATACATTTCACAGATGTCAATACTGGCCCAGCAATATAACTTTTCCAGCAATATAACTTTTCCAGCAATACAAACTGGGTTCAGTGAATATATTTCTGATTAATGTTTTGGCATAGTTTATTTGTCAGCAGCTCGGCCCATGAAACTGAGAATTGGAGAATATACTTAGCATGTCAGACAAGATACAAGAAGTAAAAGGAGGAAAATATACTGTGTACACAAATAGATTCTGCTCCTCTGCTATGATTACTACTATCTTGTATCATTGATAAACTGTTGTCACTAAATTATCCTCACACTAATATGAGCTGTAGATCAAGCACAGAGAAAGTATGAAATCCATTAGTGTCCGTCAGGGCTCTGGTGTAATGGAAAGAAAGTGGTTATCTCTATTAGAGAACGAGGAGATGGTATTATCAGGCTGATACAGGTCCTATAACTCTTTGCGAGAAGCTTCTGTAGAACGACAGATGACAATGTTTCCTAGATCTGACATAGAAATTTGCAAGATCCATGATAAAACGTTACCATGGAGGGGGACAACTATAATATTACTGCTTAGTTTTACTGCATCCTATAATTTCTTTGCTTTTTCATTTGAAAATATGGATTATTTTATTACAATGTACAATCTGCAATTACAGACTAGGGAAAATATGTTTTAATTTTCAAATAAATTGTAATGTAATAATTCTGGAGTGTGTAATATGCAGGCAGTGTTTAACTACTGTTGGGTCAACAATACATTAAATAAGAAGCATGTCAGCAGGAAGGTACAGATACAATGATTTAAAGGAAGAAACTGAAACATAGTTTATAGACAAAATAAATGCAAAAGTGCTATACAAGTACAGGTATTGTGTGTATTCAGAGTAGGTTATGAAAAAATAAAATCTGCCTGCGTTAGAAATTACAATAACTCATAGAGGAATTACAAAATACCTAAAGAGTCTTAGAAATATATAACAGGGTGTAAAGAATTGTGTTTATCTGTTACAAGTTCTTGGCATTGTCAAAGCCAACTATACAGAGACACTACAGGGTATTAATGCTTTACCAGAAGTCCCATGACGTAAAATGTAGATGAAAATGTCCTTTAATCTTGACTATAACTGTATATTGTATTTATTTGTATTTTATTCTTCTATCCAAGGCTGAATGTACAAATAGCGCTATAATGAAAATATAAATACATACATTATGTTTTAATACATGCAAATTTCTGCTCTCTTCCTGTCTAATTGTATTGTATGTAGACAATTTTGACTCACCTTCACAGAAGTACTTGATGACATGAATTATTGATTCACCCTCTGAGTTTCGTTTTCTTCGCTTTTATATCATCCCTAGCTAAATGCCAGTTGAGACTAAGGAAGAAATCTGAAATGTCCCTTCTACCTTGTGTTATTAGTTCATATTCCAGATGTGTAATTGTTATTATGGTACTAATCACTGAGATGTATCATTTAAAAGCTTTGCAATTTGTCAAACTAGTGTTTTTTCCTTTAGACTATCTTTAGAATTATTGTAATTGATATTGATATTCATTAGGTTCCTGCAGTGTCGGACTGGGACACCAGGGGCCCAACCAAAAACCTTAGACCAGGGGCCCAATCTCAGTATTATTATTCTTCCTCTCCTCACTCAGTCTCTATTCTCCTCCCTAGTCTCTTTTCTTTACATACTATAATCTACAGTATTATTCCATCTATTTATGACTCGTTGTTCTCATAGAAATAGGGATTGGCCATGAAATAGGTCACATGTTTAGCAGCATGAGGGCCCACTGATGCCTGGGCCCACCGAGAGTTTTCCTGGTATCCCGGTGGGTCAGTCCGACACTGGGTTCCTGGGACTAACCTTAGATGTTTCATTGGATTCCTTACCTGATGACATATTATCCATGCCCTTTTAACCACTGTAATGGTGAGACAACTGGTATGTCTAACTAACTGAGCTGTCTCTGGCGCTGTGTCTACCATATAGGCACCTGTGGTTCTGTGTCTATGGTGGCAGCTTTGGGGGGGCTTTATGGTAATTAAATAAAAAGATTGCTGTCCAGTCTGCCACCAGCAGAGCTGAGAGTTGGAGGGTATCTCCTGTAATCAGTGCATGCGCAGGACAGACAACCATCTGTGCATGCTCCAATCCAAACTAGGAGATGGGCTGAGGTCTGGTGACTCGTGACCTAAATACCATGAAACTATGAAATTCACTATAGTAAGCAACATTTTTTGTCAGGTTTTGCTGCAAAAAAATCTCCCATAGACTGAAAAAAGTTGTCACTGCAAAAACAAAACAATAACTGATTTTTCCGCATGCTAAAATTCACAAAATGCATTAAAATCCAAAGTTCCACAGGTCAATCCAGTGTGTACTCATTTCACTAGCATTCACATCTGGTTTATTAAACATTCCCTTCCAAAATATACTCAGTTACATACTGAAAAAATACCCTAAATTAACTCAAAGCAATGGTTTCAAACTACGGGAGAATTATGTGGGAATGTAGACAAACGCTTACTGCCACAATGCTGGTGGGGAGGGTTTTTAAATATGCTTCGTTTGTGGTCTATTCTGATTTTTATATCTGTTCATATACAGTATTTAAATGGGAAGATAAAATAAACTTTTAGAATTTTGTAGATAATTTTGTAGGACAATTATGAACAATTTTAATTGATTGATAATGGATAGATTCCTTTTCATGTTTTGATGATTTGCCTTTCTGTCCTCCTCCTCTCCCCTTGTCTACATGTGAATGTACATTATTATCTGGTTTCAAGGGACAGAAAGTAGGTAAAAGTGAAATACAGTACAAATGTTTTCTGTTTTATTTTTTTTTTTACAGTTTATCATTTTTGCAGCAGTCATCTCTCCTATTTACATTACAGATGCATCATTTCTAGCATCAATGAGAACAAGAATACTTAAAGGGGACCTGTCACTGTAAGAAATAATTCCAAAATCTTTTCTATTGTGTTTGTCAAGCAGAATCATCTTTATTATACTATATAAATTATAAAAATCCTGTATCCTTCAGTTTTGGAATCCACAATTACAGCAAGCAAAAAGTTGCCATTATGTGAACAATGGTATTAAGACAAACTTTGCATCACCCCAAAATCTTGTTTATGCACTAAAATCAGGGCCCAATGCCCATTCCCATGTATTGGCTTCACAATTATAAACTTTGAGGACAGAGAGGGAATATAGTGACATTGAGGAAGTGCAGAATGGAAAGTAAAAGTAATTGTCTGCCCCACCTTAATGTTTGAGGCATAGAGGTGGGGCAGGCAATATATGACTGACAGCTGAAATGTTTAAATGCCTTTATAACAGATATAGATGTTTTAATATAAAAAAGAGTTTGTGTTGTATGTTTAATTTGAAAAATACTTTTATTATACAGCTTTTTATGTCTGGGTGACTGTTCCCCTTTAAGTAATTTAAATGCAATTGCATTCTACAGTTTTTTTTATTCATAGTCTTAATATTTCTCTTTAACCATTAGCTTGCAAGAACGTTCCAGCTGTCCGAGGCTGTTAAATCTATATTTCTGGGTTACCTTTCATTGAAAGGGGTTAAAATGTATGAGCCAGACTGGTATTTTTGAAATGGCTTTAAAAAAAATTTGTAGTTATTGACTTTTGAAAGATATTGTTGAGCTAGTGCAACTTAAAGGCTAAAAAATATAACTTGGATACGGAGAACAATTTTCTACCAGAAACAAATGAATGACATTATAAATGCAAACTCCATTAGTTCCTTTGGGGGTAAAGAAAAGCTTTTAAAATGTTGGATACATTTTAAAAATAGCATATTTGATTGATTTTTAAATGCATACAATGAAAATTTTAACCATTAAACTTAGAGCAACTACACTACAGGGACTGTAGTCATAATTCAGCACTAGGTCAAGATTTTCTTGTATAATTATCGATAGGCACCAGGGATGTGGAGGGCAACTATACAAAAGACATGGTCCAAATGCCCCAGGTACTGATTTATGGACCTCTTTGGACAAGGGATAGGGTATTGGGTGTCAGTCTCTCCAATATTAATATCCTTTATTGCTCTACACATGCGCCTACACATGTACAAGCATTTTACAGAGATTGTTCATCATTCACATGGGCCCCTGCTCCAGTGGAGCTTACAGTTGAAGGTTCCATACTAGGGTCAATTTTATTAGAAGCTAATTTTCCCTGCTGCATGCTTTTTAAGTGTGGAAGGAAATCAGAGTACCTGGAGCATATTCATATTAACACAGGGAGAACATGCAGACACACATTGTCAAAAGTGCCCAGAACTGAACTAAACATCACATAGCTTCAAGGGAGCCACTGTACCACCCATGTAATCATTTAGTTTTTAACCCCTTTTAAACCACAATGGAAACTGGAGCAACAACACTTTATTATTTATATTCAGTCACTCCGTCATTCCCTTGATTTTGAAAGGGGTTGATTCTTAATTCTTGCTATGTTTTTCTGTTAGATGTAGCCAAAGGGTTATTTAGAAAGTTAGTAAGGGTAATTACAGTACAGGAGATTGTAGCGATTTCTAGTGAGTAAAAATAATTTCATAGAGTTGAGGGAAAGTGCCAAGAGGGTGAAGACTGGAAAGGTTACAAAAGGGGAGGTTCCAGCGGGTGCTCGCCAGTCAGGGTTGGAGTGGATAGTTAAAGGAGAAGGAAAGCTACCAAGGCAGTTTATTGCCAGTAGATTAGCTACAAGAGTGCAATCTAGAATTATTATTTTATTATTTAGAATGCTTTTCCATACCTGAGTAATTAGCTCTAGACACTGTTTCCGTTTGTTTAGGATAGCAGCTGCCATATTGGTTTGCTGTGACATCACTTCCTGCCCGATTCTCTCCCTGCTCGCTCATAGCTCTGAGCTCATATTACAGCAGTGAGGTGAGGAGGGAGGGAGAGAGGAGCAAACTGAGCATGCTCAAGCCATAGCCCTGGAGGTTTAAGATGAAAATGGGAAGTCTGATACAAAAGCCCATGAGTACACAATAGAAGGAAAGAAATGTGGTGTTTCTTCTGACAGAGGACTCAGAGCAGCATTACTTTGAGGTTTTACTAGTATATTCATATAGACCTTTCTGATAAAGCTTACTTAGTTTCAACCTTTCCTTCCTCTTTCGGATGTGGCAGAAAAGGATGAAAGGTGTTGGGATCCCACTGGAAAGCTCCTAGCAAGGCTGGTGTTTGGGCTAAGCACTGTAAAGGGGGGAGTGCTTACTGGACCCCTATGAAGGCATTGGAGACTGATGGTGAAAGTGGGAAGTAACATTGGAGTGACTAGAAAGTGTGCTTTGAAATTGCCTTGTGGAAGTTTTCCAACCTGAGTGAAATTACTCTATTGTGAACTGTGAATTTGCACCATGTTGGAAGTACAAGAGTGCCTGTCTGTAACTATGTGAAGTATGGTAATCATAATAAAACATTTTATTTCCTCTACAACACCCAACACTTTCATGATTTCCTTAGTGTCGGTAATGGTAATTATGCCTACAAACTGGTACCTGTAATGCATTTGCTGCATTTATTGCACACTGTGCATACTTTTTTGCTTCAGGGAAAGCAAGCACACTGCAGATTAACAGACAACAGTAGCTACAAAACAGATTTTTCAGGACGGATTCCTTGTTTTACTTTCCAATTTTAGCCTCCTGTTTTTTTTCTTTTGCTAGTTTCTGTCCTGTCTCTATTCCTGTTGATTTGATATTTTCTCCATCCATACAGGCATTCCAGTAAATAACCTATACATTCCAATTTTTCACCACTTTCTTGCGTCTTCTCATTTACCCAGTCCATCTTCTCCTTTATCACTTTCAGATCCCCTTGTACTTGTTTATTTTCAATGGAACTTGCATTTAGTTGAACCCAACCTCTTTAATTCTGCGCCTTTACTTCTTGGAAAGTGGAAGAAGGGAATTCAGAAGGGGGCAGAAGTCCATGTGTAATGAAAAAAAAATGCACCTAAATGCTGTTCTGGGGCACATAACCTGGAAACTATTCTTTGCAGCAGCCACTGACTGATTGGAAATAAAGACAGCTCCTAGAAACTTTAGCTTTTTCCCTTCAATGTGTAAGTCCCGGTACAGCCACTAGGGGATTTTTTCCTTTCAGCCTAGCCAATCACTTTGTGGCTGTACCGGGACTTACAACTTTGAAAGGGAAATAACATACAGTCTTTAAAGCTTTTGCTTGTGTTTACCTATTCTTTATTCTACCTACTTTAGCTAGTTTTAGCTAGCCCTAATGAAAATATGCCCCTGCAAATGACGTTCTTAGTTCCTGCAGCTGTGTACTACTCATCTGTCAATTTGGGCAGATCAGTACTTACTGTATTTTGGGCTAATGCAAGAAAGTGAAAGGCTCAAATTGACTGGTTATATAATTGTAGTCTAAATGCAATGACACAGCATGATATACTGTGAAATCTGGTTCAGTAATGGCTGTTTTGAAAGCTTTATGTGCAATGTAGCAACATCAAATTAGTTGAAATGAAGAAAACGATTAAGTTTTAATTGGGCTAACTTGCTGCTTTATGTTCTAACATTGCCTGTATATCTATCATCACCAGAATAATAAACCATGCTACTTGTAATTTTTATTGCCATCATCACCATTGACTGGTTTATAGGGTGGAACAGAAACTTTGCCAACAGTCATGTGGTAGGATAAGACTACATCTACATGGGTTCATAGGGCAGGTTACAAACTGAACAAAACGCATTTTCCTAACACCTTCACCTCTGAGATTGCAAAACATTTACTTGATCAACATCTCTTTACATGGAATGGACAACAGAATTCTGCGAAGTGCACACACATGCATCCCATATTTTAAACAAACAAGATCTTCGTCTGAATCCTGTGCAGAAAATGTTATTCTTCCGTTGGCCAAAAAAAGGGACATTTAAGCAGGAGCGATTACTGTGTTTCCAAAGCAGGCTGCACATGGGCAGAAAAAAAGTGATTTAAAAAAATTACATTAACACAAGGAAGCTTTAAAGGAGAACTAAACCAGAAAAAAGAATATGGCTAAAAATGCCATATTATAAATACTACACTTATTGTACCTCAATCACAGCAATGATCCAGGACTTCAAATTTGTCACAGGGGGTCACCAACTTGGAAAGTGTCAGTGACACTTACACGCTCAGGGGGCTCTGAGCAGCTGTTGAGAAGCTAAGCTTAGGGGTCATTGCAAATTATCAAGCAGAAAATTAGCTGATGCTAGTTGCACTGGTTTCTAAATTGCTATGTGGTAATTATCTGTATTAATTTCTAATCAGACTCATATTGTGACTTCTATATTCTATATGAATACTGTATATTGTGAGTAGGCCCCTAAGTTCAGTAACTGACAGCAGCACAGAGCAGGTGCAGTGAATCAGCAGAAAAGAAGATGGGGAGCTAATGGGGCATCTTAGGAGGCAGAGATCTTTACTGTACTGCTAAAAGGCTGTGGTTGCCTTGGGCTGGTACAGAATTCCAAAACATAATGTACAACATTTCTAGCCTACTTCTTTTGTTAGGCTTTAGTTCTCCTTTAATGAAGAAAAATTATGTTAAAGATGTATTATTTGTAAAATATACCATTCAGTTACAATAATGCAAGGAGTAAAATGAAGTCTGTTAACTGAATAATAATTTATTGGAAACAGTCCAGGGGAAAAAAGATCTATCAGCTTTTAATTAGAGATAAAGAGAGTACACAGTGCAAAGACACCAATGTAAGCCTTTGGTCCAGATTTAATAACAGGCGTAGAGGACAATTCGCTAATGAAAGAACCTGTCACTAGCGTAGTTTCGCACCCTATCGTCAGGCGAATTTTCATTCAGGCAAACAATCGTTACAGAATGTTACCTCTTTCACCAGCGTTTCCTTTCCCACCTTAGGCCTGGCAACTAATAAGATGAAGCTATATCCCCTCAGTTTTATGTCATGTCATGTATGCTGAAAAATCATAACAGTTCTAAAAAATGCTGGCATTTTTTAATATTTTAAAGAAGGATTGCCTTCAAAAGTTCTAACTATTATAGATTTTTGTGTTAACATTTTTTTTTAACCATTTGAGGGGTATGCCACATTTGGTCTAATTAGAGGATCTCTTTTGTCTTTGTTCTGCTTACTTATACATTTGTGATTATAAGTGGCCACTTCAAGCATTTGCACCAACATCTCTAATAAAGATATATGACCTATACTGTATGTACCCACCCTATTTGAATTGACTTTAGCGTAAAAGAGTACTAACGAAGTTTCGCTAAGCAGAAATTAACTCCAGTGAAAGTTCGTTATTAAATGCTTGAACTGATGAATGAACACTACACTCCACTTCAACAGCGTTTGGCTACAGAGACTAGGGATGTAGCGAACTGTTCGCCGGCGAACTAGTTCGCGCGAACTTCGACTGTTCGCGTCCGCCGAATGTTCGCGAACGTCGCGCGACGTTCGCCAATATGAGTTCGCGTTCGATTCGAACAAAAATCGTTCGACCATTCGACCATTCGATTCCTTCGACCGCTAAAATCGAAGGATTTTCGTTCGAATCGAACGATCGAAGCCATTCGATCTAATTAAATCATTCGATCGAATGGCTTCGATCGTTCGATACGAACGAAAATCCTTCGATCGAACGATTAAAATCCTTCGATCGTTAAATCGAACGATTTTGCGGATGTTCGAAGTTCGCGAACTGTTCACGAACTGTTCGCATTTTTTGCCGGTGTTCGCGAACGGCGTTCGCGAACACATAAACGGCAGTTCGCTACATCCCTAACAGAGACGCATTTAAGTGAATTAGCATAGTGGTAATGAAGTTAAGCCTGGCGAAGTGAACCTTCGCTGGCAACCTTTAGTGAATTTGCCCCATAGTTTGTGGCACATGGCTTTGCCTGACCAGCAAGAAAAAAATAGAGTGTCATAGTGTAAACTCTTTTTTATTTTCTTCAACCCCCTACTGGGGGTGTGGTACAGAGTAAAAGTTTTACATGTCAAATAATCCTTTATTTACGTTAAAGAAACTCAATATAATCAATATGAATGTTAAACATTCAAAATATGCTATTTATTATTTGTGTGTAGTAACAGAGGGATAATAGTCTCTGGGAAGGGAGTGTGACTGTGGGATAGCATAGCATAGGATGCTTTGATTTTGTTTGCCCAGGCTGCTTTTTGCTCCCAGTCCAGCTCTGCTGGTTAGTGTGCTCGCCTGTCTCACCTGCTGCTTGAGTGCCCTTACATGATGAATATTTCCATATTTACAACATTGTGATGCTTAGTTTTCAAGCAATCAAAGAAACTGTATGAAGTGTAATGAAGAGTTATCGCAAATTCACATACAACAAAATTTAAGAAGAAGTATTAGTAATTAGTGACTCTAGGCTCATCAAGAAAAGCAATTAGCAAGATTGCATGCAGTTTACAAGAGCCCATTCAACTAAAGCAAATAGCAGGGTTTTTTTCCATTAACAAAAGACAGGCTTAGCCAGGCCTGGGTGTGTAAATAAAGCTATAATCAGCATGATTAATGTGAGATCTGGGATAGGAATGCTTCAGATTGATGTGTTAAAAGCCTAATGGCTCCCCAAGGAAGGTCCCAGCACTAATTTTGCAAAGAAGTAGGTTCATTAATTGCACACAACAACTTGAAATGCACAAATGACAATTGCTTGATTCCAACAGCCCAGCTTATTTGAAGACAACACTGTTTGCTTTTCTATGGTGAAATAACAGAGAAGGCATATCAATGCTACCATTCAAGCCTTGTGACAATATAGGCCCATAATTATGTGTTTCATTGCAACAGTTTCCACTACAATAAAATTAAAAAGTAAGAGTTTACTTAATGGGTTTTGTAGCTGTTGAATACATTTAGATCCTTTAAAAAGATTTTATTTGTATAAAGATATATATATCAGAACCATTGTGATTTAGCTCAGTTTTTTTTTTTTTAGCTCAGTTCTTAAACTTTTAGCTCAGTTCTATGGAGAAAATTTTCTGGTATATAATCAGAAGTCTAATTCTGACCCATGGACTACTATTTATAAGGCTGCATTGTAAGCAACTTATTGACTGCAAAGGCACAGGTTTTACTGCAAGGCACATGTGAAGTTATAGAAATATAACATGGTCAAAGTGTTAAAAAAAAAGTTTGATGGCATTGTACTGTATTATGTCTCACCCTTAAAGTACATGGGGTTATTTTGGAAGTTACTCAGAAACTAACCAATAGGGACTGAGGTCAGGGGATTAGTGATGAATGATTTTTTTTGGCAGGCATGGATTTGCAGCGAAATTCTGCATTTCACCATCTGTGAATGAAAGTGCAGCAAAATCCACCGCAAAAAATATTTTTTTGTCGCCGAGACGAAAAAGTCAACATAAGAAAAAACACTCATTAACTTTAATGCATTTGGATAAGAAAGTTGCTATTGAGTGCATTTTGGAGTTAAAACAATTTGTTGTGCTGTTAAACATTTGTAGAGCATTAAAAAAAAAAATTGACGCCCAGTGAATTTTCTTGCAGTTTCACGATTTTTTTACCAGTTTCACTAATTTTTCAGTGAAGTAAAAGGGGACAGATTCGCTCATCACTACAGGGGATACATAAAATAATAAGCAAATAATGGGCCACATTCAATTAAGTGAGAAAAAAGTTATCTCACAGTTTATCCCGTGAAAGTCAGGGATGAGATTCAATTGAAGGAAAAATATTTTTTCCCTAATTTAGTTCCAGTTTTCTTCCAAAGATTTCAATAGAGTTTTCACTTGATATATAGGGGCAAATTCACTAAGCGCCGAAGCGCCGAACACTAGCGTTAATTCGCTAGCGTTTGGCATTTTCGTTACTGCGCAAATTCGAACGCTGGCGTAGTTTCGCTAGTGTTACTTCGCATCCTTACGCCAGGCGAATTTTCGCTAGCGACGTAACTACGCAAATTCACTAACTTGCGCAGTGTACTGAACGCTACCTTTTACGCTAGACTTCCTTCACCACCTCAGACCTGGCGAAGCGCAATAGAGTAGATAGGGATTCTTTTAAAAAAAGTCAAATTTTTTTCTAAGTCCCAAAAAACGCTGGCGTGTTTTCTACATGATGGGTGATAGGCTGAAAAAGATCGAAAATATTTTTGGGGCTCCCCTCCTTCCCCCCTACATTTCCTGACTCATGGCAACTTACCTAGACAGTGGGCACATGTGTAGGGCAAAATAAAATTTTTATTTGCTGATTTGAAGGTTTTCTAGGCATTTGTAGTGCTGATACGTGTTCCTTCATTGAAATTTGAATTTCGCGCCGTACGCAAATTAGCCTTCGCTAGCGTAACTTCGCTTTACATAGCGAATCAACGCTAGCGCAACTTTGCAACCTTACGCTACCCCTGTGCGCAACTTCGAAATTTGCGTAGCGCTGTCGAAACTACGCCTGGCGAAGTGTGGCGAAGTTGTGCCTGGCGCAACTTCGCATCTTAGTGAATTTGCCCCATAGTGAGATACGTTTTTCTGAATTGATTTGCATCTCATATTGAATCTCATCCATGACTTCTCATGTGATTGTTTTTCTCATAAAAATGAATCTGGCCCATTATTTTTAGTCAAATCTTCTCCTCCCCCTTTCTTACAAACCCAGGGTAAAACAAAATGTATGTTATTTCTCAGCTTATCCCAAATTTGAACAAATTCAACATAGTAAAGAACATTGCAAGTTGTAAAATTTCATCAAAAATGCAGACTTAATCTGTTACCAAGACAGTAATGTATACTGTTTAGTTCTCACTGGATAACTATGAGGTCAATATTCAGCTTGCAACTATACAGCCTATACAAAATAGCCATATGTTTTTATTTAGGCACATGTGTTATGTAACATTGTGCTCTAATACTTACTAAACTATACAAGGTACTTTCTTTAGCAGTCTTATACAAAGCTGAAGCTTAGTTTACAGGATCTTACACACCTTTAGCACTTGGTGATTATATTTTCTGTTTTATCACCGTGTACTGTGTTTTGTGGTCGACTCCTTACATAGTAAAGGGGTAGTTCACCTTTAAGTTAACCTTTAGTATGTTATAGAACGACCAATATTTATTTTTTATAATTATTTTTAATTGTCTTCTTCTTCTGCTCTTTCCAGTTTTCAAATGGGGGTTACTGACCCCTTCTAAAACAAATACTCTGTAAGGCTACAGATGTATTATTATTGCTACTTTTTATTAATTGTCTTCTGTTCAGGCCCTCACCTATTTATATTCCAGTCTCTTATTCTTATGAATACATGGTTGCTAGGGTAATGTGGACCCTAGCAGACTGCTGACATTGTAAACTGTAGAGCTGTTAAATAACTCAAAAACTACAAATAATAATTTTCTCAGAATATAATTCTCTACATCATACTAAAAGCTAACTCAAAGGTGAACAACCCCTTTAAGTACTTTGTTTAATATCCAGAGTATACCTAAAAAGTGCTGTATTATATACTAATGATTCCTAAAATGCATTCACCCAAAACAATTAATCATCATTTCCCTGTATAAAAAGGAGGAGGGAGCTGAAATTCACCAAAGTAAACATCGAACATAACTATATTACATTTAAAAACAAATCTCAACTATATTTGTTCTTTAGACCCTAGTTAGATACCAATAAAAAAGTCCTTCTCATTCATTACTTTATTATTTTATAATATATATATGTGTATATATATATATATATATATATATATATATATATATATATATATATATATATATATATATATATTTATATTTATTATCATTATTTGATATGTGCCTGGCACACAGGTACACAGACTTTCTTCACATGGCTCAATAACTTCAGAATAAACTCAAGCCCCACCATGAAACTACATTTTAAGAGATTTATTTTGCATAGAAATATACTGTTACATGTACTGCCATGTTGTTTACTCTGTCTACACATTCTTAAAGCAATACTTAAAGCAGAAAAAGAATGTGGTGAGATACTATTGCATCTAATAACTAAAGTTTTGTTGTAACTTTGAGCAAAAGTTATAACTAATACAACTAATGATGCATGGTTCACACATGAGGAAATTCAAAAGAGATTAGAACATGTTAAGATGAACAAAGGTCCGGGGCCAGATGGTATTCATCCCAGGGTACTTAGCTAGCTTAGCTCTGTGATTGCCAAACCTCTTTACTTAATTTTTCAGGATTCATTGAAGTCTGGAATAGTGCTGAGAGACAGGCAAATTGCTAATGTGGCGCCTCTATTGAAAAAAGGATCCTGTTCTCAGCCTCAAAACTATAGGCCAGTTAGTCTGATGTCAGTGGTAGGAAAGCTTTTCGAAGGGTTAATAAAGGATAAGATACAGGACTTCAGAGCAAATCATAATACAATGAGTTTGTGCCATCATGGTTTTATGTGTAATAGATCTTGCCAGATTAACTTAATTTCTTTTTATGAGAAGGTAAGCAGGGACCTCAATTCTAGGATGGCAGTGGATGTGATTTACTTAGACTTTGCTAAAGCATTTGATACAGTGCCAAACAAAAGGTTACTGGTTAAATTAAGGAACGTTGGCCTGGAACATAGTGTTTGTACCTGGATAGAGAACTGGCTAAAAGATAGACTATAAAGAGTGGTGGTAAATGGAACATTTTCTAATTGGACCAGTGTTGTTAGTGGAGTACTGCAGGGGCTCTGTACTAGGTCCCTTGCTTTTCAACTTGTTTATTAGTGACCTGGAGGTGGTAATTGAAAGTACTGTTTCTATTTTTGCAGATGAAACTAAATTGTGCAGAACTATAGGTTCCATGCAGAATGTTGCCACTTTGCAGAGTGATCTGTCTAAGTTGGAGAACTGGGCAGCAAACTGTAAAATGAGGTTCAATGTTGATAAATGCAAGGTTATGCACTTTGGCAAAAATAATATAAATGCAAGTTATACACTAAATGGCAGTGTTTTAGGAGTTTCCTTAAATGAGAAGGATCTAGAGTTTTTTGTAGATAACAAGTTGTCTAATTCTGGGCAGTGTCATTCTGTGGCTACTAAAGCACATAAAGTTCTTGCATAAAAAAGGGCATTAACTCAAGGGATGAAAACATAATTATGCCTCTTTATAGGTCCCTGGTAAGGCCACATCTGGAGTATGCAGTGCAGTTTTGGACTCCAGTCCTTAAGAGTGATATAAATGAGCTGAAGAGAGTACAGAGACATGCAACTAAACTGGTTAGAGGGATGGAAGACTTATGAGGGTTGTTTTCTCTGGAAAAAAGGCGCTTGCGAGGGGACATGATTACACTTTACAAGTACATTAGAGGACATTATAGACAAATAGCAGGGGACCTTTTTACCCATAAAGTGGATCACCGTACCAGAGGCCACCCCTTTAGACTAGAAGAAAAGAACTTTCATTTGAAGCAACGTAGGGGGTTCTTCACAGTCAGGACAGTGAGGTTGTGGAATGCACTGCCGGGTGATGTTGTGATGGCTGATTCAGTTAATGCCTTTAATGCCCCTAAGAATGGCTTGGATGATTTTTTGGACAGACATAATATCAAAGGCTATTGTGATACTAAACTCTATAGTTAGTATAGGTATGGGTATATTTAATTTATCTGAAAGTAGGGAGGGGTGTGTATGAATGCTGGGTTTTCATTTGGAAGGGTTGAACTTGATGGACTTTGTCTTTTTTCAACCCAATTTAACTATGTAACTATGTAAAATACATTGGAACCCTCATCAGTCACCTAAGTGGTTTAGTGCATTTTAATTAGGCTGGCTTATATGCAGAATGACAGCAGTAAAACAATGGCAAAATATATCTAGTTTGTTTTTATCCCACCCGAGGTGTGCCCTAGAATTGTGCTAAAGGTATACACCTACAATGCACCCTGGTGACACTCATGACATCCAGTAATTAGACACACAAAAACTTTATTAAATAGCATATGCTCTAAGAAAGACTCAACTATATGTTAAACATTGAAATGTGGAGACACTGGATACAGATGTATCCCTTGGTGAAGGTATGAAGGGTGCTCCCTCTGGTGCAGTTGGATGTATAAAATGAATGTGTCAGTCCTACTTTTCATTGCAGGCGGATCAGGTGAAAGCACTCAGTAGCTCCGCTGATTCACTGGAAGCAGAGAGACACAGCTGAGCTTTGTGCAAAACATTTCAGTGACATCAATGGGGCAATATGCCCATGCGCAGCATGGGATCTGTGGCTTCAGGGGTGGTTGTGCGCATGTGCATGATGTCACTTCTGACCCTGAAAATTTCTCAGCTTTCTACAATTAAAGGATGACAGCTCTTTAATTGTAAAGTCATCCACAATTTTATTTTCAGACCATACAAGTATGAAGATCTAGATCATATGTTAGTGAAAGATAAAGAATAAAACTGTAAAGAAAATCTGGAAATTAGTGGGTTAGTTTGAAGACAAGTCATCTTTATTAGTCTCCATCTTCCACCCACTTTACTTTTGCAAGTGACTAAATGTATATCTGTGTTATGTCCATATGGTGTTATGGATGTTTTCCTGATTTATTTCATTCTAAAATGTATATATCATTTCACAAGTGGTGTCAGAGAGTAATATGTTCCCCGTCTCCTGCAGTTCCAACCTGAGTTATCGGATACATTATTTTAAAAAAAAAAACTATACTCCCAGTAGTGATGCGCGGGTTGAGAAAAACTCAACCCGCCCCCAACCCGCCCCCAACCAACCGATGCCCACCGGCATCCAGCTTTTCCCTCCTTTTATAGACCTGGGCCGCCCAGCCGATGATGTCACAGAAGGGACGGGACAGGTGCACGTTTTATAAAACCAGAAGTCGGAAGCAGGCACTGTAAGGTATTCATTCTGTGGTCTAGTGATGTGTGGGCTGGCCAGATATCCACGGGAATTGCGAGTCGGCCTGACCTCGGTGCACTTCTTGCCGGTCACGGGCTTGGGTATTAATAAGTTATATTTTTGTAAAAACAATTTTTATTATTTATAGTTTAGAAAAAATTTCATATGAGTATATACATTTTTTTATGGAGATCTGCCTTGTTTGGGGATATAGTTGACCTATATAAATATGGTAAGCTGCTGTCTATAGCGATGACATTAAAAATCTGTGGGGTAAATAGCAAGAGGCTTCTCTACTTGCAGTTTAATATGGTATTCTACTACTATGTCATTATAAGGTACCAGCAATAGTGATCCATTTTTTAATACGTTTTTGCGTTTATGCTATCCTTTTTTCAACCCCATACCCCCTTTCACTCTTGCCATCATGTCACATGTCGTTTTCTATACTCTTGTCATTTTTTCTTTCGCCAATTTATTCTATTACATTCTCTTTATACTCAGCATTCTTCTCTCTCTCCCCTTTCCCTATTCCGCAGTTCCTGCTTCTCTTAGTTCTTATCTTTCAGCCTTCTTCTAACAGCGGTTCCTTTGACTAAATACTAACTATGGGAACATAAGGCTTCTGTGGTCTTTCTTTAAACCATCTTTACTTAAGATAAACAGGTGGCTGAGGTGGTGATTGAATCAAAGTCATTCAGTGGTTGATGAAAACATTTGAGTATCTTTGGTTATGGTTCTTATTTTTTTTGTTTTATGTAATTGACCTCGGTTGCCTGGTCCCTGACCAGCATGACTCTGCCTTGTCTGTTTCTTGATATTAGTTTTATATTCCTGTTTCACAGCTACTCTTCCAGGCACACTGTACTTCTACTTATCAGTCAGATGAGCTATCAGCCATTGGTTGTTTCAGCTGCTTGGAGGTTACTTCTATTCGGAGGTACCCTGGCACTGATTTACTGAGTTGACTGAATTAGCTGCTTGTTTCCTGTTAGACAGGAATACCTCATTTGGGTTATTAAAATAAAAATGTCTGTAAACAACTGGGTTAGAGACTGAGGTACATTTTTTGAGACATGTAAGTGTAGACAATATAATTTTACTAAGCAAGTAAGATGGGGATTGATGCTCATCTATCTATCTATCTATCTATCATCTATCTATCTATCTATCTATCTATCTATCATCTATCTATCTATCTATCTATCTATCTATCTATCTATCTATCTATCTAATCTATCTATCATCTATCTCTATCTATCTATCTATCTATCTATCTATTATCTATCTATCTATCTATCTATCTATCTATCTATCTATCTATCTGTTATCTATCTATTATCTATCTATCTATCTATCTATCTATCTATCTATCTATCTATCTATCTATCTATCTATCTATCTATCTATCTATCTATCTATCTATCTATCTATCTATCCAGTGTCAGACTGGCCCATTGGGATACCAGGACATCTCCTGGTGGGCCTAGGTGTCAGTGGGCCTCTTGCTTCTAACAATTTGTCCAATTTCATGGTCATTTTCTATCTCTGTATGGGAACAACGAAGCTTAATAATGCAAGACTAGAGTATAGTATGTAGAGAAAAGAGACTAGTAGAATAAATATTTTGGAAAGTGGTCCCACAGTCTAAGGTTTTTCCGGTGGGCCCATGGCATCCTAGTCCGACATTGTATCTATCTCTGCATGAACCTCTGTCCTTCTATAAGCAATATATATGATACACACATACTATTGAAGAATGCAACATTTAAAATTCTAAAGGCTCTTTAGCAACACTTGAGGGAAAAAAAACTGTAAGACTTAAAATAATCTGCAACAGATTTAGTCCAAGCAGTCCATTTAACACATGTTTTAATTAATGGGGTATAGAATTCATAACCAGATGGTTATGCTTACAAAAAAAAAGACTATTTTTGTTCTATTGGAGCAGATTTCCCTATAACAGTGTTGAAAAAAAATATTTTTATTGAATATTAAACTTGAAAAAGAGATAAGAATCTTATTTCAGAAGACAAAAAGCAGTGGAAAACTTTTCATAAAAACACATGTTCTCTCTGCGTAATAACTTTCCTAGGAATTTATGACTCTAATACCCATAACAATTATTTGCAAATTAGGCCGCTGATCAAAACATCAATCCATTTAACCCAAAATAAGCCACAATCTCCCTTAAATCATCTACACCCTGTACCCCACACCAGTATACATTTCTACTTTTTGCATGCAAGGATGTGTTAATAAATTGTGCTCCTTTAGACCATTATGGAAATGGCTTCTTGTTTGGGAAATGTACTAACTAAATATTTTCTTTTGTCTTATGTATTGTTGAATGGGCTGGCCTGAAACCTGTATGGATTTACTTACAAAATGTTTCCTAGCAGATTGCCTGCATCCTCACACTACAACATATCCTTCTCTGTCCCTCTGCAAATATTCTTTTTAAACACTCATGTCAGCCCTGCCCAGCTCCCTCTGGCAATGTCCCTTTAAATGATAAAAACAGAAAGTGTTAGACCAGGTATGGCCTTGTCTGTGGGCAGGTAAGGGATGGATTGTTAAGAATAAATCTTCCAGGGCAAGTGGCACAATTGAAGCAAGAGAATCCTTAAAACAGTATTCTGGCTGGTCTGCTTACATTGAATTAAATACAGTACTTACAGAGACTCTTTGTGAAAGTGCAAATTATCTTAGAATGAGCCTAATAAGGAATTAGTGTAAAGAAAGGATAAGTAGAAGTATTTTCTTCTTGCTCTTCTTTATTAAAAGTTTCAAAACTAAGACAAAGGTAATAGGACAAAAAGTACAGTTGCAGTCTCTACAACTTCCATGCAATTTCCAGTTTTGCACGTAAAATCACTTGCATTAAAAGTACTTGAATCAAAATACAAATTCCTATTAATGCAGGGAACCCTGAAGCGACCCCCACATCCTGACCTGATAGGAGATCTAAGGCTCCCTTTATAGATGCAACACACTTGTGTACTAAGGAATTGGGCCCAGGCAGCACATGCACACTGAACACCGGAAATGGCTCCCATTGCACAATTGCACATGATTTTTGATAAAATAAGCACATTGTTTTAGCAATTTTGGGGAACTGGATGCAATAGCAGTAGGCACAAGTGTATCTCCCCGAAGTGATTGCAATGATGTCAAAATTCTGGGAAAAAACACATTCTGATTGTGCTCAATGAACTTGCAGAAGCAAATTTCCCCTAATAATTTCTGAAACTTTATTTTACCTTAAAAAATCTTGCATTTAACTACTGTACTGTTCTTAAAAGAGAGAAATTAAAATCCTGTAACTAAGATACTGTACCCTGCTGTCCCTCCATGAGATGATTCATCTGTTCCTGTGTGTCATTAAAATGAAATAATTATGGTGCATTAGAACTTCCTTCAGTTAGGATGGCCATAAATATGACTTCTGGCACAAATATTAAGTGTTTCATAAGTGTTTCATTGGAATACATTATTTGAACTGGGACCGTGATTGTGTAAATATTTACATTTGTTCTGCTCTTTCTTAAAATAAATAAAAGGCCCCAGAAATATATCACAAAGATAGAAAATGCTCTTCATTTCATTTTTACAATAGCATAACATAATAATAATTGGTGTACTTTCATTCTATAACCTGCAGCATTGTTTGTGGGTAGGAATGAGCAGGTGGTACCAGCAGTCAAAATTTTTGCTGCCATTTTGACATGCATTCTGTTTCACAGAAGAAAAAATTAGCCCTTTGCCTTCCACATCAACCAATGGGATCTGAGCCTCCCAGTCCTCCCCTTTGTATCTAAGGAGCTGTCCAGGCACCAGGTTTGGAAGACATTGGAAACATAGGAGCCTTTTTTCTATGAACAATTGTAGCATAGTTGAAAGGATCTTCTCTAACAGGGTGGGCAATGTATATTGCAGATCTAACTTCGGGAGGCCATTATAGTTCACATAATATTGTAAAAGTGATACCCTTAATCATTGCTATGCTTTTCTACCATATTATTATATCACAAATGCAAGTAGTCTAGCCTACATTCTGGAGTTGACCAGCTGCTAGATATGATAAAAAGCCATTAGCTGCACACTGAGAGAAGGAGAGTCGTTGCCAGCGCACATTCACTTTATAAATAATTGTTAAATGAGTCCTACACTGCCTATTGCTATGCTAATCTGCACACACAGAGTGTTGTCCTCTGTCACTTCTAAAGCCACTCGTTGCACTTCCATATAGTTTCTATTGGTATCATTGCTTTCGTCCAGACTCCTGTTACACATAATGCGCAAATGCAGCTATTGATGCAGAGGAACCCTGGAGTTACTGCCAAGTGAATGCCACCTTTACTTTAACGCCAGTGTTTTCACAGGGGCTCGCACACCCTGGCCTTCAATCCTGAGCACCTGGCGCACAGTGAAGGAGGGATCGGCACCCTCCAAATCCAACGTAGAAACAAGAATTTCACTTGCACTCAAAGGCTGATAAACGCAGGGATATACCCTTACACTATACCCTTATTGGCAGAAAGGTGCAACGTTTCGGGGATGTCCCCTTTGTCAAGCATAAAACATAGTGAAAGTGTATTAATAAATAAGCTGAAAAAAAAGTTTTTTCAGAAAATATCAAAATAAATTCGGACTTTGATAAATAACCCCCTTACGGTATCATGTAAAGACTCTCCTTAAAATGATAATAGCACTTTCCATGGTTTTCGAGAAAGCATTTCTATGGCCTTAAAAAGTAACACATTGCATTCTATTCTAAGAGTCTTGCTGAGCTTTGGGCACTATTGTCAGCTTAATAGTGTTTTGCCATCCAAACCAAGAGCAGTCTTTTCAAGAGCAAAGACCTTACAGATTCTTTTAGCAGAAGTAAAGATCAAAGGCAGAATATAGTAAGGTGAATGGAGGCTGGGAATAAAAGATGCATACATTCTTATACCATGAAAATTTCTTAGAAACATGTTTCTTTGTTTCTTCACAGTGTGTTGGTAAACACTGAATGGCTGAATTTATTTTCTAAATGACTGAACATGTAATCTCTATTGCTTTATGCTGATGTTGTCACCAATACATTCGGAATCCTTTGGTCCATTAAGTCTGTCGGGTACTAAAAAGATCTAAGTATTTTAAAACTAATAAGGGGATAACCTATTTGCTGTACCATTTTAAGGGTTTACATAAAATGTGGGCTATAGGTAATAATACGCTTCAGAGAAATGTTGATATTTACACTGTAAAAAGAGTAGGGATGGGCAAATTTTTTCGCCTCGTTTAGCCGAAAAAATGACGCCCATAGACTTGTATGGCGGAGTGCGTCAAAAAAAAAAAGACACGCGTAAAAACAATTTCGCCACGCAACAAAATTTTCTTGACGCCCTTAGACTTTAATGGGCATCTGCGTCATTTTTAACGAAACGGGTTAAATTCGCCCATCCCATCCCATCAATATTAATGAGTAATACAACTATTAACCATGGGGTCTGCTTAATTTGGCTTACCTATTATGCACCAAAAAGGGTAGACATGCTTTTTAGATCTATCTATCCATAGGATGGGTAGCATTTAGTTATGAGTGAATCTGTCCTGTTCCTAATCCAAAATTTGCAGAACTGCGAAAACAATTCGAGAATTGGCGAACAATTCACAAAAAGCATTAAAGTCAATCGGTGTCAACATTTTGTTTTTTTAAATGCAACAATTTTTTTTACGTGTGCAACAATTCTTTCTCATTCCACGTGCATTAAGATCAATGGGTGTTTTTCTTGTGGCTACTTTTTTGGTCTTGGCTACTTTATGTCTTGATGACTTTTTTGTCTCAGCGACTTTTTTGTCCAAATGAATTAAAGTCAATGGTTGTTTTTTGTTATGGCGACTTTTTTGTCTCTGCGTCAATTTTGTCTTGGCAGATTTTTGTCACTGCAAAATTTTTCGTGGTGGAATTTTCCTGCAGTTTCACAAAAAACATTTGCAGATTGTGCAGGGCGGAATTTTGCCGCTAATCCATGCCTGCCAGAAAAATGTGCTCATCACTAATAGCATTTACTTATAATATTTATATTGGAGTGCAGTATACTGGCAGTTGAAATTCATTATAAATATGGCAAAAAAACTTCTGTTGAGTTTTTGTCTCTGACACTACTGCCATCTGTTTCTTTCCCTCAGTCTGTACTGTCTTGTAATCAATACCCTGTGGCCCTGTGGCCCTCTATACGCCACCAGGTGTTCTTTGCATCTACTATACGATCTGGACCCTAGTCTTCATGTTCTGTCTGTCCACCTGTCTCTATCATCTGTCAGTCTCTGTCAATGAATTGTGTCATATATTTATATGATTTGTTTGTGATTCTAAATAAAATTGTTCATTTTTCCTGCAAGCAGACAGTGCTATTCAGTTTATAGACCTCAGGTCAACCCTGTGAACACAGCCTGGGTCGATCACAGCAGAAAATCATTACAGTGCAATGCCCATTAACTGGTTTCATGTGAAAAGAACATTGAGGCTTGATTTCACAAGCACAATGAGGTGCAGATGAGTCTCTTCTGAACCTTGCCCTTCTATATGGAACACACATTACAAAATTACTAAAAAAGCCTGGTGTATTGTGTTGAGCTCTGGATTTATATCAGACTGGTTAATTAACCTTGAAATAAAGTAGTATTCCAAATAAATTCTTTACCTGTTAACATTTTGTGCAAAAGGAGCACAAGGAGACCTGAAAACACTCTCTGCATTACTTAAAGTACATTACATTTTGGTTTCAAATTCTGGAAATAGAGTTGCCACTTAACCAATTGAGTGATATACCAAACTTTTTAATTTTCGCTTGGGATACTGGCAATATGTTGTTTACATTAATAACCATATGTGCTTTTCTATGCTGGTAATATCTTCTTTACATTAATAACCATGTGTGCTTATCTGTATATGTTTGGGTATTTTAAACTCTACTATCAACCTCCTTCAGCCCCTTTAGAGACATTGGACTTTATATGGCACCACCTGGAGGTCCAACTTCCTTCAGATGACCTTGCTCCATCGACACAGTCCACCTATATATTGCAAGTAGGCTATTTTTATTTAATTAACATATGAACAGTAATCACTAATCAGACTTTGGAAGAGTGTCTGACGGCATGCCTACTTCCCAAAGCACTCTGCGGGCTTCGAAGGCGTGAAAAGGAATTTGGTGTGGAAATTTTTTAACAGTGAAATTTGCCTCTAAACCTCGTAGGAGGTTATTTATCAAGGTCCGAATTTATCTCAATATCGGCTGCTACAAACTCCGATCTAAGCCGCTTGGGTTTTTAATGCTTATTTATTATTTCATTTTCCCAAAAATTACCTTTGCGGGAAAAGCTCAGATTTTCATGATTTTTTCGTGAATGTTCCCCGAAAACTCTGAATTTTTAACCTGGAAGTTCCGAAAACATTGTGAAATTGCCCGAAACCCCTGACACAACCAAAAATCAATGGGACTGTTCCCATTGACTTTTATGCAACCTCGACAGGTTTGAGATGCCGTGTTTTTATATTCAGGCTTTTTAGCCCTTGTGGTTTAATAAATTCAGAAAAATTCGTGATTTTTTTAAAAGCCTATTATAACACAAAAAATCAGGAATTTTTTGGATTTCGGGGGTCGGGGAGTTTAGTAAATAACCCCCATAGAGTTGAGGATGTCTATAACCTTAAACTCTTGGTATTCATCAACCAGCAGGAAAAGCATTGAAATGGAAAACATTCGGCAGAAAAGATTTACAGTATGTAGGGAAACAGGAAAGGATTTCTAAATACCCTGGCTGTCAGGAAAAATTAATGGGATTTAAATTAAGGGAGTTAAACACTGTTTGCTTCATGTTGTTGGACCACTGAACCACAGTGTACGCCAACATTTTATCAAATAGCACAATTTTATTAAACAGAGACATGGTTAATTTTAGCAGTTATGGTGGAGGGTAGAGCTTGATGTGCTTGATGGGTAACCAAACAACATCTCCAGCTTGAAAAACAGGTTAGTGAAAATATTTGCTCTGGGAAAATTCTGCTCTGAATAAAAGCTAAAATCAACTAACCATTATTATATAGCTTAAATTTGAAATGATTAGGTTAGTAGTGAGCTCATTGCTCTAAAGGGTAAATGTAAAAAAAAATTGAACCTTTTTCTCCAAAAATTGCAAAACTAATTTTTTCCCCTAGTATTCACCTATTCACGTGGATTTGATATGTGAGTCATCCCAGTTGGAACTTTGTGCTACACCTTTTAATATGCTTGACATATTTACATTTAGGTTAGGTGCCACCCGCAGGAATCCTCATGCAGATTCAAATTATATAGGCATACAGAGAGCATTCTGCTCAAAGGCCAGTTGAAACAGTTTGCATAGTGGTAAATCAAAAAGCCTTGAAATTTAAATTTGTGAATTTAAATCTCGTTGTGACTTTTACTTGCTTACATTATAAATAGCATAAATCAAAACTTGTTCCAACCAATTTATAGCATTAATAATTCACAGACATAGCCACATTTTCCAAAAATTATACAAAAGTGAATTTCTTTAATGAAATGTGCAATATTGATGTACCATCAAATATAATTAACCTACAATTCAAATTAATGGACCATTATTGCTACATTTACAATTGCTGACTGTTTTTGTTGGCTTTTCACTTATCTGGACATGGCATTTCTCCCCCTGGATTTGTATATTTTGTAGATGGATTCAGGATAATCTTGGGTGAAAGAAGAATAAGGGGCAACATTTGACATCCTAATTCAGACAGTGCTTAAAGGTTATGAACTACAACAAAGTAATTAATTAGTGTTAAATATTTTGTTCTGCTATTGTGCACGGGTTTGCTCATCTTCTATTTATGTTAAGACCAAAGGGTCATAGCAGGCCTGTAGAAAGTACATTTTAATTGGTTAGCTTTTATGCATGCATAATAGTGAATAGGTAAGACTGCAAAAAAAAGGCATTGATATAAGAATCACTGAATCATTTTAGTCCAAAAATTGTAATAAACACTAATATAGATATGGTTCTGTTATCCAGAATGTTAGTTGACACATGTACTATTTGTCAGGCTTGTTTGCTATTCCTAGTATATTGTATTCTCAGTAGTGATGGGTGAATTTGTCCTGTTTCACATTGCATCAAATTTCATGATGAATTTCACGGTGTTGAAATGTCACCGCTGCCAAAAAATTTCGACACCGGCGAATTGTTGTGCCAAATTTGAGAATTTTTCACCAGCGGCGATATGGGCAAATTTGCTGCTAATTCACGCTTGCCGAATAAAATTGCCCATCACTAATTCTCAGTACAGGTATGGGTCCTGTTATCCAGAATGCTCGGGACCTTGTTTTTTCCGGATAAGGGATCTTTCCGTAATTTGGGTCTTCATGCCTTAAGTCTACTAGAAAATCATTTAAACATTAAATAAACCCAATAGGCTAGTTTTGCTACCAATAACGATTAATTATATCTTAGTTTGGATCAAGTACAAGTTACTGTTTTATTATTACGGAGAAAAAGGTAATCATTTTTAAAATTTTGGATTATTTGGATAAAAAGGAATCATTCCGTAATTCGGAGCTTTCTGGATATCGGGTTTCCGGATAAGCGATCCTATACCTGTATAACTTTATTTCATGTATGTGATTCAGTGCCATATGTTACAGGATATAAAAGATTAAATTATACTGTAATTTGGGTAGTAATCTTGTTATAGGTCTTAGAGGCTCTGGTACCATTTTGTCTGCTGATTTAAACACCTTTCAATATGGGAGCATCTTTTCCTACTGTGAATTTCATACCTGTCTGTTTGTTACCTCCCCCATAGAGCCAAGAATGGGGATTAGAACAAAGACATGAAATAGCACCATCTTTCTGAGGGGAGGTTTGAGGGAAGTCAGTGAATAAGGTTGTATATTTCAAGGGGGTTGTGAGTGACCGGGTAGTGTTTTGGGAGTTACTAGAAGAACCACCATGGGTTTAACCTATTATTGGAACCTAAATCCACCCTAAGCAAAGCAACCATATTCTTTTATGGATGGGAGGCCCAGAGACCAACATTCCTCCCATTAATGTCTGCTGTATGGAACCATCAAACCTGCAGTGCTGGATCCGTGCAACCTGAAGGAACAATTATCATCAACTACTACCGTATGCCAGCCTACAGTATTTGTTGCTATACAATGACTAACTATTGGACACTCTAGGTAAATCCTGCCAGTTGGTGGCACTAGCTGTTATGAAAATATGTCTTAAAAAGGCACCTACATCAAACTGATGATTAAAATTACTAGAAAATCAAATACCTGACCTCTAAGTTTTCTTGCTCAATAATTATAGTATGGTATGTCTTATGGGTCAAGAAGGCCTTTTACACCATTCGCCAACTTCATATGAAGTGATAAATAGAGTAGCAAATTAGATATTGCCAGGAGACACTGGTGTCCTGGTCACTGCATGGGTAAACACAGGACCAATCAATATAATTCCCAGCAGAAACCAGCAAAGCTTCAGAGGTAATCATCTTGGAAACAAACCAAGACCACCCTGTCTAGAACTATGGACTTAATATTGACAGGTCAGTGCTCCTTCTAGCTTAATAGTCACTTGGATTAGTTACAGGCAACTTACAAATTAAGGTAATTTTTAGGCTTGCCTCTTCCTTACAGCTGTGCTGAATCATTGAATTATCCTGGTGATTTTGTTCCTGCCCTATCTTCAGTCTCCATTACTGACCCCTGACCTGGTTTAAGCAATTATTACTGTCTGCTCTGACCTCTTGCCTGCCAGATGGGCATGTTTTGCATGCTGCATGCCTCTACTTCTGGACTGTTTATTCAGTCTGTTTTTTCACTTATTTTCTGCTATTGTTGTTCTACTTATTTATTACATTTCATTAATGTATACCTACATTGATCTGGATGTTCAAAATTCACATCCACAAGGTTATTCATGATGACTCCATCCAACCATTCCTACACCTGTTTCCAACCCTGTAACTGGTGATAACACATGGGAAGATTTCAGTGCACTCTAAGAAGTGAATAGATCATCTAAGAGAGGCCACTCTACCAAACATTAGCATGATAATTCCCTAGCCTATGTGCTGAATGAAGCAATTATATATCTCTCAGAAGAGAACTATGGATGTACAGTTACCTATGAATGATCTAGCAGTGATACAGAAAGCCACTTCAGAGATCTAGAACTCAACCATAATAAAAAGAAGCAGCAATCAGGGGTTTGACAAAATGAAGAGTACCTTGACCACAGAAATGCTGGAGCATCTGTGACAGTGATATTTTCTGAGTAATCATTAGTGATGGGCGAATAAATTTGCCAGACATGAATTCCGCATTTCGACACAAGCAAATTAATGCATGAAATATCCACAACGTCATAAAAAATTGGTGAACATCAAAATTGGCGCGCACATCAAAATTATTTGGACCCCCATTACGTTTCGCAATTTTTTGCCATTTCGCCCAGATTCACTCATCGCTAGTAATCATGACAAGTTTTGTAAACAAATACTTCTTTTTAGTTTTAGAGTGTGTTTTCTCCAACAGATCCATTTATTGGTATAAGTGAACTGTAATTGAAGGGTAGGACCTAAGAAAGAGGTTAAGCCCTGCTAACAGTTTTACTCATCACTTTTTGTGGGGGCCCAGTATTTCTGCATTAAAACATACTAAGTAACATACTAAGTTCTTAATCTTCTTAGGTTACAGGAACCATAAAACTACCAGTGACAGATGAAAGGTCAGAAAAGGTTTACATTTTTTACAAGTACACCTATCTGCACTGGTTTTGCAGGTACCTGAGGGTTACATTTCTGATGTTTAAGAGGCAATTACCTGGTACAAACTGAGATACATCTGATATTGTCAAAAGTAAAGTAAAAAAAAACTATACAAAATAGTTTATCTATTCATGACATAACGTAATTCTGAATTACGGAAACACCATCTGCCATAAACTTAATTTTAATCAAATAATTAAAATTTTTAATAATACTTTCCATTTTTCTGAAATAATTAGCCAGCTTCTTGTACTTGATCCTAACTAGGGTATAATTAAATCTTATAGGATGCAAAACAATCCTATTCGGTTAAATACATTTTTCAGTAGACTTCAGGACCCTTATCTGGAAAAGCCCAGGTCTGAGCATTCAGGATAACTGGTCCCATATCTCTATTTTTTTTATCCCCAATAAATATTGAAGGTTGAATCATCCAAGCACACAAATAAGATAATGCATTAGAAAAATGTTATATTATATCACCTAAATATAATATATATAATATATAGTTCTATCATTCTAGAACCTCCAACAAGGATTCGGAATTTTGCACACTGATATCTGATTCTTTCTCCTCTTTGCTCTTTCAAACAAAAAATAACTCACTGAACAGGCTACATTTTCACTCCTGTATTTGGGTATAGTCTTAGGGTATCGTCTTTTGGTATAGCCACACTCTACAGTATTTGTGCATTGGATACCTTCAAAGTTGGCCAGTGTATGACCACCTTTAGACACAATAAGATAAAACTAACTGATGAAGGTTAGGTCAGAAAGAGACAACATTTTTGTCCCAACCATCTCAGACATTATGGAAGTTTTTTGGCAAGTATCCCAGATTCATTTTCTTAATGGAAATGCTTCAACATTGGATTTGTGTCTATTCTCAAATAAAGAAGAAAGCAAAAGGATAGTATGTCAATCTTTAGGGACAAATCATCACAATGATATTGTGCTTACTGGATTATACCAGTGGTTGCTAAGCTATTTATTTTTTATATCTTAGGTCCCTGTGTTCATAGGGGAAAATTTTTTTTTTTTTGCACATGCCATATCATTTGTGACAAAGTGTGTAATTTCTGTGCAGTTTTATTAACTGTGTTTAATTTTAGTGTGTACTGTTCTCTATAGACATTCATTATTTTGTTATGGTACAAGATTCATGATACACGATAACCTCCTATTTTCTGCAGTGTGCTGGGTTGCAGTTACACCTTTAGCTACTGTGAAATTAATTTCTATATGGGATTTTTAATCACAGTTTTACATTAATCATCCATGTGAACTAGACCTAAGTAAATCCTCTAGTGTTAAGAGACTGATGGTAATATATCTTTAGCGTGGTCACATAACACGTTTATCTAATTCCTGCATGAGCAAATAATTTTAGAGATACTTTATCATCCAGCAATGGCCAGAAATAAAATACATGAACTGCTACAGCACATTTGTAGCTTAAGAACATGATAGCATGTAATGCTGCATTCTCCCATTTAAAATCTTCCTACTCGAGCACAGGAAAAGGGTCCCATATATGGCTACCTGTGCAGTACTTTGTAAAAGCACTGCACAGTTGCACAATTGCACAATTTGTTTTCCTGCTTATGGCTGACAGACATACTTGCACCTTTCTCGTGGCTCAACTGAACAACCTTAAATTACATCCTATTCTTATGCCTGGACGAGCATATAGCCTTAAATGTCTCACTAAAGCTTTCAGGGGTTTCCATTTATCTGAACCTAAGCTGGAAGGGGGCAATTTCAGGTTCATGTAAAATCAGCTTAAGGACTACAGAAGATTTTGTAGGATGGTGGTAGGATCAACCAAACACATCCTACAAGCCAGATGCAGTCCTGTGTGTTAAAAAAATAATGGGACTGATACAAAAAACTTAAAGGTAAACTACATGAAACCATTTGCCATCCAACACGACACACCTGTGGGATGGAAATGCAGCATGCTGCTTCTTCGTCCGACAAATTTGCACCTGACAAGATAAAAACTGATGGTATTAAAAATCCTTTTTTTCAGATGTAAATGCAGGAACAAAAAACACCATCTGATATTACAATACAGCTGTGGGGGATCAGATTTCATAGCATCCTTGAAAATCTTGTGTTGTTGCATAAAATCGGACCCACAAAATCTGATCAAAATCTCCCGTGGAGTTGAGCCCTAAGATAGACCAATAAACATACTTTGCAAAACCTGCAAAGTTAAAATAGAATGTAGCACTTGACAGCCAAGTGTTTGCAGTTCCTTCTCAAAGTTAAGCTTGTGCCTGGATTTGAGTAGTCTGGATTAAAGGGTTTTGTAGAGTTTGCCTGCCATAGTTCAAAACAAAAATTAATAACTTTTAGTGATAATAATATTTGATTTCTACTGGAAATTAAAATCAGGATTGGTAGAATATAATTAAGCCAGAGAACATGGGATCAGACCCCTGGAGCTTGCATGAAGCTCTGAACAGTCTTTCTTGTACAGTAACAATTGGTTACTACTACTTCATGCCGCTATTTTCAGGAAACCTAGAAGCTACTCATATCAACAGTACTACCTTCTCATTCTCCTTCTTACCTTTGATCCAGTTCCAGAAGCAGAAAGGTTGAAGGGGTAGGGTTTCCCAGAAAGTCCTTTACATTAATTTGGCTCTTAGAAGTGCATGCACTATGTATGGGTAAAAACAATTTTTTTGTTGGCAGCTATTCGGCACTAAGTGAAAAGACTGTCTGTCTGAAATGAAGTTTCTGCTCTCTTCGCTTCAACACCAATACAAAAAAGAATTTCAGTATCGTCTCAAGGGGTTAATACTGCACAAAATCTGTTTTAAGCTGACTTGCACTCTGTTTGTTTTATAAAAATAAAATAATTAAGAATTTAACTATGGCTTGTGGGGCCTTACTACTCATAGAGACATTGCATCTTTGCCTTGGGTGTAGACAGATACTGTAGCTAAATAAACTAAAATTATTTCTGGACTTGGGGACTCTGTTAATGTGTGCATTCCCTAGGCACTGATTTACATGGCAGGGAGAAAAGCGCAGCTCTATATAATAAAAATAGTTAAAATGCACAGTAAACATGTGTCTGCAATGGCAATGTGTGCTTCCAATTCATAGTTGGGCAAGGAGAGTGGGGCAGTCCTTACACTGCTCTATTCTGAAGATGACCACAGATTCTCTGCATTCAAAATCATAACACATCCAACAAACTACTTTTGTTTCTCAAACATACAGAAATTCCATGTTCATTTCTCCCTTGAAGCTTTTATACTGGCAGCAAGCCCAGAGCTTTCATTCACCGGCATCTGTCCAGCCACTCAGCACTGCTCCTTACTGACTACCACTCACCCCTCCTAATTAGATCCTATGGTCTCTTATTAACTGTCAGAGGTGTAAAGCATAAAGTGTCAGGATGACAATTAAATATTTTCTCGCTTGTCAAACACTATTGTTAGGGGCAATAAGATGCCTCTGAAATGATAATCTGGTTAATTATTAACAGAGACAAAATATAAATGTTTGGCAGTCACAGATGGACCTTGCCGTACTGGGTATAAAAGATCTAAACTATGGGTATACAGATCTGTATAAGTAATTTCAGTTGCAAGTATTAGGTTTGTAGATAGCACTAAACATCAAACGTAGAGATGTTTAGGGGCTGATTCACTAAGGGTCGAATATCGAGGGTTAATTAACCCTCGATATTCGACTGGGAATTGAATCCTTCGACTTCGAATATCGAAGTCGAAGGATTTAGCGCAAATAGTATGATCGTACAATCAAAGGATTATTCCTTCGATCAAACGATTACATCCTTTGAATCAAGCGATTCGAAGGATTTAAATCCAACGATCGAAGGAATATCCTTCGATCAAAAAAATTAGCCAAGCCTATGGGGACCTTCCCCATAGGCTAACATTGACTTCGGTAGCTTTTAGATGGCGAACTAGGGGGTCAAAGTTTTTTTTAAAGAGACAGTACTTCGACTGTCGATTGGTCGAATAGTCAAACGATTTTTAGTTCGAATCCTTCGATTCGAAGTCATAGTCGAAGGTCGAAGTAGCCCATTCGATGGTCGAAGTAGCCCAAAAAAAACTTCGAAATTTGAAGTTTTTTTACTTCGAATCCTTCACTCGAAGTTAGTGAATAGGCCCCTTAATGTTAATAGACATTTTAATATGGGTAGTCTTTATAAATATTGTAATAAATAGTTCATGTTTGAAACTGCATGGCATTGTCCTGAGTCCTTGGAAAAGGAGAAATACTCAACTTTCATAGCATTGCAAATTGATCAGGTGTAGTAATGGTTGATAAATGTGACTTATATGACCAATAAGTAGGGTAAAATGAAAATACACATCATTGTTCAGCACACACAGTAGGGGAATTTTGGATGTTTTGCTAATCAGTGCAAAATCTATAACCACAATGCATTGTTTTATAGAAGACAGACAAAAATTGTTTTTTTGAGGCAACTTTTTTTCACAAAGCTTTTTTTTCAGAACAAGAGAGCCCCAACTAGGGGTAGGCAGAAAACTCTTCAAATGGTACCTGCCCAAAGCTTCCAATCCCCACAATTGTTGTGCCCTAGGCAGATGCCTCTTCTGCCTACCCCTTGTTCCGGCCCTGAGTGCACAGTTCATATTGTATATTTATGTGCAGTGTCAGAAAGGCCCACAGGGATTCCAGGAAAACTTTCAGTTGACCCAGATGTCAGTGGACCCTCCTGCTTCTAACCATTTGGCCTATTTCATGGTAACTCCCACTTATTTATGGGAACAAAGATGCTGAATACGTGGAAGAGACTAGTAGAATTAAGAGGCTTTGTGAAAGGAGGAAAAATAGTTTGAAGACTAGGACCTTGGTCTAAAGTTTTCTGGCACCCAAAACGCTCAACATTCATTTCATTAAAAAATCCCAGTTGATATTTGCATCTGTAGCTGGATTAAAAATTAAAGTATATCAGAGCTGTCACATCTTATACAATCCCTTCCTCTTCTCCCTATTTCTGTCTCATTCTGGGGTTCCTTATGACTAAAGAAATGTTGTGTCCCTTTGTGGTATTGAAATCAATCTACAGAGGTTTTATATTCATCATGAGTCATATGAATGCTAGGCTTTGACACAGCACACTCAGATAGGGGAGAGTGCATCTGCATTTAAAGGACAAGGTTAATCAGTTTCAATCACCTTTACAGCTTTAGCAAGCTAATAATTTATGTTGACAATAATATGCATTGCTCATCAAAGATGTGAGCTTGTGATCCTGAAACACTGACCTGGCATGCTCTGCTAATGAGGGCAGAAGGTCTGCTACCTTTTTGCTGGAACGTATACAGGGTAAAGAGACTAATGGAGAATAAGTGATTCATTCTTCTTACTTTCAGACTGGAGGGGAATGCATTATAAGACACATCAGTATGATGTAGTAGAGTTGCACGCACTGAATGCTTACAACAGTAGAAAAAGATAGATTTGCTTTATGCTGTGTGTCAACAGGGTCTGCAAAAGAAGAAGCAGACACCCACATAATGGCAAAACTGAGATTTGATGAGTGGTCAGTGCTTGTACTGACTGCCTTAATAGGGGAAAATCCTGTTTTGGTTTTGTGGAAAGCGGGCCATGATCACAACCAAAGAAATGAACTGAAATGGTCTGCCGTATAGATTTAAAACCCTTTTTTTTTTTTTATATTCACTGGACTCAGCTTTTATTTATAAAAAAGAACAGCAGGTTCACTACAATTAATGTGCAAAATCTTCATTATACATGCAGCTGTTTCTCTACACAATCATACTGCATGGTGCCACAGTGACAACATATTTGAAACGTCATTAATTTGTCCTTAATAGTGATGGGCCAAATTTATTCGCCAGACGTGAATTCGCGGCGAATTCACAGTGAATTTGCGCGATTCGCTGCTAGGGAATAAATTAGCGAAATGCCCGCGAAAATTCGGACGAAAAAATTCGCCGAAGTCAAAAAATGTCTGCGGCGCGTCGGAAAAAACGGCTGCCGGCATCAAAAATGGGCGCCGGCGTCAAAAACGGGCACCGGCGTCAAAAACAAGACGCCGGCGCCGTTTTGCAAATTTTTTGCCGTTTCGTGAATTTCACTCGAAATTCTCCAATTTTCCGGCGAAGCGAAACAGTGCAAATTCGCCCATCACTAGTCCTTAATATGCTATCATTATCATCATTATTATTATTATTTGCTTTCTTTTTTTTGCTAAGTGGGGCATACTTTGCATGGTATTAGGTAGTAATAGGGACATTAACATGGTGCTGGGAGGCTGTTTTGATGGCTTTCCCCTTGTGCAATAAGGCCTGTAATTTTGCATTGAAGTGCATAGATCCTCCTCAATCTTTAAGTGTCTTTTCCTTTTTTCAGAGTGATAGTCTGCAAAAGTCCTTAAAATTTTTTTTTTTGGGTAACCGGGTTCCCCCATACATTTTCTAACACATGGAATACACACTATACAGTGGGCTCATGTGTAGGGCATCATAACGACTCTATCTTCTTTATTAAGGTTCCCTGGACTTGTGTATTCTAATGTATTTGCTGCAACATATACGTCCATTAAACATTATAATTTCCCTTCGTATGCAAATTAGCCTGAGCGAAGACCTCTACTGAAGTTGCGTTAGGCATAATTGAATGCTAGCGCATCTTCGCTTTGATCGCCGACGTTATGCTAGTGAAAATTCACCAGTGTTCGGCACCCTGGACGCAGCTTCGCATTTTAGTAGATTAGCATTGTCTGAGTGAATTTTCGCCTGGTGAAGTGTAGCGATGTGTGTGAAGCCGTTGTCGAATTTTCGCAGGTTAGAGAATTTGTCCCCATATTGGGAAAACACCAGTTCTCAAGCATTCTGAAAAATTGGACCTATACCTGTATTTGGTTTCAAATCATGATGAATACTTAAATTGCATAATAAAACTGCTTTTTATAATAAATCTTTGTTCTTGTTCGTATGTGATATGTAGCAGGAAAGAAAATACTGCTAAGGAATCACTAGGAAGCAATTCTATTTTCAAAATATTTATAATGTCCAAAAGTGCCCAGAGGCTGCAGAACATTATGCCACAGAAAATGCTTTCCCTAGATAACCAAGAAGTCAGTTCTGGTCTAAGATCAAACAGCCTTGTTTTCACTCCACCTGCTCTAGACCTGACAGTCAAAATGAAATGCAAGTTATAGAGTTCAGTCTCACCCACTTGGCAAAAGGGCAGCCTTTTTCTTTTTTGTTTCTGCCACAAATGGAAGCTAAGCTTGATTCAATTCTCTAAAAGACAATATACAATTGCATGCTTCATTTTCTTTGCATGCATTAACCATATAGCATGAAGACAGCTTTATTGCATGAATCATAATCTTAAGCATGTTCAATGTTATACATACATATACTATTTTATATAATATATACACTGTATATACAATTTCCTATAGCATATAATGTTCCTACAGCAACCCTCATGCACCACCTGGAGAATCTGTACATTAAGTAAATGCCTACCTTTCTAAAATAGTAAATTGCTTTGGTTACCAGAAGTCGTAATCTCTCTTGCAGCTTCTTATAAAGAAAATATATGGACTGATATAGTCAGTGCTGGGCCAGGCTGGTCAGGGGCCCTAGGCATACGCACAGATAGGTGCATTGCCTCTCAGCTAGGAACAGCCGGCATAAGAGTGGAGAGGGGGGCCCGACTAGGGGTAGGAGGCAGAGAAGGTACGTGCCATGCCTCCCCCCTTGCTTTGCACCCTAGGCAAGTGCCTTCCCCTAGTTCTGGCCCTGGATACAGTATATATTGTCATTTATGGTATTAAATATACTTTACACTGGCCAAAGGTACAAGAATCAGTTGTTTGACAATGAAAGCATGTTTGTGGGTTGGGTTGTTGAATTAAAAAAATATATTCGACGCTCTTAGAGCTCCACTATGTGTTTCAAGGGAAAGAAAAAGTTGCATGCTCCTCAGTGTCCCTGTAAGAACTCACCCTGGTGGTCTAGCGGGGTGCGATGGTGACGCCTGCCACATCTTCTATTTTCAGCGCTGATGCGCATAGTAAATGAATAGTCGTGCCGCTCACTTCTGAGTTTTAAGTGGCGGCGCAGATGAAGTCATAGCAGTTTGGCGCGAGATTCAAATAGTCCTGTCTTGCTGCCTGTCCTGACCTCTGCCTGTTATTAGACAATTTTTCTGGATTACGTATTTACGCTGCATGTTCTTATTGACCCGGCCTGTTTACTGACTATGTTCTTGTCTTCTGCGACTGTACTGCTCAGCTTGTTTGGTATTGACTTGGCCTGTGACTCCGAATACGATTTTGTTTCCTGAATCTATACCACTCTGCTGGTTTGGTATTGAACCGGCCTGAGATTTCAACTACGCTCATGTTCTCTATTTCTATATAATGTGCGGTTCCCTTGCCAGCCTAGAACTCTCTCCCTGGCCCTCTCATATTAAGACCTGGCAGCACCCAAGTAGTGGAGGGCTTCTCCTGAAGTGAAAGGTGGTTGTTAAAGGCAGAAGGCTGAGCGGTGACCGGGACCTTAGGTTTTGTTCTGGGTTTGGGATAGCAATCTTAACAGTCCCTTATCCTCAAATGCAGGACAGCAAAAAGGTAAAGGACAGCCGTTCAGGTCGGTAAAAGGCATCAAAACCTTACGCATTTCAGGTACTTCCACCCTTAGTCATAGGCGTGATACATACAAGTTACTGTTATACTTATGAAGGTACACTCAAACAGCACCAACTTGTGGCCGTATACATGTTTAATGTTTTTACATTAAACAGAAAAAAAGAAAACAAAGAACAATGCACAATTCTGGAATTATTATTATATTTCTTTTGTGACACAATATTGACACATGAAACTGATAACTAAGGCTATATACATAAATTAACAGTATCAAGTAAATATCTACACTAATATCTTCATTTGTCACTTAATTTATAAACCAGGATATATATCTGGCAAAATGTATTTGTATTACTGGTTGTTTAATTACTTAATTGTTTCCAAACCTTCCATACTGTATAATGATTCATATTATGATATATCTGATTCTTTTAGTTAGTTTTGTAATCTAGACAGATTATTGAATGATCGCACCCTGTATTTTTTTAAGTAATTTAAGTTTTATTAAAATATAGAAATAGATAACACTCAGCATGAATAAAACCACAATATATAGTATAAAGAAGTCATATAGTTAAGTGTGTGTACAGGTACCCCTTATCCTGAAACCAGTTATACGGAAAGCTCTGAATTTCTCCCATAGACTCCATTTTATCTAAAATAATCCAAATTTTTTTAAATAATTTCCTTTTCACTCTGTAATAATTAAATAGTACTTTGTACTATATCCAAACTAAGATATAACTAATCCTAACTGGAAAAGCTAAACCAGATTATTGGGTTTATTTAATGTTTACATGATTTTCTAGTAGAAAAGATGTGAAGATTTTAATTACCCAGATATTGACTGGAGCAACAGTACTGCTAGATCAGTTAATGGGAACAAGTTTATAAACTTATTGCACGACAATTTTTTAGCACAGGTTGTTGAGGAGCCTACCAGAAAAAATGCTATTCTTGATTTAGTGATCTCAAATGACCCAGAACTTATAGCAAATGTGCAAGTCATTGAACCCCTGGGTAATAGTGACCATAAGGTTATATCTTTTAATGTCTGGTGCAAAAAACAAAAATATACTGGGGCAACAAAAACCATGAATTTTGCAAAAGCTAATTTTAGTGCCTTGAGGGCTGCCGTACAGAGCATTGATTGGGGCATTAGGTTTTCAGCTAAAAACACAGAACAGAAATGGTTGTCCTTTAAAATGATATTAAATCATTACTGTTCTCAATTTATTCCCTTAAGGACTAAACGTAGAAGCTCTAAGAATCATCCTGTGTGGCTTAATACAGAAGTAAAAAAGTTAATGGGACAGAAGAGAAAGGCATTTAAAAACTACAAATCTGTAGGGACAGAAGCTGCATTTAATGAATATAAACACTGTAATAAATGTTGTAAATCAGCAATCCGGAAGGCTAAGAAAAGAAATGAAGAGTTAATTGCAGTAGTGGTGAAAACTAACCCTAAAAAGTTTTTTAAATATATTAATAGTAAAAAGATGCAGGTTGAGAGTGTTGCTCCATTAAATAATGGTACCAGTATGGTTGTAACAGATACAGATAAGGCAAATGTGTTAAATCAGTTCTTTTCTTCAGTGTATACAATAGAGGAGTCTGGGTTCACAGGCTCACTTAATAGCTGCACGAATGGTTCAGCTCAATCTAGTCAGTGGCTGACTCAGGATATGATTCAAAAAGCTTTAATACAAATTAATGTAAACAAGGCTCCAGGGCCTGATGGCATACACCCCCGGGTTCTAAGAGAGCTTAGTTCAGTTTTAGACCAGCCCTTATTTCTGATTTTCTCAGATTCACTGTCATCTGGTATGGTGCCTATGGATTGGAGAAAAGCTGATGTTATTCCAATATTTAAAAAGGGATTACGATCTCAGCCTGGCAATTATAGGCCAGTAAGCTTGACATCTGTGGTGGGCAAATTATTTGAAGGCTTGTTAAGGGATCACATTCAAAATTTTGTCCTAATGAATGGCATTATGAGCAACAATCAGCATGGCTTTATGAAGGATAGGTCATGTCAGACGAACTTGATTGCATTTTATGATGTGGTAAGTAAGATTCTGGATAGTGGGGGGGGGCAGTAGATGTGATCTATTTGGATTTCGCCAAAGCGTTTGATACTGTGCCCCACAAACGACTGCTTTCTAAACTAAGGTCTGTTGGGCTTAATGAAGTTGTTTGCACATGAATAGGAAACTGGCTACAGGATCGGGTACAGAGGGTAGTTGTTAATGGGACATTCTCTACTTGGAGTAAGGTTCTTAGTGGGGTCCCCCAGGGCTCAATATTGGGTCCACTTTTATTTAACTTCTTCATTAATGACTTAGGGGAGGGTGTTGTAAGTAATGTATCAGTGTTTGCAGATGACACAAAATTATCCAGCCCAATTAATTCCATCCAGGATGTGGCATCCTTGCAACATGATCTTGACTTCAGGCTTCAGATGGGTTTTTTGCCTTCCTCTGGATCAACTGGCAGATAGGTAGTTAATAAAAAAAAAAAAAGGTTGAACTTGATGGACATGTGTCTTTTTTCAACCTTACTTACTATGTTACTATGTATGGAAAGATCCATTATCTGGGAAACCCCAGATCCCGAGCATTCTAGGTCCCATACCTGTACTGTTGTTCTCCTTGTAGCCCAACTCTTCCTTTCACTATTACTATTGATGGCATGACCATTAACCCTGTTAAAAATAAAAAAAGAGGCACTCTTTTACCACAGAGAAAAGAAAAAAGATCTCAGTGGTTACCACCAGGGGCTGACAACCATCAGAAGGACAGTACTTAAAAAATTAGAATAGAAAAGTACCCCGTTGGTAACACCTAATTTTATATCTAGTAGTAAATTACTTCACTACTATACAAGTAGTAATAGCGCATACTTAAGTTGAAGTGCAGTCAGTGCTGGTTTTTTAACTCATCAACAATTTCATGTAAACCCAATCAATTCCAAGATTACCATTTTGATATGATAAAGCTATTTCGCGAAACGCGCGTTGGCGAGCCGGTATCTTTTATTTGAAAATTTATCTCTTTGGGTTACTACGAGTGGTTTGGGTCATCCACTGTTGCTACTGTCTATTTTATAGCTTGTAATACTCTTCCTTACATTCTAAGGGGCCGATGATTTGTGGCTTTTTAGGTATAGCATAGCCTCCTACAAGATCAGGGTGAGTTAATTACAAGGCCACAGTCTCGGTTACCCTGTCCTGCCTTCCTCTTTGTGGTGTCCCAGTCTTAGTAAAACAAACAGGCAGCTAGTTTTGGGACAGCTCCACCCTCTAATTTTTCATTATATCCTTCTACTTTACTGTAAGATAGTTTCACTTTGTTTGATCCCGATCCTAACTCCTGGTCATAATTTAAATTTAATTTAGATCTCATTTTTATGCAATTATCTATTTAGTTATTGACTCCTATTGCTCTGCACTTTATATTTATTCTATCTGAATCAATTCTTTTAGAACATCAACTTCGTAAATGCACCCTATTTTGTATAATTATTTGGCACTTACCAATGAATTGTTGACATCCTTTATCACACCTAAGCCTAATCATGAATTTCAAATGAATTGATTGTTATATTTTTTAACCTTTTAATTTGGCTACTTTTCATTTGATATACACACTAAACAGCACTTTATAATTATATATAATTGATTTAAGACTTGGCCTGGTAATTGATCTGGGAATTGATTGGGTTTATATGAATTTGTTGATGAGTTAAAAGACCGCCACTGACTGCACTTCAATTTAAGTATTGCTATTACTACTTGTATAGTAGTGAAGTAATTTACTACTAGATATAAAATTAGGTGTTACCAACGGGGTACTTTTCTATTCAAATTCATTAACCCTGTTAAGTCAGCATACCGTTCGGGGGTTAGCGACCAGTCCCTCGCCTTCTCTAATGATAATACTACTGCCAAAGCTTGTTGCTTCTTCCTCTGCAATATAGCCAAGATACACTCCTTTCTTTCACAAGCAACAGCTAAAACACTAATGCATGCCTTTATCTTATCCCGTTTATACAATATTGCCATCTTTTACTAACAAGTCTTCCTGACTCCCATCTCTCTCCCCTCCAATCAATCTTAAACTCTTAAACTCTGCTACCAGGATGCTCTCTCCTAAGAAGGAACCTGTTCAACCCCAACCAAAATCCTTAGCATGGCTATATTTTAAGCAGAGGATAGCATATAAAATCATTCTGCTAACATTCGAGGTCTTTACTCCTCTGCTCCACTACATTTTCACTTGTCACTTGTCACTTCACTTATATCAATGTACATTCCTGGCTGTCTCTGCTCCTCTCAGAGCCACCTTCTTTTCACCTTCACACACCATTCACATCCACTGCCACCTCTCGTCTCCAACCCTTCTATCTTGCTGCTCTTTATGTCTGGAATTCCATCCCTGAATTCCTCTGTAAGAAGCACTCTTTAATCCCTTCTATAAATGCTGAAATGCTGTATTTTGTATACTAAACATAAACTTTAACTTACTGCACCACAAGCCTTATACTGTAAAACAAATGATTTATGCTTTCAAAATTGACCACAGGGGGTCACCATCTTTTGTTAAACTTTGTTAAATATCTTTGCAAGACCAAAACCATGCACATGCTCAGTATGGTCTGGGTTTAAGTTGGGAGGCTAATTTTCGGGATTGTCATAAATTATCAAAATAGCACAAGTCAAATAACATCTGCCAGAAGCCGACACAGCAAGACTGATTAATAATCAGACTATGCAAACTGCACTACTGGGTACTGTATTGTCATGTAATCTTATGTGGATTTTATAGTTTTTGTATTGTTTAATACATACCTTCTCAAACTCTGCAGAACCAGTGGCTGCAGCAAAATAATCCTTTAATGAAAATCCCAGTTTATCTGGCTCCATGATCTTTGTCCCTGCAGCTGGAGTTGGAAACATAAAATGGGATGTAAAGGTAAAAATATAATCCAATATGAATCCCTACACAGTTGTCAACTGCTCTACAGGGAAACAAACAAAGCTGCTCGAGTTCTGGGAAGTCCCCCCTGCCATTTGAAAGTATGATTGTTTCCCTGCAAAGCAGTTAGGGACAATCTGAAGTTTACTATCCGCAGCAGTCAGAGCAAGTAAAATGAAAGAGGAATTTCACTACATACAGTCAGGTTTTTTTTTTATAAAAACAGTATACTTTTTTAATTAAAGTACATTGGAGATATGATTCTTTTTCATTTAAGAAAGTAAAAATGGGATTTTATTTTTTTGCCTTTTCATCCCCTTTAACAGCGCCTTACAAATAAAGTTATACATACATATCTCATAGAGGAAAGAGATTAGCTCTCAGAAGTGTTCTGTTGCAGAGCACTCTGCTTTGGCGGCAAGATGGCGGCACCCATGGCTGCCTAATGATACCATCGAGCCACACCGGTTGCGTGACGTCATTGCGCTGAAAGTGGCAAGACAATTCAAAATAAAAGGAAAGCCAAGATATGGGTGCAATACCCAAAAATAGGTTGCACTTCTTGGTGTCCCTGGCTGCAATATAATTATCGATTAATGGATTCTTGGACTTTTGACCCTCTGCCTTGTACCTGACCATGACCAGTTGCTGCCTGCCCTTGAACCTTCTGCCTGAATCGTGACCACAATCCTTATTTACCCTTTGGCTCCCATGAATTGCACATTGCTGCATCACACATCAAAAAAAATTTGATGCCTATAGACTTTAGTGCATTTTGGCGAGTTTTCTCCATTTTGTGAATTTTTGGCAAAGTGAAAAGGGTCAGATTCGCCCATCACTATCCATAAGGCTTGTTTTAGAAGGCCATATTCTGTCACACAATTATATAATACTGTGTACCTCAAGGTTACATTGCACTTCTCAAACCTCTTTCCTGGAACTGAACTTCTCAGCACTGATAACTCTTCTTTAACATCTTTTACAGTTTATTTTTTCATTTAACTGTAAATACCTTTTAAGAAATATTTTTGCCTTGTCTAATTTTCCCCAATGTTCCTTTTCTTAAGTGTCTGATATTAGATCATGCACAAAAACGAATAGCTGGCTCAAATCTCAAAATGGACCAACTGATTAATGGCTTATAAGCTTGCTTTTAAATTGTTGGATATTTAAACACTTCAAATACAATGGGCATGAAGCTCATAAACAAAAAACCACCAACAAAAAAGCAGGCAACTACTAGGTAATTCTCACGAGTGGAACGGGATGGCCTGGGTGTCCAAACCCCAGGCCCTTCACTTGAAGAGGAACAATTCTATTTCAAATACGGTAGAAATTCAGCAATGCTTGTCACTCACCAAGTTTGTCAAATGGCCCGGGTGCCGTGCCCCGAACCCGTAGCTTTAGGCGAAACCAATTCTCGAAAAATAAATATACACGCACTCCTGCAGCCGTGACAGTTGAGGTAAAAGTAGTAGCTTTATTCCATCATGTTAAAAGTAGCGTCCTAATGCGTTTCGTATCAAAAGATATGTAATCATGGCCTATGATTATGTATCTTTTGATACGAAACGCGTTAGGACGCTACTTTTAACATGATGGAATAAAGCTACTACTTTTACCTCAACTGTCACAGCTGCAGGAGTGCGTGTATATTTATTTTTCTGATATTAGATCAACTGCGTTAGAATTAGATAAGGCCCAATGTTGAAATGTGTTTTATCACAAGAACAAGTCTTCCAATGCACTTGAGACTTCTCCAATATTTGTTCAGCAAGTTCCCAGTGAGCACATTATGTATAGGCAGTATACATGTATCTCTCATAATAATAACTATGTCATGTTTTGAAGCCTTTAATTTGCCTTATTTGTGTACAGATATTTTGAGTTTTCTTTCACATTTTCACCTCCACTTTGGATCATTACTCTCATTATTACCCGTTACTACTCATTTTCTTTATAGACATATCCCTTTTTTACAACACATTGAACTGGTGATACAACACTCAATAGCAGTATTGGACTTCTTGCATGAAAGCCTACCTCGTGGACTTAATTTCAAGCTCCCATAGCGCAAAAAGGGTTTAAGACATATATAACCAATGTACTGTAACATTAAATGCTTTATGATTTCAAGGGTATACTAGATTCTAGAGCAGTTAAAATTCCCCTTAAATCCCACTCCAACAATCTATAAAGCCAGATTATGCCATTCCCTTTTTTTTTGCATCAAATTGGGGTAGAAACCTTGGCAGAGGAAAAAACAAACTTTAGAAAACAGGAGAAAGAAGAAAGAAAACATGGGAGATATTAGGAAATGAGAAAAAAATGGTAAGAAGAAAATAAAATGTAATAAAACCCTCAAGGTAAGCTTGAAGCAAAAATACATAGACAGTCAATTGTTACTTGCCAGTCATCATGACAATATAAGCAGCATGCTCCTAGCTATCCTCCTAACATAGTAAGTGGCCAGGCTTTAAAAGGATAATGTGAGCATAAAACAAATTAAGCTGTATATAACCAATGCCACCATGTCAGTATCCATGCAGTAGGTTCTTAAATAGCTTGGTTAAAGCTAAAAGACAATGATAGCTATCACTGATATTTTATCCACCATTTAGTGTCAATATTGCATCGAGGAACAGCATGGCAATGTCATATATTTCAAAGTGTCTTATAGTATCAATGTAGTATTGATTATATTAAGGTCTTGTCCATGTGGAATTCAGCACAAAGCTCATTGGAGGTCATTTATAAAGTTTGTGCAGCTCATATTTATTCGCAAATGGTTGTACTGCACATGCTTTTTCCTGAACGCTAATATATTGCACTTCTCTGCCCCTCTTCACATTTTTGCAAATTCGCATTGTGAATACATTTTCGTAAATGGCTTGCAAATGAGACGGGTGTTTGCATAAGTGCGCCCACTGTGTAAGGTTAAATATCGTTGATGGAAATATTGTTGACAGTAACTTAAATTTGTAACTGTTTTGCAAATATTTTCTCTGCCGCCAAAGTTGTGGCGTAATTCAAATGCCATTTGCGATTTTTGACATATTCAAAAAGCTCATTCACATTGTGAAAAAATTCCTGCTTTTCAGCTCTCTAACTCTAACTAGGGGATAACTTTAAGGGAGCCACATGGGCCATAAATGTTCAGTGAGTTTGCAATTGATCCTCAGCATGCAGCACAGATTCAAAAGCAAACAGTTATGATCCACGTGGCCTCCCCTGAAGTTACTAATTGGTTACTGCCCGTAACCAATCAGTGGAAAACCAAGAGAGCTGAAAAGCAGGAAGTAGTGTTCTGGCTATAATGTTAGACATCCAGACACTCCAGCCTTTATACATTACAGTTTTGGCTAACTATATTGAAAATGTTTTTTATTTTATATCCTATCTATTTACCCAGTTTATATTTTTATACTGAACAATTCCATTAAGGACTGAAGTCCAAAACTGCACTGCATACTCCATATGAAGCCTCACCAGGGACCTATGAAGAGACAAAATTATGTTTTCATCCCTTGAGCTAATGCCCTTTTTTATGCAAGACAGCAGTTTATTTGCTTTAGCGGCCACAGAATGGCACTGCCTGGAAATAGACATCTTATTATCTACAAAGACCCCTAGATCCTTCTCATTTAAGGAAATGCCCAACACACTGCCATTTAGTGTATAACTTGCATTTATATTTTTCTGCCAAAGTGCATAACCTTGCATTTATCAACATTGAACCTCATTTTCCAGTTTGCTGCCCAGTTTTCAATTTACTCTGCAAAGTGGCAGCATCCTGCATGGAACTTATAGTTCTGCACAATTTAATATCATCAGCAAAAAATTAGAAAACTGTACTTTCAATGTCCACCTCCAGGCCACTAATAAACAAATTAAAAAACAAAAGATCAATTAGAAAAGATTCCATTTAAAAGCACTACTATAGAATTCTTTATCCAAGTACAAATACTATGTTCCAGGTCAACAATCCTTAATTTAACCAGTAACCTTCGGTGTGGTACTGTATCAAATGTTTTAGCAAAGTCTAAGTAGATAACATCCACTGCCAACCCAGAGTCGAGGTCCCTGCTCACCTTCTAATAAAAAGAAATTCATTTAGATCTATGACGCATAAAACCATGCTGGCACAAACTCATAGTATTATTATTTGCAATGAAGTCAAGTATCTTATCTCTTAATACCCCTTCAAAAAGCTTTTCTACCACTAACATCTGACTAACTGGCCATTAGTTCTGAGGCTGAGAACGGGATCCCTTTTTTCCCTCCAGAAACCACATATCCTGGGGCAATCCCAAAAGCCATGATTATAAGTACCCACATTTTTTGAATATTGAGGCCCTACAGTATGTCTAATGCACCCTGGTTTATTCAAGCTATTTTAGATTCTACATTCTATGGAGAAAAGTAACTGGAATACAATATATCTCTAGCAGAGATTGTGAGCTGGGGTACGAAGTCCAGTGTTTCTTCACACGTGTCCTTATCCAATTCAGGATATTTTCATCAATATAATGTACATATAGTTTAACACATTTTAACTGAAAATGTTTATTTTCAATATAATGGAAAGTGAATAAGAATTTAATTTTCTTCTGATTCTGCAAACCAAAAATGTTCTATAACTTAAGTGCAGTTACCGTTTAAAGTGTACGAGAATTTAACAAGAAATGTATAAATGTTTTATAAGTATGGGCAACATAGCAAAAATCAAAGGCCTTATTAATCCCCTCCTTATTAACTCAATACTAACATACACACATAGAAGCTTCAGTAATGGAATTTTAGCTTCTAATATCAGCTCACATTTACAAACAGCGATACTAGCAATTAACAGTTCCTTGACGCTCTATACACTTTTCCACGTTACTTTCATTACAGAGCTTTCATTAAGAGAGTACAAACAAAGGGGAGGCCACAAAGCAGCAGCTGTATGAAGAATCAATAAAAGTATTTCTATTTCAATTTCAATCTATTTCACAACTGGCCAGGAATCAGTAATGAAAAGCTGGTCATAAATGGCCCAATAAAAACTGCTGACTGTGTCATCCAGACAAAGTCAACAAATTATTGGTCGGCATATGGGCTCTTGGAAGGTCCTGCATGATTGATACTGTATCTGCCCAAAAGTAGTTGTCAACTCTATACCCATTGTAAAACAGAATAAAACAAAATGATAAAATATGGATGTTTGCAGTCAAACCTCTAGTGCCTCATGTACCAAATATTAGTGTTAAACTGGGCATACATGGTAAGATCCATTCATTTGGTGAAGTTGTCAAATAAGCACATTTTATCTAATTTTGACCACCAACCCAGTTCACCAATCAAAGCATAATGGAGACCAGTCAGGCTAGAACCTCATTAGAATGTTGATGCTATGCATGTATGCCTTTATAGTATATTATAGTCTGCAAATCCAATTAAATGCAACATCTTTTTTTTCTGTGTATATCAGCAGTGAGTGAATGTCATATACATTACATTGCTGGGAATTAGGGGGGCTTTGAAAACTGGGTGGGTTATAAGAGTACTTACTGCAAAGAGAAACAAACATGCAACTAGGACAGGCTCCATTATATTGTGTTTTATAACAATCATAAATGGGGCAATTGTATCCCACTGGTAAATTGGTGATTAGGAACCTTCTGAGCTACAGAAGAATTAGCGCAGAGTGTGCAAAATCCACCTACAAAAAAGGCTAGCCTAGGGTTCCTGCTATGGGCCTCATAATAGCAGGGACAGATCTCTTGGGTTTCTAACCGCTTCACACAGAGACACCATAAACCTAAGCAAATATAGGTATTCCTCTGTAATAAGGAAAAATTCCTCATCAAATATGTAGTGTATAGTGCCCCTTTAATCACTGGCATGCAGTTTTTAATCATATAAGAAATATTCTAGTTCCTACCAATAATCTGCAGATTATGGGAGACCAAAGATGTTCTCTCTTGTCCCATAACCAGCCCTGGACTGTTATGTATGAGCTGCTTAGTGATCTGCAATGGGCATCAATTGTACATTAAAATCCATGTGGCTTGATGCCACCGTATCAGACAATGTTCATTATTTTCGTCCATTATTTTAGCTAATGATCACTGAAATCTCCCACAGCAGAGGATACATTGATTCACATGCCATTATTTAGGAGTGAATTCCTGCATGTTTGTGTCTCTTTGCAGCTAGTATTCTTATAACCTCCCCAGTTTATCATACATGACATCCAATCACTGCTGATATATGACATGCTAAATAAAAAAAAAGATGTTGCATTTGATTGAATACGCAGACTATAAGATTTCTGCCTCCAGCAAGTTATTTATTCACAATGCCTAAGAAACCTTTCTCCGTTGTCAGTTGTAACTCGTTATCTAATATATAATTATCATAATATCATCTGAGTTCTACAACCATTAGCAGTCCAGATGCTACTGAATCACGTCTCCTAGAATCTTCCAACAGCGATGAGCCTCTGAATAATGAAAAGCAGACCAGAAAAAAGGAATCCACCTTGCGGATCAATAGTTGGAATGCAATGCCTGATTCCAGACCATGGATGGCTTTTCAGTATACCCAAAGTGACTGTGATGTCATTCGCCAGTAGCCTTGAATATCCATAGTTGAAAGACAGTGTCGATAAACCTTTCCCCAGAAACACCATCTGGGTGCTGGCTTTCTCTCCAACTCCACTGTTTAATAGATTTTGGCAGGACCAAAATAGCTCAAAGCCTTTTCATCCAGCTGAAGCATCTCTTTCACTCAATGTTTGAAAATGTTGTTTTTTTACAGGTTTCTATTTAAATATTAATGCGGTCCTCTGAAAGAGGCCGGGATGAAAATCATGAATATTTGAAATGCTCTGAGTTGAGGGACAGAGTCAGGGGGATAAACAAAGTATTGATATAATCTGACCTAGAAGTCAGAATGTCAAAATATGTTGAAAACATCATGGCATGCCCACTGAACATGGGTAAATCACTTTATTCCATTATCGCCAGTTCTACGGGAGCTCTGCAAAAAGTGGCAATAAGGAAAGGATGTAACTTTGACATTTTCAAAAAAACAAATAGTATGGTCATTGATTAGCTTTTAATCCTCAATATACATTTTGCATATTAAGGATATTTTTGTTGAAGTAATTCCATTGTAGATACAGATATTGCAAAAAAGAGTGAAAAAAGGTTTTGAAGTTGTTTTTTTTATTATTGTTTCCATGCAGTAACTATCCATTCTCCTCCCTGCTATCCAAATCCCCCTGCAGGGGAACGTAGAGGGAGAAGCCTTAACATGCAGGGGAAGCAGGGAAGTCATAAGGCAAGGGAATCACAGGCCGCCTCAATGTGCCCATCCAGTTTGACTGTAGATGGTGGCTGGCACAGAAGTTAGCGCATTACAGTATACAGGTTTGGACGTGTGGTGTTCTTTCTAAAGCTGTAAGTTAATTTTGGCTATAGGGTCAACCCCAGATCTGAGTGATTATTGTGTTCCTTGTATATATGTAGGTATATTGTTATTTATATGTAGATATATTTTTATTTGTATATAGTGCTAAATATGTACACAGCAGAACAATACATTAATAGAACAAATGGGGTCATTACAGTAATAAATACAAAGTATAATAGTAACTACAAAGTAGAGTTGAAATAAAGATTAGGCTCTAAGTGTCAAGGAGAGAAGATAAAGGATTTGGAGGTCTCTATCCCATGAAGCTTACAACCTAAAGGGGGAGGATTATTTACAAAAACAAATAAAAAGATATTACGTGATGATGTTTACAGCGGTTATTACTGTATTATTAAGTGCCAGAACTAGACCAAATGTCCTGCATGTGCTCCAAAAGTTAGTCTTTGAGGAAACTGAGGGTTGGTTCTCTTCAGAGGAATTTTGGGATGGCATTCCAGATATCAGGAGCAGCAAAAATGTTTGTGTGCAGCAGACAGCTTGATGCTGCATCAGTCAGGGCTATCACAAAGGATAATTCATTATTGTACAATTGTTTCCACAAGCTATAGATCTTTCTATAAACTTACAACACCAGAAAAGATAAAATGTTCTATATACTTACAAATATCGGCTTGCTGATTAAGTGTCAAATTTTGCAAAAAACAACTGGATTTAGCAGATGCTCTCTATTGACACTCTATTGATTTTTAGTGTTAAAAAAAGAGTAATCTGAGATGTTTACTTTTAATCCCATGACAAATATGCTCTAGCAATATCCTATTGAACTGGACTTGCTGTGTTTTTTCTTTGAAGATGTTTCACCAGTCATCCAACTGGCTTTCTCAATTCAGAATAACTTATACATAGGATATATACCAAAGAAAGATCCTATGTACAAGTTATGGATCACTGGTGAAACGTCTTCAAGGAAAAAAAACACAGTAAGTGCAGTTGATTTGACTTATTTCTACAGATATACCATGATCTGGATGAATGAGAATCTTCACAAACATATCCTATTGAACTGATAAGCAGGCCCAGATTTGTGGCGAGGCCACAAGAGCCCTGGCCTAGGGTGGCAAATTTTCACCGGTGACATTTCCAACCGCATTCTTGCTTAGCACAGGGGAGTCGCAGCACCACAGTGGGCAGCCGCATACACTCGCGCATGCTTGCACTGGTATCGGGGCGTGTGTAAAAGAGGCGGGCGCTAGGACCTGCAGGCCTTGGGGCACCAGGCACGGAAATCTGGCCCTGCTTATAAGTGGGGATTTTCGTAATGGAGAATTCTGATGAGTTAATTTTTTCGCCAGACAATTTGCGGCAAAATTCCGCAAAACTGTAAAGGCAATTCATAGACAGTGAATTAAAACAAGGTGTGTAAATCGTCTGTGACATGCTAACAGGAGAGATGTAAGTTTTATTTAGGGGAGGCTGTCAATAGAAGGCTTTCCATTAGTGAACTTATAATTCAGCTGGAACATATTGTGGTTGTTCTCCCATTAGATCTTCATTATTTTTATCTAGTTTTCTCCTTTAGACATGAGCTACACTTTCTCATACAGAAACATTTTTTCATTATTAACCATTATTATATACATATTTTTGAACATCACATAATACAATGTGGCTACAAAGTAACAATCAGTCCACTAACTGCATTTTATATGCCCCATGTGCACGGCAGAGATAATATAAAGAATTACTGCAAGAATTGAACAGTTTATCTTTACACAAACTGGTGCTTCAATCTGAAATAAAATATGGAAAACATATCTATAGTTTACACAGCATGAATATAATCAGAGAATCCTTTAGAAACTATCACAGTAGATAAGGATCACTTGTCCCTCTTCCTATTCTTGAATGTGTTTCATTTATTCTGTCTTATTAAAGGCTATCTAGATGCAGGTTTTACCACCAAAACCTCTAGATAATGTAACATATTTAGAAATGCATACAGAGAAATTATTGTCCAGGGAAGCATAATCTATTTTTTGTCAGCAGAGGCTTTTGTAATCATGGCAAAGATAAGATATCCTGTACCACTCCAGCAACACATTCAAGCAAAAGTCAATACCTGGATGATACAAACATTTACTTAGGTATAAGGGATAGGGGGCTATATGATAATAATATGTCATGTTGGACAAATGTTTTATTGTAAAGAATGAACTGAACAGGCCTCTAGGTTAATGATGTTACCAGACACAAGGTCATAATCAAACATATATAATTAATATTGGACCATCTTGGGCACCCTATACTAATCAGTGACAGTTTAACAGTGGTCAAATGCCATTAAACACATCAGTCAGCTGCTCAAGATGGGACAGCAGGTCACAATGTGTTGCTATACTTTACACGGGCCAGATGGCAGGCAGTAAGTACATAGCATGCCTGTGCCCACTGGATTTTGCAGACACCCCTTACTTCTCCTGTCCTTCAATCTGGCATGCAGGATACAGGCTGTCTCAATTTTGCCATTGTAATATCATATATATATATATATATATATATATATATATATATATATATATATATATATATAAAACAAACAAGGGAAAGTTGTACTCACCACTAGTTTTTAAAATCATTAGGCGGGGGTGCAATGAGGGTGTGACCACAAAATACATATAAACAAATACAAGGTTCCTCTGCACTCAACCCATTATCAATATATTTAAGACAGAGACATTTTGTGCATACTGCTACTGAAAAATGCCTTACCCTTTAAACAAAACAGGGATTGTTTGTCCATATATTGCAATATATTTAAGCTGGCCAACTACGTCAAAGTCATCCCATATCTGGCCAGTCCTACGCTCAATTTTCATCTGATTCATTAAGAATTCTATTGCTTCATTATACATTTTACACAGAGACTAAGTTTTACCTGCAACTTACTTGCTGCTTTCAAAGTAAAACTCCCAAACTTGGCTGCCCTTTTATTAGACACCAGTGGGATCACCTGACTATAGCTGGGAAGGGTGGGAGCTACAACATGGAGCTGGTCACTGCTCCTGTAGAACTATAACAAACAAGGGAAAGTTGTAGCTCCCACCCTTAAATATATTGCAATATATGGACAAACAATCCCTGTTTTGTTTAAAGGGTAAGGCATTTTTCAGTTAAAAAATTTATTTTTTATATATATATTAATTTTTTTCATATCTATATATATATATATATATATATATATATATATATATATATATCACAGATACATAACAAAATCATTTAACAATCATACAGTATACAGTGGGGCTCATTTATCAGCACTGGCCAAATTTGTGCCCGGGCAGTTACCTATAGCAACTAATCAGTGATTAGCTGCAAGTAGAACAATGAATGCAGCAATTTGATTGGGTACCATGGGTTACTGCCCATGGGAAATTTGCCCAGTATTAATAAATAACCCCCAGTATGTTGTATAAGAGGACCTGGCCAGTGACTTCCCCATTGCATGTTGTATAGATCTCTAAGTACAGAGATTAGCACTAGAATAATGATAATAAAATAATGATAAAATAGGAATTAAGAATTGTTTGGATGATATTCCCTATTTTAAATCTTAACGACTGACTCTTTGGAAATAAAATGGTTGATATGGAAATCTTTTAGGCGCTAAATACATGGCAGCTTTTCACACCTGCCATACTGCCAAGACGAGCCATCTCTAGCTATAAAGCACAATGCTAATGACTCCTATTTTCACTTAGATGCATAAAATAAATATGGAAGGGAAAGAAAAAGAAAATGCTGACTTTGGCACATTGTAAAAACCTCATCAGTTTCTCGCTGTCTTCTCTAATTGCAGTGTTGTGTTTTTATTAGGTGGAAGAGAAACACATTATCATGGTCAGACAATCTCGCTGAATTGTATTTTAACATCTGCATTGTCATGCACCATATGATATGGTAAAATCATTCTCTTTAACCTTTGATCAGTAGCCAGAGACCCTCCAGCCTAATTAAAACTACAATAGGCAACATCCTTCTAAATTGAACTGTCTATCATTGTGCTTAAAGAGGCATCTTCATCTCTACTGTCAAAGTATTTTGCTATGTAATGTGCCATCAGTGACAAGAAATAAGAAGATGTATTCCCTTTAAGTACAGGTATGGGGTCCATTATCCTGTAACCCATTATACAGAATGCTCCAAATTACGGAAAGACTGTCTCCCATAGACTCCATTATAATAAAATAATCGAAATTTTTAAAAATGATTTTCTTTTTTGTCTGTAATAATACTGTAAAACAGTAACTTGTACTTGATCCAAACTAAGATATAATTAATCCTTATTGAAAGCAAAACCAGCCTATTGGGTTTATTTAATGTTTACATGATTTTTAAGACATGAGGATCCAAATTCCGGAAAGATCCATTAAACCAGAAAACCCCAGGTCGAGAGCTTTCTGGATAACAGGTTCCATACCTGTATATGCTTTTCATTAGATAATTCCTATTTTCATTAATCTCAATGTACTTCCTTCTAAAAAAACACATTAAGCATTTACTTGTTATTGATTTATCATGTATGTATATATATATATATTTATATATTTGGGATGCACCGAATCCAGGATTCGGTTCGGGATTTGGCATGTCATTCTGCCTTTTTCAGCAGGATTCGGATTCGGCCGAATCCTTCTGCCCGGCCGAACGGAATCCGAATTTGCATATGCAAATTAGGAGTGGGGAAGGAAATTGCAAGACTTTTTGTCAGAAAACAAGGAAGTAAAAAATATTTTCTCCTTCCCACCCCTAATTTGCATATGCAAATTAGGGTTCGGATTCGGTTCAGTATTCGGCCGAATCCTCTTTACAGCGATTAGTCACCATTATCCCTGCAATCCCAGTGATTTAACCTTTCTCTCCTTTAACCCAGGTCAGTGTGTTGTTAGGGATAAGTAACAGTGGGTTGGGAACTGCTTAGGGGAATTAGAATTTATTAATTAACAATAGGTCAGACATAGAACACTGCAATATACTGGGCAGACTTAACTACTCTTTAATCTGTAATTGACCCTCCAGTCATGCAAATCATCCAACCATATTTCAGCAATTCCAATAACATAATATTTCACATACAGTACATTGACATTGGTGAAAGGGTATGATCACCTGGTAGAAATTGCACTTACTTAATACAAGTGTAAAACACAGTGCAAATATCAGCAGCAGGTAGGAACCATTAGTGAAATTGACTTTAAAGAACATGTAAACACCCCACACAAAAATGTTATCACCGAAGAGCCACTTTAAAATCTCTAAATATCTGCCAGTCTGGTTGTTTAAGGTTAATAGTAAGGCTGCATCACCCCCTTAATCACTTAGGATTCCTTCTGCTCCTCTAACACAGTTTCACTATTGGCAACTGAGCATGTTCAGTTCTTCTCAACTCAGATTAAAAAAACACACCCTCCAGTCTAGCAGCCATTGAAAATATGGCATTACTAGTTCTCATAGAAACTCTGCTCTAGCTGTCTGATCCTATTTCAACTCCTAACCCCCTCTCCTGAGCTCAGCATAATCATTACAAAGCTCAATCCAAGCAGGACTTGGTAAATTCTGCCTTTATTTGCATGAACTTTACATTGCATATGTCCTGTTTGCAGATATAAATGCACTGATGATGTGTCAGAGGGAAAATGGCCCTTGGGTGAAAACTGCTGTTTTAGGGAAATGTAATGGCACTGGCAAATAGAGGGAATGTATGAGCTCCAGCTTATATACATTGCATGTAAGCATCAGTGTACATGTCTGGTAGTACTCATTTACTTGCATAGCATTGATCTGATCTTCATTTTTTCCTTTTTATAGTTTTTATAGCTTTATCTGATTATTTTCCGGTTTCAAATGGGGGGGGGGGGGTTCAATAACCACATCTGAAAAGGAAAGCTTTGTAAGGCTGTACAATTTAAGGCTATTGCTACTTTTTATTACTCATTTTTCTATTCAGGTCCTCTCCTAATAACACATTCTTATTCTCTTGTTCAAATCAGGGCATGGCTCTAGGTTAATTTGGACCCTAGCAACCACATTACTGAACATGCAAACTGAAGAGCTTCTGAATAAAAGCAAAATAATTAAAATACCACAAATAAAATAAAATGAATACCAATTCAAAATTGTCTAAGAATGCCATTTCTGCGTTATACTAAAAGTTAATTTAAAGGTGAACAACCCTTTTAATATAAGATCCATCTTACTGAAGACACTTTCTAAATATAATCAATTAAAACTCTGTACTGGCATTCTAATATAATCAAGTTATATCTGCTCCAGTGACCTGTCAATCTTTATGCTCTCTTCGTGCAGAAGTCAGGATCAGATTTTTATCTACAAGTAGGTCTAATATGTCTTTTGGGGGAACTACCTTAGAGCAAACTCAAATAGCCAACTCAACACAATCAAAAGTTAATAAAATAACTGACTCTGACAAACACCATGTATTCAAAGAAACAGGGATATCAGAGCTGGTGATCTTGAAAGAGAGAGCTCTAATGCATCTTCTAGGCAAAGGGTACATCCCCTCCACCCAATGGATGTATTAGACCTAACTGTCAATCACAATATAACTCCACCTCCTGCATGAAGAGAGAATGAAGAGAGACAGGTTGCTGAGAAGGGGAGAATGAAGAGTAACTTATTTCAGAAACAGCAGAGTTTGATTATATTTAGAAAGTTACATATTTCAGTGAGATGTAATAAACCTTCTGCCCACTGACAATATTTGCATTTACATGGTGGAAGAGAGGGTCAGCGACCAGAGGGATGAAGACTTAAGAGTAAGGGGTACTATTGTATTTCTGAAAGTGCTTCTTTTGCAAAATCCTAGAAAGAGCAACTTGCAGACATCAAAAAGAAAAAAAAAAAGACACACATGCATATTATATAAACTTGTTTTATTTAAAACTTTAAAACCATATTACCCCTTACAGCAAACTGTGCACTTGAATATATCACAGTGTTAAAAAGTAAAATAATATCAAATTCAGTATATATATATATATATTTATGTATTTATATATATATTTATATCTTATATACATTTTTCTAGTATGGTCTGAAAGTAACACAGTTACTATGAAACAAATAAAAATTACAAAATGTTTACAAAAACTATAGTTCTAGAAATTTTAAATGTTGAATTACAGTATATCCTGGATAATAGGTGTTTCATTTCATGATAAGCATAAGAATAGAGTGTTTGTGGAGCAAAATATAGCCTTATATGTGGATTTAAGTAACTGGAGAAGATTTTTTGGCGTTTACAAATTCCTGGATCACCTTGGAACATATATGGGGGGATGTAATAAAAGTCGCAAAGAGCAAAACAGTTTGCACAAATAAGAATAAAAATTTGCATTTCGCAAATACTAATACTCTTCCTTAAGCTGTTGTGAATTTTCATTGTGCATTGCCAACTTTTAAGAAGTGCTTGAATGTGTCATAATCTTTTGGAGCAAATGTAACAACTTTTTCAGTAAGAGATTTTATTACATTCACTGCACACTAACTATAAAATTGCAAACCTTCTTCCACTGTCGCTAAATAGTTTTCGGGTTTGCAAAAGGTATATTAAATTTAAGCAAAGGAAAATTTGTGCGCACAGAGACATAACTTTTCTCATTGTGAATATTTTTTCCCTTACCGATTTTTATTACATGCCCCAGATTGTTTCCTATGTCACATGGTGCCATTTAGGATCCAGGGCAAACACAGCTACTGGCTGTTATTGTACTTGCTACTAGATACTAGTTTGACTTAAAGGAACTTGTTTCTAGCTACGTTACTAGACAAAATCACTGTTTTGGTGTGACATTGGCAATTGGTCACTTTTAGGAAGAGTTATGTAAAATCCTGTACCGCATGTTCAGTTATAGTCAGAGACTCCTGTTTTTGTTTTGCGGTTCTGTGTGTGTTAATATGTGTGTTAACACTTTGTAAAACTTTTAGTGGGACACTGGATACTGCAATGGTTATACTAGAGTTTCATGTAGTCTTACATTGAGCTAAATGCACCATGAATGCCTTTTTGACCCATTTGTGTCTTATTACAGTTTGATATGATTGTAACTGTTTTCTATAAGGATGGACTTCATTGGGACAGGACAGTTATACAGTATTCTGTAGGTGTTAACAGTACTAAAGATTTCATTTAATACACTCAGAACAAGTTTAAACATTTAAGCTTAGATTAAAAGACTCTTCTCTTTTCCTCACCCTCAGATTTGGAAGAAGACCTTAAGAAAGGGGTTAGGAAGTATATTGAGTGTGGCTACTCTTAAATTTTTGTAGGAATTTGCACTCTACAAGCTTGGTGGGAACCCGGCAGAAGCAACATGCCGCAATCATCTGTTTAGTGAAAAGCATGAGACCTGCGTAGTGATCCACTATATTATGGCAATATTGTTTTTGGGACAGAATCGTTTGTTTCCTAAATCAATATTTATCAAAACAGGACACCCCAAAAAGCTTGTGTAGGATAATCTGAAGCTTTTACTAACATTATCTGATGATTGGTCCAGGTCTGCACCAAGATTAGTAGAAAATTTGTGTTAAGCATTACAGATATCCTCAAATGATAAGCAGCAATAAATTTTCAGAAATGTACCTGCAAACACACTGTAAATGTAACAGGAACGATGAAGAAAGAAGGCATATGAATTAAAAGAAATGCTTACAAATATAGATTATTCAATGCCATATTTTGTTTCTTATAGCAAAGATGCCAGCAGCATCCACAATAAAGAGCATGTCCACCCAACTATGTTGTTTTTTGCATACATAATGTAATTCTAAGCAACTTTCCAAAAGACATTCATAAAAATGTTCAATTATTTCAGTCATTTCTAAATTACTTTGATAGTCCCTGCCACACTATAGAAACAATGTATCAGAAATTGTCTCTCCTCCTTCCAAGACTTTCATTCCCACAATCCCTTGCTTGCTGCCCTTATTGTCCTTCGCAGAACATGGACGGCACTGTGAGTCCTTTTTCATAATAATAATAACTCTTGCTTGTTACATGGAAAGATGCTCTTCTGCATGTTCTATTCATTTCACATTACAACATACAACATACTACCAATGGCTTCAATTTTTTTTTAAAGAATAGATAACAGTCCTGTTATAGATACATTGACTTGATTAAAAAAAATATTTAGTAAAAGACGTTGTGATGCAGGTGAACCTGGTGTTTTGGTTAAAAAAGTCAAACAACAAGCAAATAAGCTTTGATTGATATCTATGTAAATAATTACAATGTCAACATTTATTTTGAAGGCTCTCTACCATCAAAAGTATGAATGCAACCAAAGTCACTGGGGTTGCTTGATAAATTGCAGAAATTACCTTTACAGATTCAAAATACAAACACAGATCTGGAGGGAGTAGAAGCCAATGATTCCAACTACATCATTAGAGTCAGAGCTTAGTTTGGGCAGTGGGAAAAGGGAAAATGGATAAAGCAGATTTTGAGACCTATCAAGAGGAAGGAAGAAAGGGAAGGTAGAGAAGGGAAAGGTAGGGAGGAAGGGAAGGATGGAAGGACCATGCATCGGCTATGGATAAACTGTCTCCTGCTGTTTGTGTTTTGATCCAGTAATGGATGATTTAAAATGTAAATATCTGTATTTTTATACCACTAAATCACTGGAAAAATAATTAATCCACTAGGACAAATATTAATACTAATATACAGATAAGGCAGGATAAATTGAAGCATTTATCACACACAGCTGCATGTCCAGCCCCCCTCCCCCAGAAAAAAATCAATGCATGGTATCTGTAGATGCATTTTTGGAGGCAACAATGACAAGACAGTTCTAGTTAGTTGCAAATAATTTCGATGTTACATTTTTATGGTGCACATTGGGAATGTCTCCATAGTTTGCCAAGTATCTTTCACAGAGGTAAGCAACATGAGCTGCCTTTGGGACCATTTTAAATAATATATTTATTTTTCCATTTTAATAAACAACTGTACATAAAGAACAAACTGTAACCAACTTGTCCTTTTAAATAAAAACTTATTAAATTTTCTTCTCGCTTTTAGAGAAACTCTGAACCACCAACTCAAACAGGATCCAAGGTGAGGGAGGGACTGAACGACCCTGCTAGCCTAAGTGGAGGTGGGTAAATTTGTCCACTCGCAGGTCAGGGGCTGACTATTGAGGTTTCCACTTAATCTTAGGAATTAAATATCTCTGTGGAAATAAAGAATATTCATTTTTTTTGGTTTTTATGCACTTTTTTTTTTTTACATAAGCCCAACTCAAGGAGCTCATGTCATAAATTGGGTCACAATAAACCAAAATTTCACATTCATTCCTGACAGCAATATGGCTCTACAAATGTGTGAGTTGTCCATTTATACTATGAAGCAATGTCACCAGCATTGACCACCAAAATATCAGTTAATAACCCTTGTCAGCATGTGGGATCATGAGTCATTATGGGACTGCATTGGCCAATCATTGTATATCTATATCCATGGCATATGTGTCAGTAGCTTACTTTTAAGCTTCTACAGATCACTGGTTTTCCTATATAGCACAAATGCCTGTAAAATAAATGGCAAATATTAACATCAGTGTATACAGTATATACTGCTGCTGTGATAAAATACAAACTGAGATTGCATTAAAATATGACATTTATATAATTGATGCATTCCAGGCTTTTGGCAAAGAGTGACCTTTTCTTTGATGACGTTTAACAATATAACATGTAATGAAAATGTTATACTGTTAGTTGCATAACCTTAACTCTCAGTATGAGAACTGGTAACCTTTGACCTAAAAGCAAATGTTAAAAAACAGATCTGCTTCAGTCTTTGTGCCTTTTATTACACATGGGGGTAAGAGCACTAACAGGTGCAAAAGCAAGCGTTTTGGTGTTCATCTAAATATCACATAGATGCAGGATCTAGCTGCACTGTATACCTTAAATATAAAGAGATATGAAATCTTGCACATAGTACGGTGAACAGCATTTGACGGATACAAAAATTAGGGGGAAGGAAGGGAGATGCCTAAATGCCCCGCCTGATCCTCATGAGTATATCATTGCTAAACACAAACAGTACTTTATTCATGGAGATAACTTTGCTCCAAAATGGAGTGCAAGTACCTGCCACAATTCTTCTTCTTGCAGGCAGGGCTCAAAGTGAAAAAACATGGTAGACTGCAACCATTTTTTGCACTTTGCAAGTAGTAAATGCAAGTAGTAAATGATGCCTAAAGTGATGCACTAGTTGTTATGTTCCAAAGTGTAAATTTTTGTCTGTCTTTTGCAAATGACAATTCTGCTGAGTGGTAGACTGCTGTACTGCGCTATTATATTTTATAAAACTACTTGCTTGATTGTTTTGTTCAGTTTCCAAAAAAACAATTATCAGTAAATATTGCCCCTATTTGTAAAGCCTTGATGGCTGAAGAGGGAAAAAAATACTGACCAAACTACAGATAAATGGAAGACTGAATAGATAAAGTTACACTTTTGTCACACTAAAATTAACTTTGTTCAAGTTTAGGTTGTTATCCACTAACGTAAAATAGCAAATCGAAGGAACATTCATTGAAATGTGAGACCAATCCCCCAGATATGAAATAATAAAAGGCTACCAAATTAAATGCTACCTGTTGATTAGTTGCTAATGCTATGGGTTGCGGCACCTGGGCAAACTAAGAACATTTCAGTACATTAACTTTTTTTCAGAATGATATTGATGAAATGTGTAAGCAGTGAAAGAAACCCCAATAGATAAAAGATTTCAGAACCTGACAATCCACAATGCAGGGCCATTCCTGCCATGAGGCAATGTGAGCACCTTGCCTCAGGCGGCAGTGAACGGCCAGTTACAAGGGGCGGCAAAAAGCCGCCTCCTGTAACTTTATGAGCCGAATTTCCGTTTTTTAAACCGGAAATTCAGCTCTGCTAGTGCAGAAAGCCCAGTAGGCACTCATTGCACTACTGATACCGCCCCTTTTGACCCGGTCCGATGCTAAACTTTTAATCGCGGAGCGGGGGACAGCTTTGGGGTTGCTGCCTCAGGCCGCAGCAGCCCACGGATCGCCCCTGCCACAATGCACATTAATTAAGTGCACATTACAGGAACCATTACTTTAACTTAACAGTGTTACCATTTCTCAAAATCGAGCCATGATAGGATTCATCAGGCACACATTATCAGCATTTTTGGATTGATTATTCAATATATGTACATTACCATCTGTGCTACTTTGGTGATATCTTGGAAATTGTGAAGCTCAAAGGGTTTGGCAATCACTAGTCTTATTCCACCCATCGCCTATACCTATCATTAACAGACCTGCTGCTAATATTTCCATTTTTATTATTTTCCCTTTAAGTTTTATTATAGTAACTCCAATATTTTAATGTTTATTTTGCGTAGATAGGATGGGCTTATTACACTCATTGGTATTGTTGTTTTCATGCAAATGTATTTGATCACTTCTTTATTTGTAATTCATTTATGTTCTCTTAATAGCAGAGACAGACAATTTTTTAAAATGAATTATGATTAAATTGCTTTTTTTATGTGCAGCAATTAATTGTTAAATTGCTGCACATATAAGATGGTTGCACGCCTTCTGTTTGCTATGTATAATTAATGGTTTCATAAGGAGTTAATTAGGAGACCTGAAGAAGATACATAAGTGTTGCAGAGGGATTCACTTTGTTTTTATTCTCGCAAAAAGCAAGGGAGGATTTATGGGCAGAGATACATGCCATTGGCCATATGCAGCTGTCCCACATCTTAGGGGTATAGAATGCCTATGTTTGAATAAAAAACAGATGCAGCTTTGTGCAATAGTATACAAGGAATGTCTGCCCCAAAAGGTAGAAATATTTGTGCTAAATGTTTTCCAACATCCTAATCAGCATGGGGGAAGAAGGGTTCTTCTCTTACTCTGCTCTTACATCCAAGAAAATGACTAACTTTAATATAATAAATGAAATTATTACTATAGCTTTGGGTTTATGAATGGGAGTTAGTAGTAACAATGAATTCCCCAGTACTAATAAGCCACTGACTCTACTAAGCAATCCTCTTTCTTTGGTTACCTGCCAGGATTGGTGGATAAAACATAGTTAACACTGGGTATCATATAAAATGAAGCTGAATGATAAGGACACATTTAACTTTAATAAAGAAACATTATAACAAAATTATGTATAATATGGCATTACTGTGTGTTATGGATTTCCTTGCAAGTTGTAGGTTCGTGCTGAAAGTCTTGTTGATTTGTGATAGGGAAAACAGTTCATTAAACCTGGTGACTGAATATTTTTTCCCTTTTTTCAGCTTAGTGTTTGCTTCTAGATCTGCATTAGTTCAGAAGTCTTACTCTTCATGACACAGCCTTATTAAAAGGCCCAGTAGCTGTCTGATTCAGACATATCTTAAAGGCTGCACCTTTTGCAAACTCCTTATAGGCACAGTACTGAGGTATGAGTTCCCACAGATTAGACTGGCCGACCAAGTGTGTGTTCAAAAGGTGCCGTGCACCACAAGATAGGACTTGGCCATCCATTAAGTCAATGGTTCTACACCAGCACAGACAAAAAGAGAAAGAAAGGAGTTCTTTTTATTTTTATTGCCATGCTCATAAAAAGTCACAAGTTTGGGACTTCTCAATATCGACTGAGGATGAAACAACTTGGCAATTGTTTGCCTCTGTATTTGTAAACAGGACACTTCTGGCTGGAGAGTGTTCGTTGGCTGGATGCCCAATGTCTCTGTAAGAGTCAACATTGCTGGAGAGGGCATTAGTCTGAGGATGTGTTGTGGAGTTGGTCTCTGGGATAGTAGTAATTCTATGGGAACACAGGTGTCAGTCCAGTGTTGCAGGTCATGTTGTCCTTTCCTGGCAATCTCCTATCATTGAAAGTGTGCATATTAATAACCGCATCACTCTTTACCATGACGGGCGGCTGTGGTTTGTGTTTGACTCGTCGTTGGCAAGTAAGGGACAATCGGATCTCATCAGCCATAGTACTGCAGAAAGATCGCTAGAGAAAGAACAAAGCGGTAAACATTAAAGCCTGTTGCACCCTAGCATAATATAAACTTTAGAAACGTTAGTGATACTATGATGCATCTTTACATAGCATATACAGTCAAGTGGAATAATTTTGTTATATTTACATTGATATGTCAAGATAGAAATTATTGAGAAACACCAATTAGAGATGGAGTAATGTTTTAAGTACAAATTTCCCAAACTGATGAAGCTACAGTCATTTGTTCTATTTGTAATGTTCAATGTAAAAAATGTAATAATGCTTTTGTGAGGTCTGCCATTTTTGTAAATTTGACTGCAAAATAGTGTACATTAAATGGGAAGTAAAGTCTGAAATAGAATAAGGCTAGAAATGCTGTATTTTGTATACAAAACATAAACATGAACTTACTGCTTAAACATCTTTGCAAGACCAAGACTGTGCACATGCTCAGTTTGGTCTGGGCTGCTTAGGGATCATCATAAATTATCAAAACAGCACAAGTCAAATAATATCTGCCAGAAGTCTATATGGCCAGACTGATTAATAATCAGAATATGCAGACTGCATTGGGTACTGTGTTGTCATGCAATCTTATGTGGATTTTATAGTTTCTGTATTGTTTGATACAAACGTTCTCCAACTCTGCAGAACCAGTGGCTGTAGCAGAATAATCCTCCAAATAGAATCCCAGTTTATCTGTTTAAATCTGGCTCCATGACCTTTGTCCCTGCAGCTGGAGTTGGAAACAGTAAAGGGGATGTAAAGGCAAAAATAAAATCCAATACAAATTTCTACACAGTTGCCAACTGCTCTACAGGGAAACAAACAAAGCTGCTTGAGTTCTACATGGCTAGGAAGTAAGGCAGGGCTCCCCCTGCTGTTCATAAGAATTATTGTTTCCCTGCAGAGCAGTTAGGGATGGTCTGACAATTCCTCTCCACAGCAGTAAATGAAAGGAGAATTTCACTGCATACAGTCAGGTTTCTTATAAAAACAGTACACATTTTTTAATTAAAGTATATTGGAAATAGGTTTCTTTTTCATTAAAGAAAGTAAAAATGGGATTTTATTTTTTTGCCTTTACATGCCGTTTAATATGGTACAGTACATACTCAGTCCTATATTGGTTTTAAGAAAATCATCCCCTATCTGTGACCTAACCCAAGTTTTTTTCTTTCAGAATCCCTCACATTACCCACACCTCTCGTCTTATAAACACACAAAGCCAATTATATACTGTAATAGTCTTCTATTGCACCCATTGGCATTGTAAGTGGATAGGAGGCAACAGTTTGCCATATAATTATGTGATAAGAGTTAGAGGAAAGGTTCACCATTTTGCCTGAAAAGTGAAATGCATGAATGTATATAAAATAATTTTAATACAGACTAATCATTTACCTGTTCTCTTTCAGCTGTTTTTCTAAGCTTGTACACAAACTCTGCCATGGCTACCACCACTGAGAGGATAAGTCCACCTGCTAACACAATAAAAATGCCCCCCATGTTTTGAATTCCAAGAGCACTGGCCTCTTTATTTTTCTCTTCTGGGCATCCCCCGACTCTCCACCATCTTTCTTTCATTTTGTGAATCTCGTCAGCTTCCTGGAGTTGAAGGATAGCAATACTGATCCTGTCTCGATATGGAGAACCTAATGCAAAAAACGGCAAATGAAAAAGTCTACCCCAACCAATCACAAAAACGCTTTAGACAATGAAGTCCAGTAACTAATCAGTTTTGTCAAAATGCACTGTGAACTTTAGTTTAACTGTGCCTGGCACTTCTAAGTCCGTCCTACCTGCAGTTCCGAATCAACCCGTTAAACCTACTGATGCAGTGGACCACTGGAGCTGCTGCCACTTCTAGATCAGGTGGTAGCTCCAGAGTTTCTTTAGCAATTTGCATCAATTGATGCAGCACACTTGTGTCTGAAGAATGAGATGCACATGTCACTATCATGCCAAACATCAGAAATGATGCCAACCCAACAAATGCAAGTGTAATTGAATCATCTTGTTTATTTTGATGCATTGGCCTCAAATACATCAGATGCAATGCTCATTCACTAACACAACAACACTGTTGCATTATGGGATAAAAAGCATGGCAATTCTCTAGAAATTGCTCACTGTATATTTTGATGTAAATGACCCCTCATGTCTCAAACAACAAGTAAACTAGGCACAGGACTATCAGTGAGAGTGTTATAACTTTCTCTTTTAAACACCACAAGTGCTCTCTCGTGTCAAGGCATACTTATTAGTTGATTTAATTTGGTTTTATGGATTTTTATTTTAACTATAAGTACTACTAACCAACAACAATAAAGAAATAAAAGAAAAGCCAAAGGGAAACAGACATTTTGCTGTACTATATTGTAAATCAATCTCTACACAAAATGTAATTATTCACTACCAGAAGAGACAAGTACAGCGTTAAAAAAAAAGGAAATCTATAAACCAATTCACTTATTCCTTTAAGCCAATTAAAGAATTTGTTTAACAGACCTAACAGATATGAATTCTTGTTATGCAGTAAGGGGAAAAAAAAATTACAGAGCACCGCCCTCTGGCAACAAAAGATTTGCATTAATTGTTTTCTAAGCATTGCCTTGCAGAGGAAACACTACAGACAAAGGAACAATAGGGATGCCAAGTCAAAAACATTGGAGGGAGCAACTACCATACCAAACAGCTATTGCCCATGTAACATGTGTATGCCTGACTCCCTACAGACCAACACAAATATACAAAAAAAAAGAAGCACAGAGCATCAAAAAAAATAAGATTTGTATAAAAATTCACCTTTAATTGACCATATTAAAATCCATGAAGCACAACAGCATATTATGTAATGGACCATATGCTTAGATAGTAGATATACACATAGGGGCCGATTCACTAACTTCGAGTGAAGGATTCGAAGTAAAAAAAACTTTGAATTTCGAAGTGTTTTTTGGGCTACTTCGTCCATCGACTACGACTTCGACTTCGATTCGAAGGATTCAAACTTAAAATCGTTCAACTATTCGACCATTCGATAGTCGAAGTACTGTCTCTTTAAAAAAAACTTCGAACCCCTAGTTCGCCATCTAAAACCTACCGAACTCAATGTTAGCCTATGGGGAAGGTCCCCATAGGCTTGCCTAAGTTTTTTGATCGAAGGATATTCCTTCGATCGTTGGATTAAAATCCTTCGAATTGAACGATTCGAAGGATTTAATCGTTCGATCGAAGGAATAATCCTTTGATCGTTCGATCGTACTATCTGCGCTAAATCCTTCGACTTCGATATTCGAAGTCGAAGGATTTTAGTTCCCAGTCGAATATCGAGGGTTAATTAACCCTCGATATTCGACCCTTAGTGAATCGGCCCCATAAAGTTTATTCTAACTTCTAGCTGATCCAAAGGTAGGCAAAATAAACACTGCAAGCAGTCTACTTTCAAACAGGCATTCGAACCAGTCCTTGGATCAACTTTGTATGTGGAGGCTTATGTATAAAAGGTCTAATTACTAATTACTAACTTTATAGGTTTTAGAGGTGAGACCACTATTAAACTCTATTTCTCTAAAACCACAAATGCCATGAAAGGCATTAAAAGATCTGAATAACCCTCTAATGGGGGAATGTAATAAAAGTCGGTAACAGAAAAAATACTTGCAATGCGAAAAGTTATGCCTTTGTGCGAACAAATTTTTTCTTTGTGCAAATTTGATATAGCTTTTGCACTAACTGCTTAGTGACCTCTTCCGACAGTGGAAGAAGGTTTGCAAATTTTATAGTTTGCTCCAGTGAGCAGTGAATGTAATAAAACTTCTTAAAGCTTCTGAAAAGAAGGAAAATATTTTCGCACAAAGGCATAACTTTTTACATTGCGAATATTTGAACCATCACCGACTTTTATTACATTCTCCCATATGACACCTTCAAGCACTTTAATGCGCAATGAAAATTCGCAATGCAATAACAGTTTAAGGAAGAGTATTACATAAATGCAATTTTTTATTCTTATTTGCGCAAATTGTTTTGCTCTTTGCAACTTTTATTACATTTTCCTATAAAAACCTCTAAAATGTAGTTATTCCGATTTTTTTTTATCAAAAAAAAAATCCAAAAACCTCTAAGGGGGGAATTCACAAAAGTGTCGGGAACGAAAAAATCTCTTTAAAATGTCGTAGAAAGTGTCGTAACAACAGCCGACAAATTCACAGAGCATTTCTCCGCTAATTTTCCGACATGTGCGACACTTTTGAATTAGTGTCGTTAAAAGTGGGCGTGGTTTTTTCGGCGCCACTTTTCCCGAATTACTTGTAAACTCATTTTTTTTACCGACAATTTTTCAGACACTTTAGGCTCTCCAAAATGAAAATGTCAGACAAATTGTCGTTTAAAAAGTCTTGGTAAATGTCGTTTGAACGATGAAAAGATATACGACATTTTAGAAAATTGTCAGACTTACGAGATATTCAGAGATGGTAACATCTGCCTTTGTGAATTTGCCGTTCATACGACATTTTACAAATTTGTCGACCGCCACTTCTGGCTTACTTTTTTTACCGACACTTTTGTGAATTCCCCCCTAAGAGTCTGAATGGTTAGAAAAAATGTCCAATACAATCATCAGAGCTCCCATTGACTTCTATAGAACCTTGCCTACCTTTACTTGGAGAAGTTTTGTATTAGAGTACCTAAGAAACCATACCTTGATTTACAAATTACTGCATAAGCCAACATTTTGCAACTTATATCATCAAAAGTATATTATAGGAATTCCACCTGACCTGTATAAATATGACTCCATGATCTTTGTTATTGCAACTGGAGCTGGAAGCTTCAAAGGAGAACTAAAACCCTAAACATTAATATGGTTAAAAATACCATATTTTATAAACTGATTGTACCAACCTAAAGTTTCAGCATCTCAATCGCAATGATTCAGGACTTCAAACTTGTCGCAGGGGTCACCATTTTGGAAAGTGTCTGTGCCACTCACATGCTCAGCGGGCTCTGAGCAGCTGTTGAGAAGCTAAGCTTAGCTTACAAGTTTACAAATAGAAAGTAAGGTTTGTCTGTAGTATAAGGTGATGCTATAAGGATGATTGTTAAATTTTGATGCTAATTACACTAAACTGAAATGTAGTAATTATCTGAATTCATTTCTAATCAGCTTTATATTGTGACATTTCTATTCTGTATATAGAGTTGTGAGTTGGTCTACTTCTTTAGTTAGGCTTTAGTTCTCCTTTAAATAAAGTTTTTCTACCTCAGAATAACTTTACAGCAATATGTCCTTCCCCTGATGTTTTATTACAATGTAATATTGTAAAGCCAAAAATAACATAGTCACCGTATCGTGGATAACAAGAATATGGCTGACATAGTGCTGGTCAGCTGCATTCTCATTGGTGAATTTTATTGCGTCTGTAATTATGTTTTTTGGACATCTACATAAGAGAACTAATGTGGTACAAATTTATGTAGGGTTTACAACTCCTTCAATACTTATTATAGGCAGTATACCTTAGTGATATAATCCCTATTTATACTGGGGACCACATTCTATATATCTCAGTTTATCTTCAGATTTCCCCATAAAAGAAAATGGAGCTTTCATGAGATAGCAAGTGATGTCTTTTCTCGAAATTGAAGTCAACACGTGAGAGATATGCATATAGAAGAAGCTGAATTTTGTTATGTATTTATTTTCTGTCATTCACTGAAATCACAAAAAACAGTATATGACTCCACTGTGCTGTGTATTATAAAATACATGTCATGACTTTCTATTTTAACCTCCTATGCTCAGGCCTGGATTTTTATTTGGGCCATCACTAGGCCAGAGGGTCGACCACCGGCCCTGTCACCGTGCCACCCTAGTCACTAATCAGGGCCGTCTATGCTGTGGAGATTAATGGCATACTATACAGAGAGAAGACAAAGCAATGTGCAGATTGAGATGAACTCTGCAGCAAATCGAGAAAAAAATGCAATTAACCATTATGACCGCATTTCCCAATAAATCAACAGTGGACAATGAGAAACAGTGCAGATCTGACTCCAAAATCAAATTACTGAATGCCTATCCTGTGATAGTCTGGGTATTATAGTAAAAATGGACATTTATGAGCTTGTATATAAAATTTGAAATCCTGGTTAAAAGATGGAGATAATTTGTGTATACTAGCATCCCTCACAGTGTGATGAAGCCATCTTACCCATGGGTGTTCCAATTCCATAGCCTTTGGAATCTAGGAGCCCTCCAATTTGAGTAAGGTTGCAGTTCCTTTGAGTTATATATTCAATAGCTGTTGATTCCATTAGCAGTGCATAGTCGGCTGAAAGGACTCGCTGGATGCCTTCCTCGTTACTTTTAACAAGCGCAGACGGCCTGCTGCTCATGAACGCCCACATCTTCTCAAAGGTCGAGATGTGAGATTTCTGCACAGTAAACAAACAAGAGAGGGGGGTCATGCTCTGTATTTGGATTCATACAGTTTATTAGACAAAAGGTGTTTTGTTTATTACTGTCAGATGGATAAAGCCAGCAAATTATCGTAGGACATTAAAAGACTTTCTTTTTTTTAACCACAACTCAGGGATATCAAGGGCATTGCACAGCAAAAACATTTTAAGGGAAATGAAAGGCACTTGCATATCTGTCTGACTTTTCCTCACTTTAAGACCCTCATTATACATTGGCTTCTCAATGAGAAGACGATTTTGTAAAATACATACATAACCATTAAACTGGTACACAGATATAAAAAAAAACCCTTTGTTTGCAAAACAAACAATATGTGAATCATTTTTGGCATTTTTTAAAGGTCATCTCTTCTTTAGCATAGTATAAAAACATGTAATTCTAAGCAAATAGTCATTATACAGGTATGGGATTTGAAGAATGCTTGGGACCTGAGGTTTTCTGGATAAGGGATCTTTCAGTTATTTAGATCACCATTCCTTAAGTCTACTAAAAAATTATTGAAACGCTAATTAAACCCAAAAGGATTGTTTTGCCTCCAATAAGGATTAATCATATCTTAGATAGGGTCAAGTACAGGGTAATGTTTTATTATTACAGAGAAAAAAGGAAATCATTTTTAACAATTTGAATTATTTGATTAGAATGGGGGTCTATGGGGACGCAATTTACTATCTCAGCAACTGGAAATTCTGGATCCGGAATTACCTTTTAACGATGCGGAAATTTAAGCAAAAGGAACAGACTGGCGCGCTAACTCCATTCCTGCACAAGTCAGCACATACGTCATGGACCCGGGTACTCCGAGATGGCACAGGGATGGAACAAGAGCACATTTCACCTTCAACTCCTTCCTCGCTTAGTGACTATGACCCTTCAGCCTCTCCAGGTCAGTCGCAAGCAGCGCATACGCGCTCTCCAGATCTTTTAGACTCTCCACATACACCAGTTACAGTGCAAAAATTATCTGAACAGTTGCAGGGCCTACAAAATACTCTGACTAATACCATCACTAAAGCAGTCTCAACAGGTATCCAGGCCTTAAGAACGGATATTGATAATCTGGGAGAGCGCACTGATCATGTGGAAATGATCGCAGATTACTTAACCCAACGTTATGCTTTTATTGAGGATGATAATGTGACATTAAGAGAAGAATTAGCCATGTTAAAAGCTCATTGTGAGGATATGGAAAACAGATCCCAAGGCAAAATTTGAGATTTGGGGATACCAGAGGACTTATTTATACAGTTATGTCCTCATCTGATAGAAGAAACCTGCCAGCTGGATACCCCTACCCTTCTTAATATATATTCTCCAAATAGAAACTAATTAGCTTTTCTGAAACAAATCTTGGAGAAATACCAAAATTTGTTATCACAACATACATACAATAATTGGGGGAAACTTTAATCTCACCTTCTCTCAGGATAATGATAGATCCCATCCCTCACCTGATACAAATTCTAACCTTCTCTCTAAAAGATTTAGGCAATTATAGACAATATATCTTGCAGGATGCCTGGAAAATTATTCAAATCCGCATCAGGTATATCGGATATTAGATTATTTTTTTTTTCACGTCAATGTCAATGTCATATCTAATTTTACAACTTCCATATTGCCTATTTCTTGGTCAGACCATGCCCCGGTGTAAATAGATATTACGATTGGCCCTCCTCCATATAGACAAACACATTGGCCTATGAATGAAATAGTGCTTTCTGACCAACAAACAAAAGAGCAAATTTGAAGGCCATTGAGGAATATTTTGCATTAAATACACCAACAGCTCCCTCCTAACCAATTTTATGGGAACTATAAAAGGAACTATAATTGCCATTACTTCCGCTAGGAAAAAGCATTGTTTGTCCACCTTGACTAAATTAACAGATACACTTAACGTCCTGCAGGGTCAACACCAATGGCTAGGCACCTCCAAGTCATGGCAAAAGCTCAGTCAGGCAAGACAATATGTACAAAATTATAGACTATGAGAAATAGACAAGGCTATAAAATGGTCGCGACAAACTTACTATGAGCAAGGGGACAAACCTCTGACTCTTTAGGCTAACAAATTACGAGATAGAAAGGCCCAGTCATCGATAATTAAAATTAAATCTTCAAAAGATACATATACCCACAATCCAGTGGAAATAGCAGATAATTTTTGCCAATAATATAATATTTATTTAACCTTACAGAGAACTCCCCAAACTCTTCCTCCATACTGATAATATCACTCCAACTTTTTTAACAATGGCAGACATGAATAAATTAAACCTTCTTAATGCTGAAATTACATTAGCAGAAGTTCTAGCTACGCTGAAATCTTGCCAAATGGAAAAGCGCCAGGCCCTGATGGGTTTCCCTATATATAATTAAAGACTTTCCAAGATATTTTAGTACCTCGACTTACAACTTTATTTAACCAATTCCTGACAGAAACCCCTATCCCACCCACAATGCTTACTTTTTATCTAACCTTGCTAGAAAAAGATTCTGCTTTATGCAGTAGTTACAGAACAATAGCATTACTTAATTCAGATTTGATACTTTTTACTAAAATCCTAGCAAATAGATTGGCCACTCTGACCCCAACTTTAATACATGCAGACCAGGTGGATTTTATTACAGGAAGACAAGCAGGGGATAATACTAGATGCACCATAGCCTTACTTGAAGCAATCCAACGAAGAAGCAAACCTGCAGTTTTATTGGGTTTAGATGCCGAAAAGGCAGTTGATCGATTGAGCTGGCCTTTTCTATTCTCTCTACTAACTCATACGGGATCCTCAGGTACCTTTGTGACAGCCTAAAAGGCATTATATAGACTACCAACGGCACATCTTAAAATCCCTGGGGCAAAGGGAAAGTTGATAAAGATAGGAAATGGGACTAGACAAGGGTGTGCATTGTCTCCTCTATTATACGCTCTAAGTATAGAACCCCTAGCGGTCAGAAATCAAAAGTATATCGAAATAGACCTTACAGAATATTAGATAGCGCTGTTTGTGGACGATGTGTTATTGTCTCTCTCAAACCCACATATATCTCTTCCATCTCTCCATAAGACGCTGGACAACTACGGTGCATTTTCTGGTTATAAAATTAATTGGGATAAGTCGGAAGCATTGCCCCTATGTATGCAGTCCTCATTGTTGGACATCTCTACTCTGTCTCAAATCCAAAGGTCATTCCATAAGTTTAATTGGGGAAATAAAGTCGGTATTATTAGCTGACAAGTTACAAGGGGGACTGGGAGTTCCATCAATACAAAATTACCATGATGCAGCTCATTTACGCTGGATAACAGCCTAGTCCCACTTTGATATTACCTTGAAATGGGCTAAAATAAAGAGTTCATTCATAGCTCCAATACATATGGGCACCCTTAATCTGGGATAAGGGCACATGACCAACACTTCCTAAAACTATGTTAGAATCTACCAAGACAATATTTACTGTATGGCAAAGATGGAAGCAGAAGCGAAACCTAAGATCTTCCTTTTCATTGTTGACTCCATTCTTAATAATTTAAGATTTATCCCAGGAATGCATGCCTCCTTTTACCATAATTGGGGAACTAAAGGTTTATTTAAGATTTATGATGTAATATCTCAAGATACTCATAAAATGCTTTAATTTGCTGATCTCCAAGCTACGCTACCTGAAATTCCTATAAAATTTAATGAGTATCTTCAAGTGAGACATTTTATACAACCATTTTTTACCACCCAGGGTAAAGTTGGCCATAGACTCAAAGATCCGCCAAACGAGCAGATCTTTCCCCGATATGCCACTAACGGCATGGCTATATCGGGGGTAATTCGAATAATTGAATAACGATACGCCAAGGGGCTCCGACGGGTTGGTCGGTTAAAAATCAAATCTTCACGATCAATATCGTGGCCAGATATTGATCGGGAAGACCTGTCGGAAGCCCCCACACACAGGCAGATAAGCTCTCAAACTACCGATATCGGCAGCTTTATCTGCCCGTGTATGGCCACCTTTACCTGGATCTCTCACCTTTTGAGAAAGTAATCAATGCAGGATGGATCCAAAAAGCACTGCTGTCTAAAATTTATAAAATTTTGAAAACAATACCACCTACAGATTTCATAAAACATAAATATATGAACCTTTGGGAACAATAACTTAATGTAACTTTAACATTAGAAGAATAGGAAGCTATTTGGTTAAATGCTAAAAAATTGTTACGTGTGTAAAACAAAAGGGAAATATATATATAAAATTATTATGCCTGACTCTTTCAGGCTTAATAAAACATATCCACTGACCTCTAATCAATGCTGGAGGGGATGCCCTGACCCAGGCTCATTATACCACCTACTATGGAAATGTCCAGTTATCACCACTTTCTGGGACAAAGTCTACAGTATAATTTCAAAGGTCACTTGCAAAGACATTATAAAAGACCCTATAAATTTTCTACTGGGAAAACCTATTGAAGAGATTTCTAGACCATCACAAGTATTGGTTAATCATATACTAACTTTGACACGTATAACTTTAGCGGCCAAATGGAAATTGGCTGGGTCTCCATCTATCCAAGAGGTCCATAGAAAATGTATTTCAAATATGTCTTTTGAAAGCATGATTGCATATATTCAAAATCGAACTGTGCCTCTGAAGATGCCCCAGTAGTTTCCCATTTTCTTTTCTGCTGATTCACTGCACATGATCTGTGCTGCTGTCACTTACTGAGCTTTGGGACCGACTCACAATATACAGTACATATAGAATATACATAAATCTTTGGACAGAGACAACTTTTTTCTGATTTTGGTTCAGTACATTACCACAATGAATTTTAAATAAAACAACTCAGATGCAGTTGAACTGCAGACTTTCAGCTTTAATTCAGTGGGTTGAACAAAAAGATTGCATAAAAATGTGAGGATCTAAAGCCTTTAGTCCCTGAGCATTGACACTAAGCATTTTGATAAATGATAAAGCCATAGTGGCTAATTAAAGTGAGCTTAAGATACCAACTATTGTGATTATTTTCCCTGCACATATGACTTCTGAGCTATCAGAACTTCAGCACTCCCTCTAGATTCCCACTGTTCAAACATGATATCTTTGACTAATAAACAGGTTTCTGTCAAAGTTATCAAAAACAAATAAACAAATATTTAACAAAATACCAGTTTCTCCCGCTATATAATGAGGAAATGATAAACCATATTGGACAGACTCCAGGCCAGCCTAGGAGTACCGACAGGTTCACTTCCATAGAGGGTTATATCTTAGTTCGCAAACACACTGCAATAAGGTGACCTTAAATGGAAAATGTTAAATGTTATAGCCCTTTGGTTGCTATACTACATAATCCACTGTTTCAGGTATAGACTCCTTGGCGTGCCTTTAATTTCTGGGAGCTTGACTTCACTTTTTCGCATAAGGGGGTTAAACTTGTCTGGGTTCCTGGTGAAGAAGAGGATTCCTTAGATGTGGCTTACAAAAGGCCTAATTTAAGGAGGGTGTCCTGACCTTCTTCCGGAGTAGAGATGGTGTATTGCTTGTTGTGGAAAGTTAAAAGCAGGTGAAACGGAAACAACCAGCAATAAGGAATTTTCATGTTGTGATAGAGTTTTTGTAGTGGAGGCCACATTGCACCTTTTTTGTAAAGTCATAGATAAGAGATCAGCAAATATCTGAAATGGATGTAAACAAAATTCCATCTTACATGAATTACGTGCAGCAGTGAGTGTGGCCCCTTGGGACTGGTGGTAATGGAATCTTATGTTTCTGGGTGAGTCCACTGGTCTCCGTGGGCAAAGAGCCCGATGTAACCTGTCTATTTCCAACCTTGCAACTGGGAAATCTGGTAATAGTCCCTGCACTAGCTCTGTAATGGATTGTTGCAAATCAGTAATGGCTTCTGGTAGACCCTGAATCCTTATATTGTTTCGCCTTGATCTATTGTCAGAATCTTCGATCCTGTCCTTCATCTCTTTCAGCTGAGATTGTAGAGTGATAATGTCCTGGTCGTGTGAGTCTACCACTGTGATCATATCATCCACTTTAGATTCAATGTCTGTGGTGCGTTGGCCTAATTCTGCAACCTGCTTTGTGAGGTCTGTGGTAATTTTAGCAGCTGTGGCGTCTAGCTCTAGCTGCAATAAAAGCTTAAATTTCCTCAACAATACCTCATCTGCCGTCCGTGATGCTTCCTCTCTCTCCAGAGAGTTTATTGGTTGACTGTTGAACAGGCTAGTTTGCGACGCCATCGGTGAGGCCGGCAAGCTGTTGTGGGAAGATCAGGCCGCAGTAGAAAATCTGACACAGGGTGTGGCGTCGTTGTGGGTGGAGATTGGGTTTTCGTCCACTTCTGACGGGTCATTTTGGTCCACTGGCTGACCATGTACAGGACCGAGGTCTAGAGGTGATAGTGTGTCACTGGTAAAAAGATTAGGATGCTATTATCGCTTCCGATATCTGGAAAGTGCTTGGCTGGCACGGAGCCGTCTCAAGGTATGGCTATCTTGGACGACGCATACATGTGCCCCCCGGGTTTAGTTCTCTTTTAAGGATAAGTGATTAAAAGTGAAGAGATCTTCAATTTTTGACTAATCATATGGAAAAGCCTCTACAATATATATATATATATATATATATATATATATATTCCTACAACCCCTACATGTTGTCTTTATTGTAATGAATGCCTTATCCATTGTAACGGCACATAAGCAAGCAGCTAATATCTATTGTTAACCAGTTTTAGCAGCATGCTTCTTTCTGCTGCAGAAGGAAAAGAGTGTCAGAGTTGCACTGCATTGGTTTTGTGGGGTGGTTTCTAGTATTTGTGGATGCCAGTGTCATCATTACACATGTATACATTTGCCTCAGGCTGGAAATGCCATCTGGCCATTTGGAAACCCTGGAAGGGCTGAAGGTTTTGCATTATTAAAATTAACAGCCACATGTGGAAAAGCTTGTGTGCTATATCTGGAGAAAAGCTCAGGCAGCTGTAATGCTGATGCTTGGGAGTTGAACCAGCTCATTTTCCGTTAAAAAGCCAATGATCTCACAATAGATCACACCATGGGGTAAAGCAGTTTACTTGTGTAGTATGTTCAGAAGCTCCTTACATGAAAATCCTTGCTAAGGAAGGACAATAAAGCATGCTGAAGAGGTTTAGATTTTAACTACAACCATTATAGTAAGTGGCACTTACAGTACATATAATACCGTTTATTTGTAGTATGATTATTTTATTTTGCTGAGGGTGCTTGCTGACGGCTTAAGTTTTCAGTGTAGGTTTGTGAATGTGCAGCAGTATACACATATAAAAGAGATCATTTCCTAATTCAATTGAAAAGCAAAAAAATCCATCCACTGAAGCACCATTTACAAATGTGCTTGCATTCATTCATACTGCTCTGGTCTGGCACTAAAACACTGCTTGTGCCATTTTGCTGCATGGTCAAGGCCGGGCCAATTGGTAGGCAGAGTAGGCATGTGCCTAGGGCTCAAAGCTGGGGGGGGCACCAGACACGTACCTCCTCTGTCACCTACCCCCAGTCCGGTCCGCTCTGTGCCCGACTCTGTGCTTTTTACTTCTTCTTTCACTCCTGCACATGTGCGTGAAATCACAATTGCGCCAATTCACGGATGCATAAGGGCCAAGCACATACTCCAACCCCCTACTCCCCATCTTCCTGCCAGAGACCCCTGCTCCCCACTATTCACTCTCAGATAGGACAGAGACAGTTGAGGGAGATTTCTTTACAGCTATAGAAGAAGCAGACCCCACAAACCCCCAACCCCCCCCCACAACATGTCTGCTTTCTCTATAGTTACACCACTGGCACAAAGTACAGGATGCACCAATGCAAGGGTGACCTGCAATACCTGCCTTGAAGGAACAGTTCAGTGTAAAAATAAAAACTGGCTAAATAGATTTAAAAAATAAAAAAATATTTCTAACATAGTTAGCTAGATACAAATGTAATGTATAAAGGCTGGGGTGACTGGATGTGTAATATAACTGAACATAACCCAACTTCCTGCTTTTCAGCTCTCTAACTCTGAGCTAGTCAGCTACATAAAGGGGGGGCACATGGGACATAACGGTTCAGTGAGCTTGCAATTGATCCTCAGCATTCAGCTCAACTTCAAAAGCAACAGTTATGACCCATGTGCCTTCCATCAAGTCACTGATTAGTTACTGCCTGGTAACCAATCAGTGGAAACCAGGAGAGCTGAAAAGCAGGAAGTCGTTTTCTGGCTATTATATTAGACATCCAGTCACTCCAGCTCTTATACATTACATTTTTAGCAAACTAACTATATTAAAAACATTTTATATTATGCACAGTCTATCGATTTACTTAGTTTTTATTTTTACACTGAACAATTCCTTTTCTTTTGTATGTTGTACCTCCAAAACCACATATGTCATATACGGTATTAAAAGACCTGAATCTAAAAAGCACAAATGAAAACAAAAGCTAAAAAATACAAACACCTCCAAAAATTCAAGTTTTCTGGACAGTTACTAATGAAACAAAATCCGAAAAATTCTAATAATGAATTGCTAAAAAAAAAAAATCAAATAGAATTGACTTCTATAGGACCTCAACTGCTTTTGCTTGCCAAATTTTTGTATTAGAGTTGTTCATGGTTATACTTAATAAACCTTGATGTGGTGTTTGAGCAGATGGCCTGTAGATGTCACTGTGCTCAAGACTTATACTGTGCATACTTCATACAGCTTAAAAGTGAAAGTTACTGTTATGTAATGGCTGTGTGACTCTGCTAATAAAGCACTGTTATGCTCTACTCATCCTCGGCGACCCAAAACATAACAGACAACGAGATGGCTCTTCTACCTTTGCTGCAGCCTGCATCTTTTCTTCCATACCCTGGTGAGCCTACCATAACTTTTACTGCTTGGATCCGTATGTTTGAAAATTACATTATTGCTGCTGACCAAGGGGAGATTTCTGCTGCTAGAAAGCATGCTTTACTTATTCACTGCCTGGAGAGACAGCATAAATTCTATACATTACCATTACCTGATGATACTTATGAAACTGCTCTTACTGCTATAAAGAACTTTTACTTGCCAGGAGTAAATGTGGTTGCTGAAAGATATAAATTCCGCCAACATGGACAGCGTAATGGCGAATCCAAAGAACAATTTGTAGCAGCTTTGAGAGAGCTGGTTGTTACCTGTGAGTTTGGCAATCTAACAGATGAAATGCTAAGAGACCAAATAGTGGAAAAAACAAACTCACCTCACATTAGAGAGAGACTGCTCCCAGAGCAGGCTTTAACCATTGCAAAGGCTATTACAGTTGCTAGCCAAATTGAAACAGCAGTGGCAGAGGCTAAAACTCTCAGTCAGGGAACTGCTGGGAATGTACAGATTGTGAATTCAGCACTGTGGCCTAATAATGTACAGTTCTAAGGAAACAATTCACCTACACTGCAAAACCGTGCAGCAAATACAAATGGAAAACACTGCTTTCGCTGTGGTTCAACACAATACACTGCAAATCATGTTACATGTCCTGCAAAAGCTAAATGGTGACACAAATGCACAAAAGTAGGACATTTTGCTAAGATCTGCTGTAGTTCTGCTAAAGATGTTCATGAAGTCACTACTACAAATGTTACAGTATTGTGTGGATAAAGCTGGTACATTTATTCCAGACAAGTTTATATGCACTGTCAGTGTCAGTACTGCTTCTGCTGACAAGGGACACTCCATTAACCTGATGCTTGATACAGGTTCGGCTATTTTTATACTACCAAAGGATATTTTCTTGAAATACTTTGCAAAAGATCTGCTTGTTGCACCTGCCCTGAAACTGGTCAGTTACTTGTCAAATCCCTGTGCTAGGTTGCTTGCCAGTGACTGTACAATTTGAATCAAATACTGCAAAATGTGACTTTTACATTGTGAATAAGGGTACTGCTATACTTGGAAGGGATCTCTTTGCTGCATTAAGCCTACAATTAGTTGGTGGTCTCATTATTACAGCACCAGTGCCTGGCACACAGCCTGTGTCTAAAATTTCACCACAAAGCAACACTTCACTGGGTTGTGCAAAGAACTTTGTACACAAGTTAAGTTGAGACCAGATGTAAAACCAGTACCATTTCCAGATTCAGCATGGGAAAAACTTGCTATTGATATTGTCGGTCCTTTTACAGATGCTGCTATAGATTGTAGATTTGCTATAACCTTGATAGACTATTACAGTAAATGGCCTGAAATTGCATTTGTTTCGCATATAACATCAGCTACAGTAATAACATTTCTGTCTACAGTCTCCAGCAGAGAAGGTAATTCAAAGGAGTTAATATCAGACAACGGACCACAGTTTGTCTCATATGTTTTTGAATCCTTTCTGAGAGAGAGGAATATTGTGCATAGGAAATCTTCAGTGTAACAACCCAATCATCTCCTGCTGAATTATTACATGGCAGACAGATGCACACTTAGTTACACGTTGAAGACATCAAACTTCCACAAAATACTGTGCCTACAAAATCATCTACTGCTGACATTGTGAAATGTCAACAAGCCAAATGCAAGGCTCATACTTACAGAAAATGTGGTGCAACAGAAGTGCACTTTCAGCCTGGATCTTTAGTCAGAATTAAGAAACCAGGACCATACACATATGAACTGTCTGATGGAAGCATATGGAATGTAAGTTGTCTTGCTCCTGTTAGATATGGCTTTGGAGAAGCTCCATTTGATGAAGGACATTTTCCTACTCCTGATGTCAACTGCAATAGGTCTAAAGAAAGTGAACCTATCAGTCGTACTGAAACTACCTGCATGGACCAAGGACTTTGTGATGTAAAGAATGTATAATATTGTTTTAAAATGCATACTGTTTAATTGTTGCTGTTTATTATAGTTGTCCAAATGCTTTCCTACTATAGGGGGAATATGTGGTGTTTGTGCAGATGGCCTGTAGATGTCACTATGCTCATACTTATACTGTGTACAGCTTAAAGGGATACTGTCATGGGAAAAAAATTTTTTTTCAAAATGAATCAGTTAATAGTGCTGCTCCAGCAGAATTCTGCACTGAAATCCATTTCTCAAAAGAGCAAACATATTTTTTTATATTCAATTTTGAAATCTGAAATGGGGCTAGTCATTTTGTCAATTTCCCAGCTGCCCCAGGTCATGTGACTTGTGCTTTGATAAACTTCAATCACTCTTTACTGCTGTACTGCAAGTTGGAGTGATATCACCCCCCTCCCTTTTCCCCCCAGCAGCCAAACAAAAGAACAATGGGAAGGTAACCAGATAGCAGCTCCCTAACACAAGATAACAGCTGCCTGGTAGATCTAAGAACAACACTCAATAGTAAAAACCAATGTCCCACTGAGACACATTCAGTTACATTGAGAAGGAAAAACAGCAGCCTGCCAGAAAGCATTTCTTTCCTGAAGTGCAGGCACAAGTCACATGACATGGGGCAGCTGGGTAATTGACAAAATGTCTAGCCCCATGTCAGATTTCAAAATTGAATATAAAAAAATCTGTTTGCTCTTTTGAGAAATGGATTTCAGTGCAGAATTCTGCTGGAGCAGCACTATTAAATGATTCATTTTGAAAAAATGTTTTTTTTCTCATGACAGTATCCCTTTAAAGGTGAAAATGAAAGTTACTATTATGTATTGGCTGTCTGACCCTGCTAATAAAGCACTGTTATACTCTACTTATCCTCGGATACCCAAAGCATAACACTTGATTTTTTTAGAATTTTAGATAAATATAAAAGCATAAATTTCAGAGAAAAATATGATTCCTGAAAAAAATAAAAATTGAATTTTAGCAAATAGGCCTCTTATTGATGAGCAAAACGGCTCTGTTGTAAAATGGGGCTTTTTTTGCCATGTTCTGCAGACAACAGGTGAATTTTGCCTTGAAAGACCCTAGGGTATGAGTGTTGACCCTAGGGTATGAGTATCAGTGTTGTTGTTTTTAATGCCTGTCAGGAACATTGTACTTCTGTGCCAAATACTATATATTTCATTGTTCCTTTTGAATAGTAGCTTTTCCTAATATCTTTTTTCACCATTTATAATATATATATATATATATATATATATATATATATATATATATATATATATATATATATATATATATTCTATCAGTAATATATAATGTAAGCTGTCTTATTACTGACCCATTAGTTAATTGAGACTTACAACATACAGTATACTGTGAACTATAAGGGGAAGGTTATAGCATTATCTGTGACAGAATATTTTATATTTAGTTTTTGATTTGGTGTGGGGCTAGACATGATGTCCATTTTCCAGGTGTCCCAAGTCATGTGACTTGTGATCTGATAAACTTCGGTCACTCTTTACTGCTACATTGCAGAGTTGAAATGATATCACCCTCGCCCTCCCCCACCAGCATCAGCAGAACAATGAGCAGCTAACTAGATAGCAGCTACCTGACACGTCTGCTAAAGAATTCGTTTGCATTGCTAAAATTGTACTTTTTCCTGGTTAGGTGCTATTCTCATGTCTACCATTAGGTGCGTTGTATAGAAGTACAATGAGAAGGGGAGAAACAATAGCTGTCTCAAAGCAGTTCCATTCTGAAGTGGCAGCTCCTTCTCATACCTCAGAATCAGGCACAATGACCTGAGATGGCTGCCTCCACACCAATTTACAGGTAAAAAAATATATTTTTTGATTCAAGAAAAACATTTTTTAAGAGGTAGAGTGAATTTTTTAAGCAGTGTAATTCAGAAATAAAAAGTAAACCATAAAAACCATGAGATAATCCCTTCAATGACCTGCAAAACTACAACTCTCAGCATTCTTTTTAGTCAATGACTACCCTGAACTGACGCTAAGAATAAGGTCATTAAATAAATTTGCTTCTCTACAGACAGCTGTCAATAAAACATTCTAATAAGCATAGCACATTCCATGGGCTAAGTCTATTCTGAAACAGGCATTTTTGCATTACATAAAGCTCAGCTATAAAAAGCTCCAATTACGCCTTGATCTTACCCTTCCTCTCAGTGAAGGGCACAAGCTAGATGTGCATTCATTTGTGCAAGCAAAAAGGATGTCCTGCTGTGGGGGTATTATTTTATCTTTATTCTGTAGGGCAAAGAAGCAGAGGCAGAGAGGGACATGGCTGGCAAAATGAGTTAATGCTTCTGCTGCATGCTCCTTTTAATTAAACCTAAAAGATATTTTAATGCAGCAAAAACTGTAGTGGTGCCAGCTCTGCTTCTTGCCATGATGCATTGACTTTTAGGTTTATTCATTGCTGTGCATTTTAATTTCTTTTTTTTCTGGAAAGAGTCTCGCGGGGCATGAGGTCAATAGGTTTATATACTGGATCTGTTCTTGCACTACATTTCTCATCACTAGAGGTTGCTAAACATCAACTGAACACAATCAAGGGAATTACATTTCTCTATTTCATTTGTAAAAAAAAATACATTGATTAATAAAATATCTATGCATTTCCAAACCTTTAGCAAAAAATAAATCTATTAAAAAGGGAAAAACAAAAGAAACAACACAACATTAAAGATGGTAGGATGGGTGGGTGCTAATAATGCTGGCTTGCAGGGGACCTGGTTTCCGTTCTGGTCCCTATGGATGTCGCGGACTGTTCGCCCTCGAACTAGTTCGCGCAAACATCGACTGTTCGCGTCCGCCGAATGTTCGCGAACGTCGCGCGACGTTCGCCAATTTGGGTTCGCCTTAGCTGGCGCTTATTTTTTACCTCTCACACCAGACCAGCAGATACATGGCAGCCAATCAGGAAGCTCTCCCTCCTGGACCACCCCCACACCCCCTGGACCACACCCCTTCCATATATAAACTGAAGCCCTGCAGCGTTTTTTCATTCTGCCTGTGTGTGCTTGGAAGAGCTAGTGTAGGGAGAGAGCTGTTTAGTGATTTGAGGGACAGTTGATAGTAACTTTGCTGGCTAGTAATCTACTTGATACTGCTCTGTATTCTAGGGACAGAACTCTGCAGGGATTTGAGGGACAGTGAGTTTAGGTTAGTTAGCTTTGCTGACTAGTAGTAATCTACCTTCTACTGCAGTGCTCTGTATGTAGCTGCTGTGGGCACTGCTTCTGATCTCATCTGCTGAGTGTTGACTGCTGTAATAACCCAATAGTCCTTGTAAGGACTGCTTTTATTTTCTTTTTTGTTTTTCTACTTTGCTACTGTAAGAGCCCAGTGCTATTAGTCTAGCTGTGTTGGGGAGTGGGACTGGTGTGCTGCTCCTCCTAGTAGTTCACCACTACCAGCACCAACCAGAGTCAAAATTGTTACAAAGTATCTTATTTGCACCTGTTAGCTGTTCTGAGCTCTCAGCCAAAAGCCAATTAAGTTAGAAACGGTTTTTTTTCTGGCTGTTCAGTGCAGAGAAAAGACAGGGGGTTGAGTGGTTAAAAGAGGGACAGTTGGGAGGTATGCAAGTGCCACCTAGCTGTGTGAGCTTTTTCACATTCTGTCTAAATAACAATAATAATTCTGTGTCCGTAAACATCACCTGAGTGATGTTTTTACAGCAGCAATAATATATTCCGTATCCACTACTGTATACGTTGCCCTTGCAGGCATTGTTTGCCCAGTCTTTAACCAAGTGCCACCTAGCTGTGTGAGCTTTTTCACATTCCGTGTCCAGAAACATCACCTGACTGTGACGTAGTGTGATTTCTGCCCTTTACAGCACAAAACGCAGCGCTGTGTCAACAATGTATTTTTCAGATACATTTTTGCCCTTGATCCCCCTCTGGCATGCCACTGTCCAGGTCGTTGCACCCTTTAAACAACTTTAAAATAATTTTTCTGGCCAGAAATGTCTTTTCTAGCTTTTAAAATTCGCCTTCCCATTGAAGTCTATGGGGTTCGCGACGTTCGCGAACCGTTCGCATTTTTTCCGACGTTCGCTACATCCCTACTGGTCGCTTTACATTTCTCACTGTGTCTGTGGGGGCTCCTCCAGTTATTCTGATTTTCCACCACAATCCAAACTACAAACAGGCAGATTAATTGGCTCATTTTACAAACTAAGTCTAATGTATGTTCTCCTGCGGTTGGGAACTTAAAACAGCAATCTCCACTGGGGCAGGAAATGCTGAGTGATCTGTATAAAATATTGTGCTATACAAATATAAATACAGGTATGGGACCTGTTATCCAGAATGTTCGGGACCTGGGGTCTTCCTGATAAGGGATATTTCTGTAATTTGGATCTCCATACTTTATGTCTACTAAATTATAATTTAAACATTAAGGGGGTTATTTATTAAAGTCCAATTTTTCTAGTCGTGTTTTTAAATTGGAAAAACACATTTTTTCGTAGAAAAAAAACCCAGAATTTTTTGTGATTTATTAAACCCCAATGGTGTTAAAAGTCTCAATAAAAAAGTATTCCAACTCAGACCTGCCAAGTTCATGTAGAAGTTAATGGCAGATGTCCCATTTATATCATGATCTGCACTGGGTTTCGCTCAATAATCTGAAGATTTTGTGGTTTTTGGGCATCAAATGGGAAAAAGTTGCAGTTTTTGGCGACAAATAGGGATGTAGCGAACTGCCGTTTTGGTGTTCGCGAACGCCGTTCGCGAACACCGGCAAAAAATGTGAGCAGTTCGCGAACAGTTCGCGAACTTCGAACACCCGCAAAATCGTTCGATTCGAACGTTCGAAGGATTTTTCGTTCGATTCGAACGTTCGAAGGATTTTCATCGTTCGATCGAAGGATTTTCATTCGAATCGAACGTTCGAGGGATTTTAATCGTTCGAACGAATGGAAATCGTTCGAACGAATGGAAATCGTTCGATTTTAGCGGTCGAATGGTCGCGAACTCAAATTGCGAACGTTCCCAAACGTTCGCGAACATTAGGCGGACGCGAACGGTCGAAGTTCGCGCAAACAAGTTCGCAGGCGAACAGTTCGCTACATCCCTAGCGACAAATCCAAAAAAGTTGCAGTTTTTGGGGGGGAAAGTCTGTGTGGATTTGGTCAGAGTAGTTTTCAGATAATAGTGAGAACTTTTCAGGTTTTGATAAATAACCTCCTAAATAAACCCTATAACATTGTTTTATTAAAAATGTATTATATTTTCGTTAGGATTAAGTAAAAGGTACTGTTAAATAATTACAGAGAAAATGGAAATAATGTCTAAACTTTAGAATTATGCATTTAAAAATGAAGTCTATGGGAGATGGCTTTTTTAGATAATGGTTTCCAGATAATGGGTCCTATACCTGTAAAGGATAATATTAGTTCCCAAATCCCAGCCTTTCACCTTTATAACAACATGGTTCTGTCTAAAATAAAACTAAATGTACTAGTAACTAGTGTACTAAGTCTGGCATCATCAAATGGAAATGTCTGCATAACATGCCCTTATTTGATGCTTGTGAAGGCCAATCATCTATAATATAAATTGTATGTTTTTTTATTTAAATTCATTATAAAAGCATAATATGGTACTTGTATAAATATATGTATGTATATGCATACACAATTTTTTATGAGGGCAATCTCAGCAGCCTCTGCTATAAGCCCTGCTAATTCCTCCCATCAACGAAAGTGCATACAGCATAGCGTGAAGCAGCTGAGCAATATGAAAATCATTAATGTATACATGCCTATATACGGTAATCATTAGTTAATATTACATATGGTATCCTTTGCAGGTTGAAAATAAAACAGTTTTAATGCTGTATATATGTGGACAGGAATTTCCCATTTTCCCAATGATAATTTTGAAGACAAATTTAAATAGTCAAATTTAAGTGGACAATTTAATGAACTGAAATTTCCAATTTATCTCCACCACAAATCCTCTTTTACCTTGCATTTGGCGAGTGAGGCATTTTGAGAGGTATCGTTCACCAAACATGAGATTCCTAAGTGGCTATGATAGCTTATATTTCATAGTTACATAGTTAGTTACATAGTTAAATTCGGTTGAAAAAAGACAAAGTCCATCAAGTTCAACCCCTCCAAATGAAAACCCAGCATCCATACACACACCCCTCCCTACTTTTAATTAAATTCTATATACCCATACCTATACTAATTATAGAGCTTAGTATCACAATAGCCTTTGATATTATGTCTGTCCAAAAAATCATCCAAGCCATTCTTAAAGGCATTAACTGAATCAGCCATCACAACATCACCCGGCATTGCATTCCACAACCTCACTGTCCTGACTGTGAAGAACCCCCTACGTTGCTTCAAATGAAAGTTCTTTTCTTCTAGTCTAAAGGGGTGGCCTCTGGTGATCCACTTTATGGGTAAAAAGGTCCCCTGCTATTTGTCTATAATGTCCTCTAATGTACTTGTAAAGTGTAATCATGTCCCCTCGCAAGTCATAGGAATGCTTATAGCGATTACTTTAATTATCAGCACATAGATATTTTTCTTGACTACATCATAAAAAGTGCCCATAACATAGAAGAAGTAGATGAGACGTACCATTTTCAATATATATAGAATTCCTAATGCCTCTGGGCACCTTCAGCCAAGTTGCCTTAATTATATGTATGCCATTAAAGGAGAATTGAAGTCTTCTTGCACTTGGGGGTGCCAAATGGTTGTTTTTTTTTTTGCCTGTTTACAAAATGTTCTTTTTGACTCAAGAGTTTATTTCTAGTTGACAGGCAAAGGGAGAGATGTCTAGATGTTCTCTTTCTACATCCTGAACCATCATTGTCTTGTTGGCTCTTCCTTTGTTTATCTTGTGTTTTTATTACGAACTCATTTCATTATACTGCACCACAAACGATTAAGCATTTCACTCTGATGATAAACATATTTGGGGTCTACAAAATATGCAGCATACATAGGAGTATTTTGAATATAAGTAGGCATATGAATGAAAGTGTTATTTACTGTAAGGTAACTGATCTTTATTTATGTGTTGCCACTTATTTAATGAAAAAAAAAAGATCAATTGCCTGGATGCAGTGTGATTTACTGGCCTGACTGTATATCATCCAAAAAACCTAAGGGCTGTTATTAGCAAGCAGCTGTAAAAACAGTTTGACTGCATTTACAATATTACTTTGCTAGAACTGTCTAGCAGTGCACCGACGGCTAGTCGCCCTTCTCTAGTAATTGAAATAAGATTTTTTTTCATGTTACAGGAAAATATAAAGCAAAAGAAGATGTTCCTTTTCTTTGAAAGGATCTTTGGCGTAATAAATCACATCTTTTTTTTCTGGAAATACATCTATACTCTTTAAAAGCATGAGCCTTTTGTTTCTTAAAACTTTCAGAATGCTAGACATATTTTCTTTAGAGCCCCATACATTCTCTATAGAGAAATTGTATATGTAAAACAAGTAAATAGGGAATATAAATACTGTATAGTCATTTTCCATTGCAGCATGCTACATGGTTAATGGCTAGTATTCCAATGTACCTGGTACCTAGGTTTAATTGGATTCCTAGGGGCTCTAAACTCCAAGTGACTTTTGTGACCAGTTTAAGTGAAGCTACCACCGGGCTTTAAGTGTGGCGCTGGTCACAAGGAAGTATCATGCCCCTTAATAACTTAGAAAACAAATAGCCCATACTGTATGTATGGATAGTGCTTATGATTTTCTTTATGATGCCAAAACTAGATCCCATACAAACTTCTTCATGGCTAATGTGGTTCTGCTATTCAAAAAGGGATCCCGTTCTAAGCCTGAAAACTATAGGACTGTTAGTCTGACATCAGTAGTATGAAAGCTTTTGTAAAGGGATAAGATACTTGACTACATTGCAAATCACAATATTATGAGTTTTAGCCAGCATGGTTTTATGCATAACAGATCTAGCCAGACTAATTTACAGACTCTGGAATGGCAGTGGATGTGATCTACTTGAACTTTGCTAAAATTGTTCATACAGTACCATATAGAAGATTAATGGTTAATTTAATATTGACCTGGTACATATTTATCCTTTTTAGTAAAGTGGAACATTTTCTAATTGGACCAGTGTCGCTAGTGGAGTACTGCAGGGGTCTCTCCTTAATTCTGGGGTGGGCATTGAAAGCAATGCTTCTATTTTTGCAAAGTTATGCACTATACATATAAATGTAAGTTATACACTAAATAGCAGTGTGCTAGGATTATCCTTAATTGAGAAGTATCTGGGAAGTTAATTGAGAAGTATCTGGGGATTTTGTAGATAACAAGTTGTCTAATCCCAGGTAGTGCCATTCCGCGTCTACTAAAATAAAGTTCTGTTTTTCATAAAAAAAGGCATTAACTCATGGGATGAAAACATAATTTTGCCTCTTTAAAGGCCTAAGTTGATACATTTCTAATGTATGCCACTGCTGAGCAATTAGAAGCAATACAGTAGTTGCTTATTTTTCACAGATGCTGCTGATCAGGGCCGGAACTAGGGGTAGGTAGAATAGGCACGTGCCTAGGGCGCAAAGCTGGGGGGGCGGCAAGCACGTACCTCCTCTGTCGCCTACCCCAAGTCCGGTTCCCGACTGTCTGGTTGTTATCGCTTCTTCTTTGATTCTGCGCATGCACGAAAACGCCATTTCGCGCATGCGCACACAGGTTCGCGCATGCACAGATTTGCACAGGCGCCGCTACTGCCCGACTTGCCTAGGGCGCCTGGACAGCGTGGCCCGCCTCTGCTGCTGATAAATGTATAAATTAATGTGGCAAATTGTAACAGTTCAGAATCTGCACCTGGATCACTGAGCTGCCTGACTGAAACACCAGAGACGAACATTCAACTTTAAACTTCAGTTTTGGAAAAATGGTAAAAAATAAAAATGGAAAGCAACTGAAAAAAAGTCTTTAACTGGTGAACAATCTGAAAACAAGTGAACTAAAAAATTTATGAACAATCCCTTAAAAAAATAAAAGTACCTGTACTGTAGATTGTCAAGTTTGGGTTGTCTTCTCTGGGAAAAAAAAGACTCTTGCAAGGGGACACGATTACTCTTTACAAGTACATTAGAGTACACTATACCTATATACCTATACACAGGTGATGCTGTGATGGCATCTAGGAAGTGTGTGTGTGTGTGTGTGTGTGTGTACACTGGGTTTCATTTGGAGGGGTTGAACGTGATGAACTTTGGTCTTTTTTCAACCAACTGAACAATGTAACTATGAATTCATGGGCCTTCCAAAAACAGTAATCCTAAGAGTCATCCTATTTTGCATTATTATCCAGCCAGTTTATTGGAGAGAACCTTCATCTCTTTAGAAACAGAAAATACTGCATGTATTATATACAAGTATTGTACTGTAAGGGTATATATATAATACGCTAACTTTTTTTGTGTGTTTAGGCTAAGGATCTCGGATTCGGTTTGGGATTTGGCAAGGTTTCGGCCTTTTTCAGCAGGATTTGGATTCGGATTAAACTTAACATTGCATAATTAATTTCTTTAAATGCAACTTAGATGAGAGCTGCACAGCAGCTATAAAACGTAAGCTCTAACCATACAAGTTAGTATACAACATTGATCTGCAACAAAATGGGAAAACCGGCAAGTAAGTATGTCTTATTTTCAATCAGTTTAATGAACAAGCTATTACCTTAAAGAAATTCATGGTAGCTCCATCCGTGACAGCTCCATACTCTATCTTTGTTTGTTTTGCCAAGTCATCTGCTGAATCAATGGCAGATTCCATTCTCTCCACTGTAAGAAAGGCAGCAAGGTTGGCCGTATAGGATGATATAATGATTAGAGTAAAAAACCACCAGATACCACCAATAATCCTTGTGGACAGAGCTTTTGGCATCAACTCGGACCCTAAAAGTGAGAAAAAGAGAAAAATTACAGTGAACCAGCTGCACTTGTTGTGATATCCTACCTGCAGTTAAACCAGGGTCCTGGTGCTTCTGGCTGTCTGAGTTGCCGCTACTCTGTGTGAGCAGACAGCTAAAGCGCTAGTTCACATCCCTTGCTATACATGTAATTGCAAGTAGGCATGGATTTGTCCACATGTTATCAATCTGGCCCCAGGTGATCAGTGTAATCCATTTGGCTCCCTATAAAGACCCCTGCTCTGCACTGAATCATTGCCCTATATAGGTCTAGGTTCCATAGTTCCTGGTTGTGCTTCGAGCTCCAGGATTTGGTTTTGATCCTTGATTGTTCCTGACATTGCATTACTGCTGCCTGAACTGACCCCTGTTTGACTACTCTTTGGTTTTCGATTTGGTGCTGAGCTTCTGATCTGTGTTTGATCTTGGCCTGTGACCTCAGCTTCCTGAATTGGTAGCACATTGTCGGTTTGGTATTGACCTGGCAGGTCCCTTGACCACGCTCCTTGTCCCCCGTCCTTCTGTATATGTTACGGTTCCCTTGCCTGCCCAGGGCTTCCCTCTTGGTTCTCTCGCATTAAGTCCTGGCGGCATCTGAGTAGCGGAGGGCTCCAAAGGCAGCTGCTATAGGCGGAAGTGCGAGCCGAGACCGGGACCTTGGGGTTTGGTATACCACATGTTACACTTGTGTAGTGGGAAAGGAATATTTTCCACTCCACTGGTATTTCTTCCAGCGTTTATTTACATTAAGCCAAAATTTACCAATACACTCACATCTTGACCTATTTGTTAACCTTAACTAACCTTGACTTTAACTCCTTCTCAGAAACCTTGTATCATTTTACATCTTCCTGTAGGCATCAAAATGTCATTGTTTAATGTATTTTTAGCTCAGTTGCTTTACAATTTCACTGTCCCTCTCAAGTTATAATTCCCACTAACCAGCTTTTATCCTATTCTCTCTCTCAGCTTCCTTCTGCTTGTTAATCCACACACACACCAGTGTTTCATGCTATTCAAAAACTTGTAGTTTTGTTGATATTTCTGCCAAAGCTACTGAAATGCTAGTTTTTGTTGTTTTTCAATTGAATCTTGTGAAACACCTGCTTCATTGTTATTTTATTTAGCAAGAGAAATCTTCAGAGCAACTGTAACAGGCAAGCTAAGCCTTGAATAATATAATTCTTGATAAACTCAATACAAAATAGAAATGGTAGGGATAAGTGAAACTGGAAACCTTCTCACTAGTTCTCCCCTATATAGCATAAACTTAGGGTGTTCATCAGAACAGAGTATAATGTAATAACAATGGCGTATAATGTTGTATACTTTAAGTAAAAAACTGCTCACTGAATTAGCTTTGTAATGGACAAATACATGAGATTTGTTGATTGACCCATGTCATTCTTCACTTCCTAAACATGCTTAGTGGAGCCTCTCATTAAAAATGGCCACAAAATGAATCAAACATTGCTGTTCAGAAAGTACTTGTATCCATACATGCTCTTTTGTAATTTGAGGTGAGCGCCAATGAACCCCTTCAGATTGTCTTGCAATAGAATGTGATTTAAACAACTGTGCAACATGCAATGTTTATTTTGCATCCGTACCTGTACATTATACTATATTCATATGAACCTTTTTGTCTTTTGACATTTGTTTGTTCTTTGCCCTAGCTAACTTAAACTAGATTTAAATATCCTAAAGCAAATACAAGGTCAGAATGCATTATCAACATTACAGAATGGGGAAAAACCTTTTCACTCTATGTGATGGTATGAAAAAAAGGCAAGGCACTCAGATAGGGGAAAAATGGAACAATATTCATACAGTAGTTCCATCTATATTTTTGAGTTGTCTTTGGTGTTGTGTGGGTCCAGGATCTAACCTGGGTAAATGTAGCTGCAATCCCAGTACTACTGTAGTGGGTGCTTTCATATTAGAATGTAATGTACTGATAAGCTAGGAAGGAGTGGGTGGCAGCTGTGTATGTATGGCCAATGTCTGCCTTGTGATTGTTGCTGGTATGTTTCTGGGTTCATTTTTAGGTTGGCTGTTTGTGTTAATATGTGTATAGGGAGGGCATGCACTGCTTAAAAAGTTAGTAGTCAACCTTTTGCAAGCTACTGACACTTTTTCTAGGTATACAGATGTGTGTGCTTCAACCACCTCACAAAAGTCCCTTTCGGTAAGAGTGCAGAGCAGTGTACAGACCCTTGCCATGGGCCAAATATACAGCAGAAGAGAGAAAAAACTGCAGCACTGTTGTCTTTTACTTGTTTTTTACTTGATTGGTTTGAACATGATTGGGGGTGGGTCCTGATATGGTGCACTCCCCCTAATGTGGGGGATAAATATTTGTATCACACACTATCAGGCAGGCGAAGGGCAAGACCAGGCCCCAAACGTTGCCTGTTGGTTACTGACCAATTAAAATAAATTTTCACAGTTTGCAAATAAGAGGTGCTGCAGTTTTTTCTCTCTTCTACTGACACTTCTTCTGACTTAGCCCCAACTCCTTTAATCCCTAGCCTCTCTGCTGGTCAGTAACGCTGCTTTCATTTGGGTTGAAAAAAAAGTATTTGCAAGTGATTTCAGCAGCATTTATCTGTGGACCCACTGACTGTTTGATATTTGATTTTTCACCTTTAAGTTAACCTTTAGTATGCTACAGGAAATGGCTTATTCTAAACAACTTTCAATGGGCCTTCATGTTTTCATTTTAAAGTTTTTGAATTATTTGTCATTTTTTCTTATTCTGTTCAGCTTTCAAATAAGGGTCACTGGTCACTAAAAAAACAAATGCTCTGTAAGCTACAAATGTATTATTGCTACCTTTTATTACTTATCTTTCTATCCAGACCTTCCTATATTCGTATTCCAGTCTGTTATTCAAATCAAAGTATAGTTGCTAGGATTATTTTGACCCTGGCAACCAGATGGCTGAAACTGCAGACTGGAGAGCAGCTGAATAAAGCTAAATAACTAAAAAAAAAAACATATATAAAAAATGAAAAGCAGTTGCAAATTTTGCCAGAATATCACTCTCTACATTATGCTGAAAGTTAATTTAAAACCCATTTAAACATTCATATTTGGAGGAGAAAAAAACTCTATGGCCAGAGGTCAGGAGGGAACCTTAATTATCTTAGTATAAGTAAAGACTGAAGGAGTGCTTGGAACAACAGTCCATCCTTTGGGCAAATACTGAAATCTTTTGGATCAAGCATGAATTTAAACTTATTGGTTTCAAATATTACATCACAGATAATGACTTCCTTTTATTCCATCCTATTTCTATTATAAAAATTATTTTATTTTCCTCCCTTTTCTGAGCATGCAGAATAACAACTCAAGGTGCGGCAATCTGAAACTTTAGGGCTTTCCTGGGGGGTTGACCATTGTAGCTGTACCCGATCTGAAACCTCGACAGTTCTACTTTAATTGTCACTATTTGGCGCATGTTGACGAGCATTTATGTAATTCCTGGAGACCAATCTCCACTTCCTAAAACGATTGTTGCCTTGTGACAGCAAATTCTAACATAGTTCCTCTGTGTGGCTTTGTGACAGTGAAGGTGACAACGTTATTTCATGTGTTGCTTTTTTTTTTCCTCTTGAGCTGCCATGGTTTTATCTTGGAGCTGTCAAAAAGCAGCTAAATGTTCATTTCAGGAGCCATGCGGGGAAAAAAAATAATGAAAATAAGGGAACCATACCTTGCTGCATTAATGCTCCAATGGCAAACCAAAAGCTGTTGAGAAGAGTGAAATTGTTTTCTACCACATCAGTTCCTGGATTGCATGGGTGAGCATCGTACCATTCATATGGACTAAACCTGTAACAAAACACATTCACTGTTTATGCACAATTCATCATATGTTCCCACAAAGTTCTTTAAAATGTTATCCATTTTTTTCAGTTTTTCTTTTTGTTACTTAAATGTTATTAAGAGATAATTATTTTTCATCAACAATATAGAAAGGAAACAAGCATAAGCATGTCAGTAGGCTTACATCTGTGAAATGCTTTATGTTTCAAGTCGCTAGTAGGGATGTAGCGAACTGTTCGCCGGCGAACTTGTTCGCGCGAACTTCGACCGTTCGCGTCCGCCGATTGTTCGCGAACGTCGCGCGACGTTCGCCAATTTGGGTTCGCGTTCGATTCGTTCGACCATTCGAATTCCTTCGACCACTAAAAATCGAACGATTTCCATTCGTTCGAACGATTGTAAGCATTCGATCGAATGAAAAGCATTCGATCAAATGGTTTCGATCGTTCGATTCGAATGAAAATCCTTCGATCGAACGAAAATCCTTCGATCGAATGATTAAAATCCTTCGAACGTTCGAATCGAACGAATTTAGCGGGTGTTCGAAGTTCGCGAACTGTCCGCGAACGTTCGCATTTTTTGCCGGTGTTCGCGAACGGCGTTCGCGAACATCAAATCGGCAGTTCGCTACATCCCTAGTCGCTAGTAGTAAGCTCTATACTGGTAGTTTGTTATTGGGTGGCACATCCTTCAATGGCCACCATCTACCAATTCGGTAAAAAAGTAGATTCCAATTCAGTAAATGGTTTTAACAGCACTCTGTTCAATTCATATAACTAAAAAGCATTTATTAACAATATACTTCAATTTTTAATTGTTCCTGTTAAATTCTGGGAGTAATGGTATTTAGAGTCCTAGATTTCCCGTGGAGGCTCCTGTAAGCAAGATTTTTCTTAAAGGATCTGCTTCTAACTTTGTGTTTGTGAATATTCCCTGTCCTTATTATGTAAAATGGAATCCTCTGTGCTGCTTAAACTTCCTTATCTATAATCTCCAGGGATGACCTTGTAACAGTTTCAATGATGATCTGACCTCTGCCAGTCATACAGATGAAGCTCTTGTGCATCAAAGAGAGTGCCATTAACGCAATGTCAACTCTTCACATTGAGTTGCTTTGAGTAACCCAACAAACAGAACTGCAGGCAAACTCTCACTGCATAAATGAGTACAATCATAAAACTTTTATGCAAAGAAGTGCACTTGCAAGAAAAGACTTCTGAGGACCTGAAAACCAAGTATGAAGAATTGATAAACAGGGACGTGTACGGCATGTAATTATTTTTCGACAGAGAGCTGCACTGCAACCTATAGTTTTCTGTGGGGAATGGAATGAAAATGCTAAAGAAAAAAAACCCGCAAATTTAGATTAGATTATCATGATTTCACTAAAGGATAACTAGTGGAAGATACAAAAGATACATGCTGTGAAAGCACTGAAAAGATAAAAGTAGTGATGCCAGATTTTGTTGAAACTCTGCACTCTATGTGTAAATGTGTGTATGTGTATATATACAGTGAATGTGAATATAATATAGTTTTTCCAAATCCACACATTGGTTTTATGTTTGCTACAAATGATGCTTTAAAAGTTCAATTAAAGTCCACAATGCAATAACAGTGCTTTGAAAAATATTGCATTGCAAAATGTGAATTTGTGCAATTATTTTATTTCTTTTATGACTTTTATAACATTTCCAGCTAGGGGTTAAATCCAAGACATTTATGTTGTCTTCAGTGTTTCATGGTATTGGTGGTAGTAGAAGGGGGGACAAAGCGCTACACTATTTGTGGAAGGACAAGGGTATTTCTGAAGGTCTAGGGTATTTCTGAGGCACATATAAAGATATATACAGTCCAAAAAAGTTGAATCAATATCACTGACCTTCTGCCAAAGTAGATTCTATGATACCAACATTATTTCCCCTGAATTAAAGCAGATACTTAAATCCACTTCTCTCTTCTGGGTGTTAGGCAGTTATTTATAGAGACATTCATAAGAGAAATATTTTACTGTCACCATTGATACCTTGCTGCTAATAACCCTACTTGCCACAAAACGTATATACCCCGATTTACTGCATATTCACGTGGGCTTTTTATGGATAAAAGAAAGGGTAGTTTGAGACAGTAGTATATTTATCAATACAAGAATAAAGTACACCAATACTTAGAAGCCTTGAGGATAAACCTGACCATGTAAGAACCAATAAGAAGTTCAAATGTGGCATGTAAAAGGTGAATACTTGGAGTGAAATTGAAAAGTGCATGAATGAACATGTCTATATCAATCATCACAATGACGCAACTTTTCTGTAGCACATTCTTAGTATATAGTATAAGCCCAATGACTTCCTAGTGCTTTCATTAGAACAGTTGTGTGTAGTTTACTAAACACATGCATTTATTACGCTTCTGGTACCCTAGGGATACCTCATCAACTGGACATAGCATCACTCCCTAATGAAATAGTTGTTTTGTTTATAGCAATAACAGTTTCATTACTGAAACTGCAGGTCCATGTTTTCTTCTCCATACCAAAGGAAGGTGCATGACTTGTATTTAATGAAAGAAGATGCTTTTGTATCATTTCATTTTTAAAAAGGAATGGATTAATAGCAATAAGTAACTCATATGTTAATGATAATAAAAGAATGCTATACTGTACAGATATGGGACCTGTTATCTGGAATGCTCGGGACCTGGGGGTTTCCGGATAACGGATCTTTCTGTAAATTGGATCTCCATTAGAAATATGTAATCATTAGAAAATCATGTAAACATTAAATAAACCCAATAAACTGGTTTTGGTTCTAGTAAAAGTTAATTATATCTTAGTTTGGATCAAGTACAATGTACTGTTTTATTATTACAGGGCAGAGGGAAATAATTTTTAAAAATTATTGGATTATTGGATTGGATTGGATTATTGGATTGGATTATTACCTTTCAGAATCAAATTCAAATTAATGACCCTGACATTCAAAGCACTTCATAACTCTGCCCCATCCTACATCTCTGAACTCATCTCTATATACTTGCCCAAGCACTTACTATGCTCTTCTACTGACCTGCTATTCAACTCTTCTCTCATTACCTCCTCACATGCTCGCATTCAAGACTTTGCAAGGGCTGCACCCCTCCTCTGGAACTCTCTCCCACAGTCTGTCCGACTTTCTCCCAACCTTTCTGCTTTCAAGAAATCCCTTAAAACAAACTTCTTTTGAGAAGCCTACCCTCACTCAGCTTAACTACCAAACGCAACACCCATTATCCAGCTTCCTGGATAATGGGTTTCCAGTTAACAGATCCCATACCTGTATTTTTAAAATATATTTTGTTATGCTGTAACAATGCTATTTGAATATGGTTCTATTTCCCTATAATCAACAGGTTCCCAATGCCACTTTCAATTAGCTGCTGAAGATTCCCATGATATCCCAGCGTAAGACCTTTGTCTGATTACAGACAGAGAATATGGCTGAGCAGGAAGATCAAAGGAACAACAGAATGTATGCCACTAGGCTCATGCATGCAAGCCTCCTAACACCCACATCAAATCAGAGAGAATATTCTAAGAGTTGAATACCAGTAACTTAGGCACTGTGAAAGAAAGCTCGTAAAATCCATTAAAACCAGACCAGAGTCATAATGAAGTGACATTTACTCTATGTTCAATCCATCTAAATGCAGACTGTACATAAGAAGTCAAGCCTGTTTGACAATTACCCTCAGGCTCCTTCTATCTCATGGTAGGTTTAAGTACAGATATTATTCCTTATTTAATAGATTAAATTTTTTTCCTCTTAGTCTTTCTTGCCCTGTGAATGAATGTTCTGAGGGCACAGCATAAGGAAAATGCAGTAAAATAACAGTTATTCCTACACATATTGTATTTCTGGGATGAGCAACATATCTTCTGCATAGTATTACATTAAATGGACAATACCAAAAAAATTAGTAATACAGTGTCTTATGTGCCGTAAGTGTGTACTTATATAAATGCTGATATTCAGTGTCAGACTGAGGTGTCAAGGGCCCACCAGGGTTGCAACCACAATTGCCCCCTTGTGATATCAAGGCCCCCTTCCCTGATAGGGATGTAGCGAACTGCCGTTAATGTGTTCGCGAACGCCGTTCGCGAACACCGGCAAAAAAGCGAACAGTTCGCGAACAGTTCGCGAACTTCGAACGCTCGATAAAATCGTTCGATCGAACGAACGATCGAAGGATTTTATTCGTACGATCGAAGGATTTTCGTTCGAATCGAACGATCGAAGCTATTCGATCGAATGATTTTAATTCAATCGAATGCTTATAATCGTTCGAACGAATGGAAATCGTTCGATTTTAGCGATCGAACGGTCGAATGGTCGAATGGTCGAACGAAATTTTACTTCGAATCGAACGCGAACACCAATTGGCGAACGTCGCGCGACGTTCGCGAACATTCGGCGGACGCGAACGGTCGAAGTTCGCGCGAACTAGTTCGCCGGCGAACAGTTCGCTACATCCCTATTCCCTGACATCAGACCTCCCACTCTCTTACCCCCAGCCACCACTGCCAGTGCCACCCTCACATGTTTTACCTCCTTCCTCAACTCACGGCTTTGATTGGGTGAGATGGAGTGGCAGGGGGGCATCTGCAGTGCAATGGGGAGCAGAACTGGGTCCATTGGGGCCCATGAAGGCCACTGATTTTTTTCCCTGCCCAGTCTGACCCTGGCTGAATAGGACATATTTGTCATAATGAATTTGCTTCATAGTGTCTTATTTACAGATGTTAAGTGATTACCAGAATCCCCTGAAAGAGTGCAATCAGTGAATTTCAACTGCATGGCTCTAAAATTTAGTCTCATATGTATAAAGGGTACATAGAGCCATATCTAAAGGGAATCATTTACATACAAATATCAGTTGGAGCCTGCAGAGAGTTGACCAGGGTCATTAGGGGTCATTTGAGATTGACCTAGGAAAGAGGTGCCAAGCATTAAGAGGTGCAAAACACACCTCTTAGTTATCATTAAGCAAGCAATTCTTAAACAAGGTCTGGATGGTGTATGCATCTTGCACTAGATAAAAATAATCAGATACAAGGCAGGTCACAGTAGGAAGGCAGACAGACCAGACCTATCCTTTCAACTGCCATAGGGCAGGTGATAAGGGCACACTCCTTTATGTTAAGTAACCTCTTATTCATGCATTCACTTTGAGGGGGTGATCAGAGGGGGTGAACCTTCATATAGTGCTAACATTCTACACAGTGATTTAAAGAGATATTTCAACATTAACAGCCCCTGTTCCAATACCCCATACAATTTAAGATCTGTATCACATAAACACATGTATAATATGGTCTTTTTTTCAGGAGCCAATTAATCACAACCCCTGTGCTGCAAGGCAGCCAGAATAGCTGAACCACACCTCTTTCCTCATGTCCATATGCACAAAAAGGGTTAAGCAACAGCTCAAACAGCTTTTGTATAAGTACAATCTTACATATTTTTTGCTTGCTTTCAACACCATGGTCAGTATCCTAAATCTCATTAGGAGTCCCTGTTCTAACCTTTAAAAGGGCATATTTTCCAATAGTAATATGAGATTTCAAATGGATTTGAAAAATGTATATTCAAATAAATGGCATTTCAAACCTGTTACAAGAACCGTATTCCACTGGAGCTGATTCTTAGCAAGCTGCTCATTTGCGGACTTCTACAATGTCTACAAGTCCAATATGGTAAACAAAATTGTTAGCAAACAGAATTAGCAGCAATTCTCACAGAGGCACCCTGCAAATGTCTGTCGTATTAATGCAAATGGAGAACTGTTGTTTGGCTCTATCAGTTTAGACTCTTAAGGGATTAAAGGCCTTGCAGGCAACAGCATATTTTTAAGCCTCGAAGTCTCATTATTAGCAGTATAAAATCTATTTTCATGCATACGCCTTAATAGCCCCTGAGTTAGCTTAAAGTGGCATTGACCTACAATAATAGCAACTGCTGTACCTCTAGTGTATATTAATCTTCTTTACCCTTTACTCAAGAACATAGGGGATTTTAAGGGCACCACATGCTTTTCTAAAAAAACAGTGCTCTAAATAAAACATAATTCTGTGGCTGAAATTGCCCTGGACATTCAATGGTATACAGTATAATAAGGGAAAATAACAGGCTGCAATAATTATTTATCAAATTAAAGCTGTTTTTATGGAATTAGTAAGGCACTTGGTCAATGCGCCAGAAACACATCAACACCAATTAAACCTGGTCTATGGGATCCACTTGGTGCCCATAAAAATGTGCCAGCAGCTCAGTCTATTCCACTTTCACTGCTTGTTCCAGTCCTGACTTCCCTGCCAGTTCCAGTAACAGTTTCCTTTTCTGTCTCAGAGCTGGCTTTCCTGAATCTTTCAGTGCCAATTTCCTTACCAGCTCTAGTGTGGGCATATTTGCACCAATGCACCTGCATGGGGGGGAGGTGGTGTCATAACTGCATTTGGCAACATTTACATGTTACATTTGTAACATATACAATTTTCACCACAGTCTTGAAAATACCTATTGTCACTAAAAGTTGCAAAGACATATCTTGCAAGAATATTATTGCTATAATGAATTCTGGAGGACAAAGGTGATTGATTTCCCAGCCATTCATGACTGTCACGAACATTATCTTTTTCTTTTCTTTTTTACAAATAGACACATTTATCAAATCCGTTACCTGTTGTCAGTTATGCAGAATGTGCTTGAGCAGTCAAACACCACTCAGATCTATAAAGCAATAGTGCTCAGCACTGTGCAGCAGCATTTCGTACACTGGAAGAAGGAATTTGGATAATTCTTTCTCAATAAATGATTGTGTGGGAAAGTTATATAAAAAGGTATATTTGATAAAACAACCCATAATAACACTTTCTTTTAAACCCTAGAGCATGTCATTAACCTTTAAGTAAGTACATTTTTATCTTGTCATTGTGTATTTGTACATCTGATTTTTTTAGTTCAACCTTCTTTTAAAGGAAAACATTCAAGTATTCCAGATTTTGTTTCAACTTTTTTTGTACAGATATGTCATCCGTTGTCCAGAAACTGAATTACAGGAAGTAAGACTTCATTTTAAATAATTCATACTTTTAAAAATGATTTCCTCTTTATCTGTAATAATAAAACAGTACCTTTTACTTGATCTTAACTAAGATATGATTAGTCATTAATTGAAGCAAAACAATCCTATTGGGTTTATTTAATATTTGGTTGATATCTTAGAAGATCTAAGGTATGGCTATGCAAACTAAGGAAAGACCCCTTATATGGAAAATCCCAGGCCCTCAGCATTCTCTGATGGGGTTGGCTACATCTACTACACTTCTTAAACATGGCACAGGCTGGGATTTCTCTCCCTGGTGTCCCATTTATTAATCCACCCATCACCAGGTGAGTGGATGCTCTCAACAAGTAGAATGGGACCCAATGAAAATGAAAATGACCTGTGCATTCATGCTCCTGCTCCACCCTGCACATGATCCATCCAAGTCCTGCTCCCTCGCCTACAAACCAAACCCACAAATTGAACCATTTTTCTGCACTGGCTATACCTGAGAAAAGATATGGAAAATTAAACTATGTGATGTCTAATAGACTTAAAGGAACAGTAACACCAAAAAATAAAAGCGTTTTAAAGTGATGAAAATATAATGTATGGTTGCCCTGCACTGGTAAAATGGGTGTGTTTGCTTCAGAAACATGACTAAAGTTCATATAAACAAGCTGCCCCCATTGCTACACAGCAGCTTATTTATATAAATAAAAGTAGAGTTTCTGAAGCACACACTTTTTTTGCTGTTTTACCAGTGCAGGGCAACACTGCATTATATTTTTCTTACTTTCATTTTTTGATGTTACTGTTCCTTTAATTAAGGAAGACCAAAAACAGCAACCCATTGTTCCATCACAACAATGCCAAATAACATATTGCCTTTTAGTTATAAGTATCATGTATATATACATAGAACATTGAATTCAGTTTGCCAAAGGGTTACCTACTTTAGTGCAAATGTTTTCTTTACTTGATTAATAAAATGCATTGCTATTACTTACTCTTAGAATGTCAGCAATGAGCATGGCTAATATCTTAAGAAAGTTCTCTCTGCAGAACGTCCTGCTTGGAGAAGGTTATACACAGTAAGAAGCTCCTCAACTTAAAAAGCAGCACTTCTTGTCATTGAGTATTATATTACTAATAAAGAGAATATCCAGTGATAGAGTAGGTAATTGCACACTTTTCATTAACTGTATTCAGAAATGAAAAATCCATTAATGGATAGTTTGAGGATCAAAGATTATACATAATAAAGAGTTATATTATAGCTATGGAGTTATCAAAAAGTATCTTTGTGATCTGATGACTCTAGGTGTCATGTATTATGTTCAGTATTTGCACAGCTTAGAAATACTGATGCAAAATTTGATGACCATCACAACACAGCACAACATGGAAGAACCTCACACAAGACGTTCCTGCTAATGGGGAATGAAAAGTCAACTCCACAGTGATTAATGCAACAGCTGTATTGGCACAGTTTATTTGCCAAGTTGACTCTTCATCTTCCATTCCATAGCCCCCTCTCAATGATCACATTTTAGCAATCCCCAAAATCAAAACAGTCCTTATCTAACACAAGCCCTCTTGTCTTTGGCAATATCTCAGCTGGGCTTCCAAGATTTTCAGAGAGAATGCTAGTTCAATTATAAAGCTAGTTGCACAGATGTCTTTTCTGGAGATCTATATATATTGATTGTTTAAAGGGCCTATCTCCACTTTACCAGGTCCACTCAATTACCTGTCAGTTCTTTTTTTGTAACTTATACTTTATTAAAGTTTCTTTTTTCTCAACAAATAAAAGCATTCAAATGCTTACATTAAAGATATGTTGGTTATGTGCCAGCTCAACTTTGTGCAAATAGTCGAAATATGAATGACAAAATGAGTACCTAAAAAAAATCATCAATCATGAATAAAAAATCATCTGTCAATTCTTGCCAGCTCTAGCCTTAGCAACATGTCATGAATGTATCACTTGCTTAAAAATATTACCTACTGTATATGAAAGTTTAATATAGATCATGCCCCAGAATGCTATTAAGCATGGTAATATTATATTTGTCTTAAATATGCATAAGCCCTAAATAAACAATATATCATTAGTTTTGTTACTAAAGTTTCGTTACTGAAGACCTCTACGTGGAGATTTATCTATGTGTCACATGTTATTGTCATACCAAAAGTTCAGAATTCCTATGAAGTAAGTTAAAAGCTTTGATCTAAATGTCACTGCATATACTTAATTAATTATGTTATATTTAGTGATAACATAATGTTTCTCTAAACAATATAATTGAATTTGCATTTGGCCACATGCAGAATTATTATTATTCATAGAGATTTGGATGAATTAAAAAAAAAAACGAAATCCAAATTCTAATTTGCATATTCAAATATGACTACAAGAGACATCATCAGTTGTAGACAAAAGTGTAAGGAACTCCCTAGTTTTGAACCAGGGACATGTTATATACCGGCCATTGCTCCTTTTGCTTGAGCCACAGGAGACAGTGACAGAATATCATCTTTGATAGAATATCATCTGTGGCTCTTCTTCCTTTTCAATATTCCCTGGCCAATGCCCACTTTTGGGCTCCAGACAATAGCTCATTAAAGGGCTATTTGAGTTTGTTTCCCTGTCTTATGCAGGATCATTAGCCAATCTGCCTTGTCTAAGCCTTGTGTTTATGAAACCATGTCCCAGTTCCTGAGGTCCTGATCTTCTGATCCTGAGTTCCTACGTCTTATTCTGTCCCTGTTCCCCATATCTGGTTTGACCTTCAGCCTGTTTTCTGGATTTGTGTTTTCTGCCGCTTACCCTTGACCTTCGTTGCCTGTTTATATGAACTTTGCTGCCAGCCCTGGTCCTACCCTGACAATTTTGCCTAGACTTGAGGTTTGTCTACTCTCCTACTTCCCCTGGCCTATGGTGGGTCACCCAGCTAAGAGTAGGGGCCCTATTTTTTTCACAAATCTCTAAAAATGTTTTGTTTTTTTCTATATTTCTTTAAAACTCTAAAAGTTCAAGATAACTCTAATAGTAAACTGTACCAAGTAAAAGCTGTCAGGGTTCCATAGAAGTCAATGGGAGCTGTGCTTATCTTCTTGAACCATTTTTTTTTTTTATATATTCTTATTTTCCATTTTTGAAATTTAAAGTACACACATATAACATCAAGATTGATAAGTAATCTTACATTCATACATAACTTGAGTGTATCAATCATGCATTATCACATTTTGCAAGGTAGAAATCTAGGTGTAGCCATAATCACCTATACAATTCTGACTTTTAGAAGTTTTCAATTTTTTCCCTGGTAATTATCAGAAAAAGATTTTTGAAAATTTATTTTAAAGCTTATCATTTTTTAGTGCTTCATTCAGCATTTTTCTGTTTGTACTTAATATTCTGATCTTTTAATATTATACCAAGGCACTTATGGTTTTAGAAGAACAAAAACCTTTTAAACCACTAGAATTCAGACTTTAATAAATAGGCCTTCAAGTGTAGCAATATCACCAATACCTTACCTTGAGTTTTGCCTGTTACCCTTGCCTGTACCTGAGCTCCAAAAAATAACCTCTTGTTTGCTTTATTGTATACTATAGCTTGCATTGTAATCATTTTTAATTCAGTTTACAAGCATCAGTCATGCCTCAGTCTCAGCTTTCCATCCTCCTTGGTCCCTACACCGAAAACTGTGACCAGTGGCCCCTGAAAATGGTTGTGGTGATATGAACTGGGAGGCCCTTTTAGTTAAGGTTATATATAATTCCATGTTTCTAAATTACTTGATGTTTACATGTTTTTTACCCTAATATCCAGCTCTTTCAGAAAAGGGTCACATAGAAGCATTACTCACAGCAGGTGTTGATTTGAAAATTACTTTCTATTGTAAGTAAATTAAATAAAGGATTATGTTTTATAAAAAAAAAATAGGGTGCACAGTGGGGAAAAACAATGATAGATAGCCAATTTTCCTCTTAAACCTTCAAGTATTAAGTAAGGTTTTCTCTGCCCGGCATCGGCAAGGCTGCAATACAGGGTTTTAATCCATAAATATGGATTAGAGATCAGACAAGCTGCAAATCCATTACAGATAAAATCAGTGTGAGCTGAAAGGTGTAGGTGTCTTGTAAGGCAGAGATTAGACGAATTCAGGCTTTCAAAAGACTCGGTTCGGGTAGGAAGAAGACAAACATGCCAAACAAGCCTCATACAGATGAGGAACAATAAAATAATTAATGAAGGCCATGCTCCAAAACAAGTCTGTTATTATTAACTGGATAAAAAAACTACAGTTGGCATGCTAATTTATTCCTTGTGCTTAAGATGTATATAATAGTCTAACATGGTTTTGTTAAAATTTGAAATTACTTGCTAAACTTGAGGGTAAACATATTGGCCTTGTACAGAAACATATAGAAGTGGGTGTTTTAATTAAGTGGCCCTTAACCTGTGCAGGCTATGTTCAATATATATTATTATCAAAAGTATCTTGATGGTTGACTGTCTGCTATCTCATTTGCAATACCAAAGATATTAACATGAAGCTGGTATGAAATTGCTGCTATAATAGCCTTTTATTCTTTTGAGAAGGTTTTATACTAGCTTTTGGAACTTTGTTGGTTATTTGCTTCCATTTGACAACAAGAAGACTATAAGTGGAGCTGGGCACTGATGTTAGGTGATCAGTCAGCATTCTAGTTCATCCTAAAGGCTTTCAGTTGGGTTTAGGACAGGGCTCTATGCAAGCCAATTCATCCAACCTCATAAAAGCAAACTATTATCTATGAGCCTAATTAGCGGGGCATAATTCTACTGAAACAGGAAAATACCTTTTCAAAATGGTGCTTGTAGTAAGTACAGAAATGTCATTGTACAATGTAGTATTAAGGTTTGCTTTACTTTATTATTATTTTTATTTATTTCTTTTTTAATTTATTTAATGGACATTTTTTCTTATGGAGACAATTTTGCCTTGACAACTTTTTTGTGGCAGTGAATTTTTTGCGGTTGAAAGTAATCTTAGGGTTTACATGAAGAAAAATATCTAAATTGACAATTACCTGGCAATGACAAAGAGTACACAGCTCACACCTAGGTAGGCAAGGAGGATGTACATCCAAATGTCAGGTGACAATGGGTTCAGGAAAGAGAAGACACTTGGGGCTGTTCCATTGGCTTTCCGGTACAGGATACTTATCCCCAGGGTCATGAATGGCTTGGAGAAATCTATTACTTTCTCTCGGATGTGGGTTATGGTGAGGGGAGCCACAGCAAGGTCAGCTTTCTGAAATGATATAAAGACAAATGAAAGGTTAAGGTTCTTTAAAGATTTGCATTAGGTACCGAATATTCAATCTGGACAAGCACTAGGTACATACCAGTGGTAAAATAAGTACGTATTGGATCTTATATCCAAACAGTATGCAAACATCTAAAATTAAAAAAAACTTCCAAAATACAGCAATGGAGTTTCCTATAGATGTTACACACACCAAAGTTCTGGGCAACGCACTCTTCGGATCACTCAAGGAATCGCTTGGTCATCAAATCATTGGTAAAAAACTTGGTTTTATTGAAGATTTAACATTTTAACAAACTGTATAGCCCTGCGCCATAAGGTCTGACGCGTTTCGTGTCACAGCACTTCATCAGAGACCTCTTCAATAAAACCAAGTTTTTTACCAATGATTTGATGACCAAGCGATTCCTTGAGTGATCCGAAGAGTGCGTTGCCCAGAACTTTGGTGTGTGCAACATTTCGTTTTCCCTTAGCGACGGACTCAGGGCGGCTGCACCTGGGTCACAACGAAGTCCGGGTAAGATCTTATACCTTTATCCATTTGGGGAGCTGAATCCGGTGAACTTGTGAGGGGTCTGGGGCATTGTGCACCCGGACCAACAAACCTTAAGGGTGAGCTGGAACTGGCATTTGAGCAAAAAAAAAAAAAAATTTAAATAGATTAATTAAGAAAACATATTTTGATGTATGTCGATTTGCCACGGGACTTGTAGAAAGGAGAATTAACTTTTGAAATCCCAACAAGCAACGCTGGGGGAATTGTTTCGTGATATAGTCCTATAGATGTTATCCAATTTTGGCTGATGTTAATTTTTCTTTGTAATTTGTACTTGATGTTAACCAAACTAGAATAGTTAATTGTTGCTTGCAAGCCAGTTATTTTGGGTTGTATTAAAATGCTTGTGTTCTCCACAGTAGAGAAAGACCACTTATCCCAAACCAGCATATCGAAATGCAGAATAACATAAAGAAGCCAAAGCTTTTTGGTAACTATTTAAATTAAATAATTCAAGAACATACATTCAACATAAATTACAAATATTTCAGTTCATTTAAACAATGTGAGCCTATGCTATGATCTCTATTCTTTAAAGGAAAAATGCTTTATTTTCTGGATTCGGACACCATTTTGGACTGTACCAAATATGAAGGAAATGAAGAAATGCTACCATAAATAAGGGTTCATTCATCCAGAAATGTTCTGTGGAGTTAAATGGGAGACTACGAACATAATCAACATTAATGTTTTAAGATTGTCAATAAAAACAAATTCTGGTATGACCTTCTAAATGAATGCTAAGATAATTCAACTTATATATAGAGATTTTAGACAGTGTGAAATTACGTTGGGGGTATTTTTTGTGCAAGAGTAGTTTTCAGAATCATTCGTCTGTGATAATAACTTGACATTGAGCTCAAAAGCTCACAAGTTAACAACCCAGGTAAAGAAATTTTACTGCACCAGTTAAAGAAAGTGAAAATAACCATCATTGTCCCATCGCACAAGCACATTCAAACTAACTCCAGAAAAAAGATTTTATTATTCATGATTATAGGAGGAGGTCAATCTAATGCCATTTAAGGATCAGTTCCCTACCTTTTCTTATTTCTTATTTCCTTTAAGCCTACAGAGTAGTGATGGCGAATCTCTCCCGTTACTCTTTGCCGAATTTGCAAATTTCCCGTAAAATGGCGAAAAATTTGAGAAAAACCGTGAAATCGGAAAGTTCACAAAAAATCGTGAAATTCTACAGTTTTCATGAAAAAATAGAGCAATTCGAATGTTTTCACTAAAAAATCTAGAAATTCAAAACTTTTCACCAAAAAATCGAGCAATTTGAACCTTTTCACGAAAAAATCTAGCAATTCGAATCTTTTCACGAAAAAATCGTGAAAATCGGAAATTGATGCTGGAGATTTACAAATTTATTCGCCGGCGGTGAAACGCAGGAATTTGCAGCAAATTCATGCCAGGCGTATTTATTCGCCCATCACTAGTTCAGAGCTCTGCTTTCATAATTCTTAGGCATGTGAATTAAAACAATGAGCATAATGCTGCAATTAGGGAACATTTTATTTATGGCTTTTAAACATGCATAAGCTAGTGCATATTGTGTGCGTAAAGAAGAGTTTTAGGATTTTTATTTTTTATGAGTTGCAGTTTAGCAGTGAGGTAAAACAAACTATAAGCATATTAGAAAATAGAGGGGACACTCTATAGGTCTTGACAGTGCCAATTAGGAATGAGCTAGGTGTGTGAAATTAAATATTACACAGACACTCTCTCACTGCTGGAGGGAGTAAACTTTACCTTATAATTTACTATGTTAAATATTAGTTCCCCTTGTATGTTCTGTTTTGCAGCAAACGGTGCAAAATTATTATTTTACAGACACATATTTGCAGAAAAATGATTTCCACTGTGAGTACCCCTGACCTCTGTATTTCAAAACAGGGTTCATGGGGATTGGAGGTCACATTATAACATATTAAGGATTTCTAAGCACAGTTTTTAGTGAATCTAGCGTTATCATTATAGACTTCCTGGGTATTCGGTGTCTTCCCCATACAACCACTAATCATGTCACCACCATGTACATACATGACCAATGCATATAATGTTATATGTTAGGTTTTTATAAAACTGCTTCAGAAAAAAAGAAAAAAGAACCCAACACTATAGTCATCATTTTGATATACTGTATTTTAAGAGGCACATAAAATGAGTACTTGTAAATTAACATACATTAAAAGAAAAAAAAAAGAACATTTTTGGTTATTATTTACCTTGGATACTGCAAGAGGAAAGAGAGTACATTTAATTTTTAAAGAGCTGCTATGACCTCATTTTGTATAAAACTAAAGGAGATAGCAAGTGAAATGTATTCTTTTCTATATATATATATATATATATATATATATATATATATATATATATATATACACATATAATTTTTTGTTTGTTTGTTTATTGTTAGAAGTTTTAATCTTAAAACTGACTGGTTAGTCAAAGCCTTCCATTATCACTGCCCTGCTTCTTGTATAGGAATTCCACATTAACCAGTATGAATGTGGCCTAACAGTATAGCTAGCATGTTCTGACATCATTGAGGTTTCCTAATATCGTAAACAAAAAGGTATCAGAGAACTATGCAGCGGAGGTACAGTATTCCTCTGTTTTATAATTGAGACATAAAATATGCACTTCTTATTTCATAAGGGTTAGGTTGTTAATAATTACTATAAAGGTCAAAATAGGTATCAGCACTTTGCAATTAAAGTAGAGCATAAGCAACAGTGCATATTACTGTAATTAATACACAATATTAATTCATTAGCAATTATTTTTTTATATGGGTTAGTAAGTACTTCGGGTTAGCATTGTATTGCCCAATAGAATAAGAAATAATAATTCTGAAATGCTAACAGGTATGCTGGGCCTTTAATTGAAAAAGCATTTTTCATAGACAAAAACCCTGGACTTCAAGGACACTCTACTACTTAGGATCTGCTACAGTGTCCAGTACAGGGGATTAAGGAAGAAAAAACAATATAGAAATTTTTTAAACATGTGATTTGATGGAAAGCTACCTAATATTACCAAGCCCCCTAAACAAAATTAAGATCACTTCCAAAACTCCTATAGAGTAGATTGCAGGATTTGCTAGACAGCTTTTTCCTTCTCTCTGGCATATTGCGAAGAACTTGAATAAATAAGCATATTATTTAATGTAGATAACTTTTACTGCATAATGTTTGGACTGTGCAAATAATTTTGTCACCAAAGAAAATTTACCAGGAAAAACAATTACTCATGCCTTAAAACGTGAAACCCATTTAATCTAAACAAATTTTCCTAGGCTACTTGTTACCCCTTACTTAGTTAAGCATACAAATAAAAGGTTATTTTTGGTTTATGCAGATGAGATCCTCTTATGCAGTAACTACACATATCTATATTTACTCGCCAGCCAACCCAACAGAAATATGTATTCCAAAAAAGAACTGAAATTGAATAATAATTACACATAATCATTCATACGCCTTACCTTGTGCTTTTTAACACGTTTATTGAATCTGAAAATGATAATAATTTTTGCAGTGACCTCCTATGCTACAAGCTTTCCCTATAAATCAAAGCTTCATGTAATGGAGCATACTTCAGGGAAATTCACAATATGCAAATATGTGTAAATGTGTCATCTACCAAATGTATTTGCAGCGATTACAAGCATTACAATAACTGTTAATGTAAAACGTGAATCTACTATGCAGTTAAATGGATACATACAGCACAATTATGACGTTTCTTTTCAAGAGGTTCTACAGAAGTTACACTGCACCATCATTTTCCTCGGCAATGGAAGTGCAGTTAGTTATTTTTATGAGGCCTGGATGGCTTTTTATCTGTCAAGAATTACAGAAGATGTATGCATGTCATGCCCAATGACTGTCACATGTGAATTTTGATATGTGTTTGACTTCAGGGACTGTGACAAGGCAGAGGAGGCAATATTGTGCAGAACTAAAGAAGCTATTTTTATTTTTACTCTTAATGGAGAAGTTTACATTTAAACCTAATGCTTCAGATGTAATAAATAAGTGATGCCCAAGAGGCTTCCCTCTGTGCTTAGCTGCTTTGCCCTTGGAAGGGGAACCACCAGCAAGGAACAACTTGCACACACAGCGCACAATATATTGGTATGGAACATAACAGACTAGTGATGTCTAGGGCTGTGAAAGCTTGGTGGTACCCAGGATTAGAGAGTAATGAATGGACAAGAATTAAAATTAATGGGGTAACAGATTTGTTTTTCAAAAACCCATCAGGTAATAGTGCTGATCCAGCAAAATTCTGTACTGAAATCCATTTTTCCAAAGAGTAAATAGATTTTTTTATATTATATTTTGAAATTTGGCATGGGGCTAGACATATTGTCAGTTTCCCAGGTGTCCCTAGTCCTGTGACTTGTGCTTTGATAAACTTCAGCCACTCTTTACTGCTGTACTGTAAGTTGGAGTGATATCAACCCAATCCCTTTCCCCCCCAACAGCCTAACAATGCAAAAATGGGAAGATAACCAGAAAACAGCTCCCTGGCACAAGATTACCGCTCCTTGGTATATATGAGAATAGCACTTAATAGTAAAAATCAAAGTCCCACTGCGACTCCTCCAGTTACATTGAGTAAGAGAAACAATAGACTGACTGAAAGCTGTTCCATCATGAAGTGCTGGCTCTTTCTAAAAGCAGAGTATCAGGCAAAATGACCCAAAACTAGTGATAGGCGAATTTGCTCCGTTTCATGTCGCCGAAAAATTTGCAAATTTCGCATGAAATTAGCGAAACGGCAAAAAATTCGCCAAACTGTGCCGGCGTCTAGTTTTTGATGCCAGCGTCCGTTTTTGATGGCAGCGCCGTTTTTTTGACACCGGCGAATTCGCACCTGGAGAATAAATTCGCCCATCACTACCCAAAACAACTTTCTACACACCACATCATATGTGAGGCAATTGCTTTCTTGTATGTTTTACTGTGTGTTTTTAAATATACTGTAGGTATTCTATGTCATATTTGCACCCCCCCCCCAAATGGGATGAATTTTAGGCCATGCCATATTTGCCCATGCTACAGTTTTTAAAACCCTCTACACTTTTGGGAATTTTTTGCGGTCACTGACTTAGCAATTTCTACAAGTTGGAAAAACCACACTCTTTAGGATGATGGCAGATGCAGAGATTTATCATCTCTGAGAGAGAGGTGACAGTGCCTCTGCTGTGTGTTAATGAAGCATCTGAAAATACCTATGCCTCTGTATGTATTGCCATTACCTGTCAGCCATCTAGGGTTGCCACCTTTCTAAATCCTTCTTACCAGACAGTGGGGAGAGGGTACAAAAGGGGTGGGTCAAGTAGACTAGGTAGTGATGTAAAAGGGGCTGAATGAAGTTGAGTGGATGGAGGGCAGATTATGGCAGGAAAGAAATACTGTAAGATAAGATTGGGACAGATCAGGGCAGGTTGGGGGCTCAAAAATCTGCAGCTGCATTGTCGGTTAAAAGATGGGTGGCAACCCTACCCTTATTCTGACTCTTGCAACCTATATTTTTTAAAACTCTCTTGATGTTGAGGTATCATATTCCAGAAGAGCTATGGGAAGGGGTGAGGGAAGCTGTGGCCAGTCAGCCTATATAAAGGAGGGTTCAGGAACAATAAAACTGTGGTTTTACATACAGTATTTTAGGTAAAAGTGGATGAGGAAAACTGTTTTTCTGTTAAATACAAGGAAAGTAAACAAGGCTTGGGGCCCTTTAAGAACAAATAACAAATCACATTAATTCGTTTTGGGCACTTGGATAACCTGGGGGTCTGAAGTACACAACCATAATTTTAGAATGGCAAAAATTATGGACAGATACATCTACTTTATTTATGCTCAACTTTATTTATATGGTACATTAAATTATGTGACAGCGGTATATCACTTTTCAAAAACACTCCTAACAGACAGAAGAGTCATTTTGACAGTAGTATTTTAAACATTTCAGCATACTTATTTTTAGAAGATGGTATCACTGACAGGGATGACACAATCTGGCCAAAGGCAATGCATTTATATATAGACTACAGTATAGTCTGACAATCTTAGTCATAAGTAAAAATGAATGGACTTTAGGATCATTCTCTCTTTGCTCCCTTGTGTAAAGTATTGGTTAAAGATAACTGGATCCCAGCCCAAAAATTATGTGTTGCTGAATTAGAAATCCCTTAAGTACAGGAACACAGCAATGCTTCATAACTCTGAGCAGTACAGCTATATATAAGGGCACATTATTATACTGAGAGCACAGATGTGGGAGGAAGGACAGAGACATAAAAGCAGTTTAGAACTGAAAATGGAGGAAGTTCAGCTATTAATTAAATGTACTGATGGGTTTTAAATTAGAACGACGTGATGTTTATTTGGCATTGTGAGTTTGCTGCATTCGCCAAACAAAATAAGTAATTACTCTGGCAACTGTTATATTAGCCTGGATGCAATATAGCAATGAAATATAGCATGCCATTACAATGAGACGCATGCAAACACATTAATTGTTTTGTGACCTAAATCTGGAAAGGGATGCTTTCATTAAATTTAAAGTCCTTAACAGGAACATTTGTTTTACTGCTTGTTTTAAGTTTTTATGGTTCTTCAGTTGAAAGGCTTTTTTGTAACATTTTTTTTTTTTTGCTACATCTTTGCTTGGCATCAGAGGTGCTGTCGATGAGTTAGACTTTGGTTTAATGCTATTGTTTCAAGGGAAGTGGAAATGCGTTAGGCGAGACAAAGGGATACTGTTGAAAAAGGGTCAGTTAACACTTGCCTAACTATTTATTTTATGTAACCCTTTCAGTGGTTGCTTACTTGCATCCAGATATTGTAGTTGAACACCAGAAAATTGTTCAATAAAACATCTATCCTCCCTTACATATTAAACTCGAGTATTATAGATAGCATGACATGGTACAGGATGGCATACAGTATATGTTATCTGATGGTTCAGACAGATAAAATCTGATACTACCTATGTATTATATTGAATATTATAAAGACCCTCTTCGAATTATCTCCTAGTTCAGGTTAGGTTGCTTGGGTAAGTACTATCCTAGAAACCAGATACAATTATCGAGAGCTGCAGAACAAACTGTAAACATATTTAAAAAAAAAAGACTAATGACACATATCTTAGACTGCTACGGAGACCATAAACCTTTGACTCTACAGCTGATGTTTACTTACAAGCTGTGGCTTCTAGTACTAATATTCATATATCCCACGACCAAGAGACAAAATGCAAAAACTTCAAAAAAGTTTATTTTGACATCAAACCCTAGGATTTATATGTAGTTGAGTCTGCTGTTAGGGCAGAGACACACGCTCAGATTCAGGGAGATTAGTTTCTCAGTGACAAATCTCCTCTTCTTCGGGGCGACTAATCTTCCTGAACTGCCTCCTGCCAGCTAAAATGTAATTCACAGGCGGGATGGCAATCGGTGCGCATCATTTTCTGAAGTCGCCTGAAGTTGCCTCACGAGGAAACTTCGGACGACTTCAGAAAACGAAATCCACGAAAAGTGCCATCCCACCGGCGACTTACATTCTAGCCGGCAGGAGGCAGTTTGGGGGGATTAGTCACCCCGAAGAAGAGGCGATTGATCGCCGGGCTACTAAATCTCCCCAAATCTGAGCGTGTGTCTCTGCCCTAATATGTACAGTATATAGAATAGAAACATTTATGTCAGTATACTGGATGATGTATGTTTATGTATGAGTTTGTTTAGTAGATGCAAATTGCAAATTGTATAATTTCATTTCAATGTGCATTTATATACAGCTGAGATGACAATAAACCTGACTTGACTTTTAGATTTCATTAAAAGGAAAGTAGACAATTACAAACATTAATGGATGGTGCAATTCAACATGCATTGGATTTTTAAAAGATTAAATAACAATTAAAATACCTTGTGTATAAAACATGCTTTAAAATGTCATTTTAAAAGTAATAGGATAAACACTATTAGCATTTTGAGAAGATACCAGTCTTCCAGCAATAGACAGCACAGGCCATCAATGACCGAAAGAGCCACTACAATATATAGAAATGAAAGAAAATAATATGTGTCGACAACTGGTTAACACTATAATTATGTGAACATTCCAAGTCAGGAGAAACTGCGATGAGATGGATCAGATGAACTTTGGACACATTGGCCTTTGATAGAAAAAAAACCAAATAATGTTAAATAAAGTATCTACAGACCTTATTCACATTATATACATGCCTACCTGCTCTGTACCTCCACAGAGCTGTCTCTCTGATATTGATTTTCTACACCATTGCCCCGGATATCAAAAGCAAGCAGTTGGCCTGTTCAGTAAGAACAGCATGCCCAGAAAGGGCATATAGATGACATATTTAGAATGCATCTGTCAGCAGGAGAACACTCCCCCTTCACTCAGGTAGAAACAACTTTGAAAGGCTCTGGCTGTAGATGGAAATAGAAAAGCACCTTACACAAAACACATGAAGCTCACTTCCAAGCATAATTAAATGCCTATAAGTAGAACTCTGCTTTTGTACTTTTTCCATGACACATTGACACATAAAAGTATAGTATTATGCAACAAGACCTGCAAAAAAGACTGGATTTTTTGTGATATACATTTAAATTTTTTTGGGCATAAAATATGCTCCAAATGATGTGCCACTGCTATGCACTGGCAGCTTATTAAATAGTGGTTCTGGTCAGTAACTATATATTCAAGGAGAATAACAATTAAAACCACACCCACATCCCCTACACATTCCCTACTTCAAAATAGAATAAATGGAGCAATTCAGCCCTAGTTCCACCAACGATGGACGACAAACTGCTGGCAATGTCTGATCAACACATAAGTTTTTTTCTTCACAGTGGAATTTATCATTCTCCAGCAATATATTACAAGAGCCGATGAGTAGACAAATGCCATTCCCGTGTCCTTGACAATGAATGTCAAACACAGAGCAAATTAGGCAGCATGTGCAGACTGTTCCACTGAATATTTATGAAATTGGTGAAGTTGGTAAAGGTGATCTCCAATTAGAGGTTCTGCTGACAGCAGATTTCCCCAGCTCTAACCAGTGAAGGAGAAGCGTCCATTAGTCATGTTGTGACATTACAAAAAACAGCCAGTCAATTACTGGAGCACATCATTTTGTTAAGCCTTATCATCCCTGAATTTAATAATGTGCAGAAGAAGATTCATGGATAACGCAGTACAGACTCTGAGATCACTGTCTGGCCCCGTCAGCATAAACAGTGCCTTTTGCTGTCTACCAAAGAGCAGAGCTTAGGACCAGTTGTAAACAGAAATATGACTGTTTAATGCTTTGTAGGAAACACTTTTGGGGGTTTTGTGAAGAAATGCATCAGAAAAGAATTAATTATTACTTTTTTACAGTTAGATTGTGAGTTTCTACTAAGGTGACTGCAGTTATAAGAAAGGAATATAGTTTATTAGATATTTTAAATAAAAAACAGTAACGCATACCAGTGGTGTAACTACACAATCTTATATAGGGCCACAATGGGTCTGCAGGGAGAGTCACACGTGTCACACACAAAACACAGTTTGCCCAATTTTGCCTTTCAAGTCTCCTTCAGTGTTCACATATAAATACTTTATACAAAAGTCTAAAAACATATATCAAATCTCTGCGGTCCAGTTTCAGACTTGGGTGTTCTGGGCCCACTGGGGGCTGCCACTTAAGAGCCCCCCACCCAAGCCCACAATCTTTTCTTGTTGTTGGCAGTGTCCACCAAGTGCACCCTGCCACTCTTGCTCCCTGCAAGTGCTTGGTACCTGCATTATCCTCCTTGCGGCTAAGATTGAGGATGAGAGTGAAGTGCCTGTGTGTACTTGGGGAAGTAATAAGGGGGTGAAAATAAGGGGGTGATGTGGTTACCCTTACATATATATTGCATATTTCTGAACACATTATTCATGTAATGCATAATCAATATATTTCTAAGCAAATTATTAATAAGGGGCAACATCAATAATCAACATTCAAAATCATGTACCTATAGCTGACCATTTAGTCTTAGCTTAACTTAAGAAGAAATCCTTCAAGTATTTATGCCAGGGTGACCAAATTTTCCAGTACCTCTTACTATTATTCTGCGAAATGTGTGTTAGTTCCTCTAATAAACTAGTTTCTCTTACAGCACTCATCCATTCCTCATATGTCGGGGGTAGCTCAGACTTCCAGCTCCTCGGAATCAGTGATTTTGCCGTCTGTATTAGATGGAAGGTGCGCGGATCTTCTAACATTGTTTGCTTTTCTTTATTTATATATAACAAAATCAATATACTATCTTCCCTCAATATTTTTATCCCTGTAATACTATATATACTTTCTAGTATCTGTTTCCAGAAGGCGTCCAGTAGAGGGCACGTAACCCAGATATGTATATGATTCCCCACTGATTTTTTACATCTCCAACATAAGTCTGATGATTGTGGGAACATTTTGCTAATTTTACTAGTATAGTGCCACTTAGTTACCAGTTTGTAAACTGCTTCCTGTGTTTTTGAAACCTTTGTCATCTTGTTAATATGTTTAAATATCTTGTCCCATTCTAATTCTGTGGCTATAGCTCCCAGTTCCTTCTCCCATTCTCGACCGAATAAATTAAAATTATGGTTTTCTCGAGTTATTAATAAACTATAGATTTTTGCTAGGGGTTTTCCAATTTCCCATTCCTTCTCCAGGAGCTGTTCCCATTGGGTAAGGGGTCTATCCCAGTTATGCTTCTCTAGCTTATTAATATAATGTGCTAGTTGGTTATATCTCCACTGATCTCCCAAATGAAAGCCCCATCGTTCTTGTATTTCAGGAAGTGAAATCGCTTTTCCAGACCTGATAAATTCACCCATTCTAGTCAAATTTGCATCTTTACTCCCCCATCTCTCAAAAGCCCCCTTTTCCAAGCTCGGAGGAAAATTCCGATTACCTATTAATGGCTGTAGTATATATGGTGTCTCTGTTAGCTTCAAGCTCTGCTTGTTTTTATGCCATATTTTAAGAGTCGGAATGATTAATGAATGCGGTTCCTGTACCAGCTTAGTCTTTCCACCCCAATCTTCCCATAATGCACATTCTAATGGGAAATTTCCCCAACTTTGTTCTAGTACACACCAATCCTTTTTTTCCCCACTCTTCCTTGCCCACCCTAATATCCGTACCAGGTGGATAGCCACATAACACAAATATGGGTCCGGTACTTTCAATCCCCCCTTTTCCTTAGGGGCAGTTAGTAGGTCATATTTTAGCCTCGGCTTCCTGCCATTCCATATAAATCTGGAGAACATAGATTTAATTGCTAAGAAAAAGGAGTTAGGTATTTCCACCGGGAGCACCTGAAGTAGGTACAATGCTTTTGGCATTAGTACCATTTTTATGGCTTGGATTCTACCGAACCATGATATTTTAATATTTTTCCAATTATCTATTGTATGTTGCAAGTCATCTAATAAAGGTATAAAATTATCTGCATATGCTTTATCCAACTCTCCACTCAACTTCACTCCCAGATATTTTATTGAGTGCTTTGCCCATTTAAATGGGAAGTTTTGTTTAATCTGTTGAATTATTTTTCCTTCTAGATTAACATTTAATATCTCTGATTTGGTGTAGTTTATCTTAAAGTTGGAAAACTCTCCGAAGTTTTTCAACAGTTTCATTAAGTTAGGGAAGGTTATTAGGGGATTAGTTATATACATTAACAGGTCATCCGCAAAAGCAGCACTTTTATATTCCTTACCCCCAATGTTTATCCCACTTATGTCCGAATTATTCCTAATGTGTGATAATAAAATTTCCATAATTAATAGAAATAGTGTTGGAGAAAGTGGGCATCCTTGTCTCGTCCCATTAAATATCTGTACACTTTGTGAAAGTATGCCATTAATTTTGATTTTCGCTGATGGTGAGTCATACAGGGCCAGGATCCTCTCCTTCATTTTATTTTTTATCCCAAAGGTTGTTAATGTTTTCTCTAGAAAAGGCCATGAAATTCTATCAAATGCTTTTTCTGCATCCATTGTGAGCAGACAGGTGGGGAGATGTAGTTTACGTGCATAGTGAATTATCGAGATTGTTTTCGCAATATTATCTTTTGCCTCTCTTCTAGGTACAAAACCAGTTTGATCTTCGTGGATGATATACGGTAAGTACTTTTTAATTCTTTTCCCTAGTATATTTGCATATATTTTCATATCTATATTTATTAACAATATCGGCCTATAACTTGAGCATAGAGTTGGGTCTTTATCCATTTTAGGTATTATTGTAATCTGGGCTTCTTGTGCCTGCTTATAAAATCTCTCTCCCTCTGAGATACTGTTAAAATATAAACATTTTATAAAATGTAGCTATATAACCGTCCGGGCCTGGACTTTTCCCACTTTTCAACTCATCTATCCCCTCCTCTATTTCTTTTAAGCTAATTGCTGACTCCATCTCTTGGGCTTGTTCTTCAGTTACTGATTTCACTTTAGCTTCTTTTATAAACTGCTCCATTAACTTTTCCCTTTGTTCAGATAGTTTATCATTTTTTATTTTATATAACGCTTGGTAATAGTCTTTAAAAGTTTCTGCTATCCCTATGGTGTCATAGTGAATAACGTCTTGGCCGTTTTTAATTGCTATTATGTTGTTCTGACCTTGTATCTTTTTTAATATTCTCGCAAAGTATTTGTTTCCCTTATCCCCAAATTCATATGCATTTTGTTTAGTTCTAAGATAAGCTTTATGTAAAACAGATTTTTTTAAATCTGACATGGGACTAGACATATTGTCAGTTTCCCAGCTGCCCACAGTCATGTGACTTGTGTGTGTACTTTAGGATGAAACTGCTTTCTGGCAGGCTGTTATTTCTCCTACTTAATGTAACTGAATCAGTCTCAGTGGGACTTGGCTATTACTATTAAGTATTGTTCTTAGATCTACCAGGCAGCTGTTAGCTTGTGCTATGGAGCTGTTATCTGGTTACCTTCCCATTTAGGCTGCTGAGGGGGGAAAGAGAGGGGGTGATATCACTCTAACTTGCAGTACAGAAGTAAAGAGTGACTGAAGTTTACCAGAGCACGAGTCACATGACTGGGGCAGCTGGGAATCTGACAATATGTCTAGCCCCCATGTCAGATTTCAAAACTGAATAAAAAAAATCTGTTTGCTCTTTTGAAAAATGAATTTCAGTGCAGAATTCCGCTGGAGCAACACTATTAACTGATGCGTTTTGAAAAAAACATGTTTTCCCATGACAGTATCCCTTTAAGAGGTTGATAGCAAGAATTGTGTGAATAGATTGTAGCCCATTCTTATCAATTTTAAGACATTGATTACATTTAGTGCAACCAGTAACACAGACTTTATTTTATTTTAATTATCTTAAGAGTGGATACTTTTTTGCCTTTGTAAATTGATATTAAAACATTTTGTATTTAATAAAAGGAATATTTTTCACCAGAATACCTAACTAATGGCCGTATTTGATTCATGTCATAAAAATAGCCCAAGGTTGTGCAGTTAGTTCCTTTTTAGGAAAACAATTTATTAAGCCCAACACAGATCTGCCAGTTCTCCATACAGACTGTGCTCTCTCTCTGCAGTATGTCGTGGCATGAGCCATTCTTTAATGAATGGCTATGATCTCTGTTCAGGTCTGAATAGCAGGGGCATCTTCCAATCTGTCAACATTTACTAGAAGGGATTTATGATTTTTGTGGCAGGATACAAAGGGCAAAACAAGATACACCCAGCCCTGTGGTCAGTGTCTGTGGGCCCAGTTCCAGAGCAAAAGAATCTGTGCTTTCCTCATTAATCTAACACTGCCTACATTTGTCAGCACAGTTTCTAGAAAGGACAGGCTGCAGGTGACATGTAGGTACTCTCCCTTCCACCCATACATATCCCCCTAATGAGAAATGGTGAGCACAATATGCAAAGCAATCCTGTATATACTGTCTGCCGTAATGCTGGTGTTAAGAACATTGTGGACTTGTGCATAGTGCAAGTATTTCCCAGTTACAAGCATTATTAAATGAGGCCCACAGCCTGTGCAACAGAAGTTGTCCCACCATCTTGGCATCCTCTTTGTATATTTATTTTCAGCAATAAGAAGCAGGCCTAATTGGTAGTGATGGGTGAATAAATACGCCAGGCGCGAATTGACTCCAATGCGTTTTGCTAATTTTTTGCTTTTTCTCAAATTTTGCTCATCACTACTAATTGAAATTTTTTTGGGTCAGATGAATCAAAGTTTAAGAAGTCTCCGTTAACCTGTACTCAATTCATAAAGCATTTCTCCCACAAGTTTGAGAATTTACTGTGATTTATTAATTTACTCTTATCATAGAACATAAGAAACAATAGCATGCAAGATAGAAAAAAATGTAAAACAACATTTCTCACTTCTAGGTCTGGTTGGAACTTTGCTTCACAGCAAAAAATCATAAACCAATTTTATAAGCACTCTTCTAGATGAAAGGGAAGTCCAAGTGCTGCAGCCCCAGACCTTTACCTTAGGGACCCGGAGCAGACATCCGTAAATAACAGCAACATACATTTGTAGACACTCCAAGTATCCAGAATATCCAAACACCCTTAGCCATTGACTAATGGGCTTGTTTATCAAAAATCACATTTGTGTAATTCGCAATTTATGAAAAAAATCAGAATGTAAAAACCTTGATGGACTACAATCGTGACAAAAACCTTTTTTGAGTTTATAGACTTAAAAATTTGTGAGTTTACAAATTCCAAAACTCTATTTTGAAAAATGGCTTGAATTTTGCCTGGGACAACTCTACATGAACTTGCCAGCTTTGAGATGCTGATGTTTTACATTCGAGTTTTTGAGGGTTTTTTTTTTACTTAATAAATACCAGACATTTTTTTAAAATACAATTTGAATTTGTGCGTTTTTGTGCAAACAAATTCTAATTGTGGCAAAAATTCTAATTTGAACATTGATAAATCACACCCTAAGGGGGTTATTTACTAAGCTCCGAATACCTGAAATTCCCCAAAATTAAATTTTATTAAACCCAGAGGGCTAAATTGTTAACAAACAGCTACATCTTGTTTTCCAATGCCAGAAGTAAACAAATTATTAAATATATAACTATATTTATATAAAACAATTCAACACAGGTCCTGTCTCCTTGAAATTCCAAATTGTGGAGATAAAGAAATATCTTGTTTGGGATGCAGCCAGTTCTGTATTGTTTTCCGTGCCTTTTGTATAAGAAGCTTGAATCCCATACTTTATCATCCAGAATAGCTAAGGCATTCCCCCAATACAAAATGTGGTATAAGTTCACAATAAAAAGCTCTAATGCAAGCTTCTACTGTAAATGAATTCCCACTTGTAAAATTGAATAACCAGAGGAATAATGCTATTGTTGTTTTTTTTTGTTCAAATATTCCATCAAATCATCAACAGATTTTTTTTAAAATTCTGAGATCATTAGGTAAATGAAAGAATAATACTGTATTTAGTGTAATTGAAGTGAAGATAGCTTCTTGAATGTGAATTGGTATACAAAACAAAGAACCTCTCTAATTCTCATTTTATCTTGCTTTTTCATGTAATTTTACCAGTAAGCTTTTTTCTCCTCTGTCTCTCTTCTTGTCTAATAACCTTGACCTCATTCCTTAAAGCTTTCTTCACTTAGAACTATTATGTTATTTTCTCTTCCACTACCTTTGTTTCAGCAATAAGTAGTAAAACAAAAGATGCTTATGTAAAATTTTCATAGGTATCGGCATCTTCTGGGTTAACCTCAAACAAGGAATTGATTGTTATCAATAAAGCTAATAATATTTTAATAAACTGGATTTCAACCTCCATGTTTTACACACGCATGACCATTAGTGAAGGCCAAATCTGTCCCATTTCGCATCGCAGAGAAATTCGCAAAACTCTCAGAAAAAATTGTGAAATGGCGAAAAATTTGCTAAACGCATTGAAGTCAATGGATGTCAAAAAGATTTTGACGCACAGCAATTTTGACACAAGCGACAATTTTTATACAAGTGACTCTTTTGTCCAAATGCATTAAGTCAATGGGTGTCCGAATAATTTTAATGCTCGACAATTTTTATGCGTGTGACAATTTTTACACATGCAACTCTTTTGTTGCATCTTTTGACAATTTTGATGAGCGACAATTTTTTTGTTGCAGCAAATTTTGCCATGCAAATTCATATTCCCCACGTCTGTGAAATCTGAAAATTTGCCGTGAATCCATTCCTGCCGAATAAATTTGCCCATCACTAATGACCATTCATCAGGTTCTGTACAACAACTAATGAAGGCTTAAAGATACACTAAACCCTACTGTAAAACTGCCGAAACTGTTCTCAATAGAAATTGACAAATAATTTAATTAACATACAATGCAATTCACCAAAGTCGGGCCACAACCGGGGCTGCTGCCTCAGGGCCTCCCTTCCTGCAAACCCTATGCCACGCGTGTGCACTAGGGATGTAGCGAACTGCCGTTAATGTGTTCGCGAACGCCGTTCGCGAACACCGGCAAAAAAGCGAACAGTTCGCGAACAGTTCGCGAACTTCGAACGCTCGATAAAATCGTTCGATCGAACGATCGAAGGATTTTATTCGTACGATCGAAGGATTTTCGTTCGAATCGAACGATCGAAGCTATTCGATCGAATGATTTTAATTCAATCGAATGCTTATAATCGTTCGAACGAATGGAAATCGTTCGATTTTAGCGATCGAACGGTCGAATGGTCGAATGGTCGAACGAAATTTTACTTCGAATCGAACGCGAACACCAATTGGCGAACGTCGCGCGACGTTCGCGAACATTCGGCGGACGCGAACAGTCGAAGTTCGCGCGAACTAGTTTGCCGGCGAACAGTTCGCTACATCCCTAGTGTGCACATGCGCCCAACCGCCCACTCGCACATGCAAGTCAACAAGCACTTGCGCATGCATGTTAGCACTCACACTGCTTTTTTTGCGGTGAAGAAAACCAAGGTGCGGATCTGGTGCTGGGGCCCACCATGTTTTTTTCCTGGTATCTCATCGGCCCAGTCCAACCCTGAATTCAGCAATGAGAATTCTACTGACCAAAAACTCAATTATAGATGAAAGAGAATTCACCAATGGGAATGCTCATTAGTTGCACTATGCCAACCGCTTGCTGTTATCTTATATACAATGATTATTATTTCATTTTGACACAATCATTTTATAATGAGACAGGGGGATACATTTTCGAAATTCTGTTGCAGGAACAAAGCGCATGGTGGGATTTTCATTGGATTATTATTTTTCATTTCAATGTAGATGTGGGTCCTGGAGAACTTGGGAAAAGTTTTATTGAGCAATGATGTTGCTGGACTACACTGCCTGGCATGCCTTGACCTTGATACACAATTTTTGTATGCTGGGATCTGTAGTTCAGCAACAAGTGTGGTTGAGCAGCTTTAATGCAGGATTTAGTGCCCCTTTGAATTAAATCACACAAAACTGGTGCCACCAACTGACTTCAGCCATTACCTAGTCAAACATTTCAACATAAGTCTATAATAGCATCATGGCAAAATAGCTAGCTGTCCCCAGAAATCCTTACTAAATATGTAAAAGTCCAAACAAATGCACCTCCAAAGCAATAACAATGCAATTACTTTCCCTTTATATGAAAAAATCTCATTAACTAAACATGTGCTTTATTAGTAGTTAATGGAACTTCAAAATAAGTACACCCCTGGAATGCTTTATCAAGGAAACAATGGTATATTAAATAAATTACAAAGGCACCCATGCAGGATTATGCTTTTTCTTATCATGCTGAGCCCACCATGCAATGCATCATCCCACTCAAGTGGGACTGGGATGTCTGTCTGTGTTTCATAGTCATATCCATGACAAAGTGCACTGAAATGGTTTTTATACTGTTCATCTGTTGTATGTAGATAGAGAGCAGCATGTTGGAAAACAGTAGCCATTGCATTTTGAAGCACAAAGAAACATTATGCCTGGGTACTGGTTAAATCAGTACTGTGGTTACAAAGTGTCTAAACATATCTGTGCAAATGGAGCTGAACATTCTATTGTCCTTAGTTGAAGATACAACTATCACAACTCTCCAGCAATGGATGGAGGGACATTTGAGGACAGTGGGGCAGTATTGCACCTGGGCAGTAACCTATGGCAACCAATAACATTTCTGCTTTCATTATGCCACCTGCAGCTGGCTTCATAAAAGCTAATCCCTGATTGGTTGCTGTGGGTTACATTGTTAGTAAATGAGTGGCTGAATGAATAAGCTATTCATCGACACGGCTTTGCCAGACTTTGGAATAATAAATCAAAAATAAAATCTAACTTTTTTAACTCATTTAGGTTCCTTTTCTCAGTGACCTACTGGGCTTAGCTAAACTCTCTTAAACATAACTAACAGGAGAAATGCAAACCAAGGAAGAAGAAAAAAATACCCTGTTTATTTCCCGCGCATCATTTCATGCCAAACCAATGTCTGAAAATGAAATTCAGTCTGATAACCTGAGTGCTTTGGCATGATGGTAACATGACATAACAGACTCATTAACAGTATAACAGCACCACAACCCACTGTGAACTACTATTGGCACATTGTTTCCCTTTAACACAGGCTCTTATTTAATTTCTTATTTCTCATCTCTGTTCAGCTATTAGAATTAGCTTTTTATTGTAATCTTGTGTAGACTGGCGAAACTTTACAAATTATAGACGCTCACATATAAAAACAACACCTGCAGCACTATTTTTCATCGCCCATCAGAGATATCTTTTGAAGAATGTGACAAACTTGAAGTAGCTTCTCAGAGGATAAAATCACTGTGTTGTTTGCGAAATAGATTTTGATCACTCAGACACCCACCAAGCATGTTTTGTCAGTGACTCGCTGCTGACATTAAGCACAGTTTTGGCTGGCTATAGTCAATTCCCGCACTTTCAGTGATCCATCACTATTGTTACTGGGGAACGTATAATAGGCACCTTTCATTGGAAAACACTGGTTCCTCCTTAGCTGTGCTTGTCAGGCTGCTAGATCAGCTTTTGAAACTCTCTCTCTGATTTCCAGAACCTACTTATACTGCTGGAAGGCAACCAAGCTGAGTGGTGGGGGAGTTACTGCTTTATTATAGGATTTTATGGATGGAGCTCCAGGCAGATTTCTAATTTGCAGTGGCTTCTCAAAACACTCAAGTCACAAAAAAACATAAAAAGTTTCAGCATGAATTAAGGCAGTGTTTTATATAGCTGTACAGCAGCATATATTTTAAAGAAGCACTAAAAGCAGAAGTATTTTAATCTTATTCTAAATGATAGGCAAGCAGCATTATTTTATTGTTTTAGTTTATCTCTATGAAGATTCTGAGTTCCTTATCCTGCTACTCAGATAGGACATAAAACTTTCCTAAAGTTCTCTCGTTTGCTTCAACCACCTTTACCAGTGGGGGGATTAATGAGATGTGGGCTCCATCCATAGACCCCCCTTCTAAGGTACTGCTTGGTCTGGATGCATTCAGATCTAGGCACAAGTGCACACAAGCTCTCTACCACATGATTCCACTGGATCTGGGCATTTGCACATGCCTTCTTCTCCCAGCAGGTGTCCCTGACCAGACCCAGCAGTGCAAATAAAAATAAATATTAAAAGAAAGTAGAAACAACACAGTAAACTTTCAAACTTAATTATAGATGCAAATGGTTTCTACCAGGCATATGTCAGACATCTCAACCATTTTATTTACTAACAGTAGGTGCTGCAGCTGACTGGACATACACTAAGCACTTCTGATTGGGGTTATCAGTTATATATTTAGATTCATGTGATATTTCACTGTAATAAAATATCAGTGCTGTTTGGTGATAGAGAAGAAATAGCCCAACTAGTAACTCATAGAACAAGAAGTGAGTTGGCCACAGGAAGACCCTCCAATTAAAAAATACTGACATGTTCCTTCTGTGACTGCTCTCCAGCTCCTGACCCTCTAACCCAAGGAATGTTGGAAAAAGTAGCATGAGCTGCAGCTGATGCAGTAGAGTCACACAATTAATAATAATATGTACAGAGAGTATGGTTTAAAACACTATACTGTGGAAAGGCCTTTAGTGTAGAAAGCCTTGTTTGCTCAGGGGCATCACCCTCATGTACTGTATAAAAAAGAGGGCATTTGAGGCTTTGGAAGAAGGTAGACAGTGCTAGGAGCTTAAGATAGGGTAAAACAAAAATAATTTCCCCTTGTTTGCCCAGTAAAACAAAAAGAATCTTGGGGAAACCTGGTGAAAATATTTTTTTGGAAGAACTTGTAACACTTATTGTGTTACTAATGTGGTAAAGAAGTACCTGTGATTATCATGACAGTGGTGGCAACCAAGACAATAATTTGCCATGTATATACATTTATACACAGATGATACTGTGTGTGTATTTACTATTCCATGAAAATACACTAAAAGGGAGGCTTTTATTATTCCAGTGACAATTCTACTCAGGTGTAGACTTTTTTCTTTCCCTGAGACTGAAAGGATGATTATCTACCTCTTGGACGATACCTTTGAAATCTACTTTCTGCTCTGACAAAATGAAAGCTAAAATTGTTGTGATTACCCTGACCCTTTTACCTAGTGCCAATAAAATGATACAGTCTGGGTATCTGTAGTTGTCTTTGTTACTTTACTTTCTGTGGTCTCTATGTATTCTCGGCATTTTCTTCACTCACTGCTAAGAGGCTTAGATAGCCCATAACCTTAGCATACCCCTGTTTCCATCACATATAATCAGTGGACTGGAAACAAAAGAAAGGGAAAGCTCCTTTTCCAATTCAGCTTGCCAGTAAAAGCTTGTTTTCATCTGTTTCACCTGCATAAAGCACAGATAAACCATTCTTTCTTTCTTTCTTTCTTTCTTTCTTTCTTTCTTTCTTTCTTTCTTTCTTTCTTTCTTTCTTTCTTTCTTTCTTTCTTTCTTTCTTGTGATTGAGTATTTACAGTATGTTATGTCAATAAAGTATTTTGTTAATAAATCACCAACTCTAACGATATATATAAATAATTGGGGTAAGGGCTAAAAGGAGGTCTGATGATGAAGACTATCTCATCTATCTCATATGTAACATAGGCACTGCACAATGACAATCAGCGCACTAGGATATAACAAAATGTTGTCATCCAAACTAGTAATAGTTTGGGTGTATGTGACAAAATGCCTTCACTCCAAAACACAACATTTAGAATTGTGTCTCCTTTAAACAGGTCTATTAATTTCCTGTATTTGTTTAAGGTGACAGTGCCCCAATTGGAGCTCTTCACAAGTTGCTCGGAACATGTGTGCATGCAAATACCTTTTATGAATAGCATCAATACATGCTTTATGTTTTGCCTACACAAGTGCTTAATTCTTGCAATCTTAAACAAGCACTAAATTCTGAAGTCCAGAAGATCAGGACAACACCTGGAAAGACTTCCATTAAAGAAAATGAAATTGAATATGTTAGGATTAAAAATACTAGAATACACAAGCATAGCACTTGACAAAAGAGTACAATGTTTTATCCATCCTTTGCAGCATTCCAGCACTGACTGATGCTGAGCCGTTAAATATACTGCAGCTCAATCAGTGTCCCTTGATCTCTTATTATACCTATAAAACTTTCAATTTTCACTTCTGCTGCTCTCCCACTGCCTGGTCCTCCTCCCACATTTTTGCTGTCAGCCCCAATCTGCGGCTGCTGTCTCTCAACAGAGAGTCTGGTAATTCAAAAGTCTCAGTTGATCACCGCTCCTGCAGAACAATCTGTAATGTATGTTAACAACCACGTTGTGTAGTCATCCATCTTCATGCAAAGAATGCCTTTCTGTGGAACACTGTGCTGCTCAGCCAGGGCTAGGGAGCTTTTGTCTTCTGTCTGATTAATAAAGGACTGTGCTAAAGATAAATAAAGGTTATACAAATGGGGGCCAGCGGCTATAGAACCCATGCCAGGACAGATTGGTAAATGAAATGTACTGGCTGCCTAATTAGCTTTTTCCTCATCTCACTGCCTCTCTAAGGAAGCAAAACAAATGTAGTAAACAACAGTCAAGGAAGCGAACTAATGAGAACCAAAGTGTGCCACATCCAAAACATGAGACAATATAGAATACGCGGGGCTAAATGACTAGGGAGCAAACCAATAAAAGCAGCAATCATACTGATGAAAGAATTATAGAAATTGTGTTTTTTTCCTACTTCTGGCACTCCAAATGTTGCCTATCTTTGTCCAAGTATGTTTCATTACATACATCAGAAAATAGCCTAACATTTTGTTGTACAGCTAAATAGAGCTGCCAGAAGCCATTCATAGGCTATGCAAAGTAAATCCAGATTGTCACTTTTTTTTTAGTACCAACTAAGTTATACTGTGTTTAAAAGTTCAACAGTGCAATAAAGCAACTGAAAGCTATAGAACTTACTGAAGATTATGCATTAATTATATTTTTTTTCAATGCAGAATTATTATAAGGTGGTGGAGGAGGCTTGTAAAGTTTCTCAAAGTATCTGTGATTGCTTTTAAGATGCCAGTTGCCTGGCTAGAGATGGCAAGGGATTAAAAGTAAGTTACTGACAGATATGTCAGAAAAAAGTCCCTTGAATCTAAAAATAGCAATATTCAGGCAGGAACTGCTGTAAAACAGCAAAAACCACTCAGTGTCACTAGCAGCAGAAAAGGACTATACAATCTATTTAAGAACCAAAGTTATCTGCAAAATGTTCCCTATAGTTGATTATTTCTCAGACATGATAAATGCTTGCGTGCCATGATGAAACATATTCGCCTATTGTGATTTAATGTAACTAAGTTTAAAAAATTGACATTGCATCATCTTTTTTCCAACCAAAAAAATATAAATAACAAATAAGCACATCAACTTTCTCATGGAAACAAACTGTAAATGTACAATAAATAACCAATATATGCCCCAAATAATCCAGACACCCATTCTAAAATGACATTTCCTCAAAATGATTGCTTACTGCTACGGTCTAAATTTTCTTTGGAAGCAAAGTCAGTAGAAAGAGCACAAGTTTATTTTTAACAGTTTGCTGCCCAATATCTTCTAGTAATAAATGGCCAAATTAACTCTTTAGAGCACACACCACCATCACAACACAAAGAGAACTTGTAGTTACACAGATGACAATAAACTGGAGGTCCACATGGTCTTGCAGATGAACACAGGCAATCTGTTCAAAGTCACCAGTAGAGCTTTTCCAATGATTAGTGTTATACAAATCCCCCACCAAATATCAATGCAACAGAACCCAGTTTCCCAGGCTGTTAGGGATGCCTATCTACCCTTCTGTTCCTCCTCTTCCACAGGCTCTGTACTGTACAGACTACAGGCATAGCCTTGCATCAGGGTCCAAAGGCCTATCTAGTTCTAGTTTCCCTTTTCACTGGGCCACTGTCTTTCAGTGCTACGCAATATGTTGGCGCTATATAAATACATGTTAATAATACTACTAGGGGGCCAATTCATTCTTTACTCCTCTTTGTAATCTCAGCTGTTCAGCTAGCTGTCCAACCACTATCTCTCACTACCTACAGTGAGCCCTTGGGTCTATCCTACCAGTAGCTAACCTATATGTTGACTCACTTCAGGTACTTCACTAAGGTAGCAATCCTCAGGGTCCTTGGTATCATTCACTCTTCTTCTCACATACTAAATAAACAGTCATAAATCATATACCCCTTACACTCCAGAGAAGTGTAAGTACATTACAATTGTTGATGAATTGATGCCAGAAGACTCCCACCTTTCTAAATGCATACAACTGACTATAAAGTTTGGTATCCTCTTGCATTGTATTGATTTCCTCTTTTTGGGTATCACATAGTGTTTCTCCTACATTGTGTGCCATTATGGTATCTCCACATAATATTATGATTTATTATAATTTTTTATCATGTAATCTAACACTACAGGGCAAACAGGGAAAACTGAAGATACACTATGGTTGGTCCTTTTAAGGTAGATAATTAATCCAACCCCTTCTCATGACCCTTTATTGTGAATTTTGGTTTTAGAAAATTAGCAATACTTATCTTTTCAAGTCACATGAAGAGTATTGCCAGTATTTGTTCTCTTCTCTTTCAGACAACTACTAAAACACACTTGGCTTTTCTAAGTCCCATCTATCTCCCCTTTAGAGAATGAAAAATGTATGCAACAAATATTTTTAAGAAATGTTCTCTTACCATATATACTCGAGTATAAGCCGACCCGAGTATAAGCCGAGGTACCTCATTTTACCTATGAAAACTGGGAAAACTTATTGGCTCTAGTATAAGCCTAGACACAACTACAGCCCTGTCTCCCAGCAGCGCACATTCTGCCAAAGCGACCCCCCCAGCGATCAACCAGACTTCTTTGCAAAGTTGATGGTGACAGAGAATTGCCAAACGGATTACTGTGTGCATTGTCCCACTGTCCCACTACCATGTGCAGAGGGTGCTGTGTGATATTGCCATCACTGTTAATCTTTTGTATAACCAACAGAGGGCACTGTGTGATATTGCCATCACTGTTAATCCTTCATATAACCAACAGAGGGCGCTGTGTGATATTACAGTCACTGTTTTTCTTTAATATAACCAACAGAGGGTGCTATGTGATATTGCAGTCACTGTTATTCTTTCATATAACCAACAGAGGGCGCTGTGTGATATTGCAGTCACTGTTAATCTTTCATATAACCAACAGAGGGCGCTGTGTGATATTGCAGTCACTGTTAATCTTTCATATAACCAACAGATGGCGCTGTGTGATATTGCAGTCACTGTTATTCTTTCATATAACGAACAGAGGGCACACTGTTATTATTTCATATAACCAACAGAGGGTGCTATGTGATATTGTAGTCACTATTATTCTTTCATATAACCAACAGAGGGCGCACTGTTCTTTCATATAACCAACAGAGGGCGCTGTGTGATATTGCAGTCACTGTTAATCTTTCATATAACCAACAGAGGGCGCACTGTTATTCTTTCATATAACCAACAGAGGGCATTGTGGGATATTGCAGTCTCTCCCCAAGTGAACTGATGGTATAGGAATGATTAAAAGTGACTGCAATCTCAGCTACTGCCCGCTGACCCGAGTATAAGCCGAGGTAGACTTTTTCAGCACATTTTGGATGCTGAAAAACTCGACTTATACTCGAGTATATACGGTAACTTCTAAAGCCATTCTTTTTCCTGTTTGGCAATACAGAAGTGATACACCATTTGTAATTTGTAATTCTGTAAATATTCAACATTAATATTTAATAAAATATTGGGCTTCATGAATCACAATATTTCCATGCAAATAGAACTCTACTGCTTCTACCTACAATTGCTGCACCCTCCACAAATCTGACTAGCTTGTTACAGAAAACACCCTGGATACACACAATGGCTTCTGCCGATATGTAAACTCTAATGGTGACATTTTATACTTTTGACAAAATTAAAACCCCATTAAATAACTCAGAAAATTGGAACATGAAAGCTGACCGATCACAGCTTGATTAGCAGCACAGCTGTCACCACCGAGACCTGTTTTGATAACATTATTAATGATAGCTTTTGCTTAAGAAAAGACTATTGCATCCATTAAAATTACTGAAATGTTCTAAGACACCCCCCTTTAAAAAAAATTGAAAAAATTGAAAATTTGTCCTAGAAGTTTATTTTTCTACTGGCAATCTGTGATTGTAAAACAGCAGGTGTAATTTGAGAAGGGTTTCATGTAAGACTGAGAAGAATTTCAAACTGCATTCAAATGAGCAGCCTCTTTACTCTCTGATGTCAGAAACACCAGCTGCATATTTCTTGTTGTAACAGAACAGAGATTTTTGCAAGTCGCAGGCTGAATTTTCAATACAACTTTATAGAAATGCATGTAGCAGTTTTGAAAATCACAATTAAGAAGAAAAACACTTTTTTACTTACACAAAGGGTTCCTTGTTTTCAGATAAAGAATTTAGAGGTAATCTATTAGCTACATTACTGTAACAAATGTAAATATCTTTGTGCACTGTAAAACATATTCACATAGATGGAATCATAAAAGAAATGACATTTACAATACTGCAAATGTTTCATATCTCTAAGGTGTTTATGAATATTTAAGTTTGTTGCAAGTTAATATAAGTGCCTTCTAATGATGGCGAATTTATTCGGCAGGTGCGAATTTCCACGTTTTGACGCCGGTGAATAAATTTGCAAACTTGCCGAGGTGACAATTCAGACACTGGCGACAATTAATGGACGCCCGTTGACTTTAATGGGCGCCTGCGTCAACTTTGAAGCCAGCTTTTGACACCAACAAATTGTCGCAGGCGTTAATAACAGTGTTCGTGAATTTTGGACAAATTTGCTCATCACTAGTGTCTTCATATTTGGTATGCCAAACCCTAAGTTTTGGTGCTATAAATCTAAGGTTTTATACTCCAAATTAAGGGTCCTAATGTTTGTGGTTGTTTTAACATTTTTCTAAGCAGTTCTAACCCCCATCTCTATTAATGGCACCTGCCATTAAGATCTCCCACTTCTGCTGCTGTATATAAGGCTTAGAGCTAAATGGACAATTTCTAGAGAGGACACTCATGTTTATGGTATAACACCTATAACAGCACAAAATGGAATATTCTCTTTATCTACTGTATCTTTCAAATATATTATAACTCTGACTTACATGGTCAATGAGCTCCTTGACTAAGCCATTCCATTGGCCCTTCTCATCTTGGGATCCATATTTTCCATCTTCTACTAGTCGTATGTCATAGTCGAATCCGAGTATTTCAGCTATCTTCTTCAGAAGATCGATACAAAAGCCCTCAAACCTGTCTTTTCCAAATAAAGGAGTGTCTGACCTCTTGAACATCACATAAGGCTCCTCCTAAAAACATTAAAAAATATATGGAATCTTTCAGATTATATGTCTACTATATTTTTTAATTAGTGATTTACTTCAATAAATACATGTATGCAGATGTTTTGGTTTGTTATTGCTTGTCAATGACTCCCACAACCAGACAACATGTATAGTCATTTTTAGTTGCAGGCTAGAAGCAGGCAAAATTGGAATACAGTTATAGGATCCCTTATCCGGAAACCCGATATCCAGAATGCTCAGAATTATGGAATGGCTCCCATCGACTCCATTTTATCCAAATAATCCAAATTTTTAAAAATGATTTTCTTTTTCTCTGTAATAATAAAACAGTAGCTTGTACTTGATCCCAACTTAGATATAATTAATCCTTAGTGGAAGCAAAACCAGCCTAGTGGGTTTATTTTATGTTTAAATTAATTTCTAATAGACTTAAGACACGAAGACCCAAATTATGGAAAGATCCATTATCCGAAAAACCCCAGGTCCCGAGCATTCTGGATAACAGGTCCCATACCTGTATTAATAAAGTAATACTCATACAAAAAAATAAAGAACTAAAAAGTTGCTTACAGCAGGTCTGTATCATTCTAAAAGTTAATGCAAAGGTTAACTTACCCTTTAACATACAACAAAACAATAAATGGAACCAAATAAACACAAAAATAAGAATACAATATTTGAAAACATAACTTTTACCAATTAAAATATACTGTAGCTTTGCCGGCGAATGTTGAAGTCATATATAAATACTTTTAATTCAGGAAACACATGCTAAATTGCACCGTTGTGTCCTGTGACCCATATAAATCAGTCCACTGTTGTTCTGTAATCTTTTCTACTAAATAAGAAAGTAAATATAACATTTCAATAACAGCCAGCCTCCAAATAACCAGGTATTTGGGAATGTACTGTACTATAGATAATGTATAACAGACATCTTTCCTCTTGCTTCTCCTACAAAGGCAGTGGGTTAACTAGAAGTTACTGCACAATCATTTTAACTCCACCTAAACTTAAGGAATAAGGTATTTTTTATTTATTATATATAACAAACTGCTTGTCAGCCTACGCAAACATGGGGGGCCTGGTCCGCAGGGTCTGCTTTTTCTATAGCCTCTACTGCCTGAAAATTTGTGTGAAAATTATTCACAGAGGGCAGTCGTATGAGTGTACTGTATAGTTTGCTCTATGCGCCGGGCCCCTTCAAAGATTTTCTCATGTGGAGGGGTGGCGCCATGTGATTATTGTATCATTTTAGCTTCATGAAATTGCACTGTAAAGAACCATAATGGGTGAGGGCATACTACTCTTGTTGTTCTGTAATAGTGGAGCTGACTGGCTATATTAGCACCTGGCAGTTACTCATAGCAACCAATCAGTGATTAGCTTTTTCAGCCAGCTTCAGGTAGAACAATGGAAACAAACATCTGATTGGTGGTCATGGGTTACTGCTGAGGTGCAAATTTAGCCAGTGTTTATAAATGTGTGCTACTCTGATTTGTGTGCTACTGTCTTTGCTACTAATAATCATAGTTATATACCTGTAATAATTATAATGAATAATAATTATTAATAATAATAATAATAATAATAGTAGTAGTAATGCTACTGTGCTTGAAACTCCCAGTTCCAGTTGAAGGGACACTAAACATGTAGCCAGATTTACACAGATCAGCTGGTATTCATATTAGTAATGAATAATAGTAATTCTGCCACTGGCCCATAAGGCTTGACCCTCATGTTGCTGGAGTACAGCTGCCAGCATGCTTAAATGATTGATAAAATGTTGGTGTATGATACAATTTGTAGACCAGCAAAGTTTGGTCAAGTTTTGTTGAGCCCATTAAAGATCAAGGTTGTGTTCTTAAAGCAACATCAGTCAACCAAGCATTTGTCCAGTGTCCAAATAAATGCTGAAAAATCTTCTAGCGAGAATTTTAGCTGATATATTTGAATATGTTCTTTATTCCTGCACTAAAAGCACGCTAGTATGTAGCATTCTCATAGGTGACTACGTGCATCTGTAATTGTTTGGGTCACCCAATGGTGATAATCAAAATTGTTCACCGAGTTTCACTGCACAAATGAAGCCCATAGACCCCAATGGGTGAAAAAAATATTTAAAAAAATATTATGCTGTTTTGGTATTTTTAGCAAAGCTAAACATGTCAGATTCCCCCATCACTACCAACTTTAGAGGGCTTAGAGATGTAGTAGGATACAGAATTGTTAAATAACAAATGTAATTTTTATCTCTTCTCCAAATTTGTGAAAAAAAAACTGTTTGCCTCAAATGAGTTCCCTTATATGCGCAGTACTGTGTGAACTGTGTGCATAACAGCTGTAAGAAAAAGATGTCATAAGTAGCTACCAGGTAAATCCTCTTAAAGTGTGCCTAGTATATCAGAAGTTTGGTTATGGGAATGTTTGCTATAATCAAAGCCCTAGTGACCTTGAGAACAAGGTTAGTTCTCAGAGTACAGAGTTAAATTGTAAGCTCCATAGGGCAGGGATATACTGTGTCTGCAGATTTCCACATACACAGCTGTGTACACAGCAAGTGAGTCTTTTAAAGTGAAGATATTTTTAGCAATGTGTTGGGAAAAAAATGCAGAGGTGCAGTTATTAGTAAGGCAACAGCTTTAAAATCCATAAACGCCTATTAATTTTCTGCTGTCACAAAGTAGCAGGATGCACAGTTTAAAAGCAGTGAGCGCTAAAATGGTTTAATGGATATTGCGGTTGAAAATGTTTTTTCGGGGGGCAATTCATATCTCCGGTAAGCTGTTACTTAGAAACGATTCCTCTATTTATTTTTTTAAAATGGACAGGCATTGGATTCAAAAGCTCCCTCAACTCGTCTAAATCGATTCTCCTGCCCTCCATATAGAATATTTTGAGCTCTGAAATTGCTGTTGGAGAGCAGTGTTTGATGATCGGGTCATATATCTCTCCATGAACGTGTCGTTTCAATATTAACAACTGGAATGGGAAAATAAAATAGGAAACCAGCCATCTAGAAATTCATCCCATGGCTTTTCCGTACGATTAAACGCTACTGCAATCAGCTATTTCGCCTTTTTCCCCCTATGAAATTATGAATATTTCAATACCACCAAACAGGGCATCTTTGACTTGATAAGATGTGAAGATATAATTAGAGCAGATGGCCTGAAGGAACCCAAATCATAGCATCATTTTGTAGGGCAATTAGATGAGAAATCTATAGCTGTCAATTAAAATATAAATAAATAAATACAGAACTAGCCTTTCCCTGTAGATTGAAAAGCACAAAGGATAAAGGAATGACAGAGGTAGATACAGAGCAATGTCATACTAAAAATAACATTGAGGAATATCATGAAGAGCAGATTAAAAAAAAAAAAGTGGCATAACCCTGGTTTAATGCTTGCTGAAAAGTGGAACACATTTCAATTCAAAGGCTGAAAATCATCTATTTTCTTGTCGAAAAATGTCAGAGATCCGAAACGCCACCTTTAACCGTCCAATATGTCAAAAGCATTTAAGAAATGCTTTTCTGAATATGCCTGGATGGCTGCAATCTGTCATCAACTATCACAACCACGACCAAAGGATATAAAATTAGCATTGAATAATGGGGCACGTAGTGGACATTTTTAAAAGAATTTCACATAACATACAAGTTGATGAGAAGTGTGTGCACGAGTATTTAGAGTTATAATTCGGAGGTAATTATGTTGCATTATTGGTAGGAGAATAATGATTCCCAGACAACAGGAATAAGAGAGGGATAGTGATGGGCAAATTTATTTGGCAGGCGTGAATTTGAGCCGAATTCCCACGATTCGCAAAACTGGCGCGAAAATTCCCTGGCGTCCATTTTTTTTATGCTGGCGATTTTTTACTGGCGAGTTTTTGTGGCGGTTTCCCAAATTTATTCACCGGCGGCGAATTTGCACCTGGCGAATAAATTTGGCCATCACTATCCCTTGTTCGCCAAAAAACGTATGCCGGCATCCAAAAATATGGACGCCGGCATCAAAAACAGGTGCCATTGTCAAAAACGAGACGCCGGTGCCATTTTGTGAATTTTTCGCCGTTCCGCGAATTTCGCAAATTTTTCAGCGAAGCAAAACGCCCCAAATTCGCCCATCACTAGAGAGGGAAACAATGACCAGGTGAGATATGCGAGGGAAAGACATAGTTAATGTTAAAGTTGAGAGGAAGAGATGAGGCAAGATTGGATTTAAAACAGGGTAGTTGTGGGCTCCATATTTTTGGGCAGCAGGTAGCAGCAAAGTATATGGCATAGACCCTTGGCATGCATTCAAACCAGGCCAAAATGATGGTTTTGCAATGCCTAAATGGACAGTGGTTTTGGACTTATGTCTTTTTTATTGTAATGTATTATCTACTTGTTTTTTTTTTAACAATTCTTTATTTATTGAATTTTCGGAAAAAAAGGGGGGGGTACAGAAGAAAAAAGGGATGGGAATAGGGATGGGGAAAGAAAGTGACAAGAAGAGAAAGTTCCAGCATAAGACATAACTACATTCTTGTATGTACATACATGCAGCTATATACATATTATCATAACTTCCACATCTATTAAGCTGGTACAAGGGAAAAGGAGAGTAGTATAATCCCATCTTACTCGTATTATGGAGATAACTATCATCACTAATGGTCTATCAATCCTAAGTGATGTAAGAGATTAAAACATTTTTCTTTAACATTAACACGTGCCCGAGTGAGTATCATATTTATTGTCCATGTGACATATTTAACCTTTGCTTAGTTGTCTAGTTGGAAAAAATTTAGCCATGGATTCCATACCTTCCAATAGGTTGGACTTTTATTCATACCAATTGCTGTCAATTCCTCCATTTTTCTAGTCTCTTCTACCAGTTTAATCCAGTCCCTATATGTAGGTGGTGTTTCCTTTTTCCAATTTTTCGGTATTAGGGCCTTTGCAGCCTGTAACATATGGATCAGTAACCTATTTTGGATCACTTTCCCTGTCTTTATGTCGTAATGCAGAATTAATTTAGGTAAAAAATCTAACCCAAGCTTTTCCTGTATAATGATCTCTATTTTTTCCTGAATGTCATCCCAAAATCTTTTCAAATTCTTACAAGTGTACCAAATATGTGAATAAGTCCCCACCTCAGAATGACATCTCCAGCATACGCTAGTTGCATTTGGAAATATTTTCTTAAGTTTTTCAGGCGTATAATACCACCTAGATAATAACTTGTAGTTCATTTCCTGGGTCTTAGTTGCTATCGACGTCTTATGGATGGATCTATATATAGCCGTCCAATTCTCTTCTGTTAAGGACACTTTTAGTTCATTTTCCCATGCCATTCTGTGACTCACATCCTTTGGTGAACTCTCTGAGCTTAAAAGTTTATATATGGTAGACATAGATTTAGTGATAGGTGAGGGTGAGTTTTGAAGTTTCTCCCACCATGACTTGTGTAAATTATCCTGTATATGTACTAAACTATTGATGTAGTGAGGCAGTTGATTGTAACACCAAGAGTCCCTAGGGTGGATCCCCCATCTCTTTTGGAGTTTAGCTAAGGATAAAACTCTTTTATTCCTTATAAAGTCCGTTATCATAGTCGGTCTATTTTTATATATACCCCAATGACGGAAAGCTTGTTTATCTAGGCTTGGGGGAAAATTTAAATTCTGCACCAAAGTTTGCATAGTGTATGGGGAGCTTTGCAACTGGTATTTTTTATGTGCATTGCTCCACAGTTGCAAAGTTGCCCCAATCGTTGGATGTTGTCTGATATTTCTTGGGATGTTGCTTTCGTTTTCTCCAATTAAATTCGGTAAGGGTATACTGACTTCTGCTTGTTCCACTTCTAGCCATAATTTGTCTGTACCTGTTGGTTTCCACTGTAATTGTCAAGACCGCCGGGAGCGCGAGGAGTCGCGTCCGCTCCCGGCGGCGAAGAATCCAAGATGGTGGCGCCCAGGCAACCCACGTGGGTTCCGACGCCGGTGCAGTGACGCCAGCACGGCGCGCCGGTCGCAGGCGCGTTGACGCTGGCGCAAGGGCGCCAAATTCAAAGATAAAAGAACGCCTGAGGCACCAAGATGGCGCCCGAAAATAGGATCCTGTTCCCTAAGAGATTCCTGGGTTCCCTTGCTGTTTCCCCTGCTATAATCTGCCTGATTCCTTGGTGTGACCCCTTGCCTGGACCTGGACTTCGCTGATTCTCTGCCTGCCATAGACCCCCTGCCTGGCCCTGGACTTTGTTTGTATTCCGCCTGCCTTTTGACCTGTGCCTGGACTTTGATTATTCGCTTGCCTTACCCCTGGATACCACGACCCTGATCCCTCCTGAGGGGCTTCCTCCTAGATCCGGACTACTCCCAGAGGGGGCTCCCCGGCTCCCTGACATTATTTTCGGGCCATGGATCCTTCTGAGGAAGCCTCACCTGATGTCGGACGAGCGCTCCGCGGACTAGCATCCCGCATGGAGGACTACGAAAACCAGCAGGTTCGCATTGGGCAAGCACTCGATATCCTGCTTGCTCGAGTGCCTTCTGCGCCCTCCGCTGCTCCACCTACTGGAGATCCCCCCATGGCGGCAGCCTCTACGAACGCAAGCTACCCGACAGGTGAGCCTCGCATTCCACCTCCCCTTCGCTTCAGTGGGGACCCACAAGCCTGCAGGGGATTTGCCACACAGTGCCAAATTCAATTTGAGTTCCAACGCACGCAGTTTCCAAGTGAGCGTTCCAAGGTGGGGTATGTGATGTCTCGATTGGAAGGCAAGCCACTGGAGTGGGCAACGTCTCTTTGGGAGAAGAATTCCCCGGTGACTTATGCTGTTAAAGACTTTCTCCAAGCTTTTCGCATAGTCTTTGATGCTCCAGGTCGGGTCACGAACGCCCCTGCCCGTCTCTTGCAACTCCGGCAGGGAAGCCGCAGTTTCAATGAGTACGCTATAGACTTCCGAACACTGATGGCGGAGACTTCCTGGTGTGATGACGCTTACAAGGCCGTATACTACCAAGGCCTATCCATCCGCATCAAAGATGATCTCGTCTCCAGAGAGACTCCTGACACCCTGGAAGGACTGATCGCTCTATCTATTAAGGTGGACACCCGCCTCAGAGAACACCAGGTGGAGAGAGAGCGCAGCAGACGATTTTCTCCCATGTTGGCCCCTCGCTTTCAAAGGCATATTCTGCAAGCTCCCGCTGTCCCTGTGACTCATGTGTCCACGTCTCCCCTGGAGGAACCTATGCAAGTAGGAAAAGCTCGCCTCTCCGAGCAGGAAAGATTCCGAAGACGAATGGCAGGTCTCTGTTTGTACTGTGGTGGGCATTCCCATTTTGCCAACGCCTGTACTGCCAAAGCCAAGAGTTTTGTACCCCGAGGTATGTCTCAGGTTTCTCATGTAGGGGGCATCACTCGAGGGCCTCATGAGAAGTATCAAGAAAATTCACGCAGACTTCTCCTTCCTTTGCAGATTCACCTGGCAACTAAGACTATCTTCGAAAGGGCCTTCCTCGACTCCGGAGCGGATGGCAATTTCATGGACGCCTTCTTTGCTGAACGCATGAAGATTCCCCTGCTCCCATTGTCTTCACCCCTGCGAATTACCGCCATAGATGACAAACCCCTGGAGTTTGAATTCGTCACAATGTTCACGGCGGAACTATCTGTACAAGTTGGGGCGCTGCATCAAGAAAAACTTTCATTCTTCATCATCCTGTCCTTCTACTCCAGTAATATTGGGTCTTCCGTGGTTATGTCTGCATAACCCCACCATAGACTGGTCCACTGGGCAGATCTCTCGTTGGAGTTTATTTTGCCTGCAACATTGCCTTCCGCCAAAACCCCTCGAGAAGGTGAATGTCTCCACTGCGGAACTAAAGACTTTGCCCTCCACTTACAAGGGATTTTCCGATGTGTTTTGTAAAAAGTCTGCAGAGTTCCTTCCCCCACATCGCTCCTACGACTGTCCGGTTGAACTCCTGCCAGGAGCCATGCCCCCCAGAGGGCGCACTTACCCTCTCTCTCCTGCAGAGACTACCGCTATGAAGGAGTACATCCAAGAAAATCTCCAGCGGGGGTTTATCCGCCCTTCTACCTCTCCTGCAGGGGCTGGGTTCTTCTTCGTGGAGAAGAAGGACGGAGGCCTTCGGCCTTGTATAGACTATCGGGGCCTGAATAAGATCACCGTGAAAAACAGGTATCCCCTGCCCCTGATTGCCGAGCTCTTTGACCAGCTGAAAGGGGCAAAGATTTTCTCCAAGTTGGATCTTCGGGGGGCCTACAACCTCATTCGCATCCGGGAGGGTGACGAATGGAAGACGGCATTCAACACTCGGGATGGGCACTATGAATATCTTGTTATGCCCTTCGGCCTATGCAATGCCCCTGCCGTCTTCCAGGAGTTTGTTAATGATGTGTTCCGAGATCTCCTAGGAAGGTTCGTAGTCGTATACTTGGACGACATCCTGATCTTCTCCAAGGACCTTGAAAGTCATCACTCCCAGGTGAAGGAGGTACTCTCTCGTCTGAGGAAGAACTCTCTCTTCGCCAAGTTGGAGAAGTGTGTCTTCGAGGTATCCAAGATCCCCTTCCTAGGGTACATTATCTCTCCAGAGGGATTTGAGATGGACCCCGTGAAAGTGTCGGCCATCCAGGAGTGGCCTCTCCCACTGAGTACCAAGGCAATCCAGAGATTCATCGGATTTGCTAATTATTATCGACAGTTCATCCGGGGGTTCTCTTCCCGCATTGCACCTATCCTGGCCCTCATCCGGAAAGGGGGTAAACCCAGGCTGTGGCCTCCATCTGCCATAGAAGCCTTTCAGTCCTTGAAAGAGGCCTTCACGTCCGCTTCTGTTCTCCGACATCCCAATCCTGCACTACCCTTCTGCATCGAGGTTGATGCTTCTGAAGTTGGAGCCGGAGCTATCCTGTCTCAGAGACACTCCACTGATGGAAAATTGCACCCCTGTGCGTATTTCTCCAAGAAGTTCTCATCCGCAGAGCAGAACTATGATGTCGAAAATCGAGAACTCTTGGCAGTCAAGCTTGCCCTTGAAGAATGGCGTCACCTCCTGGAGGGTTCTGAAATTCCTGTCCAGATTTACACAGATCACAAGAATCTGGAGTTTATACAATCCCTCAAGAGGCTAAATCCCAGACAAGCCAGGTGGGCCCTTTTCTTTTCCCGATTTAACTTTGTTTTGACTTATCGCCCAGGTTCCAAGAATCTGAAGGCCGACGCCTTGTCTCGTAGCTTCACTCCGGTGGACCGTGACCCTGTGAGGCAGGAACCAATCATTCCACCAGTTAAGATCATTGCCTCTCTGTATCCCCAATTTGCCGACCAGATCCTGGCTGGGCAGTCCTCGGCTCCTCAAGATACTCCGATTGGCATGGCCTTCGTCCCTCCAGAACTTCGCCTGGCCATCCTGCAACAAACCCACTGCTCCAGGCAAGCAGGACATCCTGGTCCGGCCAAGACCCTTGAACTCTTGAGGCGCCTAGTCTGGTGGCCTGATATCCGCAAGGATGTAAAGGACTTTGTGGCTGCGTGTAATGTCTGTGCCACTTCTAAGCCTAGCCATTCCCGCCCCAGCGGGTTGTTACAGCCTTTGCCGGTTCCCTCTCGTCCGTGGACGCACCTCTCTATGGACTCTCTGGGTTGTCATAGACCGCTTCAGCAAAATGGCCCATTTCATCCCTTTGAAGAAGTTACCCTCTGCGGTGGAATTATCCCAACTCTTTATTAAGTACATCTTCCGACCTGCATGGTTTCCCGGTGGAGATCGTCTCCGACAGAGGCACCCAGTTCACCGCCAAGTTCTGGCGTTCCCTATGTAAAGACTTGGGAATAACACTTCAATTTTCGTCCGCCTACCACCCGCAGACGAATGGGGCAGCTGAACGTGTGAACCAAGCCTTAGAACAGTTCCTGAGGAACCACGTGTCTCTTTGCCAGGACGATTGGTCTGACCTCCTCCCGTGGGCGGAGTTTGCTCATAATAATGCATGTCATTCCTCCACAGGAAGGTCTCCATTTATGGCGGTGTATGGACAGCACCCTCAAGCCTTTCCTCAGGACTTCGTGTTGTCGGACGTCCCGGCTGCAGATGATCTGGCAGCCCATATGTTTGCTATTTGGGCTGCAACCAAGTCTAACCTGGAGAAGAGTGCTCTAGTCCACAAGACTTTCGCGGATCGTCGTAGAAGGCCCTCTCCTCCCTACAAGGTGGGTGATAGTGTCTGGCTCTCTTCCAGGAATATTCGCTTGAAGGTGCCATCTCCCAAGTTGGGTCCGAAGTTCCTGGGTCCGTTCCCCATCTTGGAGATAATTAACCCTGTAGCCATCAGACTTCAACTCCCACCAGAGATGAGAATCCCCAACGTGTTCCACGTCTCCCTGGTGAAGCCCACCGTCTCCAACCATTTCTCTGGTGTCCAATCTCCTCCTCCTGCCATCTCTGTGGAGGGTCAACAAGAATTCGAGGTGGAGAGAATCCTTGATTCCAGAATCTCCAGAGGGTCCCTTCAATACCTCATCCATTGGAAGGGCTTTGGCCCCGGAGAATGCTCTTGGGAGGGACACCGTGATGTGCATGCTCCTCGTTTGGTAAGAGACTTCCACTCCAAGTTTCCCCAGAAACCAAGTCCCGGTGGTCCTGAGGCCCCCCGTGAGGGGGGGGTACTGTCAAGACCGCCGGGAGCGCGAGGAGTCGCGTCCGCTCCCGGCGGCGAAGAATCCAAGATGGCGGCGCCCAGGCAACCCACGTGGGTTCCGACGCCGGTGCAGTGACGCCAGCATGGCGCGCCGGTCGCAGGCGCGCTGACGCTGGCGCAAGGGCGCCAAATTCAAAGATAAAAGAACGCCTGAGGCGCCAAGATGGCGCCCGAAAATAGGATCCTGTTCCCTAAGAGATTCCTGGGTTCCCTTGCTGTTTCCCCTGCTATAATCTGCCTGATTCCTTGGTGTGACCCCTTGCCTGGACCTGGACTTCGCTGATTCTCTGCCTGCCATAGACCCCCTGCCTGGCCCTGGACTTTGTTTGTATTCCGCCTGCCTTTTGACCTGTGCCTGGACTTTGATTATTCGCTTGCCTTACCCCTGGATACCACGACCCTGATCCCTCCTGAGGGGCTTCCTCCTAGATCCGGACTACTCCCCAGAGGGGGCTCCCCGGCTCCCTGACAGTAATATTCTAGATAGATGTGTTGCTACATAGTAAAGATATACATCTGGTACTGATAGCCCTCCCTTCAACTTATGTAATGCTAAAATATGATAATGAATTCTCGGGCTTTTTCCACCCCATATAAATTTGGAAATGATTGATCTCATCTTTGTAAAAACCAGTTTTGGGACATATATTGGAATATTCTGTAAAAAGAATAATATCTTGGGTACTGCTATCATTTTGATCGCTTGGATCCTTCCCATCCAAGACAGACCCAATTTGTTCCATTTATCCAAAAGTAACGGGACTGAATCCAGGAGGGGACTAAAGTTATCTTTATATAGTGACGATAGATCATTTGATATTTTAATCCCCAAATACGAAATTGTCTTTTTAGTCCACTGGAATGGGAAGGATTCAGCAAGAGACGATACTATTTTGGAAGGTAGGTTGACAGTGCTTCCGATTTAGTAAAATTGATTTTAAAGTTGGAAACTTCACCAAATTTTTTGAATACAGCCATCAGGTTTGGGAGCAAAGTTAATGGCTTTGTAATAAACAACAGTAAATCATCAGCAAAAGCTGCTGCTTTATGTTCTCTATCGTTTACAACCAAGCCAGCTATGTCTGGGTTGTTCCGTATAGTATTCAAGAGTGTTTCCATTACCATCACAAAGAGAATTGGAGACAAGGGGCAACCTTGACGTGTACCATTAGTTATTTTAATTTGTGGCGACAAGATGCCATTAACTCTCACTTTCGCTGTTGGGGATTCATAGAGAGCCATAATCCTATGTATTATTGTGTCATTTAGGCCAAATCCATATAACGTGTTTTTCAAAAAATTCCAGGAAATCCTGTCAAATGCCTTCTCCGCGTCAGTTGTCAATATCATAGTTGGAATGCATTTGGTTTTAACGTAATGTATTAAAGAAATGACTTTGGTGGTGTTGTCTTTTCCCTCTCTTTTTGGAACGAAGCCAGTCTGTTCTGGGTGAATCAATTGTGGGAGAAATTTTTTTAGTCTATGTGCTATAAGTTTAGCGTATATTTTGTTATCAACATTAATAAGTGAAATTGGTCTATAGTTGCTACATAAATTAGAGTCCTTATTAGGCTTAGGAATAATCATTATATGAGCCTCCTGTGCGTGTTTAGGTATTTTACAGTCAAGTCCTAGAGAATTATAATAGTGTAGAAGGGGTTCCAATATGAGATGTTGAAATGTCTTATAGTAAATTGCTCCAAATCCATCAGGGCCTGGGCTTTTTTTTGTAGGTATTTCCTGTATAATTTTTATTTAATTCCTCTTTTGTGAATGGGGAATCTAACCAATCTGCATCTTGTTTTGATATTTGTTTTAGTTTGGAATGCCCAATGAACTTCTCTGTATTTTCCGCCTCTTTAAGAGCAGGGGTGTCTTTCTGGAGATTATATAATTCCTGATAATAGCCCTGGAAACACTCTGCTATTTTTGGTGAGGTGAAATGTGTTACATTTTTCTTATCTTTGATCGCTTGTACATGTGAGAGGGGTTGTACTGTTTTTAATTTGGATGCAAAGTACTTACTGCATTTGTCTACAAATTCATACGATTTTTGTTTAGTTTTCAGGTACGCCTTATGGGAATATTGATCTAGGAGAGCCTTAAGTTGCAATCTCTTGCCTTCAAGTTCTGCCCAGGTAAGTAATGCTAATGATTCCTTGTAAGTACATTCTAATTTTTGAATTTTAGCGGTGAGATTCTTCACCTTTGCTTCTCTTGCTTTTTTCTGATTTGAGCACATGGAGATGAGAGAGCCCCTTATCACACACTTGTGTGTTTCCCAAAGAATCCCAGGATCAGTTCCGGGTGTGTTATTTTCCTCAAAAATCTGCTGTATATTTTGTTCTATTTGTGATCTATTTGATTTATTATGTAATATGAGATCATTCAATCTCCAGTTATACAATGGTTTAGTGGAATTTGGAATACACATTTCTAGTAAAACTGGGGCATGATCCGATAACGTCGTCAGTCCAATATCTATTTTTTGCACTAAATGTAGCCAATTCTGGTTTAGAAATATATAAACAATCCTATTGTAGCAGTTAAACGGTATGGCATAGTGTGTATAGTCTTTTGTAGTGGGGTGATAACATCTCCATGTGTCCATTAAATGTAACTTTATTAGTGCTAGTTTTACACGTTTTAGTTGCTTGTATGACAGATTCGTCTTTCCCCTTGAGGAGTCTAGTACAGGATTTAGCACCATATTCAAATCCCCACCCAAGAGGACTATACCCTTGGCGAATGTTTCTAATTGTTGTAGAAAGTTAATAAGAAAGGTAGCTTGCCCTTTGTTGGGAGCGTAAATATTAGCTATAGTGATTAGCGTATTACCTAGCTTACCTTTAATTACTATATATCTACCTTCTAAATCATTCATAGAGTCTATATAAGAGAATGGCAAATTTTTGTGGAGTAGGATCATGACTCCTGTAGCTTTTTTATCTTTGTTATTACTAGCATATACATATTGGTACGTTGATGTTGATATCTTAGGCATTCTATTTTCTTTGAAGTGCGTCTCTTGGAGGAGAACAATTTTAGCACCATTTTTTTTACATTCGCCTAGGATTTGTGCCCTCTCCTTTGGCTCATTTAACCCATTAACATTCAAAGAGTAAATCTTACATTTATCCAACGCCATCTATATCACTCACAATATGCTTGTCATTATAATTATTTACCTTAATGTATCTCTTACATAATGCCACAATAGTTTGCTTGTGGGACCACATACTCTCTAGTTTAATAGTAAACAGTGTGGGAAGGAGTAAAGGAAAAGTGTGAAAAGGAAACATATATAGTGTAACTTAACTTAACAAAAAGGCCAAGCCAATAAAATCTCAAGTGTATAGTCTTGAGGTTATTGGGCTAATATTGACCGAAAGGGTATTTGGGAGGGTAGTGTTCACCTACCGCAAAAGATGGTCTTTTCACAAAACGTATACTTTTTAGACCTGAATGGGTGTTGGTAGTATGTAACACCTTAAGCATAGAATACAAAAATAAAACATGGCTAAGTAACTCAAATAAACCGTGTTATCTAGTATTAAAATCTACTAAACAATGTTATACTTAGAGGTAAAGCATTTAGTTAAGCTGCATATTGCCTATATCAGAATGCAATATATTCAAAATAACCATCAGTCATTGATATTTCTTGCAGACAAGCTATGCTCACGTATTCCTCTGTTTCTCGGAATGCGTGGGGTACGTCCTGGGGTGGCAACTTTGGACCATTCCCCTTGAAGTTGAAAGTCCATCTCCTGGTCCTCGTCTCTCTCGTCGTCCCAACCAGGTAGAGGGATTTCTTCCAGATGCAAATTATGGAAAAAGGACTTTGTCTCATGTGGTGTACGCAGTATGTGTTGGACCCCGTCTCTCCTTGCAATAAGACAAAATGGGTAACCCCACTTGTATAAAATCCCTTTTTCTCTCAAACAGCTTGTGAGCGGTTTTAATTGCTTTCTTCTAATTAGAGTCAGACGTGAAATGTCCTGAAAAAGTTGGATGCCATTTTCTTCATAAGTTAGATCACTGACGTCCTTCGCTTTCATGAGGATTTCCTCTTTTATTTTGAAATCATGAATGCAACATAGAATGTGCCTTGGAGCATTTATCGGAGCCCCTTTCGGCTTTGGGACTCTATGTTCTCTGTCAATTGCAATTTCAGTGCTGGGGTCTTTATCCAGGACACTATTGAATATTTGTAAGAGAACAGTGTGTATATACTCTGTTTTCACTGTTTCAGGGACTCCTCTGACCCGTATATTATTGCAGCGTCCTCTATTCTCTAAATCATCCACCTGTTTCTGCATCTCATCCATGTACCTCCGGTGAACTCTCATTTTTGTATTTAAAGATTTTTGGTTTTGCATGAGTGTGTTTTGGTTAGACTCAAGGTGGTCTGTTCTGGTTGCTAAGGAGAGCATGTCCCTTTTGATATCTTGCAGCTCATCCTTAATGGAGGAAGTGACTTCCTGTAACATTTCCCTGATGTCAGACTTGGAAGGGAGTTTACTTAGGTAAGTGTGTAAGTCCGCTTGCTCCTCTCCTTCACTATCATCGTCTGATGTGTCTGGCTGCTGAACGCCTCTCTCATCCTCATGCTGCGCAGCTAGTGGCGCCATTTTGGTTTGTAAGCGTTCCGCTTTTTTCTTTAAAAATAGCGGCGCTATGTCATTTTGGGGTAGCGATTTTTTGCTTGCAGGGGTGCCCTCCCTATCGGGTTTCTGTTTGTGAGTTTTCCCCATGGTTTGCGTTCAATTGCTCACCCATCCAGGTCTTGTCAGCACGGAGCTCTGAATCAAGCAGCCATCTCGCAGTCAGGCAAGCCACGCCCCCAATGTATTATCTACTTGTACTGGTGGATTTCAATCTTGGTTTTCGTTAGTTTAAAGAATAGACCATTACAGATTATTGCAGAGCTTTCACTCTTTTTTTATGGCTGTGGTCTTGCAACACGTTGTCCTTTTCGGTATCGGAATTTGGTATGATTTGAATTCCCACAGCTTGTGTTACAAGCTGTGCACTTCCATCCAAGATGTCATTGGCTGTCTTTGCTGCAGAAAGATTACCTGACCCTCTCAACAAACAGAAAATATGGGATATTTATTAGAAATAAGCTTAGGAGAAAGCAGTAGAAAATAGTTTGAATGTTTTAAAAGCATTAGAGCAATTTAAGGCTTTAAAGTGATCTAAACCCTACTGTGCCCCCTAGTTGGAATACAATCAATACAACAAGAAAACAAACAAGAAAAAAAAGTATTTATCAATGAGAATGCTGATTATCTGCACTATGTCAGGCATCTTGATGTTATCTTACATTCAGTGATTATTGACAGATTGCATTATGTATATTATTTGTTCAGTGCTAGGAAAACTGCTTAAAGTTTCCATGAACAAAAAACATCGAACAAAAAAGCCCCAGATCAGGTGGGATTCTTATTGGAGGATTATTTAGCAATTTAATGCAGCTGTGGTCCTTGCTGCCCTGAGGCAGCCTTTCTGGTTCTACCTCTCCTCGCATCTCTTGTGCACTAGCAGAGCTGAAATTCTGATTTAAAAATCGAAATTTCAGCTTTTAAATTTACCAGGCTACCTTTTTGCTGCCCCTGGTAGCTTGCAAGTTTCTTAAATCACCACATGGCAGCAACCACATGGGTGTGAGCCCTGGTGAAAGTTTTAATGAGCAACAATGATTTAAGAATACAATCCCGATGTTGCCGGACCACAGCTCCCAGCATGCCTTAACCTTGATAACATGTTACAATAAATAGGGATTTGTTGTCCAACAACAACTGCCAAAGGGGATGCACTGGACAATGCTTGCTTCCTCTGTTACCTGCCACATACCATTTGTGTTTTTGTCTATAACCATTAACAGGTAATGGCAAAATCATTTTTCATAATCCCTTGAGATAAATACTCCAGATGGTATTTGCACAACTGGAGTCCTTTAAAATATTTAATATAATAAGTTTATGAAATATTTAAAGATTTTACTTCACTTCTGTGGCTTTTACTTTTCTGTAGTAATTCAGTAAACTATTCATTTCCTTTTATGCCAAAAAGCCATAAAAGAGACTTACCAACATCGTAGTGACCATGAGTGTGCGGTTAGTCAATGACTCACTGATGTTTGGTCCCCTCCCTTTGGCAACGTCTGTGATATTCAGTCCATCAGAAGGGTTCCATGTTCCAACCTAAGAAATACATGATGCAAATTAAAATGAAATGTATTAATTTAACATTAGATTTCACTGTAGCTGGAGTAACATAGAGTTCACCCCCATTTATTATATAATTTTGGAATAATCTTTTCTGCCATCATGCTCAGTTGTGAGCAACTATTGCTTATTGCTTTTGGGTCATTTTCTACTGCTGGTGGACCAAGATATATTTTACAAACACAAAAGTGCCTATTAATATAAAAAACGTAAATGCAGGCACAGTCTTCTCACTTATCTACGGTATTTCTGCTGTATGGGATCTAGACCACATGGTGCATTAAAATCCTAGGGATGACCCTAGGGATGACCCTAGGCCCCCTTTGTGTGTTCCTCCACACTGTGGCTTTTATTGCCTTCTATAAGCTTTAAATAGTATCTGCATTCATTACAAGAAAGGTAAAGTTGGGCTTTCATGTTACTCTTTCAATTATTAATACTGTACTTCTTCTCTAAAAATGGAAAAGCACATTATTTGGAAGCATAGGCTACTGCCATATTGTTGATTATATACTGTCATGGCCCTTGCTCCTATGTAGTACATTGCTTGCCCACCAATGCCTAACTCATATCTGCTAGGCATATAGGCACTTTCATTCAGCTTACTTTATTTCTTTGCTGATTATTTTCAATATGCCTAAGTGGTCATATCTGCTATAAATATTCAGTAAGCTTATTATTTTATTTTATATCAGTACCATTATGCACCAGTGCTTAAGACAATAATTATTATAAGTAAAACACATATAGAGAAATTTTGCCTGGTTAGTGCCTATTGCAACATACACACAGCTTCAGAAAAGATGGAGGAAGGCCTTATGAAAGAGTTTTTACCAAATTGTTACCTTCTATTTCTGCCTCAGTACTGCTAGTCAAATTACATTTTTAAAAACTGAATAAACTACTTACTACCATGTTACTCAGCATTAATAACTCAAACTCCTACTTGACAGAGAACAAAGATTTAGAAACCCTAAGAATTATCTGACACTTTATAAGCAATTATATAACAAAAGACTTGCTGAATGTTGCAGTTCTATACAGAATAAAATGTATGGCCAAATGAAAGCCTACACATTATGTTAAATTAAATCTATTGATTATCCAGCATTTTAACAGCACTAGTATCTCAAAAGTGATGTATTAATCAATTCAGATAACATCTCTGAGATTGTTCCTCCCATTTGCTTTTGTGGTTGCCTCTACAAGGCCACTTAAACAGCAAAATGCTGAGTATCCCTATGCTGTCTAAATCACAAGTTGAATAAATGTATAAATGAAAGAATCTTTGTGTTATTTTATTGGCATATTTTCTTTATGCTTGATGATAAACACACATTTTTCATTAGCGTTATCACTATTCTCCAAAGGATAAGGGGTTAAAGTTGGAAATGTAAAAGTGAATTATATGGGTTATAATGCCCTGATAACTCTTAATAATCCTAGTGATGGAAAAACAAAGCAATGCCTAGATAGTGATTGGGGAAAATATTGATTCTCCTGGAAAACTTTCTTATCTTAGATGCACCACTTTTAGCAATGGCATAGCTTTGGGGGGCCCAGGCCCAACTGCAAATGCCTACACTCTAAGCTGGCTTTGTAAATGAGCCTTTACTCTTAATACACCTGCCTAATATACTCATACACTATAGAATATTCCATAATATATGGCTAATGGATCACCTCCTCCTAAATATAATATTGTGACTTCGAATATGCTTAATGTGTATTTCACGGCAGAGTGGGCTCTAGCTCTTATATTAAACTGTACTAAGCAGAAATGTACATCTGAAACAAATATTCCAAAAACTCTTTTTGTTCTCTATCTTTACTACAGCATTGGTGGAATCTTCAGCTGCAAATCATCTGATGCAGTTTATCTCCTTAGGTGTGAGAAAGGTCCCAGCAGAAGCCTCTATGCAGGAGAAACAGGGAAGACCAGAGAAGAACAGCTGAACTGACACAGATTCAAAATAAATAGCTGAAAATCTAATGCACCATAGAGGCCTTATTTATTTTAATACAAATGACATGGTTTAAAGCGTCAATAGAAAATGTTTACATATAAACTGGAGAGCATAAATTGTTAGAATCCTTAAAAAAAACATTATGTAGTTGTTTATAAATGGAGCACGGCAAAAGAGAATTTATATACGGTAAATTATTGCATTTGCACATATATCCGAATTAAAGCACATAGTACCATTTACAGTATGTAGAACAATAACACACAACAGATACTAGTGTGCACACACTAACATGCTACCAGTTGTGCAGAATAGCGCACATTCTTACTACTGGAACGAGAAAAGTGAAAAGTTCTTTACTTCCCCATGTGCCAAGTACCCATGCAGGGACCAATGTGGTGCATCAGCAGAGAGATGACATTTTGAAACCTGCTCAATAATCTCATATCCAAAGTGAGTGTAGATATTGGTTGGAATCTTTGGTCATGACATAGGTACTGAAAAATTTTATTGGTACTTGTATGGTCATCTTCTGAGACACAGTTTTACCAACACACACAATGAAAGTTCAAGATCATCAGTACCTTACTCTTTCAACAATGGCACATGGGGTGATTCCAAGAGTTTTGGTGCCTATGATTGTTAATCAATACATCAGAATGTGAACTTACTGAAAGAGCACAGTGCACTTTAATGAAACTTTAATGCACAAAAATGCTGACTGATGCCATGGGGCAAAACACTCAAAATAAATCACCCTTGTGCCATTGCTCTTAAGCAATGTCTTCTACTATTAAAAAAAAAAACCCATAGTAGTGTGCTTGTAATGTGCTCCCATTAGAACATTTTAGAGATAACTGCACATTTTGACAAAACTGCCAAATCAAACATCAACATATCTGTCTTTATTTTTGTATTTAATAAATGAAAAGGCTTTGACACAGTTGAATTTCTATTTTTTCCATTCTACTCGGCTGCAGCAGTTTTCCTGCGCCTAGCTGGTGATAATCGTCTGCATTATGCCTGTAAAAGTTATGGATTGAATCATATTGGGGTTCCATGTGATGCTGGATTCAAATTTAAAAAGCATTAATTACATGTATATAATTTTTTAGGGCTTTGCATATACATTTAACTATACTACACCATGGGCTTGATTACTAATTAGTTTTGTTTCCCCTTTGTAATCTTTTTCTTTATTATCTTCCATCCATCACCATTTATAGTTGATATAGTCAATCAGTGGCAGAACTGTACATTTCTAGATGATAAAACAGGATCAATTTATGATGGTTGTATTGCACTTGACTGTTATTTTTGCACTTTAACCAAAGGACTGAGCAAATATGTATTCATAAACGTATTTATATTATAATTGGAAATTATACGTCTTCACAAATGTGTTTTACTTTACCAAGAGCAAGCAGTTAGGCTGTCTGTAACATAAACAGGTATTTCACTATTCAAAATGGCCTTTCCTGATTGGCCAAAATAGAAACCATGATTTATGATGCTATAAACAAAAAGGGTATCAGTGACAGCTACCCTAATATGGTGAGGACCTTAGGGATGTCTTTTGCAGAAGGCTTAGCCATGCATGCAAAATCAGGAAACAAGCTGCCTTTCTTTCTTTTCTTTTGTCCCTACAGATACAACACATTTCATTAAAGGCTGGCAGCATCACGCAAATCAATCTTAGCTGACTTCTTGCCTCAATGCCGGAGGAGAGCAAAGAATCCAGTAGACAGGGAGCATCATGGGAGATCACACTCTTCAGGGTAATAGACTGCTCTGATGTTAGCATTTAATAAATCAGGCATCTAGATTCTAGGATACTTCTATTGTTTTATCAATTTCAAATTTCTTTTAGAAAAAAACATATGCTTACATACACAAACACCAATATATTTACAGAGAGAGAGATAGACAGTAAAAGAAAGAAAATAATGGTATAACGTAAATGATTTTATTCTAATCATTTTTGCTGTTTGAAATGGATACCTGGTGTGTACATAACATATTCATTGACCTACAGGGCTGATTCTTGAATTGAGTTAGAGGAAGGCATATAATTACAGGTGTTTAAGATAACACTAAAAAAACACTAAGGATCATATTTTATAAATGTTGTTTCTGGAAAAATGCAGTTTATTATGTGTTTCTCTCTTCCGATAGTATTAGTGCCTTTAAAAAGCAAAACATCTTGTTTATGAGTGTTTATCATCCATCTGTTTTTCCTTAATTAACAGATTGTAAAGAAGGAGGCTATAGCATATAAAGTTCGCAAAATATTTATTTACTGCATATTTATATTTATCCAAACAAGCTAGAACTAGCTTGCCGTGATAACTATTTTGCATCGATTTCAAGTAATGAGCACCGTTAGCAGTCATAATTGCTCTATTTCATTCTATGTAAAGTGTTGACAAGCTTTATGACGGTTTCGACAAATATGTATAAAGTATATAGGGCAGACATGTCCTGTGTCTTTAACAACATCCAATTGTGTCAGATTGCACGAAGGATTTACCATGTTGTTTATAAATTCACTGGACAGAAACAAAGTGCTTATAGTCCACATCAACATTTAACATAAAGTTTCCTGCATGAATTGATTTTATCTTTTCAGCCTTTTCGCATGCATACTACACTTTATTGCCTCATTTTTCCTGTCCATTCTTGTACTCTTCCTTTTCACATTTTAATGGATCTATCTTTCTGCAATACTCTGATAAATGGATATTATTAAATATATTTAGGCGGTTGTAATTTTGTTTGGCCAGTACCAGAGCAGCTGCATAATTAGTTACTGTACGCTACAAAAAATCTTTTAAGTGCCTCCTGTTCCCAAAACTTGGAAGCAATTATTCATTTTGCACATATACTGTATTTACTGCAATTGTATAAGACATAGTCCTTCTGCTAATACCTCCTCCCACTGGTATTTGTCACCTTTGCAGAAGGCTGTTTGGTCACTCTGGGGGGAACTGGAGGTCCTTTGCTTTAAAAACACCATTTTTTTTCTTCTTGACAGAAGGTAGGCCATTTCTCTCAGTAGTGTTCCTCTTCTACCAACATTTAATCAGATCACCACACATTTGTGACATCACTACAACCCAGAAGCGCCATGGACAAGCTTATTAAGTTTTTAAACCCAGGTCTCTGTTATAATAATTTGCTACCTCCTCTGGCTTTACAGTCTCACCTCCAAATTTGTTCAGGCCAGGTCCTAATAATCTTGCTATAAAGGGCTTAGATAAATTAGATATGCTCTTCCTTTTCACCATCACTGGATCATGTTGAGGTAGAGGAAGTGTCTGGATCATCAAACTCTTTTACTGTGGTCTAGCCTCCAGAAATCCTAAATTAAGTTCCTGAGAATGAGTTCCTGCCCCAGCCTCATCCCCCAAATGTACACTATGAGCTCCTGGTTCTATGTACTTATATTTCTTGCAATCTGCCTTATGACTTATTCCTTCCTGCTGTTTGGCCAACCACTGACCAGTTACTTGGATTTGCTTCTCCATGGGTGACTTCTGTTATGGCTCTGATTTAATTTGGTTACTTCATATATTGTCTCTAATTTTCATCAAACCACTAACATGAATTGTGCTCCTGTGCTGGCCACAGTGCTCAACGTGACCATACTGTGAGCCAGACTGGCCAGACCAAGGATGACTTTGAATAGCTTGAATATATTGCAATAGATGGACAAATAATCTCTGTTTTATTTAAAGGGGTTGAATTTTCTTAGTAGTTTAAGGCAGAAAATGTCCTCAATATATTGATAAAGCATTTAGTGAATCTTTAGTGCATCTTGGTCTTTTGTCATTGTTTATTGTGAGCCCATATGACTCAAACAGCATCTATGCTGATGTTTGCTAAACACTGTGTAGCTTTCCATTTTATTATGGCATTAAAAATCTAATCCCATTTAGTTATCTGGTCTTTCCCCAAATCCTGTCCTAGAAAGCACAAACCCTGTAAAATGTAACTGCCTTCATAGTATCCCTACATAACCCTAGTTGAATTTGGAGTTAAAATCCATAGCTAAGCATAAGAGTTCACATGTTTAGATAATTATTGGTGATGTAAACCCATGTTTTTTATACTGACTGTGATCTGTACATAATGTTTTCAATGTTAGCTACTTATTTAGAGATGAACACATTCATTTATCCAAATAAATAGTTGTTTATGATATATTCCTAAAAAGTATATTATTGTGAAAGATGAGCATTTTTATTCAACCTAATAAATAACAGTTCATGTCTTACACATATGTCCTTAATATATTTTATTGCAAATTGCTTCATCCAAATTAATAGTGCTTTATGACATAATGATATACCATGTTTCACTACATTTCACAACCACTAGCCATGGTAATAATTTGTGCCTTGATTTAATACAATATTCAGAATTGCATGGTCATCTATTTTGGTTAATGTACCTAAATATACGCAGAACCGTTAAATGAAATGTCATTGTTGTTTAAAAAAATAAATAAAAAAATCTCAAATAAAAATAACAAATGTATTTGTTACAAAAAGTTTAATCTCTGGTCTGTACCCAAAGATTAGCCGCAGAACAGAACGTTCAATTGAAAATGCTTGTGCACACCAGATGACGAGAAGTGCACTAGATAAAATCATGCTTTATTCTATTAAATCATAATGCCTTTAAAATAAAAATATAATATAAAATAATATATAATAAATAATATTTGAATAAAATATAGAATTACCCTTATGGTCGTCCGGGGAGCAAAAACATTTTCGATTTTACTGGTTCTGCAGAAAGCCTTCTGAAAACAGAAGGTATTTGCATGCCTCATGCTACACACATAGCACTGCCTTCATACCAAAAATAAGACTTTAACTCTCACATAAGGCATTATGGGTGGAGGGCATTTATAGCACAGATACAGCCTAATAGGTCTGAGCCATAGATATTAGATATAGAATATGGCTTCTGAGTTAGTAAATAGTTCAGAGACATAGATATTAGACATAGATATTAGATATAGAACATGGCTTCCAGTAAGTGGGACTTGGAGAGTAGAGAAGCAGAGAAACCAACCTTGTTAGGGTGAGACAGGCTATAAGGAGCCAAAAAACCTAGAATACCTTCTGTTTTCAGAAGGCTTCACACTGCATGTATTGCATTGTGAAGTGCTCAATCTCACCCAAACCAGGTTGGTTTCTCTGATTTTACTGGTTCGAAGTCTTGAAAGTTACAGGTTTAGGGCTTGTGATCCGGATCAGAATAAACATCCAGTGTGTGGATAATGCTTTTTGTATTTCAAATTTGGTTGCCCATCACAGATTGACCTGAGGTTTATACAATGGGGTTATTTGCATGGTAGGGTGAGTTGTTTTGTATATGAACACAAGTAAATCGTGACATTCACTTTGAGATCTAGGTATTTACACCCAAGCTATTAAGGATGTCTGGTTCGTTTAATTAATATATTGCTACAGTATTTGTTAGATCAAGAATAGAGGTAATAATATTCTTAGTCATTACTACATATCAAGAAGGAGAAAGATATCCAGCGCATGGTTTGCCTTTGAAAATAATTATTACAAAAAAATGAAGTGTTAGTACCATACTTTGGTCAACTACATAGCAATGGAACAAATGGATTGCACATACTACATATGCTTTTAAACTCAAAAAGCAAATGAACTTTGATTTGCCTAGCCAAACTCAAATGTTATCCTGATCACATGAACGTGCCTTTTTAACCTTAAATATTTCGTAATATTCAGAATATTAACATGCTCTTGTTAATGTGGAACACTTACTTTTTGTATTTTATTATTTACTATAATAGATAAAGGTACCTTTTCCAGGCCATCTTCCTTCAAGCTGATAATATCCAGATCAAATTCTGTTCTAAGACCACTGGTTTTATTGAAAACGATTCGTCCGGTCAGCCCTTCCCACTGGGCCTGCAGATAAAATAGGGCATTTATGAAAATTACTAAGACTCATAAATCATCACTTTCTACACTAGCACAATGCTTCTTTTTAATTACTTTTTCCATTGTAATTTTTTTCTCTTTCAAACATACAGATCCCAAAAGGCATTTGTTAATTAATAATCACCTCATTATTGCATGTTTTGTAATATTTGGCTTGTAATTTCAATACATTTTAATGTATAACTTGCAGTTATAACAATAGCAAACAATTATCTTAATATCTGACAATGTAGATGGTGATTGTTTTTTTTCCTTAACAAATGAAGCCTTTCTCTTGCTTTGGGCTACAAACAATAGTGGTTATACAGTTACTTTTAATCTACATTACTATCACTCAGCCCACATAGCGGTTGCATAGGTTCAAGAAGTGATGCATTTTTTCCCACAGCTGAATAAGATCATCTGCGCATTCCATATACACTGAATGTGTAAAAAAATGAAAACACAATTAATCCCCTCATGCTTTAATTGATTAATATATAACTGTCATTGATTTAACTAGGTCATGTAGAAGACAATGCAGAGAAATAAAAAAACAAATTCACAACTTAATTAATCAAGTGAGAATCTTGACTTCATTTAGGAGCAATTAGAAAAAAGAAATTCTTAAACTGGAATGGGGGGATATTGAGAAATATTTAATTTATTAATATGAATTAATATTAATATTGTGAAATAAATAAGGAATGTAAATTGGATCAACACGATTTTAATATGATACTACACATACTTATTAATTGTGCATCAAGCAGAATCCACACTTGCACTATACAGCCAATGCATTGACCAATTGACCAACCTTTTTCAAATTTCAGTAATGAAAAGCATCAGGAATAATGTGGCTGAAGAGGGTGCTTGGCTACACAGACATTTTCTGATCCAAGATCCAGAAGCCTCTAGTTTTCTCAACAATTTTATATACCAGTATGTTTTTTATTTTAAGTCTTTATCACTATCCCCCCCTTCCCTGACTGGTGACCTCAGCAGAAATAACTACTAGTGATGGGCGAATTAGCGGGGTTTTTTTTGCAAAACGGCGCCGGCGTCTAGTTTTTGATGCCGGCGTCCATTTTTTTGACATTGACGCCCGATTTTGGCGCCGACGCCCATTTTTTATGCTGACACCCATTTTTTATCCCGGCGTCCGCTTTTTTGGATGGCGGCGACAATTTTATTTGACGCCGGCAAACTTTCGCCACCGAATTTTCTCGCCTGTTTCGCAAATTTATTTGCCGGCAAATTCGTGCCTGGCAAATAAATTGGCCCATCACTAATAACTACAGGAAGTAGATAACATTTGTGTCTGCACAATAAATATAGTAGGCCAAACATCAAAATCAGGGCCGGATTTACACAGTGTGGGCGCCCCTAGGCCCGCTGTAGTTCGTTGTCCCTGTCCCCTCCCCTTTATTTGTGCAAATTTTCATCATCTGGACTGGAGCAATGGGGATTGTCGCATGGGAAATTTAAAAAATTATTGTACCCAGTGTTTTTGAACCAATGTGAGTGTGGTTGGGTAGCATGCCACCCCCTTAAAATCCTGCCACCCTAGGCCCGGGCCTAGTTGGCTTTTCCACAAATCCGGGCCTGATCAAAATATTTGCGGTGCCAATGATAATAAAAGGACGGGCGATCAATAGTGAGCATTAGATATGCATTAAAGAATGTGAAATGAATAAATTGCTTCCTAAATTTTTGCCATGTGCCATTAAAAGGAAAAAATATCAACTTTCCATGAAAAAGATTTGACACAGACACAATTGGACAAAAGACACACAATTCTAATAATTATAAAAAAACCTGTAAGAATAAAGAGATTAAAATTAATTTGGTGGCCCAGTATCAGTGGGTGACACAGGAATTACTAGTCCATTGTAGGTATGAGAAACGTGTTTATGCTAGTGCTTCTTTCAATATACAATGAAAACAATAAACGGTAAAATAAAACTCTACATTTTAATTTTAATGTATGTTGTCAATTTTTTTTTTAATTGTCTACTGATGCTTAACAGCCCTTCATATAAACATCCCATAGAGGAGAAAGTCAAAGAGGTAATAAATGACTTGTTTTTAAAGTGGTGTTTAATACTGTAAACAAGGCCCATGAAGTACTATTATATACAGCATATATGGATGTTTCATTTGGAATGTTCTTGAATGTCATTTTAATTCGCAATAACAAATGAAATGTTCAGTGGTTATTTTTTTTTCTAAAAAGTGAGCCAAAAGATTGCAATGCTTTCCATTAGCATATTTCAGTAAATGCCAGTTCAAGCAGACATTATTTCTGCAAACTGTACATGTGATGGCATTTTGCTGTTCAATTTAACGGTTCCTAAAGGGGCGGATGCAGATTTATGTAAAGCCTACTTTTTCCTCCTTAAACTAGTGCTTAAAATTAAATCAATAAATACATGAATTACACATTTTAAGCCATATGCCACTTTTCAGTGAGTGACCAAAGGATTATGGAAATGGCAACTTTTGCCTTTCATTTCTCCATAGTGGGAGATGTATGCACCAGAGAATATACAGGAAATGCATTTTCTTTTTTCAGAGAATCTTGAGGCTGGGACCTGGAAACTGGGACTGTTTGGGAAAAAATGGGTGGGCCTCAGTGCAGGTGCAGCAAATATATTGGAGCAGACTATTCACAGGAAGGTTTTACAAGGTGAGATTTTTTTCAAGGTGAAAATGAATGAAAGCATTCACCCTTAAAGAGAGGAAAAGAATAAATATTGTTTAGGCGCAAAATATATTTAATGGCCTTTTGCTATAATATTGTCATTGGTAGTGATGGGCGAATTTATTCGGCAGGCGCGAATTTGCTACAAATTTGCGTGATTCGTCACCAGCGAATAGATTTGCGAAACGCCCGCAAAAAAAATTGCGAAACCCCGCGAAAAAAACAGAGACGTCAAAAACAAGACGCCGGCGCCATTTCGTGAATGTTTCGCCGTTTTGTGAATTTCCCTGGAAATTCACAAATTTTTCAGCAAAGCGATAAGGCGCATATTTGCCCATCACTAGCCATTGGTTATAATGCTTTATACTGCTTCATTATTTTAATTTAAAAGCATGCTTGCATATAAAGCAATCCTTTCCTGATAAACACAGTTTTAATTCATCTGGATGCTCGTAGAAACACAGATTAAATGTTGTGGTTGCTTGAATAAAACTATTGCGTTCACTCTTATTGAAAGTGTCAGTTCATTATTGATGCAACTGGCAAGTGCACCATGCAACCAATAACTAGAGATGAGCAAATTTGATGTGGTTTGTTCCCTCAATAATTGAGTTTACCAAGTGAAACATTTCCAAAAAAAACATTTTTAATAGCATTTTGCTATTTTACAGACTAATTTAGGCTACATCTCTATATAAAATTACTACTTTATGATTAATTTCCTCTTTCTTGTCTTTAAAAGGTTAGTCATTTTCAAAGAGCACTCAATAGGCTTGATAATAGGAAAAGGCTAGAAATTCTACCAATCACAGTTTCAGTACAATGGTAAAAATAGAAGTTACTAAGGTGCACAGCCAAATCTTCAGACATTCAGAAATTTGACGATACAAAAATATAATGAAATTGGACACAATTTAAAACTACACCTGGTCCCTCGTATAGACACAAAGGCCTCTCCCCCAACCCCTGCTGTTGGTGCACATGTATTTTTATAGATGGACATGTACGTAAACCGAAGAATCTCTAGGTCTGACATCATCCTTAACCTTTGTTTTACACTTTTCATTGTTAAATAAATAAAAGTACTGCTACAGGTTAGTGCAGATTTTCCCCATCTTTAAAGGAACAGTAACACCAAAAATGAAAAGTGTTTGAAAGGACTGAAAATATAATGTGCTGTTGTGCTGCACTGGTATAACAGGAGTGTTTGATTCAAGAACTCTACTATAGTTTATATAAACAAACAGCTGTGTTGCCATGGGGGCAGCCATTCAAAGCTGAAAAAGGAAAAAAAGCACAGGATAAACAGTAGATAACGGATAAGCTCTGTAGACTTGGCTACACAGCAGCTTGTATATAAACTATTGTTTTGTGTTTCTGAAGCAAACACACCACTTTTACCAGTCCAGGGCAACACTACATTATATTGTCATTCCTTTCAAAAAATCTTCATTTTTTGGCGTTAATCTTTAACTAACAGCTGAAAGAATACCTTCTCTGATGCCCTAAATACCCTACCTCTTACTGATTTTTTTTGGAGTCTAATGTTCTTTAAACACATACAAACAATTACTGTGCACACAATCTGGGACTTATATTCTTCCATGAAAAGCATTTATATGTAGAATGAAAGGCTGAAAAGAAATAGAGGTTAAAGTATTAACCCCCCCTCAATGCACACCACCACCACTACATATTAAAAATTGCAATTTGTATGTTTAGCCAGTTGAACAAATAGTAAAAGCAAGGTCTTCAACAAGGTGTTTGCCCTTAAATGTACTTTTTTTAGCCACATTAAGCACTGACAATAATGTTTTTGTATTAACCACTTTTACTATTAAAGTACAATGTTCCAAGAATGGGGATTAGAAAAAACAACCATTGTTGGACTAAAGGGGATAAAGGAGATGGTCAATATAAAAATTTAGACCAGAAAAGATAATTTATCAATGGAGTGCCGTATGCAGAATTCATGTCATCGCTCCCATGCTAGGAGTTGCACCTGCCACTATTAAGTCAGATTCATCAAAATTAATGCAATTGCACAATAGATGTGCAGAAATATTCAGAGTGTGGATTGTATCACTGGCAAGTGCCAGAGAAGCTTCTGAAAGATATCATGGACTGTAACTATATATTATACTGGTGGGGGCAGTTTAGGCCTCTTTGTATTTGAAATGCCACAGCATATTTTGAATTACAACTGAAACCCAGTCCAGGGTTTCTTTTTTCAACATGTTTGGTTTCCCCCAAAATTGTGCCAGCTTGAAATGACTCCAATAGTTCACCTGTGGTCAGTTCAACAAAAAAAGATGTACAGTAGACAAAATGTTGTGCTGTAGACAAAAAAAGTTGCTCATCATATTATCCTCCCCTTTCCTGTACACATTAAGCAATAAGGTTTGAACATTATAGATTTGAGCACTCAGATATTATCTGTTTTTTGTCGATTTATTCGTTGTGACTGTGTTAGAAAGCCAGTATATAAACTATAGATTGTACTTTATGGTTAAACAGCAACATGGTTACTAAGGAGGCTATTTATTAAAACTCAAATTTTCCCTTTATACTGTATTAATAACAAAAAAATGTCCAACTCCCAACCACAATCTGGCTTAATTTACTAACATTTCAGATCAAAAATTGTTGCACAAAATTGTGCAACAATTCTAATCAAGCGACCTACAATCATGAAGGAAAAAAACATTTTACAATTGAAAAAGGGACCATCTGCCATTAACGATTACATGACTTCCAACAGGTTTTAGCTGGAGTGTTTTCAGGTTCAACGTTTTCAGAGTATAATACATCTCGAAAAAAAAAAATTCCCTCTAAAGTTTCAGTTTTCTCCCCTTAATAACTCAACCAAAAAATTGAGGATTAATAAATAGGCCCTAAGTGTAATAATAGATATTAAGTTTCACAATTTGTTTGCCATTTTGAGAATTTTTCTGTAGTTTTGCAAATTTTTCAATGAAACTGGACAGATTTGCTCATCACTGCACATCTATTATAACAAAAATTGGATGCAGAATTACATTCATCCACATTCTATTCACATAGGCACTCCTTGATAAGCATCTTGCTTATGCAATTTGTGGCAGATGCTACAAGGTGCAAATAAAATTACAAATGTACGCAAACATATATACCACATAGGTTTTGTTGACCCATTCAGATGCTATTTCTATTTGCAATTTTGACGCACATTGCTTTAAATACAGGCGCCACTTCATTCTTTATGTGTGAAAGAGATAACACTGATCAGCTGTCACTGATATGCCGTTTGAAGCTGAAGTATTGAGAAGCTAGGAAGCTTCCAGGCATTTGCAAAGAATAAAGTCTAACAAATTATTTACACTCCTTTTTTTACTACTATTTTTTTCAACATTTTCCTGGCACGGAGTGTATTATATGAAGTATAATTGTGTGAGGTAGAGGAACATAAAAAAATAAAAATTGCTTTTAAAGACAGCTTGCACATATTTCAGAGACACGTTCATCCTTTCAAGAGAGAAAATTAGGATTTTTTCCCCCTGTATTTTAATTGACTGTGAAATGATACAGCTAAATGGAATTATTTGAAGGTCCCTGCAACTGCCTGGTCAATTAGTAACTTTAAAATGGTTTATAATAAAAATACTGTATGCTACAAATTAGAGCCATTCAGAATGAGGATGTGTTTTACTAGGTGTTAGCCAGCATGGGGTGATTAATAATGGCCATGCAGTTGCCATAGAGAGAGCTTCCATAATCACACATCCACATATACTATGTATAGTAAAAATATATAACATTTGGAATAGTTTGATCTGATAGACATTAACACCAAATAGTGCAACTGTTGCTAGCATACAAGAGGATTGACCTAAATTGCCAGTTCTAATACACAAAACTGAGAATTCCTTCCTCCCCAAGTGGCAGAGAAGGGCTGGGTTGCATGTAATGTCTTTGCAAATAGTGAGAGCACAAACCCAGAGGTACAGTACTCTAAATCTCTGTAAGTTTACTCTTGAAATTGCTATTCCCTTTTAGCATTGTTGCAGCATAATCCTTTTAATAAAGTATCTTGAACATTTGAGTATATCTTCTAAAACAGAGTGCTATACATTTCCCAGCAGAGCTCTGTTTCCGAACTAGATATACATAACAAGTGGAACTATTTTATTTTAGAGAATATATTTTTGTGTTCCCCACTCTAAATGGCCTATTTATTATGCTGTGTAAAAATGAAAAACAGTTTAAGACATTGTAACAAAGCTGTGTAAAGGAAAGCCCTGGAGCTATAAATGCAGGGGCTGCATGAGAAGGGATCCGAATGACCAGCAGCCAGATTACACTGGTTTATGTTTAGAAATCGGCAGAATCAAATGTAGCTGTGTTTAGGTGAGAAACCATGAGTTAGACAGAGGAAAGCTTGGCTGGGGTGGAAAAAGAGAGGGATGTGATGTCAGGAGAAGAAGCAGTTCACTTCTTTATCATCTGAGCAGGTAGAAACATCCCACTCACCCACCCCACCCTTTTTTGCATATTTTGTGAGATATCAATAACCAAATGTGGGTGTTCTCCTGCATACACTGTTATATTGTGGTTTTTGGCACCGTTATACAGTATATACAGTATGTGAGTGTCTACATTGTATTATTCATGCTAAATGAATGTCAAATTCTTGATTCTTGATTTTCCCATCTCCATTGGGGTCAGGAAGGAATGTTTTCCCTCTTGAGGCATAATTGGCACTAGCTTCAGGCTGTTTTTTTGCCTTCCTCTGGATCAAAACAGTGGATATATGATAATGTATTTAAAGTTTTATTTGTCACAGCAGAGGTAGGACCTTGCCAGAGTACTGCACAGGTAAGTTTAGAAGAGGGAGAAAGGAGGTTCTCTCCTGTGACTGCACGGTGGGTTGGTTGATACAGAGGCTACTACTGCTTGTGCTAGGTGACAGTGAGGAGCGGCAGAGCATAGTAGTGAAGTCTCTTATGGAATTCTGGCTTTGAATATTGCCTTCGGGTGAGGCTGGCAAGGTCCTATTTATTTGATAAAATGTGAATAAATGCTGTTGCCATTTTACCCCATTTCTGGCTCCTGGTATGTAACAATGGAGTTCAGTGGGATGGCTGAACTCCAGATTTGCGGTTATTATTTCACATTGGTTAAGACCTTTAAAAGTAGGTTGCGGCAGAAGTTGCTCAAAGAAAATGTGTGTAAAGAAAATTACTAAATTTTTTACACAATCATGATGTGTGGGGAATTATTCAACTGTTTTTTTTATACCACATAATAAATCTGCCCCTACATGTGAGGAAACTGACATTTTTTAATATAAAAACTTGTTATATTTGTGTGACTAGAGAACACAATTGCTTTATCAGTTGCTTTAAACTGAAAAATGTATAAGCAAATAAATATCTTTATATCTAAATACCCTATAGTTTGACCATTTGTGTTTTTTTTACTTCCAACTATGAAATCCCAGCAGACCCTGGGATAACAGTAACAACCGCCAATGTTTTCTGTTGAATAAGTACTGCACTTGCATGATTGACAAATTCATTGTTTCTATGATCAAGTAATGTTAGTTTTTCTGCATGCCTACAGGGCAACCATCAGGGGGTACAAGGATACAATTCCCATAGCAGCACAATGAAGTAAGACTGCAGTCCTTTTTATCTGTGAGCAAGGCATCAAACAGAGAAAAGCAGGATGCGCTACAAGAATTATTGGAGAATGTTTGCTTGTAAGCTGCTGACAAACTGACTAGAAATAGGCAATGAGAATTTAGACTTAAATTACTTTACTTTTCCCCCTAGTATATTGTATATCCTCTCCCCTTCAAAATGTAACTTGTTACATATGTTTTACAAATAACCATACTGGCTATTATATTTGTTTATAAAGAAGTGTTTGAATGCCAGAATGCACGGTTTATAAGTTACTTACACAACAACCCTATTGATGCTGCTCTGACAGTGCGGTCATGCTAATCAAGTCAAAAGAGTCAAGAGTGAGTTTATTGTCATTTCATCCACATACGTTTGTACAGTACACAGTGAAACGAAACAACGTTCCTCTAGGACCATGGTACACACAACATAGATGTACCGGACAACAGACAAAAAGTGCAAGTGCAAAAATATGCAACTCCTGCAAGACAGGTCAGCACAGAGCAGGGACAGGACATGACAGTGCAGACTCAGCAGATGTAATATGTTAAGTAAATAATACTAAACGTCAGACATGATGGGTGTATCACTGTGAAATGACAGTAGCAAGAACATGATAAAGAACATGACAAGTGCAGATGTGCTCATCCAGATAGGGGCCAGAGTGAGTGACTTGGGAACTGAACAACAACATACTGTATATTAGTTAAATCAGGGGTGGGACAGTGATGTTAGGGGGTGAAATTATAACACAACAGCCTGTGTTTGGCTTGAGTCCTGTGTGGGATCTAGTATGTTTGTGGAGGAATGCAGGAGAACATACAGAATCAAATGTATTTATTCACATTTATTATTAGTGATGAACATGTCCCGTTTTGCTTTGGCAAAAAATGTGCAAAACAAAAAAAAAAATAAAGTCAAAAAAAAATGTATGCGCGACAAATTTTTACGCAAATGCATTAAAATCAATGGGCATTTTTATGGTGGTGACGTTTTTTGTCTTGGAAATTTTTTCGTCTTGGCAAATTTTTTATCTTGGCAACTTATTTGTCCAAATGCATTAAAGTTAATGGGCATTTTTTCTTATGGCGCTCGTCACTATTTATTATATATGCCCTGATTGAAATTGAAAAGGCTATTAGCAGTCATCTCAGAATTCACTGATGTTTATCCAAAGCCTGTGACTCTCTTAAACAAATCTGGGAAAACAAATATCTTTTTCTAATTCCCTAGAAGTTTCATATTACCAGTCCATTAACTGTCCACCCACCCAGATTTCCTGTGAGTAACTGAGATTCATACACTAGAATGGGGGGATATGGTTGGGGTTTCATTTTGCATGGCTAGGGTGTATTGCGGTATGGCTGTGTCATACTGTTAGTTTGGCCATACCTCTACCAAAAATCAGAAATGAGAGGCTGAAACCTCTTTGAAATATATTTATACAGGTCACGATCCTCCAAAGTGACTTCTAATTTCCTCTTATTTTACTTTAGGGAGTACAATGTTGAGTCATGTGACACAATTTACATCACTAGGCACCGATTATAACTGATGACGCAAATAAGCCACAATTATATTGTGAATAAATTTCACCCTACAGTTAAATATAAGGTAATTATATGACCATATAAAGGCACGAGGCTGAAGACAGAGTGCTTTTTTATGTCTCACGGAACTCAGAGGTGATTTCTAATATCCACATATTTTCAACAGGATTATGATACACAAATTTAGGTGAGTCCTATGATAGAAATTACATCGCTAAGCACTGAGTATATTTGATGACACTACGCACCGTTAGAAGGATATAATTTACAAGATATTCATGGTTCTTGTGTATTATAAGGATATAATTTATTGGATATTGATGATTGTGTATTATAAAGGAGTATACATACTAATAATGTCCAAGTATTTCATAACAATCCTCAACCTACAACCTTGTGCTTTTATATGATCAAAATTGCAGTAGGGGGGTCTTACAATTCCCTCAGACCAAAGCATGCCAATCATCCATTTTAAAATAGAAGCTTATAAAACATGCACAATTAAAACACATACAATTGCATTTTCAGTGTTATCATCTCTGGCGCATCTTACAGCATTTGTAGTGTTGGGCTTGGTAATTACCAATTACCAATTAGCATGAAAACAGCAATTAACTTTTAATTGTTTTAATTGTAGCTTCAGCTCGAGGGCGGGTTACTTACAAATATCTTTTTTTGTAAAAAGAATTGAGCTTAAAGAACGCCATTTATGAAAACTGCTGGGAATCCTTCTAGCTACCATAATTCAATATTTCTGAATGTACCCCATGTTTTTACAGTGTACATACATAGTTGGCCATTTACAAGACCATGGCCTTACCTCTTTAATGAAGTTCATGAAACGGCTACCAAACCTCCAGGCTTTGTGTCTGTGACATTGTAAAGAGTTGACTGTCATCTGTGGGGCCCTCTGGTAGCAAACAGACACAATATGAACTGCGTCATATGTCAGAGCAGCATCTGTCTAAAATAAAGGGGAATGGCATCAGGAATGAGATTTATCAAGATCGGAAAATATATTGTACAGGATTTGAAAATTCCAGTGCTAAAACAAAGAGGCAGCTCTGTTATTAACACATATTTATATAGCACTAATATATTCTAAAAGCAGTTTAGTCTAGAACAGGGGTTGATGAGTGAAATATTTTTCAGCGTTTTCTCTAGAAAAAAAGGCCTTAGACTCTAATGGAGAGTAAAAAAAATGTTGCATGGGTTGAAAAATTGTCACGTGGAGAAACACCCACTGACAATGCTTTTTAGCATTTCTTTTGCCATTTTAAGAATTTTTGATGAAGCAAAACAAAACAAGCAATTTAGCAGCCGTGCGGAGTTCTGACGTCCTTCAATAACATTGTTCCTGCATTAATTCCTAATTAAAAATCACGTGCAGGGAGTAATAATTCAGACATTTTTTATTAGCAATGATAAACTGCTAACCAAAACATTATTTTTGAGATTTTTAAAGGAACAATAACACCAAAAAATATGAAAATATCATGTAGTGTTGCCCTGCACTGGTAAAACTGATCAGTTTGCTTCAGAAATACTACTAAAGTTCATATAAACAAGCTGCTGTTTAGCAATGGTGGAAACTGAAAAAGGCTTTACGGCACAGGTTAAATAATGGATAACAGATAACACCATTATGTGCTACAGAGCTTATCTGCTGTGAACCCTGAGCCTTTTCTCCTTTGCATGGCTGCCCCCATTGCTACACAGCAGCTTATTTATATAAACAATAGAAGTGTTTCTGAAGCAAACACATCCGTTGTACGACTGCAGAACAACACTGCATTATATTTTTATTACTTTAAAACACTTTAATTTTTTTAATTAGTGGGTTAACTCTATATAGAATACATATATACAGTTTACAAAAGAAACTATATTAATGCAAAAGAAAAAGGTATTTCTAGCCACATATATACAAACATACTGCATGTTGATATATTCAAAGCATATTCAAAGTCCCAGTTAACAGAAATATGTGACTGAATCACTCACCTTAAAAATATCTTAGTAATAATGTGTTGTGGTACAGGAATACATTTATAGGTCAGGTTTATTTTCTATCCATAAACAGCTTACATGCACAATTCATTCAAACCCTGGAAAAATATGGGTTTATTGTAGAAATACAAAAAGAACTGTGACCCATCAATATCAAGGTTGACTTATTTCACACTAATAAACCTGTTTTACAATTTTCCAAACACTGGAAAATGGATAAAGGAAGCTTTCCACAAGACTCATCTGCAACCTATAACATTATACTTTTCCATACAGCCAAGAGCTAACCAAATTTTAGATGTTCTCCCTGCATACCAAAAGTTATACTATTGTGACAAAGGCATTGCTGAAAGTGTCTTTACCAATTATTCCATTATTATTTCATTGACATCAGGAAACCATAAGAGCACCACATGAGCAAAATATAAAAAGATTACAGATTAGGCTTAGAAATATAGAAATGGCATAGATATTATTTATGTCCAATAAAAGATTCTATAGAACTCTTTCATTTTCTCTAGAACGTACCGTCATTATTCCATCCAGAATTCCAGACCCCGGTTTAGGAGTTGCTTGGTTTCGTTCCATTGACCACTTCTCTACAATGTTGTTGACATAAGGATTTTCCACATTTAGAATACGGAAACCAGTCAGATTTACTCCAGAATAGCGGTATGGCTCCATATCCAAAGCATAAAGGTCCTGATCAGTGAGAAATAATTTGAAAACGAGTCAAAATGTTTGCTAATTATATAAGTACAAATGTATAATAGAAGCTGCTCAAAGATCTGTTTTACTCATGACTGATGGAGAGAAAAACACAGGAATGTATTACAGATGTTACCTACTGGCTATTTATATTTGTACATTCCAGTGTGTAAAGTGTGGTCTATGACTGTAGAGAATATAGTAAAATTATTAAGGCTTTATATCTTTTACATTTTTACACCCTGGTTTACTTACATATAGGACCCTGTATGTCACAACAAATACCTCAGCTGAATCTGGCCACAGAACCCTCAGCTAATTTCCATGACCTTGGCAAGCACTTGAGCTTACAAATTGACAGTCACCGTTAGTGGCTTCCGGTGAACTGAAATACAATGAAAAAAATTGAATATCTGCGGGAAGTATTTAACTAAATGTGGTGCCCAGTCAAGATATACCACCTTTGAATTACCTTATCTACCGTTTCATAAATTCCGGTTCTGTGATTCACCTCATTGAGCATGTTGTTATTTTGATGGGCTGATCATTAAGCCAAGGCATTAAAGTGCATTATCCTTATGTAGCATTACTATTATTATTTGGTGTTAACCCACTTAAGGACCCCCTGCACCTTAGTGGCTAAAATGTAAAGGATGATTTGACTTGCCAGAGGAAGTCAAAACATAACTAAACCCATATTTCTCTGATTCAGACTAGAGCATCTTATTCTCACTTACCCTCACTGAGCTAAAATATTATTATTTACATTCACCATAAAAAAAAATCAGCCAAGTTGCCATTTGACACATTTATAAGTCATTTGCTTTCTTTGTAGATTCTCTCAAATGGTCTAGAGGTCATCAATAATAATACTAATTATGAATAGTTTTATTTTAGTCTTTCGTTAATCCATGCAGATATGAAATGTTCTTTGCAGACCTAAAGCAACATTTTAATGCATAACAAAGAAGAAAAGAAAACTAGATATTACTTATCTAGTCTGTTTTCATTTAAAGGCCATAAAAGCAAAGGTGCAATCAAGCAATGCATGTCTTGCCTGGCAGATAACCAGCTACTGTATATAGGATTGCCAGACAGAAAGTGGAAGGGTACAGCACAGAGATGAATCTTAATGCATCCTTTGGCTGAGATGGATGTCTGGCTATTGTGTTTAATCACACAAAGATCTGCTGTTTCAGGAAGCCAATGACTGGACGAGGGACAGGAAACCATTAACTCCTTCGAGACACAATTCTGTCACATATTTTTTGTTAATTTAATAATTTTGCCATTTTGAAATTGCATTTGTGGTTGTTGCCAGGGAATGGTTAATGTAATGCATCAAGGATAAATTCATATTTTTTGCAATATTTTAAAATCATTGTTCATAAAGGCTTTCACTAGATGGCATTAGTACAAACAAGGTCCAAACTATGTAATGATTGTTTCCAGGAAAATCAACCTTGATCATTAGAGGAGTTATTCACAAAGTGCAAAGTGCTAAAAATGGAGCAAGCCATCATGTTTTCTGGACCCTTGCTCCCTACCCTATGTTTTTCCAAATTGCAGCAGGTATCCACTCTCCAACATTGAGGCCAAGAGTAATGACTGACATTATTAGCTCCAACTCTAAGAAAATAAGTATGTCTTCAAAATGTATGGAAGAGACTTCAATTACTATTGAGTGCTGCAACGGCATGACTTGTGTCTAAGTCATAGGATTGCATTGTTGATGGAAGTAGCACAGCAGCAAGTAACATACCAATAATTACTGTAGCTTGCCAATTTCCACCCACTGCAGTGTTAATGCCTCTATGGAGGAGCCTACTTGGGTCACATCAAATAACTTAGTTGCTTGTTTAGTTTTGATTTAAAGGGTGCCTCAGAAAATCTTTTTCTTTATTCTTATCTCAACCAGGGCTGGAATTAGGAGTATGCAGAAGAGGCACCTGCCTTAGGGTGCAACAATGTGAGGGCGCTGGGCAGGGACCTATTCAAAGGTCTTCTGCCTACCCCTAGTCTGGGTTTGCCCCCCTGCTGCTCTCGCCTCAATCCTCTCTCCATAACTCCCCCCTACTACCCTCCCTCCCCTACCCTTCCCCTTCATTGGTCTCCCCTCCCACCCATCTCTTCTATTTGCGTTCATGCAAGCGCGTACTCACACGGGGGGGCAGAGTCATTTGAGTGCCCTCTCGGCTTGGCCAGGCTCTCATCTCTATGTTTCAATGTTTGTGCACTTCTTCATGACACCCATGTAGTACTGTTACAAAATAATGGTCAAATGCAGGTCATTGCTGAAAAAATTGAGGTTCTTTAATTGACACACAGAGGGGAAGCGGTAGTTAAAGGTTGTATGAACTGAATCCACTCAATTATTTCGCATGTACTAGTGTTGCATTCCCCTACATAACACTGCAAATGATTTCAGCTCATCATAAAGGCTTCTTTTACTTTTCTATTTTCACATTGCTTGCAGGAATGTTTTATTTTTTAAGTGGGAAGAATTGTCATTTAATCAATGTAAATGTGTTTAGAATAAAAGAGTTAGAGAATAAAGATTCTTCACTGACATTATGTTGCTTGAAATCACTTACCTAGACAAGGCTTTAAGACTGCAAATGTACTGTAATGAGGTCATGGCAACTGTGTGTGTTTATTCATTTTAATTATTTACCCACCAAAATTAAAATATACATTCAAGAAACTTTTCCTGCTTGGCACGTGCGGGGTTTGCAATACTAAAAAAAACATATTCTAGCATTTTACAACAAATTATTGAGTGTCATCTGCAAGTGCTTGATTCAGTGAACTGTACACAACCTTGCTTTTTGGCAAAAATTGCCTTTTACTGAGCCAAATTTTGACACAAAGTAGTGAGTGTTGACTTGGGAGCATTTAGATGCTTTCAGTGTAGCATAATAGGCCAATTCATTAGGATCCCCAAGGCTTCATACCGCTGAATCCTAACCACATGCAGTACAAGCCAGGAACACTGCCTCAAGGTACGCTGCATTAAACCGTCACCCTTGTAGTAAATCTGTCACTGTAGAGCTGGGAGCTAAAAGAGATGTATGATTTACTCATTTATTTTAAAAGGGCAGTAAATAGAAAAAAATCTGGATGAAGTACAGAAAGAAAATGCAAGACTGCAAGCCTGCCATGAGATGTTCGGAGGTTATAACTGATAATCCATAATTGTGGGCCACAACTAAGTCTTTGCTAACATTTTTTTTCTTTTTGGTGTCAAAAAGCCAGATCCAAAAAAGTTGCAGAAAAGTTTAATAAATTGGCCCCGTATTAAACAATTGGGGGTCAATGTATTAAAGGTTTCTCTGTTCGAGTTTTAAAGGGCAAAAAATGAAAATTTTAGAGGGAAAAAACATTATTATTATTATTATTCTACATGTAAATACATGTTGAAATCATGTAAAAAAAACCAATGGCAGATGGTCCCTTTCAGTTTAGGATTGTTTCAAACTTTCGTTCGATAATCTGATAAAGTCGAGTGTCAATTCAAAATAGATTCATGGAGAATTTTTATTAGTACATAATGGGGATTCAAGTTTGGGAGTTTTGTTGATTTTTTTTTTTGCCAAAAAGTGAGAAAAAGTCAGGTTTTAAAAAATGACCCCCTTACTGTCATTGTCACTTAAAATTACATTTGATAGCATGCACCATATTTTTTTTTTCCATTGCATCACATTATGCAGTCATTCTCAATGTTTTCTCATTTACTTCAGTTTATGCCACAGTACATCTCACAATTTAAAGGAGAAGGAAAGATGTTTTACTTGGGAAACCAAAAGTTAGGCACGCCAAGTGATTGTATATAATTACCTGACACTCCTATCAGGAGAAAACTGCACAGGCCTGGGGTTATTCCAGCGAGCACCACGGAGTGATTGACTACCTGCATCTTCTTTCATCAAATTTCCCAGGGCAGACGCATGGGCAGTAGAACAAAATAGCCAGCATTTTTTTAAAGTTTGGCTTTTCACCCTACTGTGCATGCACAGCCTGCAAGAAGAAAGAAGAAGCCAGAAGATGATCGCTTAGTGGTGCTCGCTGGAAGAACCCCGGGCCGGTGCTCCGATCAGCTTAAACTGGCCCTGGCCCAGGTTATTCCAGCGAGCACAACTAAGCGTTCGTCTTCCGGTGCCTAACTTTTGGCACCCCCAAGTGGTAAATGCCTTTCTATCTCCTTTAAGTTCAATTCCAGTTGAGCGTATACTGGAAAATAGAGATCCTGGATGAAACCCACACACAAAAAAGAAAAAAGAATATAAAAATGCCCCAAAGACAGAAGTCCTTTTGTTGTCTTTCCTTTTCATGTAAGAATATCAACTGCATTTGGCATTATTCACACATTTCCTGTATAATGGGAAGTATTGCACAGTCTTTATCATCAACTGGACATTCCATTTCATCCTATGCATCAAGAATGTTGAAAATACTAAAATCCAAAGAAGCTGGTATGTTGTCAGAATGCATTTTATGATAAAGGACTTGACCTAATACTGAAAAGATAAATATTCAAATAAGCTAAATCAGAGAATGGCTACCACCAATTGGTTGGTTGTTTCTAATTTGATTAATACTTTTAGATGACTGATGTAGTGTTACCTGTCAAAATTCTCATTTGAGATTCTTGCTTTGGGTTGCAAAAAGAATGAGTTTTAAAGAAGGTTTATGTCCATTACCATTATGGGCTGTTTTACTACAGATAAGTATAATTTATAGTATTATAGCCATCTTAGAAATGAGTGTGGCAGAAGCCCAGTTTTATTTATCTAATCCATTTGGTTACTTTACTGGCTTATGACCTTAATTAGGTGACATTGGGGTATTCACATTGCTTAAAATCCATTATTTAATGTTACTTTAAAAATGTTGCTGCTGTAATAATGTATGCAGTTATATATATATATATATATATATATATAATATATATATTAAAAGTGTTTACAATGCTGAATTTTATACAATATTTAGTGACGAGAGGCTGCGGATTATCTAGAAAACCATTAATGAAAACTATATGTGGAGCCACATTTCACTTGGCTGCTATAGAATCTGACATCTACAAGTTGTTGATTCATTGAAGTGAACCTTGTATTTGGCAACCAATTGTATTTTACTGAGGCAAACACTGATACAAAGTACTAAGTGTTGACTTGGGAGCATTTTGATGCTTTTAGTATAACCTAATAGGCCAATTCATTAGAATCCCAAGGGCCTCTTATTGCTGAATCCTAACCACATGCAGTACAAGCTAGGAACACTGCCTGAAGCAACTCTGTATTAAATAATCAGCCGTGCAATATATCTGTCACTGCAGACCAAGGGAGTTAAAAGAGATTTCTGATTTACTCATTTATTACAAATCCCTTTTGTTTCCCCACCTTCGGGCATTCCTACAAATAAGATGCATAGCTCCTAATTAAAATAATATCCTCAAGCTGAGTGAAACAGATAGGTATAACATTAATTACATTGGCGGATTGGCCTGAATAAAATAAACTTCTATTGATTCTGTTTTCCTTAAATGTAGCTTTTTCCTTTTAAATAAAAAAAAGTTCAAGTCCATGTAATTATTTGGTTTGGTAAACAGATTTTTGATACCTTAAGAACAGCAAGCAAACACAAGTTACACACTACTTAGTTAACACATGACTATTGCTCTTCTTCATTGACCTCTTTTACATTTGGTCTTTTAGGATAAGAGGTACAGTATTGTAAAGTGACCGAATAAATAAAATAAATGAAACACAGGAAAAAGATTCAACATAATTTATTAGTGAGATGTTAATAAACCTTGTAATATATCGAGACATAATCCACTTGATTTATTTTACGCTTACATGCATGTGATGATTTTCCACTAAAAACATACTCCCTGTGTCACAGCAATTTATAAACAAAAGACAAGTCTCAGCTGTCTAAAACATAAAAGATACAGAGGGGTGCCATCATTGTTCTGAGAAAGCTTCATAAACCAACATGTTTCCTTGATGCTACCAACTTCATTGGGGTCATTAGCAATCATGCAATGCACCAGTTTATGAAGCCTTCTCACCTTACTTGACCAAAAATTGCTATAGGAATACACAAGGACCTGCTTTTGTGAGAGGACCAGATGTGGATTAAATTACATATTGTGAATGCAATTTTACTTAAGCAAAACTCAATAGCTTTGTGTCTCTTGTGTATCTTTTATGTTTCAGATCATAGGACACATCCTGCACCCACATAATTTGGGGAGGCGGTTTGGATAATAACTGTCATTGAGAGTAAAGTATGAGAGGCAGTACTGACCTAGCCACACATCTGTGAGCCTGAATGTAATCTTTAGAAAATGGCTTGACACCTGAGTATAATGCAAAAAACGGGGTGGTCCCAACTTTATAACATGGTGCTCTAGACAATTCATACATGATCTTTGCTTTATATAACTGAATAAGGTGGGTATAATTGTTTTTATTGCTCTTTAGTTTCTGATCAGGTATACATGCAGAGTCATCATTGGCCAATTAAGATGTCATGATGAGGGTAGGTTTCAGAAAAAGGTTGACATGTTATCACTAATGGGGAAATAAAAATATAGTAAAAGCCAACATCAGTCCTAGGCTGCTGGAATTTTATTTTTCATTTTTCTACAGAACATTCAGGATGGATGTCTTCCACCAATAACACTCAAAATACAAATCTTGTATTGCAAGCGAGGGAAGGGGGTGGATCAGTATATAGGGTCAAGCAAGCAAAGTAGTTACAGCTAAAATATTACAATGTAAGCCTTTCTACAGGCGAGGCATATCATTTATATGTATCATTTGTTTATTATTATGTTTTTACAACTGTTTAATTGGATACAACACAACTGTCAAAGATAAAAAAAACTCAAACTGAACTTTCTCTGATATAATATGGATCTTTTTTGTTAGATTAATAAGATTTCTTGACAAGATTTGTTGTTATTCTTAACATGGCCAACAGTCCACTAAAATCTTGGATATTGGATAATTGTCTACATCAATATGCTACATGTATTTATTAGGTCAGTAAAAGCTAACTGGATGCTTGTCATTACTTAAAATATCCCATAAACATGACGGGGCACATTTACTTAGCTCGAGTGAAGGATTAGAATAAAAAATATTTTGAATTTCTAAGTATTTTTCTGGCTACTTCAACCATTGAATTGGCTACTTCGACTACGACTTCGAATCGAACGATTCAAACTAAAAATCCATTTGATAAGTGAAGTACTGTCTCTTTAAAAAATACTTTGACCACCTACTTCGCCACCTAAAACCTACCGAGCACCAATGTTAGCCTATGGGGAAGGTCCGCATAAGCTTTCTAAGTATTTTTTTTATCGAAGGAAAATCGTTCAATCGATGAATTAAAATCCTTCGAATCGTTCGATTCGATTTTTCCTTAGATAATTCGACCGAATGAATTGCGGAATATCGAAGTCGAAGGATTTTACATTGACGGTCGAATATCGAGGGTTAATTAACCCTCAATATTCGACCAAAAGTAAATGTGCCCCGTACTGTACATTCCTCTTTCAAAACTCACAATGTTAACTCACAATGAAATCAGAGATTTTTATACAATCAGAGACTTACCAGGGTTGTAAATATATAGTGGTAGTATTCTGTCATCATACCCATTGCCATAGCCTAAGCAAAAGAAGAAAAGGTAAGAAGTGTATAGTTTCTACTGCATTGGTTAATAATTGTTGATAGATATTGTGCATTAAATAGAAGTTAAATGTGTAATGGAGAAAAAGGGGTTTGCATAATAAATCGCAAAAACAAAAATATCCTTGTGCCCATTTAATATACAAGATCGTCATAAATATTACAGTAGTCTCAAAGCTGAATTAATGTATTGTTTTCTAATTAACTACACCTTGATATTTGTTACCTGTAAAACAATAAAAAAAAAATTCAAATTGTAAATAGGTCCATTTTTCAAATTCTAAATAGGTGTCATCTTATTCAGCATTATTAAATACCTGATAAAAATACATGATACATGATAAAAACAAATTCAAGGTTATTCAGCATTATTAAAGGGATTCTGTCATCAGTTAATAGTGCTACTGCAGTAGAATTCTGCACTCTGTTTTTCAAAAAGTCAAAATATATTTTTTATATTTCATTTTGAAGTTTGATGTGGGGCTACACGTTCTTAGTTTTGCAGGTGCCCCCAGCCATGAGATTTGTATTCTGATAAATTGTCACTCTTTATTGCTGCACTGCAAGCTGGAGTGAGATCACCCCTCCCCCAGCAGCCCATCAGCAGCCTATCAACAGAACAATGGGAAGGCAAGGTAACAACTCCCTGATACCTGTATTATTTTCTGTACTGTTTTTTACTTTTAATAAAACTCCGATACCTGCATTGCTAAAAATGCTCTCATACCGCTCCTAATGGTAGATATGAGAAAAACACTCAAAAGTTAAAGCACCCAAGTCCCACCACTCTGAAAGCACATGACCAGGCGCAATGACCTAGGATGGCTGCCTATACACCAATATTTCAGCTACAAAAATATATTGGTTGGTTTAACAATAACAGTGCAATTTAGAAATAAAAAGTATGTAATAAAAATCATGACAGAATCCCTTTAAATACCTTCAGAGTATGGCAAATACAATGTTACATTACCATTATGTATATTATGTCTACCTAATATTACCCTCTATACATCTTACCAAAACAAAGGGGTTGTATTTAAGTAAACATTGTAAATTAATTTTCACTGTCATTTCATATTTTTATATTTTCATTGTCATTTCTCTTGCATAATAAGACGTCCCTTGTTTTCTTGGGAATCCTGTGTATGCCTACATATGCTTCTATGCATGAACTCTGATGAAGTTTTTTAGTATGACAACACGTGGGACAAAAGCTGGAATTAAGGGGGTGGAAGGTAAGGTAACAGGTAGTTGCAAACACAATTTAGTAAGTAGCAATGTCAGCAGAATTTGTTTTGCAGTACATACACACCATCTAACACAACAGGCCTCCTTGTCTCTTATAACTTGTTTTGTCATTAACTTGAGTTTTAGTCAACAACACTTATAAAGCACATATTATAATACAAAATACTGGGTTTTGCCTAATTTAGCTTATACGTGCTTTTTTGTGATAATGTTGCACATACACGTAGGTGAATATTCACTACTAAAATTTTTGTAAAAGGTTGGCTGTAATAAAAGAAGAATCGGTTCAGTTTGTTTATAATGTTAGAAAACTGAATTTTTGTGAGACTAAGGGGGTTATTTACTAAAGTCTGAATTTTTCTGGTCGGAGTTTTAAAGGGAAAACACATTTTTTTTGTTGGAAAAAAAACCTCAAATTTTTCTAGATTTATTATACCCCGGGCACCAAATCCAAAAACATCATATTATTCAGATTTCTTCATGAATTTATGGACTCTTTTCAGATTAATATAGTGTAAAATTGTGGATGGAAGTTTGGTCAAAGTTGTTTTAATAAAATAATTAGTACAATTTGGATTTTAGTAAATAGTCATCTAAGATTTACAAGATGTTCTTTACAGTGATCTGGTAATATCATTGGTATTAATATTACTTGCAGGTAAACATTCTGTAATCCATATAAGCAGTTAAATACTGAAGGGAGTAGAACACTTAAGGCAATAAACAATTACAGGATTAAACAATGCCGTTTGGGAACCCTCTGTGTTCAATATTGATTTAACTCATACTGGCGTGCAAGAAGGATGGAGTATAACATTTGTTAATGAATGACATTCAGTATATTAAAATGAAAACTCTCACAAGGTCTCAAAGATGCCAGATATGTTAATGGAAAAAAATGGAAAAGTCCTTGTAAAATATTAATTAAAGTATCTGTGAATTATTCATGAAAAGATGAGATCAGAACAAATTATTTGTTGCTTGCTACTTGTGTTCTTGAGTGTTAATTGTAGTTAGTTTGGTATTGACCTGCTCTAAGGTGGTATAAACAATTATAACCTATGCCAAAACAAGGACTTAGGACCACTCACCTGCTTGAGTATTTGAGCGGCCATAGTATGACTGCAGTCAAAAATGATTCTAAATTCCCTGCCTCGCTTCATCTCTTTAAGAAGGGGGCGAGCATCCTCGGACTCTGGAGGAAGTTGACGAATCTTCAGGCGGATGTTGTACCTGGCAGGTGCCATGATGAGCTCCTGTAGACGAATAAGGCCTAGGGGAAAAATACATTGTTTAAAGGAGAACTAAATCTCAACTAAAGAAGTAGGCTATAAATTATGTTTTGGGCTTCTGTACCAGCAAAAAGGAACCATAGCCCTTTAGCAGGGAATATCTGTGCATCCAAATATGCCCCAGTAGCTCCCCATCTTCTTTTCTGCTGATTCACTGCACATGCTCTGTGCTGCAGACAGTTACTGAGCTTAGGGACCCACTCACATAGAATAGAAATGTCACAATATAAGGCTTATTAGTAATTAATACAGATAATTACTACGTGACATCACAGAAACCAGTGCAACTATCAGAATTTAATAATCAGCCTTGTAGCATCAGCTTATATTACAGGCCAACCTCATTTTCTGCTTGATAATTTTTTTTAAAGACCCCTAAGCTCAGCTTCTCAGCAGCTGCTCATAGCCCACTGAGCATGTGAGTGTCACAGACACTTTCCCCTGTGACAAGTTTGAAGTCCTGGATCATTGTAGCTATCGAGAAGCCGAAGCTTTAGGCTGGTGCAATACCTTCAGTATATAAAATAAAGCTTATTTAGCCATATTCCGTTTTAGGGTTCAGTTCTCCTTTTTTAAGAGGTATCTGTATCCAGGACTCTCAGGAAGAAGTTCTCATAAAGGGTTAACTTAGATAGTAAAAAAGCATTTTGCAATAAAGTACAGTTTTGCTTTGTAAATATTTTTTTAACCTTCTGTTGCAGAGTTGTCCCAAGTTGTCCCAGGTTTCTAAACTACAATGTGTATTCTCATCAGGGTTAAAGCATCATGGCATTATGATTGTGGTTAAGGCACAATTGATGCAAAAAGACACTCTGATAAAAATCTTGCCTTCTCAATTTACACTTGACTTACTCTTCTGATTTGATTCAATTGCCATTGAAAGGTTTAAAGATTGTTTTCTAGCTCTGAACATAACTGAGGCATTTATGAAACTTGATTATGATATAATATTGGTAATTAAATTGTTGGGTATTTTTAGTATGTTAAGTAATAGGATTACTGACATAGCTCTTGTGGGGGTGAATGCCTTTAAAATTACATTTGGGATGCCTACTTTGAGAGTCAGAGGGTACAAAATAGAATGTAGGGGTCATTTACCCCTAAGAGGTGCAATAGAGTGTCCCTTAGTGCTCACCCAACTTGCTTCCCTGAGTTGAGAATGCTGATTATGGCCTTTTTTTGCACTTTGCATATTGTGCTCTGTTACCTAGTTCTATGAAAGATGTATGCTCTCTTTAACTCAAAGCAGCAGTTTAGGGAAAACACATTACTGAAATTAGTTATACTGTTGTTTCCCCAAGAGAAAGACTGATACCAAATGAATCTTTTGTTTCACTGGCACTTTTTTTGCCATTAGTTCATATTGATTTGCACCTCAGTTTGGTGCAAATTAATATGTATTGTTAGATCTGATTGTTCGATGGGTTAGCTTGTAAGCTCAGCTGGAGCAGGGACTAATGTCAACGATGCACAATTTCTGTAAAGCAATATAAAGGAATAAAAGGATAATAATAGGAATAATTTAAATAATAAAATCACTTGTTATCTACTGTATGTAAATAATGGGTAATACCAACAAACGAAAGGGCTTCATGTACAGTTATATACAGAACAATGTATTATTATTATTATTACTCTAGTTCTGAAACAAAATATCCATTGGCTCTTTATGGTTACAAGTGTTATTTGTGTGCCTGACAGTGGTATACTATCTATTTACATTCTATTCCCAGGAAACAGGTAGCTTTGTAGTATTATCATACAGTACCTGTGCTGTCATCGTACACAACTGTAGCTGACCTCCATTTGAGGAACTGAACCAAGTCCAGTATAGCGTGGCTGAGAGAAGCATAGTCTGGGTACAGGTTAACATAGAATGAATCTCTGTTATCTAGTGGGTGGTGCTTCCATCGGACCTGGATGTGTGGTACTTCCAGTGCGTTGCAGATAGACTGAACTGCGTTTGATGAGGAACTATGAGATGGGCCAAAGATGGCAACTACTCCAAGAGCGAGCTGGTCACACGCTGAAAAATAGATGTACCACAATGCAATTTTATCTTACCATTCAGAGGGTTAGGATTATTTCCAAACAAGAACCAACCATGCTCACGAAATTACACAGAGATGTCTGTGACTCTCTCGTACTTGTAATGTAATTGTGGCCACAGTTAATTTTGATCAAATTTATTTTTAAAATGAATGAAAAGACCAATGAAAGACCAACTATGCTAACTTCATTCATTAGCCTAGTAATGGTGTACATATCAATTACTTTCAAGAGTCTGTGGTTGTGGTCTAAAATGAGCTTAACAATAGTTTTGTTCCCTAAATAATAGGAAGCTACAGCAAGGCAGCATATTTCTGCATGCACTTTGAACATAGTGCTTTCAATATGTGACATCAGTAAGCTGTACCAAATCAATATATGTAACTGAAATTTACTACAATGTATATGACTGTTGTAAACTTTAAGGAGCAGATTTATTAATTTTCAATTTTTTTGTTATGAAACAAAACACTTTCCAACCTTTTAACTCATGAAATGCTAGCTATTTAATATTTTATTCAAAACTTTTTTAAATAGCTACACTTGATTTGTATTTAATAATTTAATTAATTGTGGATGAATTTATAATCCAATTGATACGTCACACGCACTGGCACTTTAATTAATGAATTGATAATCTTGATTATTAATTGGAATATAAGTATTATTTGGATGAATTCATGAATTAATTGAAATTACTAAAGATGGATTAATTTGTGTGTTAGCAATTAATTGTGTATTTCATTTTTTCACTTCTATTAAGCACTAAACACTTTATACATTTCACTTAATTTATTTTATTTATAGCAATTGGGACAAATAAAGTAAACATATAATGTGGGGTTACTACTTTCTTCTTTGTGGTTTTATTTTTTAAATTAAAAAACTATCAAATTTGAATTGTGAATTATCCAAACTCGATTCGAGTTTTAATTCAAATTCAAAATTTGAGATTTATCATACTCTGGCCCACTCAAATTCGACTATTCACCACCTAAAACCTGCCGAGTTCATGTATAATTCAATTGGAGAGGTCCAGGGACCAGTTTGAAAATGTTAGTAGCCTTCCTATCCTGACATTCATGTTTTTTTCTGAGAAAAAACTCGAATTGAGTTTAGTAGGATTCGATTCAAGTTTTTTGGTTGGGAATATTCATCCAAGTTTTAGATATTTTATTTTTTTTTTATAAATAAACCCCAGTCGCATTTTGAGTATATTCGAATTGATTTGTACTTATAACTCACATGAATTCAAAATTCAAACTTTAATAATTGTGCCTCCTAGTGTGTGTGTGTGTTTTCGAAAATAGATGTTGCACTAACCTTTCCGATTTGCTTCAAAACTGTCGTACAAATTAATTCTCTGAATATCATAGGTTAATGTTGTATTTGGCAACAATGTTCGGTTTCTGTTGATAACGCTTGCTGAAAACTTGAAGGCTTGCTCTTCTGCACTTACAAGCTGCCCAGTGGGTCCTTCCAGATTCTCAAAGATGCCCCCTGCAGGAATAAACGTGCCATTAACAAATATAAATCTATGATCCTATTTTATGTTAATACAATTTGGCAAAAAGATTCTTATCTGCAAAATAAATGTATGGATTTACTGCGAGCTCAAGGTACGAAAACATAAACATTAGTGGAAGGAAATTAATACAGTACATGGAAAAACACATTATTATACTATAAATATTAAATACTTAGTGGATTTAAAGTATTAAGGATTAAGAAAAGATTAAGGTAAATTAGGATAGAAAGAAGAAACCCAAATAAAACAAATCCTTATATATCCTTATATATATTTATACACTTACTACTGGCTGTCTTCTTGCAACTAAATCTACTTAAACAAGTTATATTAACATAATGATATGTAACAAAGAAACCAGAATCATAAAATTCATTGATACAATTATTACATTTTAGAAATCATTATGAGGTATGGGTTCTCTTAAACTTGAAAACCTGTTATCCAGAAAACTCCAGATTATGGGAAGGCCATTTCCCATAGACTCCATTATAATCATAAACTGAAATTTTTAAAATGATGTCCTTCATCTCTATAATAATAAATTAGTACCTTGTACTTGATTCCAACTAAAATACAATTCATCCTTATTGGAGGCAATACAGCATTCTGGATAACAGTCCCATACCTGCATAGGATTTGCAATAAAAAATGTTTAATTTAATGCTTTAATGTTTATCCTTCTCATTAAGACATATTGCTGCTTTATACAAATGTTTCGGTACAGTGTGAGTTTTAAGAATATTCAATTTTGTATATCCTCTGCCATTTTGAAGCCTACTAAACAAAGCTATGCTGGGAATTATAATTTGGGTAGCAACAGCTGAAAAACACCTACAGGGTTGACTGGCTTGTCAAATAAACATTGATTAGCATGTCCTTACTATGTTTTTAAGGTTATTATGCATTGGTTTTTCCTATGGGTATAACCCAGCTCCAAAAAGTCTTAAACTGCAGGTGATAAGAATCCATCAAGCCCACAGTTTGGAAGAAAAGAAATTCAAAGAAATTCAATTCAAAGAAAAATAAACCTTTGTACTTAAAAAAGGCAAGTATTTTGTAACACAAGCAGTGGAATAATGAACCCAATTTTTTTAGTCCTTGTGAAGAAATACAAATATGATATTTGTTATTTTAATCTCTAAAAGTTTATTTATTTTATATTTATTTATTTTATTACATTATGTATTGGTTTAAATATTTGAATATTAATTTTTTCTTGGGTGATGTACAGATGCAGCCACTTTGGTTTGTCTGTTTGACACAGAATAACTAAACACAGATATCCCATTTATCTCATTTAACACAGAAAACTGCGTCACAACATCCCATCTAATTAAAGCATTCACCATTGTGAACAATGGAGCTTTGGTATGCTAATGAAAAGGTTAAATGCATTAAATGCGTTAAGATGACTTAAGATAACACAGTTTCTTCAATTACCCCTGAGTCATGACGCATTTAACTCACAAATCCAAGTGGCTTCATCTGTACAGCTCTGCTTATTGCTAAATAAGGCCTAAATACTATCATAATCAACTCTTGATTTAGTCATTTTGCAATAGTCAGGTGCCAGAAAGGAGTCACAGGAGTAACATCTTAGTAGACATTCTACAATGTGGGTATAGTAGCAACACATTGTTACATTTTCCATACTTCTGGTGCCATATTTAAAAAAAATGTTGATTTCTATACTAGGCTAAAAGAAAAGTAAATGGTATTTGATAAGACAATCTTATCAATGAACTGAGTTCATCTGCAAATATCTGTGTAAATTATTAAAGAAAGAGTCTACTATAAATCAATAGCTAGGCCATGGTTATATGGAACTCTCGTATTTTGTTATCTTAAACCTTACAATTAAATAATTAGTTTTCAAAAATATATAGTCATTTTGATTTTTGAAACATATGCTGTGATCAGTAGCAGCAACATGGCTTAAATCTGAGTTGATATCTGTTCCTACATGAAAAAGTTCTTAAGCCATAGATACTGTTAATAAGCAAATAAATGGTCCGTAACACTTCCCACTGTATACTGAATCCGGAAGATTTAGTCCATCTGGAATCTTTGTCAATTAGACATGAGAAAATGAACACAACAATTAAAGAAATATGTCCCCAATGAGAAAAATAAATAGAGGAGATCAAAATAAAGCACAGTCTTTTAATGAAGCAAGCTATGGCCATATGGTAGATCCTCTGTTCACTGTGCTCTTCTAAGGCATTGTTAATATTAACAATAAATATACTATTATTTCCTTTTAAGATCAGGTCACCAAAATACTTTAAATATAATATATCCAAGCGTCTATTCGAATATTTCCTAATAGATTTTGAAATCAAAGTCAAAGAACAACATTGACCATTGAAGCTAATACCACTCTTTGTAGTAGAGCTTTAATGGATAGTTAACCTTTAAGTATGTCATAGAATAACCTCTTCTTAGTAATTATTTAGTTGGTTCTAATTTTAAATTACCTTTCTTACATTTCTATTCAGGGATCTACTGTTTCTGTTTCAGTTATTCACAAGTAAATTGGATATGCAACCAGCTAGATGCTGAAATTTCCAATTAAAAAGTTATAAAACAAAAAACTAAATTCAGCTAGAGTCAGTAAGTGAAGGTCATAAGCACTAGTGGATCCAGGCACTATGGAGTAATGCACCATGTGCTTATTTTCACTACATACTGCACCTTGGGCAGGCTGAAATAACACAGATGGTAACAGCAGTTTTGGGTGCGTAAATGACTTCAGCACTTACATCTCTGTGTGCAGTAATACTGTTCACCTTGCACCAGGTAGAAAATCTAGTCTTCTACAGAAAATCTAGCATTATAGGCAATACTTTGCATCTCAAAGGAGCATGCACTTGACATTTGCCTTCAGCGAGTAGTTAGTATATGGTTGGCTGCACCTTGCATTAGTACATCTTCCTTTTGCAAGAAAAAAGTCTAGCAAGGGGGTAGCATGCAAAAGAACCCTCATGTCTAAATCATATGCCCACCAGCATGGCATTCAACTGCAACTCTTTGCCTCTGACAGGAGCAGTAGTTATCTTGTAGTATGATCCCTAATGCTTATTATAAGCAGCACAATTTAATGGTCTATTATAGAAGCTGACTGCTAATGGCTCCCCACAACTGTTTTCCATAACAGGTCAATGATATCACCCTAAGAATATTTTTTATTAATTAAACATACAATATGCATTGGTTTCCACCTTATTTTCACATATAGATTCATTCTGAGCATACAAAAATAAAAACAGCAACAGCCCCTAAACACATAGCTAGTTGATTAGTGAATCTGACCCATATCGCTTTGCCAAAAATTTGCTAAGAACATCAAAAAATTGGCCAGATGCAATTCACATTTTGACAATTTTTCAAACTGTGCAACATTTTTAAACCACACAACATTTTTTTTCAAAACTATCAATTAGAGTCTATGGGCATCTTTTTCTGTGAAACGTAGCAACATATTTCCCTCATCCCTGAGCCAAGAATGGCTCACTCAAGAGTCTTAAAATTAAATTCTAAAACTTTGACTATATTTATCAGTAAATATCTTCTGTTGCCATATCATATAAATGTAAAAGAATGCAATGGAAAGGAGATATTGTATCAATACACTCATCCCAAGCTTAAATTCTACATTATAGTATAAATGATAATTGCTATATTAATCAAATTGCGCATCACATTACACAATAAAAATACGAAAACTTTGCTATGATCTGTTTGTCAAATTGATGGACTAATGACTTGATGTTGTGGCTTAATGAAGAATAATTAAAAAATAATTTGGTTATGAGAAAGAGAGATTGAGCAATATGACATCTTTATATGAAGAGGGAGGACAGGAGTAAAACAGAGAGCAGGAATCTTTTTTCTTTTAGGGAAAATAATAAGATATTTTGTACTTCGCAAAACAGACTAGAATACAGGGATCTGCCATCAGTTGCTTTATAGAGCTAGGTCAACAGCTTAGAAGCCATAAAACCATCCTGTTAACATGATACACAGCTTGGTCCCTGTTGTTTACAAAGGTTAACAACACAGTTAATGTCAATCCAAGATAAAATCAATAGAAAATAAAACCTGTATGACATGTAACAGCCAAGATGAGTAGTATCTTTCAATGCCTGGCTCTGACACAATGCATATTAAAGACTTTAAGGAAACATATTGTTGCAAGCACTTGCAGACATTGAGGACAGGGGTGTAGTAACAGATCAAAGATAATCATTGGTGATCCAGTGATAAGAACTTAGCAGAAAATAGTGACTTAAACCTTATAAAGACTATTGAACATACATCTATTTTAAAACTGAGATACCTGTACATTATTTTAAGACATTAATCAGGCACACTATACTGTACTAGAAGGATATGTGTAAAAAAACAAACAAAAAAAGAATAATGAACCTATCAAAACAGACATACTAATTATTATGCTTTCAGTACCAACTAGCAACCTTACAGCATGTGAATTATGGATAGAGGTAGTAAAACGAAGGCACTTGTAAATGGGGGATGAGTGCTTTGGTATTAAGGAAAGCAAGCATTCATCTAAAATATGGCCATGCACATAGTAACATGATTAATCATATAATAATTTCCAAATAAACTGGGCAAGTTGTTAACATCTGGTGTACCTGTAACATTAAATAAAATTCAATTCATGTTGACCTCTCAAATAAAACCAAATGGCTCACATTAGTGCACCTCCGAAGACTGTGAGGGCTGAACAATGTGATTAATGTCATTTGGATATTAATATGTTTATTGACTCAGCATGGCAATTATAGATTATGCCTTGGAGAATAGTAATATAAGTGCCAATCAGCATGGATTTATGAAGGACAGATCATGTACAGGAATGAGTGAATCTTTGCAGATTTGCATCCCCTCAGTGGCAAAGTTTTTCACTTATCCCTAATAGTAGATGAAGTAGTTATATACTTAGGTTTTGCCAAGGCTTTTGACAGAGTGACACATAAACATATGCTGTCTAAAGTAGGGATCTGCTTGATGGATATTATAGAGAAGTAGTTGTCAGTGGTATATTTCCTAATAAGACTACAGTTCAAAGTGGTATGTCATAGGGTTCCGTACTGGGCCCAACATTATTTAAAATGTTCATTATGAAAACATAAAACTATGCAGAAAAATGTGAATCCAGAAAGTATGTTTCATCCTTGCAAGGGGATCTTGTGGCAGATGGGATTCAATGTCAGTAAATGTAAGGTTATACACATGGGGGTTTAAATATATGCAGGCTATTTATATCCTTAATAGGACAAAGACAGATGAATCCTTGATGGAGAAGGACCTAGGAGTGCATTTGGATAATAAGCTTTTGGATAATAAGTGGTAGCAAGCCTGGCAGTCAACAGGAGCAAAGGCAAACAAAATATTGTCCTATATTAAAATGAGTAAGAGGAGAGGGTCATTCTTTGCATTCTGGCATTTATCTAGAATATACAGTGCAGATTTGTTCTTTGTACTCCAGTATTTAAGGGCTTTATTGAGATGAAGAAATTCCAGAGAACAATTGAATTGATTAACGCTATGAAAGATGTTAGTTAAGAGAGTGAGAGAAATCACCGTTTTGAGATTTTTTTAATTTGAAATTTGCTCCAGACATATTATGATGTAATAACATCTAACTGAAGCAGGTGCAGGAAAAATAGCCAATTTCTAAACTCTAAGATCTCTTATTCCTACATCTAAAGTATAAACCTGCTAACTTTCTGGACCTGAAATAATTGCTCCTATATAAAATTCGCAAATTTACATCGACATTTGCGAAACTGAGAAAAATTCACGAAATGCATTGAAATCAATGGCCATCATAATAATTAATTTTATACACGCAACTATTTGGTCCAAATGCGCTCATTTTTTTTTTTTTTTTGACGTGGCAGGTTTTCACCCGCAAATTGTCACCGCAGTTTCACAAAACACTTCACTTGCGGCAAAATGTTGAAATTCACTGCAAATTTGTATCTGCCGAATTTATTCACCCATCACTACTCCTATAGTTTACTTTTCTGTACAAAACATGAAACAAAGGCTATACATATAAGAATATATAAATCCCAAGTGACTCCAATGTCCAAAAGATAATATCAGTTCCAATATTTGCTTCTACAGGATAAAAGTGCAATTGGTCAATAGTCATTTAATAAACTAAAGCTAACTTCAAAGAGTCAATCTCTTACTTAGTGAGACAGATTGCCACCTTCTATAAAATCTGAAAATAGTACAAATATAAATATTATGTTGTACTGCAAGTTAATATGATATAGGGATATATATTCTATGCATAACACCAGTTAACTGGAAATCTATATCATTATGAGATATGGTGACTAGGGATGTAGCGAACCGCCGCCGATGTGTTCGCGAACGCCGTTCGCGAACACCGGCAAAAAATGCGGACAGTTCGCGAACAGTTCGCGAACTTCGAACATCCGAAAATCGTTCGATTCGAACGATCGAAGGATTTTAATCGTTCGATCGAAGGATTTTCGTTCGACTCGAACGATCGAAGCCATTGGATCGAATGATTTCATTCGATCCAATGGCTTCGATCGTTCGATTCGAACGAAAATCCTTCGATTTTAGAGGTCGAAGGAATCGAATGGTCGAATGATCGAACGATTTTTGTTCGAATCGAACGCGAACTCGTATTGGCGAACGTCGCGCGACGTTCGCGAACATTCGGCGGACGCGAACAGTCGAAGTTCGCGCGAACTAGTTCGCCGGCGAACTGTTCGCTACATCCCTAATGGTGACCCAAATAACAAATATTTTTTTTAAGTCATTGAAAAATGGCAGTAACATGCTATATATCCACACAGCATCACAAAGTATTACTAGGACATTTACTAAGCATTGTAACACAGCATCATATTGTATATTGCAAAACCAGAAAAGGAAAATATAAAAAAGACCATTAACAACCAGCAGAAAAACAATTGGACCTGAAATAAATGTGGTCACTTTCTCATGATGGTGAATTGATTATTTTCTGCAATCTCCAGTGTACGTGATTTGTGCTTATTCATGAATTTATTTTGAAGCTGTGCCAATCCCAGGGAGATGAGATCAGCCTGACAGGCCCTTCTTTCTGGAAACTGCTTAGCGGCATACACCAAGCACGAATCGTTATCATCAGGGAGCTGGGTGAACACAAATTAACACAAGAAAAATGGCACAGATCCAGATGTGTATCGATCTGCTGGATTATTTTCAGCAGAAATCTCTGCCACGTATTTTATATACAGTTCCCAAGAGGATGCCTTTTTTCTCTGAGCTGCAAGTGCAGAAGGTTTGACACAGTCCTACTAACTGCAAATTTTTTTCTTAAAAAGACAGAAAGAAAGAAAGAAAGAAAGAAAGAAAGAAAGAAAGAAAGAAAGAAAGAGAAAGAAAGAAAGAAAGAAAGAAGCCTGTGTCTTTCTCACAGGCTATTTTGAAGTGCCAAGGAATTGCCATTGTATCCAGAACGTTTGGGTTGTACATTTTCCTCAACATTTTTGGCATTTCTTCTTTTCTTGTTGGATTTGGTGACCACTGATCATCAATCGATCTGGGAAAGAACCCACATTTGAACTATATAAAGAAATACTTCCACATTCAATTCCCATTCTCCTTGAGTTTTCCTGCTGAGATGATCTGCCAGACAATTTTCTGTACCTTTATATGGACTGCCTTGAAGAGAGCTAAATTATTTTCTGGTCACTGCATCAATCATGAAGAGTAGATGCCTGGTCTCTCTCTCCATGACAAATGATTTAAGAAACAGTTATGGGATTGTCTGACCAGACCCATGCTATGGCTAAGTGAGGAGATCTGAGCTCTCTGAAATTTGAATATTGTTTTTTCTCCAGCAATTCCATGCAGAATTTCTCTTTCCTGATTATTACTTCTGATACTTTAGGTATATTATTAATTTGGATTTGCCACCTGGTTTGGGCATGGGAAAGATTATTGTAAACAGCTCCAGGACTCATAAGTAAAAAAACTTTTACTGCCTTTTTCCGAAGCCTCTTGGCTTTTTGTATGTGACTTTATGCAAGAACTGAAGTGGAGCTTTGTGAAATGTTATGTAGGTTTCTTTTATAATACTTATTTACCCAGGCATCAGAAGTTGTTTTTTCTGATGCTGCAAAAACGGAGGCTGATTTAGCTCTACCTGCATCCTGAAATCAGAATTTTGAGAAATTCTGACAGTCAGCAAAAGAAGCCCTGAATCATCAAGAGCAGCCTGTGAAGCAGATTTGGGAACAACCTTTTTCCTTAGTTATTTAATAAGCCCAAGCATTTTCCCTAAGAGAAAGATAAGGAAATCACCCTTTTGTTTCAAAAGATTTCCTTGATGAGAAGGAAGAAGAAACTTCCCCAAATTCTTCTTCATATTCTGAGGTATCTAAGGGCTGACTTGAAAAGGCTAAGAAGATGAAAATTGCTGAAACATTTTCTCTGACACTACCGAGCCAAAGACTGTAGGAGAAGCTAGAGCACCGGTCTGCTTCCCTGAAAGACCCACCCTAAGGTGATCTGATGTGGTATTCATGCTCCAAGAAGCCTGACTCTTCTCCAACATGGAGTATAAAAAAGATCTAAAAAATCTCTGTAGAGCCTGCCAAGATGGAGAGTTTAGAAAATTCTAGGAAAATGCAATTGACCACACACACACACATAACAAAAACCCTTGCCAGAAACTTCTCCCAAAACCAAAAGTGCAGCAAAAAGAAATGATGGAGACAAAAAAATCACTGACCTCCTGGTTATTTAGTGCCAATACTGCAAAAATGTATTCATAAAGTTAATAAAACATTGAATTAATATGTATTATTATTTATACAGCATCATACTATCCTAACACATTTTTAAGGAGAAGGGGCAACAAACACAGTCAATTACCCTCAATTACAGTCAATTTCATTCTGTTTATATAATGTTTAAATTATTTCTAGCAGACTTAAGGTGTGGAGTCCCAAGCATTCTGTATAATAGATTAGATAGTCGAATATTTTACCAGAATAGATTTCAAACTAAGGTCTGCTTATTCTAATGCTGTTTGTATGTGAGTTCTTAGTAGGGTCTCACAGGGACCTATTCCATTAGGGCCAATTTTATTTAACTTTTTCATTAATTACTGGTGGAAGTCATTTTAAGCAACTAATTAATATTTGCACATAATTACAAGTTGTGAAGGCTTATTCTGTCCATGCAGGATGTGCCATAAAGTCTGTTTTTAGTAATGCTGTTGAGTTTGAGTTTTTTTTATGGGCCCAACATGGATCTGTATTGAGGCCACTTTTATTTAACTTGCTCATTAATGACTTGGGGAGGTCACTTAAGCAATAAATTGGTATTTGCAAATGATTCATAAATGATAGCCAATTATGTCCATCAAGGATACATCATACTAGAAAACCCAGGAAGAGATTCAGTTTTGGTTTACAATTTAGAATTGTGCAAGCATTTTATATTCTTAATGGGACTAAGGTAAATTATTAATAGAGAAAAACTTGGGGTACTTCAATTGTTAGAGAAGCTACTGTTCTTCACAGGCAATCTATATCTATACAAGCATTAATACTGTTTAACAAACCCATGCTGCCTTTAAAGGGAAAAGAAAGTGGTGTTACACTTGGGGGTGCCAAAAGTGATTGTATTTACTTACCGGCCGGTGCTCCTATCTGCAGAAACCTGCCCGGCCTGGGGTTCTTTCATAGAGCACCATGGAGCAATCATCTTTCTGCTACTTCTGTTTTCTCGCTGCAGCGCAGTAGTGCGAAAAGCCAAATTTAAGGAAAAAGCTACTGTGCATGCGGCTGCCCTAGGAAATTTGAAAAGAGAAATAGTGGAAAAGACGATTGCTCCGAGGTGCTCGCTGGCAGAACACCAGGCCAGTGCAGGTTTCTGCTGATAGGAGTACCGGCCCGGGGTGTCAAGTAAGTTAATACAAACACTTGGGGTGCCTAACTTTTGGCACCCCCAAGTGTAAATGACATTCCTTTTCCTTTAATAAAAAATATTTATACTGGAATTGGTTTGTCATGTGATTCCATTAAGTCTCCAAAAATGGAATGCTGTGTGCCTACGTATCTGGGAGCAAGTGGGTAAATCAGCCCAAATAACTCCTTCTGCGCTGTCTTTGTATAACTGAAAAGGCACACTCTGCCCTTTTTGTCACTAATGGAGGTGAGAGATGTATCTTGATGATGCAATTAGCATCATCAGGCTGTGAGAATGAATTTGCATGATTACATGACTCAGAGAGGGTGGGAAATCAAGAACTGCAGAGTACAAAATAGTGAATATGAACATATAATTGCAAGTAACACTTTGTAATCAATACTTTTTTTTTAACAAAAAATAAAGCTACTAAGTATAATACTTTACTAAATATGGAGACAAAGTCTAGATGTCTTCTAATCTTCTAAACCTTTTGTCCAAAAAGGCAAAAAATAAGTATCAACGTTCTTAAATTCAACAAAATCCTAGGAATGCACTGCAGATAAAGAATGGAATAAATACTGTTAAAAAATAATGTTAATCATAGAAAGAAAATTCTTGCTGTAACTCACAGACCAGTATTTTGGGTTCTGCATTCAACTCATTTAAAGTGTCACATCATATGACATATGAGAAAATCTATATCATGAAATATTAACAGTGGGACGCAGCCTACATTACACTCTATTATGCCAGCCTCAATAGCGTTTAAACATCAATCAATATGCAGGTTAAACTCTCTCTCTCTGCTCATATTTTAACTGAGAGGCAGGCTAATTGATCTCCAGAGAAAGTCAATCTTCTATGAAAAGAAAATACTCTAATTATAACGAACTTCACAGCTATTTGCACAGCAGACACTGCAGACTGGGTAATGGGGAATTCTACACCTTTGTTTGCTGTATTGGAAGCTCACAACCTGTTGCTCTGGTTTATACCAGTTAATTTGTGAAGTATAGTTTTGTATGATGGTCCATAATCAGTTGGCAGTCCTGTTGTATACAGGATAGTGAGTAGTGATGGGCGAATTTATTCTCTGTGAATTTGCGAAATTTGCAAAACCGCTGATGCTGTTTCGTGAATTTTTCGCCGTTTCACGAATTTGCAGGAAATTTCAAAATTTTTCGGCAAAGCAAAACACATCAAATTCGCCCATCACTAATAGTGAGGAATATTAGTGCACGCGAGTTTGCTGCGAAATTCCGCGTGTCATCACCAGCGAATAAATTTGCAAAACTGAAGTGAAAATTCACCAACAGAAAATCCACAGAGACAAAAAAACTGTTGCATGTCAGAATAGTCACGCACATAAAATTGTCGTGAGTCAAAATTGTTGTGCGCCAAAATTACAGTATTCGGACACCCATTAACTTTCATGCAGTTGGACAAAATAGTCACGCGTATAAAAATAGTCACGCGTCAAAATTGACGTGCATCAAAATTGACGTGCATCAAAATGATTTTGACGCCAATTGACTTCAATTCGTATCGCGAAACGGCACAGATTCGCCCATCACTACTCTAAAACATATGGTACCCTACATGTTCTAAAAATCAATACTTGGTAATGGTGGTCAAAATTCCCCCCTTTTCAACCTGGGTCACTTAGCATCAATGGGAAGCTGAGTAATCTACTAAATGGAATAATGTTATGGCAACTTCTGGCTTGCAGCCAGCATGGTAAGCATGCCTTAGCCATTCAATGTAAATCTGAGACTTTTGGGATCCTGAAGTCTAACGTACACCCACAACTTATGATCCTAGAGATTTTCTATTATCTTAAAAATTCCTATTTGATGATATACAACCAATTGAAGTGTCAAGGCTGCACCAGAGCACACAACACAGCAGCCTGTAGTATTTGTGTTTGAAGACAAGTACTTCACACCTCAACTAAGTTTATTGTATGTAAGTACAAGCTTTCAAGACAATAGGGTCCCCTGGAATCATTTCTCAAAGGTATATATGGCAATCCGGGACCCCAGCATCAGTATTGGTTCAAATAAAGTAGTAAAAAAATAACATTGTTGAAAGTTTATGTTTAACTTCTAGGATATGAAATGGAAAGGATTTAAAACGTCACTTATGCAGTATTGAGTAAAGTTAATAAAGGAAGGATTAATAAAGGAAGGATTAATATGCACACTGAGCAAAGTGTGTGGTCTACTAGTGAACTTTTCAATCCCAGTTAATATCTCTACCCAAAATAAATGACATTCATAATATAATCCCCCTGAAACATGTGAAATCTGTAACAATCATGAAGAATACTAACCCGTAACACTTGCTGATGCTGAAAAATTATAAACATCTAGGGTTTTTTTTTTCTATATCTGACACTTCATAAACTAGATTTAGTAAGTTGGAAACATTTTCGCTTTTCTTTCCTCTACAGTTCTCATTTTCTATTCATCTATTTCAACATCATAAGCAGCCATGTTGTATAAGGCGTATTAACAAGTCTTGAAATAAAGAGCATCTTGTCTTTACACAGCTCTGGGAAGTTTGATCAAGGGAATACATCAAAGTCTTAAGCTCAGATGAAAAGGCGCTAACAGTGTACATGGCAAACTAACTGATCTTTTACTTTTATTTACAGTATTCATTTGCATGTTTATTTGGGAAAAATATCAATAATTTGGTATATTTGCTGAGTTATAGGCATTTTACAACAAGGTGTTACCAAAGGCTGAAATTATATGAAACATATATGACCACAAATGGACGAGATATCTGTCAACAATTCAGAAAATGATATCATTTAAGACATGACATATACTTTATATATACAGTCTCCAAGACAAAATTGTCACCAAGACAAAAAGAAGTCACCATAAGAAAAAACACCCATTGACTTTAATGCATTAGGACAAAAAAGTTGCACTGCCAAAAAAAGTTGCCACAAGAAAAACACCCACTGACATTAAGGGGCAGATTTATCGAAGGTCGAGGTGAATTTTCGAATGAAACAAATTCTAATTTCAAGCAATTTTTTTGTACTTCGACTAGGGAATAGTCCAAATTCGATTTGAATTTGAAAAAAATTCAAACATTTGATTATTAAAATGTATCATGTACTGTCTGTTTAAAAATGTGACTTCGACCATTCGCCATCTAAAATCTGCCGAATTGCTGTTTTAGCCTATGGGGACCTCCTAGAACCCATCTGGAGTCAAAGGTTTTTTTTGGAAAAACTTCGAATCAAATTCGATCAAATGCACTATTCCTTCGCTTCATACGATTCAAATTTTTTGAACTCCCATAACTTCGAAATTCGAATAAAAAAAGATCAATCAAAATTTATTAAAAAAATTTAAGTTTTTAACTTTGGGCAAATAGGCTGTATTCGAATCGTTTGAATCAAAGTTTTAGCTAATTAGATCGAATTCAAATCAAAGGATTTTCCCCAAAAACCTTTTATATTTCATAGTCTACCAAATGATTCCAAATAGGTTCTAGGATGTTCCCCATAGGTTAAAATAGCAATTCAGCAGGTTTTAGATGGCGAATGGTCTAAGTCAAAGTTTTAAAGAGATAGCACATGATAAATTTCAATATTCAAATAGTCCATTTTTTTTTTTCAAATTCGAATTGTGGCCTCTTTGTTAGCTGAAGTACACAAAAAAAGCTTGATATTTGAATTTTTTTACTTTCACTTCGACCCTTGATAAATCTGCTCCTAAATGCACTATACACCAACTTTTCTTGCTCACCCTCCAAAGAACAGCGAATTTCAGAATTTCGCTGCTGGCAAAAAGTTTTGAAAAAAGGCACCAATAATTCTCCACCAGATAAATTTGTCCGGTGCAACAAAAAATGTTCGCAGTAGACAGAGATGTTGCATAGTAGACTAAAAAGTCGCCCCATATACTCTAATGGATTTTGCTACAAAAATGTCACCATGGACTTTAAAGTGATTTACTCATCACTACTGATAATGCTACATCCCAGTTTATCAACAAAATGTATTTCTTCCTATGCTATTTTTCTTCTCATTTGCCCCATTTTCATTTGCATTCAGTATTTGCCCTGGAGGACTCTAGTTTAAGCCATTCTAGTCTCCATTCTGCTTTCACGCTTGCCCTGCTACAATTTCTCTTTTTTAATTTTGTGTCTCTCTTTTCTAACATGCCTTTCTTTATGCTTTGCCCCTTCACCTTCCATCCTCCTTTCTAATGCCATTTTCTAATACTGTACATTCTACTGTCTTCAGGTGATGCAGAAAGCTACAAATGTTGTAATATACCTGTCAAATCTCACCCAACCTTGTAGAAAACTTTTCACCACATCTGATTAGAACTACATGCTTCTCTATCTCTATTTATAACACTGAGCTTTGTTGTGGGATTGGACATTGTGAAGTGCATTCAGAATTGAAACTCCTACAGACTATCCAATCTTACTGCATTTTTCAACATGTTAAAGAAGAGCTGGTTCTTCATCAACAGATGCTATCATAGTAACTCATACAGCTTCTATTTATTTTTCAATGGAAAAAACCCATAAAAGGCTTAACATACAAATACAAAAGTGAACAAAACACATACGGGGTGTAATATGACAATATGTAACTCTGTATTAAGATTATGCACCAAATAGACCATAATGCCCATTATTTCCCATTTAGAATATACATTTTTATATTAATGACTGTAACATACATGTATTAGTAGCTTTCATTTTCAAAATATCACCTCTATATTCACAAATATATTTTACAACTTTTAGCACTTGAGCTGATGTGAAACAACAATTTCCATTATCTCCCTGCAGCTTATGACTCGTGGGAGCTGTAGTACCACAGCAGGTGCAGTGCCGAAACTATTACAATAAAGTATAAAGCAACACTGGTACAAAACCCTTTATGGAAGTCTCTTTGAAGGAAGAATAGCTTAGGGTGGAAATATTTTTTTTACTGTATCTGGACCTAAACCCTTCACCACCTGCCAAGTGTGGGTGAAAAATATGTAATTTACCATTTAATGCTGAGAGTGGGATTAAATAAAGTGGCTCTTCAGCATGCAGGTCGTTGCTGCTAATAAATTAAAGATTATTTCTATTCACGGTTGAAACATCATGCCAAATCTGAGCACCGACAACACCTCCAGTTCTTTAGTAATGGAAGTCATTATATTCTTGTAGTGAATACACAAACACATAAAGCACAGGACTGAATACAGAGATTTGAAGGCAGTTAATGGATTGCTCTTTATACAGTAATTCTTAAGGAGCTATAAAATTTCCAACAGTAAACAATCAATGGGATTTGGGTCAAAGTCAGTTCTGTATCTAAAAGTTACTGTTCCCTTCAGAAAAATAATATTAGCAGGGGTGGAACTACCGGGGGAGCAGGGGGTGCGAGCGGGCCAGGGCCCGCACCCCCTCAGGGCCCCCCAGCAGTCCGCGCGCTGCTTTGCATATTCCCGGGCAAGTTCCGGGTGTACGGAGGGGGGCGGGGGCCCGGCTGCGCGTCCGCCCCCCTCTAGTTCTGTTTCTGAATATTAGAGATACTCTTCATCATAAACAAAGAATAATAGATTGTTTTATTAGTCAAAGTTTAGGAGGTCCTGTACCTCCAGGGCCCCAGCAGTCAAATGATTTGTTTATAGTTATGCTCATGATCAAAGTGCTAATTTACTAGATAATGGTTAAAACACATGATATATTGCTCTATATTTATTTAGTATTTGTCAGTGATAGAATCAACAATATGTTGAGAAACTTCTTTATGGTATTCTCTTTCATGCACAATATGTGGCTGGTGTATCCAGGTTGTTTCCTCTTTGGTGGCACTCATATTTTGCCAGGTTCTTAAAAAATCATTATGGTTGATATAACATTTACTGCATCACGTACATGTATTTTAATATTAATGTATTCTTGGATGAGAATCAGTGTGCATTTAATCTACACTGAGGTTTCTACTTCTGATTTCTAGGAGGTTCCTGGTCATGTCCTGCAAGGCTATGTCTTTCCAGTTCTTCCCAAGCTCAGAGTAAAAATTCTGGTAGGTTTGATTTTAGGCAAGCTTAACAAGTCAGCTCTCCTAGCTTGCCTTCAAGAGAACAAGGAATAAAGAAAAAGCAGTTATGCCTGTATCTAGCTTCCATCAAGGTTTACTGGAGCTTTTCGGGTTAAGTAATTTGTTCTACTACAAGAAGGCTGAATCATACAGCCAGTGCCTTAACAACATGTTACTGGGCTACACAGAAAATTAATTGTAGGGCCCTTTATATGTACTGTATATCCATAAGGTGCCCTGTTTTACCAATATATGTTGAGATTGCACATTAATTAGGGCACCATGGTGCCCCCTATACCTCCTGGGCCCCCTGCAGCCACAGGGTCTGCTTCCTCTGTAGTTATGCCCCTGCATACAGCCTTTCTGGCTTTGGAACTCTTCAAGCAACTCCAGACGTATGCCTTTGCAAGCTGTGTACAGTTGTCCTAGCCGTCCTGTAAGGGTGAAATCGTAGCTCAGCAATGCATTTATTCAATAAGCGCTGAGTATAATTAAAATCTGTTGCCTATATTTTCACAGCTCAGTGAACATGTTAACACAAAACCAGTGGATTCCTGAAATGTCTCCTTTGGGAATAAATTAATTTTACACATATTACTGCTTACTGTAATATTTTAATTATGCTCATCAAAGGCAATTTTCAACTTTATCTATTAATGTATCCCCTTTGTGTGTTTGAAAACTCACAGCGGCGTGACTAAGGTAAACAAATGCAAGTTGGTTTTACACTATGCTGAGAAGGCATTCACAGTAACACAGTTACTCACATTTTACCATAAGTTTTGTCCTTGGGAATGCTTATATTTAAAGCATATTCTGTAAGAACCATATAAAAAAGCATTGCCATATCTTTATGTGATAAATGAATGGCTAGATTGGTGAATAGATGATATATGATGGATAGATTTTAATACATTCAGGGGCAGATTTACTAAGGGTCGAAGTGAATTCGAGGGAATTTTCGAAGTAAAAAAAATTTGAAATTCAAATTAATTTTTTGGATACTTCGACCATCGAATAGGATTCTGCGACTTCGAATTTACTTCAACTTCGATTCGAAGTAAAAATCATTCGAATATTCGACCATTCGATAATCAAAGTACTGTCTCTTTAAAAAAACTTCGACTTCAATAGTTCGCCAAGTTAAACCTGCTGAAGTGCTATGTTAGCCTATGGGGACCTTCTAGAACCATTTTCTAAGTCTTTACACATCAAATAAAAATCTATTTTTATTCGACTGCAGGATTGCCAAATTTGCTAAAAAAACTTCGGATTCAATATTCAAATTCAAAGTTTTTTAATTTGATGGTCAAATTTCGAAGTTGTTTGTACTTCAAAATTTGACCCTTGATAAACCTGCCCCTTAGAGACATAATATCAAGGTTTGAATTCATGAATTCATGTGAGTTTTTTTTACTTTTTAATTAAATTTTACTCGAAATTTGATTGGGGGTGATTATTAAAAAAAATCTAACATTTAAAACTCTGAGACATTTTGCCGACCCATTACCATTGATTTCTACATGAACTCGGCAAGTTTTAGGTAACGAATAGTTTAATTAGAACTGTTTCCAGGGTTGAGGTGTGGTAAGTCTCACATTCGAATTCAAATTTAAGTTGGTGGTTTTAAATTCAAATTTATGAGTTTTGACCAAAACTTTTTTGGAAAATTCTAATAAAATTTACTGTTCAAACCTTAGTAAATCTCCCCCTAATTATATATCCAACCATTAGCAGAATCTGCCCTCGCAACATCACTTTACAGGGTATTCCACAACCTTACTGCCCTCAATGTGAAGATCCCTCATTAACTGTCTATATAATCCTCTACTGTACTGGTTAAGAGTAATCAAGTGCCCTTGCAAATGCTTTTTCCAGGGAAAACTGCCATCCTTGATAATCGTTTCTAGTTTAATTCTTCCATTCCATTTACCAGTTTATTTGCATGTCTCTGTACTTTCTACTGCTCATTATTATTTTTTCTATGGAAAAGTTATGTTTTAAACTCTCAAGTGAAGGCACTTTTGTATCCAAGGCAGTACTTCATTTGCTTTAGTAGCTCCTAAGAGACTGTCTAAAGTTGTCTAGTTTTATCCACAAAATCCTTCTTAATTGAGAAGGCCCCAACACACTACCATTTAGTGCATAAATAGCATTTATGTTAATTATACCAAAGTGCATAATCTTGCATTAATCAACCTAATTTGCCAATTTGCTGCCCAGTTGTTGAACTGATACAAAATTGCCAACCTCAAGAACATTAATAAACAAATTAAAGAGTAAAGCACAGGCCCTGTCCACTGGTCCAGTTAATTTGCAATATATCCTTCAGCCAATTCTCTATCCAAATACAAATATTATTTTTCAGGCCAATTTTCCTTAAAGGAGAACTAAACCCTATAAATTGATATGGCTAAAATGTCATATTTTAAATACTAAACTTATTGAACCAGTCTGAAGGTCCAGCATCTCTATAGCAGTAATGATTAAGGACAAAAATGATAAAGAAAGCATAGGGGCAGATTTTTGGCCAATTTCAGCCCCAGTATGGCACAAGCCTTGTAAACTTTTACAGACAAATACAAGAGGTCCTCTGCAATTTATCGATCTATTTAAGACATTTTGGGGCAAATTCACTATGCGCCGAAGTGCCTAACGCAATTCGCTAGCGTTGCCCATTTTCGTTACTTCGCAAATTCACTAACAGACGCTGGCGTAACTTCGCTAGTGTAACTTTGCACCCATACGCCTGGCGATTTTGCGCAACGGACGTAACTACGCAAATTCACTAACGCGCACATTGTTCTGAATACTACCTTTTACGCTAGACTTCCTTCGCCACCTCAGACCAGGCGAAGCGCAATAGAGTAGATAGGGATAGCTGGCGTTTTTTCTATATTATGGATGATAGGCTGAAAAAGATCAAAATTTTTTTGAGCTCCCCTCCTTCCCCTCTACATTTCCTAACTCATGGCAACTTAACTATACAGTGGGCACATGTGTAGGGCAAAATTACAATTTTATTTGATGTTTTGAAGGTTTCCCAGGCATTTGTATTCCTCCATTGAAATTTGAATTTGGCGCCGTATGCAAATTAACCATCGCTAGCGTAACTTCGCTTTGTAAATCAACTCTAGCGCAACTTCGCAACCTTACGCTACCCCTGAGCGCAACTTTGGATTTTAGTGAATTTGCAAAGCACTGGCGAAACTACGCCTGGCAAAGTGCAGCGAAGTGCGGTGAAGTTACGCCTGGCGCAACTATGAATCTTAGTGAATGTCCCACTTTGTGCCTTAAGCCCACCTTAAACAAAACAGAGATTGTTTGTCCATGTATTGCAATATATTTAAGCCGGCCAACTACATCAAAGTCAGAAGAAACTTGATTGTGTGGAAGGCACCCTCAAAACAGGAGTAAGGGAAACCAAGCTTGTATAAAATAGTGAATCTTTATTGCTGCGTATTAAAACACAGTATATGAGCGGGCAGGGGAAATAGCTTTACGCGTTTTATGACTGAATGTCAGTTCATCAGAAGCTTGATCTGCAATTTATCGATCTATTTAAGACATGTTGTGCCCTAAGCCCCCCCCCTTAAACAAAACAGGGATTGTTTGTCCATATATTGCAATATATTTAAGCAGGTCAACTACGTCAAAGCCATTCTTGATCTGGCCAGTCCAACACTAAATTTGCATCTGATTCATTAAGAATTCTGCTGCTCCATCACAGGGACTAAGTTTTTTCTGCAACTCACTTGCTTTCATGGTTAAAGGAACAGTAACATCTAAGAATGAAAGTATTTTTTCCTTTTTCAGCTTTAAATGGCTGCCCTCGTGGCTGCACAGCAGCTTGTTTATATAAACTAAAGTAAGACATTGAGACATTTTGTGCCTTGAGCTATTAAACATGCCCTCCCTTTATTGTTTCTACTAAAATTGTATCTTTTAACTTTCACCGCTAACTTGCATGCCTTAAAATTTTTCTTACAAACAAAATAGATTTATTAAAGCACAACTTTTTCGGGTCTGGGTTTCTGATACCAAAAAAAAACTTTCGGGGGGAAAAAAATTAGACTTTTCTGGGATTTATTATGTGACAAAACTGCAACAATTCCAAATCCGAAAATACTCCAGCTAAAACCTGTCGAAATCATGTAGAAGCCAATGGCAGATGTCCCTTTCTTCAATTGGAAGGTCTTTCTTTGAGTCATGGTTTTAGAGTTTTTCAGGTGTTTTTGACACTGGCTTTTGTGCAACAATACAATAAAGTTGTAGTTATTGTGCAGTTTATTGTGTCTTTCGTGACTTTTCTGTGATTTGTACTGTTTGTACGTTTTCAGTTTGGATCTTTTAATAAATTTCACAACATTCATGGTTTTAGCGAAAGTGAGTTTCATAAACCTCTAAAACCACTAAAATTAGACTGTTGCTAATTAGGCCTACATGCTTTCCATCTAACCATACAGTAAACAAATGTGTCAAATGTCCAAAAAACATGTGTTTATCTATGATTAACAGTATTTTACATCATGCAAACATGGATATACTGTATATATTGTTAAACATACTTATAACCAACTTACAGTGAGTAATTCTGTCTCCATCTCCATTTTACAGAGATTGTTGGAAAAGCAACAAGGGCAAAATAGCATTGCATCTCGCTAAGCCTTTAAATTCTCCTTATACAGTATCATATATATATATATATATATATATATATATATATATATATATATATATATTCATTCATTCATTCATTCATATATATTCATATATATATATATATTCATTTATCGTTGTTTCTATTTCTAAAAGTACTGTTCCAACAGTAGAAGTAATCTTGTAGAAGAAGAGAAGGAGTGTACTGAAGATAACAAAGTTCTAGAAGAAAAGTATTACTTGGACCTTATAGAAATCCAGTTAGCTTTTCTAAATATAGATCATAAGAAGCATAAAATAAACAAATGTAGTGTGATCAAAGAAAACATGGAAATTCATAAATTATGCTATGCATTTTAACACAACTCTTTAATGTTGTCTGGATGAGAGATGAATCTCTGGCTCAGCCATAAGAAATGTCATATTGCTGCAAAAAGTATGGTTTTGAATATTAAGGTCACTTCTCTGAGGAATGCATCTTGAGTGATTGACTCTCTTCACATTTCTAGTTAGAGGTTGTTAAATAAATTTAGAAAAAGATTAGATGTCAAGGGACATTAAGAAGTTTATTGTAAGAGACAACTGATGTCTTTGTTTATTCTTTTTTTTTACTTTCACACTTGGATTTATAAAGTTCCCTTTTAAATTACTCAAGAAAACATAACAGCAATTTAAGTCCCAATTACAATGGTGCCAGTTGCATTAAAAATATCTCTAGAAGCCACATCTGTATAGATACAGTGCCAGTTCTAAGGTACAGGTACATACGCACAAACCAAGACTTAAGGCCCCCATACACAGGCCGATAAAAGCTGGCGACAGACCGAGTTGGCAGCTTATTGGCCCGTGTGTTGGGCCATCCGACGGGCTTCCCCGACCGACTTTCAGCCAGATCTCGATCAGGCAGGTTAAAAAATGCCGTCGGATTGCGGTCGCATCTGTGTGTTTATGCGGTCCCGCGATCCGAATGCCCATAATGGATGCATTATGATCCGGTCATTGGGCCCTAGGGCCCACGATCGGATCAGCACGATATCACCAACCTCAATGTGGGCATCGGGGAGAGATCCGCTCGTTTGGCGACATCGCCAAATGAGCAGATCTCCACGTCTATGGCCACCCTAGATATACTAAGCAAAACACACATACTTTGGCATGCACACATATACATATGATATTATAAGTCTTGATAATGAACTAAAGCACTTTTACTAATTTCAAGCCTGCTGCCTGCACTTACTGCTTGTCTACCCACAGTTTAAGTTCCGGTACAGCTGCACAGGGATTGGCTAGGCTGCAGAGTGAATCCTTCCAGGCTATCCAATCTGTGTTTAGCTGTATGGGTACTTGAACTCCAAGGGGCTTATTTATTACTAGACATTAAGCCTGTTAAATTAACGGGCGCTAGAACATAGGAGTCAAACATTTATAAAAACAGAATTGTTCTAGTCTAAAAAAATTTCGCCAGAGACGGTCCGTGGGGCACATGCGCAGTAGCGCAATCCCATGGACACAGGGACTGGATGCAGAGAAATTCGCCAGAGACGGTCCGTGGGGCACATGTGCAGTAGCGCAATCCCACGGACACAGGGACTGGATGCAGAGAAATTCGCCAGAGACGGTCCGTGGGGCACATGCGCAGTAGCGCAATCCCACGGACACAGGGACTGGACGCAGAGACACTTCAACTTTATTATATAGGATACGCTATTATGCGCTATTATGCACTATTATGCACTATTATGCACTACTATACGCTATTATACACTCCCTGCACTGTGTTAATAACTCCCTGCACTGTATTAATAACTCCCTGCACTGTGTTAATAACTCCCTGCACTGTGTTAATAACTCCCTGCACTGTGTTAATAATTCCCCGCACTGTATTAATAACTCCCCGCACTGTATTAATAACTCCCCGCTCGGTGGTGGCGCATGCGCGTTGGGAGGAACCAGGAGCTGCGGTGTTTGTTTGCGGCCGAGCTGTCTGGAAGTGGGTGACAGGAATGATGAGTCTGGGGGAATCCAGTCAGTGAGTCCTCGCCGGCACTGCTTCCCGCTGCCGGAATGGAGTTCGCCGAGCTGATTAAGACCCCCGGGTGGATAATGTGGTCCTGCACCGGCCTTTCCACTCCCCTGTGTGGGGCACCCTCTGTCTGACCGGCCACCACCTCATCCTCAGCTCCCAGCAGGACAACAGTGAGGAACTCTGGCTCCTACACTCCAACATCGACTCCATAGACGGTCCGTGGGGTACATGCACAGTAGCGCAATCCCACGGACACAGGGACTGGACACAGAGACACTTCAGCTTTATTATATAGGATGCTATGTAAAATGAAATACTGTGTAAGTGTGTGTAATGTTGATCATGTGAACGCCATATTTACCATCGTTTACATTGTTTTCAGCAGAAGTCACTAGGCATAAAGAGTTTATGCAGATTTTAACACGGTGAAGCCTGGTGATATGTGGTGTATTATCCCAATGCTTTTTATAGTATAATAAATATGCCTTCAAGACTTGAATCCGAGCTTCAGTTTAAGTCAGAAACTCCGGGGATGGACAAGCACCCCCCACGGTGCGGACTCCCATGCACTTATGATAAGTAGGATAAATAACCCTCTGAAATGTAACAATAAGGACAGCTTTCCACTGCTTCTCTGTTCCTTCAAGTAAAGATTTTGCTAGACTTGTTTACAACATATAACCAAGAGTGAAAGCATTCTGAAAAAATGGTGTAAAAAGCTGTGTAAAATAAATGGCCAATTTATCAAGGTGTGTTTTATTTTACACCATGTGAATTCCAGATTTGCCTTATTTTGTAAGAAAAAGTGCATACAAAATTGACGCTGTTTTTTACACGGCAATGTGTGGCATATTATTCTGCTGTTTTTTACAACACATACAGTAATACATTTGACCCTAAAAGTAAATAATATATATACACTTTGGGGCCCATTTACTTAGCTCAAGTGAAGGAATAGAATAAAAAAAACTTCAAATTTCGAATGATTTTTTTGGCTACTTCGACCATCGAATGGGCTACTTCGACCTTCGACTTCGAATCGAAAGATTCAAACTAAAAATCATTCGACTATTCAACCATTCGATAGTCAAAGTACTGTCTCTTTTAAAAAAAAACTTCGACCCCCTAGTTCGCCACCTAAAACCGAAGTCAATGTTAGCCTATGGGGAAGGTCCCCATAGGCTTTTGAACAATTTTTAGGTCGAAGAAAAATCGTTCGATCATTGGATTAAAATCCTTCGATCGAACGAATTGCAGTAAATCTTTCGACTTCGATATTCGAAGTTGAAGGATTTCAATTCGGCAGTGGAATATCGAGGGTTAATTAACCCTCGATATTCGACCATAAGTAAATTTGCCCCTTTGTGTCAGTATGATTTTTACAGTACGTACTTATTTCCATATTACCATCTTGCCAAATCAGAAAGCAAAGCTTTTCTGCAGAATGATCAAAACTGTGAAAACTGCTCACAGCTGAACTATTTACATCTTTTTTTTTTTCGTTTTGAATAAGCAGAATGTAGCTCTAAGACAAATTTTGCTTTATGCTGCTTGTGAAAATGCATCTCTTTCTGCAAGGAAGATGATGCTTCAAATTCAAACGCATGGATGGGCACCACGGAAAAATGTGGAGCCAAGCTGAGCTGCTGCAAAAGTGATGGATTCAGAGTGGTTTCAAATTAGAATCATAGCTGAATCACATCTGTGATGTTTTAGTATGAGACAAACCATACCTGTATAATGAGAACTTCAAAATTGAAATTGAAATAAAAAAGGGGTTCAATCCACAACTTAAAGGAACTTAAAGGAAAAGTAACACAAAAATATAATGTCCTGCTGCCCTGCACTGGTACAACTGGCGTATTTGCTTCAGAAACTAATACTATAGTTTATATAAACAAGCTGCTGTATAGCCATGGGGGCAGCCATTCAAAGCTGAAAAAGCTGAAAAGGCACAGGATACACAGCAGATAACAGATAAGCATTGTAGTATACAATGGTATTCTTCTGTTATCTATAGTGTATCCTTTGCTTAAATGGCTGGCCCATGGCTACACAGCAGCTTTTTTATATAACGCAAACACACCAATTTTACGAGTGCAGGGCACCAGTATATTACTGTATATTGTCATTCCTTTAAAACACATAATTTTTTTTGTGTTACTGTCCCTTTAACAAGAGAGCTTACAAAGAAAAACCATATGAAGAAGGAAGAGACTGTAGAAAGACTATTCTGTAAGCAAGCCACTGAATTCACAGACAGGAACGTCTGTATATGCCCTATCTGCACACACAAGCCTTAGGCAATTCAATTCATTCTCCTACGTTTCTTACACCAAATGTTATATTATATTGCAAGCTGAACAAAGCAGAAAGTTATTGTGACCATCACTATACGAATGATGTTATTATACGTAATGAAACCTTATTTTAACAGCGTTTTTTTAATAATTGCATTGTGTGTGTAAAATTAGAGTGAATGACTGTTGGTATATTGAGGGTTTGTAGTTTTTATGCCTGTACTATTGGATCATTGCCTTTAAAACTGTGTGTTTTAGCAGTCATATACAGTATTTATACATGTCAGTGATTTTATTCTCTTACAATAGTGAGCCAAAAAAGGTTGGGCAGTGTCCAATGAGGTCAATAGATCTATACAGAGATACAGGTATGGTATCCTTTATCCAGAAACCAATTATGCAGAAAGATCTGAATTACAGAGACTCCATTTTCATGAAATAATTAAAACTTTGAAAACACTTTTTTTTTCTCTGTGATAATAAAACAATACCTTATACACTAATACTAGATTTAAGACACAACGAATCCATTCCTTACTGGAGGCAAAACAACTCTGAAGAGTTTATTTAATATTTAAATAATTTTAGTATATTTAAAGTATGGTGATCAAAATGACTAAAAGACCCCTTATGTGGAAAACTCCAGTTCCCAAGCATTCTGGACAACAACTAACAACTAATTATATCTGTATAGCATCCTTTCTGGAAAGTGAAAGCATGGAACCTGGTAATGCATCTTCCATAGATGCATGGACAATGGCTAGCATTGTACCTTGGCCAATTTTTATGCTGAAGATGAAGAGATTGATGGCAGGAACATGTTGTTCTTCTCTTGGTATGAGAGTAGCTAGGCCATGCTACTTGGGAAGCTTGGGTACAAATATTGGATGAGAGAGAGAGAGAGAGGGAGCGAGAGAGAGAGAGAGAGAGAGAGCATAGTAGCTCTCTCATATCCAGATTTTTAATAATGTGTTATACTAAAACAGGTTGCTTATGAGTCATGCTGGTGTGCATTGTTTTTGCTACCTGTATAACTTTCTTCAGTACGTCAAATCATTCATAGTCTACCTGACTCACCCTCATTCATGTTGAGCTTTCATTTCTGGCAGTGTCTTTGGCTGCTTCACTTGCAACTAGTCTAACAGTTTGAACCAAGAGGCATTTGCCTAATGTTTTCCCTCTAGATAACAACAAAAAACAGGGGCGTGCACTTTATGCCTCAATGTACACCAAGAGGTACACTAGAGAGCCCTTATTTTCCCCAAACAACTTACTAGTTTAAAGCTTTCACCTTATTCCACTGGTGAAAAAAAAGGCAGTAGCAGGTAATCATTTCTTCCTTCCAAACTGTTCAGTACATCAGGCTCTGTCTTAAGCTATTAGCACATTGCATTTCCATGTCAAGCAGTTTGAAATGTCAATAGCGTTGCACAGTCTGCTTTTTCCATATTTATTTCCTCTCTTGCACTTTGCCTAGTAGCTCCCACAGCGTTTAATTATAAGCAGTGTTGTCTAAGTAGGCTGTGCCCTTTTTCAGATCTCTTCCCACTATAATTTTGTCTGTGGTTTTTCACAGACAGTACAGTATCTCTAATGCCATGTTACTCTCCTCAAAATGAATGGAATGACTCTAGGAATAAGCAGGAGGGCAACATCCTCCTGGGAGCAAATGTTTATGTTTTTGAAGTCCCCTCCAAGTATACTGAGGACATCTGTTTGGCTGAATTTCCTGCGGTATGACAGGTTTATAAGAACTGGCTAGTAGAATAGGGAAAATGGAAATCTATTTAATTTTTTATGATTTTTTTTTAAATCAAAGCATAGAAAATAATTCAGCAAGCATAGGAATTGAAATGATGTTTACCAGCTCTCTGCCAACAAAGCAATGCTGCATATAGTATTGAACTTGGCCATAGATTTCAGTAGAAACTTCCACTTGCAATAATTCATCATTACGTGTTAGAAAGTGATAGGCTAATATGCTGTAAAATATAACACAGAAAAAAGACAAGGGCAAGATTTAGACACTTTCTCTGCTGTGCTTTTATTTAGCTTTGAATAAAGGGGTAGGCAGCAATGTGTAGGTGCCTTATAAATGCTCTCGATGCAAGTACATATACTTTCAAAAACAAAATTACAATCATAATATTGACAAGCCACCATTGTACTTATATATTTTGTACATAGCTTTGTAGTTCTCCCACAACACCTTCCCCCTTTTTGTGTATTGTTGTACTTTAGAAGAGATGCTTTGCAGGATGAATGGCCAAACTTCCATGTGATTGTAACACCCCCTCATGAGTCCCTTTAATGATGGTTTTATGCTTTAATGGGTGGTGGTTTGCTCAATCGCTCTCTTAAAAGCTGCAACTAAGTCTGTGAATTTTTACTTTTTTGTGCATGTGCACTGTATTGTATTGCAGCACTACTATATGCATTTCCAATCAAATATTTATAGAACAATCTGGGACAGTAAATATACAGAACATATAAAACATATAGAATTACACTTCTACTTACAAGCTAAGCAGGTAACTTGCAGAAAGAAGAAGAGGAAGTCAATGATGAAATCTCTTCCTTGCTTTTATATGTTGGTCAGGAAATCTGTGGTCTACTGATACACTCCAACAAGCATAAACCAGTTTGTAGCTGGGATTTGGCGAGCAACTACCCTAGCTCAGCTGGGCTAGAAGACATATTTGCAATGCTGTTGTTTAAGCCAAAAGTTCAAATTTGGTTATCATGCACAAATGGTTTTAGGCTGACTCATCATTTGCAATATGCACTACTAAAAGCAATAGGCAAGACCGATTTTCAGAACTAACCACATGAGATCCAACATGGGTGAAATGATGGTCACTTAGGGGGTTATTTATTAAAACCCAATATTTGCACCCAAGCTTTCAAGTGGCAACTTGATAAATTTGTATAATTTGAATTGAGACTTTTTTTTGTTTGTAAATTGCGATTAAATTTACTAAAAATATTAGTAAATAAGCCAAATTTGTGTATGGGCGTTATGTCAAGTTTGTTTCTGGTAAAATATGAGAAATAAAATTAGTTTTAATAACTAACCCCCTTAATATGCCAAAACCTGGTGCAATGGTCAAGTAATTCAACAATATTGCTCTTTGTGTGACCAAAAGAATATTTGCAAAAGACCTTTTGTTTTTTAGGCTAACATTCAGACACAAAGGAAAAAATAATGGCTTGTACCTTGAATTTGGTTTAGAATAGTGTAAAGTGATATTTAAAAATGTCCTTTACAAAAGCAGAATTTTTGCACCTAACTGCATCAAGCCCCTGCTTGAAAAGAAAAAAAACAATTTGAAAAAATGCTGAAAGGCTTTGAATAGTTTTTGCGACTGACATTAAAGAAATCAGATGAAACAACGTTAAAGCTAAAAAGCCTTTTGATGAAAATAAGAGAAATAAATATCTACAGGATGTTTTGGGAATGTAAACATAGTTTTAGTGAAGTACTGGATAGCGGGCTTGAGATATAAATGGTATAATTGTGAGTCATCCTTGCATTGAAAGCAAGAGATGGGGACAATGATACAATGTGAAATTGGTGAAGATGTAAGAGCAAGCACTGACCTATATTAAAAATGTATTGTTTGTTTAATTTGTACAGAATTGCTTCTATTAAGTTGGTCATTATGTAAAAAGATTGCAAAAAATGAATATCTTGAGTGGTATGAGCTCTTCTATTGCCTAAAATGAATTGAATTAAACTGAATTAATATTGTAATTTATGAAAGTTTGTGCAGTGGTGTAAATATGGGATGCAGCATATCCATGGGTAGAGGGGCAGTTATTGGAATGTTGGACCTATGTTTTTTGCTAGACGGTCTAGGGCAGTGTTCCCCAACAGGGATGTAGCGAACGTCGGAAAAAAAGTTCGCGAACATATTCGCGAACTTGCGCAAGAATGCGAGCGGTTCGCGAACGGTTCGCGAACCCCATAGACTTCAATGGGAAGGCGAACTTTAACATCTAAAATAGACATTTCTGGCCAGAAAAATGATTTTAAAGTTGTTTAAAGGGTGCAACGACCTGGACAGTGGCATGCCAGAGGGGGATCAAGGGCAAAATGTATCTGAAAAATCTGCCTGTGTGTGCTTGGAAGAGATAGTGTAGGGGGAGAGCTGTTAGTGATTTCAGGGACAGATGATAGTAAGTTTGCTGGCTAGTAATCTGCTTGATACTGCTCTGTATTGGAGGGACAGAAGTCTGCAGGGATTTGAGGGACATTTTAGCTTAGGTAGCTTTGCTGGCTAGTAATCTACTGTTCTCTTTAAACAACTGCCATACGTTGACCTTGTAGGCATTGTTTGCCCAGTTTTTTTGGACGCAGCCACTGAAGCACAGTTGCCAGAAAAAATATGCCATATAAATGCTGAAAATAGTCATTTTTCGCCATACGTTGACCTTGTAGACATTGTTTGCCCAGTTTTTTTGGTTGCAGCCACTGAAGCACAGTTGCCAGAAAAAATATGCCATATAAATGCTGAAAATATAAATTTTTTTGGTTGCAGCCACTGAAGCACAGAGGCCAGAAAAATTATGCCATATAAATGCTGAAAATATAAATTTTTTTGGTTGCAGCCACTGAAGCACAGAGGCCAGAAAAATTATGCCATATAAATGCAGAAAATATGCATTTTTTTGGTTGCAGCCACTGAAGCACAGAGGCCAGAAAAATTATGCCATATAAATGCTGAAAATATAAATTTTTTTGGTTGCAGCCACTGAAGCACAGAGGCCAGAAAAATTATGCCATATAAATGCAGAAAATATGCATTTTTTTGGACGCAGCCACTGAAGCACAGTTGCCAGAAAAAATATGCCATATAAATGCTGAAAATAGTCATTTTTTGCCATACGTTGACCTTGTAGACATTGTTTGCCCAGTTTTTTTGGTTGCAGCCACTGAAGCACAGAGGCCAGAAAAAATTAAACCAGTAGGGTTTGCACCCTAGTTTGTAACGGTGGCGGAGGGAGGAGGACGCTAAAGGACAGCTGTGTGTGGAGTCATGAGGCTTGAAGAGAAGGACAACTGCATAGAAGTCAGAACAAGTCTTCCGGCGTGCAGTAACCCTCTGAGATCGACCCCTCATTCATTTTAATAAAGGTCAGGTAATCGACACTTTTGTGACCTAGGCGAGTTCTCTTCTCAGTTACAATCCCTCCTGCTGCACTGAAGGTCCTTTCTGAGAGCACACTTGAGGCTGGGCAAGACAAGAGGTTCATGGCAAATTGTGACAGCTCTGGCCACAGATCAAGCCTGCGCACCCAGTAGTCCAGGGGTTCATCGCTCCTCAGAGTGTCGATATCTGCAGTTAATGCCAGGTAGTCCGCTACCTGCCCGTCGAGGCGTTCTTTGAGGGTGGATCCAGAAGGGTTGTGGCGCTGCCTTGGACAGAAAAACATTTGCATGTCTGACGTTACAGACTGGCCAAAGGGCTTTGTCCTTGCAGGTGTGCTCGTGGCAGGATTACTGGCACCTCTGCCCCTGGAATGTTGATGAGTTCCTGAAGTGACATCACCCTTAAAAGCATTGTACAACATGTTTTGCAGGCTGGTTTGTAAATGCCGCATCTTTTCGGACTTGTGGTATGTTGGTAACATTTCTGCCACTTTATGCTTGTACCGAGGGTCTAGTAGCGTTGCGACCCAGTACAGGTCCTTCTCCTTAAGCCTCTTGATACGGGGGTCCTTCAACAGGCATGACAGCATGAAAGACCCCATTCTCACAAGGTTGGATGCAGAGCTATCCATCTCCGCTTCCTCATTATCAAGGACTGCATCATCCACGGTCTCCTCCCCCCAGCCACGTACAAGACCAGGGGTCCCCAAAAGGTCACCACTAGCCCCCTGGGAAGCCTGCTCCTGTTGGTCCTCCTCCTCCTCCTCCACAAAGCCACCTTCCTCCTCTGACTCCACTTCTGGCACCTCTCCCTGCGTTGCAGCAGGTGCCTGGGTTCGTTCTGGTGATTCCGACCATAAATCGTGCGCTTCCAGCTCCTCGTCACGCTGGTCTACAGCCTCATCTGTCACTCGTCGCACGGCACGCTCCAGGAAGAAAGCGAAGGGTATTAGGTCGCTGATGGTGCCTTCGGTGCGACTGACCATATTTGTCACCTCTTCAAAAGGTCGCATGAGCCTGCAGGCATCGCGCATAAGCACCCAGTAACGGGGGAAAAAAATCCCCAGCTCTGCAGATCCAGTCCTACCACCCAGTTCAAAAAGGTACTCGTTGACGGCCCTTTGTTGTTGCAGCAGACGTTCCAACATAAGGAGCGTTGAATTCCAGCGAGTCTGGCTGTCAGAAATCAAACGCCTGACTGGCATGTTGTAGCGCTGCTGAATGTCAGCAAGGCGTGCCATGGCTGTGTAGGAACGTCTGAAATGGGCCGACACCTTTCTGGACTGGGTGAGAACGTCCTGGAATCCTGGGTACTTGGAGACAAAACGTTGGACTATTAAATTTAACACATGTGCCATGCAGGGCACATGTGTTAAATTGCCCAGTCTCAACGCTGCCAACAGATTGCTTCCATTGTCACACACCACTTTTCCGATCTGCAGTTGGTGTGGGGTCAGCCACCGATCGGCCTGTGACTGCAGAGATGACAGGAGTACAGATCCGGTATGGTTTTTGCTTTCCAGGCACGTCATCCCCAAGACAGCGTGACAACGGCGTACCTGGCACGTCGAATAGCCTAGGGGGAGCTGGGGGTGCACAGGTGTGGAGGAGGAGAAGGAGGACCCAGCAGCAGAGTAAGAAGAAGAAGAGGAAGAAGACGAGGTAGAGAGCGATGGAGGAGTAGAGGTGGTGGCAGAACCGCGTGCAATCCGTGGCGGTGACACCAACTCCACTGTTGTTGTTGTTGAGCTACCCATTCCCTGCTTCCCAGCCATTACCAAGTTCACCCAGTGGGCAGTGTAGGTGACATACCTGCCCTGACCATGCTTGGAGGACCATGCGTCAGTAGTCATATGGACCTTTGGCCCAACACTAAGTGACAGAGATGCGGTAACTTGGCTCTGCACACGTTGGTACAGGTGTGGTATTCCCTTTTTAGAAAAAAAATTGCGGCTGGGTACCTTCCACTGCGGTGTCCCAATTGCTACAAATTTGCGGAAGGCCTCAGAGTCCACCAGCTGGTATGGTAAAAGCTGGCGGGCTAAGAGTGCAGACAAGCCAGCTGTCAGACGCCGGGCAAGGGGGTGACAGTCAGACATTGGCTTCTTACGCTCAAACATGGCCTTCGCAGAAACTTGGCTGGTGGCAGATGACTGGGAATGGGAACAGGTGGTCAAGGTGGAAGGCGGAGTGGAGGGTGGTTCAGACGGGTCAAGGAGAGCAGAGGTAGAGCAGTAAGATGCTGGACCAGAAGGAGTGTGGCTTTTAGTTTGCCTGTTGCCTTTGAGGTGTTGCTCCCAAAGTGCTTTGTGCTTGCCGCTCATGTGCCTTCGCATAGAAGTTGTACCTATGTGGCTGTTGGGCTTACCAAGGCTCAGTTTCTGACTGCACTCATTGCAAATTACAATGCTTTTGTCAGAGGCACACACATTAAAAAAATCCCACACTGCTGACTTTTTGGAAGTGTGCGATCTGGCGGTAACAGTAGAAGTTGGCGGCATTGGCGGCAATGGCGGGTGCGTTGGCCGGCTGAACACAGGTGCCGATACATGTTGTTGCCCTACTGATCCCTGCGGGCTGTCCTCCCTGCTTCTTCTAAGTCTTATTCTCCTACTGCCTCTCTGACTCTCCGTCTCTCCATCTGAACTACCCTCCTCTTGCTCTCTTCTACTAGGCACCCACAAAACATCAATCTCCTCATCATCATTCTCCTCAGATGCATCAATTTCTTCTGACACATCACAGAAGGAAGCAGCAGCGGGGACCTCCTCCTCATCACTCATTATGTCCATCTCTGTCGTGTTCTCTGCCAGAATTAAATCTGGTGTAACGTCCTCATCTCCTTCATCTTCTTCTGCCAATAATGGTTGCGCATTACTCAGTTCAAGAAACTCATGGGAAAATAACTCCTCTGACTCCAGTGAAGAAGGGGCACCGGTGGTGGAGGAAGTGTTACGTGGGGTGGCCATAGCAGTGGAGGATGAGGAGGATGTTGTGGTAAAGTTAGAAACGGTAGAGGATGGGGTGTGCTGTGTAAGCCAGTCAACTACCTCTTCAGCATTTTGGGAGTTCAGGGTCATTGGCTTTTTAAAACTGGGCAATTTGCTAGGGCCACAGGATTGCATAGCAGCACGGCCCCTAGCACGGCCTCTGCGTGGCGGCCTGCCTTTGCCTGGCATTATTTTTAAAAAAACAACAACAACAAAAACTCAGTTGGTTTTTCTGGAAACTATAATACACACAGCTAGATGGCAGTTTGAAGAAAACAGTGTGCAAATAATGCCTACAAGATCAACGTATACACTACTACAGCGGTGGATACGGATTACGTAAAATATATGAATGCTGCTTGAAAAAAAGTAACTCAAGTGGTTTTTCTAGAGACGATAATATTATCAATATTTAGACAAAATGTGAACAAGCTCACACAGCTAGATGGCGGTTTGAAGAAAACACTGTGCAAATACTGCCCACAAGATCAACGTATACACTACTACAGCGATGGATACGGATCTCGTAAAATTTATTATGGCTGCTTGAAAAAAGTCACTCCGGTGTTTTTTCTGGAGACGGTAATATTATGGATATTTAGACAGAATGTGAACAAGGTCACACAGCTAGATGGCAGTTGGTTGAATAACACACTGGGCAAAAAATGCCTACAGGGCAAATAATGCCTAAAAGGTCAACTTATACACTACTACAGCGATGGATACAGATTACGTAAAATATATTATGGCTGCTTGAAAAAAGTCACTCCGGTGTTTTTTCTGGAGACGGTAATATTATGGATATTTAGACAGAATGTGAACAAGGTCACACAGCTAGATGGCAGTTGGTTGAATAACACACTGGGCAAAAAATGCCTACAGGGCAAATAATGCCTAAAAGGTCAATTTATACACTACTACAGCGATGGATACGGATTACGTAAAATATATTATGGCTGCTTGAAAAAAGTCACTCCGGTATTTTTTCTGGAGACGGTAATATTATGGATATTTAGACAGAATGTGAACAAGGTCACACAGCTAGATGGCAGTTGGTTGAATAACACACTGGGCAAAAAATGCCTACAGGGCAAATAATGCCTAAAAGGTCAACTTATACACTACTACAGCGGTAGTAAAATAAAAAAAAGTAAAATAAAAAAAAAATGAATATTAAAAAAAAAAAAATTAAAGTTGGTGCTGCTGAACTACTAGGAGCAGCAGATTAGCACACCAGTCCCACTCCCCAACACTGCTAGACTAATAGCACTGGGCTCTTATAGTAGTAGTAGTAGTAGTAGTAAAACAACAAAAAAATAAATAAAAGCAGTCCTTACAAGGACTACTGTTATTGCAGCAGTCAGCAGATGAGATCAGAAGCAGGACAGCTGCCCACTGCAGCTACATACAGAGCACTGCAGTAGAAGGTAGATTACTAGCCAGCAAAGCTACCTAAGCTTAAATGTCCCTCAAACCCCTGCAGACTTCTGTCCCTCCAATAACAGAGCAGTATCAAAACGACTACTAGCCAGCAAACTTTCAACTGTCCCTGAAATCACTAACAGGCAGCAGCTCTCTCCCTACACTATCTCTTCAGCACACACAGGCAGAGTGAAAAAACGCTGCAGGGCTTCGGTTTTTATAGGGAAGGGGAGTGGTCCAGGGGAGAGCTTCCTGATTGGCTGCCATGTACCTGCTGGTCTGGGGTGAGAGGGCAAAAAAAAGCGCCAACAATGGCGAACCCAAAATGGCGAACGTCGCGCGACGTTCGCGAACTTCCGGCGAGCGCGAACACCCGATGTTAGCGCGAACAAGTTCGCCGGCGAACAGTTCGCGCCATCTCTATTCCCCAACACTCACCAGACCCTTGGATGTTGCTTCCAGTGGACTCAAATCAGGTGCATATTTTTGCATTCCTGGCTTGGTCCCAAGCTTTAGTTCCATAGTTTATATAGGAGCCACATATAGGCTACCAAAAAGCCAACTAAAGCCCTTATTTACTAACCCCTGGAACTATTCCCATGCTTGTGTTACTCCTCCACTATATTTGCATATAGCACCCAAAGTTTTGACTTAAACCATGCATGGCAGTGTTGCTGCTACCAAATTTTGCTTAATTGGAACTCCGACATATTATCAAATCTAGCCCATACTTATAGTTGTAGTTCAGAATCATCATGAATCAATCTAAACATTCATTAATATTTATTAACAGTGTTCCTGCACCCATATATTAATACACTGCAACTCACAGCAGTTCATTGTCAAGAAATGGAAGCTGTTGTGCAGCAACATCAGAGATAAATTCTCCCAAGACCCACTTGTTCTGGTTCTTGATTTCATATAGGTAAACTATTTTATTCTAGCTGTAGCTGGACTCTAGCTAAACACCTAAACAGACAGTAGGGCTCATTCAATAAAATAAGTGCTAAAAGTGTTGCCCAAAGTAAGCTATTAGCTGTTAGCTTTGATAAGTCTACTGCAAGTTAAAAAATTATAGCAAAGATATGATTGTTAAATCTTAAAGCAGACCTGTAATCTACAAGTAAAAAGGTGTAAATATCTGAGCTGTCAATCATATATTGCCTGTCCCGCCTCTATGCCTTAGGCATAGAGGTGGGGCAGTCAATTACTTTCACTTTCCATTTAGCACTTCCTAGATATTAATGCACTCCTCCCCACATTCCCCCTCCCTCCTAAAGCTCTATAATTGCGTAGGGCAGTGTGTATGGGCATTAGGTTCCCAATTCTGGTGCATACATAAGATTTTGGGGTGATACACAACTTGTCTTAATAACAGTGTCCACAAAATGGCTCCTGCCTGCGTGCTGTGATTGTGTAATTCCAAGACCAAAGAAAACAAAATGTAAATAATAATTGTATTGTTGGTAAATTTTATTTTGCTTAACTAACATGATAGAAAATAATTTGGAATGATTTGTTAGGGTGACAGGTCCCTTTTAATAAATAAGCTCCTGTACCTGAAGTTTTATTCTGTAATTCTATAACATTATATTACTTTATATTACTGCTTCTTCATTTCAACATAATTGAAAATAAATTAATTGGAAATTAACTGTTTATTTAAAAGAGTGGATTTTAGCAGTTAATCTAATCATTAGCAACTGTTACAGGCATTTATGATGATAGTTAAGAATAAAAAGGTCCATGGCTCACATAAATGATTATTCTGGACTTTCAGCTCTACTGCTCCTTTTTAACACTGCATACCTATCATACTGCCATTATGCAAACGTTGTGATAGGCAATAAAAAAACGTTAGTAACACAAAAGTGGGAACAGCAGACTCATTCAAGTCAGTCAGTAGTGATTAATATGTTTCACCGCTATTCAAACTGAAACTTTGTTTGTGAGAACAGACAAAAATGAATGATGGTCTATAATTAGAGAGTCCCATTGGGAGAACAAAACATCTATTGTTACAAGTAATATAGAGGAATTTTTTTACTGGGTAATTTGTGCGAGACTTTGGCAGGGAAATGAAGAATGGTTAGCGGGGATTTCACTCAGTGATAACAGTTTTCAGATAAGTTTTCTGTCTTTAAGTATATACCAATTTCCAAGTGAAAGGGTAAAGTAAGGTTACCAAATCAAGTGAAAAACCAGGGGTACTTCTAATAAACACATGTTGCAGGGCTCAAGCTTATTATATTTAATCAGTGCAACACTTTTACTGTAGCTATACTTTCTAGTTGTGTCCCATTATTTTTCACATAATATGCCAACCTTATTTTAGAATCCTCTGAAACAGACAGAACCAGCCTTGAGAACTTTTGTTAAAACACAGAAATCTACAGTATTTCTTTTATAAGTCAATCCAATTATTTCTTAACTGAAGTCATTAAAAATGTGAACCTCGTGGACTTGTTGAAATCATATTTATCATTAAGTCATTATTCCTTATGGGATAAGGTGTCATTTGTATTTTAAAGTTCTCTAGATAGTCCATGTTACACCTCAGCTGTTTTATGGCAAAGTGAGTCATAGTGGCAATGAAGGAATCTGGTACTATGGATGAGCAAAATACAGTTTTACCATATTTTTACCATAATATTAGGAAATAGATGTCTGGAGTGGACGGCACTTCCCACCATGTAACTCTACAAAAAGCAAGTAATCTGAGCTACCATGTCTCGTTAATGACAATACCTATTTGAAAGTATATAAAGACTAATTACATGGGATGATATGATTGATTTAATGGAAAACTATACCGTCAAAAACCCACCCAACACCACTGTGAATGGGGTGTGGGCTATGGCTACTAGGGCCAACCCTTGAGTTTTCTCATGCTTGGACTAATCCCATTGGCTGGGATTTGGTGGCCAGCCAGTAAGTCCCCTCTCACTATACCCGCCAAATCACTTGGGCATGTAAGAGCAGCTTTCCTCCCACCTGTAGTTAGAAGGCAGCTTCCTATATTTCCATATGTTTACTACAATGTATTGTTCTCAATTGTTACTCATATGTAGCCAACAGCTTGCAGGATTTTTTTCTCTATAACTGACCTTCAACATACAGTACTTTCAGGTGTACTAGAAGAGGAATAAGCATTGCTCCTAAATCTCACTCTATCTGATCTTCAAACTGGAACTTTTGACTAGGGATGTAGCGAACGTCGGAAAAAAAGTTCGCGAACATATTCGCGAACTTGCGCAAAAATGCGAGCGGTTCGCAAACGGTTCGCGAACCCCATAGACTTCAATGGGAAGGCGAACTTTAACATCTAAAAAAGACATTTCTGGCCAGAAAAATGATTTTAAAGTTGTTTAAAGGGTGCAACGACCTGGACAGTGGCATGCCAGAGGGGGATCAAGGGCAAAAATTTATCTGAAAAATCTGCCTGTGTGTGCTTGGAAGAGATAGTGTAGGGGGAGAGCTGTTAGTGATTTCAGGGACAGATGATAGTAAGTTTGCTGGCTAGTAATCTGCTTGATACTGCTCTGTATTGGAGGGACAGAAGTCTGCAGGGATTTGAGGGACATTTTAGCTTAGGTAGCTTTGCTGGCTAGTAATCTACTGTTCTCTTTAAACAACTGCCATACATTGACCTTGTAGGCATTGTTTGCCCAGTTTTTTTGGACGCAGCCACTGAAGCACAGTTGCCAGAAAAAATATGCCATATAAATGCTGAAAATAGTCATTTTTCGCCATACGTTGACCTTGTAGACATTGTTTGCCCAGTTTTTTTGGACGCAGCCACTGAAGCACAGTTGCCAGAAAAAATATGCCATATAAATGCTGAAAATAGTCATTTTTCGCCATACGTTGACCTTGTAGACATTGTTTGCCCAGTTTTTTTGGTTGCAGCCACTGAAGCACAGTTGCCAGAAAAAATATGCCATATAAATGCTGAAAATAGTCATTTTTTGCCATATACGTTGAGTCAACGTATGGCAAAAAATGACTATTTTCAGCATTTATGTGGCATATTTTTTCTGGCCTCTGTGCTTCATTGGCTGCGGCCAAAAAAACTGGGCAAACAATGCCTACAAGGTCAACGTCGTTGACCTTGTAGGCATTGTTTGCCCAGTTTTTTTGGCCGCAGCCACTGAAGCACAGAGGCCAGAAAAAATATGCCATATAAATGCTGAAAATAGTCATTTTTTTGGTCGCAGCCACTGAAGCACAGTTGCCAGAAAAATTATGCCATATAAATGCTGAAAATATAAATTTTTTTGGTTGCAGCCACTGAAGCACAGAGGCCAGAAAAATTATGCCATATAAATGCAGAAAATATGCATTTTTTTGGTCGCAGCCACTGAAGCACAGTTGACAGAAAAATTATGCCATATAAATGCTGAAAATATAATTTTTTTTGGTTGCAGCCACTGAAGCACAGAGGCTAGAAAAATTATGCCATATAAATGGACAAAATATGCATTTTTTTGGTTGCAGCCACTGAAGCACAGAGGCCAGAAAAATTATGCCATATAAATGCAGAAAATATGCATTTTTTTGGTTGCAGCCACTGAAGCACAGAGGCCAGAAAAATTATGCCATATAAATGCAGAAAATATGCATTTTTTTGGACGCAGCCACTGAAGCACAGTTGCCAGAAAAAATATGCCATATAAATGCTGAAAATAGTCATTTTTCGCCATACGTTGACCTTGTAGACATTGTTTGCCCAGTTTTTTTGGTTGCAGCCACTGAGGCCAGAAAAAATTAAACCAGTAGGGTTTGCACCCTAGTTTGTAACGGTGGCGGAGGGAGGAGGACGCTAAAGGACAGCTGTGTGTGGAGTCATGAGGCTTGAAGAGAAGGACAGCTGCATAGAAGTCAGAACAAGTCTTCCGGCGTGCAGTAACCCTCCGAGATCCACCCCTCATTCATTTTAATAAAGGTCAGGTAATCGACACTTTTGTGACCTAGGCGAGTTCTCTTCTCAGTTACAATCCCTCCTGCTGCACTGAAGGTCCTTTCTGAGAGCACACTTGAGGCTGGGCAAGACAAGAGGTTCATGGCAAATTGTGACAGCTCTGGCCACAGATCAAGCCTGCGCACCCAGTAGTCCAGGGGTTCATCGCTCCTCAGAGTGTCGATATCTGCAGTTAATGCCAGGTAGTCCGCTACCTGCCGGTCGAGGCGTTCTTTGAGGGTGGATCCAGAAGGGTTGTGGCGCTGCCTTGGACAGAAAAACATTTGCATGTCTGATGTTACAAACCGGCCAAAGGGCTTTGTCCTTGCAGGTGTGCTCGTGGCAGGATTACTGGCACCTCTGCCCCTGGAATGTTGATGAGTTCCTGAAGTGACATCACCCTTAAAAGCATTGTACAACATGTTTTGCAGGCTGGTTTGTAAATGCCGCATCTTTTCGGACTTGTGGTATGTTGGTAACATTTCTGACACTTTATGCTTGTACCGAGGGTCTAGTAGCGTTGCGACCCAGTACAGGTCCTTCTCCTTAAGCCTCTTGATACGGGGGTCCTTCAACAGGCATGACAGCATGAAAGACCCCATTCTCACAAGGTTGGATGCAGAGCTATCCATCTCCGCTTCCTCATTATCAAGGACTGCATCATCCACGGTCTCCTCCCCCCAGCCACGTACAAGACCAGGGGTCCCCAAAAGGTCACCACTAGCCCCCTGGGAAGCCTGCTCCTGTTGGTCCTCCTCCTCCTCCTCCACAAAGCCACCTTCCTCCTCTGACTCCACTTCTGGCACCTCTCCCTGCGTTGCAGCAGGTGCCTGGGTTCGTTCTGGTGATTCCGACCATAAATCGTGCGCTTCCAGCTCCTCGTCACGCTGGTCTACAGCCTCATCTGTCACTCGTCGCACGGCACGCTCCAGGAAGAAAGCGAAGGGTATTAGGTCGCTGATGGTGCCTTCGGTGCGACTGACCATATTTGTCACCTCTTCAAAAGGTCGCATGAGCCTGCAGGCATCGCGCATAAGCACCCAGTAACGGGGGAAAAAATCCCCAGCTCTGCAGATCCAGTCCTACCACCCAGTTCAAAAAGGTACTCGTTGACGGCCCTTTGTTGTTGCAGCAGACGTTCCAACATAAGGAGCGTTGAATTCCAGCGAGTCTGGCTGTCAGAAATCAAACGCCTGACTGGCATGTTGTAGCGCTGCTGAATGTCAGCAAGGCGTGCCATGGCTGTGTAGGAACGTCTGAAATGGGCCGACACCTTTCTGGACTGGGTGAGAACGTCCTGGAATCCTGGGTACTTGGAGACAAAACGTTGGACTATTAAATTTAACACATGTGCCATGCAGGGCACATGTGTTAAATTGCCCAGTCTCAACGCTGCCAACAGATTGCTTCCATTGTCACACACCACTTTTCCGATCTGCAGTTGGTGTGGGGTCAGCCACCGATCGGCCTGTGACTGCAGAGATGACAGGAGTACAGATCCGGTATGGTTTTTGCTTTCCAGGCACGTCATCCCCAAGACAGCGTGACAACGGCGTACCTGGCACGTCGAATAGCCTAGGGGGAGCTGGGGGTGCACAGGTGTGGAGGAGGAGAAGGAGGACCCAGCAGCAGAGTAAGAAGAAGAAGAGGAAGAAGACGAGGTAGAGAGCGATGGAGGAGTAGAGGTGGTGGCAGAACCGCGTGCAATCCGTGGCGGTGACACCAACTCCACTGTTGTTGTTGTTGTTGAGCTACCCATTCCCTGCTTCCCATTCCCAGCCATTACCAAGTTCACCCAGTGGGCAGTGTAGGTGACATACCTGCCCTGACCATGATTGGAGGACCATGCGTCAGTAGTCATATGGACCTTTGGCCCAACACTAAGTGACAGAGATGCGGTAACTTGGCTCTGCACATGTTGGTACAGGTGTGGTATTCCCTTTTTAGAAAAAAAATTGCGGCTGGGTACCTTCCACTGCGGTGTCCCAATTGCTACAAATTTGCGGAAGGCCTCAGAGTCCACCAGCTGGTATGGTAAAAGCTGGCGGGCTAAGAGTGCAGACAAGCCAGCTGTCAGACGCCGGGCAAGGGGGTGACAGTCAGACATTGGCTTCTTACGCTCAAACATGGCCTTCACAGAAACTTGGCTGGTGGCAGATGACTGGGAATGGGAACAGGTGGTCAAGGTGGAAGGCGGAGTGGAGGGTGGTTCATATGGGTCAAGGAGAGCAGAGGTAGAGCAGTAAGATGCTGGACCAGAAGGAGTGTGGCTTTTAGTTTGCCTGTTGCCTTTGAGGTGTTGCTCCCAAAGTGCTTTGTGCTTGCCGCTCATGTGCCTTCGCATAGAAGTTGTACCTATGTGGCTGTTGGGCTTACCAAGGCTCAGTTTCTGACTGCACTCATTGCAAATTACAATGCTTTTGTCAGAGGCACACACATTAAAAAAATCCCACACTGCTGACTTTTTGGAAGTGTGCGATCTGGCGGTAACAGTAGAAGTTGGCGGCATTGGCGGCAATGGCGGGTGCGTTGGCTGGCTGAACACAGGTGCCGATACATGTTGTTGCCCTACTGATCCCTGCGGGCTGTCCTCCCTGCTTCTTCTAAGTCTTATTCTCCTACTGCCTCTCTGACTCTCCGTCTCTCCATCTGAACTACCCTCCTCTTGCTCTCTTCTACTAGGCACCCACAAAACATCAATCTCCTCATCATCATTCTCCTCAGATGCATCAATTTCTTCTGACACATCACAGAAGGAAGCAGCAGCGGGGACCTCCTCCTCATCACTCATCATTATGTCCATCTCTGTCGTGTTCTCTGCCAGAATTAAATCTGGTGTAACGTCCTCATCTCCTTCATCTTCTTCTGCCAATAATGGTTGCGCATTACTCAGTTCAAGAAACTCATGGGAAAATAACTCCTCTGACTCCAGTGAAGAAGGGGCACCGGTGGTGGAGGAAGTGTTACGTGGGGTGGCCATAGCAGTGGAGGATGAGGAGGATGTTGTGGTAAAGTTAGAAACGGTAGAGGATGGGGTGTGCTGTGTAAGCCAGTCAACTACCTCTTCAGCATTTTGGGAGTTCAGGGTCATTGGCTTTTTAAAACTGGGCAATTTGCTAGGGCCACAGGATTGCATAGCAGCACGGCCCCTAGCACGGCCTCTGCGTGGCGGCCTGCCTTTGCCTGGCATTATTTTTAAAAAAACAACAACAACAAAAACTCAGTTGGTTTTTCTGGAAACGATAATACACACAGCTAGATGGCAGTTTGAAGAAAACAGTGTGCAAATAATGCCTACAAGATCAATGTATACACTACTACAGCGGTGGATACGGATTACGTAAAATATATGAATGCTGCTTGAAAAAAAGTAACTCAAGTGGTTTTTCTAGAGACGATAATATTATCAATATTTAGACAAAATGTGAACAAGCTCACACAGCTAGATGGCGGTTTGAAGAAAACACTGTGCAAATAATGCCTACAAGGTCAACGTATACACAGCGGTGGATACGGATTACGTAAAATATAAGAATGCTGCTTGAAAAAAAGTCACTCCGGTGTTTTTTCTGGAGACGGTAATATTATGGATATTTAGACAGAATGTGAACACGGTCACACAGCTAGATAGCAGTTGGTTGAATAACACACTGGGCAAAAAATGCCTACAGGGCAAATAATGCCTACAAGGTCAACGTATACACAGCGGTGGATACGGATTACGTAAAATATAAGAATGCTGCTTGAAAAAAAGTCACTCCGGTGTTTTTTCTGGAGACGGTAATATTATGGATATTTAGACAGAATGTGAACACGGGCACACAGCTAGATAGCAGTTGGTTGAATAACACACTGGGCAAAAAATGCCTACAGGGCAAATAATGCCTAAAAGGTCAACTTATACACTACTACAGCGATGGATACGGATTACGTAAAATTTATTATGGCTGCTTGAAAAAAGTCACTCCGGTGTTTTTTCTGGAGACGGTAATATTATGGATATTTAGACAGAATGTGAACACGGTCACACAGCTAGATAGCAGTTGGTTGAATAACACACTGGGCAAAAAATGCCTACAGGGCAAATAATGCCTACAAGGTCAACGTATACACAGCGGTGGATACGGATTACGTAAAATATAAGAATGCTGCTTGAAAAAAAGTCACTCCGGTGTTTTTTCTGGAGACGGTAATATTATGGATATTTAGACAGAATGTGAACACGGGCACACAGCTAGATAGCAGTTGGTTGAATAACACACTGGGCAAAAAATGCCTACAGGGCAAATAATGCCTACAAGGTCAACGTATACACAGCGGTGGATACGGATTACGTAAAATATAAGAATGCTGCTTGAAAAAAGTCACTCCGGTGTTTTTTCTGGAGACGGTAATATTATGGATATTTAGACAGAATGTGAACACGGGCACACAGCTAGATAGCAGTTGGTTGAATAACACACTGGGCAAAAAATGCCTACAGGGCAAATAATGCCTACAAGGTCAACGTATACACAGCGGTGGATACGGATTACGTAAAATATAAGAATGCTGCTTGAAAAAAAGTCACTCCGGTGTTTTTTCTGGAGACGGTAATATTATGGATATTTAGACAGAATGTGAACACGGTCACACAGCTAGATAGCAGTTGGTTGAATAACACACTGGGCAAAAAATGCCTACAGGGCAAATAATGCCTAAAAGGTCAACTTATACACTACTACAGCGATGGATACGGATTACGTAAAATTTATTATGGCTGCTTGAAAAAAGTCACTCCGGTGTTTTTTCTGGAGACGGTAATATTATGGATATTTAGACAGAATGTGAACACGGGCACACAGCTAGATAGCAGTTGGTTGAATAACACACTGGGCAAAAAATGCCTACAGGGCAAATAATGCCTAAAAGGTCAACTTATACACTACTACAGCGATGGATACGGATTACGTAAAATTTATTATGGCTGCTTGAAAAAAGTCACTCCGGTGTTTTTTCTGGAGACGGTAATATTATGGATATTTAGACAGAATGTGAACACGGTCAGACAGCTAGATAGCAGTTGGTTGAATAACACACTGGGCAAAAAATGCCTACAGGGCAAATAATGCCTAAAAGGTCAACTTATACACTACTACAGCGGTAGTAAAATAAAAAAAAGTTAAATAAAAAAAGAATGAATATTAAAAAAAAAAAAATTAAAGTTGGTGCTGCTGAACTACTAGGAGCAGCAGATTAGCACACCAGTCCCACTCCCCAACACTGCTAGACTAATAGCACTGGGCTCTTATAGTAGTAGTAGTAGTAGTAGTAGTAGTAGTAAAACAACAAAAAAATAAATAAAAGCAGTCCTTACAAGGACTATTGCTATTGCAGCAGTCAGCAGATGAGATCAGAAGCAGGACAGCTGCCCACTGCAGCTACATACAGAGCACTGCAGTAGAAGGTAGATTACTAGCCAGCAAAGCTACCTAAGCTTAAATGTCCCTCAAACCCCTGCAGACTTCTGTCCCTCCAATAACAGAGCAGTATCAAAACGATTACTAGCCAGCAAACTTTCAACTGTCCCTGAAATCACTAACAGGCAGCAGCTCTCTCCCTACACTATCTCTTCAGCACACACAGGCAGAGTGAAAAAAAGCTGCAGGGCTTCGGTTTTTATAGGGAAGGGGAGTGGTCCAGGGGAGAGCTTCCTGATTGGCTGCCATGTACCTGCTGGTCTGGGGTGAGAGGGCAAAAAAAAGCGCCAACAATGGCGAATCCAAAATGGCGAACGTCGCGCGACGTTCGCGAACTTCCGGCGAGCGCGAACACCCGATGTTCGCGCGAACAAGTTCGCCGGCGAACAGTTCGCGCCATCTCTACTTTTGACCACTGTCTTTGTCCCCATAGAGGAGAGCGTATAGCAAATAATAGCTGCTTGTTGGTTGGATACTGGACCTGAAGCAGACATTTTAGATTACCATACATTGCTTGATGCTTAAGCTAAAGTCATATCATCAAATCCTTACAGGATTGATAATTGTTATTCTACTACTGGCCACAAGTATTTTATCCAGAACCTTTGACAAAGACTTTAACAAATATTAACAACAGGGTACAAAATTATATTCTTTCACTATACCTGGTTTGAGTATATTTGCTATTTTCTTGAAGGTATACTGTAAATATAACAGACTGCAAACTAGTCATGGCACTATTTTGAGTGCAAATCCTTGTAGAAAAACACTACAACATTAGCTAATGCCAGATGAGTGATTTATAAGCTCTTCATTCTTGCTTTTCTCACTCCTGAAATGGAAAATATAAATGAACCCAAGCCTATGTTGTCTGTCCTGTGAAGAGATTTAAAAATCTGTTTATTATACTGTAATTTCAAGCATATTTTTCACTTGAAGTTGGAGCTAATTTTCCATGGCAATATGTGACTTACTAAATTGCAATCCAGATTGCAGTTCGAGAGAATTATGGGGGAAATTTACTAAAGGGTAAATTTTTCATCATACGTTAATTCGCAGTGCATACACTTATTCATTAAAAAGGAAAAGTTAAGTCTCGGCAGACAAAATTCGTTTAGTGCAAGCATTTCTAAGTGAACTTTTGCTAGTATTACTTTGTTTGTTAACACACTTACGCTTAGGTCAATTTGAATAGGGCGGGTACATATAGATCATATATATATCTTTATTAGAGATGTTGGTGAAATTGCTTGAAGTGGCGTTATTATTAAAAATGTCCAAGGATGCGAAATAAAGGCAAATAGATCTCTGAGCTCTTTCGTAAGCGAATTGTCCTCTGCGCCTGTTAGTAAATTGTCGATGTCCCCGCAGATTTTCACTAGCAAAGGCCACTTCTCCCTTTACTAAATCTGTCCCTATGTGTTTATAGTTATGACAATGTAGGTACTACTGTACAACAAATAGTTTAGTGGAGGTAAATAGTTTTTACTATTTTAATATTAATGACTATAATTAATACATTGTCTGCTAATTTTATAGCATGGCTATATTTTTTCACAGAACTGCTATATGTTTCCAGATCCAACACATCTATGGTCATGTTCAAGTTTTTTTGGGTCACCTACTGTTGTCCATTGCTGACCTTTCCTTGGGGTACCCCTTAGTGTTTTTGCACTTTTATCCAGGGTGTTCTTAAAGGAGAAAGACAATTTCAATCACTGGGGGGGGTGTCAGTGATTGTAGTCACTTACGTGATATCCTGGGTCTGTGTTTCAAGGTATTGAATAAAGAAGAAGAAGAAGAGGAAAGATCTTCTTTCTTCAATACCCCCCAGGCCTATGCAGGTGAGTGAAAAACTGGCTTTTTTTGTCCATGTTTGCTTTTCACTCTACTGTGTATGTATACATGTTCAGAGAAAGAAAAAGCAGGAAGAGGATTGCTTTATGGTGCTCGCTGAAATTATCCCAGATTGGTGCAGTTTTCTGCTAACAGGATAAGCAATTACAATCACTGGGAGGTACCTAATACTTGCCACCCCCAAGTAACTGAAACATTAATTTTCCTTTGCATGACTCCTAAATGTAAATAATTTGTTTTGCCAGTTGCCATTGTACATTCTAACGTTTTATCCTGTTTAATTACTGCTCTTCATTGGGGTTATAGATGCCCTTCTAAATTCTAATATGTAGAGGAAAAACTAATTTAACCGATCCATTCATTTTTGTTTTGAATGGAAAGACTTCAATAGAAAATACAGAGATTCCTTGTAGAAATGGAGAAAACGTTAAGATGTTAAACAAAGTCAAGTAAACATCATGAGTTAAATGTAAAAAACCACGTCAGAATTAGATTCATTTTATAGCAGAAATGTCAAGTAATAAAAGAGACTAAGAAAGAGACCCAGGTACACTCAGAGAACAGCGCATCAAGTGCCCATTGTAAGAATCAATATTTGTCATTAAGTGCTATTCCTAAACAGAAAAAGCATGCTCTCATGTTCTGAATAAAATCCAAGAGTTTCCCAAAGTAAACAGGAAGTTAAATTACATTGTCGAGAACACAACCAGCAGGAGCACATCAGTGAACAGCTTTGAATTATTTTACAAGTGAATTAGGGCATTCATATAAAACCCCACATTGGTTATGGACAACTCATTTTATTTGAGGAGATTATTTTAAAAATAATAAAGAATATTAAATAAAAATAAATACTTTTTTGTCTCTAAAACTGTCCAATGAAGTTTCAGAGAAAATCAGCTCTAAATATAGAATAAGATGGTAAATACTGATTTACCTTGCTGACTATACTTGGCATGGTGAAAATCATCAGTACAGGTACTGAATCTATTTTTCAGAATGCTTGGGACCTGCAGTTTTCCAACTAAGGCGCAAATTCACTAAGCGCCAAAGCGATGAACGCTAGCGTTAATTTGCTAGCGTTTGGCATTTTCGTTACTGCGCAAATTCACTAACAAACGCTGGCGTAGTTTCGCTAGTGTTACTTCGCATCCTTACGCCAGGCGAATTTTCGCTAGCAACGTAACTACGCAAATTCACTAACTTGCGCAGTGTACTGAACGCTACCTTTTACGCTAGACTTCCTTCGCCACCTCAGACCTGGCAAAGCGCAATAGAGTAGATAGGGATTGTTTCCAAAAAAGTCAAATTTTTTTCTAAGTCCAAAAAACGCTGGCGTGTTTTCTACATGATGGGTGATAGGCTGAAAAAGATCGAAATTTTTTTTGGGGCTCCCCTTCCTCCCCCCTACATTTCCTGACTCATGGCAACTTACCTACACAGTGGGCACATGTGTAGGGCAAAATAACATTTTTATTTGCTGATTTGAAGGTTTTCTAGGCATTTGTAGTGCTGATACGTGTTCCTCCATTGAAATTTGAATTTCGCGCCGTATGCAAATTAACCTTCACTAGCGTAACTTCGCTTTACATAGCAAATCAACGCTAGTGCAACTTCGCAACCTTACGATACCCCTGTGCGCAACTTCAGATTTTAGTGAATTTGCGGAGCGCTGGCGAAACTACGCCTGGCGAAGTGCGGCATCTTAGTGAAATAGTGCATCTTAGTGAATTTGCCCCTTTTAAGAGTTTTGGCTACAAATACCAAAAGGCTACTAAAAATATTTAAAAACAATTCCAATAGGATTGCTTTGCCACCAATAGGGATTTTTGTGTTTTAATACCCAAGTACAAGGTACTGTTGCACTATAGCAGAGAAAAAGCAATCATTAAAAATAAGTAAGTTATTTGCATAAATGGGTTGCATTTCTTGTAATTCAGAGTTTTTTCCAGATAAGAGATATCATACTTGTTTTACAAAACTCTGAACCCAATTAAGAAAGATGAACATTAGTTTGTAAAAGTATAAGTGCATCTTGATAATGCCAACCTCATTCATTTTTAGGTGTTTTGGTTTCATCCCTGGAAGAGAAATGCCATCGATTCAAATCAGAAACTTTCCAGCTCTGCATCATTCTCTGGCTCAGAAACTACTTTGGATCATTGGACTCTGTGACAGATGTGTATTTATACAGTGCAGTTTGTCACTGACAGAGAGCTATGAACAGCTTTTATATAGCTATCCCATGTCTTAAGGTGATACAAAGTGTAACCTCCCACTGTATAAAAGACCCGGATGGCAAACAGTAAGAGGTGTTAACATGACCTTTACAATCTGTGCCAAATCGTGATTTATACAAAGGCAATGGAGCAGAATGAAAAGACAAGCAATCACTCAGCAAGTTCACACACCCCATTAAATACCAACAGAACTGGGTATGAATGGAGATGCAGGATTTAATGTTTATTTTCATTTCACAATTTACACATGAATTTTCTTCCATGTAAAGCTCTCAGCAGTAGTGATGGGCGAATTTGTCCAGTTTTGCTTCGCTGAAACGGCGAAAAATTCATGAAACACATTTAGGTCAATGGGCGTCAAATTCATTTTTAAACGCGCACCTATTTTGTCCATATGCATGAAAGTGAATGGGTTTACATTTTATTTTGTTTGATCATATCCCACATTGCTTTCTCCCTAGTATTTATTCTTTAATATTTCTGGCTCAAAGACTTTTACCTGTTATATTAAGGGCTGATTCACTGATTTTTAGAAAAATTGTTTTCCAGACATTTGAGCATTTTTTCCCACACAAAACATCAATTACAGGAAAATTATTACCCACACACAAAAAAAAAGTCAGAGACTTTTCAAATCGATGTTTGTATATAATGCCAGAAAACTTGCTTACATAATGTGTTGGACAATCTCACAGTAGATGAATAACATTTCATTTCAAATGCAGACAATAAGTATAGTGTAGGAAAGCCCTTCACATGTAACAGCATATTTGAGAAATTTTGATTTGCAGAAAAATGCAATTTTTATTAAAATTTTTATATAAAAACAATATAGAATATTAGTAAATCAGCCTCTTAGTATGCCTTTCTTACTACCCCAAACAAGAAAAGATACACAGCACAGAGAAAGGGGGTTAATCATTTTCCTCACCAAAACAGAAATAAATCTTCTATCCTTATAATATTCTAACAAGAATTGTATTGTCTCTGCTATTCACTTTTTCCAAGTTTTTTTCAGTGTTACTGAAATAATAAGTTTCCAATTGAGCCAGGGTGACTGCTGGTTCATAATGAGGAAAGAAAGATTTGTGATGTCATCATGTGAACAACTTATGATCATGTGATCACTATTGACATGTCCCGTGGGATAGGAGAGGAGATTGACCTCTCCACTTGCAATTTTCAATGCTAAGGTCCAAGGTACAATTTAGACCAAGGCTCCTTTTGCATGCATGTTGATAAAAATGTTTTGTACTTTATTTTAGGATTATGATCTTCATTTCCTTTATTCATTTAATCACTGAACTAGCCAATATACATATAAGAAGCTAGGTACTAGTGGGAGATGTGTCAGTCATCATATTATATAGACTGATGCTCTAGTCTGGGCCTTAACCTAATGTCCCAAATAAACATGATCTAGACCTTAAAGGAAGATCTTTCCCAATAGGAAGCTTTTTTTTCCAACAAAAAACAGCCAACTTCTGGTAACACTTTCTTAACCCACGGTCATCTAAAATCTAATCAAATATACAGTATATATTTGATGTGCCCACATATGCCCAACCTTCTTTATATATCCCCTCTTTAGAAATTGAGAGAGAGAGAGAGAGAGAGAGAGAGAGAGAGAGAGAGAGAGAAGGCATAGGCATATTTTAATAATGTGTTGTACTAAAACAGGTTGCTTATGAGTCATGCAATGAGAGAGAGACAGGTAGAATATATTTAGAACATATACATTTAACATTAAAATTAAATTAAGGGCAAATGACCTAATTATTGTATACACATATTTATGTGTCCTGAAAAAAACATCCAAAACATTGCACTGCTGTTATATCATATTTAAGGTGTAAAACTTTATAGAACGTCCTGGTGCAAGGTGTCCTTCCCACCACAAAGTCACATTTCTTCTACATCCTAAGTGCCCATGTGCAATGGGACTGCAGATTAATGGGAAGGTCTTATAGGGGTGAGGCTTCTCCTATTTCTAGGTCAGACATGACTTGAATCTAAATTACAATCTCATGTAAGCCATCACATTCCCCACAGTCTATTGCAGAAACATGCCCACTGAATTCATTAATAGGTTTCAAATGAAATAATCACCAGAAGTCAAAATGCCCAATGCCCATAGCTGCTCTCTAAAGATAAAATAAAAGACGAAAAGAAAAACCCTTGAAGGACAAAGTAGTAATGCATAGAAAAATAAAACTCAGCAGTAAACAATATAGACCTATTTTTTAAAACAGATATGTCCTTTTCTGTAAACCCATTTTCCATATCCATTATCCAAAATATAGTTTTCTATTTAATCAAACAGCTCTTAAATTTTGACTGAACAGTTTTTTCTCTACAATAGTTGATGATACCAAAGCACAAATTAATGTTTACATGTTTTTAGGCCCTGTACCATATGAAGGCACAAGTGTGAAGATCATTAATGTATTATGTATAGGCCTTGCTGTATATATGAGTAAACATAAATTAAAATTAAACAGTTTGGGCTAATAAAACACAGGCAAAAGCCCAATGTATTGGAAAAACACATAGTTACAATTTATAAGGTTTGCTATTCAAACCAGTGCCCATGCTCCTGTCCTGCCCATGTTTTTAAAACGCCAGATGAGCTGTTCACCACTGAGTATCTCATGTTTAATATTTAGGGTTCAGTACCAGTAAGGGTAAAGCAATGGTTAATGGGGGGTAAAAGGGGGCATATTAGGCAGAATGTTGCTCTTTATGCTGCCAAGTCATATAATTGTATTGGTATTGTTTATATGTAGTATGAGGCATTATTTGGGCTCTGCTCATGCCCCACTGTGTCAAGTAACAGTGGATTCTCATCATCTTGATGCAATCCACCTTTGTTCATTTCAGTGAAGTTCATTGCAATGTCAACTCCCTGGTTTATATTTTGTTGCATAGGCTGAAACTGATAACACACAAACCTGCTGTTTTATTGATTGCTGTCTACACAGTGTTCCAATCTTAATGAGGCCTGCGGCCATGTTACGCACCAGAGTTATGATGTCTTTTCCTTCCCAGCCTATAGCGGAACAGAAAATTGGACCTTCTGCTTTTTAATGCTCTGACTGCATGTCTGACATGCAAAGCTCTGCTTGGGTTTGCCAAAGTGTTCATTTTGTCCTTCTGCTCTCCCTTTTTCGAATGACAGAAGCAGAGTATTAAAGGGGGCTACAGGAGATCAGCAGATGCAGCTGGTAATCAGGTTCATAGTGCTTTATCTTCTGGGTGCTGAGAAAAAGACTTTATACATACACAGCATATTGTAATCAGACACTGCACTTAGTCACTGGGGTTGTGCTTAGCAAGTATTTTGGCAAGTTTTGAAAAAAACATCACTTAAGGGAAACTTTCTGGGGCATGTAGAGACGTGCAACTAAATTGGTTAGAGGGACGGAAGACTTAAATTATGAGGGTAGACTGTCAAGGTTGGGGTTGTTTTCTCTGGAAAAAAGGTGCTTGCGAGGGGACATGATTACACTTTACAAGTACATTAGAAGACATTATAGACAAATGGCAGGGGACCTTTTTACCCATAAAGTGGATCACCGTACCAGAGGCCACCCCTTTAGACTAGAAGAAAAGAACTTTCATTTGAAGCAACGTAGAGGGTTCTTCACAGTCAGGACAGTGAGGTTGTGGAATGCACTGCCGGGTGATGTTGTGATGGCTGATTCAGTTAATGCCTTTAAGAATGACTTGGATGATTTTTTGGACAGACATAATATCCAAGGCTATTGTGATACTAAACTCTATAGTTAGTATAGGTATGGGTATAAAGAATTTTAATTAAAAGTAGGGAGGGGTGTGTGTATGGATGATGGGTTTTCATTTGGAGGGGTTGAACTTGATGGACTTTGTCTTTTTTCAACCCAATTTAACTATGTAACTATGTAACTATGTAACTATGTTGTCAGAAGAGCTGGTTGTACTGATTGTAAAGAGGCTTTCTGTTATGTAGCTGCTAGCAGACATACAGAGGCTTGACCTAAGCTGTTTTTACAAAAGATTTACCATAGTTACATAGTTAAGTTACATAGTTAGATTGGGTTGAAAAAAAGACAAAGTTCAACCCCTCCAAATGAAAACCCAGCATCCATACACACACCCCTCCCTACTTTCACATAAATTTTATATACCCATACTTATACTAACTATAGAATTTTGTATCACAATAGCCTTTGATATTATGTCTATACAAGACCTCACTGTAAAGAACCCCCTACGTTGCTTCAAATGAAAGTTATTTTCTTCTAGTCTAAAGGGGTGGCCTCTGGTAAGGTGATCCACTTTATGGGTAAAAAGGTCCCCTGCTATTTGTCTATAATGTCCTCTAATGTACTTGAAAAGAGTAATCATGTCCCTTCTCCAGAGAAAACAACCCCAACCATGACAGTCTACCCTCATAATTTAAGTCTTCCATCCCTCTAACCAGTTTAGTTGCACGTCTCTGCACTCTCTCCAGCTCATTTATATCCCTCTTAAGGACTGGAGTCCAAAACTGCACTGCATATTGCAGCTGAGGCCTTACCAGGGACCTATAAAGAGGCATAATTATTTATTTTTATACGTTGAATCAATGCCCTTTTTTTTAAGCAAGACAGAACTTTGTTTGCTTTAGTAGCCACAGAATGACCCTGCCCAGAATTAGACAACTTGTTATCTACAAAAACCCCAAGATCCTTCTCATTTAAGGAAACTCCCAACGCACTGCAATTTAGTGTATAAATTGCATTTATATTATTTTTGCCAAAGTGCATGACCTTGCATTTATCAACATTGAACTTCATTTTCCAGTTTGCTTGAAAAACTTATGAAGTAGTCATAATTTTTTTTTTCCAGATTCAGGCTTGAACTATAGGAAGACAGCAAGCAAAATAGTGTCTGAGAACAGGTACAAGATTGGGACAAATTACAGGACAGGAACACACAACTCAGATGGCTTGGACAAAGCAAAAGGGCTAATGACCCAGTATAGGTTGTTGAAGGAGGCAGGCTTGAACAGGTCCTTAACTGGGCTATCTCGATTGTAGAAGGTCACCAAAGAACACAGTGCAAATGTTCTGTGGTTCTAATCCAGGGTGCTCCTGAAATGTTCAATATAATTAAAGTAACTTATTTATATAAACAAATAAATAAATCAACACAAAATATAAAAAAAAATTATTAAACTGTTTACAAAGTTTAACGGACTAAAATGATTCCATTCAGTATGTCCATTGTCAATACTATGTAAACAAAGCCTCTCATTTTATAATCATATAGAAAATAGCCTTGTGCTGCAATGTGCAACCCTATGGTACACCAAGGAGATCTCTGACTTCGGGGTTGAAACAGCACACAACAATTTTCTGGAGGACTGATAAATCTAAGTAACCCCAACCCTTTAAAAGACTTAGAGATACAAAAAATTGGAATATCAGGTATACCAGTTTAATAGTAACTAGCTGGCTAACAAGACACTATGCAATTTAAGAAGCTATTATAAGAAGCTAAAGTCATCATAAAGAATGATAGATGAATTAGGAAATGTTGAGCATAATTATATATAAAGCCACAGATGGACAAAAAGGTTTAAGTTAAAAGACAAATGCAGATAAGAGGTATTCAGGACTGAATGTGTATGAGTAGCAAATGCTCATCGCTTTGATAGATATGCACTTATTTAATTAAATTAAGTTCAACTAAGGCTTTATAGATTTCTTTGGTGTTTACAAGCCCATATAATATGTAATTTGTTGGTTTTCATGGTAGCATAAACACAGACATTTATCTTGTGTGGAACGCATTCATGAGAAGTAAGTGGATACTGATACTTTTTACAAAAATGTGCCTAGGTCATCCCCAGGACCCAGGTTTTCTGGATAATGGATAGCCACCACGTCCTAGGCCTGGTTTAGTCACCGACATTTCCTAAGCCTAGAGAATTAGACAGACAGACTGCTGCCCACATTCCCCTATACAGACTCACAGCAACCCTACTTCCTATGCCTCTCAAGTAAGGCATGCCTGGAAGTTTGGAGTGGTTGGATAATCACGCATTAGGTACAGGAATAATAATAAGGGGTAGCAAACTCTTCTCATAACAGAACACACAGTTTGTCAGTAAGCTATTCATAATATAGTATTATTATACTAATGTGAATAGCAGCTACGTTTAATTTAAAAAGAAAATTTACATGATGTGGTTTCAGTTGACAAGTATTAACGGCCTATTATTATTCCTGTATAATATCTAATAACACAGCTAATTCACTGAAAGTAATGCAATTCCAGACCCCTTTCTTTGTTTTGTCCTGTTACATCTCTAATATCCAGCTGTCACCTCATGTGTTGACATTTATGGCTCTCCCTCTGACAAGAACCATTTGGTAACAGCTGAATGAGGTGTTTGAAAGAGTGTGATTTTAATATAAAATTTCCATATGAAGCTGAGTTTCAATAACAGTGATATATCCTCCAGACTTAGATATAGCGCTTCGGTTAGAACACATTGGCGTTCTGTATCCTTTTGTCATTTAAGGACAATTGAATGCCATTGCATTAATGTGGCACCTGCAAATCCATTCAATAATACCATGTAACATACATTTGTAAGCATAAAGCTATTACTTATTTTACTTGGAGCAAAACATAAATGAAGCAAGAGATACAAAACCGGTGTTACTGCTCCCTTGTATATCTCTCCACATTATTTCAATCCCTCTTTGCCTTTGTGTCTTTGCATTGAAATTTTGCTTAGTTTTTTTTTTTTTTTTTTAAACTCCTGGTTCTAATTTACATGTGAAGTTACATTTTTCAATGTCAGGTGCGATTTTAGAGTTGTAATCAGTAGTGATGGGCGAATTTCTCCCGTTTCATAAACGATTTCTGATGAGACACCATAGCACATGCACTACCACATATATCATTTACCCAATAACTTGCATCATTCTGCCATAAGCACAGCATTCCGTGATGGCCTCACTAACAAACCTGTAGCAAAACATTATCTTGAGGCTGGACATAGGCTCCCCACTTCCCGCTACGTTGCTATAGATCATGTCTCCCCACTTAGGAGAAATGGTCACTGTTCAAAATTGCTGCTCCAGAGGGAGGTTTTTTGGATCAAAAAGCTAAACACTATGGCACCAGCGGGCTTAAATTAACATTGTTCTTTCCTCTGCTTTTTGAATCAGCGTTAATAGCCTATATAACATGTTGTTACATTGTTATGAATTTAGTATCAATTATATTCTGTATATCCTTTCATTGATACATTTTGCAGAGAACATTTGTTACACTGTTTCTGTGTGTTATAGTTCATCACTGTATGATTAGATTTTGAACCTATTGGTTTTTATAATTAACTTGTTCCACTCTACAGGAATGTGTTTCCTGTCATATGGTGTTGGGACAGTCACACCATTGGGTGAATGCTTGTGGATTTGACTTATTTATTCACAGGTGATTTTACTGGGGATTTGTGGTCTTGTGAAAGGTCTTAGGGACAGACTGAAACATTGACCCCCTGTTTTTAATAAATTTAAATAAAAATATGGATTTTTAAATAATTTTTCAAAAGGCTCCCCCTGTGCACCTTCATTTTTTGATGTTTGTATGAAGTTACAGTAGTTACATTGGGGTCATTACATATGTTGTTACGGGTTGCTGAACATATTGGGACTGTATATAAATATATATATATATATATATATATATATATATATATATATATATATATATATAATTATATATATATATATATATATATATATATATATATATATATATATATATATATATATATATATATATATAAAGGCAAAAGAGTACCACACTCAACAGGCTCAGAGTTGCAGTATTTTTTTTGCAATTTTGTACAAATTTTACCTGCACCCGGTCTCTCTCTCTCTCTCTCTCTCTCTCTCTCTCTCTCTCTCTCTCTCTCTCTATTTATACACAAATATTTATTATTAGTTTAGTTAGTTATTAGCTTCCAATATGTGACCTGTATTAAAATAGTTATAGCTGCTTTTCCTTGATTAACATACATTGGAAATATGCTACATACAATATATTGGTTATATCTGTATATATTATTTAACCCTTATAAAGCTAGTTCATTTGACTTCCTGCCTCTCCTGAGTTTTTCTGGCAACAGTTTCTTTGTATTTCCATTTTCTACTACACTACTGTCTTTTGACCCACTTCTTCAGTTGTACTGAGCTCCCTAAGCTTTTCTCCTGCTGTTTCATTGGCACACACATAAAGTTCATATGCAAGTATGTCCATACTATCATCAAATATGATAATGTCATATAATGATAATAACAGTAGCACATAGGATAATCTGGTACATTATCAGGTGGTCATAATCATAGTAAAAGCATTAGGTGCCTTTGTGACTGTCTCAGCCCACACTTTTTACATGGCTGCCCCCAAAGGATATCGCCACAATATTTCATTCCCTGTTCAAAGACTGTATGAATCATGTCTGTCTGGCCAACTCCTTCAAAAATTCAAGTTGTTGACACACAGTTATTGCAAGTTAGCTTAATACTCTTTTTTGTGCTCTTCTATTCAATCAAACATTTCATACTATCAGATATATTGAACCTCATATGTATAAAGTACATTTAAAGGCAAGCACATTGCATTAATATAATGTAAATAATCGATAATAATGACTATATGATACCATGCAAACTTCAGACTATAATTATAACTTCCCTGTTGCTTGCTCATCTTTGAGTGAAGCTAATAAGTTATATAGAAGGGAAGAAAAATAATAAGATATGAGTGTTAATAAAAGAACACAGGGTGATCACTATTCAGTTGCATTTCCTCTAGGACCACATGTGTCTGTATGATTTATTTAGCCTCTAAGCTTCTAAATAAAGGAAGCAGCAGTGCCCATAAACTGGAAATCAGGTTATGAAAATAGCTATTTGTACATAGTTAGAAATTCTGCATAGGAAAATAACTTTTCCAACATCTGTCCTTCTGACTTTAAGGGGTTATATATCAAAGGTGGAATTTGAAGTTCTGTGAATTTTTTTTAACGCTAATAAATTTGAATGTAATCACAATTTGAGAATGTCAGGAAGGCTATTAACAACAAATGGTTCAACAGACCTCTACCATTGATTTCTACATTAATTCGGCAGTTTTTAGTGAAGTTTTTGGTGAAGTTTCAAATTAGAACTGTTTCCAGGGTTGAGGTATGATAAATCTCACATGCAAATTCAAATTCGAGTTGGTGGTTTTAAATTCGAAATTGTGAGTTTTGACCAAAAAATATTAAAAGACTCTAATTATAATTTGAATTTACCATTCATACCTTAGTAAATCTGCCCCTAAATATCTGAATGGGTTGCAGTGCAATATACCAAAATATGGGATAACATACATGCAGAGCAATGTAATAACACTCATAGAAAGTTAATAATATGTACAAAATGTACAAAATCCAGTAGGGAGGTAGGTCTCACTAAAAATAGCCTGTAAGCTCGGTGAATTTTAGTGTTGTTTTTTTTTTTAAATTATCATTATCCTTAGGATATAACAAACCTGTTTGAAAATGCATAAAAATTAGTGATGGGCGAATTTGGGGCGTTTTGCTTTGCCGAAAAGTTTGCTAAACTGTGCTGGCATCTCGTTTTTGACAACGGCGTCCATTTTTTGGATGCCGGCGAAAATGGCACGCCATCAAATTTTCGCGGCGGTTTCATGAATTTACTCTCCTGCGGGAATTCGCTGCAAATTCATATTATTTTGTTAACAGGTTTAAATAAAAACATTCTTATTGCTTTTAATGGTTGCTTTGGGTTACTGCACCTGGGTGCCTTAAGCAAATAGGCAAGACAGTTGTCTGGTACCAGAACACAATGAAGTAAGCAGATCCTTGTATCATAAAATATTCTGATTATAAATATAGGGCCACGCCTACTTGAATTCTAAAATGCCAATAATAATAGGCAAAATATGACAAACCATGGTGTTTCCATCACTGCTACATGCAGCTTTAAAGGGTCTCCAATCTGAACTGTAACTGAAGAACACTTTTAGGACAAACCTTGGTCACCAGGACCAACTCATCCTCATCATCATTTATTACCAACTCATTTATTATTGGCCAAATATAAGCAAATAAGCGGTACTTAGTACAATTGATAGTTTAATATTTTTCACAAGCATATCACACAGGTTTCTTATGAAACTACAGGTGTCAGTCGCAATATTACATAGTGGTATCTTTCAAAGGAATGTACTCTACCTTGACTCTCTGGACAAGTCCCTACTCTGGTAAGTGTTGACTGGGGAGTTAACCTCACACTGTCCCTCTCTGGTTGAGCATAGGAATACTCATTTTAGGTGACCCTGACATTCCTAGAGCATGCTATCCTATCATTCAATACAAGCCATCATTCAGGAGGCCCCTTCTCTGACCCCTCTATGGTGTATTCCAAACCAAAGGGTCCTGGCTCCTGCCTCAGGCTTTCCATCACTACCCACCCCTACTTCTGGAGTGGAGTCCAAAGAGCCAGAAAGTGGATACTTCTCATATTTTATACTGATGATTACCCAAAATACATATAAGCCTATACTGTATATGAACGCATTAACCCCAATGGGCAAAAGTTACACATTTATAATTGAAGATGTTGACTCTTTCACACCCCCCACACCTATGTAAACTGAAAAATAAAACTACACTTAAATAAAAAGGTATATTGTTGATTTAACTATAATGCAAGCTGAGGCACCAATAATGTAAAATACAGATTAATGCAATATCTGTAATATCTGTAACAGCACAACCTGGTCTCTGTTCTTGCTACTGTTAAAAACCAGGGCAAGTTTAATTTAATTTAAGATGCATTTTAGCAACCAGTGTCACAATGCAATAGATTTAATATAATTATGAGTCATGCACACATCTTTATTTGCCATTCTGGTACTATTATTGTACTTTAGATGCAGGAAGTTATACATTGTACAAGTGTTTTCTGGGAAGACCCGAAGGCATGGTAAAATATACAGTTCATATGGTCCCCTGAAGCCGATAGCTATATTTGTTAATACATTTTCACATTACAGGTTATAGCCTTATGGATAACAAACTAAAAGTCACGATGTGTTCTGACACAGTGCATTATTTCACTTTTTGTATTAAATAATACAAATCTGTACTTGGGTGAATGGGAGCGGCATGTTTTCTCTGCTGAGGAATATGAAATGTACCTGTGCCATGTGTTACGATGGCACAGATACATCGATGATATAATGCTAATATGGCAGGGAAACTCAATACAAATAGATTAAGAAGATAAAGAAGGATAATCAGGGACAGGTGACTACAAATCTCTTTTGTAAACCAACAGCTGGTAATAGCCTTCTCCATGCGGAATCAATGCACCCCTCAAGATGCATTGAAGGTATTCCAAAAGGACAATATTTAAGGTTAAGGAGAATTTGCTCCTCAGTTGAAGATTTCAAACGTGAGGCTTACCAATTATATCAAAGATTTAAATCACGGGGATATAAAACATGCTGTGTCCGTAGGGTTTACCAACATGCTTTGTCCCGTAATAGGGAAGATTTATTGTATAAATCTCAGAAATGTAGTACCCAAAAACCACCATCAAAAGCTCAGGGCGAGACTAGATATATTTTGACATTTAATACTAATGACAGGAAAGTTCGCTCTCTAATTTACAAACATTGGAATATTCTGTCAAAGGACCCCACTATAGGCCAATTGGTCACTCCCCGCCCTCTCCTTTGTTATAGGAGAAATAACAGTATTGGTGACCTATTGACCCGTAGTCATTTTCAAAAACATTCGAGAACAACATGCTGCAAAACAATGGGCAGTTATAAATGTGGCACTTGTGAACAGTGCCAATACATTAAAGTGTCCAAAAGCTTTGGAAATCGGAATGCCAGCTATGATATGTATCATTATATTTGCTGTACTACCACATACGTAATTTATCTAGTCACTTGCCATTGCGGCAGTATGTATGTGGGCAAAACAAAAAGACCCCTGAAAAGGCGTATATATGAACATATGTGCGATATAAGAAATTGCAATTTACTATCGTCCATCACTAAACACATTTATTGTATACATAATGGACAATACACAGGGTCTTATTTTCAAGGTATTGATGTCTTCATGGAGACATAAGGGGTGGTGATTTGGACAATAGATTGCTTCAATTAGTGACCACTTGGATATTCAGACTTAATACCTATAAATCAGATTTTGGACTCAATGGTCATTTACATTTTCAAGCCTTTATAAATAAATAAGGAAATAAGTCTGTGAAATAAAGCTATTGGGGTTTTTTCTTGTCCAGATCACTGGACCCCGATTGCTCTTTCTTTTTCTTTCCTTTTTCATCTTTTTCTTTCTTTTCTTTTTTTCGTTTTCAATTTATTTAATGGAACGTATTTACAATGTTAGTTTATTGCTGTTTAGTAAGTATTAGTAGTTATGGATACCTGTATATTTGTAATTTGATTTTTACCACCAAGCTTAGTGGGAATATAGCTTTAGCGGTGATACATTGTATAAATCGATATTGTATACATTGTTTCCTCCACCAGTGTGCCTTATTGTGATAGATCTATCTTAGATAGAGGATGTTTCTAAATAGATACTAAAATTATCAATGCAGCCTCTGGAGGCACTATCCCTTATTTGAAGATGGTAAAACAACACTTACAGGGATTGTGAGGGGTAATAAAATATACGCTGTGAAGGAAACCCATTGAAGTCATGTGACAATACTCATAAAATTGACAAAGCCATGGTCGATGGCGAAACAGCTGTCGAAGTGCAGCATCTGTGCGGGGATAAGCAGGATCCTTCTCCCATCTGTGGACTATCGGTGCGTGTGAAAAGGCATTGTTGTGGTGTGAATTTGGACTCAATCATCGAGCGTTGAGTTATCCGGTGAGGGATACGATCACTCACGGTCGGTATAATCTTTATACTTTGGGGCAGGTCGTTGTTGGACATGGAGTTACTTTGGGGCAAGTACAATTCATATAGTGATTACAGCAGCAGCATCATTACTCACAGTATCACGACTGTTGAGTCGCTAAGTCTGCCATTAGACGCATTAAATCATCCAGGAAACCGAGTCATACCGAATGCCCATATAAAACACCACAAACTTTATTGCTGAGAAAGTTCTCAATTCCCACACCGGCTCCGCTCTCATACACCGATCCCCAGGCACAACCTTATTATCCCACGGAACTGATCAGTTCTTGAGCACGGACCTAAGGACGTTATCAGGGGGAGTGACCAATTGGAATTGCCTCACACACCGATGCCAAGTACAACAGCGCACATTCATCCCCTCTATATGTACAATTATTTAAGGATTTATTTGGATTGAGGCACTGTTTACAGCATTATATGGCATTGGTTGGGGGCTGCTCAGCCATCCCATACAACGGAACACAAACCATAGGCAGTCCTATATACCTTGATTTACTGAATCAACAGTTATAGATAATTGGGGTAAAGGGATCCCTATCCCCAATGCAGCGCTGCTTTTTCTCATTTATTTTAAATGGTTTTAAGTACATGTGGCATGGTGGTAAATAAATATTGCCTTTTATCTTATTTATAGTGTATGGCTTTTGTCATTTAAGGTACGATTGGGCCTAGCACATGGTGGTTAAGTCTCACATTTGGTTTGTGTATATAAAATAATGAAGTTTACATGAAATGAAGGTAACCTTTCTTGTTGCTCTTGCACGTTCTATGTCACTTCTACAGCATTCCCAGTCTCACCTTATTTCTAAATCCTTATGAAATATACAGCGATTTTACGTGGTATGTAATGTTGTCACGGGGAGCAAATTGTATCAATTAACTCATAAAACATTTTATGTAAAAACAAACAGAGCATAGAATTGAAATGCTTAGTTCTGCCTTTGAATATACAGTGAAAAGTGACAGCATTCCGATGAATGCTTCTCATTTGTAGGGTTGTATTTACCAGTCCTATACTTTGTCCCTCGCTTCCTGACATTTGACATTTTTTGCTGTGATTAATTCCTTTCTCTGCCAAGTCTTCCTGCCAAACTGACACGTTGATAATCCCCTGCCTACACAACTAATGTGCAAAAATTGTGTTCTTTCCAGCCCCGGCAATCATCGCATTTTTAAATTACCATCTGCAATAGTTTCTTCTTGCTTTGTGTGTATATATGCGCACGCTTTTTTTCCTTTGCACTATACAGTATGTCTCAGGATTTTTAACCCCCTTCTCTTCCAGACGCTGTATTGTGTTTCAGTTCTGGGTTGAGGATATGAAAAAGAGAAACATTTCTAGGGCAACAGGGAAATACATATTTTCTTTTTGGTTATTTTTGTATGTATACAACTAAAAGCAACTAAACAATAGATGTAGGTCTGCAGCTATAGAACTATAAGCATTACAAATGAAACCAACCTGTATCAGCATTGCTAAATGCTTAACAAGAGCAGTGTCACTGGGTAAATAGCTTGGAGCACATGCCAAAGGTTTTTAGGCCAAGCAGCACTGCTACAATCCCTCAGTGCATTAAAGTTGGTACCTCGATTTTAACAAAGGACTAAAAAATACTGGTGCTGTTAAAATATGCAACTAAAGCTTTGTGTACTACTGTGGAATTGGAACCTTAATGGTGATACATATTTACTTATAAAGAGCTATTTCAATATTTATTATATAAATAATTAATAATGTTTAATTTATCATGCTTATTTAACATTGTTTATTTCTAAATTTGACTAGCAGTGACACTAAGGGGGTTATTTACTAAAGTCAGAATTATTCTGGTTAGACTTTTAAAGGGGAAATGGGATTTTTTCGTAGGAAAATAAAACTCGTATTTTTGGGGATTTATTAAACTCCAATGGTGTTAAAAGTCCGATGAAAAAAGATCATTGTATCAAAGGAGGAAAAATACAGGTATGGGACCTGTTATCCAGAATGCTCAGGATATGGGGGTTTCCGGTTAGCAAATCAATTGCTAGAAAATCATGGAAACATTAAGGGAGTTATTTATCAATGTCTGAATTTATCTAAATTTTTTCTGAAAAAAACTCCGCACGGGTTTAGTTATTTATCAAAGTCTGAATTTATCTAAATTTTTTCTGAAAAAAACTCAGACCAAATCTGCACGGGTTTTTTCGCCTTATTTATTAATACACTTTTCAGAAAATTTTGTTTGCGGGAAAAAACCCGTAAAAATCTTGAAAAATACAAATTGTACAAAATTGTCGGAATTTCCACCTGAAACAGATTTTTTTTTTCTGATTTTTACCCGAAAACCCTGAAATCTTTGGATTATTGCATGAAAACCAGCACAGATCAAAAAATCTTTGGAACCTCTCTCATTGACTTATTTGCAACCTCGGCAGATCTGAGATGCTGGATTTTCATCTTCGGACTTTTTCCATCTTCGGGGTATAATACATTTTCCAAAAATGTGCAGTTTTTTTTCCACTATAAATTGGATTTTATACAAAAAAACCCACAATTTTTTGAATTTTTTTGGAGGTTAAAACTCTCAAATTTAAATTGTGAACAATCCAAATTCAATTAGAATTTTAATTCGAATTTCAAGATTTATCAAACCTTGCACCTTTAAAATGTGCCACCTAAAACCTGCCGAGTTCATGAATAAGTCAGTGAGAGAGGTCCAGTGACCAATTTGAAGATAATACTAGCCTTCCTGACATTCACATTTTTTTCAGAGAAAAAACTCGTTTTGAGTTTAGTCTAATTCCATTCAAATGTGTTTCAAGTTTTTAGGTCAGTAATATATGTTGGCGTTTTAGATATTTGATTTTTTTATTAACTAACCCCTATTTGAATTTTGAGTATATTCTAATTTATTAGAGTTAAAAAAAAACTCACATGAATTCGAAATTCGACCTTTGATAAATGTGCCTCCCCATGAACCCAATAGGCTGGTTTTGCTTCCAATAAAGATTAATTAAATCTTAGTTTGGATCAAGTGCAAGTTACTTTAAAATTATTATAGAGAAAAAATAAATAATTTTTAAAAAATCTAATTATTTTGATTTATTGATTCATTTTACATTTTACAGGTATTGTGGAAGCATGTTTTAAAGTTGGCTGTAGGGCCTTTTAGTAAATCTGCAAATTTTTGGTTTGGTTTTTTGGGGGGTGATTTTTTTGATGACAACCCACTATACATTTTTAAACCCTTAACAGAGTTGTCACCACTGAATTTAAACTTGCCATTATTATCTCACTATAGTTCTATTAATATGCAAAATGCGTACAACACAGACTGCGTAAAAGTAAATTTTAAATCCCTCATCCCTGTATTACACTTCTGGCAATCAGCAGGGGTTTTGTTTAGCTCTTGTCACTGATCATTTCTACAACTTGAGCTTTCTTGGACCACAGCTCAGCCTTTTGCCTACAGCTTGTATCTGCATCCTTCGACACGCTTCAGTTGAACTCCTGCCTGCTTCCATGTAGCAATAATTTATTACTTTTATGCCCTCTAGTCATGCAATATGCACACATCTAGTGGAGCCCAAGATAATCTTATGAAAGAGTGGGAGGCAACCACAAGCCAGATGGACCTGGATTTTATTGCCATGTATGTGAGAGTTGTTCTAATAACTTGTTCATTATGGTGAAAAAGCTATAAGAGCATTGTCTTTTAAGGAGGGCACGTTGATTACAAAAAATTAATTTTGTCCAAATACACCAGCTACCATATGTTTAACTGCATCTAACACAGCTATAGAGTCAGCAGCACAGTGCATAAAATGTTCTTTTGTGCTGCATTAGTTTGGAAAAACATAAAGGTTAAAGGTATATAAGAAATTTAATATTTTTAATAAACATTACAATACAGAAAAAATTTAAATTTTAGCACATTGACTATTGAAAAAAACAGAAGATTCACTATGAACTATTAAAATCTTTACTTGCATATCTACCAAAAAGTCAATAATTATATTGGGTAATAATTATATTCTACCAAGAGCACCTGGTATGACATAGTTCTCCAGAACTTTCACCCATAGCTTTGGATAATGAACCCATATGAATGTATAAAATATGTCTACCTTAATATGAGCATGACTTCTTTGGGCTGTCCCACAGCAAAAGGAGCTGGTATCAATCTCTAAATAAATCTGCATATCAAAAGTTTATTTATAACACAACACATATTGCCACTCTTGTGCCACAGAATTCTGTATACAATTTTGAATATGGATGGAGATGTCCATTTCCTTTAGGGTCCTAAATCCTAATTTCTATTCAATCTGAGGGGTCTATTTACTACCAATCACATTTCTATTTTTTCTAGAAATCTTTTTGTGGGGTTTTTCTTAATAACTCAAAAAAATTGTGATTTATTAAGATTAAAAACTACGAAAACCTTTAATACAAAAATTTGCCAGGTAAAAGTTGTCGAGGTCCTTTTGAAGTCAATGGGAGCTGCACTGATTAATCCATTTTAAATCTATTGCTTTTTATTTCGCTAGTAATTGCCTGTAAAACTCATGTTTTCGAGGTTTTCGAGGTATTCATATTTTTTAGCACGTTCAGCTCTTTTTTCGTCCATGCTTTTTATATTCAGATCTTTTAATAAATTCCATGATATACGTGGTTTTAGAGTTTGGTGATGTTTCAAAAACATCTAAAACCACTAAAATTCAACAAATAAACAGGCCTCTACATGTTAACTAAGGTCTCCAAAAAGCCCAGAGTGAATAATATCACCCTGAAGACATGATATAGCAGGTTGGGGGATAGAGGGTTTCAGCATAGATAGAGGTGTGGGCTTCAAAGAAGATGTTTCAAAAACAGCTTTTATCTGTGGGTTTTTACACAGCCTTTTATGCCATAAATTCTTTGCCTTTTGAACCTGCCTCAATGAATATGGCTGACAAGGGGCATGGTACATAAACATGTATGTGCCTTTAATGTCTAAAAATAAAAACAAAGATTTACTGTATCAATAAACAATTTATCTAACACCAATTTTTTTTTTGTGTCATTTTACCTACTTTTATAAATATGATAATATAAACACACAGTAGCATGAAATACCGAACATATTTACATACCTTACAATATGGGGCAGATTTATCGACGGTCGAATTTCGAAGTAAAAAATACTTCGAAATTCGACCATCAAATTAAAATACTTCGACTTCGAATATCGAAGTCAAAGGGTTTTTCACCGAATTTTCATTTGAACGATCGAAGTAAAATCGTTCGATGGTACGATTAAATCAGCGATCGATCGAAGGATTTTCCTTCGACCTCTAACAACTTAGAAAAATGTTGTAGAAGGTCCCCATAGGCTAACAGAGCACTTTGGCAGGTTTAATTTGGCGAAGTATTGAAGTCGACAGTACTTCGATTATCGAATGGTCGAATATTCGAATGATTTTTACTTTGAATCGAAGTTGAAGTAAAGTCGAAGTCGTAGTATCCTATTCGATGGTCGAAGTAAAAAAATTACTTTGAATATTTTTACTCCGAAAATTCCCTCGAATTCATTTAGACCCTTGATAAATTTGCCCCTATGTGTTGCTCTCAAAGCCACTTTGTGACATTTTCCCACCTGATTTAGAAAACAATACATACTGCAGTAATCTAATTTCTAAAGCCAAAGTATATTTTCTATATCCAGGGGCATGATTGTGACCTGGCATTGCGAGACCAGAGATGAGGGTTTCCATTTACTCAAGAACTAAACACTCTGTTTGCTGCACTATATCAGCATGATATGTTTTAGCCTTAGCAGGTATTACTGATAATGGCACCTAATACATAAAAAATTTGTTAGTATACATTGAAAAAAAAAAAACAAGACAAATTAAACAAATCACAAAGTCTTTAATAAGAAATAGCTTACCGAAAATCCACTTAATTCCTCTCAGAAAGTGATTGTGCAATCCATCGTGCAGCGCTCAGTTTCTTCTCCCTGCCTTCCTTATAGAAGATGGCCAGGGAGGAGAAATCAAGCGCCGCACAATGGATCGTGTTGCCTTTTCTGAAGAGGAGCGGAAGTAAGTTATTTCTTGTTAAAGGCTTTGCGATTTTAAAGTTTAATTGGTCTTGGTGTTTTTTTTTAATGTATACTAACAATTTTTTTTAAAAAAAAAATTGATATTACTTACTGGTCCTTTAACAGGTTAATAATACATTTCAATCAAATACTGCAGTACCTCTGTCCTTTATGTATGTGTTTTTTTCTATAGAATTTTGAATATTATTTCATGTAAGATACTACCTATACTTTATATCTTCATATAGCTCAGGTATATAATTGAAATTTACAAGAAATCATTTTAATTATGCAAAAGGTTCCCTCTATTGCATATTTTGCAGCTGGAGATCTTTAAGACATAAATAGGGGAATGCATTTATATATATTCACAATGGGAAAATGTATGCCTTTGCATGAACAAATTGTCCCTTGTGCAATTTTAATATAGCTGTTGCGAACCCAGAAACTGTTTAGCGACAGTCTTCTGACAGTGGAAAAGGTTTGCAAATGTTATAGTTATACAAAAAAATGGTTATGTTTGCTCCAAAGGATTACGACACCTTCAAGTACTTCCTAAAAGCACAAAATTAAAATTTGCAAAGCAATTTTATTGCATTACATTGCAAAATGCTAATTTTTTGTCGTATTTGTGCAAATTGTTTTTCTCTTTGCAATTTTTATTACATTTCCCAGTGTTTATCACAGCCAGTGAGAATGTTATGGCCTACTGGCTAGACTGCATTGGGTGGGATCAGAGACATGTTGGAGGGTGATTCTAAAGATATTAAGTGATAGTGCTTAATGTAGTGTTGTATTGTTATGGTACAAAAGAGCCCACTGCAGTCACAGTCAAAATGAGGAGTTTGGGGGCAGTATTCATGACAGGCCTCTTTCTTTGGCTGCAATGACTTTCCCATGAGCGGCAATAAGAAATACAAGGCTGCTGAAAAAGTAACAGTTTGGTTTCAACTAATCCAACTACTCAAACTAATATAACCAGATATACTTATGCATTAGACTAACATTTGCAAGGCACTCCCATTAAGAGATGAGTGCAGCATTTTTACAATGAAAAGGAAACTGATTAGGAAAATGTATCAGTAAAATTATTTTTTTGGCATATTTAAAGCTTTTTACAGAAATATGATTCTAGAGTACAGAATTCCTTGTTTCCTTTTTTAAGAATTCAGTTTAAAACCCCTAGCAGTTATCTTTTCATCTATAAACACCAATCTCAGTTGCAGTAGTTTTTTGTCTTTTATTCTTATGTCAAAATAGGTTTCTTCAAACAAAGCAGAACCCAAACCTTGCGCTGCAAAATTAATTGGTTTTTGGATCCAAAGGAAAAAAAATGCTTGAAGCTGCTAAGAGGATGAAAAGCCTCGACTAGGATTCATACTGTTGTTACCGCTGAATCCAGATTACAATACTCAACATGGTGTAGCCAGCAAAGAAGGATTAGCAATTTCTTCGTGTATCTTTGGTATTTGTTCAGGATGACACCTTATCCTTTCCCTGTGGGGTATCAACAATCTCCTATATGCAAATGAGGACTTTGGAAAATCTACAAATTAATTTTTTTAAAAAAGTTATACCTTTTTCTCTTTTATATATGCGTGTAACTTTTCCTACCAAATGTTGCATGAGACTAACGTAGCACAATTGTCAGCCCAGTAATATGGCACCTCAGCTAAATTAGTTCAATTGACCATTAACGGATGCCCATTGACTTACAAGGACGCCGGTGTCAAAATCAGCGTTTCGCTAATTTCTCGCCAGTTTTGCGAATTTCCCATGAAATTCGCAAAACTATCGAGAAATTTGTGAAACGCTGATTTTGACCCCGGCGTCCTTGTAAGTCAATGGGCGTCCGTTAATGGTCACCGGCATCAAAATTGGCGTCGGAACTGTGATAAATTTGTGGCAAAGCGAAACGGGACAAATTCGCCCATCCCTAACCCGGCCAATACTCCTGCCTATAAACCAAACAAAAGTCAAATTTGAGTATGCATTGACTGCTTCAGCCTTCAGTGACTGTCTACATCCACTGGCTAGATTTTAACCCTTTCATTACTACTGCATTGGTGTGCAAGGCTATTAATGATGCCTCTATGTTATACTTATGGAACTCACCTTAACATTTTTCTTAATCACATAATCTTTCTAGTGAATGATGATCACAGAAGTCATCCAATAAAAAATTCAATATATCAGATTTTTATTTTTACCACTGTCCTCTATTTTACTAACTGTGGCTAGTGAAAGTTTTTATTTTTATTAAAACATCAGGGGGTATTCACTAAACAGCAATTATTTCTGGTTGGAATTTTAAATTTTTTCGTTGAAAATTTTATATGATTTTTTAAATCATATAATGCTGTTAAAAGTCTGATTAAAAAAGTACTCCATCTTAAACCTGCCGAGGTTATGTAGAAGCCAATAAGAAGTCCCATTTACAATTGGAAGATATGATCTGTGCTGGGTTCTGTACAATAATCCGAAAAATCAAAGGTTTTCAGGCGATAATCCGAAAAAATCAAATCAGATCAGAAAAAAAAAATGAATCCGATTTTTTCATGATTTTCTCTAGTCTTTTCCCTGCACCAGATTTTTTCAAGTGAATTTATTGATAAATGCAAAAAAAAAAGTGCGCTAGAATTAGGTTGAAGTGGTTTTAAGAAAATAGTGAGCATTTTTCATATTTTAGTAAATAACCCCCCAGGTGTAAAGGCTAGTAAGGTTATTTTTTTCATTAGGAAATTTTGCTCCAAGTGTGTCTACAGATTTGAGAGGGGTTAAAATATAAATTGATATACATGCTATATTTATGTTAATATAGCAATATTACTAACATTTTGCAGATTACTAGGTATAATTGAAAAACAAAGCCTACACAATAAAATCTTTTTTTCTTAGCAAGACAAATCCTTGCCCTCTGTTTTATTTTTCTGTTTTATTTTTCTCTAGCTATATGATAAACCATGACACAGAAAGCTTGCTATTTTAGACAGAACACCTAGGGCTGTAATTAGTTTTTTTTTCTCCCTGCACTACATGTAGTGTCCCTTTTCTATTCTCTGGGGCTATAATTCCAAGTCCCTTGTTCTTGCTGTGTATTTCTTGAGGCTGAACATGCTCATCTTTCTCTTATTGCTACTACTCTCTGACTTAGGCTTTTCCACCTAACTTAATATGAGGAATAATATAATCTCCCATTCAGCATTGTTAGAGTGCATTGCTGGAGCTTTTGGAAACATCAAGGTCCTTCATCTCCCCAACAACTTAATTTTACTCACACTTTAGAGCTAATTAACAAAACATACGGGAGGATTATGGAAGGATATGACTATGAAGTCATGGTAGGGTCATGGTATATCTATTATACGTAATTCTAAAACAACTGGACTTGCTGCATAATCATTGAAGACATTTCACTACTTATCCAAGCAGTTTCTTGAGTTCAACTGACTGGTATGGGAAGTCCTCAGCATATAAACCATTCAACTAATCCAATCACAATGGCAATTGTAACTTTTCAGAGAGGTGACATCTGAAACTCAAAGAGCTGTTATTCTGTGGGTTTAGTGTGATAGGATTTTTTTTTTAGAATTGCTTATACTAGATATGGAACGATATATTATCCAGAAAAACCCAGGTTCCAACAATTGAAGGTGAAATATGAAATCCGTGCATAGGCTTTTTAGCTACAGTTACTATTATCATTGCAACAAATCAGTAGCTAGATCACCCTGAATTTCTTCAATTAGGGAAAACAGCTCCCGGTGTGGGTAGTCATGTTTAGGCACATGCATGCACATTGTTGCAACTTGCTCTGAATTTGTGCATGTGTGTGCCTTTAGCTTGTGAGACTCGCTCATTATGCGTAAGGGTGCTATGCAACATGGCAGCCTGCACTAGGTGGGTGACCTAGTGCTTGTGGGGACTATTTTAAAGAAAAAAAAAACAACTATTGTATCCCCCAACAGAAGCGAGGGTTAACTGGTATGCTTTAAGGAACTTAGGTATATAGCATGTAGTATGTGCAATACTTTTGCAGGTATGATTTACCTATATAATGTAAAAATACTTTATTAGAGCTAACGCAGGAAGGATCCTTTCATTTGACGATATTCCAAGTGGACTTTTCTCCAATATGCCTACCCTAGGCTCAAACAATCAGATTATAACAGCAGGGATACAGACTATTGGGATTAGGACCCCATCGATGAGCCATGGCCCTGGTCTCAAATCTGCCTGTTTTTGATTGGGCAGAGGGCACAATTAGCTGCCAACTCAGTCTAAATGGCCACTAGGGATGTAGCGAACAGTTCGCCGGCGAACTAGTTCGCGCGAACTTCGACTGTTCGCGTCCGCCGAATGTTCGCGAACGTCGCGCGACGTTCGCCAATACGAGTTTGCGTTCGATTCGAACAAAAATCGTTTGACCATTCGACCATTCGATTCCTTCGACCGCTAAAATCGAAGGATTTTCGTTCGAATCGAACGATCGAAGCCATTGGATCGAATGAAATCATTCGATCGAATGGCTTCGATCGTTCGAGTCGAACGAAAATCCTTCGATCGAACGATTAAAATCCTTCGATCGTTCGAATCGAACGATTTTCGGATGTTCGAAGTTCGCAAACTGTTCGCGAACTGTCCGCATTTTTTGCCGGTGTTCGCGAACGGCGTTCGCGAACACATCGGCGGCGGTTCGCTACATCCCTAATGGCCACAATTGTCTGCTTAAAGGAAAAGTAAATCCTAAAAATGAATATGGACTTCAAACTTGTCACAGGGGGTCACCATATTGTAAAGTGTCTGTGTCAAATGCTCAATGGGTTTTGAGCAGCTGTTGAGAAGCTAAGCTTAGGGGTTGTAGCAAATTATAAAGCAGAAAATTAGGTTGATATAAGCTGATGCTACAGGGCTGATTATTAAATTCTGATGCTAATTACACTGTTTTCTGTGCTGCTGTGTAATAATTATCTTGTATTAATTACTAATCAGCCCTATATTGTGACATTTATATTCTATGTGTACTGTATATTTTGAGTAGGCCCCTAAGCTCAGTGACAGCAGCACAGAGCATGTGCAATGAATCAGCAGAAAAGAAGATGGGAAGTTACAGGGGCATCTTTAGAGACACAGATCTTCCCTACTAAAAGGCTGTGGTTGCCTTAGGCTGGTATAGAAGTCCAAAATATAAAATGTACAACATATCTACCCTACTTGTTAAGCATTAGTCCTTAAATCTGCTTGTGTATGGCCACCTTAACATCTAGTTATATGAATTTGACATGACATATAGTTTGCTCTGGCAGAGTAAGTGTTCAAACAGTTTCCAATATATAATATTTTTATGAGCAGGAATGTTTATGTACCTGACATAATCCAGTGCTACGATGATCAAGCAAAACTCTGCTAAATTGTTCATTCTGAGCAGATATGAGCTAATCAGTAGTAATTAGAGATGATTTACACCTTTGTCTGCATAAAACGAAGTTCTTTGTTTTGGACTGCTTTAAGCAGAATTGAGGTAACAAGATATATGATCTATATTGGGCATAGAAATGTGTGTGAGCGATTTACAGACTTCAAATCAGTTTTTGTATATAAATCAAGTTTTGTTAAGATTAGAATGAGTTGGAATAAGAATGAGTTAGAATAGAAAAGGAAACTGAAATTGTTAACACCAGAGGGGTAATTTACAACAACTCTAGGCAGAAGTGCAAAACACTAGGTGATGCAAAAGCACATTATTATTATTATTATTATTATTAACATGTATTTATATAGCGCCAACATATTGCGTAGCACTGTAAAGTAAATGTGATTATACAACTAAATCACATGAATTATATACATAGAACATATGGAGTTACATACATAACAATCAATACAGGTACAAAAATGTGAGGAAGGCCCTATGATTAGGCATACAGTCTAAAGGGAAGGGAGTAATACACAAGGTGTGGGAGTGGGAAAGATCAAATTAAGTGGGTGAGAAATGTGATACTGTCTGTGGTGTTTCGTTTGGTAGCCAAGCAGTGAGGGTAGGCTTCTCGAAAGAAGTGCGTTTTAAGAGATTTCTTGAAAGCAGAAAGGTTGGGAGAAAGTCGGACAGACCGTGGGAGAGAGTTCCAGAGGAGGGGTGCAGCCCTTGCAAAGTCTTGAATGCGAGCATGTGAGGAGGTAATGAGAGAAGAGTTGATTAGCAGGTCAGTAGAGGAGCATAGTAAGTGGTTGGGTGAGTATATAGAGATGAGTTCAGAGATGTAGGATGGGGCACATGCAGAGAACATGAGGTGCATAATTCAGTGCCAACAGGAGCATGCCAATCCTGTTATCTGCTATAGGGCGAACCACAAGTAAAGGGCTCTGTTGTGGCCTGCTTCAACCAAACACAGGCAGGTATTCATAAGAGTGGCAATGTAAGTGTAAGGGTAAGAGTGCAGAGACTTGCTGCAATTTAAATAGTGTGGAAGGCAGGGTGCAAAGTACAAAAATAAATGGCACATTCCAGTTTCTAAATGCCTCTTCGTGAAACCTACTGCACTCTATTTATTATCTTGTTAATTTTTGAAATTCTTCTCTAGGCATCAAATTGTTGAAAAAAATATCTGTGTTTAATTAGTAAAATTGTATTACAAATACGTTGCTTAATATAAATAACAATACTTTGACTTCACTGTTTATTATCATGGGTATTTTAATATGTTCATAGGCATAGTGGTAACATGGTAACTGCCAACCACAGACATTAGAGGCCAAATTATACAGAAAAGAGAGAGCTAATAAAGGGGTCTGGATGTCTATGGGGTGCCGTTTGTCCCAAATACATTCTGTATACAAAACTATCCCTAATACAGAGAATGAATGTCTCTCATGTTTTATAAGTATTTGTGACCATACACAGATAAAAAAATATACAAAAGACTTATTTCTATTAAAGAATGAAAACAAAATCTGGTTAGTGCACAAAAGGATGTCATTATATCACAAACTCCATTCTGTAACAAGCAATCTGTCTCACAAATGTATAACCTCCATGTAACGGACACACTTTGTGCAGAGTTACTTACAGAATGAATTATGTAAAAACAAAGTTGGACATAATATATAATAGTGTAACTAACTAGTGCTTGTCAAGCTAGATTTGACTGACAAAATAGATATATGTGACAGAAAGCAAGATTTTATAGTACAGGATTCATTCTTTCCACAAAATGACAGTTTTGTTTCACAAAACAGATAAAATAACCATTCTGTGAAGCAACACTATCAGTCACATTCCTGAACCAATAAGAACAAAGCTTATTGCCATATACAAACAAGATGAGAAGTGGCCAGCTCTGCTCCACATGGCTAAGGCAAAGTATCTGACCTGCTAAAGAGGGCGCCCTCTAATGTCCCATGTGCTGCATAGGGATGTAGCGAACGTCGGAAAAAAAGTTCGCGAACATATTCGCGAACTTGCGCAAAAATGCGAGCGGTTCGCGAACGGTTCGCGAACCCCATAGACTTCAATGGGAAGGCGAACTTTAACATCTAAAAAAGACATTTCTGGCCAGAAAAATGATTTTAAAGTTGTTTAAAGGGTGCAACGACCTGGACAGTGGCATGCCAGAGGGGGATCAAGGGCAAAAATGTATCTGAAAAATCTGCCTGTGTGTGCTTGGAAGAGATAGTGTAGGGGGAGAGCTGTTAGTGATTTCAGGGACAGATGATAGTAAGTTTGCTGGCTAGTAATCTGCTTGATACTGCTCTGTATTGGAACAAAAAAATAAATAAAAGCAGTCCTTACAAGGACTACTGTTATTGCAGCAGTCAGCAGATGAGATCAGAAGCAGGACAGCTGCCCACTGCAGCTACATACAGAGCACTGCAGTAGAAGGTAGATTACTAGCCAGCAAAGCTACCTAAGCTTAAATGTCCCTCAAACCCCTGCAGACTTCTGTCCCTCCAATAACAGAGCAGTATCAAAACGATTACTAGCCAGCAAACTTTCAACTGTCCCTGAAATCACTAACAGGCAGCAGCTCTCTCCCTACACTATCTCTTCAGCACACACAGGCAGAGTGAAAAAACGCTGCAGGGCTTCGGTTTTTATAGGGAAGGGGAGTGGTCCAGGGGAGAGCTTCCTGATTGGCTGCCATGTACCTGCTGGTCTGGGGTGAGAGGGCAAAAAAAAGCGCCAACAATGGCGAACCCAAAATGGCGAACGTCGCGCGACGTTCGCGAACTTCCGGCGAGCGCGAACACCCGATGTTCGCGCGAACAAGTTCGCCGGCGAACAGTTCGCGCCATCTCTAGTGCTGCATAGTAATAAACAGGAATAAACCTTTCCTAAAAGAGCTGCTGTTAAACACTACAGGTTCATAATTGGAAGTTCTTACAAATGGCTGAGAAATATAATGCTGCACTTATAATGATTGTAGAAAAAGAAAAGTATGCAAAACATAAATACGATCATTTTAGGTGATATGGCTATTCTTATTGTAGTAACCTGCTTGTGTGGCCATTTTGGTTAAGGGCATTCCTGCTGTTTTGCCATTATCTTATGACTTACTCCTGTTCCTCTTCCTGTCTAAGCAGAGAGCAATAATGGGACAGGCCACACCCACCTGCCATCTTCTATTAAATGTACAAGAAGTTACTGTGCTCGTCTGGCTGCTTTGCCTGACTCTCAGAGTCAGTTATAAGTTTTGTATATGATAGTTAGACTCCAATGTCTCCTCCTAGCTGTAATCTTGCACCAATTAGCTTGTAGTAGTCTCTTAATAATGTGCTTAGCTATAGTTCAACTACTACAAAATAGATTTAGCCAGAGACTTGGGACTGATCATGTGCATCACACATTGTTTATAGTATGATGTGTAGGTTATATGAGCAGCCACTCCTGAGTACGTGTGTGTAAGTGTGTAAGCAAAAGACTTCAGGACTTCAACTTCACCTCCTTTCCTGAATTTGGGTCTTTTCACCGATTCGGGACTTCAGCTTCGTCTTTTCGGCACTTCCGCATTTGGTAATATGTGAAATGGCCACACGGCTCGGGCGCTCGTAAAGGGGACCCGGCTCTTTGAAAAATGCAGCACTTCTGGGTCCCCCTTCAGGCCCGGAACACTTGTCCCCCCTGCTGGCGGCCCTGGACATGCATGTGACATGGGCACAGTTGTGCTCTCTGCTCTAGTGTTGTGCCCCCCTCGACCCACTCTGATGTGAAAGGGTTAAGCACTGGGCAGGTAAGGGGACGGCATCATTAGAGTCTTTTGTTATAAATAAATATAAAGCATTGTATAGCTTGTTGCTTCTATATAAATAGATTATGATCCCCTAAAATTGCCCCTGCCTAAATGACCCCCTTTTGTTTACACACAGTACTCAGGAGTGGCTGCTCATATACGTAACCTACACATCATACTATACAGAATGCGTGTTGTGCATATGATCAGTCCCAAGTCTCTGGCTAAAGCTATTATGTAGTAGTTGAACCATGCCTACCAACATAAATAAAAAGAGAGACAAAATTTTTTTTTGCATGTAGTGCAGAATTTTTTTGACCACACCCATTTTATGGCCGCACCCCCTAATTACCATGTTCATTTTACAAAGTTTTGCAGGTTATAAAAATTTGAAAATATTTCTCCTTATCTAAACTGTTAAAATTACTTATTTTCTTATCTAAAAATTGTTATAAAGCATCTTAGTTGCACCTGTTAGCTGTACTGGCCTCTCTGCCAAAAGCCAATTAAGTTATAAACTTTGTTTCTTTTTCTGGCTGTTCAGTGCAGAGAAAAGAGGGACTTTCCAGTACAAATGAGGGACCTCAAGTTGAGCTGTCAAAAGAGGGACTGTCCCTCTGAAAAAGGGACAGTTGGGAGGTATGTGTAAGTGCACATGATCAGTCCCAAGTCTCTGGCCAGGGGCGTAACTATAGAGGAAGCAGACCCTGCGTCTGCAGGGGGCCCAGGAGGTATAGGGGCCCCATGAGGCCCTAATTCATATACAATTTCAATAAATATTAGAGAAACAAGTCAACCTCTAAACATTTTGGGGGCCTGAAAAATAATTTGCTTTGGGGCCCAGTAATATCTAGTTACGCCACTGTCTCTGGCTAAAGCTATTATGTAGTAGTTGAACTATAGCTAAGCACATTATTAAGAGACTACTGTACTACAATCTAATTGGTGCAAGATTACAGCTAGGAGGAGACATTGGAGTCTAATATCATATACAAAACTTATAACTGACTCTGAGAGTCAGGCAAAGCAGCCAGACATGCACAGTAACTTCTGGTACATTTAATAGAAGATTGCGGGTGGGTGTGGCCTGTCCCATTATTGCTCTCAGCTTAGACAGGAAGAGGAACAGGAGTGAGTCATAAGATAATGGCAAAACAGCAGGAATGCCCTTAACCAAAATGGCCACACAAGCAGGTTACTACAATAAGAATAGCCATATCACCTAAAATGATCATATTTATGTTTTGCATACTTTTCTTTTTCTACAATCATTATAAGTGCAGCATTATATTTCTCAGCCATTTGTAAGAACTTCCATTTATGAACCTGTAGTGTTTAACAGCAGCTCTTTTAGGAAAGGTTTGTTCATGTTTATTACTATGCAGCACATGGGACATTAGAGGGCGCCCTCTATAGCAGGTCAGATACTTTGGCTTAGCCATGTGGAGCAGAGCTGGCCACTTCTCATCTTGTTTGTATATGGCAATAAGCTTTGTTCTTATTGGTTCAGGAATGTGACTGACAGTGTTGCTTCACAGAATGGTTATTTTATCTGTTTTGTGAAACAAAACTGTCATTTTGTGGAAAGAATGAATCCTGTACTATAAAATCTTGCTTTCTGTCACAGATATCTATTTTGTCAGTCAAATCTAGCTTGACAAGCACTAGTTAGTTACACTATTATATATTATGTCCAACTTTGTTTTTACATAATTCATTCTGTAAGTAACTCTGCACATAAGTGCGTCCGTTACATGGAGGTTATACATTTGTGAGACAGATTGCTTGTTAAACTGTACAGAATGGAGTTTGTGATATAATGACATCCTTTTGTGCACTAACCAGATTTTGTTTTCATTCTTTAATAGAAATAATTCTTTTGTATATTTTTTTATCTGTGTATGGTCACAAATACTTATATAACATGATAGGCATTCATTCTGTGTATTAGGGATAGTTTTGTATACTGAATATATTTGGGACAAATGGCACCCCATACACTTCTAGGACTGATCAGTAATATGACATATTTCAATTTATAGACTCTAGTTATTATTAACTAATAGGTTTATCACAAATAGCGCATGAACGTGTTTGATTGCAATCTCAATAACAATGGGGACTGACTGTTGTGACTTTTAGGGACATAATTATCAAATTTTATATTTTCCGTGCGAGGAAGGTATCCACCAAATCATACGACAATTTGAATTGTAGCCTGAAAAACTTGTATTTATCGAATTATTGAAAGAAAACCAGCTTCAAACTGCCAGAAACTATGGAGAATCATGAAATGTTTAAAAGGTTTTAGCAGGTTTTTCAGATTTGGATTTGTAGCAGCTTCAGAGCATAATAAAGCTCGAAAAAATAAAATCACATTCACTCCCTCCAAATTATTCCTAGTGCATAGTATACTTTTATATATTGTAGATATACACAGACCTTTTAATACACTCCCATAAAAATATATATACCTATACTAAAACTGTAGAATTTGAGATCATTGTGAGTATAGATATTATGCTTGTCCAAAAGTTATCCAAGAATCACAACATCACACAACAGGGTACTCAATTACCTTGCTGCCCTCATCGTAAAGAACCACTTGAGCTGCTTAAAGTGAAACTTCAATTCCTCAAGTTTAAAGGGGGGTCTTTTTCTTTGTCCTTTTTTATGTGAAAAAGCTCTCCTACTATCAGTCTATAATGTCCTCTAATGTACTTGTAAGGGATAGTCTTGTCCCCGCACAAGGGCCTTTTCTCCAGAGAAAACAACCCCAACTTTCCTCATAGTTTAATTGTTCCATTCCCCTTTTCTGCTTTAGTTGAACATCTCTGCACTCTATATATCTCATTAATATGAGGCCCAAAACTGCATTGCATTCTCAAGGTGAGGACATACCAGTGATCCACAAAGAGCAAAATTATGTTTTTTATCTCGTCAATGTCAATGAAGTTTTTATTCAAACTGACACTGTTTAGAGTTGTCAAGTTTGTTATTCACAAAAATCTTCAAAGCCTCATCAGTTAAGGATAACTCCAATACACCTCCATATTTAACAAAAATTTATTTTATTTTTGCCCAGGAATATAACCTTGCTTTTATCAAGACTGAACCTCAGTGTTTGCTCAGTTTTGCACAACTTTAGTATCAGAAACAAAATAGAGACTATAATGACAATGACAACTTCGAAGCCATTTAAGAACAAATTAAAAAAGAACCAAGAGCCGATTCCTTATGTATTCCATTAACAACACTGATCCAGTTAAAAAATGCGTTATAGAGCTAAACTTGGTTATTTACTTAATGGAGGAGGCAATAGACTATTTCAAGTTGATATCATTTTTGGAATGTATTTGCATTGCAGAAACATGTTATTAACATTAATAACATTATAAATATTAACAGAAAGTATAGCAGTTTTAAGACATAGGATTACAGCAACATATATCATTAAATGGGATGCAATAAAAAAAGTCTGTCTCTAATGCTGACAAATTAGTATTTCTATAACCTCTTATTCACTTTAATGTATTGCATTGCACCATACTGTATATCTCTTTATGTCAGCCCTCCTTTTTCATGTAATGTCTCCTGCATACTTACTTTTGTATCTGTGAAATGTTGTGACATAAACTGCTCAACTGGTGCTATGGGGTTACCATTTAATCAATACAAAAAGGGAGGAAGAAGGGGCTTTGTGCAGGATGGCAATCACAACATGAAAACAGAAGTAAACAAGACAATATAAATGTGTACTGCTGTGATCAAGAGGAGAGCAACCAGGATGCATTTTTTCAGACCAAGCATTGTGTAACATGAATATCATACAAGGCTATATAGTTTTGGTATTAGTTTTACTCGAAGGGAAGAAAGTCGGAATCTGCTACATATCGTCTAGAAGTGTGTGGTTGTATGTTCATGAACTTAATTGACTTTATGGAGTTTTGAGTAATGCCAAGCCTAGGCCAGGCCAAGGCTGTCAATTATTTTTATCTGATGAAACAGCTTTTGTGCATGTTTGGAGTGTTTTTTTTTTTTTTTACATATAAACCTGGGGGGTTATTTACTAAACTCCAAATGCAAAAATCATGAAAAATTTGTGACTTCTTTTATTTTTCAGAATTTACTAAACCCTGAGGATGGAAAAGTCTGAATCTGAAAATCCAGCATTTCAGACCTGTCGAGATTGCATATTAGTCAACGGGAGAAGTCCCAATGATTTTCTGAAGTGCGCTGGGTCTCGTGCCAAACCCCAAAGTTTTCAGAGGTTTCGGCAAAAATCTGAGGTTTCGGGTGAAAACTCCGAATAAATCGGGAAAATCGGGTGAAACCTCAGAAAAAACAGTGAAAATCTGAGTTTTTACCGCAAAGCAAATTTTTGGGAAAATGTAATAATAAATAAGTGTTAAAAACCCAAGCGGCTTAGATCGGAGTTTGTAGCAGACAATATTGAGATAAGTTCAGGCCTTGATAAATAACCCCCAAAGTGTCATTATACCAGTTAGCACTTTAGAGCAACACAAGCTGCCTGCAAGTGGTTAAACTCCCGTTTAAAATAGAAAAATAATCAGACAGACTAAGAGGATTGGTTTAAACCTTAAAATATGAAACAAGACTGAACATGAACAAAAAAAGGTACTCATTGGGAAGGAATAAGTGATCGATTATAAATACAAGTGCAATTTCACAATTCCAGCATAGCAGCATGCTCAGTGTTGCATCTGCTAGAACTGTGCCTGATGTGTCTAAATGGATGCAATTGCACTAGTCATTTGACCTAATTGGGTGTAAGTTGCATCTAGCATTTTGAGAATGTGGGTTGCTTTACTTACTGTGCATGTGTTTGAATCAGATTAACTGGTTGCAGGTCTGGTGCACCTGACGATGTATGCATTACCGCTATGGGGTGACAGAAGATCTAGAGTTCCCCAGTATCAGTAGGTAAGGTTAATCAAAAGAGACATGATGGATGCTTTGGCAATCATGTACAAGTCAACTTTGCAAGCAAGTACCTTAAAGAATTGTTTCAAGATACACTCTCCATTGTGTCAAAGTTAAAGCACCTGCACTTGCTGGTGGTTTTGCAAATGATCCCTATATATTTGCATATTTTAAACTACAAACATTATAGACATGAAGGTTTCTATCTGCAGAGGTAAAAAAATGTCTTTGTGTTATTTTTCTTATATGCGTTTCATGAGTTGCTAAAATTACACACTTAAGGACAGCTGAAGCAAATGGCCTACAGACACAACTAATCTCATTTGTAATAAATGCAAATTAGTTTGTGAATTTGCACACTAACCTCATGCAAGAAAATTCACAAAATGTATTAAGCACTGTAGAAAACAGTTGTGGTAGTTTTTGTGAATCATAGCTGTCCATGCTTTTTGAGAAGTTAAGACACATCACAATTTTCAAGTTCCCAGGAAAAACACACTATTCGAAAATTCTGAATATCCATTTCCCATTGATTTTTATGGTGTAGATCTGAGCTGCCACAATAAAACTTCTCAATGTGCCATTTACTCATGGGTACTTAAATATATGCTTAAATAATTGGAAGGGTAACCAGTAATCCAGCTATTAGCTCCATTTCAGTAAAAGTCCAGTGGTAATAGGAGTAATAGCCATAAACCATAACACGATTGGGGGAATATAATGTTTCGTTAATTCTAAAAGGCTTTCACATTGTGAATGTTAGTGACCATGTTTCTGTCCTTTTTGACTGATCTTACATTGCAAGCAGAGCTAAACATTTGAAAAAAATTGATTTTAAACACCACTTACGATTTTAATTATATTCCCCCTTATGAGTCTTCAGACTCAGGGAAGACCAAAGTAGAAGTATTTCTAAGAATAGTTAATAGAAATCAATTGATTATGAATAGTGCTAAGCATTACATTGTTGTAAAGAGCAAAATAATTATTTCCTCCATACTCATTTGTGTTGGGGGGAAAACAAAACATGATGGATTGGATCTGGTTTTAGAATACTCTGTCTGCAATCAGCCAAGATAAAAACAAAGTATGAGTCAGGTTTGCCTGGAGCTGCATCCTAGTCTTATCTTGTTCTTCATGTATACTGGAGTACATGGATGAACAGAAAAGCAAGATGGGCTAGAGATAAATGAGAGGAAGGGAGAAAGAGAGAGAGAGAGAAAAGGAAGCAGATAAACAGAACTGCTTATCAGCAATTTCCATCTCCCTAGCATATTACTTTGAGCCTTCATGTGTTTGTCAGTCTTGTAAAACATTATCTCTGGATATTGGAAGAAAAGGAGTCAAACATACTTCTAATATTGTAAAGCATTAAGAGATGTGCGATATTAGTGAAGGACATACTGCCAGAGTCTTTATGATGACCCTTTTGTGCTGAATGAAGAATAGATATAAAAGTGGTATACATAGCACTGGATGTGTAAGGACAATATTATGTTAAATATAGCTGTGTCCTTTTCATATTTTGTTTACTTAGGACATGGGTAGTTGTTAAAGATATTTGAAAGGCATTTCTAGACAGAATACAAAATGCACAAATGGTTCAACAATGACACAGGAGAACTGAAAAGGTCTACATGCATAGTTGGTTAACATTTTTAAGGTGCACTCAAGCATTTTTATATTATTCCTCACAGTATTACCAAAAAAAAAAACTACTTGCATATGATAAATAATAAGTATATAGATATGCTTTTACCTAGCATTTACATTATACGTGTCAGGGCCCGAAGGCTCTGATGTAGTGCGGACCAAGGAGGAGGCAATAACACCAAGTTCGCGGTACAAAAGGATTTATCAAGAGGATGGTCGAAAACAGGCAAATGGTCAAATACAGGCAGCAAGGATCAGAGTCATAAACAGGCAAGAAGTCGGTACACAGAATAATCAAAAGCAGTAAATCACACCCAGGAACTATGCTAGATAGACCTATAATTGGGCAAGGAGGTAAGGGGCAGTCAGGAATAAATAGTCCAAAGTTGGCGCCAAAATTTGACGCGATGACGTCATGACGCTGACGCCGGCGTCCTCACGTTAGCGTCCTGACGCCAACGCACATTCTGATGCCAGCGTCCATTCCGTCGCCGGCAACCAATCCGGGAGCGACTCGTCTCTGACGCAGTCACATTGTGACCAAGAAGGACCGCATGGTGGAGCAGGAGGTCGCCATCTTGGACATCACGTGGGGTAAGTTCACCATCTTCCATTACAGTACCCCCCTCCTTAGGGGGGGCCTCAGGACCACCGAGGCTAGGGGAGGAAGGAAAGAGTCTGTGGAACTTACGAACCAGGACAGGTGCGTGTACGTCAGAACTTCTCACCCAAGAACACTCCTCAGGACCGAACCCCTTCCACTCGATAAGATATTGAAGAATGCCCCGGGAAATGCGAGAGTCCAGGATTCTTTTGACTTCAAACTCCATATGATCGTCAACCAAAACAGGAGCTGGGGAAGAAGAAGAAGAACAAGACATGGCAGGTTTAAGCAGGGACACATGGAAAACATTGGGTATCCGCAGTTCAGGAGGGAGTTGAAGACGAACAGCCACAGGGTTGATGATTTCGATGATAGGGAAGGGACCGATGAATTTAGGACCAAGCTTGGGTGTAGGAATCTTGAGACGAATGTTGCGTGTGGAAAGAAAAACTTTATCACCGGGAATGTATGGAGGGGAAGAAATCCTTTTCTTGTCAGCAAACTTTTTCTGCACCAGGGAACTCTTCTCCAAGTTTGCTGCAGTGGCATGCCAAATGGCCAACATGTGGGCAGCCTGGTCATTGGCTGCAGGTACATTGGTAAGAAGAAGATCCTGAGAAAATGCCAAAGGATTGAGACCATAAACACAGAAAAAAGGAGAGTTCTGGGAAGAAGAATGCAGGGCGTTGTTGTGGGCAAATTCTGCCCAGGGAAGGGATCCGACCAATCATCCTGGCAAATGGACACATGACAACGAATAAACTGTTCCAAGGTCTGATTAACCCGTTCAGCGGCTCCATTCGACTGTGGGTGGTAGGCGGAAGAAAATTGAAGAGAAATGTTAAGGGCTTTGCAAAGAGACCTCCAAAACTTGGAAATAAACTGGGACCCCCGATCGGACTCAATCTCGGTAGGAAAACCATGAAGACGGAATATGTGTTTGATGAAAAGTCCAGAAAGTTCAGGAGCAGAAGGCAGTTTCCGGAGGGGCGTGAAGTGAGCCATTTTGCTGAATCTGTCGATCACCACCCAGATGACAGTGTGGCCAGAAGAAACAGGGAGATTGACAATGAAATCCATCGCCAAATGGGTCCAAGGTCGAGATGGAATGGGAAGAGGCAAGAGTAAACCCTTGGGAGGAGAATGTCCGGACTTGGAAACAGCACAGGTGGAACAGGATAAAACAAAGTCTTTGACATCTTTCCTTAGGGACGGCCACCAAAGCAAACGGGACAAGAGTTCAGTTGTTTTCTTAATCCCAGGATGGCCAGCCTGTTTGGAACTGTGAGCTTGGGATAAGATGTCATGACGAAATTCCGGAGGGACAAAGGCAACACCAGGAGGGGTCTCAGCAGGAGCCGAAGACTGAGCAGAAAGTAACTGAGAGGCACAGGAGGGAAACATGGCGGCGATAATCTTGGTAGAAGGCACAATGGGTACAGGATCTTCAGGACAGGAATCTTCAGGGGCAAAGCTTCTGGACAGAGCGTCCGCCTTCCTGTTTCTGGAGCCAGGACGAAAAGTGATAATAAAATTAAAACGGGAGAAGAAAAGTGCCCACCTGGCTTGCCGGGGATTGAGGCGCTTGAGGGATTGAATAAACTCAAGGTTCTTGTGGTCGGTGAAGATTGTCACAGGAATAGAAGAACCCTCAAGCAAATGTCTCCATTCTTCCAAGGCCAACTTAACGGCAAGTAGCTCCCGATTGCCTACATCGTAGTTCTGCTCAGGGGAAGAAAACTTTTTAGAGAAGAAAGCACACGGGTGGAGTTTCCCGTCAGAGGAAGATCTTTGGGACAGAACAGCACCGGCACCCACATCGGAGGCATCGACTTCAATGAAGAAGGGTTGTAAGGGTTCAGGATGTCGAAGAATAGGAGCAGAAGAAAAGGCTTCCTTGAGGGTCTTGAAGGCTTCGAGGGCTGGAGGAGGCCAGAGTTGAGGTTTACACCCTTTACGGATCAGGGCCAGAATTGGATGAATCTTGGAAGAGAAGTTTTTGATAAATTGTCTATAATAGTTGGCGAAGCCGATAAACCTCTGGACTGCCTTAACGCTCGTGGGAAGGGGCCAATCCAAAATTGCAGAAACTTTGGCGGGATCCATCCTAAAACCTTGAGGAGAAATGATGTAGCCAAGAAAAGGAATAGAAGAAACTTCGAAGGTGCATTTTTCCAGCTTGGCGAAGAGATTGTTTTTCCTCAATCTGGAAAGAACTTCACGTACTTGACAACGATGATCGAAAAGGTTTCTGGAAAAAATAAGAATGTCGTCTAAGTACACGACCACACACTGTCCCAAAAGATCGCGAAAAATGTCATTAACTAATTCTTGGAAGACCGCAGGAGCATTGCAAAGGCCGAAAGGCATGACGAGATACTCGTAATGGCCATCACGAGTATTAAAAGCGGTCTTCCATTCATCTCCCTCGCGGATCCGAATGAGATTGTAGGCCCCACGTAGATCCAACTTGGTAAAGAAGCTAGCCCCCTTGAGCTGATCAAAAAGTTCAGAGATGAGAGGAAGGGGATATCTGTTCTTTATAGTGATTTTATTTAACCCCCTGTAGTCAATGCAGGGCCGCAAACTTCCGTATTTCTTTTCAACAAAGAAGAATCCTGCTCCAGCAGGGGAGGTGGAAGGATGAATGAACCCTCTTTGCAGATTCTCCTGGATATAGGACTTCATAGCAGAAGTTTCGGAGGGAGAAAGCGGATAAGTGCGGCCTCGAGGAGGCATTGAGCCGGGTAAAAGTTCGATAGGACAATCATAGGGGCGATGAGGTGGGAGAGTCTCAGCGGACTTTTTATCAAAGACATCGGAAAAGGCTTGGTACACAGGAGGAAGAGAAGAATTCGAAGACACTGAAGAAACTTTGATGACAGGGGCAGCAGGCAAACAATTGTGTACACAGAATGGACTCCAACGGGATATTTGTGAATTGGACCAATCAATAACTGGATTATGAATACACAGCCAAGGCAAACCCAGGACCACAGGAGTTGAAGGGCAATCAATAAGAAGAAAAGACAGTCTCTCCAAATGCATAGTGCCCACCTTGAAGGAAAGTTCCTGGGTAGACTGCGAGATGATGGCAGAAGAAAGGGGACGATCATCAATCGCCAGGACACGAAGAGGGGTTGCCAAAGGTTGAAGCGGAATGACATGGTTGTCAGCAAAGGCACGATCCATGAAGTTGCCTGCAGCACCAGAATCAAGGAATGCCTGAGAGGAAATCTTCTTGGAGCCGAACTGGATTTGAACAGGGAGAAGAAAACGTTGAGCAGATGAATGGGGAGAAGAACAAATTCCACCCAGGTAAGTCTCCCCAAGCTTACCTAGGTTTTGGAGTTTCCCGGCTTCACTGGGCATTCTTGGGCGAAATGAGCTTTTCCCCCACAGTAGAGGCATAACCCAGCAGCCCTTCTCCGTAACTTCTCCTGTTCGGAAAGGCGTGCCCGACCGATCTGCATTGGTTCTTCAGATGGCAAAGAAGAAGTAGCAGGAATCACAGGAGGAGGAGGAAGAAGATTAGAAGCCGGACTGGGGAGTAGGGGTCTTTGGAAGCGTGGAGCCAGGGTGGGTTGAAACCTGGAAAACTTCCTAGCACGATCCCTGTCAAGTTCGACTTGGAACTCCCTCTGTCGGGTGTCAACCTTTACAGCCAATGCAACAAGGTCCTCCCAACGAGGAGGAATCTCACGGGACACGAGATCATTCTTGATGCGCATCGCCAGACCGTTGTAAAAGGCAGCATGGTATGCATCGTTATTCCACAAAGTTTCTGCCACGAGAGTTCGGAACTCAATGGCATATTCAGGAACTGAACGAGTCCCTTGCTGCAGCCGGAATAAACGGGCAGAGGCAGAAGTAACCCGACCAGGAGCATCAAATACTGTGTGAAGGTCCCGGATGAAGGCCCTAGCATCATCGATTACCGGATCCTCCTTCTCCCAAAGAGGAGAAGCCCACTCCAGAGCTTTCCCTTGCAGGCGGGTGATAATATAGCCCACCTTTGCTCGCTCCGAGATGAACTGACCTGGAAGCAGGGTGAATTGGATTTCACACTGGTTGATGAAACCACGGCATGACTCCGGATCACCGGTGTAGAGAGGAGGTGCAGGGATGCGAGGCTCGGAAACCTGGAGCGGGGTTGCAGGAACTGGCATAGGAACTGGAGCCACAGGAGATAAGGCAGACAGCTTCTCCAAGATTGCTTCTAGCGCCTGGCCGAAGTGGGTTTGCTGGGCTTCATAGGAATGCATGCGAGAAGCCAATCCACGAACGGCTCTGCCGACATCGGTGGGAACTTGAGGCTCCTCCGAGGGGTCCATGGCCCAATTATACTGTCAGGGCCCGAAGGCTCCGATGTAGTGCGGACCAAGGAGGAGGCAATAACACCAAGTTCGCGGTACAAAAGGATTTATCAAGAGGATGGTCGAAAACAGGCAAATGGTCAAATACAGGCAGCAAGGATCAGAGTCGTAAACAGGCAAGAAGTCGGTACACAGAATAATCAAAAGCAGTAAATCACACCCAGGAACTATGCTAGATAGACCTATAATTGGGCAAGGAGGTAAGGGGCAGTCAGGAATAAATAGTCCAAAGTTGGCGCCAAAATTTCACGCGATGACGTCATGACGCTGACGCCGGCGTCCTCACATTAGCGTCCTGACGCCGACGCACATTCTGACGCCGGCGTCCATTCCGTCGCCGGCAACCAATCCGGGAGCGACTCGTCTCTGACGCAGTCACATTGCGACCAGGAAGGACCGCATGGTGGAGCAGGAGGTCGCCATCTTGGACATCACGTGGGGTAAGTTCACCATCTTCCATTACAATAAGATACATAGTCAACCAAAACAGAAATAGAAATTATGGATTTAAACCTTTCTGCACAGTCATATATGGGAATGTCGGGAGCCATTCAGAGATTTCATCAAATTGAACAATTTTGAGTTAGATATTCAAATGATAAAATGTGTTATGCAAGATGTAATATAATATAATTAGAGAACTTCCCTCGAAATTCACGAAACAGCAAAAAATTTGCGAAATGCATTGAAGTCAATGGACGTCAAAATTATTTTCAATTTTTACACCCGCGACAATTGTTATACACGCGCTTATTTTGGCCAAATGCATTAAAGTCAATGGGCGTTTTGACATGCGTCAATGTTTATGCGTGTGACTATTCTGATGCTCCCCCAAATTTTTTCAATGTGGTGGATATTTCGCCAGCAAATTTTCATAGCAGTTTTGCAAATTTATTCGTTGGCGGCGAACCACGGAAATTCGCTGCCTGATTTATTTGCCCAACACTACATATAATGTAATATATGATGATAATGAAGATGATGATGACACTTGGCATCAAGTGCATGCGCTGCTATTGGGGAAAGGGGGGTGTAACCATGTGCTGTTCTGTATAAATAAGGCATAGAGCCATTTTTGAAATACAACATGACTGGGTGTTCATGTTTAATATTTAGCAGACAATTCTGCAGAGATTTATTCGCCATCACAAGCCCAATAGCAACTATTACAAATAATATTTGTGCAAAAGTGAAAGTTTCCTTTGTTAAATAAGTTAGCTATGAAGGTCCTGTAACGTCTTGTTATTGTTGTAAGTTCTTCCTATCATTTATGCACCACCTCATATCAACCATGCCATCACTTTTTCATCCATAACTAAGCTCATAAAAATTTAGCTGTTTTCAGTAAATAATGCATACTAATAACTTTTCCTGCTACATTTGCCTATTCTTGATACAACATTCATTTTCAAGCTATTAAGCTTCAGGCCGGGGCTGGAAATAGCACAGTGACACACGTCTGCATTTGCCATCTGCATCTGTCACTAATAATGTCCCAAGTTGTTTTTTACCTGAGATGATCAGAGAGACATAAAAGCAGAGATCCGTGCTGTAAAGCTCAACACAGTAGTATGTCGTTTAGTCTCAGCACTATATATTAAAATTGTTATTCAGTCTTTCCCAGCTAAACAACTTATGTGTCTTTAGCATAAAGAATATACAGCTTTAAAGAATAGGGATGGGCGAATAAATTCGCCATGGTTAAATTCGCGGCGAATTTCTGCGTTTCGCCGCGGGCGAATTTTTCGCGAAATTGCGGCAAAAATTCGCCTCGCGACTCGTTTCGCCGCGCGTCGAAATTTTCGTCGCGCGACGAGCCACGACGCCGCTAATGCGCGTCAAAACAAAAAGACGCGCGACGAACTAAACATCACCCACAGCAGCCAATAAGATGTGAGCCATCCCTGAGCCAACCCACTGGCTATATAAGGAGCTGCAGAGGCGGCCATTACTCGTGGCGTTTCTGGTAGAGGTAGAGAGAGCAGGATAGTGAGAGATTTGTGTGTGATTTAGCTAGTGGAGTTTGTGTAGAGAGCTTTTTTTTTTTCTGAGTCAGTGCAAGTGGAGGTTGTGGATTTCAGTTTACTGTTTTCCCTCTTCTGCTTGCCTGCTCACCACCCAATAGCCCTTTTTAGGGCTAACTGTCTTTGTCTTTGTCTGTGCTGGTGTGTGTACTCCTTGTGGGTGCACACTTCTGCTGAGGGGATTTAGTTGAGGGTTTTATTTTTTTCTCCTTTCCTTCCCCGAAATATCCAAACCCCCCCCCTTATATATATATATTTTTTTTTAAGTTTAGTTGCCCAATATGACGGGCCGTGGGAGAGGGGGGATGGGTGGTGGTGGTGGGAAGAAGGGTGGGTTAGGGATGGGTGGTGGTGGTGGTGGGAAGAAGGGTGGGATAGGGACGACCAGGGGCTCAGTGTAGGCACTCAGACAGAGCATGCCTACTACGACCAGACTGAGCTCCTGGTCACCCTAGTTCATCAAGTAAATGCCATGCGGCAAGAGCTGGGAGAGGTTAGGGACATTGTTGACAACCTCCAGAGGGTTGTTGCTCCTCCTCCTCCTCCTCCACTTTAATTTATTTATTATTTGTTACAGCACCAGTTGTGCTATATGTTGTGAATTAAAAAAATTTTTTATATCTCTATATTTTGAGTTCATTTTTCATTTGACTAAACTAATACTCACATGGTACTTGGAATTGTTTGGATTCTAATAACACAACGATGACTATTCTTAATCGGAGTCATTAAAATTACATTACATAGTATTTCAGAATCATTACAATTACATGATGTAAATATAAGGTTCATTCACATAAACATATGGTTTATTCATTTTTATCTGAGATACAAAGCATCCAGATACTATCTGTTCAGATTTATTAGTTGTACTTGTGTTAGTAATCTACTATTAGATATTTGAAGTACAGATGGTACTTTTTGGTTAAACAGAGATATAGAGTAGTAGTAGATACCATTACCAGTTGACCAGAGGTAATGTGAAAAAATCCACAAACGTTAAAAGTTTAAGAAACTTGCAAAATGGGAGCCATTTTTTCAAGATAGGAGTCCTCTAACAATGCAGGGCATGTGTGTAGCAGTATACTAAGTGAAACACGCATGTGTATTGGTCTTCCCATGGAGTCCAATCCAATTCAGCACATTCAGACACAAAGCAAAAGATACCATGTTCATTTATCATCACAGACTACAAAGCTTGAAACTAAGGGGAAAATTTTTATTTGTAGGCCCAAAGATGAAAAAAGGTTATACAAACAAAACACCCATAGAAGATGGGCTTCATCAAATTGCACTGCGCGTCAAAAATAACGTCGCGCGTTATAACACATACTTGCGTCCGCGACAAAATATTTTGACGCGCGACAAAATCGGGCCGCGCGACTCGTTTCGCGAATTTTTCGCCGTTTCGCGAATTTCGCTGGAAATTCGCGAATTATTCGGCGAAGCGAAACGCGACAGATTCGCCCATCACTATTAAAGAACCCTGTGATAAATTCCAAAACAAACAGAATCAATTTCTAGTTGGGATATTCTCAGCATATGCCAAGCTGTGCTTCTAAAACCCAGATGGTGATGATTACTTTGACAATGGAGACAGCTGAAGCAAATAATAAACTTTTTCACCCAGAAATACTGTTTCATGCACTTTAAAAGATGGAACATTGATAACTTAAATAAATGGGTTAAGTGTAAATCTTTGAATAAATAGTTTAAAAGGTGTAATTAAGAACCAAGTTGATATGCAATAATTTTATTAACCCTTAAATTCTCAATCAAATTAAAAACCTGGCCGGCCAGGAACCCAATCAAGTTTAGTACAACTTCATAAAAACGTATAAATTATCACGTAAGTATTTTTCTCTATGTGAATTTGCTACTCTCCAATCTGGAATTAGACCAAGCAAGTTCTTAAAGTGTGAGTTATGGTTCTCCAACCAAGTTTCTCCAACTGGTCTCCAAGGTTACAAATCTGGGGAATAAGAATAGCAATGTTCCTCCACCAACAGAGTCTCAGATGTAAATGTACACTGGAGCCATATACAGTCAATTGAGAGGCGAGGGGGTATATATTGGGGCCACCCTCTAGGTAATAGACGGCTCTAACCAGATCCTGCTCTCCGGTTCACGTTATAGCCCAATGATGCGCCTTCCCTTCTGTGTATATACGCTTCGCGCAAAGAAGATTATGCGCTCTGTGAGTGCTCTGCTTCAAACTGCCAGATGGCACTGGTTGCTGTTCAGCACGTGCATTCCACTGCGGAACGCAAAACTCTGATCTTCTCAGCCCAAATCACATTCAATAATCGGATTATGGATTTAGGCGTTCTAATCACTTATGGATATATTTAAAGTATTGAAGTGACACAGAGGTGGTGGTGTTCCAGCCGAAATGTTAGTTTTTTGTGCTCATATTAAAGACTCCTTTAATTTGCTTTAAGACCTGGGACTGCTACTTCTATGGACTACGTATAAATATATATATATATATATATATTTATACTATGAAAAGAACCGCACTACACAGGACTTTTAAGTGAAAAAACTTGTTCCGTTTATTCCTTCAACGTTACGGCTCACTTTTCTTTCACTTATAAGTCCTGTGTAGTGCGGTTCTTTTCATTGAATAAATATTTATTAATTTTTAACCAGCGCCATATATATATATATATATATATATATATATATATATATATATATATATATATATATATATATATATATATATATATATATATATATATATATATATATATATATATATATATATATATATATATATAAGCATCCAGTCTGTCAAGTTGCGCTCACCACTATTTTTTAAAACCATTAGGCGGGGGTGCAATGAGGCGGTGACCACAAAATACAGGAGCAGTGACCAGCTCCATGTTGTAGCTCCCACCCTTCCCAACTATAGTCAGGTGATCCCACTGGTGTCTAATAAAAGGGCAGCCAAGTATGGGAGTTTTACTTTGAAAGCAGCTAGTAAGTTGCAGGTAAAACTTAATCCCTTTGTAAAATGTGTAATTAAGCAATAGAATTCTTAATGAATCAGATAAAATTGAGCATAGGACTGGCCAGATATGGGATGACTTTGACGTAGTTGGCCAGCTTAAATATATTGCAATATATGGACAAACAATCCCTGTGTTGTTTAAAGGGTAAGGCATTTTTAGTAGCAGTATGCACAAAATGTCTCTGTCTTAGATATATTGATAATGGGTTGAGTGCAGAGGGCTCTTGTATTTGTCTATATATATATATATATATATATATATATATATATATATATATATATATATATATATATATATATATATATATACATACATATATATATATATATATATATATATATATATATATACAAAACATGCAACAATTTTATAGTTTACTCATATACTCTTCCACATGGTCCTGAAAAGCCAGTTTCCCCTTTCCATAGTTAGTGGGTTTTTGCAAATCTAAATAATTGGTCCTGTGTATCACTGAAAGAGAAGAACAAATGTTGGCTCGTTTATAAACAGCCCCTGATTGATTATGTGATCTGACATTTGAACATAAACCATAACCCACTATAATTTCAAGGGAAATAAAGCTGTAGTTTCCCAATGCAATAAACGGTAGTGAATTAAAGTTGCAATTACTGCTTCAAAAAGTCACATAAATCAGAGTATGCTTATGATGCTTCTAAAAACCTTGTATGAGTGCAAGCAGAACCGTAGCTGTGCATAATAGCTGAACTCATGGTAAGGTTATATTTAGCAGGATTCATCTATTTGAATAATTTGCCTTTTTAATCATTTCAACAAATGATAAATTAAATTATCAGTTTTCTGAATTTCTAGAATGTCACATCTGTTAATAAATTGTACATTATAATGTCACTAAAATTGAGGAGGATTTTATACCATCTATACTATGGCTAATCTATTAAATGTTAAGGTGTCTTGCTTATATCTTTGATCCTCACCTTCCTTTAGCTCCCTATCAGAGTGTTCATCCACTTCAGTGCGGTTCCCAACTATTTTAACCTTTCATCCTGTTCCTCAGAATTCATAACCCTTCTGTAATTTCAATAACTCACTCCAGACTAATTTCTACAATACTTGTGGCATACTGATAGAATCAAATAAAGATATCTAGTTTGTATTTAGTCATACACACAACCATTACACCATTACATTATAATACCTGATACGATGGAACAAGCAACAGACATTAATGATCTAAAGATAGACAAGTGAAATTCCATGTTAAGATACATTCAATAACAATAGTAGAACAGAATTAAAGAAAATAACATATATAAAAGTATATACCCATATGAAATGCCTGCCCTCTGAAAATCATAATTACATGTCAGTCAACTACTACAGACAACCTAAGCCCCCTCTTAGATCCCTTGGCCAAAGAGACATAACCAGTCTTGGCACTCTTAAAACTAGGCATAGGTTCCACGCCTGTCACTTCATTTCCTATTATATAATGGAGTTTACCTCAGCATGCTCATTCCTCAGTTACACAAATCTATAAAACTATGCCCTATGCAGGCTTTTTTCCCTTAACAGTTTTTATGCAGAGCTCCTTTCTTATATTTATAAAGAAACACAGGGTGCTTCTTTATATATATATATATATATATATATATATATATATATATATATATATATATATATATATATTATCCTCAAAGGTCTTAATGAGTTACACTCCCTTCAAGACACTTCCTAGAATAATTTTAGCAACACATGCCAGTTAGATTATACTGCTATTGGCTATTCCCTGTCTACCCTATTGTGTAGAGGGTAGACAGTTGGTGTCCAAGTCCCAGTTGAATGTCCAAGAACTAGGGAGCACAAAAAGAGTTTTTCAAATTACTTATTAAGTTGTCTTTTTAATAATGCATTAATTGGCCAGGGCTTTATCATTAAGCTAACAGTGTGTTACTTTAGGGGTTAAAATGGTACAGCTCTGGTTCAAAATAGAACAGAAAATGTACTGCAGCCTCGAAAAGTCACATAATTTGGTTCAGGCTTCAGGTACAGTACAAACCATAATCTCTGTCTGTTGGTGGTATACTAATTGAATGCAATTAGATAATAAAGCCATTGACATAATTAAAATAACAGGTGAATGCTCAAATCTATTAGTAGACTGAAGGCATTTAGAGCTGATTAATGCTAATACCTAATTGTGCTTGGGGTTAATTGGACCTAGGGTAACCCCTTGAGTTAATTTAATGCCAGAACAACGGCATTTCACTAATGGAAGATGATCATTTCATTAAATCGCTTTGTAACCCAACATACTGTGCAATTACTGACTTGCCAGGCTATGCAAATGAAATGAAATGGGACAGATTTTGTAATGGACAAAGAGTAAAAAATATGTACAGAGATAGCAAGGGTAAAAGACCTCCCCCTTTATCTCAGTGGGGGATTAATTATACACATTACACAAAACTGCAAATTAGATTTTGGGGCAATATTACAAATAATGTTATAAAGTATCCAGTATTGCTTTTAGTGGAATCATTACAAGCTCAGGTAACTGCCTATTGGACAAGCTCAACCATAACCATCCTCTAATCTGTTGGAGGAAGTGCGGAGCAGAATGAACTCTCCCACATATACTGTATTTTGGGACTTCCCCATTATCCAACCTATTTGGGTAGAAGTAGCCAGCCTTCTCAGTAAAAATTTCTACTGCCATGTTTCAAAAGACCTTCCCACTCTCTTTCTAGGCAAATCTTTGCAGAAATGCCATAAAGTGGCTAAGCACTGATTAACCACATACTCACAGCCATCCCTCTAGCGATAGCATCCAAATGGACAACCGCAGACACACCAATGCTAGCTATAATATTTGTGAACTTGCCTTAGAATTTTGCAATTTGTTTTGCTGGGAAAAAAGCAAGATTAGTGAACACTTATATTTCTATTTAATAAAATCTGTAAATTACATTCACAATAATTCAGTGAGAATACATACTGTACATGTTGTTGTGTAATTGTGTTGTGTTGTAAATAACACAACAAAAATTCAGATCTCAGCTTTTTTTTCGTCCAGTTCATTTTTTTTTTTACCTTTTGCAGTTTTGCAGTATAAATGCACACATCATTTAAAAATCAATACATAATCACTATAGTCTTATATGTGGTGTACTCATAATACAGGGCAAATCAAGATAATCAAGATAAAGAAGCTCGGGAAGGAAAGGGTTAAAGGTGGCATAACATTTCCATAGCAATAAAGCTCCATCCAGATGTTGCTGGAATTCAAGCCCTGACATTCTCTAGCACATTATAAAGGGTTAAAGGAAGGCAAGACCAGAGATTAATTCTTTAAAAGGGTCCTCTCTTCAGTAAGTAATTAAAGGAAATCCAATTCGAAGCAATGTTCCAATATACACTACATTCATTAAAATGTTATTTTTAAAGCTGTTTGTAAATGTATGACAGTTGAAAGCAATGTTCTTTCTATTCTTTCTGTCTCAGGTCCCCTTAAGGTCTGTTATTCAGCTGGCTTGGAACATTGTTTCAGGAGACCAAGTCAGGAGTGCAATGAATATAAACAGCCAGTGCTTTCAAATGCACTTACATCTACAAACAACTATAAAACTACAGGCACTTTTTAATTCATGTGTATTTGAAAAACTGCTTATCATTCCATCTTCTTTCACTATGCAAAATTTTTTGAAAAGAAGGATTCTCCAATAACAATCCTGCCTGATCATTTTGAAAGACAATTAAACAATTTTCCCAGCTCTGAATCCAGTGTTGTTAAATAATGACAAAATGACAGACTGGATGCTAGTTGGGAGGATTGTTATGGGCGAATCCTATTGCAACTGTAATTAATAATTTTCTATTTTGGATTACTCGGGGAAGAGGCACCAATTATATAGTTATTTTTACAAGTGTTTTTTTAGTGTATCAAAGAGGATTACATGTTCGCATATAACTAATGCTTCTAAGAAAAAGCATAATGGACTAGGTTATTGGGATTTAAAAAGGAACAGCAACACCAAAAAATTAAACTGTTTTAAAGGAATGACAATATAATATAGTATTGTCTTGCACTGGTAGAACTGGTATGTTTGCTTCAGATACATTACTATAGTTTATATTAACAAGCTGTTGCATAGCCATGGGGACAACAATTCTGTAGATAATAGATAAGTTCTGAAGAATCCCATTGTATACTAAAGAGCTTCATTTTCATCTGTAACCTGTGCCCTTTCTCCTTTTTCAGCTTTGAATGGCTGCTCCCATAGCTACACAGCAGCTTGTTTATATAAACTGTTGTAGAGTTTCTGAAGCAAATAAGTCAGTTTTGCCAGTGCAGGGAAACAGTACCTAATATTTTCATTACTTTAAAAGACTTTAATTTTTTTGTTACTGTTCCTTTAAGATCTACAGCTCGTTTACTATAAGTGTCAGTTTATATATAAAGTTTCTTGTCTGTTTTCAACCCATAGTAACTGTGTAACTATTAAACTAGTGGCACATAGAAGATAAAACATATTTGCCTTTTAAATATAATGAGTTACTCTTAGTAAATGTTTTCATAATAAGTTGCACTGATTTTATTCATGACATAAAAATGTCTTTCCTATAGCTGCCTAAAGTGTTGACAACAGAGATTACCACTTTGGAGCAGATTTGCAAACACTTGCCATACAACTAATTGGGAAGGAGACGGATGGAGATAGTTTATGTTATGGAATTTGGTCGAACTGTGCATTCTGCATGCAAATTCCGTTTTAATTTGAATCACTTTAGAGAGCAGATGTGAAGATAAAAAAATCAGGTCTTGTCTAGCAGAGGAAAAATATTTTGCTCCAGTTCTTATACGCAGCTCAAATCAGGCTAATTATGTATATTCTCTTTTATCTGGGTGTGAATTATTTTGTATGAGCAGCTGCTATTGTGAATGCCTGTATTTGTATTATAAGCAAAAGTAATAATTAACCATTTTATTTCAGAACAAAATAAGTAAAAATACGCTGTGCAACAATCACTATAAAATGTATTAATAAGCAAATTTGAGAGGTGCGTTTTTTTTTAATGTAAAATTATGAAATTTGCAGTCTTTTTACCTTGCAAATTTTAAAAGTTAATTACATTGTGTAAAAAATTTTTTTAATGTAAAACTGGATTAGATTAAAGCAGTTGATTATGACATTTTAATAAAGTTATGGGATTTGAACTTTTCTGGAAAATGGGATTTTCTGTTATTTGGATGACATTGCCTTATCAGTATGTAGAGATTCATTACATGTTTTTAGATTTTAATATCTCTTGCCATTACAGGCTAATTAAAGGAGATGTACTATAAACCACAAACTAACATGTTTCAAAAGCATTTAATACTATACAACATCCCAATATGCTTTAATCACAAAATTATTTTTGTGTTATTGAAGATGAAAACAAAGTTTGTCTGCCCATTTCTGTACAGCTGGTTCTGACTAGGTATGTAACTGCCGTTTTGGTGTTCGCGAACGCCGTTCGCGAACACCGGCAAAAATGCGAACAGTTCTCAAACAGTTCGCGAACTTCGAACACCCGCAAAATCGTTCGATTCGAACGATCGAAGGATTTTAATCGTTCGATCAAAGGATTTTCATTCGAATCGAACGATCGAAGCCATTCGATCGAATGCTTTTCATTCGATCAAATGCTTACAATCGTTCGAACGAATGGAAATCGTTCGATTTTAGTGGTCGAAGGAATCGAATGGTCGAATGGTCGAACGATTTTTATTCGAATCGAACGCGAACTCAAATTGGCGAACGTCGCGCGACGTTCGCGAACATTCGGCGGACGCGAACAGTCGAAGTTCGCGTGAACTAGTTCGCCGGCGAACAGTTCGCTACATCCCTAGTTCTGACTCTTAAAATAATAACATAACTTCTCTAATCAAAAGCCCATTTTCCACAATGCCTTGTATGCTTCCTTACCTCAACTGTGAATCAACTGGTTTCTGCTCCATTCTTGCTGCCAGCAGTTAAAGAAAAAAGAAAGGTACCCTGAATACACACTACTTACTCTCTATAGGTTCTATGCTCCTCTCCTAAAACATCATATTTTTTTTGTAAGCACACCTTCATAAGCACAAAAAAAAAGACTACCAGATGTTCACTGCATAAATTGTATATTGTGGCTGCCACATTTTGTTCCCACAATGGAGCTTCATCTGGGAACCATATTCTACTGAGAATTAATGATTACTAGAGCATGCTTGTTATGATTCCACTAGAGATGCCCATCCCAGGTGTTTTTGGGTTTTTTTGTAAAAATAATTATATTTACATGTAACTTTAAATCAATGAACAGAATTTTCTTTTAGAATGCAAAATGTTATTTTTGATTTTGCACCAACTTTAACATTCTGCAATTTATATTCTCATACAGATGTATCATGCCTGTTCTCACGTAGAACAGCTCAATTGGGCTTTTGTTTAGTGATGGGCGAATTTGGAGTGTTTTGATTTGCCAAAAAATTCTCGAATTTCCCCACAAAACTGTGAAAATTTTGCGAAAAGGTGCCAGTGTCTAATTTTTGATGCCGGCGTCTGTTTTTGATGCCAGCATCCATTTTTTTTTACGCCGGTACAAATTTGCTGGCGAAAATGCGCAGAAGGCGAATCGTGGGAATTCGCAGTGAATTTGCACCTGGCAAATAAATTCGCTCATCACTACTTTTGTTCAGCTCCATTTTAATACCTACCCACTGTCTAATAGTGGAGGCCTCAGTAGCCTTGTAAGAAATGGGTGTAGCAACAATGCAGTGGAAGGTTATGTTCCCTTTAAAGCATATGGGGGGTGATGGGCGAATTTATTCGGCAAGCGCGAATTCTCAAATTTGCAGGAAAAAAAGTCGCAGGCATCAAATTCGCCATTTCGTAAATTTTTCAACAGTTTCAGGAAATTCACGAAATTCGTGGAGAAGCGAAAAGGGACAAATTTGCCCATCACTACATATGGGGAACTGTAAATTACAATCATAGAGATGAATTCTTATGGCGAGATTTTCTGTTTAGTCTTTTCTGATCCTTACCTGCTATGTTTTTGAATCAGTGACTTACACAGTCCCAACTTTACTTGACTACAAATCAGATATTCAATAGTTTAAAATGGTAAACAAATCTTTTCTAAAGCTGAATGTATATCTACCTACAACAAAGAAGCAATGTTCTACAATGTTCGTTTCTACAGATCTTAGTGATGCTAAAAACACATACTGGGGTGTTATTTTGTAACCTTTGTTCAGTTCTATTTATTAGATCCAGAAAAAGCAAAAAAAAGCAGGTAGAAGAGATATTAAGAACTATTAAACAACACCCATCCTAGACCAATGACTGTTTTATACTGTGGTCTGCAGGGGGGGAATTCTGACCCTTTCGTGCATGGCTCCATTTAATGAACAACTGCAGGGCAGTGTTGCCTATTAAAGTCTAAATGAATACATTATCTCTTTGTTATGCTAATGCTATACCCCACGTGCGATTTATAACAGCTATACCAGGGAAATTAAACATGTTCATTGACACCATGAAATGTTTTCACCCTCGCAGTAACTTTCACAAGCATGAAACATCTATCAGCCATTATTCATTTGCAAAGAAAAAAAAGGAGAAAAGGAAAAAAGGACTTAATTATTATGGTAATGATTTCAATATCTTAGAATAGATTAATAAATAGCATCGGTCTTGGACTTTTGACCACATAATGTTCTTAGAACAAGTAAATATTAAAACCAGGTTGGGTTGATCCCACTGGTGTCTAATAAAAGGGCAGCCAAGTTTGGGAGTTTTACTTTGAAAGCAGCAAGTAAGTTGCAGGTAAAACTTAGTCCCTTTGTAAAATGTATAATGAAGCAATAGAATTCTTAATGAATCAGATGAAAATTAAGTGTAGGAGTGGTCAGATATGGGATGACTTTGACGTAGTTGGCCAGCTTAAATATATTGCAATATATGGACAAACAATCCCTGTTTTGTTTAAAGGGTAAGGCATTTTTCAGTAGCAGTATGCACAAAATGTCTCTGTCTTAAATATTTTGATAATGGGTTAAGTGCAGAGGACTCTTGTATTTGTCTATATGTATTTTGTGGTCACAGCCCCATTGCACCCCCGCCTAATGGTTTTAAAAAATAGTGGTGAGCACAACTTTTCCTTGTTTGCTATTGCACAATGAAGGCTAGCAGCCCAACCAATGCAAGAAATTCTCCATTGACAAATCTGTTTGCTCACTTTACTCTTGACTCTTTTCTTTGTTTAACAGTACGGTCGCCAAAAGCTTTAAAGGAGAATAAAAGCTTAACTAAAGAATTAGGCTCAAAATGTTGTACATTATGTTATGGGCTTCTGTACAAGCCCAAGGCAATCACAGCCGTTTAGCAGGGAAGGTCAGTGTCTCCAAAAATGCCCAAGTAGCTCCCCATCTTGTTTTCTGCTGATTCGATGTACATGCTCTGAGCTGCTTTCAGTTACTGAGCTTAGGGACTGACTCAAAATATGAATATAAATGTCAAATTATAAGGCTGATTAGTAATTAATATAGATAATTAAGACATGTCAACACAAAAAACCAGTGCAACTAGCATGAAAACTCAATCATCAACCTTGCGGCATCAGCTTATATTACAGACCAACATAATTTTCTGCATAATCATCGAACGATTCAAACTAAAAATCGTGCGACTATTCGACCATTCGATAGTCGAAGTACTGTCTCTTTAAGAAAAACTTCGACCCCCTACTTCGCCACCTAAAACCCATAGGCTTCCTGGCAATTTTTTGGTCGAAGAAAAATCGTTTGATCGATGGATTAATTCCTTTGATCGTTCGATCGAACGAATAGTGCTAAATCCTTGGTCTTCGATATTTGAAGTCGAAGGATTTACATTCGGCAGTTGAATATCGAGGGTTAATTAACCCTCGATATTCGACCATATGTAAATCTGCCCCAAAATGTGGCATTTTTAGCAACATTAATTTTATACGATTTGTTCTCCTTTAAACAAATATTTCTAGCACTGAACTCATTTAGCTTTTCTACGAAAGGGGCGGGGGTGTACAATATACTCAACAACAACATTTCCCTCCAAAGGACCTAGCATTACTATTTCTCACTAGTACTTTACAGCAGTGGGAATATTGATAGAAATGTACTTGATCAGTGAACCCTAAGACAGTTTCCTTCCCTTTAGAAAAATAAAGAAACCCACAATGAATTATATGTATTGTAAAAATGTGGGTAAAAGTCTTGCAGATGCTTGTATGTCTGCAAAATCTCTTTAACCAATACAGAGGTAAAGGTGAAGGTATGCCCTGTGGCCCTGTATGTGACATTCCCAAAAATAGAATGTATAGCGGTGTCCACTTGGGTGGATGATGGCAGCCTAGGTAATCACAAAGCCTTGTGATTAAAGAAGACCTCAGTGAATTTCGTTGGGGTACTTTAAATGATGGCAAAAAACTCATAAATATTTTCATTGTATAATGCGTAACTTGATTTGCTGAAGTTTGTGTGTGAGGGATGCCAGCATAGCAGTACAGTGTGCATATTGTTTTGATTTACAAAACAAGAAAGTGCCTTAATATATTGCTTTTAGTTAAAAAAAGTATGCTTCCAAAACCTTTTAGTTTAATGTCATGTTCAGGCTATTTTGTGCAATATCTCCAAAACTATAGCAGGGGAAATTATCCATAGTACAGAAATATAACAAGACTAGCACATATTGAAAGCACAACAAAGAACCATAGTAGTCCTCTCAATACTCAAAAATAACATTATCTTAATGGTGTCATAACATGATGTAGTCTTTGTGTGTAGGGAAAGCTGTAGTCATTTAAATGATTTTGGTATAAAATTCTGCACATCATTGAAATTCTGTTTTGTGCAAAAATTCCCCCGGCTAAATCTATTAAATTAACAAATCAGCTCTGACTGCAGAAACAATAACATTATGTCTTATGAAGTTTACATGGTTTATTATATTTCTATAAATGCTTGTTGCCTAAGGCACAACTAGATAAAGTGACATGCCAAGGGTCACAAAGTGCTAATTCAATAATCAAACTAAGTCTATGATGCTCTATCACTTATTATTCCAGTCTTGCATAATAAAGGACATTAACTCAAGGGATTAAAACATAATGTTGGTGCTTTATAGGTAATAGGTAGTAAGTAATAGGTTTAGTAAGGCCCTATCTGGAGTATGCAGTGCAGTTTTGGCCTCCAGACCTCAAGAAGGATATAAATGAACTGGAGAGAGTGCAGAGACGTGCAACTAAAATGGTTAGGGGATGGAAGACTTAAATTATGAGGGTAGATTGTCAAGGCTGGAGTTGTTCTCCCTGGAGAAAAGACACTTGGGAAGGGGCATGAATACTCTTTACTTAGAGGGCATTATAGACAGCTAGTGGGAGATCTATTCTTCCACAAAATGGATCATCAGACCATAGACCATCCCTTTAGATTAGCAGAAATAACTATTTGAAGCAACGTAGGGGGTTCTTGACAGCGAGGACAGTGAGATTGTGGGATGCTCTGCTGGACAATGGTGTGATGGCTGATTCTGTTAATTCTTTTAAGATGGGCAAGAATAATATTGAAGCCTTTAGGGATACTAAAATCTACAATTAAAATAGATATTGGTACAGTACAGTGGGTGTGTCTTAAGTATGTGAGCTGGGTTTCATTTGGAGGGGTTGAACTTGATGGACGTTGGTCTTTTTTCAACCCAACTTAACTATGTAACTTTGTAAGCAAGAAAATTTTTTTTTAAAAAAAAAAAACAACTACAAATAAAATATTTCTGACCAGTGACCACAATTCCTGTGTCCTTATTTTTATGCTCCTGGAATGTAGTGAAGTGAAATGCATACAGTACAGTAAGTGTATTGCACACTGATGGCAACAATGATGTGCTTGTGAGTTTGTATACAGTATATATAGAAATAGGTCTGGATTTTGAACAAATGTAATATTTGTTCAAAATATAACATAAATAAGTATCTGTCCATGATGATTTGTCTTTGTTTTATGTTCACAGGGGTATGGAGGTACATAGTCAAGGATTCCTAGAACACCACAAAAACAAAACAGAAATCCAACATAAGTTCAAACAGCCACAATGAGACTAGAATGAAAAATATCAGTTAAAGGCAGCTGTGAAAAGAGCAATAATTCTATGTAATACAAAGAAGACATCAGAGCGGAGAAAACATTTCAGTTTTTTCTGAAAAGCTTATTAATGAAGGTGAATCTCAGAAAACACTTGCCTTTCATAAAGCTTTATTCAGAAGGACCTAAGTGTCCCAAATACATTATGCTGTATGCAAGTGTTTTGAGATAGGAAAACAAATTTGTTAAACTCCTCATTATTTTGCCACACTACTATGAAATTACAGCTCATACTTGCATAGAATTTATTAAGGGGGTTATTTATTAAAGTCTGAATGCCAAAAGAATGACAAAGAATTTTGTCTAGATTTTTTTGTTTGTCCCCAATCTGATTAAATTAGGATTTTTTTATAATAAATAAGGTACAGTCATGGATTCCAGTTTATTCAGATGTTTTTAATTAAAATAATTATATAAATTCATAAATAGGCCCTAAATGTAAGCAAATTAGATTATAGGGTAGATATTGTAGGTGTTACAACTCATTGTAGTATCAGCAATATTTTTAGGAAGCAAAATTTATTATTCTTGTCTTAGCTTTGGCCTAAACTTTGTTTGTAACTAGAGATGAGTGATGATTTTTTTTGCCAAAAAAGTTGCCAAGACTAAATTGTCACTGGGACAAAAAAGTCGCCATAAGAAAAAATGTTAAATGACTTTAATACATTTGGAGTAAGAGAAAATTGTCCGAGAACTGAAACTGGACAGATTTGCTTATCACTATATGTAACAGAATTGGTCCCATTAACGACAAACATCGGGATACTTGGACACTAATAAGGTTCCATCTTGACTCCATTTTTCCTTTTTTATAAAAAAAATATGTATAGCAACACATATATTTAATCAATACAGACACCAACACTGTACCCATATTTCCATGGCTTATAAACATACCTGATTTTCCCATATTCAAAATCATGAAACTCCATACCCATATTATGTCAACATTGCCAGATAGCAAATATGAAGAGATGATAACTTCCTACATAATTCTTATTTAACTCCTGAACATTGATTTAACTCCCTTATGATTCAGATGCAAAAGAAAACATTTTACATACCTTTTGGACATTTCCTAAAAAACAACCTTTCTGGTCTATAGTAAACTCATATAAGACACAGGTTGATGGAAATATATTCAGGCACAAATGTCTTCGGCATTATTTAGTGACACCAAACTTTTAGTGACATGCACACACTTAACAAAACCAGAAAAGCAATTGAAGAAATTAACAGTAGGAGCACGGAAGACACTGTTACATCAATGGCTCCACTCCATTACATTAATGAAACAGAAATGTCACAAAATATTCTTAATGGATTGGATAGAAATGACAACCAAGAAAGAACAAAATACCCCAAAATTCTTTGATATATGAACAGCATACACCTGCTCCCTTCCAAAAACCTTCCAATACACCACATGGTATGATATGGAAATTTTACATAACAAGCCACTCTTCATGGAAACATAACACTACTACCAAAGCATACTGTAAGTCAGGGAGACAACCAGCTGATGTTACACCCTCCCCAGGAGTCATCACACTTATTATAATGCTAAAAATCCAGTACTAAAACTCTTAATTGGTATGTATCAAGAATGATGTGTTTTTTTTACGTTGTACTTTCAGTGTTAGCATCTAGTTAGTTTTCTTTTAGATGCTGAATAGCAAACTTTATAATGTCAACACCTTCTTTAAAAAAAAAAAAAAACAGTTATGGCACATGTGCCCCCCTTCAAGTCACTGATTGGTTACTACCTGGTAACTAATCAGTGGAAATGAACAGAACTGCAAAACAGGAAGTAGTGTTCTGGCTATTATGTTAGACATCCAGTCACTCCAGCCTTTATACTTTACATTTTTGGCTAATTAACTTTATTGGAAACATTTTTTATTTTGCACAGCCTATCTATTTACCCAGTTTTTATTTTTATACTGAACAATTTATTTAAACTCCTGCCTGCCCTGAAATGTACACAGATTCTATATTTGCCACAGTTCCTGTTCACAAAGCAAAAAACATTTTCTAAATTCTTAAATATATATTATGTTGTTGTACTTATGGAATAAGCGTCTGTACAAATCTAAATTGTTACACTCTGTTTGCACTGATTCATTTTAACATGAACGAAAACTGAATCAAAGCGAAAACAATATTCTGCTGATTTTCCTTACTGCATTTAAACAGAAACCTAATGTAAAAACATTGAAGAATGCCAAGACTGCTCCCTATTCCCAGGAGAAGTATGGTGGTACTGGTCACCATGGTATTTAATTCATGAAGTGCTTAACCTTCCTCTGAGGTCATATTTCATGATGGCTGCCTTTAGCATGGGAAGGCAATGGTCTAATTTTTCCAGCGGCATTTAAAATAGACATAAAAGAACCAGAGTATGCTTCTTCATGTTTTTTTATGCATTTATGCATTTTACTGGTTGACATTTGAGTCGATTATGTCAAATTGGTAAAATACTTAATAAATGCTTTACACAAATATATTTGGGCTCAAGAAATAGCAGTACTGAGGTTATGTGCATATCAAATTTTCCCAGACATTTCATTTAATAATAAAAAGCATTTTGATACAATTGTAAGCTTGCAGTACAGTAAATTTTTTCCACATCTGTTTCTGTTGTAAGAATTTGTAAAAAATACAAATCTAATGTTTTACCAAACAAAATATATGAAAAATTAGACACAACAATCAATCCCCAACCCAATGTTGTCCCCATTGACTTCATTAAAAAGATCCATGATTCAAGAAATTTGATTGTCCGTTAAAAAAACTAAAATTGAGAAGAAATTGATTGCAGCAAAACTCAAACTTGAAAGTAAAGTAAATCAGTCCCACAGAGTTGATTGGACACCACATTCATAAACTGGGAACTTGAGAATGGGCCAGAAGGTCACTTAAGATGATGACAAGGGATAATGCCTATTCATTCTTCTAGATAACCCTGAAGGTCAATTAGCATGAGATTTGGAGTTTAATGCTTATTTGTCTCCTTAAATTGTTTTGGTGCCATTGATGAATGGCTGCTAAACAAGTATTTTCCATATCTTGTTATGAGCTAATGCAGGCCCTGAGCCAACAAAAAAAAAAAAACAATCACATAAAGGTTTTTATTTTGGAGAGCAAGCCTGAAATCCCTTGTAATAGTTCACAATGTTATCACAGTATTCTAGCTTCTCAATAACTGTCCTCGGTCTCATATCTAACCTCAGGATATATCATCTATGGATTTCCAAATTATTGACTTCATTCCTTCTTTATTCATGGCTAAAATATCCTTATTGTCTTTATGCATCATCTAAATGAGTGGTCAATGTGGGACTTGTACCCTGTTGTACTAAGCCTAATATGTGCTAACTACTATTTATTTTGTTATAGTTATAATATGAACATCTCCTACTTCTACAGCTTGTATAATTTCTTGTATATGCCAATATTAAAAATGGGGAGACAATGGGGCAAATTTACTTACCTCCGAAGTTGCTCCAGAATTGGCTTCGCCGCAATTCGCCAGGTGAAGTTTCGCCAGCGCGCCGCTATTTCACTAAAATCCGAAGTTGCGCTCAGGGAGGCGAAAGCTAGCGAAGTTACGCTAGCGTTAATTCGTCAAGCAAAGCGAAGTTACGCTAGTGATGCCTAATTTGCATACTGCGCCAAGTTAAAGTACAATGGACGTATATGTAGCAGCAAATACATTACACTATACAAGCCTGGGAAAGCTTTATAGAATAAAATAAAGTTGTTATTTTGCCCTATACATGTATAGTTTAGGTGCCATATGTTAGGAAATGTAGGGGGGAGGAGGGTACCCCCCAAATTTTTTTTTTAATCTTTTTCAGCCTATCATCCTTAAAAAAGTAAAAGACCCCAGCGTTTTTTGGGACTTAGAAAAAAATCCAGCTTTTTCTGAAGCAAGCCCTATCTACTCTATTGCACTTCACCTGGTCTGAGGTGGTAAGGCAAGTCTGGTGCAAGAGGTAACGTTCATTAAAATGCGCGAGTTAGCGAATTAGCGTAGTTACGTCCCTTTGCCATAGCGAAGTAGCGCTAGAGTAGGTCCACTTCGCAAGCGGATTTACGCCAGCACCTGTTATTAAATTGGCGAAGTAACGAAATTACGTCATGCTGGCGAATTTGCGCTAGCGTTAACCGATTCTCGCTTTAGTGTGCTTGGCGGTGAGAAGTTCTTCCTGTTGGTCCACAGCAGAAAATCCACAGCAGATATATAGTTAGGTCCATACATATTTGGACAAAGACAAGACTGCACAAAAGTACAATACAGAGGGTGCACTGCAAGGTGCAAACCACTCATAAGCATCAAGAATAGAAAGACTAGATTGGACTTTGCTAAAAAAAAAAAAAAAAAAAAAAAAAACAGCCAGCACAATTGTGGAAAAATATTCTTTGGACAGATGAAACCAATATCAACCTCTACCAGAATGATGGCAAGAAAAAAGTATGGAGAAGGTGTGGAACAGCTCATGATCCAACACATACCACATCATCTATAAAACATGGCAGAGGCAGTGTGATGGCTTTGGCGTGCATGGCTGCCAGTGGCACTGGGACACTAGTGTTTATCCATGATGTGACACAGGACAGAAGCAGCCGAATGAATTCTGAGGTGTTCAGAGACATACTGTCAAATCCAGCTAAATGTAGTCAAATTGACTAGGAGGTGTTTCACAATACAGATGGAAAACGACACAAAACATACAGCCAAAGCAAAACAGGAGTTTATTAAAGCAAAGAAGTGGAATATTCTTGAATGGCCGTCAGTCACCTGATCTGAACCCAATTGAGCATGCATTTCACTTGTTGAAGACTAAACTTCTTACAGAAAGGCCCACAAACAAACAGCAACTGAAAGCCACTTCAGTAAAGGCCTGGCAGAGCATTAAAAAGGAGGAAACCCAGAATCTGGTGATGTCCATGAGTTCAAGACTTCAGGCTGTCATTGCCAGCAAAGGGGTTTCAAACAAGTATTAGAAATGAACATTTTATTTTCAGTTTTTTAATTTGTCCAATTATTTTTGAGCCCCTGAAATGAAGTGATTGTGTTAAAAAAGGCTTTGGTTCCTCACATTTTTACGCACTCTTTTTATTCAATCCACTGAATTAAAGATGAAAGTCTGCAGTTCAACTGCATCTGAGTTTATTTATTTAAAATTCATTGTGGTAATGCACTGAACCAAAATTAGAAAAAAGTTGTCTCTGTCCAAATATTTATGGACCTAACTGTATAAACTATTTGATGTAAGACCAGCACATCCATCCAAACCCTAAAGCTAGAAGATGAGAAAATTAATTATCTTTTTTTTTTTATTTACGGGGTAGTTTACCAACATGTTTCATCGTAGATTTTGTTATTGACATATCATGTAAAGCAACATTAAAAGCAATACATTCTTTCTAACGTGCTTTTTACATTACAAAGTACGAACTATGCTGACCCCAATATATTAAGCTTTTAATGTACTCTACACTTAATTAACTTTGCAGAGAAGAGTCATCACAGAAATCTCTCTGTTGGAAAATCTGCAGCCAACCAAATCATTAAAAAATATGTTTTCCCCGCTGCATTAAAGAGAGAGAAAAATCAACATTTTTATACAGTGCTCTAAAGCTGCCAGAAGTTTAATTCACAGCGGGGCCCAGCTGAGAATGAGCAATGAGTACACAACATATCGTCTGCGGATGCTGCAGAGAGATACACATGCAAGCTTTCTTTATATTTTTCAGCTGCAGTTAAGAGATACTGAATGACCATTTAATCAGCAAACATAAAAATTGGACGCATGTGTAATAACAAATTAGTGTGCTCAACAAGGACCAATGTGCATGTGTGAGATTGTATATGTACAGTAGGTGTAGGTGCGCTACAGGCATTTTAAGGATACAAATAAATACTGCTCTGTATATTTACTTCACATACTAAAGTAAAATACCTTGGCTCACACATTAAACCATGGTCCTGTGCTTACTTGGAAACCCAGCAGGCACCCTTAAAGACAGAAATGCATTTTGGAAATAATGTAACTTATTCTTAGAACTTAGGGTACAGGAACTCTATGGCAGTGTACAGTATATCCATTGTTACTAATTTACTCATTTAAATTTAGCACAGGTGCTAGATTACACCATGTGGGTTACGCATTTCAACCAATCAACTATCTTCGCTTCTCAGAGCCCACTGAGCATGTGAGTGTCACAGACACTTTTCATTTAGTTGAGTAACAAAATCAAGTGCTACAAAGTATCCACACACCCGCAGGTTAAATATTGTATCAATAGCCAACAAACGTTTGAGGAATTACTCAGTGAAATCAGTTGTAGTAACTGTCGCCACCCTGCAGTCCTCTAGTTAACCAGTTCAGGTGCTTACAAAAATACGCAAGTAATTTAAAATTCCATTTTTATTTCACTCATTTAAAAAAGCAGACCACGCTGCCAACTACACATCACACAACACTGAAAATCCATTTCAGGGAAGCTGGACCATGTCCATAAAAAACACACTTAAAAACATAGGATGGACGTATGGGGATATTCCAACAAAAGTAATGCATCAACCTCAAACCACTGAAGTATAGTGCCAATAAATTCAATTGACTGCCAGCCTAATTTAAATTTAAAAGTTCAAAGTCGCCTATTTTCAGCCAATCTTGTGGCTCTGAGTTTGCTGTATTATGCCCCTGAAGAAGCCGGGTAACCGGTGAAACGCGTCGGGAGGCATAGGTGGACGTTAGGGGACCAGCCCCTACACGCTCCCAACGTAGCCAGGTAGTGTTCTTGGGAAAAATTACGGAAGGGAGGTGTGGGTAATACAGCAAACTCAGAGCCACAAGATTGGCTGAAAATAGGCGACTTTGAACTTTTAAATTTAAATTAGGCTGGCAGTCAATTGAATTTATTGGCACTATACTTCAGTGGTTTGAGGTTGATGCATTACTTTTGTTGGAATATCCCCATACGTCCATCCTATGTTTTTAAGTGTGTTTTTTATGGACATGGTCCAGCTTCCCTGAAATGGATTTTCAGTGTTGTGTGATGTGTAGTTGGCAGCGTGGTCTGCTTTTTTAAATGAGTGAAATAAAAATGGAATTTTAAATTACTTGGGTATTTTTGTAAGCACCTGACTGGTTAACTAGAGGACTGCAGGGTGGCGACAGTTACTACAACTGATTTCACTGAGCAATTCCTCAAACGTTTGTTGGCTATTGTCACAGACACTTTCCAAGATGGTGACCCGCTGTGACAAGTTTGAAGTCCTGGATCATTGCTGCTGTTGAGAAGCTGAAACTCTAGGTGGATGCAACAAGTACAGTATATAAATATAGTATTTTTAGCCATATTCATTTTTGGGTTAAGGTTTCCTTTAAGCCCAATGCATATATCATGAATCTATGCAATCCTATCTAACAATATCTGCCCAAAGTATATTTTTTTTAAAAAAAATACTACCAACTTTAAGGACATATTTTCTAAAAGATGTTCTTTGTTATTCCTCAAGCACACGATTCAATTTAAAAAAAATGTTCTTTGTCATTTCTCATGCATGGAGATTTAATTTACTGGCTTGTTTTATTTTTCATTCACGGTTACATTTTTGGTGCTTTGATCTGGCACATTTGTAACCTGTTCATTTCACTCAGTATGCTTGTAGTAATAATAGCTCTAACTCGCGTAATTTATGTATGTATATAAGTGAGAAGTACAGGGACTGATTTATATAAAATAGGGTTTAAATTGCATAGGAGCAGTTGCTGAAAAGCATAGGATGTAGTGTTTGGGTCATTCTGCTAACACGATGCTGTGTCTGTATATTTGCATTGCAGGAGGTTCCAGTTGAGTCTCTCTCTAAATTCCGATCTCTACTTTTCTCAGCAAAGAATGTATTATGTTGCAAACCTCTCCTGTGTGTATAGGTGTATACTATCTATTGCAAATAGTATACACCTTTGAAGTTTACCTAAAAGCTTTACTATGTTACGATTATACACTGTAAAATAATAACCAACCCTTTCTCTACCCGTGAATGGTTTATTTTTGAGAATTCTATACTCCTATAAATCACTAAATCTGACAATATACGGCTAGGTAGTATATAATGATTCTGGGAGATGCTATTTATTACACACTGCTATTAATGGACCCACAGAGTCATCAATCTCCTCCTCATTTTCACTAAGAATCTGAGACTTTGTGACATACAGACCTAAAGCAGATGCCCCAGAGTTTTCAATCTTTCTGTCATAGACAGATAGAGGCCTCCAGACCAGTTGATAAATGACACAGGAACCACAGATGAATGCTGAACTATCCTACAGTTGTAATTGTTGATTTTGCCAAGATGCACTTAAAGGAAATTGAGATGATCTAATAATTCTTTAGAACTGTGAATTATTCTGTAGTTTGTAGTATTGCTAACAAATGCAAAGACTAGCTGCACATACACGGTTACCTGAAGAATATCAGTAATCAAGGTGGAGCTCCATCACCCAATAAATATTGATCTTAGTAGAATATACAGATATTAGAAGTCACAGAGAAGTGCATTGCCTATTTAAAGGGTCAAAGCCAGATGAGGGCTTTTATAAAAGTCATATGGGGTAATGTAATTAAAATCGCAGAGAGAGAAAAACAATTTGCACCAATAAGAATAAAAATGAACAACTCGCAATATAATTTTGTTCCTTAAACTGTTATGGCATTGCAAATTTTAATTGCACATTGTGAATTTTGCTTTTGGAGCAAACATAACAACATTTTCAGTAAGAAGTTTTTCATTTTCATTTTCAGTCTGAAGTGGTCGCTAAACAGTTTCCCGGTTCGCATATATATTAAATTCGCGCAAAGCAAAATTTGTTTGCTCAAAGGCATAACTTTTCGCAATGCCAATAGTTTTTCTGTTACTGACTTTTATTACTGACGGTTTTTTATTTGCTGCTTTTAGCTACTTAGTTTTGTTTAGAATCTTATTTACCTTGATTCAGCTAAAAATATTGAAGTGTAATTTTCTGCTTTAATATTCCATCTCGTACAGATCCTCTTATTATTTTTTTCAGATTTGTTTTAGTTAACAATTGTTCACTGTTCCATTTCACTAAATTGTTCCACTCAATGTCAGATTTAAAGTACACCCTTAATGAAAACTGAAGAATGACTCTGCTTCTCTGTACAGAGAAACCAACCTGGTTAGGATGAGATGAGCTAAAAGGAGCTAAAAAGCCCTTCACATACTAGACATGCAGTGTAAATCCTTCTGAAAACAGAAGGTATTGCCATGACTTATGCTACACACATAGCACTGCCTTCATACAAAAAAGTTAGATTTTAACTCTGACAAAAGGCATTATGGGTAGAGACATGCAGATCGTTCATTTTGGACAGCGCTAAAGCGTAGTAGCGAAAGCGCTACTGACTGGGAAGCGAGTTCCCCTTTAAATGAGGCACTGTGCTATAGAACCAGGGGCTCTAGATGTATAGTTGGCCACAGACACATAGAGGAGGAATTTGCATCTCTCTCCCCCTAATGCCTCATGTGAGAGTTAAAATCCAATTTTTGGTATGAAGGCAGTGATGTGTTTAGCATGAGGCATATCAATACCTTCTGTTTTCAGAAGCCTTTATTCCGCTTCAGTGGCGGAACTAGATGATACTGGGTCCCACAGAAAATTAATTTTAGGGCCCCCAACATATTCAGAGGTTGACCTGTTTACCAATACAGTATATTTTGAAATATTAAAATTTGAAAATGAATTAGGGCCTCTTGGGGCCCCCTATACCTCCTGGGCCCCCTTCAGCCGCCGGGTCTGATTCCTCTGTCTTTATGCCCCTGTACTGTTTTTCTATACAGATTCAATTACTGATTTTAGTGGAATGTGGGCACAGCTCAGCAACAAAGCAGTAGCAGATTTTAGTGTACAATATTACTATAAAGATCAGTTTCTGTATAATAGGAATACTTGCATTTATTATAGGGTTTATTTTAAATAAGGTTACCTAAATATATTGTTGATTAAAGAGGCTAATGGATTTACATAAAAAGAGCCACAACTTGCAGTTGGTACTTGTTTTAAATCAGATTTCTTTCAAAATAGGGCCTTTTGCCATTTGTGTCATATGTACATCTAACTTCTGTAATACAAAGTAGATGAATATAATGTCAAGGGTATACAATGAAAAATATAGAACATGCTAGAGTTGCAGATGGAAAATGATAGAGGTGCTGCATAACAAAAGGGTAAAGGTACTTAGAAAGGGGATTGTTACAAAGGAATATACAGGCAGAGGGTCCACACAGTAAAATGGTAAATGGTAAATCAGTGAGAATAGTAGTGAAGCATAAAGGAAGAATGGCAATAGAAAATGAGAAGCAGAAATACACAGGGAGAGGAACACTGAGGTGGTATAATGAGAAATAATTACACTAGTTCGGAAAGGTTCCACAGAAACTGGAAACCAGAAAACTAAGGAGTACCTTTTTTAGACTGCTTAGTGTGAGCAATAAAGGTTGCCTGACAAACTGATCTTACTAGCTCATATTCAAATAAAAGCAATGTGTGCAATTTAATGTAAAAGGTTTTTTTTTCTTTAGGAAAAATAGTTTTCCCCATTTTTTTCCCTTGTAATCTTATTTTTCCTTTCCCCCACTATTCTCTTATATGTTCTGGGGTGTTCTGCAATCTTTTATACCTTAAAGTGGAAATACATATTCCTTAAAATGTACCTTTTTTGCCAACTACCAATCCAAAGTAGGCTTTATACAGATGCAAATAATTCTCATATTAGAAAAGTCCTTGGCCCACATCAAAGTTTTAAAATTCATCTATGGATACTAAAGTTTATGGCACATAGTAAGGGGAGCATATGTTTTGCCCATGGAATGGTCCATTACAAGCAAATATCTTACAAACAATGGTTTATCATTTATGAGGTCCAAAGAATAAATGAATATATTGCATTTACAGGTATGGGAAATGTTATCCATAATGCTTGGGACCTTGGGGTTTCCAGATAATGGGTTTTTCATAATTCAGATCTTCATACCTTAAGTCTACTAGGAAAATCACGGAAACATTAAATAAATCCATGGGCTGGTTTTCCTTCCAGTGAGGATTATTTATATCAGAGTTTTGATCAAATACAAATCCTGTTCTATTATTATAGAGAAAATGGAAATCATTTTTTAAAAAATTGGATTATTTGGATAAAATGTAGTCTATATGAGATAACTTTTCTGTAATTTGTAGCTTTCTGGAAGATGAATTCCATACCTGTATAGATACGATTCCTGATAAAGGGGGTAATGAACTTTTTCTATTTAATATTACTTCAATGTTTCATTTTCAAAATACAGAGCAGCAGAATACTATGTGTCCACTCACTGTACATTAACATCTGAATTGCACTGGTTACCCTCCTATCTAATTTATATAAAAAATTAGAAACATGTCCAAAGTTTGCCTCTGTGAAAAGTGTCATTTTCCTGGAAACAGAGGTGATTTTAATGAGGTGGGAAACTCCCGCTGAAAGAAGGAGAGGTAATGATATGTAAATTGGACTGGTGGGAAGATGGATTGCTGCAATCCAATGACATTTACTATTTTGGTGTTAGACAGCTCTGAGTTACAAACAATTTATCTCTAGAAGTCAGTTCAGGGAGCTTCTTACAAAGGGTTCCCCATGTACAACATGAGCAGACAGCATCATCATCAGAGGAGCCTAGGGATCGAAGTTTTCATTCCAGGGGGTGACTATATGTGAATGCTGGTGTAAATGTAAGTGTGCTTTGCTGTTAAATTAATACAAAGGGATACTGTAATGTGCCTTGCATTGCAAGAAGGCAGTTGGGAACTAGCAGAACATAGGATTCTCTGTTGACACTAGATCCAAACGGAATATGCGTGAATTCCTATTTTACATAAACATACACTGCTATACAGTGACAGCATTCAAGTCATAACTCCTGCAAGTTAGATTCAATATAAAGTACAGACTACGGCAATGACAAGTGAAAAATAGGCAAAACTGCAATTGATTATCAATTTTTTTGGCTTTTGTGTTATAAGTAAAGAAGGTTCAAAAAAAAATCTCTAAATCCACTAAAATTCAACCTTTAATAAGCCTCTAAACTTGCCTTTTTCTCAAAAGAAAATTGACAGAACTTACAAACCAGAATCCCTTAAATTTACCAATAATAACAAAAAGTCATGACTAAATTGAACGCAGTGCCGGGCCATGCTGGGCAGGCGCCCTAGGCAGGCCCGACAGTAGGGATGTAGCGAACGTCGGAAAAAAAGTTCGCGAACATATTCGCGAACTTGCGCAAAAATGCGAGCGGTTCGCGAACGGTTCGCGAACCCCATAGACTTCAATGGGAAGGCGAACTTTAACATCTAAAAAAGACATTTCTGGCCAGAAAAATGATTTTAAAGTTGTTTAAAGGGTGCAACGACCTGGACAGTGGCATGCCAGAAGGGGATCAAGGGCAAAAATTTATCTGAAAAATCTGCCTGTGTGTGCTTGGAAGAGATAGTGTAGGGGGAGAGCTGTTAGTGATTTCAGGGACAGATGATAGTAAGTTTGCTGGCTAGTAATCTGCTTGATACTGCTCTGTATTGGAGGGACAGAAGTCTGCAGGGATTTGAGGGACATTTTAGCTTAGGTAGCTTTGCTGGCTAGTAATCTACTGTTCTCTTTAAACAACTGCCATACATTGACCTTGTAGGCATTGTTTGCCCAGTTTTTTTGGACGCAGCCACTGAAGCACAGTTGCCAGAAAAAATATGCCATATAAATGCTGAAAATAGTCATTTTTCGCCATACGTTGACCTTGTAGACATTGTTTGCCCAGTTTTTTTGGACGCAGCCACTGAAGCACAGTTGCCAGAAAAAATATGCCATATAAATGCTGAAAATAGTAATTTTTCGCCATACGTTGACCTTGTAGACATTGTTTGCCCAGTTTTTTTGGTTGCAGCCACTGAAGCACAGTTGCCAGAAAAAATATGCCATATAAATGCTGAAAATAGTCATTTTTTGCCATATACGTTGAGTCAACGTATGGCAAAAAATGACTATTTTCAGCATTTATGTGGCATATTTTTTCTGGCCTCTGTGCTTCATTGGCTGCGGCCAAAAAAACTGGGCAAACAATGCCTACAAGGTCAACTTATACACTACTACAGCGATGGATACGGATTACGTAAAATTTATTATGGCTGCTTGAAAAAAGTCACTCCGGTGTTTTTTCTGGAGACGGTAATATTATGGATATTTAGACAGAATGTGAACAAGGTCACACAGCTAGATGGCTGTTGGTTGAATAACACACTGGGCAAAAAATGCCTACAGGGCAAATAATGCCTAAAAGGTCAACTTATACACTACTACAGCGGTAGTAAAATAAAAAAAAGTAAAATAAAAAAAAAATGAATATTAAAAAAAAAAAATTACAGTTGGTGCTGCTGAACTACTAGGAGCAGCAGATTAGCACACCAGTCCCACTCCCCAACACTGCTAGACTAATAGCACTGGGCTCTTATAGTAGTAGTAGTAGTAGTAGTAGTAGTAGTAGTAAAACAACAAAAAAATAAATAAAAGCAGTCCTTACAAGGACTACTGTTATTGCAGCAGTCAGCAGATGAGATCAGAAGCAGGACAGCTGCCCACTGCAGCTACATACAGAGCACTGCAGTAGAAGGTAGATTACTAGCCAGCAAAGCTACCTAAGCTTAAATGTCCCTCAAACCCCTGCAGACTTCTGTCCCTCCAATAACAGAGCAGTATCAAAACGATTACTAGCCAGCAAACTTTCAACTGTCCCTGAAATCACTAACAGGCAGCAGCTCTCTCCCTACACTATCTCTTCAGCACACACAGGCAGAGTGAAAAAAACGCTGCAGGGCTTCGGTTTTTATAGGGAAGGGGAGTGGTCCAGGGGAGAGCTTCCTGATTGGCTGCCATGTACCTGCTGGTCTGGGGTGAGAGGGCAAAAAAAAGCGCCAACAATGGCGAACCCAAAATGGCGAACGTCGCGCGACGTTCGCGAACTTCCGGCGAGCGCGAACACCCGATGTTCGCGCGAACAAGTTCGCCGGCGAACAGTTCGCGCCATCTCTACCCGACAGTCGCGGCGCCTGTTTATTATGCGAATTTGTGCTCGCGTGCGCATGCACGAATTTTCTCATGCGCAGAAAGTGCGAAAAATCGGCAAGAGAAGGGAACCGGACTTGGGGTAGGCGACAGAGGAGGTACGTGCCTGGCGCCCTCCCAGCTTTGCGCCCTAGGCACGTGCCTACTCTGCCTACCCCTAGTTCCGGCCCTATTCAAATATTGCAACTTTTTTAAACTGATACTCCAAAAACTCTAATTCATCTGATTATCAGCCCTGGCGTTCAGAATTTAATTGACAATCCCCTAAATGTGTTGTGGGTATTGGTATGCACATTTAAAAACATCTTCTATTCATCTTTCATTGATAAATTGTTATTTTATTGTTATGTCATGGTGCAGTTATTGCATGTTATTGCATGTCATGGTGCAGATACTGTATAATTGTACAATATACAGGCGACAAATGAAGAGGAAAATCTTTCTCTCTGCATGTTGCAGCAGTTTGCAGCATATGGATACTGTACTGAGAGTAAGAAATATTCCTGATGTGCCCCAGCCATATGCCTGATTCACTGGGCAATTACTGTATCACAGCAGAAAAGTTATTGCCCACTTGTATGGTTGTGTTGTGCTTGTTTCCCTGTGTTGTACATTTCATTCAGCTGTAGAGGTACACAAGGTCAATAACTGCAATGGAAATTGTACATACCTGAGCTATCACAGTGCAAAGCAATGTATTGCAGTCTTTTTATGTCGCTATAATACAATGTGAATTCATTCAAATGTAACACTGGCTAGGTATAGATCATTGTTACAACTCCTACTTGATTGTAGGTTATCATTTTTGCACTTAGGTAATAATCCTGATTGATTTACACATATGTAGTGCTTCTATTTGTACGTAGATCAATTATGCCTGGCCTATAAGAGTTAATAAAGCAGACCAAGGTATCATGAATAACATTCTTCCACTAACAGCAACAGATAGTGGACTATGCTCAGTAAGGACTGGAATCAGACATGTGTAAAGGGACCACAACCTGTGATGCCCTGCTCTAAGCCATGGCTGATAACTGACTAATAAGAACCATGCCATATTAGGGAGTGTAAGCCCATTGGGGGGGGGACTTAAAATTCCCATAAAGTCCACTCATAGGTGATATGTAGGTCACACTGTAATCTAACACAAACACATTTATCTTCACAAAACCCATATCTTTTATCCCAATGCTATAACTATGAGTTCAGTACAATATTACCTTTCAAAAGGAGTCCAAACATGACTAGGTTTGGCATTCGGTTCACCAGAGCTACGTGTTGCTCCTCAACCTCTTGGATGTTGCTCCCAGTGGCCTTAAAAACAGGTGTTTATTTTTAAATTAAGGGCTTGGGGGCATGTTTTGGTTGCATAAAAAACAGGTATACCGTCAAACAGGCTCCTGTAAGCTGCCAAAAGGAAGAGAGAAGGCGCACACCCTTAAATAAACTGAGGGGTGCTAATCCATAGGGGACTCCCCATAAGGGTCTCCAAGTAAAACAGCAAATATTAAGAATAATGGATAGCACACCCAATTTAGAAAAAAGAAAATAAATTTATCACAAAAAGAAAAAATCATGACAGAAAATAACAAAAATTATACAAAAATATATTGGGGAACCCAACGCGTTTCAGCCTTAAGGGTCTTCCTCAGGGGCACAAATAAACAAAAAAATTATGGATAATAAAAGTTTGGGGTCATATAATGTAGATAATGATTTTCTGAGACAATTGGGCAATTGGGTTTCATTTTTTATTATTTGTAGTTTTTGAGTTATTTAACTTTTTATTCAGCACCTCTACAGTTTGCAATTTCATCAATCTAAAGTGGCTGATCATGTGCCTGGTCATGTGCATACAGAGCTACAGAGGAAATGAGGAATTATCTATCATACACTCACTTGTTTTGCCACTGTCTGTAAGACCTGATCAGAATACATACTGCAACTGGCCCATAACACAAAGTCCTTGCTATGTGTGAAAATATTTTATAAATAAACTTTTTTTCCTTGCCTGGATAGTTTACGAGTGAAAGCCAATTACTTTGTTATCTTGTTTTAAAAAGCTTGTTCCGTGGCAATTTCTAACTAGATGCCTACTAATACAAAATAAAAAGACAGATATGTATGGTTTATTCACTTTCCCTAAGGCAAGATATGTTTTTTTTTTTTTGTGTTCCCATCTTGTGTGTCCTTCATTTCCAAATAATAGTATATTTATAGGCATAAAATATCAGTGTCTGTTCTGTATATGTAGGAATTATAGAAATGTATACAACTTTTAACATAAAAAAACCCATAAAGCTTAATTATAAACACAAGAGTAGTATGCACAACGCATATTCTTAGAGCACTTTAGTGCTATTAACAAAGATTGAGTCCACATTGACTTAAATTTTTCACAAAAGTTCCCCTTTAACTAGATTAAGCGAATAACATGCATATACCATTGTATACACCATTGATCGGATTTGCATTAGAGGGAATTTGTCAGATTTTAATGATGTAGTTTTTATTTCTAAATTACACTGTTTATACTTCAAATCATTTACTCTACAATATAAATTTTTAGGTAATTTTGTCTGGTCATGTGCCTTCAGAAATCTGATTACCTTCCCATTGTACTGTTGTTAGGCTGCTGGGGAAGAGACTTGCAGCACTCCTACTTGCAGCACAGCAGTAAAGAGTGACTGAAGTTTATCAGAGCACAAGTGACATGACTGGGGCAGCTGGGAAACTGACAATATGTCTAGCCCCATTTTAGATTTCAAAATTAAATATAAAAAAATCTGTTTGCTCTTTTGAGAAATTGCAGTGCACTGCAGAGATTACAGTGCAGAATTCTGCTTGAGCAGCACTATTACCGTATATACTCGCGTATAAGCCGAGTTTTTCAGCACCCAAAATGTGCTGAAAAACTCAACCTCGGCTTATACGCGGGTCATACCGTAGATACGCTCCTTCCGCGGCCCCAGCAGGACTGTCTGTGACTGACTGTCACGATCGCCGCCCGGAGCAGGTCCAGGAGCTCCGGGCGGCGCGTCCTTCCCTGCCGGCGTTCACTCCCAAAATGGCGGCGCCCATGGCCAGTCCTGCTGGGGCCGGGTCACAGGGGGTCGCACTGCTGGGCTGGAAGTCAAAGCTCTGCGGGACAAGAGTTCGATGCTCAACGCTCTCCTTCGATCTTCGCTCTCCAGTTGCTCCCTCTGTCTCTGCAGGGCTCGCAGGGTGCTGGGTGTAAAGGGGAACATTTCTCCAGCCATTTTATGAGGGATTTTGATGTTTTCACCCCGTCGGATCAGCAGTGGCATCACTATGCGTCTGTGCTAGAGAACTGTGTCCTATTTATAACCTGGCCCACACTGATCCTTCTCAGGGTAAGCATATTTTTGCAGTGTCATGTTCCTGCTGATGGAATTATGGGGAGGCTCTTTTAAATAGTTTTAGATAGATTTCTATGCCATAAAACATGATTACACATTTACACATTCACATTTTGAAATCTGACATGGGGCCCCTAGGCTTATACACGAGTCAATACATTTTTCCAGTTTTCTTAGGTAAATTAGGTACCTCGGCTTATACACGGGTCAGCTTATACACGAGTATATACGGTAACTGTTGCATTTTTTAAAAAAAATGTTCCCATGACAGTATCCCTTTAAGAAAAACTTGCATTACTACTTGAGCATGATTTACAACAAAGGGGGCTATTTTGTGGTCAAAGTTTCCACATTATGCTGGAATTCTGGGATGAGGAATCCTGTATTGTGGGCATAAAACATGGAGATTTATCATCATTTTTGTGTTTTTTTCCAGCACTTGTGTTTGTAAATCAGCCTTCGAGTCATAATGCTAATGCTATCCCAATCATTATTTTTGTGGAGCAGAAATTGTTTAGATTAGGGGATTTTATTAAACTCAAATATGAAAATTAAAAATCAAACAAGCAAAACTGATTCTTAAGATTGTGTAATACTATTTTTCTCCACAGCCACCAGCGCTCCAAAACACGGAACCATTGTACAGTAGCTAAAGCAATCATTATACAGTTTTGAAATGGTTGATGGGATATTGAAAATGCCACCCAATCAGCCAAAAGACGGGAAGTGGCACAGCGACTGTGCTTTGCATTTCAAGCAAGATTGACTGTATGGCATTGATGGATCACTTGAAAGTATTAGGCAGATACAAGAATTGATTAGTCAATAAATCAGCACCAGGAGTTCAAAAGAAACTATAGAACAAATATCATAAATCTTTCTGATAGAGAAAGGAGAGGGGAAGGTGTGATACAATCGTAGCCTTTTACAGGATTCATGTGTTTTTTTGATGCAAATCAAGGTCTCAACCTCTGTCATGTTTTAAAAGAAAAGCAATAAGGATTTAATACACCTAAATGTACAAGAAATGACAGGTTATGTGTGATGCAAAAATACACTGACATTGTATATGGACAAATCCTTAAAAATGGGACCTGTCACCTAGACATAAAAAGCCTTGTAATAAAGGTCCTTTTTAAATTAAGCATGAAATCCAAATGATTTTTATTATGAAAACATCCATGCCTGTTATAAACTCATTTAAAAGTCTCAGCTGTCAATCATATATTGCTTGCCCCTCCTCTATGCCTTAGGCATAGGGGCGGGACAGGCAATCACTTTCACTTTCCATTCCGCACTTCCTAGATGTCATTGCACTCCCCACATTCTCCCTCCTTACCATCTACTTGTGTAGCCAGTGCATGGGCAGGGGTGTCAGGTTCCCCATTCTGGCACATAAACAAGTTTTTGGCATGAGGCAAAGCTTGCCTTAATAACAATGTCTACAAAATGGCAGCTGCCATCTTGCTGTGATTTTGAATTGCATGACTTCAAAAAAACAAGATTTAAATATTTTTTTTTTTTAGTGTAAGTGAAGTTTATTTTGTTTGGCTAACATTGTAAAATAGGATTTGGAAAAAAATCTGGTTGGAGATCCTTTTCTAAGATATACACCAACATTTTCAATACATTTTTTTTTTAAATTGAAACACAGGAATGGAGTAGAAAAAGGAAGTAAAGAAAAAGAAAATAGCTGGGATGATTCAAACCATGGAGTTCAGATATATTTGAATTTACTTGGGCATACAGTATTGTGTTCTAACATGAGCTCAGAATTCTCTGATAAATTTAACTCACTTTCCCAAAATACAATTTGTCCATTCATGTATGTCACACCAAAATGGTTTTGCCTTAGCCTGCAGCAGCTTCCTTTTATTCTGTTGGCTACTGCAGGGCACATATATCATTAGCACACCCAGTGACCCAGGAAGTTATCACATACAGGTATGGGGTGACAAACTGCTTTTGAATTTTAAAACACATATATCAGCCCTATGGTATGGTGTAAATAACTGGTCAAAGTGTCCATGTTTAATTTTCCCATTTAGAAAATGGTAGACAATGGTTTTCCTGTATAGCTTCATATTTATAACTTATGTGTACAGGCCCCACCAGCCACTAAATAGTGACTGTCTATGGCATCTTACAGCAGCACCTCTGGCATTTGCCAGAATGCAGATTGCTATTCTGGCCTGTATGGGCACCAGTAATCAATAATAATTAATAGCTTTTCTAGATGTACTTCATTCCAAGCATCTCCTGCCTCTCAGTCTTTGGGTGCAGATGGCACTGCCCCAGTGAATCTTTACTCAGGAATTTTCTTTAAAGAGGTGCAAACTATTGACTCCTGGGGGCAAAGAGGAAAACACAGATGGATAAATTATGATTTTGGCTCATTTGCTCCTGAAAATGTAGAGCTTGTTGTTAAGCAGTATACTGTGTCAATGTTTCAAATAATGGAGATTACTTTTTCTTGCTAGTTAATTAAATCGTAAAAGTTTAGGTTTTATCATATACATTAAGAAAGGGATAGCTATAGAAAAAAGTGACTTGTTTTGTCATTGTCATTGAGGGATAACAAATATTTTTGGGTATCTGCCTACCATGGTTTCAGGCTCACTGGAAGAATATTTAATATATATTTTCTGTTTTAAATTTAATATATATTTTCTGTTTTAAATGCATTAAGTTAAGTGCAATCATAGAATAACATTAATTATATGTTATATTATGTAAATCGCCAGATTCATTGCTTACTGCATCTCTATAAAGACACTAATAGTATGTCATGAGCAGTAACCTATAACAACCAATAAGATGTTTGCTTTTAAAACAGGGGATCAGTAAATGCTACCTGCTAATTGGTTGCTATGGGTTCCAGCACCTGGACAAACTTAGTGCCTTTTATTACATAACCTCATATGTGTCAAATGCCAATACAGGTGTAAAAACACAGCTTAGTTTTATTTATTCACTTATTATTATTTATTACTTTTTTCAATGGAAATTGCAGATATGTTGAAGTAATGCAGAAATTAATTGTAATACTGTGGAATGACAAATCTGCAAATTTAGTAGAATTTTATTGCATAAACTGAAATGAAAAAAAGCAAAGAGAGAAATGTATAGTTATATGTTCATATAATGCTCACAATTTGCATTCCTAATCCTCACCGTGATTATTTAAAAGACATACTGTATGTAAACAAGAAACGTATAGTAAATTCCTTCCAGCATACACAAGGACATGAGATAAAGGTTGTGGTATCTCTCATTAACATCAAGCATTCTTGCGATATGGAGGATGAAAAGTCCATATCATAAAAGACAGCAGCTGTGATTTAACTTTGGATGAATAGTTTGCATTCAGTCATGGCCCAGTGATACACTACGTATTAGATTGTAATAAATGTTGAACATTCTGCCATTGTGAAGAAAAGAATATCCGTTTATAATGAAATGTCATCTATATAGCAGAAATCCATCCTATGCCCAGTGCAAGCATCCTCCTTTCCATTGACAGTTAATTGAAGACTTCAGCCTTAATGCCACTTGCATCAAATGCTATTGTAATCATTACCCTGGGATAAACAAAGGTCAAATGCTATGGTCCTTAATTGTAAATAGAGTGCAGAAATCAGCATATACATAACAGCATTGGCATTTGTGTGATGTATTGTCATTTTATGGGTACATTCAATTATATAAACCACTTTGTATTTTGCCTTGGATTTATACCAGGACTGGGGTTATTTTACAGGGATAGTATCAATGCCAAAGGCTGGAACTTTAACATTATATTTGTAGCAGAGTACAAATGTACTTAAAGTCTAGCAATTCAACAAATAAAGACCACAGTAGTAGGTTGTGTATCCCTGTTATTAAGAATGACGCTATAGTGAGAGATGAGTGTAAAGCAAATACTTTTCTTGATGAATAACAATTGTTTTTTTTTTTGTTTGTTTTTTTTATTATGTACCAGATTTACATGATTCTGCTTTGAATCTGTTTTTTTTTAATGTGTACCTGCATGCTAAATACTGTATGTACAATTATTTAAAATTTGAACATCTGAACCTCTACCTACAATGTGTTTAAAGGGGAAGGAAACTAAAAAACGAAGTAAGCCTTATCAGAAAGGTCCACCTAAATATACCAGTACCAACCCTCAAAGTAGTGCTGCCCTGAGTCCTCTGTCAAAAGAGACACTGCATTTCTTTCCTTCTATTGTGTATACATGGGCTTCTGTATTAACCTTCCTGCCTTCGGCTTAAACCTCCTTGCCCCGGGCGTGAGCATGTTCAGTTTGCTCCTCTTCTTCTCTTCTCCTCCCCCCCTCTGCTGTAATTTGAGCCCAGAGCTATAAGTGAGCAGAGATAGACTCAGGCAGGAAGTGATGTCACACCAAGATAATACTGCAGCTGCTATCCTACAAACAGAGAGCTTTCTCAGATATGGTAAAATATTCTACAGAATAAATATAGCATTCTAGCTTGCATTATTGCAGCTAATCGGTTGGCAATAAAATGCCTCTGTAGTAGTGATGGGCGAATTTATTCGCCAGGCGCGAATTCGCGGCGAATTTGCGCGATTCGCCGTCGGCGAATAAATTCGCGAAACGGCCGCGAAAATTCGCGGAAAAAATTCACCGGCGTCAAAATTTTTTTTTCGAAAAAACGGACGCCGGCGCAAAAAACGGGCGCCGGCGTCGAAAAAACGGGCGCCGGCGTCAAAAACGGGCGCCGGCGTCAAAAACGAGACGCCGGCGCCGTTTCGCGAATTTTTCGCCGTTTCGCGAATTTCGCGCGCAATTCGCGAATTTTTCGGCGAAGCGAAACTGCACAAATTCGCCCATCACTACTCTGTAGCTTTCCTTCTCCTTTAAATAGAAAAAAATATTACTCTAGTTCCAGCCACAGTTGAAAATGAAAAGCCAGTGCCCTGCATTAGGTCTATGAAATATAGATAAATTAGCCATAATCAATAGTTTTGAGTTTACACAACATTCACATACATTGGTTGTTTTCCAAAGCAAGATAGAGACATACATAGAGAATTTCTAATCACATAAGAAAATGTTTTCAGTGAGTTAGTTTGTCAGAATTCAGTATCTGTCCTATTCAATATCCTATGCAAAATGAAGAGGAAATGTATTTCTATAATCACGCTCGTCGAGCGATGGGCAAATTTATTCACAGGCATGGATTCACAGGCTGCTAATGTTTTCACGAAACTGTTGTGAAAATTCGCTGTGGAAATATTTGCAGTGTCAAAAAAATCACATGGCAAAATTATTCGGACACCCATTGACTTTAATGCATGTGGACAAAAGAGTCACGCGTATAAAAATTGTTGCTCGCCAAAATAATTTTTACGCCCATCGTCTTCAATGCGTTTCGCAAATTGTTTCCCGTTTCACAATTTTTTTTTTGAGTTTCGAGAGTTTTTCAGTGAAGCAAAACGGGACAGATTCGCTAATCACTGCGAACATCCTGTTTTGTGAGAAAAGGTATGTTTGTAATACAAATGCTACAGCCTAATGACACATTGTGTATAAAATATAATGCCTTGTTGATATGAATCATTTTGTCTGTTTAGAATGCATTTCTTTCTTGTAAGTGACAATAACCTTCATTTACATTAAGTGCAGACATATTGAAGCCATTCATAAAAGGTACTTTGCACCCAATCATGCACTTCCATATTTGTGCACTGAAGGTCAATGTGTCTACCCAGTCTGAACTAATGAATAATACTGGATGTTGCAAACTGGATGTTGAAGTAATTCTAGGTTCCCATGGTGGGTTGTGCAAATAGCCACAACAGACTTAGCAAAGCACACACTATGGTTGGCATCCTAAAATCAGAACAGATGCTAAGCACCCTGGTCTTGGCTCGTGCTTCCGCCTGTAACAGCCGCCTTTGGCCTCGGGAGGAGCCCTCAGCTACTCAGATGCTGCCAAGTCTCATAATGAGAGGTGCAAGGCAAAAGGTTCTGACCAGGCAAAAGGGGTACAACGGTATGCAAAGTCTTTGGACAGAAGGTCGTAGTACAAGGCGTTTAGGCACTAGAGTAGTCAGATCAGCCCGGGTCGGGGCAGGCAGAGAATAAACGTAGATAACAAAAATAATTGAGCTCAATTCAGTGCATGTGTTCCACTCCACTGCAAGCTTTCAACACATAACTGTGATCTAAATCAAATACAAACAAATTGTGGCGAATAGCTGGACACCAATAGGCAGTAGGTGGCCCTTTATTTGCCACTAAGCAAGCCAGTTCAGGAAGTGGCAACACTTGAAAAAGTAACCAAATATAATTAAAATGTAACTTTTACTCTTGTAATTCTAAAAAACACGCTCACTGAAACACACACCCACTAGCCAACCAATCAGTCGGCAGTGCTGGACCGTATCCATAAAAATGACATGCAGTTAAAAGAAATTGAGCATAAGGTGTGACGGTGGGGGTCTCAAAAGAGACTTCGTTAGTTATTGTGGAATGAAATCCTACCCCTCCATAACCTGGAGTTCACAAACCGCCCGCTCCCTCCCTTCCAAACAGAGCCCCCGTGCAAGACCTGCCTATCTACGTTGGGACTGCGTGGGAGCTAAGCACTCCACCGTCCACCTATGCCCGCCCTACGCGTTTCGCCGATACCTTCGGCTTCGTCAGGGGCATAAGTAAGTGCCCCTGACGAAGCACTCCACCGTCCACCTATGCCCGCCCTACGCGTTTCGCCGATACCTTCGGCTTCGTCAGGGGCATAAGTAAGTGCCCCTGACGAAGCCGAAGGTATCGGCGAAACGCGTAGGGCGGGCATAGGTGGACGGTGGAGTGCTTAGCTCCCACGCAGTCCCAACGTAGATAGGCAGGTCTTGCACGGGGGCTCTGTTTGGAAGGGAGGGAGCGGGCGGTTTGTGAACTCCAGGTTATGGAGGGGTAGGATTTCATTCCACAATAACTAACGAAGTCTCTTTTGAGACCCCCACCGTCACACCTTATGCTCAATTTCTTTTAACTGCATGTCATTTTTATGGATACGGTCCAGCACTGCCGACTGATTGGTTGGCTAGTGGGTGTGTGTTTCAGTGAGCATGTTTTTTAGAATTACAAGAGTAAAAGTTACGTTTTAATTATATTTGGTTACTTTTTCAAGTGTTGCCACTTCCTGAACTGGCTTGCTTAGTGGCAAATAAAGGGCCACCTACTGCCTATTGGTGTCCAGCTATTCGCCACAATTTGTTTGTATTAGAGAATAAACGTAGTCAGGCAGGCAAGGATGAAACCAGGAAGTCAATCAGAGGGGATTTAGCAGAAGAGGTAGTCAGTGATCAGGCAAGGGTCAGGATCCAGAGGTCAGAATAGTCAAAACCAGGCAGAGGTCACAACAGGAATCAAACAGGTTCAAAAACAGATTAGCACAAGCTCAGATAGCACCAGGAACAAACTCCTATGACGGGCAATGATAGAATAACTGAGCTCCCTTAAATACACATTGAATTTTGCGCCCGCTTCAATAAAGCCAACAAGACGCGGGCGCGCCCTAAGTAGCCGCAATGGCGGCTCAAGAGGAGTGGTGCGGCGGGTGTCCCCGCCACACCACTGGACCACCAGGTACAGTTTTTATTACAACACTAATGCCATTACCTCATTCATTGGCATGCTGGAGGTGAGGCAATCCCCAGTCTAATAGTGCCACATTGTGCACAATTTCAACACAAACAACTTGGCACAGGGCCACACTTTGCATACTGCACTTAATCTGTAAATAAACTGTAGTGAGTGCTGCAACCATGCAGCTGCATCCTCAAGGAGATGACTATAGTTTAACTGCAGTACCTTTACATTCATTCATTTTATTAAATATAAAAAACAATGCCTCTATTGCAGGCTCTGGAGATGAAAGTGGTTTATGAATGACCTTGACACCTTTAAGCAGCTGGCTTTTAGCAATGGCACAATCCCTGCCAGGGTTTCCATACAGAACAGGAAGTATTGTTCAAAAGCTTTTATCTGTGATAACTACTAAAGCACTATCCTTTTACCTAGCAAAATTCCAAGATGATGTCACAGTTGTCTGAAGCCTCCTACAGAGACTTTGCATATGCAAAACTCTAATTCACCCCCCACAACTATAGATGACTGGCATGTTCAATTAGGGATTAAACTTTACAATATAGACAGACAAAAAAAATCTCTTCATTACTTTCAGAAGGATTTGTTGCCTGAGTTGTTTGCAGACTAGATAATCAAATCTGCAAATATGCAATTTAAATAATTCATTTTCCAACAGATTTGCCAACCGGAGAAAATGCTGCACTGAGAACCTTTAAAATGTACACATGAAACACCTCTGGATTTGCAACCACATTGTAAAACCTTCCTTCAATGGAGATCGCTCAGTTTTGGAAATGTGCAAGAGAATTTGTTGGAGCTTACTGGTCATCCTGGAAGTAACAACGACTGAACCCCACATCTTCCATGTAATAATGGATATTTGCAAAGGGTCTATCCACGTATGCTGACAAATTCCAAATTAACTGATGTTTTGCCCACAGCCTGAAAACACAATGCTCAAGGTGGGGCTGTATAAAGTCATTGTAAGCTGCCCTGCTACTTTCTCTGTAGATAATACTATACTTTTCAACCAATATTCTACACACTTTAATATTTTTCTCCAGGTTTACTCCATATTGACGCAACCTTGAGTTTTAGGCATAAAACCCTTTCAACCTGATCACAGTTTGTTTAAATTGGTAAGATTTTTGGACATGAATTTATGACTCCCCAATTGGCATTGGATAATATACAAAATCCTGTTCTACATGTATCTTATTGGCCAATCTTCCTAAGATATATTAAATTCATTTGCAAAGTCATAAATAAGATACAGTTGTAATGTTTAGCTGTGTCAATCCAGACTCTCTTCTGTTACATCTAAGTATAGTAAAGAGAACTAAATGAAAAATATACAGTAAGTGGCATGAATCACTGCTCAGTGATAAATCAAATTACAAAGCATGCTACAATGGTTCAAAAATTCCATTGACGTACAAATCAATTAGACCAGATTTCATGAACAATTTGTACCTTTCTTTATTTAACCCACAAAACGATTGTTCTTGAAATGAAAATTACAAACTAAATAATAACTGTTCTGGGCTCTAATGGTTTGGTACCAATACTGTTTGCTTTACAGACAAAATAATCAGTAAAAAAATATTCATATTTCAGGAAGAAATAGTTAGATAGAGTGGCAGCAGAGGGAGAAAAAGACAGCGATTGCCTTGTATGAACTCATCAATGAGACTGCACCTCGAGGTGCTTCAAATTGCTTCATGTTAACTGTCATTTGTGAGCAGAGCTGCCGAAGAAGTAACCTTTATAGTAAGGATGAGAGAAGCTTCATCAGACAGTGACTCTGCAGTAGTTGCCTTATAAACTCATTTCAGCACATGCTGTCATCTTGTTAAAGACAAGTGAATTATTGCTGTATCGATCCTCAGAATGTCTAAAGTGATTTAGCAACAGATAGCATATTAAACTGTTACTATGCAGGTCAGTAATAATTACATTTTGCAGGTTAGAGGCTAGACTTTTTTATGTGACCTTTAAATAAAAAACAAAAAAGTTTACTACTTCCCTCAATCAAGTAAACATAATACTACTATTATACTGAAGACTATTAAAAACTAAAAACAAATATTGATTGATTACACTTTGATAGGATAAGAAAAGGCAGCTGTTTATTAACATGTTTGTAAATATACAGTATCTGATATAAATGCAAGTTACGTATAGGGTTCCCTCTATGCTCTGTGATAGCACATCACACATTTTCAGTGCCCCGAGTTTGTGCATCACTACTGAGAAGTCAGCCCCACCAGCTGCAGAGCGATCATTTAATTCATAATAATACAGAAAAATTACTCTTTGTTGCCTGTCCCATCATCACAGATGGAACAATCTATTGTTTACCCTGGATTTGGAGGCCTTTTACTAAAACTTATCAAAACATAATAAAGCTTTTCTATTAAATATATTTTAATGGGTCTTAAAGGTTTTAATTTGGTACCATTGTTGCTGAACGTACCTAATGATGCATGCTTGCTCAAGTAACAACAAAAGCAGATCTGATGATGTTTCTTCAGTGACCTCAACCATTGGAAGCTTTGTAGCCACACCCATTTCACCCACACTCACAGCCATTACAAACTGAAAACTCTGTTACACACCGAGTTGATTCACCCTTATTGATGGTATAAATACAGATAACTAATGAAAAATAGAGGAGAGTTGACAGGTGTCTTTCTCTGTTCCTTTTTTCACCTTCACTTTCTCAAAACCATCTGCTCTGGCCCCTAATGTTTCTAAATTTTTACTAATCTGTGATCAATCAACAGGTACAATGTTTGTTCCAGGTATAATAGTCCACAAGAGCCAGGCAACAAGTGCCATTTACTGGTCCACTCCAGTTAGAATAATGAAAGAAAACTGGTTAACGTGAGCTAATAGACCTGTGGCAGACTACTATTATACTTTTGAGACAATGATATTATGAATCCATAAAAGAAAATAACAATCTTCCCTAATAAATGGGTGTAGACACATCTCAACCTCTGATGTCCTCTGCCACAATCGTTTCTTAGTCCTTAGAGCATGGTACTGGGAAGCAGTGAAAATATAATGGGTGGATATAACATACAGTATTTGTGTCACACACTGCCCTCTACTGATATTTAACTATTACTAAATCCCTCTTTACACAATTATTTTCAGGACTGTGCCAGCACATCAACTGCTCATACACACATCTTTCACTTCATTGGTAAACAAGTTATACTTCTCCGTATTTCTGGCTACAAAGCTCTGCATAAAGAAATAATAACTGCTGTAACTGGGAAAGGTCTACAAGAGATTTGGAGTTAGAAACACCCAAGTTGTTTCTGAGTAATTTTCTTCTGCTGCTTGAGCAGAGCAGGTGAATTAAATTAAATGCAATACCAACAACTAAAATTAAAGACCATAAAGTGCACACTGAATTGTTATTTTTTTTAAATTATGTTTTCTGTAGGTATGCATGCTTTACAAATTCAAATTTTAATTAGTTAGACTGTACCTTCTGTAATGGTACCCAGTTACAGCAGATTAAAGGCAATAATGTGCAGCATGTCATCTGTTTTCCTTCTGCTACCCTGGTATGCCTGGGGTGGTGGGGGATGTATGATTGCACATAGGGGTGTACCACTAGAAACAGAAGAACCACAATCTGCTGGAGGGCTCAATTATTTTTACTGGCATCCACTTTCAGCGAAGATGCGTTTGTTTTTGGTCTTGGATGTGGAAAGCTTCTTAAAACATTTTACTGTGTTGCCCAACAATTTTTAGTAACCCCAATGGCACACCAGAGGTCCATGTACTATATATGTGTAATACATGTGGACTACTACCAGTGAAACAAGAGTTAGAATCTAGAATCCCAGTTGTGCAAAGTTATGCCTATTCATAAATAATGTAACTGACCCATATATTGTGGTACAGCTTTTTAAGTGCACTCACCCACAGCAACCAATCATAATGTTGAGCACTCATGATTCACAGGCCAATAGCAGGCAAATCATGAGCATAAACAGAGAATTTTCCAATCTGGCAATACTGGAAAAATAATGCAATCAATTATGTAACCAGTCCTTGTTGTTAGGGGTTGATGAGATACATACCTGATATCTAAGAGTGCTTTCAGAGAAATATGTATTTATTTTTACTATTACAAAATAAAAAAATTGTTGGAAGAAAGAGGCAGATCTAATGGAAAGTTGGAGACATCCAGGCAAAAGATGAATTATCAACGCATAACCTGTTTCATTAGGTGATGTGATAATATATTCTGCCTATGTAGTGTCTTAGCCTGCATTTTGATATTCTAAGAAGGTTTACCTTTATTTGGTAAAACATTCAAAATGTGGAAAATCAACAAAAATACTGTCATTGTATACAGTCCATATGTGGGTATATATGCATTTGTATATAGAAGCACAATGACTGCGATCTGCGCAGAAATCACAGAAACACTAAGAACATTTGAGCCAATATCTATAGTTAAAATGTATATCAAGTTAAATCTATTCCTCAAATAAAAAAAAATATTAAAGGGGAACTATCGTGAAAATGAAAATGGGATATAAGCTTCAGCATACTGAAATAAGAAAGTTTCTAAACTAGTATTCTGTACTGATTCTGAAATAATCAAGTTTATCTTCACTATTCCTCTCTCAGCATCTGTTTCTCTTCAGTCTCTCTTCATGCAAGAGTTGAGTGTCAGATAATCATTGACAGTTAGATCCAATATATCTTATGGGGGGATCCTTTTGCTTAAAAGATGTATTAGAGCTCACTCTATTAAAATCACCAGAAATCTTGTCTCTCTATATGCAGAACTTGTGCAAAAGGCAGGTTTGTTAGATTTTGTTTGTCCTGGAATCAGTTATTTGAATGAGCTCTAATTCATCTGCTAGGAAAGGAAGCCCCTTCTATAAGATACATTGAAACAAACTGTCAATGACTATCTGACACCCAACTGCTTCATGAAGACAGAACCAAGAGAAACAGATGCTGAGAGAGTAATAGGGAGCATAAACTTGATCATTTCAGAAACGATGCGGAATATTTGATTGTATTTCCAAAATGTCTTATTTCTTATATTAAATTTTTATTTTCGCAATAGTTCACCTTTAAATTAATCACTAGATACATTGGTATGTACAGTACATTTCCAGATCTAAACTATATAAGCAAAATCCATGAAAGTATGCAAATGTGGTATTTCCAATATAGTGAAATTTTTGCGGTTGGGTTTATCATTTGTGTTTGTCTTAAAAGTCAGTTTTTGTTACTGTGACTTTATGAAGTTCACAAATTTATAGTTGGCATATAAGCATGCAATCTCTAGCAGAAGCTGTCTTTTTTAATGTAATGAAAATCCAATTCCTCCCCCCCCCCAAAAAAATAGGCAAAATATGCTGAATGAGATAATCTGTAAATACTTTGTACTTTGGATCCTTGTAAGTATGAACAGGTAAAATTCTACATGCATTGGTTGAGGGAAAAAAATAAGTAGAAGTCTTTTAAACAGCAACATCAGCAACAAATGTGCTTAATACAGTAAGTGGGGAAAAAAATCACAACTTTTTTTATTTGAGATTACAAGAACACTTTGGTACAAGATACTCCTTGCCATTTTCTCTTGGGATGCTTGGGATTTAAATTGTTATGTACCATTTCTACACACTTATTTGTTTATTTATGTTACTGATGCTTGTTAACACCATTTACTATTGTCTCTTTTGCAAGAATATATTGTAGACTAGTGGTACAAATTATTTATATTCATACATGCATGGATACACATCTTTTCATTGGGAAGCCTTTATACATGTATGCTTGTATGTAAGTATGTACAAAGATATTTTATTTACGTATCGATATTTACGTATACAGCACTGTACAGAAGAACAATAAATTAAACAGGGGTCAAAGTACAATTAATTAATGATTAAATGCTAAGTGTTAGAGACAAGAGCAAGGAGTTCCTTGTCCCATGGAGCTTACAATCTAAGTGTGTTGGAAACTTACAGACACAAATAGAAGGGTTACAATGTGAGTGCTGCAGGTTACAGTGGTTGTCACTGCAATATATGTATCATAACTGGGCTAAATGTTATGGATGTGCTCCAAGAGGAAGAATTGAGTTTATTTTTGATGAGACTGAGGAAAGATTCTCTCCTGTAGAATTTAGGAATGGCAAATATAAGGAAGAGCAAGACAGAAAGGTTTCATGCAGGCAACGGTAGCCATAGTGGGGGGTGCCACCAAGCAATAGTTCTGAGAGCAGAGGAGGCAGCCAGGAACATGTGGAACATTAAGGCTTTGAATTTTAGTCTTTGTTTTATGGGAAGCCATGAAAAGTACTTAAACAGCAGAATGGCCTGTATTCTGTTAGATGAATGAGCAGAATTATAGCAGCAGTATTTAATACAGACTGTTGTGGGGAGAGATGGAAGTTAAGGAGGCCAGTTAGTAGTAGGTTACAGTAGTCTAGGGGGTGTTGGTTGAGAGCATGCATGAGATTTTGGCAATGTTGCATAAGAAGAACTGATGTGAGAAGACATGTGGCTTTTCATACATACATGCATAAGGATGCTACTGCTCCCATATAAAACCATGTAAAAATGAGAACCAATTTTCCTGTTTCCTGGCCTGCAGCCTTCAGAAAAGATAAAGGGAAATGTTTTAATCAGGGAAGCTAGATATGTTTTAATAATATCAACCACAAGCTCTCCTGAGAGAACATATATTATAATGTAATTAATATTGTTTATTTGTAACCTTTATTTATTTTATGAAGCAACACAATTGTGTATTTTGCAGCATCCATTTGCAAATGCAATGCTGATTGCCCAATCCCAATCTTGAATATTGGAATGTTGTACAGGTATGGGATCCATTATTCGGAAACCCGATATCCAGAAAGCTCCGAATTACGGAATGGCCTTCTCCCATAGACTCCACTATTATCAAATAATTCACATTTTTAAAACTGATTAACTTTTTCTCTGTAGTAATGAAACAATACCTTGTACTTGATCCCAACTAAGATACAATTAATCCTTATTGGAAGCAAAGCAATACTATTGAGTTTATTTAATGTTTGAATTATGTTTAAGTAGACAAAGTTTGGAGATCCAAATTTCCCTTATCTGGAAAACCCCAGGTCCCGTGCATTCTGGATAACAGGTCCTATACCTGTACTGAAAACTTGTAATAAACTTACCAACAGAAACTCCACTCAGGGGAAAACTTCACTGCGAATAAGCTCCCCTAGACATGGGTCCTATGTCAGACTCTTTTATGCATCCACAAACAAATGACCCCACCCTGTCCCCAACAAAACACTTCTCTTGAAGTTGAAGTCTTTACTGTCCTGTCCCCACACAGACACCTCCCCTTTGTTCTAGCATTTACTCTATGGGGCCCATTTATTAAAAACAAGACATCTCTATGTTGACCAAACATGAACTCAGAAATTCATACTGGTCTCCCCCATGTCTAGTGCCAGCTGATTATAGTTTTGATTTGTTTTTAGCTGGCAGAAAAAAAAATTGTGCTAAAAGAAATGTGCTTATAGTTTTGAGATATATAAAGGTTTATTAGTACACAGTACATATTATTGAATTAAATTAAAAATTCAAAATGGTCTAGAAATGTTCAAATGGTACAACAATAGTCAAGGATTAATAGCATGAAGGATTGGTTTGCAGCAGGGAAAAGGTGAGGAAACCACCATATAAAATAAAAGGTACAAAGTATGCCCAGGTGTAGTAACCATAACAACAAAAAGATGCCTGTTGCAGACTCTTAATTAATTACAAAAACCTGTAATTAAAAAACCCTGTGCTATGCATTTAAACACAACAAAATTGCTAACTAAACATGAAAACATGCTCAGATACTGTAAAAACCCTTTCTAGTACCTTTTGAACTCTACTTATACATTAAATGGCCTTGGAGTGCTCCCACAGTCCATTATTCAAAAGTACAATTTGTAAGTCTTATCAGGATTTTATATGTCATTGTCTGCCATCAGTCATAAAAGATTATTCAGTATGAAAGAAGTAGACTAAAAATCTGAGCAAAATAAACAATGAAACCAACAGCCACTGCATCCTTCTTAGCTCTGCATTTTATAAATAAAAGGGTAGGAATTTTAAGACGATTCAGTTTTAAAAAGCTAAACTATACAAATATGCGTTTACAGAAACAGAACATTATCACTGCTCTAGCGCCTTGACCTTTATAGATTCATTGAATAGATTCACAATAGATTTAGCAAAGAAATCACACATGTGTTTATGTTTATATATTTCTAGTTCATCTTTCACAAAAGATAATAATTATATTTTAAGGGGTTATTCATACTTATGGTTCTGACATTCAGTTTCAGAAACCCCAAGACGTATACATTTTCTATCTATCTATCTATCTATCTATCTATCTATCTATCTATCTATCTATCTATCTATCTATCTATCTATCTATCTATCTATCTATCTATCTATCTTTCTATCTATTCATCTATCTAAGAAATGCTAACTACTAGCACAGTCACATATTCTTTATGCAAGCCCCCTTAAATTCTTCCTCTGCCACCCCAATTACTTTTTCTTTTTGATATTGCAACAGCAGGTAGTTTCTACTGTGCTGTGTATCAGGGATATTCCTGCGTAGAGGCGCTGGTGTAGAGGCAGACTAATCCTGAATGAAAATCAATATGTTTGGGGTTTTTCCCTGCAGATAGCAAATGACTTTAGACAAGTGGTTTAGTGTGCGCCAGGGATACATCACATTTGGGAAATGGATTTTAGATGGAACCACACTGTTAAACTGAGAACGGTAACAAAACGGTGCTACCGATTCTCTTAGACAAATATAGCAGCAGTGCTTTTTTTGGTATGTGTGTACATGTGTATAGTATGCTGAGTTCACATAAACAAGGATACCTTTTTACATGTAATTCATAATTTAGAAGATATATATATATATATATATATATATATATATATATATATATATATATATATATATATATATATATATATATATAAATATAATGCAATTTACTCATGACCAATTGCTTCTTTTGCGGTCTTTTTGCTCATCCATTTCCCCTCCCTCCCTCCTCCTCAGGCATATCTTTCAATACTGCCTTCTGGCTCGCTTCCATAGTGATAGCCTGTCTCCTCTTACATGTAGCTGTAGAGTAGCTGCAAACTCTGCCAGCACTCCTGTTTGTGCAGCGTGCAGAATTGCAACAGTGAGAAAAAAATTGAATGCACTCGGTTTAGATGAGTAATTTATATCGCCCATAAGATTAATTAAAAGATAAAAGCCTGTTAGTGGAGTTGCTAAAACATGACATACTTCTCTGCATTATTTCAGATGAGCTCTATCTTGCTCTAGATCTCAGTAACACGTTTTAGCTACTGTATATATCTGAGCAGAACCTTTTGGTCACATACCATGTATTTAAGGTAAATAATGTCAAACACGCTTTGCGTTATAGAATAATGGTGACGTGCAGAGATGGTTGATATCATATCTTATGAAAACATAATTTATTGTGCACTTCTAAAGATTGGGGCAACAATCTGTACCTGCTGATTTACTTTTAATGTTGTTCACTAATTGTCCTTGGATATAAGTGAAGAAAAAACACAATTATACATGGTTTATGGGGTTATCTGCCTGCCATTGATATCAATATCAAATATAAAGTAAAACAATAATAGTGCACCCAGTTTTGTGGTAAATGTAGGTATTAACAAGAGGCATCTACATTTCCAATATATGTACCATGGCAGAGGTGTGATGCTTTTGAATTGACCATTTATAATGCACCTTTGTCCATTTTGCCAGACAGTAAGATGTAAGGGGCTACATGAGTTTTAAACCACGTATTTGATACTTGTCCTTTTAAAAAATAGAATCCTTTTGCATATATATTAAAGAAATATATTCGATGTAGGCGGAAAGTGCTACTGCAAGTGTTTATTGACTGATGATAAAAGTAGTCTCTTTCTGTCTGCTTTTCCTTTCCTATATTATTTCTTCTGCCAATAAAGTCATAACTAATGCAACTATTAATAAGAGAAAGGGAAAGAAAGAGGAGAGTCTCAGACAAAAAAAAAAACAGAGAGGGGTAGTGACATTACTATGATATCTTCGGCAGAAAGTCTGCATTGCAAAGATGCTTGGGCTTCCTCTCAATGACTTTTAGCAGAAGCGAGTCCATTATCTAATAGCAAGGTGGGTTGTTTTGTTAACTGGCTAATATTTATTAAAAATAAAACGGGATTAAAGGCATGCCAAAGACTCCTACAATGTAATGGATGCAATAGAAATGTTTACAGCATAGATTTAGAGGGATTCCGGCAAAGGAACAAAAGCATTTACATAGTGATGATGGATAAGGTGAATAAGGAGAATTGGAGAGGGATGGGTGTCATGGAATGGGTGTCAATGGGGTGGAAAAAAATGAAGGCATCAGAAGTATTCAAAAAAAATTTAAAGACATTTTCTTGAAAATCTTACCTTTAGAAATAATGTACACAGATACAATAAAGAGAAACAATAGTGTCACAAATGACCTTTAACCTGTACCCTTTTTAATCATTAATGTTTGTTTTTCTTAAAGAGGACTTTTGCAATGCAGACTAAAATGTACTTATGTATGCTACATACAAGAATTCCAGCCATTATTTGATATTCATCTGTCTTTCTATTCCTGATCCAAATGCTAAGCCTTATGGTAAAATGCACAATGACGCAACAACTACTATTCAAACAGATAAAAGTTCAAAGCTTATACCAGCCAAACAGTATTTTAAAAAGTTTTAGAATACTAAAGTTTTGAAGGAAAAAAATATATAGTTGCAGGAGAGCAAAATAACAGGGGATACATGAAAATAATTAAAGTTTTGTATTGAAACCCAATTTTTTTTAATTATTAATAATTAATAATAAATGTTGCCTTAGGTTTAAGCTGTGTGAATTTTACACTGAATGATAAGAGTTTAGAAAAATAAATTCTGGCAGTTATTAGTAATAAAAAAAGAGGTGGAAGCAAAGAAGGACAATGAAAAAGAATGAAGGTTTAGTTCATTATAAAAAGGTCATGATAAACTGGATCTTGAATGACAAATTGTATCCAAATGCTACAAATACTTTCAAAAATGGTAATGTACGAAAAACAGCCGGAGAAAATATCATTCCACTTTTTGTCTTTGTCTCCTGTGTATTCCTGTCCTCTCTGTTGTCACTGCAGTGTTCCACAGGTTGGCAAATAATGTTCGACATCCGTCAGAGATGAGTACAAAAGCTATGCTCTATTATTTTGTTGGTCTCAGAAGAAGCAAAAAGACAACAACATTCTGGGCAGCAGCCAGATTTGACAATGGCAGGTCCTTACCATCCAGAGAAAACTCAGCGTGGCAGTCATGCAAGTCCCATTGGAATTTTAAAACATCAACAAAGGGAAAAAAAGGGTTTTTTTTTGTATTCTTGGACAAAAAAGTATATATTTCACATCTAGTCACTGCTATATTTGTTCTGAAAATATAAGTATGAAAATACTGTATATATATATATATATACATATATATATATATATAGATGTGGTTGAACTAGAGTCATTTGAAACAATAACATTGTTGCAATACTACTATCCTGTGCCGTGAAGTAAATTCATGAATCCGCCACTTTATTTGAAATGAATATTTATCATATAACCTCCAGCTCCACAGTGTAATGTCTCATGATGATGAGCATTATTTTATTTATTCAAGACCATCAGCACATACCCAAGAGGAAAATACCTTGTCTAGTATAGGGATGTAACTGGATGATAAGAAGGAAGAGAGAGTAATACAATATGACCTCAAATGCAGCTGGGATGCATTTGCACACTTATTTCTACTGTTACTGTAACATTTTTATTGTTTAATAAAATGAGGTAAAAATATCCATGGAATAAATATTTTTCATCAACGTCCATTCTTGGCTGCATTAGTTTACTCTGAGGAAATTTGGTGTACATTCTCAGGGCTTATAGAGTGCCTGGTCCTTTAATAATGCAAACATGTTTAATGCAAACATTAAAACATTCCACCCCAGCTTTCACTGTTCCTGTGACGTGTTGCAGTCAATGATCCTTGTTCCACCTTGGCATTCACCTATATTCAGGCTACTGTTATGTCTGATTTATGCAATTTTAATTCCCACACTTCAATGGGTTGTCTAAAACCGGCAGAAAGGCTGGCCAAGGATCCAACACTCCATCAAACTCTTTTGTGTTGAATTTTTGGTTCAGTGATGAGCCTAGGCTCTGCTTTAAAAACCCTGGCACATATACCAATAACATAGTAAATCTCAGCTCTCTCCGCAACCGTTTACAGAAACAAAGCATACAAAGTCTCTTACTATGAAATATGATCTACTCTATCCACAGCAATTTCCAATATTATTCAGACATTGAATAAAGATATACAATTTTCAGGTACACTACCTCAACTTTCAAAACAAATCCCAATGATGAATTATTAACTTCCTTTTGGCCTATTTAAAAGTAAACAGGATTTATAACATTTAATCTAAATTAACTGCTACCACATAATTTGTGCATCATTACAATTAATTCATCCAGCGGCAGCAGCTCCCTAGACACACTCTTTATCTACTCTCGCTTTTCCTCTGTGTGTACTGGTCTTTTGTTCATTGACTCATTGGATGTTTTAAGGTCCTCAAAATAAAATGCAAAGAAAAACTACCAATAATTTCCTGATTGTTCCTAATTATGCCTTCAGAAATACCCCATTACTAATTTTTTTTTTTTTATTGTCCTACATAGAGAGAGAGGTTAAATGAGGGTAAATATACTGTTGGTAGCTCTGAATGTTCATTGATGCACTGAAAACATTTCCTGTGTCAAGTTTAGATCACTTGCAGATGCATTTTGAAAAAAATGCAGAAATCCTTTAACTGCGCAGTATATATATATATATATATATATATATATATATATATACTGTATATATATATATATATATATATAAAGAGCTTAAATGAGGAGAAACCTTTTTATTTTGTGGCAGTGCACATACACATTAAACTGGCTTTTTGCTGTAGGTGTTTGTGTTCCAATATATCATCTATAAATGCTTGATTTGTTTCACAATTAAAAAAAAAAATAAACTGATACATAAGTGATAAAATAGAAGAATTGTAGGCGTGGGTTTAGTTCATGCTAAACTTAAAGTGCTATTACACTGATATAGTTCTTTCCTTTACTTTTACTGTCATACATTTAAAACTTCATGCAATTTTTTTTGCAATTAAATCTTCAGCAGCAGTATCAGCAGCTGCAGCACTATATTCTGCTTAAAGGTCCCATGTGTACCCCAAATAATAATGATGATGAATGTATCAGACTTAAGTATTTATTCAAATACAGTGATGTATAAATATCCCTGAGACATTTATATATAATTATATATAAGTATATATTATTATATATACCTGGCAAAGTCTGACTTTAACACCTTATCCCTTGAGAATAAAAGATTGGCATGAACTGACAACACAGCACTTGGGGTGTTCTCTTATGTTGCAGGCCCTGCTGTCAGTGTAAGGTCTGTGTTATTTAAATCACCAAAATTAGGGATACTGATATTAGTAAATTACCTTGGAGTAGATTAAAATCCCCTGGTTTGGACCCCGACAGTATGCTGATGCTAACCCATTATTACACTATTTGTCCTTGGGGGAACAAAGAGATAAACGGCCACCCAAGGTCAAAAAGTGAAGCCGGTGGGTAGTGCATAAAATAAATGTGAATCTGACATTAACCGAATCATGCCCGACCTCGGCTGAAATGCCTAGACAAAGTTTGCTATGCTTAGAAATAATAGCATGACTTATCAGAGAATACAACGCCTGGTGAATATAATGCAAGTCAGCAAGTCAACAGAATGCATATCAGATCGCAAGACTGAGACCTCACTAACAGCGAAGGGGCAAAAATGCTTTCTGTTAGCAGAAATATTGAATATGCAATAAAGCTGGTAAAACCAATTTCATAATTAGACAAAAGTGATCCTTTCGTGTAAAAAACCCACTTCTTCTTTGCACGACGCACCCTTTCTGTAACTGCTGTTTTAGTGCGCCCAACTTCCGAAGGTGCTTCAATGTATTCACATGCAACTTACAACCTACAGTCACCAGTAGAGATTGATAAAGAGTATTCCAGTTCTTTGTCCTTAGGCACAACAGGAATACAACTGCAGCAGAACTGGGGTGAGATAAGGTGTCTGCAAGCTCAGGTCACAAGAATACATTTGCAGGGCAAGGTGCAGGTTGAAGTGTCTCTAAGCATCATTTTGGGTCTGGCTGCTCAGGACCATAACCATGAGAGACAACCCTTTCACCACCAGAGGGGACAGCAATACTTTCTAGTATGCTGCTGCACCTGTGACAGTTAAGGGACATTACAGCATAACAGAAAGACAGAATGGCATGCAGGACTTACCTATGCGAATAACATGTGGCATTCCTTGACAGCTCTGAAGCCAGAAAACATAGCAGAACCATACTGCCCAGTATTGTAAAACCATACGCCACAAAGAGAGCCAGTAATGTGTCATTGTTAGGACCAAAATCCCCCAAAGTTAAGTTAATATGGAATTCCCTGGGACTACCTCTGCTGTTTTAAGATTCCAGTAATAGCCCAAGATAGTCACAGCTGGATGCCTCTGCACTGCACATGTTAGCAGACTCTCCCCAAGCCTGTGCAGATGAAATCAAAGGTTACGATGATATTGCCACTAACAACATACAGGTTTTCTATTTAGCTGTGTTCCAGCGATCTCTGCTGCTCCCAGTCCCATTCACCTGCTGGAGACTAGATGCTTACATGCAGTCCTCATTGATGCTATCAACTGGTCTTTAGCAAAGCTGTGGAGTGGAATCCCAGACATAAGAAATCAGGAGCTCTCTGGGGTATAGAGAGAAATAGAAACAGATGCAGGAGCCATTCTGCAGAGAAAAGAGTGAAAAATCTAGACAGATATATATTTCCCTTCTGTGGCCTCACAGATTTTGTAGAAGTGAGAGAATTGGAGTGACAAAAGCAGACGTACTCAGGCAGGCTGCCTGCTCCACATGCAAAGCAGCTCCCATCTCATGACTGTGATTTGTTCAGTGGGTGAATACAATTCATTCCACTTCTGTATAGTCTTAGGGGTGGAGGGTGTAGTGCAATTGTAGATAAACAGGAGAGGGATGCTGGATTACAAATAAATCCTAGACATTTAAAATAAGAGCTTCAGCTGCATACACAAAAGCGACTTCTAACCCCCCCTCTTTTTTTTTTCTTTTTAGAAATAAACGACTCGGTTCGAGCGGTTATTGTGGCAGATCTTGCTTAGCATTTAAACTGGTTCACTGGTTGTGTGGCACATGCATGTGTATTGGCAATAGTGCTCTGAGGGTGTAAGAGGGGGTGTGGTTATAAGGGAAGAGGCTTTGGATACTGCAGGATCTTTTTTTTCTCCTTGACTTGGCAATTGGCACCAGATCAGTGCATGTTAACCTCTTGTGTGTAGAAAGATCAGCAGTAGTTCTAAAAAGTTAAGCACTAAACCTGGGGAAGATGCTCTGAAAAGCATCAATGCAGGGTTTTAAAAATAAAGAAAAGTGGCAAATGTGTGTAAGTTTAAATAATGAGTCTTTTCTTTAGAGCCCTGCATTAACCCTCAGTCAAATAACCTTGCTCTTTGCACTCATTCACTTATAGGCAGCTGGAGACCCCAGATGTTGCCAAAAGGCTGTCAGGGGCTGCTGGGAATTGTAGTTTAGCGACATTTGCAGGGCCACTGGGTTTTTTATTTTTTTAATTCATTCACATCCTGTATAATTTATTCCACGCTGACATTGTGCTGCAGTTGTACCATTTAATAAACAGCTGGTAGTATAATGAAAAGTGAAACCACAGGGATTTCTATCGCAGCTACACAAACAAGTCTACTTACAGGTTGAAGGATCAGACAGCACAGGTAAATGTTATCTAAAGTTACTGAAACAATTACATAAAAATCTTTACTCATTGAGATACAACACTGTTGGTGACCTGTAGCCTGATGGTGTTATAAGCCACCGTTTTTTTCCCTGTTAATTTCTAGTAAATAGCATACAGTGTCTCTTTACAAGGGACTTTATGTCTGTGGGGGAGTAGGGATTTAGCCTTCCCTGTAGTAGTCTGTTTCACTATACAGTATAGGTTAACAATCTTAGCTCAAGCTATCTATACACAGAAAGATGTGTTTGGTAAGGTCACCCAAACAAGCAAATCCAAGGAGGTTACCAGTGGTAAAGAGTTTCAGGTGATATCCCCTGTAAGAATATATATAGAAGGGTGAGGCATTTTAGTTCTCCCTCATGGAGGAGTGTTGATGGTGCTAAGAGCCAATAAAGGGAAGGTCCCAAAACATAAGATCAGTAGTGTTGGGCGAATTTGGCCCATTTAGATTTGCAGAAAAATTCACAAATTTCCCATAAAATGGCACAGTTTTTGACCCCAGCGTGCTTTTTGAGTAGCCTAATATAAGTGAGTAGCCTATTCTGGCTGGACTTAACCTGTACTGATGAGCTACATTTTTAGCTAAGTTTTGCTGCAAAAATGCCGGCCATAGATTCTAATGGGTTCTAAATGTTGTCATAAATTTGTCACGCTTAAAAAAACATTGTCACCCATAGATTTTAATGGATTTCAGCGAATTTTGCCATTTCGCTAATTTTCTGCAAAGTGAAATGGGTCAGATTCGTCCATCACTACTGACCTGTCTAGGCTCAATGCACCCTTCCGGCTGCTCAGGTAAGGGGACTAGCAAACTCGACCTTGAGCACATGTGCTCACACTTCACTTCACACTGCCACCTAGTGGCTAATTTGGGAAAGCTAGAGGTCATGCTTTGACTCAGGAAACAGTCCCCAACATGTGCAACTATATGGAAGTGCCAGGAGCTTGTTTTATTATTATTATTTAATGAACGTCATTAATAAGAGCAACATTTGCATCCATGTTTGTGCATTTAGCCTGCATTCTTAAAGTCCCATTGGAACAGTGTTGATATATGATACTAGGGGGGCACCAGAAAACCTTAGACCCAATCTCCAACTATTTTATCTATTCTTCCCACTTAAACTCTATATTCTCCTAGTCTCTTTCATTATCGTATTATAATATTTTATCCAGTCCATTTAGCCTTTTTGTTCCCATACAGAATTATGGTCAAATGGTTAGAAGCTGGAAGGCCCACCAGGAATTCCCCTACTATCTTGGTGCAGACACTGCCTTTGTGTAAAAGACAGTGAGGGTTAATTGATCAACATTGGGCAAATTTGCCCATGGGCAGTAATCCTTGGCAACCAATCAGGTTGTTGCATTCATTGTTCTACTTGCAGCTGACTTTAAAGAGCTAATCACTAGTTGTATGGGTAACTACCCATGAGCAAATTTGCCCAGTGTTATTAAATGAGTACCCTTTGTAAATGCAAAACGGGTACAAAAGTCTAGTCACTTATAGCAACCAATCAGCAGGTAGCATTTACTGGTCACCTATTCCTAAAGGAAGCATTTATTGTTACTAAGGGTAACTGGACAAATGCTATGCCTTTTATTACATATGGGAATGTTGTATGCCCCATCATTGTAGGGACTTAAATGAGAACTAAACCCCCCTACAGCTAAAAGCCCCCATTTGGTTTCTCCACTGGCCCCTTCCCTGATTCCTCCATGCATAGTGTTCTACAAGAATAAGTGTCCCATCCAGCAACACTGACCAAAATTTTCAGATGAGCGCAGTGGAACTCAGGGGTATCTTCGTTAAGTGAGCGTCGACACTTCTGATTTTGGTGCATGTTCAGTTGGAACCTGGTAAATTACCAAAAAAGAAAGAAGATGATCCAGAAGATACCGAAGCCATGGAACATGGCACCCCTGAGGTCCCGCTGCGATACTCCGCACATTTAGGTTAGTGTTGCTGGATAAGACACTTATTCTTGTAGAATACTATGCAGGGAGGAAGCAGGGAGGGAGGCCAGTGGAGAAGGTGAATGGGGGCATTAAGCTGTGTGTGGGGGGGGGGGGTAGTTCTCCTTTAAGTTAGTCTGTAAGTAACAGCTCTGTATGGTATTATGGCATCTTATATAAACTAATATATACAGTATGACATTTGTATCTCTAAAGTTCCAGCTAATAATATGTTAAAACCACCTTTTTCAGTACCTTCTATTACAAGATCATTGTTTGCATGGAACAGTTTAAGCCCTTCACCAACACACACTGGGAAAAAAAGTCCTGTGTAACCCGTATTCTATTGTTCACAATAAAATCATTTATTCTAATACAGGTGATGTGTAATCTCTAATTCTTAAGCCATGCCAGAAGACTGATAACTTCTTGTTATATCTCCTTAGGAAACCATGATACCTGCAAGTTGAAGTTGGTGCTGCATTTCCAGGCAATGCTGGTCTAAAGAAGTTTCTGTACAAGTGCTTGCAGGTGATTCACATGGAATTCAATAGATGCTGTTTTGGACTATTTGGTGGATCATATTTGGGCTACCTCAAAATGCTACATCCAAGGCACCTGAAATCACTTACAATACAATTTCCTAAATCTTTCTATTGCTTTATAAATGAATACCTTTAAGAAGAGCTTTTTATCAGCAGTATTATCACTTTTCTCATTATACAACTTCAAATATTATTTTATCAAGGGCATATCCAGGTTTATGTCTCCATTTCTGCCATATAGTTATATTAAAAACTATGAATAATCTTTTATGATATTAAAACCTCAAATTATTCAAATGTAGAAGAGGGTGTCATAAAGACTTCCTTTACCATTTTTCATATTGTTGGCACTGACACAGTTAAAAATGGCAAACTGTAAAATGTAATAAAAATAATATTTCCCTCTTGCACAGACCAGAACTGACAGTTTCTGGTGATGATGTTTTGGCCACCGCAGCGTGAAACTTTTCAATTAAACTGTCAGCTCAGCAGAGGGTGTCCTCCGAGAGATATCTCGACTCAACCCATTCCACATCAACTTTGTGAGAGGATGGGGCAGGGCTACTGATTGGCTGAGGCAGCTCACAAGGGATATAAGGGCAGCTATTTATACACAGTACATCTTTTCTTTAGTTTATCAGTGTGGATAGAAAAATTTGGTGAATACTTAAAGTACAGAGAGATTTATAGATTTGGAGGTAGGTAAAGGTTAGACAGATCTGGCAGACAGACAGGCAGAGATGTAAAGATGATGGAGATAGATGGATAGATATAGATAGATGGACATATACTGTAGATAGATAGTAGACAGATAGACAGGAAAGAGAGGAAAAAGAGGAGAGGAAGAAACTTTTGCTGTCTGATTGCATATCCTACATGTCTGAGTAGATGAAGATAGGAATAAATGCAGAAAGCCCTTGACTGCCAGTTAATCTATGCATGCAAGTGTAAGTATCCACATGTAATTGGTTTTCCTGAGAAACTGTCAAATGAGAAGTTTTATATATAGTATGATTGTGGTTCCAAATCCAATGGCAGCAAGAATTCACCGGCACACAGGTAATGCAAGCAGGTTATACCTTGCTAAGTGTTTATTGCAGCATGCAACGTTTCGGGGTTGCCCCCTTTATCAAGCATGCTGCAATAAACACTTAGCAAGGTATAACCTGCTTGCATTACCTGTGTGCCGGTGAATTCTTGCTGCCAGAGAGTAAGGTTATATTTTGGTAATTGTACTTATCAATGCACAATACAATGGGCTAAATAAATACTCTTGTTTTAGGGGCAAATTTATCAAAGGTTGAGGTGAATTTTCGAAGTGAAAAACTTCGAATTTCGAGCTGTTTTTGTGTATTTGACTAGGGAATAGTCCTACTTCGATTCGAATTTCAAATAACTTCTAAATTCGAAGTTAGAATATTTTTGAAGTACTGTCTCTTTAAAACTTCGACTGACCATTCGCCACCTAAAAGCTGCCGAAGTGCTGTTTTAGCCTACGGGGGACCTCCTAGAACCTGTATGGAGGCAATTGGGGGAGTTTGGGAGATCGAAGTTCGAAGTTAAAAAAAACTTTGAATCGAAGTACGATCGTACGATTCGAAGTAGGCGGAATTCGGCCCACTTCAACCTCCATTCGGTTGGTCTTTTTGAATTCGAAGTTCGAAGTTTTTTTAACTTTGACCTTTTATAAAAATGCCCCTTAGTGTCTAGTGATGGGCGAATAAATTTGCCATGCATGAATTAGCAGCAAATTTCCACGTTCGCCGCCAGCGGAAAAATCTGCAAAACTTCTGTGAAAAATCCGCCGCGTCAAAAATAAACTGGCGCTTGTCAAAATTGTTGCACGCATAGAAATTGACGCATGTCAAAATTATCCGGGCGCCCATTGATTTTAATGCATTTGGACAAAATAGTCGTGCGTATAAAAATTGTCGTCCGCGTCAAAGTGATACATTTTTATAAAAGTATAAGATTACCCCATAATGCCTGTGTCTGGTGCATAGAAGAGCCCTCTCTATGAACCAGTTATTGTACTTTGTACCTTTTCCCCCTCCCATGTTCAATAAGTGCTAAAGAGTTGCACTACACTTTCTATAACATTCTGTATTATCCGCTATAGTACCTCAGTGTCTTCGTCCATGCAGATGCATAAATATACTTTGGTTCTAGTAAGTCCTTTTAAAAAGAAGGCACCATTCTCTGTTTGATTAGATTCTATTTAATGGCAAGATTAAACTAACATTAAAATGGTCTTCTTTGCACTGCCTGTATATACTGTATAGTTTCTTATAACATTCATCCATCCAGTTCCAATGAACCTCTAAAATCTATTCAAGGGATAAGGCATTATTTTCCTGGAGAAATATTCTGGTTTGCATTTATACTCTCCTTCTTCCATTCAAATTTCTTGCCGTCCTGCTGCTGACAGCCCCTGGCCTTCTGCTCAAAGTGCTACTAATCTGTGGAACATCTTCATAAAATTAGTATAGGACTTTTCCCATTAACCTAAATATATAGTTCAAACTCCGGAAGGGAAATTGAAAAAAAAAAATAGCTTTATCAGCTCCCATTTTACTGATTTTAATGGTTTCTCCTTTTTTCATTTTTGCAATAAAGAAAAGTATAATGAGTGTGTTTCATGAGCAGTGTTAAATTATTGCATGCTTTAACTGTTTTGTCTTCTTCAGTTCCAGACCTGGTCACCTTTATTTTAGCTTTCTGCTTATACTAAAAGACCCTTCCCCCGAATATCTAGCAGTAGATATTTATTTTGCTGAATAAACACTTTTTTTTCACCTTGGATAAGACCTGTGAGTGCATACCTTATTTGGGACAGTTATCTTATTGTTTGCATTTTGCACCCAGGCACACTTAACCTTTATACGTGCTGTGCCGGCTTCAAGCAAGTTTTCTAAGATATATATATATATATATATATATATATATATATATATATATATATATATATATACCAAGCACAATCACAGAATAGTGCATTATGTGATTGTGCTGTCTACATACTATATATAGTCCATTCAGATAGAGGCAATTTACTGGACTGGAAAACATAGCCAAAAGTTGAATACTGTCACCACCAAGTAAGTGCAAGGGACAAAGCTTTAGATATTTAATGCAGAGATAAACAATTATAATGGGGTTACACAGAGTCAGCCAAGCTACTAAGCATAGTGCAAGCTAAGGGCTGGACAAAGTCCTCTTAAAGAAACAGTCCCTGAAGAGAACCTTAAAAACCACTGTCAATGCACACGTCCTATCCAAGGCTATAAGGTTTCTCGACAGAATTTCAGTTGGTTTCTTATATAAAGCACTAACACAAGATATGACTCTGCAATTCATCTTCGTGTTTTAATAAGCGTACATTGCTGCCAACAGCCTCCCAATGATGTTTACTCTCCTGTAGATCACATGAAGCCATGCACTAATGTCAAATACCTCTTAGCTCCTGTTGGAATTCCAACTTTTATTTATAGGCTGAGCTCAGGGTCTCTTTTTTCACTGTCTCCATAGATAAAGTGCTTTCTAAAATAGTGACTATTCAACTTTATGGGTATCTGTGGTTGGTCCTCTGGCTTGAGACCCAGCTTCAGTCTCCACCTAGGTTGTACCAGTCTCCTACTGTAGCTCTTTGCATACTTCCCTTTAGTAAATTTGGGGCGTTTCGCAGAAAAATTCTCGAATGTCCCGCGAACGACGCCCCTTTTTTTGACTCCGGCGTCCATTTTTCACGCCGGCATCCATTTTTTTTGATGCTGGCGAATTTTCACGGTGGTTTCGCAAATTTTTATTCGCGAATTTGCGGTGAATTCGTGGCTAATTTGCGGCAAATTTGTGGCAAATTTGCGGCGAATTTGCGCCTGTCTAATAAATTTGCCCATCACTACTTCCCTTTTATGTGCCCTGATACAAAACTTACATAGAGTACAAAAAGTTGTACTTCACTCTGTATGTAATGATACCTGCATTTACTTTCAAGGTTAATTTTCCATACTGCACCACAAATGCAGATGTGTGCAATTATATTAATGGCTGCCTTGGACTCACAAATAAAAATGTCTTTCCCATATCAAGGGTGGTATGAAAGCAATAATGTAGGAAAGCAAGTCTTTATTTAGGCATGTGTACTTTTGTTAATGAAGAATTTGAAACATTCGCATATACATAATTTACATGCAAGGTATATGTGAAAGTAAAACTCTGCGTTCTTTTGTATACTACCATTTATAAATATGAGATATCTATGTTTTTGAGGTGCGTAATGCAGAATACATTGTTAGCATTTTTGAGAATACATTTTTTTTAGAGTGACTTCCACCGGAAGCAATGTAAAATAATGGAGGCAAATCTGGCTTTTGGCTTGCATAAAATTACACACACCGTGAGATATTTTACACAGCTTTTTACACAGTTTTTTCAGTGAATTTCATTTTACACAGCATGATCAAAATACCCCTAAATCTGTAAGTGATGTCATAAGAGGGCAGGAGGTGGCAGAGGTGGTTCAGATTGACTTGTTGGACATAACACACCCATATAGGCAACTGACCACTCACTATTTAATTGGCTGTTCACTGGACACCCCTATCTATGACAAATACCTAACTTACTACAGAACTCTAACCAGCCAGTACATAATTGTGCCTGAAAATGGAGATGATTATTTTTATTGTTGCATTATCTTTGTTAGCTCCTCTAAACACATTAATAGCAAACAGAAATCAGGTAATTATTCATTCTTTTTGGATACTTATTTGCAGAAATCATGCTGTTGAATTTTAAATACTCTGAGCCAGTCTATACAATAAAGAAGCTTCTGAAAACAGAAATACATATTTTTTTTATCTTTTTTGTATGGTACAATTCAGGACATACTATGTCTATCAATATTTAAGCTGTTTATGTATGTGTTCAGGAATGCAAGCAAAAATATACAAAATATATTCAATAATTGTGACATATCAAAGTCTATTCTATTTATTCAATCTGAAGTCGTATCGCCACTGAATTTATTCGATTGCAGTACTCTCCTGTGATATTTTGCAAAAAGAGATTCCCAAGTCATGACTGCCCTCTACTGAAATACATGTTGAGCTCAGCTAATGAATACTTTGCATCAATACCTTGAAAAAGGATTTCACGATTTTAACTGAATGAAGACAACAATATTTATCTTGAACACTTATGGTTTACCATGATAGCTCTGTTGTTTTGTATAGGAAGTATAGGTCATTACATTAGGGCTCCGTTGCTCCCTGAAAGGATTTGGCAGGGTTGCAGGACAATAGAGGGGATTTGAATCTTTAAATGAAAGATTTAGAGAGGTTTACATAATGAATGAATAATGTTCTTTCTCCAGCTTGTGCCTTGCAATATAAAGACAGTTACTGTACACATAAAGGAGTGAAATAATTTGGTGGTTTGACTTTTATTCTCATTTTTATTGAGTCAGTCTAGTATTTTACAGCACTGTTCTGCCCATGAAACAGTCATACAAAGGTTTCACTGGGAAAACAACAGCAACTTCTACAGTGTACTAATGTCCGATTCTTACTGTTCACTACTTTAACAGCAAATCTGGTTAGGTCTAAAATATAGTGGAATATAATAGAAAATGGATGCAAGTTGAGATCAAAACTGTCAGAATTGGAATTGCATTATTTCCAGAGCTTGGTGTTTGAATGCAATTGTTTAGGTACAAGTCTGCTGCTGTTGATCTACAGAAATAGGAATATTTCAAATGTATGCAACGTATATAATTCACATGAAGTCATGAAGAAATTACAATAACAACGTTAAAAAGAAATTTAGGCAAGCAGGGAATACAGGTCTCATCCTCTGTAGAGTGTGTGTGCAAGGAGGGGGAGAAGTCTCCATCCCTGTGAGCATGGCCGGATTAACATTGTGGGTGCCCCTAGGCCCACTGCCGTTCATCGCCCCTGTCCCCTCCAGGGGGACAGGAGCAATGGGGATTGGTGCACGGGAAATTAAAAAAATGATTGTATCTCCAGCGCATCCCCAGTGTTTTTGAACCAATGTGGGTGTGGTTGGGCAGCATGCCGTCCCATAAAATCCTGCCGCCCTAGGCCCGGGCCTAGGTGGCCTTTCCACAAATCCGGGCCTGCCTGTGAGCTGACAGTAAGGACTTTTTACGGAGGAAGTACTGGAGGAGAAACAGCAGAGTGAGAGAAAGGTGCTGTAAGATCCCAGATATCACTTTGTGTGTAAAGACAGTAGGGAGCCCCATTGGCATGCCCTTGTAGGGTGTGGCTCTTTTTAGGGCATGGAATGCCAAAAGGAGTATTTCTTAAGACTATGAAGACCACTCTGCCACATAAGTGGGGATCCCCCAGCAGCAATACAATTATCAATAATTATATGAATTTGTGTGTGCCTGGCAGGCTGTATGTATGCAAGTTATTTAAATAAACATATCAATCTTTCTTTTATATGTGGATCTGAGAAATTACTAGGTAGACGTATTACAGTCCAGTGTGCCCTGACCTTGGATTGAGGCACCCCAATTTATAGTGTACCTGCCTTCCCATATAGGGGAGACCCAGGATTCCAAAATAAGTAAATCAATGCAGGATTTGCTTCAATAGGGCTGCAGAAAAAGAATATATTTTACTTGATTCAACTAACATTGAAAAAGACATGAAAAGGGAATACTGTAACTGAAAAAAAGTGGGACTAACTCCTCTGTAAAAGGGGATCAAATTTTATTTAAAAATATAATAAATTGATATAGACTTGGGTTATAAGGTGCTTTTCTGGTCACTTTTGCAATTTAACCCTTTCCCTGCCAGCCATTTTGTCCTAGATGCGAACATCTACTGCCAAGCAGTTTTTAGATATTTTGCACTCTTTCACTTTAAGGGCCTTTCCTGGGGTGGTCTTTTAGTTAACCCAGGAAAACAATATATTGTTTTTTTCAGGACAACCTGAACTTTCACAATATGCAAGAATTTTGGTGTAATTCTACTTCTCTAAAAAAATATTGGATTCTAAGTGTCAAATAAAATGAAAAAAATCATGTTGCACGAAGAACAATCACATATATCAGAAACATCATTCATTTTATGTACAAGAACACAGCCGATTTAGAAAGGTCTATGTCTCCTGAACGCGACAATACCAAATATATATAGTTTTATGGAGATTTCTCACTTGTATAGCTCAAAATCTACAAGCAGTACACAACCAAATTTTAAAAGCAACACTCCCCAAACGGCATACTTTTGATTTCAAGGCCAAACATTCCGCTAACAGTAGGTTTACCCTAGAAAACTACCCATTACTAGAAAGAACAGATTCTGGTGAATCAAAAATGGGTAGAAATATCTTTGTACTCCAAACCACCAAGTTGCAATTGTTTCCTAAAGTTATAATGTTTTATAGAAATTGGTGAATTTTTTGAAAAATTACCTCAAAGCTTCCACTCTACAGCAACATATCTCCCACACATCATTAGGTATCAATGTAAAACACTCCAAATATAAAATCCTGGGTCCACTGAACAGTTTGATGCCCAATATGAATAGATGTACCCAAGCACGTGGCATAGGAGGCCCCAAAAGGAAGACCCCCCGTTTGTTCTGTCATTTCAGATACTGCAAAATCAACACATTTACATCGTTTTGGGGGGCGGCAAAGGTAGAAAAAAGTACGTTCACCCTAGAAAACCATATATTTTCGGAAAGTACACATTCCCCTGAATCCAAATTGGGTATGCATGTCTTTCTACACCAAAGTACCAAGCGGCAAACCATTCCTAAATTTGGTGATTTTGGTGACATTTCCAAAAATCAGTTAAAAATGTCTACCTGCAGCATCGTATTACCCACATACTTTTAGGTATCAAGACAAATCACCCCAAATATGAAAGCCTAGGGTCCTCTGAACAGTTTGATGCCCGATATGTATAGATTTACCCAAGCACGTGGCATACAGGGGCCCCAAAAGGAAGAACCCCATATAGTCTGTCATTTCAGGTACTGCAAAATCAACACATTTACATCGTTTTGGGGGGGGCAAAAGTAGAAAACAGTAAGTTCACCCCAGAAAACCATATATTTTCGGAAAGTACACATTCCAACGAATCCAAATTGGGTATGCATGTCTTTCTACGCCAAAGTACCAAGCCGCAAATCATTCCTAAATTTGGTGATTTAGGTGACATTTCCAAAAATCACCTCAAAATATCTACCCTGCAGCATCGTATTACCCACATACTTTTAGGTATCAAGACAAATCACCCCAAATATGAAAGCCTAGGGTCCTCTGAACAGTTTGATGCCCAATATGTATAGGTGTACCCAAGCATGTGGCATATAGGGGCCCTAAAAGAAGACCCCCATATAGTCTTGACATTTCAGGTACTGCAAAATCAACACATTTACATTGTTTTGGGGGGGCAAAAGTAGAAAACAGTAAGTTCACCCCAGAAAACCATATATTTTCGGAAAGTACACATTCCCACGAATTCAAATTGGGTATGCATGTCTTTCTACGCCAAAGTACCAAGCCGCAAATCATTTCTAAATTTGGTGATTTTGGTGACATTTCCAAAAATCACCTCAAAATATCTACCCTGCAGCATTGTATTACCCACATACTTTTAGGTATCAAGACAAATCACCCCAAATATGAAAGCCTAGGGTCCTCTGAACAGTTTGATGCCCGATATGTATAGGTGTACCCAAGCACGTGGCATACAGGGGCCCCAAAAGGAAGACCCCCATATAGTCTGTCATTTCAGGTACTGCAAAATCAACACATTTACATCGTTTTGGGGGGGGCAAAAGTAGAAAACAGTAAGTTCACCCCAGAAAACCATATATTTTCGGAAAGTACACATTCCAACGAATCCAAATTGGTATGCATGTCTTTCTACGCCAAAGTACCAAGCCGCAAATCATTCCTAATTTTGGTGATTTAGGTGACATTTACAAAAATCTCCTCAAAATATCTACCCTGCAGCATCGTATTACCCACATACTTTTAGGTATCAAGACAAATCACCCCAAATATGAAAGCCTAGGGTCCTCTGAACAGTTTGATGCCCAATATGTATAGGTGTACCCAAGCATGTGGCATATAGGGGCCCTAAAAGGAAGACCCCCATATAGTCTGACATTTCAGGTACTGCAAAATCAACACATTTACATTGTTTTGGGGGGGCAAAAGTAGAAAACAGTAAGTTCACCCCAGAAAACCATATATTTTCGGAAAGTACACATTCCCACGAATTCAAATTGGGTATGCATGTCTTTCTACGCCAAAGTACCAAGCCGCAAATCATTCCTAAATTTGGTGATTTTGGTGACATTTCCAAAAATCACCTCAAAATATCTACCCTGCAGCATCGTATTACCCACATACTTTTAGGTATCAAGACAAATCACCCCAAATATGAAAGCCTAGGGTCCTCTGAACAGTTTGATGCCTGATATGTATAGGTGTACCCAAGCACGTGGCATACAGGGGCCCCAAAAGGAAGACCCCCATATAGTCTGTCATTTCAGGTACTGCAAAATCAACACATTTACATCGTTTTGGGGGGGGGGCAAAAGTAGAAAACAGTAAGTTCACCCCAGAAAACCATATATTTTCGGAAAGTACACATTCCAACGAATCCAAATTGGGTATGCATGTCTTTCTACGCCAAAGTACCAAGCCGCAAATCATTCCTAAATTTGGTGATTTTGGTGACATTTCCAAAAATCACCTCAAAATATCTACTCTGCAGCATCGTATTACCCACATACTTTTAGGTATCAAGAGAAATCACCCCAAATATGAAAGCCTAGGGTCCTCTGAACAGTCTGATGCCCAATATGTATAGGTGTACCCAAGCACGTGGCATATAGGGGCCCTAAAATGAAGACCCCCCCTTGTATGTTCTGTCATTTCAGGTACTGCAAAATCAACACATTTACATCGTTTTGGGGGGGGCAAAGGTAGAAAAAAGTAAGTTCACCCCAGAAAACCATATATTTTCGGAAAGTACACATTTCAACGAATCTAAATTGGGTATGCATGTCTTTCTACTACAAAGTACCAAGCCGCAAACCATTCCTAAATTTGGTGATTTTGGGGACATTTCCAAAAATGACTTCAAAATTTCGACCCTGCAGCATCGTATTACCCACATACTTTTAGGTATCAAGACAAATCACCCCAAATATGAAAGCCTGGGGTCCTCTGAACAGTTTGATGCCCAATATGTATAGGTGTACCCAAGCACGTGGCTTATAGGGGCCCCAAAACGAAGACCCCATATGGTCTGTCATTTCAGGTACTGCAAAATCAACACATTTCATTGTTTTGAGGGGGGCAAATGTAGAAAAAAGTAAGTTCACCCCAGAAAACCATATATTTTCGGAAAGTACACATTCCCACGGATCTAAATTGGGTATGCATGTCTTTGTACTCCAAAGTACCAAGCCGCAAACCATTCCTAAATTTGGTGATTTTGGGACATTTCCAAAAATGACTTCAAAATTTCGACCCTGCAGCATCGTATTACCCACATACTTTTAGGTATCAAGACAAATCACCCCAAATATGAAAGCCTGGGGTCCTCTGAACAGTTTGATGCCCAATATGTATAGGTGTACCCAAGCACATGGCATACAGGGGCCCCAAAAGAAAGACCCCCATATGGTCTGTCATTTCAGGTACTGCAAAATCAACACATATACATAGTTTTGGGGGGAGCAAAGGTAGAAAAAAGTACATTCACCCCAGAAAACCATATATTTTCGGAAAGTACACATTCCCACGGATCTAAATTGGGTATGCATGTCTTTGTACTCCAAAGTACCAAGCCGCAAACCATTCCTAAATTTGGTGATTTTGGGACATTTCCAAAAATGACTTCAAAATTTCGACCCTGCAGCATCGTATTACCCACATACTTTTAGGTATCAAGACAAATCACCCCAAATATGAAAGCCTGGGGTCCTCTGAACAGTATGATGCCCAATATGTATAGGTGTACCCAAGCACGTGGCGTATAGCGGCCCCAAAACGAAGACCCCCATATGGTCTGTCATTTCAGGTACTGCAAAATCAACACATTTACATTGTTTTGAGGGGGGCAAATGTAGAAAAAAGTAAGTTCACCCCAGAAAACCATATATTTTCGGAAAGTACACATTCCCACGGATCTAAATTGGGTATGCATGTCTTTGTACTCCAAAGTACCAAGCCGCAAACCATTCCTAAATTTGGTGATTTTGGGGACATTTCCAAAAATGACTTCAAAATTTCGACCCTGCAGCATTGTATTACCCACATACTTTTAGGTATCAAGACAAATCACCCCAAATATGAAAGCCTGGGGTCCTCTGAACAGTTTGATGCTTAATATGTATAGGTGTACCCAAGCACGTGGCGTATAGGGGCCCCAAAACGAAGACCCCCATATGGTCTGTCATTTCAGGTACTGCAAAATCAACACTTTTACATTGTTTTGAGGGGGGCAAATGTAGAAAAAAGTAAGTTCACCCCAGAAAACCATATATTTTTGGAAAGTACACATTCCCACGGATCTAAATTGGGTATGCATGTCTTTGTACTCCAAGTACCAAGCCGCAAACCATTCCTAAATTTGGTGATTTTGGGGACATTTCCAAAAATGACTTCAAAATATCTACCCTGCAGCATCGTATTACCCACATACTTTTAGGTATCAAGAGAAATCACCCCAAATATGAAAGCCTAGGGTCCTCTGAACAGTTTGATGCCCAATATGTATAGGTGTACCCAAGCACGTGGCATACAGGGGCCCCAAAATAAAGACCCCCATATGGTCTGTCATTTCAGGTACTGCAAAATCAACACATATACATAGTTTTGGGGGGAGCAAAGGTAGAAAAAAGTACATTCACCCCAGAAAACCATATATTTTCGGAAAGTACACATTCCCACGAATCCAAATTGGGTATGCATGTCCTTGTACTCCAAAGTACCAAGCCGCAAGCCTTTCCTAAATTTGGCGATAAAAGCAACAGTTTTTTACATTTTTGAAAATTGCCTAAAAATATTGCAATTGGCCGCATTTATCTCACCCAATTTCTTACATACAATTCTAAAACACCATAAATACTGATGCCAAGGGTCAACTGAACCGTATGATGCCCAATATGCATTGATATACCAAGGCAGCTGGCATGTGCGGACCCAAAATGAAAATAGTGCATATGATTTTTCTCCGCTGCCGATTAGCCTTCTGTGAACATAGACCCTTGACTTCATATTATATGCCTCAAGACCATCCTAACAGCAAAGACCCCCCCCAAAACCATATATTTTTGGAAAGTACACATTCTGACGAATCCAAAAAAGATAAAGACGTCTTTCTACACCAAACTGCAAAGCTTTTCTAAACGCAGAGGTTTTTACATTTCTGAAAATCGCCTAAAATTGTTGCAGTTTGCCGCATTTATCGCACACAATGTTTTACGTATAAAGAAAAATCACCCTAAATATGGACGTCAGAGGTCTACTAAATAGTTTGATGCCCAATATGCATAGATTTACCAAAGTATGTGGCGTGTACGGACCCCAAATGAAAAACATGCCTATGAATTTTCACGCTAGCCAACTAAGCTGCAGAAAAGAGAGCCCCAACTGTGCGTTATGTGCCATAAGACCCCAAAACTGTAAAAAGACCCCCAGAAACCCATATATTTTTGGAAAGCATATATTCTGGCGAATCAAACTAAGTAAAATAAATCTTTCTATACCAAAGCACCAAACAGCAAAACTATACTAAAGATACATAAGGAACAATAATGCATGGATAAAATTGCAATAAAACCACAAAAATAGCGTAAATCAATGAAATAACAAAATAATTGATCCGGCAGAGTAATTAGTGGCCGAAATCGATTATCCAATAGTCAAAATAACATGCTTTTAGGCAAAACAAACAGTACAATGAATAAGTAAAAAAAAAAAAAAAAACCTGTTTGTGAGTTTTTGTGTATACTTATTTGTGCACTAATAAAAGTTGTCTGAGTGTGCAAATACATGTAATTAAGTGTAAATAAGTGTACAAAATCGACCAAGTGTGCTAAAATAAAAAAATTAAAAATAAAAAAATACAAATTTTTACTAAAATGTTTATGTAAGTGTATAAATGTACTGTAGGTATGTGTAAGTGCAGGTAAGTGTGTAAAAAAAGTGCACTTACCGTTTTTGTAGCAGGAGGATCGCTGGAACCGAAGGACGACTCCTGGCAGCGTGTCTGCAGAGTTACTGCGCAGCAGGAAGTGACTGGGCGCATGGTTCCACGAGGAGGAGGTAAGCCAGCAGCAGCAGCGCTTACATTGCGCTTCTGCTACTTTGAAGTCGGATCTGCGACAATTGCGTCGCAGATCCGACTTGACAGCCCCCCAGCCACGTTGCCCAGGGGGCTGTCTACCCTCCTGGCAAAAGCCGCCGATGCAGAGAGAAGGGCTCAGCTGCAATAGAACGTACGAGGTACGTTCTTGGCAGCCGGAGCCCTGAACCGCCAGCACGTACGCCGTACGTGCTTGGCGGTTAAAGGGTTAAGTTGATTGTCTATTATTAGAGGTTTGCAAAGCAACAGTTATTAGACTGCAAATACCTGGCAGTGCAGATTGGGCAAAAAACTGTAGCCAAAGTTTATGTAGAACAATGCTTTCTGCAATGTATATTGCCTGGGAAGATCAGTCCACCCTTAACATGAAACTTAAGCAATATCTGATTTGATAGCTAAACATAACCTAAATGCAGACTATGATCCAAAGTAACTGTCAGGGAGCCGGGAGCTCCCTCCAGGGAGGTAGTCTGGATCAAGGAGGAAGCCCTCTAGTGGAAGCAAGGTCGCGGTATCCGAAGGGTTAAGCAGAATCAGAAGTAGTGGTCACAGGCAGGAGTTAACGAGGGCAGGCAGATCAGATGCAAAAGTCCAAAGTCCAGGCAAAGTTCAATAACACAGGCAGGTAATAGGAATCACAGACAGGGAGCAGGAATCAAGGCTGGAAGCAGGAATCAAGGCTGGAAAACAGGCAGTACAGGAACCCAGGATCAGTAGTGAATTGAATCCTATTCTTGGGCGCCGTCAAAATGTTTTGGGCGCCCTTTTATGACGAGATCCCGGCACCAGTGATGACATCTTCATGCAGCGACGCTGCAGCCATGTGTTCAGCATGGACTCATGGATCTTGGATCTTCACTGGGCCATCTTGGATCTTCACTGTGACCGCCGGGAATGTAAACTGCGCCGCCGGGTACTTCTGACAGTCCTGACAGTAACAAACCAAAGAACTACTTGTTATCATCTTCTTAATGTTAAAAATCTCACACAAATGTTTACATGAGAAATTGGACAAAGAGCTACATGAGGGATGATCCATGTTTAACAAGAACAAGTAGAATTTCTTTTGGGAGAAAAAAAAATTAACTCAGCTGAGAGGTTAGTAAACACATTCAGCATCTTAGAGAAGATACTGTATGGTTTATTTGCTTTTTAATTCAAACTGAATAAGTTCATGTCAAAAAGTGAAGGGGTATTCATTTAATTTAATGTGTACTAAATAAAGAGATGCAATATTCAGTCCTGCAGAAGAGAGGTTGAGCTTGCCCGGTTAGGGGAGCATAGACGCATTGCAATGACAGGGGCTGAGTAGATAAGAAAAGCATATGACATGTCAAAAGCTATGTTGAGCCAAGGAAGCTTCCATGCTTAGGTCAATCAAATAAACAATGTTCACAAAAATTAAATGTATTTATATAAAGTATATATTTTGAATTATGAGATGGCATGGCCCTCTCCCTCTGTATACGTGCCCACTGTTGAATATTTAATTAACAAAAATCCCAATAAGAAACAAGTCTGATTTTTATAAACTGTAGACCCCAGACACAAGTGCTAGATTAATAAAGGGCATAAAATGCCTGACACTAGTCCAGGTACAGGCCAAAATTCCAGGGCAAGCGGCAGACAAACATATGAGGGACGGGCCAAAAGTCGGGACTGGCAGACTTCATACAAGGTCAAAAAATGGCTGAGGTCTATACCAGGAGGTCCAAAAATCGGGAGTAAGCAGAGAAGAGAAGAAACAGAGCAGGGAAACAAGGCAGGAACAAGACAAGATTTACCAGAAGATTTCATTAACAGGATCAAAAACACGATCAGGATATCACATGGTCACGAGGCTTTAAGTTACCAGTAGGGCCAATCATCCAGCATGGGGTGTTGGGGAATCAGGTTTAAATAGTCCTCAAATGAGCAATTGCCCTCGGCTGGATAAAGGGTGTGTACTTGCAGAAACTGACATGGAGGCATCAAAAGAAACAGACATCTCCTCAGAGCCAGGCCCCCACATCACTGCCTCCTATGGCTCAAGCAGGAGGAGCAGTGACTGGAAAGTAACAGGTCCCTGGTTTAAAACCAGAGAGTTCCTCACAATGGGTAGGGCTGTTGGAAGTAGATTCTTATGAATAAACTGCTTCCAAATGCAGTTAACACTGTATTGATGATGAGGAAATTGCGTGACCTTGTACTCCATTTGCACCCTGCCCAATCTGTAGGCCCAAAATGCAGAACAGTGCATAAAATAAAAAAAAAACATGCTTAATTGCATCTGATTTTTGCACTTTGCACCCTGTCGTGGTGTTCATAAAAAACTCTTTTCAGATCCCATCAAGTTTAAGTCCTGACAATATGTTGGAGCATTGTAGGAGTTGTAGAAAATCAACATTAGCGTAGAGCAAAACTGATGCAGAATTTTCATGTTTCCTGTCACTAATGCTTTACTTGAAAGTAATTAACAATAATGAATATGACCTAATCTGTTGTCTTACCCCCCCTCTACCTAACCCCCATTTGTACCACAATGCTTACAATAATGACACTTGGAGTCTAGAATGGAGTTTAAAGGCTGCAGCTTTATTCACATCAATATAAATAACATGCAACTTTAGTATAACATTATAACATTAACCCCAAGCAATGCTTGCCTAACTAATTACTCCACCAAGTGAACTGTCCACCACCATGCTGGCCACTGAAATGTGTTGAACCTGGATGGGCATGTAGGAGAGAATGGCCTCACTCAAACCTACCTCCAGGGACCCTTACTCAGAAACGCACTACCACCACACTCCACAGATAGGGGAATACTACCGCATTACCACACTCTGGCAAGCATTCCCCTGCCAACCCAGCTGCCATAGCAGCATACTTACTGACTTACCAGAACTGTCACAATTCCAATACCAGGGCAGGCAGGATATTGCTTCCACCGTTGATCAAAGCAGACTGGTGCCTTCATGCCTGGTAACCCCCCCCCCATTCTCTCCTAACAGGACCTTTGCTCCCTATGACCTGCATAACAAACCAGGTCAAAGCTTCCCTCCCTCCACTGTGCTTGGCCCTATTCTTATATAATATATTATATTATATATAATTGGTAGAATCTTCAAATTAAACAACCAAACCTTACACAAAACTATATGCATTATTGATTTAGAGCCCCCTTTTCACTCTTGGGAGGTGGAAGCTACAGTATATAGATAGCTATATAGATAATATAGATTAAGAAGTTTGGTACTATGAAAAGGTTTATGGTTGTTTTTTATCTTTCTATATGTTATATCAATACTGAAATCCAAGGAACTGATAGCATTATTAGAACATTCCATGATGAATTTGATAGCAGTGGCAGTAATCTAGAGAGTCATTCTGTCAGTAATGATGGAATTTCTTCCTTTTAGCAGCATAGATTCCTGGTTATAATTTTCCTATTGCCTGTGCATATTCAGTTAGCACTTGGGTAAATTATGCATCCACTGTCTTACTGCTTACTACTTCATAGCAGTGGTAATCTATTTAAATAAATCTGTGCCCAGGATTCCAGATGTAAATTCATCAGATCCATGAGGATATGCTTCCTGTCAATTTGCCTATAAGGAAAGAGGTACATTTTACATACTCAATAAGTGCCTGGTGTAGACAAACGTAAATACCACTACCAACTTAAACACTACAACCACTTAGTATAGGAGGTGCTATTGATAAAATTATGGATTTTGATTTCAGGTTTGGTTAAAATGATCTGTTCCTTTTAGGACCTTGTTGATAGGCTTTAGTTTGTAGAAACCAATAGTTTATTTGCAATCTAGGATTCTTGCCTGCATTGCATATATTTTTGGATTTGTGCAAAATGGCTTTTTACTGTTATTCTTTTTAGGGGTTTCTCCTTTTAAACAATTTACAAATATTATTTATTATGCGATTGATTCGGACTTCATTATTCACTAATTGTGATATTTCTTGTGTTGATTGACTCTGACATCCTGGTCTCAGGATTGTCTCTGTTTCCCATTCATTACATCAGGATTGATTTTGCCTGACATTACATTGACATTGACTTGTATGACATTGCCTGTGTAAAGATTGATTGGTATGTCTTTGCAGTCTGCAAAGTGTCAATCAAAGTGAGTAGGAAGTCTTCTCTAATCCTGGTCCACCATCCAGACTGGCCCCACCAAAATGCTTTAACCACAATTTAATTTCACCTTCCCTTGACTCCAAGCATTTCTGCAAAATTTTGTTGTTTAAAAATGTTTCCGCAGCTTAACAATTTTTCACTGAAGTGAAACAGAATTGATAAACAACCAACAAACCACTTTATGGAAGTCAGAGGAGCAAGACCATGTAACGAACAACTGGAGCTGGTTCAGCTTTATTCCCAATCAGCGCCTTGTATCCTAAATCTACCCTTAAAACACCTATGGCTCAATTATTACTTTTTTACAGTTTATTCCTCCACACAATTGTGCAGCAAGCCATGGATAAATATGTCTAATACTACACCTTCCTTTTATAGATACCACATTGCAGTGCACCTGTTGCAGAATGACAACTTTAGCAAGAAGTTAGAGGTTGCCAAGAAGTCTTCAGAAGAGTGCCATAGGTTAGATGTCACAAGTTTGTAATGTTTAAAAGATGAACTGAATTCCTAATATAAATTGCTTGGTTTATGCCATTTGCTTAAATCTATCCAGTGGTAGCTGGTGTGCCACAGGTTAGCTGTTACAGGTTTAGTATGTTAAAATGGGCATCAAATAGATCACACATAATGCTTGAGCATCTCTTAATTGCTTTTATATAGTCATCCTTAAGATTAGCAAAACGCTTTTAGAAATGTGACCTGATTTTTTTTTCATCCCCACCACATTCTACACATACTAAAGGAAATCTGTCACTGGAATAAGCATTTCCATATGGTTGAATGCATGGGAAAACACACCTCTGTAACCAAAGCCTTTATCTTGGTGTGCTAGTAAGTGATAAGTACATGTACTTTTTATTTTTATTTTTTTTGCAATATGGTAACCCTGTGCTCACCATGGGTTATATGTAATCTCCCTGTTTAGCAAACACACACATCTGTAGCCAAAGCTTGACATTATCTCTAGTGTGCTAGTGCTAAGTTAAACCATTTCAACTTTTTGCAGTAATGGTATGATCATGGGTTATATGTACAGTAATCGTCCTGTTTTGGAACCAGGGGAAGCTTGGGTCTATCCTGTACTTATTTTTCTATAATCCTATTATTTTTTTCACCAATCATTCCCATAGGAGAGTTAAACACTGATGAACCCTGCATCATGGAAATGTTTACTATCATTTTACTTTTCTGCTTTATGTGCTCTCTTTTCCCCACCCAGATCCCCTAACTTTCTACTTCTTATTTTGTGATATATTTCTAGTATCTCCTTAAATCTGTTCCCTTATCATAACCCTGTTCCCCACACATTCTGCTTTACCTCTTCCCCCTTTTCTTGCCATTCAACTCTGTCTTTTTTCCTGCTTATTAACCCCTACTCTCCTACATAACAGTTAAGCTATATAGAGGTCCTTCCTTTTGTTGTTTCAGTTTTTCGTTCACATTACAACCACTACAAAAAAAAAGAATTTGTTATGGTGAATCATCAATTCAGGTTGCATTTTGGGCATTTTTTTCAAGCATAGGAAAACAAATTACTAATTTATTAGGCTATAGCTGTTGTAATAAGCCCAAAGTGTATTTATAGGTAGTATGAATTAGGTATGCACTGAATCCCCTATTTTGGATTTGGCCGATCCCCCCCCCCAAATTGGAATCCTAATTTGCATGTGCAAATTAGGGGTGGAAAGGTGAAAACATTTTTTACTTCCTTGTTTTGTGAAAAAAGTCACACAAATTCCCTCCACACCCCTAATTTGCATATACAAATTAGGATTCAGATTCACTTTGGCCAAATCCGAATCCTGCTGAAAAGGCTGAATCCTGGATTCGGTGCATCCCTAGTATGAATCCTTTAAACTTTAGGCTCCCACACATTGTAGATCTGTAGCAAAAGAATGATGATTAACTGTGAAAGACATTGATATTTCAGGTGAGAAATTAGCATAACAGATGCGCATACATTTGTGAACTGTGAAGGTGGATTTCATCAATATATAGATCACAGTTACAGGTCTTTCGGTCCAGACCATAAACAAGAACCTTTAAAATCATTATTTATAGATCTCTAGAACTATTAAATACAATAGGAACTATTTTTATAAGTAAAATATATGAAAAACTAACATTAATTATGTTACAGGCTACAACATAATTGCAATATTTATTCATATATCTATTTATTTATGTATCTATCGATCAATTATCTATCTAACATCTATCTATCATCTGTCTGTCTGTCTGTCTGTCTGTCTGTCTGTCTATCTATCTATCAATCTAATCTACAGCTATCCAGTAGCTTTCATATGCAATATTGTACTGTACTGTATTATACTGTACTATATTGCCGGACTGGAATAATCAAAATATAAATATAGATTTATTAAATACATATTGCATAGTATTGCTGACTAATATTCTCAAAAGTCAGTGTTTACAGTATTGTTTTGTAATGTATTGTATTGTTAAGCAATGTTTTGCACCTAATATTTGTTTAACCCTAAAGACATTTGCAAGGGGCCTATTTACTATGCTGTTATTGGAGAAAAACATTACAGGTGATGTTGCCCATAGCAGCAAATCAGCAATTACATTTCAGCAGTCACCTGCAAGTTAGAAAAAGAAAGCATTAGTTTGTTATGGGCAAATGTTTTACACAGCATGATAAATAGGCCCCAGATGATACTACTTTTCTTTCTAAGACTTAGAGAAAAACTTTATGCTGTCCAGTGTGAATATCAGCATCACCATTCACTAGTATATGTCAAGATCTTTGTGGCAACAGGGGAAAGAAAATAAAAAGTCTTCTTTAAGATTTAGAATAACCCTCCAGCACTAGGTATAACACTCTGCAGGAAAGAGGAAGGCCTTAGCAAAATCATCTTTGAGCCTTTACACCAAAGGCCAAGAAAGTATATAAATAACTGAAGAATGTGACATTTTTGAGTTATCCTTTCATGAGCTAAATGGCGGCATTGTTGTTTATCTCTAAATGAAGGCTACTTTATCCCCAGGGCTCATGTCACAAATATATTTATGGTGTCAGACAGCAGGGTACAGAATAATCCTTATAAAAATGGGTAGAAAGCTGGAGAGGGATAGGAGGTAAAAGAGCTAATACCACCATATTGAATACTCCAACATATCTGTCTTTAAAGAAGAACTAAAGCTTAACTAAAGAAGTACACTAGAAATGTTGTACGTCATGTTTGTGTACATTTATACACATTGTGTTTTGGCCTTCTGTATAATCCCAAGACAACCATAGCTGTGGTAGCTCCGCATATTCTTTTCTGCTGATACACTGCACATGCTCTGTGCTGCTGTCAGTCTAATATACAGAATAGAATAGAAATGTCACAATATAAGGGTGATTAGTAATTAATACAGATGAATACTATATGGCAGCACAGAAACCAGTGCAATTAGCATCAGAATTTAATAATCAGCATTGTAGCATTGACAGGCCAACTTAATTTTTTGCTTGATAATTGCAACGAAGCTTAGCTTCTCAACCACTACTCAGAGCCCACTGAGCATGTGACTGTCACAGACACTTTCCAAGATGGGTGACCCCGTGTGACAAGTTTGAAGTCCTGGATCATTGCTGCTGTTAGTAAGCTGAAACTTTAGACTGGGTCAGTAAGTTATTTTCATTCTCCTTTAATGCCTGTGTATCAATGATACAATTGTATTGTGTGTGTATTCTGATTCAGCATATTGTAAACATTTATTGGCACTGTATTTATCATTACTGCCCATTAAATTCACTGCCATACTGTAACTATAAATGTAATTACTGTACATTCATAATGTATGTTGCTCTTCTGTAGCTATACTAAAAGGATAAATTCTTTCATATACAGTATCTGAAGCCAAGTGAGGATTTTTAGCAAAACAGAGAGTTATAGAGTAACACTGTGAATAATAATATCCAACTAAATAAGGTATTCTAAGTATTCTTTCTATTATTTGCAAAAGCCATAGAAAGAAAAAATAATTACAGCACCTTTCTGCAAGCAGGATAATGCTTCTTTCTACAGTAGCGATCAATAAGAAAATGCTTCTCATGATTCATTTTTTATGGCTCGATACAAGACACAATTTGCTTGACAATTATGAAAGATCTTTTATCTAACACAGTTTGGCGAGTCCTGCAATTATGCGTTATTGCTTTGTGTATGAGTCTGGTGCTGATCGGACCCCCTTCCCTAAAGACATTGAATTTTCTGATCAATTTAGTTGAGTTGCAGTAACTGTAATCAGCGTTGGGCCAAAAGGAGGGGTAGTGAATGGAATCAGCTTGGAGAAGTTTCCGAGTAACTAGACCTGACTGTTATCGATGAATAAATATCTATTCATTAACCCACTTGAAAGACAGCATGGTTTCCCTGAATGGTCAGTATAGCTATGAGACACATGTCATTTTTGTATCTATTTTAATAAAGGTAACGGTTTGGATAAACTATTAACACTTGGGGGTGTTAAAATATCAGTTGGCTTATGACATTGCTATATATTGTTTTATACTAATTATACTAATTTTTTTGAAAAGTGCAAGTTATGATTTGGTTTCTGTCAAATCAGCACTACCTGTCAAAAAAGAAATCAAGACCTGCACCAAGGGGCAGAAGTGGCCGTCGCTTGCAAAAATTCGCCAGAAATCCCATCTGCAGGGACATCGCCAATTTACTAACAGGCGTAGAAGATTCACTAGTGAAAGAGACCATCGCTAGCAGAGTTTCGCACCTTATCGTCAGGCAAACCGTCGTTACTTCGCAGATTCACTAAAGTGCAAATTTTACAGAATGTTACCACTTTCGCCAGAGTTTCCTTCACCAGCTTAGACCTGGTGAACTGATAAGATGAAGCTACATCCTCCTCAATTTTGTAACGAGTTGTAAGTTGTTAAAGTTAAAAGTTGTAAAAAATATCAAAATTGCCAATATCCAAATAAATAGCCAACCTACAACCTACATTTTATTCAGTAGTTCCAATGATTTTCGTTTTTCAGTAGCAGAATTATCAGCAATAGTGATGGGTGGATTTATTCGCCAGGCGCAAATTTGCGGGTTTTGCCACAGCCAATAAATTTGTGAATTTACATTGCTGCCGGCGACAATTTAGGTGTCAAAATAGATGTTTCGCGAATTTCGCAGGAAATTTCTGGCGAAGCGAAACATGACAAATTTGCCCATCACTAATCAACAACAAGTACAATCTCCTTCTTAACAAAAAATCCTGTCATAATAAAGCTAAAAAGTGCATAAATGTTCACGCTCCTCTGCAAAATCATGGAATCAAAACTGAACCAACATAAGCCAACAGAATGTAAGCTTAAGAAAAAAGGTTAAGTTTATATGCTTACCTGAGGTAGAAATTGCAGTCAGCGAAGTCCCTGGCTTGATTGAAGGTCCCAGGCGACAGCTGAGGAGAAAAGAAATGTGATTGGTGGTTAGCAATCACGTGACCTAAAGGAAGGGGTATAAAAGCCGGTTCGCGGCTAGCTTACCTGTTAATCGGCAAAGATCGGTGAAGGAGGAGCATCGTCAACATGCTGTCCAGATTTGCACCCACCAACCCACCCAATTGTGTAGTATATTTGAGTATATGTTGTTAATAAAGTTTTATAAAAAAAATAAATAAAAAAAAATAAAAAACTATTGTCGCAGCTGGAGGAAAAATGTAAGTTTGTTATATAAGTAGTTTCCTGGCCGGAAGAATCAAAAGGCGGAACTATTGGGATAGGCTACCCAATGAAGGAATTGGGCTGGCTAGTTTTATGTATCTGGAAAGTACATGGTATGTTTAAAAATCTACTAATAAATTCTGCTGCGGCCATTCTCCAACTAAGATATGGTGTCATGTGTATTATTGGTTATGTGTTATTTTCTGCATTACAGCATACCGTTCCCATGATTTGTTCTTTGAGCAAGCTATCAAAGGCGGGTTGTTTGGTGAATGCTTTTAGTGGATGATAAGGCCAACAAATTGCAACTTTCAATCGCAGAAAAATAGACTGAAAAAGCTGATCCAATGTTTAAAAAATAATTGTGAAGCTTCCCCTTATTATAGCTCAGGTTTTCTGTGGAATCAGCAGTTTTTTTCTCATGGTAAAAAAGTATAAGGTTTAATTGAAGACTTTAACGGCTCCCTCATTTTAAATGTTGACAATAAAGCAAGCGCTTGTGATTGTTCTAAACTGCTCTCTCCAGGCATCTGAAAGACAATTCTATTACTAGCGGTGTCAAGCTGCAGGAAATATGACATCTTACACAAGCGGGCTGTAATAATATTTGGCACTGTCTCGTACTCTCATTTCATTGGTTTATCTTTGAATCATTCACCCAGTATATACAATCATGCACAAGTGACAGCTATTGTTTTGATGCGGATAGCATGAACTCTTAAAGAAAGGGAGATAACAGCTTTCCTTACTCATTTAAAAACATTTGATGTAATATTTGGGCAGTATTTACTGTACGTCCATGCATTAAGATAGCTAGGAGCCTTTCACTTCTCGTGACAGCGATGCTCCTTGACTTTTGTCTCATGTAGATGATTATAGACTCATGCGGTGGAATGTAATAAAAATCGCAAAGAGCAAAACAATTTGCACCAATAAGAATAAAAAATCAACATCTTGCAATGTAATATTGTTCCTTAAACTGTTATTACATTGCGAATTTTAATTGAGCATTGCGAATTTTAATTGCGCACTCTTAAGAAGTGCTTGAAGGTGTCGTAATCTTTTGGAGCAAACATAATGACTTTTTCAGTAATTCGGTTCGGGATTCAGCCAGAATTCGGCCTTTTTCAGCAGGATTCGTATTCGGAAGAATCCTTCTGCCGGCCGAACCAAATCTGCATCCTAATTTGCATATGCAAATTAGGGATGGGGAGGGAAATAGCGTGACTTTTTGTCACAAAACCAGGAAGTAAAAAATATTTTCCCCTTCCCATTTGCAAATTAGAGGCGGGGAGGGAAATAGTGTGACTTTTTGTCACAAAACCAAGTAAAAAATGTTTTCCCCTTCCCAGCCCTAATTTGCATATGCAAATTAGGATTCAGATTCGGTTCGGTATTCAGGCGAATCTTTCACGAAGGATTTGGGGTTCAGCCAAATCCGAAATAGTGAATTCGGTGCATCCCTAGTTTTATTGCATTGACTGCACACTGGCGCTAACTATAAAATTCGCAAATGGTCTTCCAATGTTGGAAGTGGTGGCTTAACAGTTTCCGGGTAGTGATGGTCGAATTTGCGCCATTTCGGTCCCCCGTAAAATTCATGAATCTCCTGCAAAATTCGCGAAGCAGCGAAAAATTTGCGAAACGGCGAAGGCGTCTCATTATTTATGCCGGCGCCAGTTTTTTGGCGCCGGAGTACGTTTTTTTTCGCCAGGGAATTTTTACGGCCGTTTTACAAATTTGCCAGCATCAAAGTTTTTTCGGTGCCGGCATCGCCACCGGCGTCAATTTAGGTGTCAAAATCAATGTTTTCTAATTTTGCAGGAAATTAGGAGATATGGCTGGGGAGAGAAGTGACAGGGTAAGTAGGAGACTTAAAGGGGCCGAGCTAAGTATATATTTAAGACCACAGAAAAAAGTGTAAGAGCGCTAAGGGTTGCAAAAGTGCAGGCTTTAGTGCTCATCTAGAAGCATTTCAGTTTGTCTTTGTTTAGCTCACTTATGGTAGTTTCACATCAGAACTCAGGGAGCACTGTATTTATGGGGGCAGAATGGTGAAGTATAGATCATTTTTGCCTGGATTTCAAAACCCAAATATTGTGAGGGTTAACCTTATTGCTTTTTAAGATAGTGAAATGCCCTATATCAGCACGCGGAGTGGTACACTGTACATGTAGTGCTGTGGTTCCTGCTATTATGCATAAGCCAGAAAGTTACCAAATATTTAATGACTGTTGCCCAATTTGATATCTTATTGTTTTAAGACTGATGCTAAAAAAGGCACAGTGATACTACAGACAAGTCCAGCCTGTAGCAAACTACAAAACATGGAGCATGCATACAGTAAGGGGATGGAGCAGAACCCCCTATACAAAGTCAGGAGGAACTAATACCCAACATCAAGTTCCTTCAACTTACATTAAGGGTTTTTTTTATTAAAGTCACATTTTTTCTGGTTGGACTTTTAAAGGGGAAAAACAATTTTTTCTTAGAAAAAAACTAGATTTTTTTCAAATTATTATATAGATACTTCAATGATGTTAAAAGTCCAAATAAAAAAGTACTCCAACTCAGACCTGCTGAGTTCATGTAGAAGTCAATTGTAGATGTCCCATTGAGATCCTGATCTGTGTTGGGTTTCATTCAATATTACAAAGATTTTGTGGGTTTGAGCATCAAATTCCAAAAAGTCTCTGTTTTGGGAGACAAATCAGAAAAACCCATATGATTTGGATTTTTTCACATTTTTATTGAGTTTTTTCCCGCCTAAGAAATTTTCTGAAAAATGTATTGATAAATAATGGGAAAAAGTCAGTGCAGATTTGGTCAGAGTAGTTTTCAGAAAATAGTGAGACTAAATGACAACAATGATTACAAATAGCAAATGAAGGTTAAAATAAAAGGAAAACATTGTCCTTAAAATATACACAGTTACGACAGAATGGTTATACTGCTTGTTACAGATGTCACTTATATGCTGCTTCGCTTTCAGCCCTGTGTTCACCTTCCAATTATCTTCTAAGTTTTTCCACTTAGGCTTGTCTCCGTCACTTATCATAGGGTAAGCACATGCACATTGCACCCTATTGTGATATAAGTACTAATGCACTGATGAGGAATCATGTTGGGGAAAAAGGAGTAAGGAATCTACACTATAGATGAGTGTGGGTAAAAATCTATGATTCGCAGAGCATTTATCTTTGGTTTTAAATTGCTTTTGATCATGAAATATTATTTTAAAAATAATGGGTATAACTAAAAGAACATATCATTGCAATAAGGTAAATATCATAATTCATATTACAATATAATATGGTAAATAAAAAAATAATTCTTTCGAAGGGGCAAATTTACTAAAGGGCAAAGTGACTAACGCTGGCGAAAATTCGCCAGCGTGACGTCATTTCAGGACTTTGCCGAAAAAAAAAAACGCTGGCGACTTTTCAGTTTTTCAGGGTGATAGGCTGCAAAATAATTTCTTTTAGGGTACGGCACATAAACTATACACTGGGCACATGTGTAAGGTAATATAAAAACTCTACTTTCTTTTTTTAAGGTTCCCTGGGCTTGTGTAGTGTAATGTATTTGCTGCAACATATACTTCCATTGAAATGTAACTTCCCGCCATATGCAAATTAGCCAACGCTAGCAAAACTTCGCTTTGCTTGCCGAATTAATGCTAGCGAAACTTCACCATCGTTCGGTGCCGTGGACACAACTTCGCATTTTAGTGAATTAGCGTTGTCCTGGTGAATTTTTGCCTGGCGATGTGAGCGAAGTCGTTGCTGACGAATTTCCGCAGGTAAGTGAATTTGTCCCCAAGTGCCTAGCAGAACTGTAGATATGAAGGAATTTGGTTAATTAAGATCTACTGGATCTAGTTGGTATAGTGAACACTGAGATATCATTAGCAGTTGGCACAGAAGGAATACAGTTTACTTTTACCCAGCCTATACTACGATGATCAGTTGTGTAGATTTCCTTATTTCATTTTATTAGATGTCGTTTTATTCAAATACAGAAAGTTTCGCTAGTGGCATCCCTCCTTGTAAAACAATTTTCAGAGATCAAATCTGTTGCTTAATGCACACAGACCTGCAGATCTGCCGCTGGCAAGATTGATTTGCATGTATCACATTACTAAATAATTCAGTCTAAATAGATTAACGTGTTATGTTGCCGGCAGAAATCATTTCAAAATGCGTGGAGTTATTGAGCTACTGTCACAAGTATCTACAAATGTGCCATATTAATTGAAGCTCCACATTTACGCTACAAATAATTTGGTGTGACGGCATTGAGAATACAGTTCTAAATGCATTTGACTTGTTTTAAATTGTGCAATGCTCTGAACAAATGTATGTGGTTTACCCCACTGTTGCCTATACATTTTTAAATATTAAGGTTTAAACAATTTAAAACCCTCAGTTATTTTGTCAAGCATTTTTCCTTACAATTAAAACAGTAGGGGTCATTTACCTTGACAAGATCAAGACCACTAAGAAAAGCATCTGAATAGTTAATTTGAGTTGGAGAAACAACAACCCATAATCCAGCCACCCCATAATCCAGAAAGTTCTGAATTTCGGAAAGGATGTCTCCCATAGACTCCATTATAATCAAATAATCAAAATTTTTACAAAATCATTTCTCAAAAATAATAAAACAGTATCTTGTACTTGATCCAAACTAAGATGTTATTAATCCTTATTGGAAGCAAAACCAGCCTATTGGGTTTATTTAATGTTTACATGATTTCCAAGTAGATTTAAGGTATGAAGATCCAAATTACGGAAAGTGCGTTATTTGGAAAAACCCTGATCACAAGCAATGTAATGTTACCCTGTACTGGTAAAAGTGATGTGATGACTTCATACTACTGTACTTTAAACAAATAGGCTGCTATGGCCATGGTGGTAGCCATTCAAAGGAGAAAAGGCTTCCTTGCTACTCAGTTCTTTAGTTAAGAACAAATGTATGAAACCTTGCATGGATTTTATAATTTCATACACAGTAACATAACTACCCTTTACCAGGCCCGGGTTTCACGATGTGCACCCGGGCCCCCCTTACACCTCCAGGCATGTGTTTTCCTTACCGATTTTGCTGAGGTTTGGTCTCTGGTGGCCCCAAGGGGGAGCAGACCCAGGTGCAATCCTGGGCATCTCCAGCTCCCCTGGTAGTAACGATACTGTTTCATACACTATAGTATCATTAGCTAAAATACTTTTATACATTACTTAAAATGCAAACTTCAACCTCAAAGTTTATCACTACGTCTTGTAATCTATCCCTCAAATTTTTTTCTATTCAACTTCAAATATAATGTTCCAGGTCAATATTCCCTAACTAATCAATAAATCTCTGTGTATTGTCTAGATAGATCACATTGAATAGAACCCAATGCCCAAGCTCCTCATAGAGGGCAATTAAATTTGTCTGGCAAGACCTCTTGCACTTAACCATACTGGACAAACTCATAAGGGTTTATTTATCAAAATCTGAACTGAACAATTTTTGTTTGATGCCCAAAAACTGGTGTTTTTCCCTTTAAAAATCCGACCAGAAAAAAACAGATTTTAATAAACAACCACCATAACTTTGGGATTTGAAATGTATGCATGTACCAGCCCAAAAGTTTTCATAGCTCATGTGTCATAGTAATAGACCTACAGTTTCCAGGCTCAGTTCAGGCTTCAATTTTTAAATAATGTTACCACTAAGCAATTAAATACCATCAGGTCCTGGACAGAATCGAGCAGGATTAAACAGTATATTGTGGTTCAGTAAAATGATACAAACACACCACTGTGTACAGTACATGGTGAGTCAAACTTAGCATTAATATTCATAGTACATTATACATATACAGTATATAAATATATATATAGTCTTAATCCCCCCCCCAACTGAAATAATCATTAATAATCACTAATAATAATCACAATACTCTCCGTCTATCTATCTCTACTATGCTTACAGTTCCCTTGTTATTTTCTTTAACCTCTTTAACCTTTATTATTTTTCCATTAATTAAGATCCTACTTTTTCTCATTTACCAATGCTCTCACTTACTATTTCACTGAACGTTTTACACAGAAACACTTACTCCTGCAAAACCAAATCCTTTCTAACCCTTAACCAGCTATTCCTCAATAGCCCTTAATCCATAACCTCTTAGGCTAATAGTACAATCCTTCCATCCATCTGTCACCATTTCCCATAATGATGTATAGGAAATGTGCTGGCAGAGGCACAGGTAGTGGTGGAAACAGGACTTTTGTTCTCCTCTGATTCAGGTAGATGTGTTTTGACTATAACTGATCCTGAATAAAGCAGAGGTCAAAATTAGTGATGGGTGAATCTAATCGGCAGGCGCGACTTCGTGGAGAATTTCCACATTTTTCCGTCAACTTTTTTTGATGCCAGTGACAATTTTGACGCCGCCGACATTTTTGACACCAATGACAATTAATAGGCGCCCATTGAAGGAATTGACGCTAGCGTTGGAATTGTAAAAATTCGTGAACGGGAGAAATTCGCCCGTCACTAAATTCCCTTATATGTCCTAAAACGTAACCTCTCGCTCCCAGTTTAAAACACCCTCATACTTCAGGCTATCTTCAAAACTCTGTCTAATATTGAAGTGTAAAGTTTAATTACTTATTTATTCAAAGCAGCTCTGAAAGGGGCAGTCACCGACTCTTTATCTGTTTAAATTCATACATTTAGTTGATACATTTGTCATTTTTAGACCTGCAGAGCAGAATCCTTGAGTCCTGCGTGGGTCCATTTTTTGAAACCCAACCCGAACCCACAACCCACTGTTTGACTTGCATGTTCCAACTTCCCAACCCAACCCAAAATAGGCCAACTAACCTTTCAACCCGGGGGACATGCAAAACCGGAAGTAAGGTCACATTTGACCGGAATTGAAGTCACATTTGACCGAAAGTGTTATTGGAGGGATCAAACCTGAACTTTTGTTGGTACTCAGCCAGGTTACCCGCAGAGTGCCTGCACGGCCAAGGAATATGGAACTTATTGCCCGAAAACCGACACTTTGCAGGTTTTACACAGGTACTGACCTGATGCAGGAGTATACCCTGAGTTTCATTAAAGGCAGCTGTTAGAATTGATACAATAGTTGCTAATATACCACAGATAGTTCTGAGGAATGTATCAAATAATTGTATCAACTAAATGTAGCAAATTGTAATAGTTCAGAATGTTTCTGGATTAGTGATATGCGGGTCAGGCTTTTTAATGACCCGCACCTGCCCACAACCCGACCTCCCACCACCCGCTCCCGCCGAAGCCTGACTTCTGACAAAGTGCCTGTGTACATTTAGGGGCACATTTACTAGGGGTCGAAGTGAATTCGAAGTGAATTTTTCGAATTCAAAAACTTTGAATTTCGAAGTAATTTTTGAGTACTTCGACCATCGAATAGGCCAAATTCGACTTCAACTTCAATTTGAAGTGAAAATGCTTCGACTATTCGAGTATTCAATAATTGAAGTACAGTCTCTTTAATAAACCGACACTTCTTAAACCCGCCGAATTGCTATGTTAGCCTATGGGGACCTCCTAGAACCTATAGCCAGTATTTGGCTAAGTTTTGAGAATTCAAAGGATTTTTTTGTAAAATCGTACGATTAAATTGTTAGAATGGTTTGATTCAAAGTACGATTGTACGATCGTACAAAGTACGATTGGACTAGCCTATTCGATGGTCGAATTTCAAAGTTTTTTTCACTTCGAAATTCGACCCTTGATAAATCTGCCCCCCAATGACAAAAAAAGTTATTGATGAAAATAAAAAGCATATAAAAACCCTAGGTGATAGCGTAAGAAGGAACATTATAGCTTTTTAACAAATGTTGCTCCACATGTCTGTTATTGGTGTTTTAGTGAGATATTAGCAATTTTAGAATTTCCACTCAACAGCGTCTTTGAAGGTCAGGGTATCAGCAAGTATATTGACACAGTTACATTTGCTGATACCCTGACCATCAGAGTCTTGACCCAAAAGCCTACTATGAGCAGTCTAAAAATGCAAAAATCTCAGAAACCGCCAAAAACATTGGGGGCATTTACTAAAAGTCAACTTTTTCTCACTATATATAGGTACTGTATATAAAAAAAAATTTTCAACCAACTCCCGAATCCCCGTGATTTAGCAATAAATCCTCCTTTTTTGGGTTTTAATGCCCTTTAGAACACAAATAAAATATACATTTATATGATATCAATTTGATATACAAATTGAATGTGTATATAATACAAAAAAAAAATCAGTTTACCATCAATTAGAATCTTTAATTTGGCACTAGTAACAACACATAATTGACTGTGTACAGAGAAGAGATAAAAAACTGCAGCTGAGGATCAGACAGAAGAGCTAAAGAGGTTTTAGTAATTTACATAAACAACACAGAGTTTTTTTCAATAATTATTTCATGATTCTTTAAAGATCCAAGGAGGACAATTTACAAAGTGAACACTAGAAACTCAACACCAGGCTACAAACAAGAAACAGCACTCACAATAGAATAATGCGTCACTCTCAATTGTCTCATTAATATTAATAATAAATGCTAAATGCCCGCAAAGACTGGAGAAAATATTCATTGGAAATTATAAATACAGTGTATCATTGTATGAAAAGGGGTAACAATAATCATTACAATCATTATATGTCAGGCTTTAAAGGTGAATTTAAAGGCACTTGCTTTAGAAATCAATAGTACAAGCTTTATTAATACTATATACTCATACATATTTTCTAAAAACACCTCAAAGTCAAGTCGCAAAAAAAGGCGTGCATATAAATATATCACACAACGTAAAGATTTGCAAATATATGGTCTTATGTGTGCACAATTCTTACTTTCTATACCTTTATTTTTTATTATTAGTTTTAATCTTACTCCAATGCACCACCACATATCCATAAAGTCTCCATCATTCTATGTAGTACATTATTTCTCAAGTTCCATTTACAGTATTTTGTTTTGCTGTACTGTGCCATTCACTGACAGTCTTGGAATGATGTGAGACATGAAATTAAAAAAAAAAAAAAATTTTTATCGAGTAGATGCATGGTGAGTGCTGAGTCAGGATGTTAGATGCAATTAATATTGAGCCTGTGCTTTAATCCACATTTACAGAGATTATACATCATTCCCATCAGTTCTTGTCTAATGGATCTTACAATCTCAGGTCCCTATCACATTCACACACAATATGGGTAATCTAATCAGAAGCCAGTTAACCTGCCTGTAGTTATGGGTGAATCGGTGGCGCTTCGCTTCGCCAACAAATTTGCAAATTTATCGAAAAATTCATGAAACGCTAAAAATAGCGAAACGCATTGAAGTAAATAGGAGACAATTTTGACGTGAGGGATTTTTATACGTGCGACTATTTTGTCCAAATGCATTAAGGTCAATGGGCGTCGGAATAATTTTGACACACGTAAATTTTTATGTGCGTGACTATTCTGATGTGTGACTATTTTTTGTTCACTGCAGTATCATCAATTTATTCGATGCCAGCAAGATGTGGAAAATTTGACACAAATCCATACCTGACGAATTTATTTGCCCGTCACTATTTGCCTGTCTGTTTTTGAAGTGTGGGAAGAACCCCACTAAGAACATACTAAACCACACCCCAATTTTAGCCTATTGGTAGGATTTCATAAATGGACATTTCATACTAACATAAAAAAAAGATGTCCATTTCTTAAATGGACATCTTTCTAACACAAAAAGCAGCAAACATTACCCTAATTCATAATACACAATTCACAATTTTACTAAAAACCCATTCTGGCAAAGATATTCATGCAGAGTCTTTAGGTTAAGGATACACGTGCTCACTTTTTGACACTGATAAGTTGCCAAATTCAGCAAACCATATGTTATGCATTGCATACGAAAACTGGGTGAATTACATACGACCGTTCTACATGCATATATGATCATATTTCACATGGCAATGGCAACAGTTTCAAAATCACATACTGTATAAGTCATCTAGTTTAGTAATAGTAATATAGTTGCACATATACAGTATATATGATCAAGATAGTATCAACAATTGGACCAGGACAATTGAATACTGACCAGATGCTGCTAATTGTGAGCTATTTTATTGACTAGCAGTTGGCTGCAAAATTCAGTGCTGCCTAAGTTTATTTCAGCCCTTTAGTAATCGCAAACTAGTTGAGAGAAGTTAGCATAGTATAAGTAAACATCTGGTTTGTTGGTCTTAGTTGGAGAACTAGGGGAAACCTTGTACATGTATGCCCTACAACTTAGACTGGGATGCTTCCTGTGTTAAATTCTACAGCTCAGATTCTAGAATTTCTTAAAAAGATTCTAAAGTGCATTAGGATCTTAACTAAACTGAGCTAAATTAATATTTTATTTCTAACAAGTTGCAGCACTGGTATAAAATTGATTTTATGGGTGAGTGAATAGGCAGCAATTAGGAAAGTACTTGCACTAATTTATGAGAATAATTAATCTGTAACATACTGTAAATGTAATGGGTTTTTTTGTTGTGAGACTGTATTTTTTAAGCCTTTCCAAAAATAAGACAGAAACAAACATTTGATATATTTAATAATTATATTTAATAAGATGCTATACATATAAGTGGGATAATTGTTTGCCATAGGCTACTGCCCAAGTGCAAATATCTCCAGTGTTGATAAATGAGTCCAACTGACTGCCATGTGGAAGGAGTACAGGTATGGGATCCATTATCCAGAAACCTGTATCCAGAAAGCTCTGAATTACGATTCCATTATAATCAAATATAATCAGTAATAATAAAACAGTATCTTGTACTTGAAATTATATCAAATTGACATAATTGATATAATTAATCCTTATTGAAAGCAAAATCATTGGGTTCATTAGGTTTATTCAATGTTTACATGATTTTCGAATAGACTTAAAGTATGAAGATCCAAATTACAGAAAGATCTCCAGGTCCCGAGTGTTCTGGATAACAGGTCCCATACCTGTATAGCCATGTAGAGTTCACTCACAACTGCTCTAATTACTGGTAATGTTCCTTGATTTTATTACAAGATCTTCAGCAAACACACATACACATACACACTGAGGCAATTACATTTGTAAGTTCAGTTATCTACCTGACATAGGTCACCAGCAACTGTAGCATTGCTTCTGTTGTAAGGGAAAATAGTCAATTTATGATTTAGCCTGTGGTCTCCAAGCTGCTACTCACTCTCACAGAATCACAAAAGATATGACATGGGGATTCCCCAATTAAGGCTTTCATTTCAGCCATCCCACTGAACCCCATTCTTACCTAAATGAAACACAAGGAACCAGAAATGGGGTAAAATGGCCACAGCATTTATTCACATTTTATCAAATAAATAGGACATTGCCAGCCTCACCCCAAGCCAATATTCAAAGCCAGGATTCCATAAGAGATCGTTACTATGCTCTGCCATTAGGGAAGTCAATGGGCGTCAAGATCATTTTGACGCAAGCATCAATTTTGACGCAAGCATCAATTTTGACACGCAACTATTTTTCCAAATGCAATAAAGTCAATGGCCATCCGGATAATTTTGACACACAACATGCACGTGACAATTTTGACGTCACCGTTTCGTGAATTGTGTTACAGCCACACAGAATATATTCAGAAGAAGGCATAGAATATTTTAAAATTAGTTAACCAACATGCGTGACCTAGCTAATCAGCCAGATTAAAGTCAGATTGTTGTTTGGTTTGGGAAAGATAGTGAGGGCAAAATACTGCTTTAGAACACTGATAAATAATCTATTCTATGCTATTACTTGTAAATAAAACATAATAATATTGCTTATGTAATGTATGTGTCTGTTATTTCCTTGCTAGGTCTCTTCTTCTTATCTTTAGAAGCCTTGTAACAGCATCACTACAGTGAAGTACTAGGTTAGAGTCTCTCCCCATGCCTCCATACAGAGTTTCTAGGTTTGGCTGAATGGCAACAATGCTAATAGTTCTACAAAAAAAGTGCTACATAAAAATTCGTACAGGTCTGACCTTGTCACTAAGGGGATTTGATTAGAAGTCAATATTTTTCTGTCTTTATAGATCTTAAGTATAAATCAAAATGTGTAGCTTATGAAGTCTAATTTTTCCAAATGATCATGTTAGTTAGATCATTTCTTTCACATCGAAGGCAAAATGAAAGGATTTTCTGAGAGTGTAAAGATCAATCTCAAACTGATAGAAAATATGAATCTCCAGGCTGCAATGCAAAGCAAGCAAGTGACAATTGTCAAACCCTGCGCTGTCATGTACAGAAAATACAGGCAATTTACTGAGTCCTCAACACAAAAGCTTGTACTATCTCTTCAATGACGGAGCTATGATAGCTTTTCATTTTGCTTTTGTCCTCCCCCTCTTACTCTGAGCCTAGCCTATTCTTTTATGGGTTTTTTTCCTTCTCTCTCTTGCTCTTTCCTAAAGAAATGGAGAATCGATGATTCTCACCCCTCTGACTGGCATTGAACCATATGCTTACATAATTGGAGTCCATTTTATAGAGAAGGGTGTCCAACTACAACACAACTGTCAATTTTGGTGAGAGTGCTCTGAAGATATATAATGCAGCAAAGAGATAAAACAGAGTAATTCTTGTAAAGCTACTTCAGTATCAAAATATTGCACTAGCCTACTAGTATAACTACACTATTACTTATTTTACTACTATCTACTTATTTTATTTGTATATTTAATATTAGATAAGTAACACTTTCAAAACGCAACAACTTTCAAGTGTGTTATCCTTAAAAATCATAATCCCTTCTCTTCTTTAATTTGTTCCTTTCTGTTCTTCATCTGCTGGACCCATCAAAATGGCATTAAGGGGGCTGCATAAATCTTACATTATATTTACATGATACTCCAGCTTTATGGATAAAACTGACACCAGAATTCAACCTTTTTTTACATCTACCATAAAATTGACTTTGCATACTTCTTATAATTTTGCCATAAAGTATTTTCCCAATGCTTTTACATTACCTGTTTGACTCCCTGTGCTTGTCTATGAGGGGGCTGCCATATTTGTGCAGCAGGAGTCCATTAGCATTAGAAACTTTAACAGACAGGCTGAGATCAGGTTGGCAAAACAAACCTTACAAAAACAAACCTCTCAGCAAAAAACATGACCTTTAGATAGCTTTTAATGTACATTCATATTTTAAAAAGTAGTTATTTTTAGTGTTAAATGTTTCACCTATAGACCATCATGATGCAGCTGAGAACATACTGAATGGATTAAATTTTTACAGTACATGGTTTTTTGTGATGAACAGTATGTATTACTTTAACCACTAACCAAACCTAAAACACTAACCAAAACTGATGTTAATTAAATTAACAAGCAAACTAAATTGGCAAGCTGTCAAACAAGGAATGGAATAGTTTTTTAATTAAAAGTAAAATGATGGAAGTTCAGGAGTCTATTATTGGAAGGGTCTCATAGGAAACTAAACACAGCCCATAGCCATATTGCAAATATATCTCTAACATTATAGCTTTTTTACCGTTATTGTTATTTTTGCAATTGCTATTCAAGCAAAGGCTTCCCATCAAGAACAGGAGCAGTGAAGGTTATTGCAGGGACATTTGAAAAAATAAAATGTCTGAAACAGATACCAGGGCATACTGAACAAAAAAGGTCAATAACTAAATGACGTTTGACATATTACAGCAGGTGGATAAAGGACTGATCCAGCTGGCTGACTACAATGATCTAGGACAAGTGTCTAATATGACTTGTTCTGGATCCTATTGATCCTATGAGTGTTATTTTTCACCTTCTGATATCTGTGATAGTTATGATAAAATAGATACTGACTCGGAAAACAAACAACATCCATCCCTTGAAGGGCGACACCTTCTCTATGGTTTTAGAGGTCAGATGAAAATACTGGTGGAGCTATAGTTTCATACCGACCTTTAAGCGGAAAATGCTTTTGTATGTTAAATTTCCTACTACTAATGATGGGCAAACCTGTCCTATTTTGCTTAATTAGCGAAATGGAGAAAATTTGCTAAACGCATTGAATTTTTAAAATTTTTGCGAAACACGGAAATTCACTGCAAATCCATGCCTGCCAAAATGTATTCGCCCATAACTACCTACTACAGCAAGTTGCTTAATAAATTGAATTTTCTTTCAGTGTCTCCTATTATGGAACAGTCAAGCCCCAGAAATAAATCCTACTGCATACAGTATCTAGTAGATATAAGTCTGGAACAACTGGACTTTCTGGACTTTTTCTATACAATGGTCCACCACACAACCGAGAGGATTCTTCAGTTCAACTAAAGCTCTAAATATTTATACTTATTATTATTCTTGTCCTCTCCGTGTGTATATTTTGTTATTGTAAATGTTAAATTGTCCTGCTGCGTATCATTGAAATGCTTTATAAAGTTATACATGCATATGCAAACATACCATGAGTTTCATTGTGGCAGTTGTTCATTTTCAAATTATATGACCAGAACTGTAAAGTGTTTCAGAAGTAGATTAAAGTGGAATTGTACATACATGACAAGCAGAACCCTCCTCTGTTAAGAGATAGTTTTTACAGTTTGGTCTCCTGTCCTTTAAATTAAAAAAGGTGCCTGTCGCTGTGCTCCTTTGTTGTGTATTTCCTTCAGATGTTGATAGACTGCAGAGTCTTGTCTTGAGGACAATCTATCTATCATTTATTCCTCCTCTCCTTACTCAACCTCTTCATTTTTCTAGTCTTTTATCTCCACAAACTATACTCTATTCTTCTATTATTAAGCCTCTTAAAGAAATAGGGCATAAGTCATTCCGAATGACCATAAAATAGGCCAAATGGTTAGAATCAAGAAGACCAATCTGACACTGTGTATATATGCATATAAGCAAAGTAATACTCCTTTGAGGATAGCAATGTGTACAATTTGAATCAACTTTGTCTAAAATATGTTTACTATACTAGGATGTGTGCCTTTGTATTCCTGAGCTGAACCACCTGAGTCTCTAGTGGTCTTGTTGCTGCAGGGTACAAACCCAACTATCCTACTTGTTGGAGCCTCTGGCTGCTCAGCTAGCTACCCTAGTGCTATCTTTCACTCCTAGTCTGGCATTAGCTTACCTACTGAGTCTGCAAGTTGCTCTGGCCCAGTCCTGTACCCACCTTCCAGGATGGTTAAGTCCAAAGAAAGAGGAACAGCATGTGTGTTCGCTTTTTATGCAATAACACAGTTAACCCAGTATAGGGAAATACATTTTCTGATAAATTTAGGAACACCCTTAGGTTTCTAAACTCTAAATTAGAGCCCACTTAGCTGGCCAACACCCTGTATAACAAAATATTTTGTTACCTATCGTGATGGGCGAATTTATTTGCTAGTGGCAAATATGCGGCAAATATACATTTTCTGCTGGCGAAGATTATTGGATGGCCATTTACTTTAATGAGCGCCGGCGTGCATTTTTCAGGAGTTTCGTGAAATTTGCTGGAAATTTGCGAAATTCGTGGGGAAACGGGAATAATTCACCCATAACTAGTTACCTACACTATAACAAGAGGATTACATAGTATAGGGAAATCATTCCTCTGATAAATTTAGGACCACCCCTAGGTGTCCAAACTTTAAATTATGGCCCACTTAGCTGGCAATATCCTTAGGGGACTGTTTAAGTAAAGAATAACTAAATCTTTGGTTCCCTACACTATAACAAGACGAGTTAGGGAAGCACGGATATCAGTCCCCATTGCATCTGTCTTTGCATGTTCCTGATCTGATTGGCTGTTTTGCTAGTTGGATCAATGACCAGCAGTTAGGCTGGCACAGAGATGGATCTAAAGATCTACTCAGTACTCTAACAACAGGGCATTTTTGATAAAAACAGCAAACTGCAAATATTATTTAACTGCAAATCAATTTATTTTTTTCAAGTTTTAGAAAGTGAACATCCCCTTTAAGATCAGTCCCTAATCCTGTTCCCTAATATATTCAAACAACATACACTGACGCAAATTTTTTAAGGATTTTTGATTAACCTGCCTATATGTTTTTAGAATATGGGAGGAAATCAGAAAATCAAGATAAAACCAACAGAAATATTGGGAGAATAAGGCAGCATAGTGGCTCAGTGGTTCCACCTAGGCCATTATCTGCAAAGAGTTGACATGTTTTCCCCAAGCTTGTGTTGGTTACCTCTGGGTACTCAGATTACCTCTCGCACTTCTGTAGGGACCCATAGGGTTAATGTGCCCCTATGGCTTTAAATCCCTACATCTACTGATCTCCCTAGTTGCTGTGCAGATGCCCATGTAGGTAGTTGTAATTTGCATAGTTGTATTATTTGTGGCCACATCCTGTTACCCCTTATAGTAAATGAGAAACAGGTGGGTCTTACTCTTTGGCTTCTGGTTGCTGATCCAGCTGGATGTTTCCAGGGAGCCTGGGTATTCCAAGGCACAGTAAAGCCATTCTGCCCTAGAGGGACCAGTACCTCTAGAGAGTAAAGTAGGGGAGCAGGGACCCCGTGAATGAGGCCAGCTAGAGATAGGATACTACCTTTTATAGGACTCTCTAGGAGAGTAAGGTAGGTTAAGTAGCAAAAGCAGCATGGCTCCAACAAGGAGGGATAGCAAGGAGTTATAGCAAGGAGGGACTAGTGTGTTCCCTGGTCCAATGTGTGGTGATCCAGGTCACGTTGCTGAGATCCTGAGGGTGTATCTATCCAGGGGTTATACTATCTCATCAGGGGTTCCACTGTGCTTGATTATCTGCTGGGGCCTCTGTGTATTGTAAGTAATAAAACTGTGGATGATTTTTCTTGGACAAATAAACTGTTCTAGTTGTGTGCAAGAACCTCCTGGTGCTCTTGTGTTTTGTTTTTCATGCACAATACCATATGGGAGTGGTAGTTGCAACACACCCTTACTTTTTTACTTCCACATAGCGAAGGCCCAGCCTGGTGTGTTAGAGTTCAACATAACACATGCTCTATTGCTTTGGCCGGATATTAACCCTTTTGTGCTTAAATAGCCTGTTAAACTTCAATATCATACCGGCAGACTAATCAGCTGTTTAAATAATTAACCATAGTGTGTGGGTGTGAATTTTATAAGGATCTTGGTAAACTTCCCTGGGACAGGAATTGATTTGAGTGATGTTTAGTCTCTTAGGTATATGTCTGCAACTCTGCACTAAAAGATATAAACAACATAAAACATCCAAACAGACAGAGTTATAGTTCAAATTCAGTTTAGTATTCCAGAATTGCAAGCTAGCAAGGATAATTGTACTGTATCACCTTTCTTAATCCTTGAACCTTTTTTGCAGCCATGTTTACTAATATCCAGTTAAGCATTAAATCCATGTTCGTTTACCCATTAACAACGGTGAGCAAGGCAGATAGAGAGGCTTCTCTATGGCTCCTTTTATGTTTTATCTGGAAATCATAGAAGTTTTTCTCTGCCGCTGTACCTTATGAAATAGGATGATATAGATAGACAGATAGATAGATAGATTGATGATAGATTATATATTCTGTAGATAGATAGATAAGTAGATATATAAGGTATATAGTCTCCAAAACACCAGCAATGATTAACATTGTGACTGGAGAAAAGTTAGCATAGGGTTTAGCTTTTTGAATTTATTTTGAGGACTAGTCAATGCAGAAAGTTGGACCATTGACATTGCCACCTGGATGATAACTATTGATATCTGGTCTTTGGGCTTCTTTGCTAACATAGCAGATCAGTGGACAATCTCTTGTACAGGATTATGGCATAAAAGTGTGTGTTCAATTGAATAGGGTAATCTGGATAATATGACTTTTGACCCCACCCATTGAGTGATGATCTGGCAGTTCATCAATATCTCACCATTCACTGTCACTCTAATATTCTGCATTGTCACTTTAAAAAAAAGCACTGTGGTGATTATGTACAAAGGATTGGATTCTGCCAAACAGATCTGACCCTTTGACTTCTAGGGTAATCTATTTAACCAGGTCTGACAGTGTTAAGAGGATTTTGGTCTTGTGCTTTTTCTAGGCAGTGAATCCACTTCTTCTTCCCACTTCTAGTGTTTAGTGAGTTAAGCACACCACACTCAAATACTTACTCAAATACTGCACTTTATACCAAGCATGCTGGGTAACTAAATAGACCCCATGTTTCTCCAACTGTGTATGTTTTTAACCAGGATTATGGTAAACTAGACCATAGCAACATGATAGCTGTTTAAAACAAAGCTAAAGAATTCAAAAACCACAAGGAATAGAAAATAAAGACCTATTGGTAATTGGCTCGGAATATCACTACCTATAGCATTCTAAAAGTTAATTAAAAGGAAACCTACCCCTTTATGGGAGATGAAATGCAGAATCTGGGAATATTTCTGCAAGCATTTAAATTAATAATGCCAAGCTACTTAATGATTTGAAAACAAAACTTCAATACAGTCTGATATATTTGTGTAATAGATTCTTAGACTTGTGAACTCTAACCTATCCACTCATCAAGTAAAAAGCTTTACTAATGAAATAAACAACTCACAGCATCTAAAAGTTAACAGGCTATTTATCAATGGTCTCTGGTATCATTTGTGTGACCAAATCTTGATACTTTGGGGGGTAATTGTATTTTGCATTGTTCTGCCGTCACATACTGTATTTGATCAAAATGTGCATGGTTATCAAAGTATGATTGGTATAACTAACAAAAGGAGGACTTCGATCTTTACATAGGGGTTTTCAGTGGTATTATATCTGGGGCCATGCCATCAGTTATTGTACATTAAAAAAAAAGATTTTGATGATGAGGGCCAGAGTTTTTGTAGTATCCTTTATTTTCTTTGTTTGCTTGTTTTTTTTTCTGTATCAGCTTAGCTTCAGTTAAATTAGCAGAAATGGAATTGCTGAAAAGGAGCATTAACTTCAGATCATGAATCCTGCTAATTATATATGAATATATTTGGGCTGCTCGGTGATCTAGTTTAGTTTGTTTCATATTTTTATAGAGCTGAGTCTTATATCACTGCTGGTGTAATACTGCAATAATTCAGTTAAGTAACAAAGCATTCAGCAATAAGATTGGGTAGGGGAAGTCATCATCTATGCATTATAAATAATGCAACCGTGCACAAGGAAAGGCCCCAATGATGCAAGGCCTTTACCGTTGAAACAAATAATCCTGTACTTCAAACAACTGTCAAAAATATGAAAAAATTGCATTCAATTCATCATGAATAAAAGCATTCTGCTCCCACGATCAGTTGCCTTACACGTGTAATGCCTTCCTTGCTGTTCATAGGTACTGTATGTTGTCTATGAATAAATGCTTGGACGACATGAAATGGGTAAGGCTATTAATTGTGGGAGTAGAATGGGTTTATGCTGTATATGATAGAAACATAACTTTACTATGTTATAAGAAGGAAATACAGCAATCTCACTTTTACATATTTTATAGACTCCATAAATACAAGATGGTGTCCTAGAATCAATGTTGCTAAGAAACAGGCTGTGCATATTTTAGTGGCACCAACAGAGTTCAACCTGGGAACAATTAACAGAAAAAATATAAAATCAAATGAAGGCAAACAAGCTAAATGCAATATTTCACTTATGTTAACTAATTACAATGTTCCTCTTTTACATTAGTTTAAACCAAAAACAAGGTTGTTTATTTTATATATTACAGCAATTTGGTATAAATACATGAGCATTTAAAAAAGGCCAATTACAAACTGATCATGCATTTGATGCATGTCTTTTTTAAATACCGTTTTTTTTTTATACTTGTAACTAGCACTATTTTTGCAATATCACAGGTATTTTGGCTATAGCACAAATTACAAATACAAAAAACTTTTCTCCAGAATATGCTGATTAGTAAAAATATATATTTTATTCACATCAATAATTAAAAAACATTAAGAGTGTACCCTCTAACGCCTGACGCGTTTCATGCTTACCCAGCACTTAGTCATAGGCAGAATCCTATTTGCAGTTTTACCTCTGTTTGGTCACTAGAGGTCTCCAATATGCGCTTTCATAGCATTTACTGATTCTGCTCCCAATATGATTTCTATTGTCTATAGCACAAATTACACAGGATTCTTTGTCCAGAGAACCTGGTCCGCAACGTTTCAAGACCCTTACGGCTTTTTATCAAGTTCACTGAACACTGTCCTTTTTGGTCTTTTTATAGACAAACACTTTTCAGCACCTACTGGTTACATAAGTATTGGTATAAGTAGTATTGGTCGAAGTACCCAAAAATTAGTTCAAAATTCAAAGTTTTTGAATTTGAATATTCACTTCGAATTCACTTCGACCCTTAGTTAATGTGCCCCCTAATGTTACAAAGTCAATTTAGCACAAATAGGATACTTGTTAATTCTCTGTGGGTTACAGACCCGATCATCTATTCAAAATATCTGTAAGACATAACAATAAAAAATGATTAAAATATGATTTAAAACAAAATTCATCGAAAAATGGCTTACAAATTGTATTCTCTATTCAACCCATGTGGGGAAAGTGTCTCCAACCTCCTGATCCACATTGCTTCTTTTCTCAATAGTAATTTGATATGGTCTCCCCCTCGCCCAGGATTGGGAAAATGATCAACTACCTGGTATTTCAGTTGTTGCACTCCGTGGCCAGCTTCCAAGAAATGGGAGGCAACATTTTTTAAACAGCTCCCATTGACTTCTACATGAACTTAACAACTTGAAGATGGTTCCAGAAATTCAAATTGGAAGACCAACTCGATATGTAATTGAGCCTAGTACTGGTAAGTCCTCATACATGGGATATCTCTACACTCACTCTAAATTCTAAAATTGTACCCTTCCTTATATAAAACTAGGTTGAATCCACCTCAAATACCTCTCCCTGTGGGAACCTTGCCAACATCTACAGGGGAAGTTTGCAGCTAGATAGACAGCACCATGTTCTCAAACAACCTTCTCAATAAGGCTTTTAACTACTGTACATAATGAACTGACAACTATAGGGCATAGCAGGATCCCTATTTCTGTTCATTGTAAATCCAATGAGAGATATTGGTTCATCTGAAAATAAATAAATAGATAAATAGAAAGCTTTCTGAAATACAAAAGGACTGTCAGAAACCTCAAATCCAGCTAGAGAGGAGTGCATAATTACTTAAGTAGAGACTAGGTAGGATTTATTTACAATGCCCCACACAGTGTGCAAAGTGCAAAAAAAGTCTGTAATCTGCATTTCTCTCTTTTCACAATGCTCCATTTTTGAAGTGCAGAGCCAGAGACCTACAAACAGTATGACCTGCAATACACTGCACTAGATTCACAAGGGGCGGGCAGGGTAGGCATATAGGCTCTTGTGCCGCTTAGAGCTCTTGCATCCCCCAAATGTAAAATTTCTGGTTTAAAATTTCTGGTTTTTTTAGAGATTTGAAACGTTTACTTTATTTTGGATCTATCTATTAAAGACTTGCTATGAGAACTAATTTGGAAATGATGTGTCCTGCTTCTTCCAAAAAAAATTGTGCATTAAAATGTACTTGCTGTTGCTGTATAAAAATTATTTGAATCTATTCCATCTATTAAGAAGCAACTTATTTTGTTAATTATGTGGGAAAACTTGTCAAAAACAGTATTTTATAGATGGATATACTATGAGTGCTTATGTAGGAAGGGTTTGGATAGTCCTGAAAGTATGTTTTGGGGGAACATCCTACTTTTTATTCAAAATTGTGTTTTTTTTTCCCAGCAGCCCCTTATACAGTACCACTTGAGTAGTGTTCATGCTATCAATCATATCTTTTCACTCTTGGGTCATTGGGAACCCCTGCTATTGTAATATTGTATACTGAACTTTGAAAGTTATACAGTTAGGTTCATAAATCTTTAGACAGAGACAACTTTTTTTTTCAATACATGCAAAATAAAGCTAACTGAAAACAGAAAGTACAGTATTAAGGCAGTGCTATTAGTGATGGGCGAATTTGCCCGTTTCACCAAAAAATTAGCGAAATTCGTGAAACGGCGAAAAAATCCCGAAACGGCGCCGGCATCCCGTTTTTGACGCGAATTTTGGCGAATTTTTGCCGCAAATTTTCACGGGCGTTTCGCAAATTTATTCGCTGACGGCGAATCGCGCAAATTTGCCGTGAATTCGCGCCTGACCAATAAATTCGCCCCTCACTAAGTGCTATGTATATGGCATGAGGCAAATAAATACTTTCTGTTTTCACAAGGCTTCATTTTGCTTGGGCTGGTACAGAAGCCAAAAACCTTAATGTATAGGGATGTAGCGAACTGTTCGCCGGCGAACTAGTTCGCGCGAACTTCGACTGTTCGCGTCCGCCGAATGTTCGCGAACGTCGCGCGACGTTCGCCAATTGGTGTTCGCGTTCAATTCGAAGTAAAATTTCGTTCGACCATTCGACCATTCGACCATTCGATCGCTAAAATCGAACGATTTCCATTCGTTCGAACGATTATAAGCATTCGATTGAATTAAAATCATTCGATCGAATAGCTTCGATCGTTCGATTCGAACGAAAATCCTTCGATCGTACGAATAAAATCCTTCGATCGTTCGATCGAACGATTTTATCGAGCGTTCGAAGTTCGCGAACTGTTCGCGAACTGTTCGCTTTTTTGCCGGTGTTCGCGAACGGCGTTCGCGAACACATCGGCGGCGGTTCGCTACATCCCTATTAATGTACAACATTTCTAGCCTACTTTTTTAGTTAAGCTTTATGTTTAAATCTACTTATTGCTGTACTATCCCACTGTATATATTTACTATTAGAGCAACCAATAAATACTACTATATGTGAAATGAAACAAAAGCAGATATGTAAGTAATGAATCCAACATTTTACACTTTTTAGTTTAAATAAACCAAGCTATTAAATGACGGTGATAGCTATCATTTAATAAATACCCATATTGTGATTGTCTTTTTTGTGGCAAAATATTTTTCAACCTACAAAAACATTATTAGAATTTCTAAATCACCTCTGATTTCCAGTGAATGTGACACTGACACATCAATATACTAGATATGAATGTTTCAGTGATGGGTTACGGCCTGCACAACCCTTCTGTAGACAAATATAAATGTAATTTGTACTTTATCCTATTGAATGATAGTGCTACCCCCAACCCAGCTTGACTGACAGAACAAGTCTCCATGCTTAGAAAGTTAATCAATGTCAGAGAGTCTTGTAACCTGTAAGAAAGATTTAGCAATTGGGTGAGGGGTTAAATAAGAACAGTGGGGTACTCCTTTACAAGTAATATTAAAATGTTCCTATAATACAGCCACGTTAGTATTAATTTAAGGCTGTTGCATCCTTTGCACTAAACCATAGAGTTAAGCTGGCCATAGACGCAAAGACCCGATCATACGAATCATTCCACAAATGGACTTTCCCATCTCCCGACCTACCACTTACCATTCCAATCAAATAAAGTAGAAAAGAACAGATCAGTCAAAGTTCTGCCCCTGACAGCAATCGTACGAAAGTTATGTCCGACCAAAGCTAGTGACAGTCTCCCTCTATAAATCGAATGATCGGCAATATACTGTATGCAGAGATATTATCAGCAGCCAACAGAAATCTTTTAAACTGTCCGATCGACCAAACGACCGATCTCCGCCGGATGAAAAAATGACGGAAATCTCCACAAGCGGTCCAAAAATCGTATGAATCCTCGATTCGTACGATCAGATCTTTGCGTCTATGGCCAGCTTAAGTCTGTTTTTTTTTTGTTTTTTTTTTGTTTTCATTATTTCAGTGGCAGAAACTTACGTACATATGGCAACATTCATTTAAATTAAAAAAAACATGGTATAATAATCTGTTTAAATGGAGTGACATGGTGGTACATGGTGAGCTGAATGATAAAGTGTGCACCATCTGTAAATGCATTTGTTATCTTGTTATATATCAACAATTGTATCATTAAGACAAAGCTCGCCTGCATCATAGTTGGTGAAGACCATGGACTATAACCCTATTGTTAAACCCTGCAATAGAAACAATTTTCAGATATTTTAGTGTTTTTTTTTTAATTATTAAACTTTGTACTGTATTTATAGAATACAGTAAAAAGGAAATATATGCTATAGCTTATTTCCGATAGCATTGTAATGTGCCTTGTACATTAACAGGTTAATGCAATTTTTCCCAATTATTTCTAAGTAGTCCCAAGGGAACATGCATCTAGTATTAGAAGAGTGCATAATCCAGTATCACAGCTGGAGAACTTCACTTGGCACCATTAGAGAAATTTTGCAACTAATACAAATCTCTGAATTATTAATTTTTGCTGTAACTGCCACAGGGCATAGCTCGGCATGCAAACTGCATACAAAACGGTTTCCGAAAGACACGAGCCACAATTAACCAATCATGAAGCTTGTCTATGCTAGTTTTTTTTAATAACAATCTGTGATGTGCACTAACTTAAGAATGCGTTCTAACAGATGTACTCTAAATAGCTTTCCTACAATCATTTGTACTAACAGTGAGTGGTAAATGTTATTTTATTTTAGGATTTCATATCCCACAGCTCTTTTAATACTGTATTTTAACTAGTCTACAATTGTTATACCAATATGGGAAAAAACAGTTTTAAGTGAATTCACAAGAAGAATAGGATCTGATCTCGAAAGGAGAAGTATACAGAGCAGAGATTTTTAAATATTCATACTCCTTTGAGGTTAAAAAGATTCAGAACTTGCTGAAAGTCAGAGCTACCTTGTACTAGTGAGTTATTCAGGAAGGGGATTATGGCTGGAGTGATGCAAATGCCATCAGAAAATCACAATAAATTAGAAAAAAATAGACTTTTTAAAACTTGTAATCAGTAATGGGGATACAAGGAAAATCAACTGCTGCTCCATTTTAAAGACCTTAATATTAATGGATCCCCGACATGTAGAGGCCTATTTATCAATGGTCGAATTTGAGTGATTTTAGAGGTTTCTGTAACAATGATTAAACTCACTTTCTCTAAAACATGAATGTCGTAATTTATTAAAAAATCCAAATAAAAAAAGCATGAAAAAAAAAAACACTGGACGAGGAGCTTAAAAATATGAATATCTCAAAAACCTCTAAAATCGGAATTTTTTTTTACAATTCTTTGTAAAAAAAAAAATCTGAAAACCTCGAATGGTCTGAACTGAGTAAAAATGGTCCAATAAGATCAATGCAGCTCCCATTGACTTCTATAGAACAATTTTTACGTGGCAAATTTTTGTTTTAGAGCTTTTCATACTTTGTATACTTAGGGGGTTATTTACTAAAATCTGAATTTTTCTCGTTATTCTATTAAAACAACTTCCAAAAACAAATATCAAAACAACTTCCTAAAACAACTAAACTCCCATTCACAATTTTACCTTATTTATCAATAATTCAACTCTAAGGGGCCCATTTACTTAGTTCGAGTGAAGGAATAGAGGAAAAATAGTTTGAATTTTGAATGGTCGAATATGGCTACTTCGACCATTGAATGGGCTACTTCGACCTTCGACTACGAACTTTGACTTTGAATCGAACGATTCAAACTAAAAATCGTTCGACTATTCGATAGTCGATGTACTGTCTCTTTAAAAAATTCTTCGACCCCCTAGTTCGCCACCTAAAACCTACCAAGGCCAATGTTAGCCTATGGGGAAGGTCCCCATAGGCTTCCTAACAATTTCCTGATCGAGGGAAAATCCTTCAGTCGATAGATTAAAATCCGTCGAATCATTCGATTATTCCTTTGATCATAGGAATAGCGGTAAATCCTTCGACTTTGATATTCGAAGTTAACCCTCGATATTCGACCCTAGGTAAATGTGCCTCTAAAAATCTGGTGCGGGAAAAGACTCTATGTCGCCCAAAAACCACAAATTATGGATTATAGTACGCACATCATGATATCTTCCAATTGTAAAATGGACATCTGGCATTGACTTCTACATAACCTCAGAATATTTGAGATGGATTTTGTGATTTGCACTTTTAGCAGTCAAATTGAAACTAGACCAGAAAAATTTGGGCTTTAGTAAATAACCCCCTTAATAAATCTTGAATTTTAATTAAAATATAAAAAAACACAACTTTTTTCAAGATTCATGGGAAAAATTGAAATTGTTATTAAAATGCCACCCTTATGTAAAATGTATATGTCAATAGTAGTGATAAGTGAATCTGTTCCGTTTTGCTTTACAAAAATATTTGCAAAACTGCAAAGACTTTTGCAAAACAGTGAAAAATTTGAGAATTGCATTGAAGTCAATGGACAGCAAAATGTGTGGAACAATTCCCAATGCATTAAAGGCAATGGGGATTATTCTTGAGGAGACATTTTTGTCTTGGCAACTTTTTTGATGAGGCAAACTTTTTCACAGTTTTGCGAAAGAATTGCCAGATGGCGAAATGCAGAAATTTGCTGTGAATCCATGCCTGGTGAAAGAATTCAGTTGTCACTAGTCAAATGGGACCTTGTAATGTGTAGTAATTACATAAATAACTTCCTGGATAAATAATTGAGGAAAAGCCAATGACAATTCTTATTTATATCACATTATTACAGAAATATTTCTGTCTAAAAAAAAAAAGTAGGAGTGAGTTAATTTTTTTCGGCAGATACAGATTTGTGGCGAACTTTGCAATGGAATTTCATCATATTTTTTATTAAGCTGGAAAAAGAATTGTGTGTTTTTTACATGGCGAAAAACACAAGCAAAAACATCCAGTTGACTAAAATTCATGTTTTGTGTGTTTTGCAGCAAATAGAAATAAGACTGTTTTACTCAATGTTAAATACAAGTATGCAAAATGAAATCAATATTAGACATGATCAAATCATGTATAATATTCAAGGCAAAATGATTTGTTGTTATGCTTAACCCTTATAGCTTAACCAGGTTATAAGATAAACAACACATGGTATATATACAAATGAACTCCTTCTAGCCCTGGCTAGATGTTTTTTTCCCATTTGGGACCATTGATGATGCAAAATCCTTTACTGCCTATTAGCAAAGTATGTAACAATGACTTCCATCAAATCCCTTACTATTAACAAAGCTCCCATCAGAGTCTGATAACAGAATTGCACTGTTGTGTTGCTACTCTAATATATGGTACTCTTATAGAGGAACCTACTTAATCAATTCATGGTAAACACATAAGAGACACTTACCCTTTCATGAACCAAAAACATAAGCCTGTTATCTACTTCCTTCTCCCAGCCAAGTATGTGATCTTTTCCTAAAAACAGGTCAATTTCTGTCTATAATTTATTATATTTTTAATGCCATGGGGCAGATTTAGGAAACATACCTGTCCATGGCCAGGCCTTTCAATTGCATAAAAAACAAGTGATCTTCTTAACTTGGTTTTTCAGCAATCGAAGATAAATCCGGGTCACCTGTGTCAGACTTGTGTACCTAAAGTACTTCAGTCGTGGTTGCAACTTTTGTGAATAAGGTGCAAAGCACAGCACTATGGGACTCTCTACTTAACAATGGCCTTTGAACACCCATTGAGTTCAAGGCTATATTTGGGCTCTCTGCATACAAATTGTTCTGCATTGCTTATAGAATTCATATAATAGTGTGTGCAAGCTACAGTATGCCCAGGTGTGGCCTATAACATCACCCATGCACTTTTCATGCGATTTACTGGTTCTGTATTGACACAAGTTTTTATACATATGTACATAGAGCTATGCTTATTCTGATATACTGTAGCTTTAAGAAGTGATAATACAGCATGCAGATTACTTTTGTAATGTTCTAAAATAATTGCTTTTTAAGCCTCACAAATATATGCTATTTCATGTCTTACATACATTACAAGAAAATGTTCTACCCGATAAGCTGAAGCCGCAGTAAATTAAACAGCAGCTTTGGAGCTTTTCTTCCAGTGCTGCTGCAGAACAGGAATCAGGGATGCTTTGATATGAAGGGTTTGTTACTTATTGGCAGCTGGGATGCAGACACTGTGTTCTGCAGAGATAAATGTCATTGAATTGTGCATTCTGAGAGCTGTTTTCACCAGTATTGAAAAACACTTGAAATCTACCAGAAGGCATTTCTCTTGGCAAATGTCTCCTAATTCAGGTAGCACTACAAACTTACTGGAAAACATTGTATTTCAATAAATCTAACAGCCACCAAAACAAACAACACTAAACAGCATTTTTTTTTTCTTTCTGAACAGATTCTCAGAAATATGTCCCATTTTATATTTGAGACTGGGAAATAGAATCAGGAACACATCATTTCACATTTCTCAAAAATAAATGTGTCTTGTTTATTCCATCTTCATTATAGATTTTCATATAATTACTTTGGGTGTTATTTATCAAGATCTGAAAAGTTATCACAATTTTCTGAAAATGACTAAATCCGTATGGATTTTCCCCCCTACTTATCAATACATTTTCCCGAAAATTTCTTGTGCGGGGAAAAAACTAGATAAAATGGTGAAAAAATCTGAATACCATGACTTTTTGGATTTGACTCCCAAATACCGCAACTTTTTTGATTTGACGGCTGAATACCGTGACTTTTTTGATTTGACACCCCAATATCATGACTTTTTCAGAAACCCAGCACAAATCAGGATATCTTCGGGACATCTGCCATTGACTTCTACATGAACTCGGGAAAGGTCTGAGTTGGAGTACTTTTTTTATTCGGATCTTTTTCACAAAAAAAATTGTGTTTTTCCCCTTTAAAAGTAAAATCAGAAAAAAATTGAGCTTTAATAAATAACCCCCTAAGTGTAGCTCTTTTGTGAACTAGAGATCAAAATGACCATGTATATTCTTTAATGATACCAAGATCATGTACCTGTGCTTATTTTAGCAGCACACATTTTTTCGGATGATTGCTATAGTAGGAATCAGGGGATGATTTGGAGCACTTGAGCACCTAAAACTTGCAGGATTCAAGACTCCCAAAATTATTGTGCATTATTGCTTAAACAGTCTAAACTATTATGCACTGGTCTGAATGTTAGCTTGTTGCTATGGTTGCTATGTAACTTCAATATTATTATAGGTGTATAAACACATTTGATCATTTGCAAAACCCATTATCTCTATTATCAAGTTTTTTATCCAAGTACAAAACCTTCTCCCTAACCTACATTCTCTCTATGAGTATACAGTTTTATCCTTCAGATGAAATAGTTTCTAAAGCAACAGCAAAGTGTGTATATATATATATATATATATATATATCTATATATATATATATATATATATATATATATACAATCATATTTAGGGGCACATTTACCTATGGTCGAATATCGTGGGTTCATTTACCCTCGATATACGACTGTCGAAGTAAAATCCTTCGATTTCAAATATCGAAGTCAAAGGATTTTCCGCTATACCTACGATCAAAGGAATAATCGTTCGAAAGATTCGAAGGATTTTAATCCATCGATCGAAGGATATTCCTTCGATCAGGAAATTGTTAGGAAGCCTATGAGGACCTTCCCCATAGGCTAACATTGGTCTCGGTAGGTTTTAGGGGGCGAACTAGGGGGTCGAAGAATTTTTTAAAGAGACAGTGCTTCGACTATCGAATGGTCGAATAGTCGAACGATTTTTAGTTCGAATCGTTCGATTCTAAGTTGAAGGTCGTAGTCGAAGGTCGAAGCAGCCCATTCGATGGTCAAAGTAGCCATATTAGACCATTCGAAATTCAAACTATTTTTCCTCTATTCCTTCACTCAAACTAAGTAAATGGGCCCCTAACAGTCTATACATGAACCGGTTTACTACAACCTTCCTTACAAGAGAAGACCATTTTGGTTGTCATAACTGATCAACGGTAAATGTTGCTTTCTTGTAAATACTAAAGGAAGGGTCATTTAAAATACCAGTTGATCCTTTAGTTTTCCTATTTTGACTTTGAACAAAATGTGTAATTTTATTTATTTGACCGTATATGGGCACTCAGTGGTGTACATTTTTTACAGTACATTTGTTACAATACATTAAGGGGGTTATTTACTAAAACTCGTTTTTATTCTCATATTTTACCAGAAAAAAACTTGACAACTCCCGTCCACCCTTTTTTCTAATTTACTAATAATTAAACTCATTGCTTACATACCTCAAATTTTTCAAATTTACAGGCTTAAAACCTTTGAATATCTTAAATTTATCAAGTTTTCGAACGCAAATCAATATCAAACAGCCCAAAACTCCCAAAAATCATAAAGCTTATAAACATCTTCAAGTTAAAGGGTCAGCTGTCATTGACTTTTACATGAATCCGTCAGTTTTAGATGAAGTATTTTCGGATTTGGCCTTTTAGCAGCTTCGGGGCATAATAAATCTCAATAAGTTCAAGTTTTTTAATGAAACAAACTCAAATTTTTAGAGAAAAAAACTAAGTTTTAATAAATAACCCACTAATAGATAACACAGGGTGAAGGATAAAAAAAAAATGTATTAGTGATGAGAGAATTTTTAAGCCAAGCATGGTTTCGCTGCGACAAAAAAGTTGCCTCGTCAAAAATGTTGCAGAGACAAAAAAGTCCTCATAAGAAAATATGCCCATTAACTTTAATGCATTTGAAGAGAAAAAAATTATATACTTTTTTAAAAGAGGACATAAAAGATTTAATCATAAACCAGCAAAGTTAATTTCCCCACTCACCATCTCCTTTCCAGTGTTTCTATGTTTAGTGTATTCATATAGCTTATTAATATTTTGTCTGAATTAAAAAGATTCCTTTCAGAATCAAAGGTATCTTTCTAATAGAGGTCTATTAGATTTCTGAACTCGGCATGTAAAAAATAATTATTAGGGATTTGATGAATCCTTAGCTGTAGTTAGTGGAATTTTTGTAAGATAATTTAGCTAGTGTAGTGTAGGAGTTTGTTGGAGCAAACTGAGACACAAAATCCCTTGCTAGAGATACAAATCTGTCGGTGTGCTGTCCTTTGTATGTGAAGGCTCTTGATTGGCACATTTGCAGAAGGACCTAGTGTCTTTCTTTTGAGGACATCAAGGTCTTGACTATTTGTGCTTTTAATGAAGAAGTTGACTATTATGATTAGGGTAACAAATACTTTTGTGCCACTCAGCAGCTATGCACACCTTATTTACTGAATACCACTCTTTCATTGTTTAAGTGCATGTTATTTTGTACAGCACTGGCTCCCACATACCATGTATTTAAAGGGAATCTGTCAATGGGAAAACATGTTTTTTTTTTTTTTTACAAAACACATCAGTTAATAGTGCTGCTCAAGCAGAATCCTGTGCTGAAATCCATTTTTTAAAGAGCAAACAGTCTTTTTGTATTGAATTTTGAAATCTGACATGCTGTCAGTTTCCCAGGTATCCATAGTCATTTGACTTGTGCTCTGATAAACATTTAGTCACTAGTTACTGTTGTACTGCAATTTGGAGTGATATTTCCCCCTCCCTTTCCCCTCAGCAGTCTATCAGCAGAACAATAGAAAGGTAACAATAAAACAGCTCCCTTACACCTGTATTGCTAAAAATGCTCACTAGTGGTAGATATGAGAATAGCACTCAATAGTAAAAATCCAAGATCAAGCACTGCTGGCTAGTGATGGGTGAATAAACTTGCCAGGCATATAGATATGTGAAAAATCCACTGTGACAAAAAACATTTGCGAACGCCAAAATTGGCGCATTGGCGCGGGTCAAAATTATTCAGACACCTATTGACTTTAATAGATTTGAACCAAATAGTTACGCATATAAAAATTGTCGCTCATATCAAAAATGTTGTGAGTCAAAATTGTTTTTACGCCCATTGACAATGTGTTTCGCAAAATTTTTCAACGTTTTGCACATTTTTCGTTGAAACAGGACAGATTCACCCATCACTAGTGGTGTTTTTTTTTTTTAAAGCACAGGATCAGGCACAATGACCTGGGGTGGCTGCCTACACACCCAAATTAGTTATAAAAATACATTTGTTGGTCCAGGATAACATTTGTATGGTAGAGTGAATTACTCGTAATGTAAACACTGCTATTTAGAAATAAAATGTACATCATAAAAATCATGACAGGATCCATTTAACCTTGACTTTTATATTTGCTTTTTGTGTCCGTAAATGTATATTTACCTTTAAACAGTATTTTAGATTGTCCTTAACATAACTGTCACCTGGAAATGCATGCTATTTTTTTACTTATATATTAAATTACCATGTATAGTTGAATAGGCAACTAACAATTTTGATAACTTTGAACAGAAGTAGCAACTTTCACGTGTTGCAATGTGTGGCATAACGGAAGTTGCTAAATAGAGACTTTTAACTTTAGCTCATTTGTTCCATACAACAGAGAACTTTAGTTTCAGGATGAAGCTGAAAAGCCAATTCAGCCTATTTTCACAGGAAGTCAGATTCCTTAACAGATTCCAGCATTCCTTTACATCAAAGAGGGCAGACTATAATGCAATCATTATCCTCCTATTTACAGAGCAAGGAAGCATTTTGGTGGTTTATAATTAAATGATAAGTCATAGAAAGAATACTTATTGTGTCCACTCAAAATATTTATACATACTGAAATGCAAATATGTTAATAGAAAATAAACTTTATGGTGCTTTTATGGTATCTTTATCTTTTGTGGTATATTTCATAAAATCAATGCACCATTTAGCTGCCTGGTTGTTAAAGGGTGAGAAGTATTTGAAAATGGGCACACTGTGCTGTTACACACTACCAAGTGCCTCTGTATTGGTGCATTTAGAAGTGGAGAGGTCAGGCCAATAAGCCTCTTTTGAAGTCCCATATTAAAAGACTCCTTGCAAAGGATTATGGGCTGGCGCTGAGTTAATTGGAATCTTGGGTGAACAAAGTTGAGTTTTTTTTATTGAGTCCATTTTCTGTCTGACCCCTCTCTACACTCCTTCAAACCATTTTATTCATTTCCCCAGACCTTGCTCATGGCAAACAAGAGAAAGCAATGTCTGTCTTTGTTTGGCTTCTCCCAGGAGGCTTTTGGGTAGTTTTAGACTATGAGGAAAACGGCCTGCGAGCACTGACAAGAAAAGAAAAATATGAGACAGCCTGCAATGTCGATGTTGCTCTTTGTTTTCAGTGAAGGAGCCTTTGTGTAGACAAGATTTAAAAAAAGAAAAAGATAACAGATAGAAGGCACAAGGGTTGCACAATAATTTGATGTCCAGCATGACAAAAAACTGTCTGGACTTTTTATTTAATTTTTTAACCATTTTAATGTAAACAGACAGAGAATGCCATTATATATTTAAGTCCTTATTCACTTGGTTACTGCCCATATAAATAAATAATAAATAATTTATGAATCCGCCTAATTTGGAGTTTATTGATTATTGTTCCTAAAAGCCCTAGTAAAAATGGGATTGGCACAACTCAGCTTGAGAAAGGACCTGGTCCAAAAATGTTGCTGTAACTGCGCCATATGTAAAATAAAGATGATTTTATTATGGTGAAATTGGAGTTCTGCGTTCTTTGTAACATTGTAATTAGTATTAGTGTAGTTGAGGCTTGAGGCTCTAGCTCATCCTTGCTCTTGTTTCTGTTCTGCCACTCTCTTTCGCTCTAGAAGAGACTATTTTAGTGAGCAGCTTTCTGGCCCCAACAAGGAGAGTAGTTGGGGTTAGCATCCTTGTGGTGATCAAGGGATCCTGCTTTCAGGAGCAGTGAAAGTGTCAAGGAGCAAGAAACTGTACCACTTGGATTCCCTAGTGCTGGGGAACATCACCAAGACAGGCTGCACTATCCCCTGAGAGGGATCTGTTAGAAATATCAGATAGTGTGAAGGTTTTCCATTGTGTGCTGTGATTGTACTTGAATAGTTATACTGCCTGACCGCAGTGAGCCATATCAAGCTGCCTGCTTGTTCAATAAATAAGTTATTTGTTAGAAGCAATCACTCTCACTGCTGTTACTTTCAGACTGATTGGTCTGTGCATCAGGAGACACCCAGAATCCACCTGAGGGTAAGGTGCTTAAAGGGGCCACTTCACATTGCTGGTAGTTGCAGGGGATTGACCACAGCCTAAGAGTATCTGGGGTTCACTGTCAGCCAGTCACACTATATTTTCACATATCTCAGGCCCACCTACAGGTGTGCTACATATATACAAGTAGCACATAAAAATTGTAAACATACATAATGAAGCATTGTTATAAAGTTGTGTAAAACAGTAGGCTAGAATACATTACCACTTTAATCTACAGTACACCTCTAAAATCCTTATGGTGTAAATGCATTTCAGAGCACTTTCATTTTGGTATCCCTGGTGCTCCCATATTAGAGAATCAGCTGCAAAAAAACTGTGCATAGAAATGGCAGTAAAACAGCTTGAAGAAAAATCTAAATAGTGTTTTCCAGCATGAAATTGACTCTTGCTTTATCAAGTAAAGAGTTTCATTTTAATGTAGATATGGTATATTTTACAAGTCAGTGCAAATAAATATCTTGCGAATTTGCATTGCCCCTCTCTTTTTTACTGACTGAATGACAAGAAATATCAAGTTATACTAATAGAGTTTGTGTTTTAATGCAATAGAAAGAATGTGACAGAAATGAAAGCAATTTTGAGGCATAATGGCTCATTTTTACATGCTAAATAACATGGCTGTAGAGCTGAAATATGCTTATTTATCAAAATTAGATATTTAGTATAGGTAAATGTTGAAAATCTTCATAGTCATATCAAAATTAGAGTTTGTGTAATGTTAGATGGTTTTCCTACTTCAAACAAATCGTTATGTTAAAAAATTTAAATGCTTGCTTATTTTTTAAAAAACAGAATATAAAAAATTTCGGGTAAAAATTTCTTTAGCTCCAATATTTCAAAGGATCGAAAAAATTGCATTTAAAAAGCGTTTTAAAATTACCATAGACGGCTCCCGTTGATTTCTATGTGAACTATGAACTACAGCAGCTTTTATTAGCTTTTAAATAGCAAAGTTTTATATTTAAACTTGACAAATTTTTGCATTATGTTTTTGAGTTTTTTAGGGAATAATGCAAATTCACGAGTTTTAGAGCAAAAAAATTATAACATTTAAATTACCCACTGGATAGGTAGGCACTTGAATCAAAGTGCTCTCCTGCATTTCTACATGGTCCCCATGCCGTTAATCCTGCCTTTTCTGATGCAAGAATATCTTGAAGAGATGTCAGTGTAGATTACTGGCAGTGAGGGCAGTATGGTGTTTGAAACTATAGAGGTACACAGAGGAAGCAGGCACTTCTAGGACATGGCCCTTTGTTTTTGTGTAACTTTGCAGTGAGGCTGAATCCAAGTCACAGACTAAACTCAGAATAAACTGTGAGTGAATGTTAGGACATATACTTCAATTAGGGAAGAGGAAATACAAATTTTGGGGCTGTATTTTAGTCCTTTATTTTGAAGAAGTACTGCAATAACATTAAAAGTTTGTGGCTCTAAAAACTACGTATTTCAGCAGAAGAACTATCTTCAGCCAACAGTTTCTCACCATGCACCAGTATGGATGCAAATTAACATTTACAAGTTTATGTAAAAGTTGTAGGACAGTGTTTTTGTATGGTAAAGGCATTATTTTGGGTGCCCAACTTTAATAACAATATTAGTGTCCTATTCAAGTAGATAAGGAACATGTACTGTATGGTTACAAGTAACTACTAGTAACTACTTGTATGGATAATTTCACTTCTTGCTAACTTTTGTGCTCATTTTTAGCACTTTGTTTTGTGCTTTCCAGATTACATACAACCACATGTGTATTACAACACAAACTGTACATTTCCAGTGATATAAATGACACATTATTGTGCTCTGGTATTTCCTGTGGTTGTACATGTCACTTTTTAATACAAAATGCTCTGGTGGAGTGAGCCAGGAACTGGGAAAAAACAGGGCCATGACAAGGTTAGGAAGTTGGGAACCAGATAAGACTTTTGGGGGATGTTGTTTGTGCAGCCAGTTAGGAGAGATGGCGACACAAGGGGTTAAATAAGGTAGGAAGTGAAGGGCGTGTTCTCTTTTACCCTGGACAGAGCAAGGGCTGAATTACGGTATGGTATCGTAGCACAGTTCCCTTAGATAGGGGTATGAGGTGTACAAGGTATCGGGGGTCAGGCATGGGGGCCAAAGTGTTGGAAGGGGCCTGGTGGAAGGGGCTTAAGTCATGGACAAAAGACACACATAGGAATGACAGCAGGTAAGCCCCTTCATTCTTGATTATGTTGTTTGCAGCCTTCATTGGCAGACATCAGACATGGAATTTATATTAAATGTTCGATGTAGTGTTTACTTTGGCCCTATACTTTCATGTAAATTTTTTAATAAACAAGCTGCAGCCATTTTCACCCAGCATAAGTCATGTAGCCCAATGTGTTATTGTAATAAAGGGGGGGGGGGTTGGTTGTTGTTGTTGGGGGGACCCATTAAATTGACACTCTCCCTGTCAGGTAACTGTTGTTACAGTACAGCAGTTACAGTATCGAATTACTATCACTCACAAACACATTTTAACATTGAAAGTACATCATCTATAATAGGTATTAAAGGAAGAAATGATTAAAGCCTGAGCAAATGGAGCTTTACAAGTAGGTTCTATAATGCTAAACGTCCCTTTAGCAATGAAAGTGTTAAGCAGGCGAGAAAAGGCAAAAGAACAGTAATTGAACAATGCAGCTCATACCCAGGAGTCTAAAATGAGAAAAGGAGGGGGGTTGACACTGAAACAGACACCCAACTAATTCAAAGTGTTTCATTAAGACAGCCAAATACAGAGGGGCTGTTCTTCTATGACACCTGGATATTAAAGTCTAATGGAGTCAGCCAACTGGTAAATGGAACTTTTAAACACTTTCTGTGCTCCCCATTAATGCATTTCACATTGATTAATTCTGTCACTATGGGGTAAAATCAGTACAAGTGGTCAGCAAAATTTTTTTTTTTTCCTTCAGTGTTCAGTGTTTAAAGTTGAAGAACTCATTGTGCAGCATATTGCTTCGTACAGAACAGAAATAAAATTCCCAGGTCCCTATACTTCTTCAGACATATGAAGTACAAAGGTATGCCCTTCAGTGAAATAATGGGCTGAAATTTTCTAAGTGTGGTCTAGCATCACCTAAGGGCAATGATAGGCTATGTTGTCAGCAGGAAACCTCCTCTCTCATGGGCAACAAAATGACTGAAAATACATGCTTTCCATTTTAAAATTGTTAATCCTGGGTAGTTGTGCAGAAAACCATCCTTCTGTTTTTTCAGATGACTTACCAGGAGTTGATGGATACAGTTTTTACGTGATGTGATTCAAATGAATGTGTATTTTCAGGCATTAAGTCTTCCATGGGAGAAGAGATTTGCCTGGACGTACTCCATATCAGCACTCTCTGGGATATCCCCGCCCCCATGCCCCATCAGAAGGATCCTCCCCAAAGCTTTAAAGATCCACTCTATGTCACCCTCTCTATGCCTCTATTTTTTCCCTTCTGCTCTCTTTGCTCCATGAGAAGCAATATTTATGCTTGTTAACTTTGGGAAAGCATTAGGTGACTGGAAATGGCACCTAGGGACTTAGTTTTTTTGATCTGTGACATTTTCCCCCCTGCACATTACCTCTGGGATTCTGGGATCTTTAATGCTGTTCTGCTGGAAGAGGTAGGCCAATGCTGTTATGGTCTGCTTGATCCCATGTGCCTTCCTGGTTGTCTAGACAAGTGCTTGTCCCCCCCCATCCATGTGCCTCCAGGCCTGCTGAAAAACATCTGGTAATGGTATGTTGCCCTTTACCCTTTGTATTTTTGTGAAATGCCAGGGGAGGTAGAAGTTAGCAGTCCTCAGTCAGTGGCCTCCATTTTATTTGGTTTCCCTGCTTGCTGAGATATTTTTTAAATGAGGCCAGAGTCACCATTTTGTTTGCTCGTCCCGACCCGCAACATCACTATTCCTCCTCTGCATCATGGTATGACCCCGGCCCTGCCGGATTGTGGGCCATGGAACGGTGACAACCCTATGCATACCTAGGTGTATAATCATGCATATATCATTGTATGAGTATACATTCTACCTGGACTTCCAGAGAATGGCACCAGTACTGGGTCATAGTTTCTGAAGACAGATTTTATTTGCTGCATTAGGCCTAGAATTGTTTGTGTGCCTGGCTAGTAGTATTCTGGCTGTTTATGTTATTATGCAACATAAAGTTGTAGTAGTGAACTTTCTGGCTATTTGAAACATACCTGACCTGGCTCTGCTGGAGATAATCATGTGATCAGCTAGAGTTGTGGCGATACCTTAGCTTCCAGGGTATAGCACCAGGAGCTTGAAGGTATGCCCTGTTCTTACTTGTTTCATTGTAGTCCTCCTTTAGGAGTCTTTCTCCACTTTTCTGGTTCGCAAGTTGAGTTATTTGACCTATACTTCCATCTGCAAATAGGTAATTCAGAGTCCTGCATTCTGATTACTTAAAAGTTTGTAATGTACTCAACTTTGCAAAATGCTGTTCTTGTTCTTTGGCCATGCTCTGGGGGGCCCAGACCTGAGGGGTTGTGTGATAACAATAATTATTTTGGCAGGCAGAATTCATGATTGATTAGTAATCAGCTCACAATTAGCGAACAGTGTCCAGTAATAATTGGGCTGTAAGCAGGTTTCTTGTACCCTGTGGTATGCAAGCTGGATATATCATGCTTTATAACTGCAGCTGTTCCAAATGCATTAGGGGGATATGCTGCAGTTGAACTGTAGTGTCACTGGGCCTGTAGTGTTTATTGGGCCCTGGTATAACCAAGGTTATTATAGGCTGACAACTAAACAGCATATGACTTGCCTGTCCTACAGAGCTCTCTGTATTGATCTATGAGGTAGACCAGTCAGATTGTAAGTTATTTTGAGATGATTCAGGGGTTGGTTCTATGACAGGCCCTTCAGAGTCTTCCACTAATCTTGGCATGGCTAAGGTTTACCACAGTACTTTAGTAAGATGCCATAATGCTTGTTGGTATTATCTATTTTGTAGACCTTAAGGCTGGCAGGTTGCAGCTGGTCTCATTGCATCTTCTGTATTATAGTAACTTAAGCAGGATAATAAGATTGCTTATAAATAGCATATTAATTAGGTTTTGGGGTATATTCTCTGCCTTGAGCCGTACAATGAGTACTTGTTCTTGAAGCTATTCTGTATTGATGTTGGCAGGAGTGAGGTGCTTGTTACCCACAAGCAACTAGTAGATAGCTTTAACCTAGCTCAGCTATTGTCATTTCTGCTATGTTCAGGGATGCTAACCCTTGCTATTGTGTTGGATGTGGAGTTTTCAGTTACATGTTGGAGCAGTTGCTATTTTATACATATTCCCTCAAGTGGACATAAATGTTTGTGCTTAGAGGTCCTGGTACATTACTATTTTGGTTGTGTGACCTTGTCTCCCTGATGCATCTGAAAGGAAGTGTCCCTTACAGGGGAGTCACATCCACAGTAGTAAGTTTTAATATTGTCCTGCCTAGAGCACAGTTAACTGGTCCAGGTTATTGCTTGGGCAACAGTCAATTACTTTCCCTGAATTATATTCAGAATGTCTCTAGCTGGGGAGTGTGGAATAGGATGTTTTTGGCTTCCCTCAGATTTAGTCAGGTCAAGGGACTAAAATTGGACATGTTGAGCAGATGTGACCTTGGTCCTTGTTGGGACGTATTGCTTTGTTCATGCCAAGTACTTATGTTGGTTGGGAACATGCCTTTTCTGTTCTCGGGTCATTAGTGTTGGGCAGGGGCACTTAGTCTTGGTCCCGGTCTAAAGAACAAGGTAGTAATGAGGCATGGGTTGACATAGTTGTCTCATTTTATGGAACTTATTCTTCAAGTTATGGTTGCCTTAAGGTATTAGACAGCCTGAATTACGGACTGTTTGTTTAGATATAGCAGGGCCTGTATAAGGGAACTTCCTAAAATTAGGTTACCCATAGACATTTTGGCACTCATAAGTTTACCTTTTTGCATGATAGTAACCTTTTAGGGGGCCCTGGTAGGATCATATACTATGAGTGGTCAAGAGGCCAGCATAAGCACAAATAGGCCTGGAATGTCTGACATGGCTCGTAGGGTTTTGTTTACAATATTTTCTCCATGGGTAAATCTTTATATAGCCTTTTGGGGTCTTATGCATTGTACTGTACTGCTGCCCATTTGATATGTTATCAGATTGGTTCTGTTTTATATCAGTGTATGCGGTATTCCAAGCACAGAACTTCTAGTTTTCTGGGTTGAATAGGTATAGAGACCTAGATCTGCTATGAGCTAACAAGTATCTTCTAATTGTGACGCAGTTCACTCTTAGGAGGTGTTCATTGCTAGCCTCTTCATAGTTACATTCTGGAAGTTGGTTCTATGATCTCTCAAGCAAGGTTTACCTCTCACTATATGGATGTGAAATGGTCAGGTTGGGGTCACTCTTAAGTCTCCTGTAGATTACTAGGATCTTCATCTGGAGATGATAACAGTTTGCTGTACTTCACAACAGTGAGTTATTGTAGTATTATGCAGGTGTCTGTTAGAGCCTTGTTCCTTCCCAACTGGGCATTAAACTTGCTATGTCCCAGAGGATATGGAGTACATCCAGGGAAAATTGTTTCATACTCACAGTGATTTTCCTTTTGTGTACGTACTCCATATCAGTAACTTCCCATCCCTTCTACAAAGGTTGTCTAAAAGCTTGAAACAAAGATGCCTTAGAGGGGGTGGGGTGGCTTTTAAAGCTTTTAAAGCTTTGGGGAGGATCCTTCTGATAGGGCATGGGGGTGGGGATATCCCAGAGAGTGCTTGTATGGAGTACGTCCAACATAGTAAAATCACAGTAATTGTGATACAATTTTCCCTTTTACCATAGGCCCCATCTGTCATTGCATGAACAGGTTGAACATCTCTTGGCATAAATTCTGTGTAAATTCCAGTGTGTTTTTCCCATACAACTGTAGTTGGATTTTTTTGCTAGAGAAGTTATGCCATAAAGAAATGATGTAGGTGATAAATTATTATGTAAGAGTTGATGTAGATAATGAGATTCACAAGTGGCTGCTTTACCATTATAATTCAAGTTCACCAGACTAAACTGTGAGAAATGCCTTGGCAAAAACTCATTCTTAAAATAATGAATATTTACTCAAGAAATTTCTCCTGGAGAAAAGATATGAATGTTTGCCAGTACAAAGAGTATTGTGTGCCAAAATGAATTCACTTTGCCAAAACTTGTCTTACTTTCCTTTTAGTAAATTGGCAAAGTTGTTGGGAATTTTCATTTTTGTTGAAAATGCTTTTGTTTTAAAAGAAAACCGCTGTAGTATTAGAGGAAAGGAGCTTCTTTTAACAAGGTAGGGCAATGTAGCAGAGCTAAAACACCTTGGGGCTCATTTATTAACGCAGCACAGCGCATAAGTGGACGCAAAAGATTGTCTGCGACATCACGAGTGTGATCGCTAATATATTTGCGTGATATTGCGCATAACACAGAGCTTTTGCGATGGTTTTGTTTATGCGCATTGCGCAAAAGATTGGGCATTTATGTCGCAAACGATGCCGTGGTTGTTAGGGGCGTGGCTGTGGGCGTGGCTACAATGCGCTTGCACTGCGGCCGTCGCAGATTTGCGTCTGTATATGTGCAAAACTGCACCCGGTCAACAGCACCACAATTTTTACGACTGCCTGTTTGTGGCGTAATAGTAACGCTCTTCAAAATGCGCATTCCTGCCCAGCTGCGCTAGCAGAGCCACACTGCTAAACTGGGTTCTGGCAAATACAATGGTGCTCCTGTTGGTGGGGATGTTTGTTAACTCAAAGTTTACTCAAAGATGAACAACCCCTGTAAAGTGCATATTAACCACGCCTTCCACCCAACATGTTTATATTGACCAAGGTTCCTTTAAGGGTATCAGGTAGGCTAAACACCTTTGCAACCAGATGCATCTAAGTGAACGCAATATGCGCAATATGTGACGCAACTAATTAAAGCAGCGCATTCATACATGAGCACAACTAATCCTTACCTTTGCGGTATCTTCCTGTGCGCACAATTTATTATAAGCACTGCGACAGCTGATACGCAGTTTCACACGTCGCACCTGTCTGTGTCTACATTAGCGCACAAAATTGCACTGTTAAGGTATCGTGCGCTACATTATTAAATACTCGCATGAGCTGGGCAAATGTCAGGCCACTGCGCTCTTTTTAGCACTGCGCTGCGTTAATAAATGAGCCCCCTTATCTGCAATATATTTTAGCCTTCTGGTTGACTTACTTCAATGCATTTTGCCATTTTGTAATTTTTTCTGCAGTTTTGCAAATGTTTTGGCAAAGTAAAATGGGCCAGTTTTGCTCTTCACTAGTTTGGGTGTCACTTAGCCCACTGAGATATTGATTTATGGTTAATGGAATGTTAAAGTTGCTGTCTGTATGACTAATCATTAAATAAAAACAGACTAAGGCATGCAGGTCATGAATAAACAGGAGCAGATAATACAATAACCATATACTAAAGTCTATCTAATGGCATGCAATGTTTTGTCTGCACAGTACTTCTTACTTTACTGACATTGAAACAATTTCCTCCATGTGAAACAGTTAATGCCAATAGTAATTCCTTGTTTTGCATGCCCAATTTGTTTCTTGAATTAACAAGCAAGAGAGCATAGTATTTTTATAAAGCAATTTCCTACTTGATGTTTACTAAATATGGACATTCCTGAGTTTAGAGCTGCACAAACTGATCAAAACACAGTTGATGATAAGAAAGGGAAAACTGGGCTCAAACTTGCAATTTTGTACGTTATACAATATGCCATATTTTAATAATACTGTACCAATACAATACATTATAAAAATATAATAATATCATCACTTTTTGTTATTTTGAGTACTTAATTTGACTATATAAATGATTAAATAATAGTAGCAAGTCAAGACAGGGAATTTGTTTAAATACTTTATGTTCAATACTGTTGGTACTCAAATACCAGCTCCGGGATATTCAATGAACTAAAAGAATGACATAAGAGAATGCTGAATGATAAAACAGGTTTGTTTAAACTGCTCTCTGCTGGAGGGAAGAACAGAAGTTCAATAAACTTTCGAAAGCAATTTTTGAACTGGTACATCTGTGCAAATCCAGATAACTGTATGCATACATCATGAGTGCACAAAGCTGCCAAAGCCCTGCAGTGTAACACCTGTATGCCCTTTAAGTGACATTGGTATGAAACACTCCATGGTATTTGGCATGAACCTGTAGTGTCAGCAGTATCCCCTTCTTATCACAGTCTCTGCCAGATGTTTGCATTCCTACCCAATCCAGTCCAAGATGCCTCCCTTGCCATCATGAAAACATCAGAACTAAGTCTGCCAAGTTCCTATTGCAGTCACAGATCAATCGTTTCCAATCGTAATAAAGGAATGCAAGAGTGTTTCAGGAGTTTTTGCTTAAGTGCCTTAAGGCCAGAGAATAATCAATAAAACATCACTACAGATGCATCCAAGCTGGAGTCTCCATTGCCTTGGGGGGAACTGACGTCCAGCCTTTCAACTAGCATTTTTGATGATGCTTTCAGTAGTTTTAGTGCAAGATGCATAGCTATTTTAAACTACACTGTGTTTGCCAGCTATTGGCTTACTGTCATAGCTTTTTATAATCACTTTTGGATTTCTAGTGTACATTTCCTGACACATAGAATATACAGAATATAGTCACATTTCATGAGCACAGCATGCTCAAATGACTTTAAGCCTGACTATACTGTATGTAATACAACAATAACACTGAGAGCAAAATAGGTATATAGAATATCACTGTTGTGTTTATTAGAATAGAAGTGGCTATATGTAAATCTAGGAGCAGTTGCAAGATTTCTAGGACCAGTGAAAAAAATGTCTTGGAAGAGCAACTCCATCATAAAAGGGGGTAGGCTTCACATCTGCCAAGGGTCATAAGATACCTATCAAAGATTTATTTATTTATTACACTGAATCTGTAATATATGGTCTGAAATGCCCATGTGGTTTGATGTATGTTGGACATACATCAAAAAGAAGAAGAAATATTGCCAGTGCCCGGTTTGCCTTTAAAAATAATTGTTACCAAAAAATTAGGTGTTAGTGCCACACTAAAAATATGTAAGCTCACGTGCAATGTCAAAGACCCTCATTGTACGTGAGTCCTACACTATCTGTGAGCATTCAGTGCATTTGTAGTGCATTTAAAATCAAAGTCCCCCAGCAACCAATGTGATTGAGAAGTAAGACCATTGTTCACTTACCCTTTACTCCAGTGCTTTATGGGGGAATGTAATAAAAGTCTGTAACAGAAAAAATATTTGCAATGTGAAAAGTTATGCCTTTGTGTGAATTTTAAATAGCTTTTGCAAACCTGGAAACTGTTTAGCGACCACTTCCGACAGTGGAAGAATTTTGCGCAGTGCACTTAACTTGAAAAAGTTGTTACGTTTGCTCCAAAAGATTACGACACCTTCAAGCACTTCTTAAAGGAACAGTAACATCAAAAAATAAAAGTGTTTAAAAGTAATGAAAATATAATATAGTGTTGCCCTGCACTGGTAAAACTTCTGTGTTTGCTTAAGAAACACTATTATTGTTTATATAAATAAGCTGCTGTGTAGCAATGGGGGCAGCCATTCAAAGGAGAAAAGACTCAGATTACACAGTAGGTAGCAGAAAAACTCTGTCTGTCTAATGGTGTTATCTATTATCCATTAGTTAACCTGTGCCATATAGCCGTTTTTCAATTTCCGCCATTGCTCCACAGCAGCTTGTTTATATGAACTATAGTAGTGTTTCTGAAGCAAACAGAACAGTTTTACCAGTGCAGGACAACACTACATTGTACATGATATTTTCATTACGTTAAAACACTTTCATTTTTTTTCATTACTGTTCCTTTAAAAGTGGGCAATGCACAATGGGCTACTAAAATTTGCAATGCAATCACAGTTTAAGGAAAAGTATTACATTGAGAAATGCAAATTGTTATTCTTATTTGTGCAAATTGTTTTGCTTTTTGTGATTTACATTTCCCCATTAGTGAGACAGCAAGGAGCTTTTCAGCCCCAGACAATTAACATACACCTGTAAATACAGTTATTCCCGTCCTACATTATCTATTTGCATTCTGCGTTTGTAGTGCATGTATAATAAGTAATAAGACCATGCTGCACTTACTCTTAACTCAGGAGGTATAGTAAAAAAGCAGGGCACTTTTAAGCCCCAGCCAATTAACATACATCAATAAAAAATTCCCTGTTTTAAAGGTTGAATGGCAGCTATAGGCAATATTTGGCTACAATTTGTTCACGAACATCATACATCAAAGCAGGTTACAATAACAATAATAGAACAAAAAAGAGTGATTTCATCTTTTTAAATGAAAAAAAAAAATTTTTTTTCCCACACATTTAAATTTACAAAAACACAGCAAGGCTAGCCTTAGATGGTTAGCATTGTAGAATGTAAGGATACCTAAGGGATGGTAATACAAGTAAATTGAAACCAGGTAAAGTGAAACGGGTCTACATGTTAAATACTTTTGAACCTCTGGCCATGAATGAAGCCATGAGTTTCAAATGTTTCCGGCGATTGATTAAAGTGGACCTGTCCCCTAGACACAAACAGCTGTATAAAAAAAAGTCCTTTTCAAAATAAACATGAAATCCAATTTAAATTTTTTATTAAAGCATTCATAGCTGTTGTAAGCTGATTTAATAATCTCAGCTGTCAATAAAATATTGTATGCCCCTCCTCTATGCCTTAGGGTCATTAGGCGGGGCAGACAATTACTTTCACTTTCCATTCAGCACTTCCTAGATGTCACTGCTCTACACACATTCCCGTTTTCTTCACCATTTAATTGTGGGGATAGACATCTGGTTCCCCATTCTGGTGTACAAACAAGATTCTAAGATGATGCAAGGCTTGTCTTAATAACAGTGTCCACAAAATGGCTGCTGCCTGCTTGCTATAATTATGAATTCTCAGAGTGAAGGAAATAAGATTCAAATAATGTATATAGTTTAATTAAAGTTAATTTTGCTTGCCTAATGTGATAAAATAGGATTTTGAATAATTTCTTTGGGTGACATGTCCCCTTTAATATTGTATTCTCCTTTATAGGTCATGATTTGTATGGACTGTTTTTAACACTAGAGATCTCCACATGAATGTGTACCTAAGGATGAATACACTGATGATTGGGAAGGAAACTATAACTATTGTATATATAACTGATATTTTTATTAAGTATATATTGATACATGCTGCAGAGTGACTACCCATATACAGAAATGTTGTAATTTGGAAGCAGTTACAGTATTGTCTATATATGTGTGGAACTGGTACTCATGTTGGTTGAGGATCTGTAATGATCATTTGTAAATAAATCTTAGGTAAGCCGTTCCAACCAAAATATAGTGATTTTCAGGTGATTTTCTATTAGTGCATTTCATGTATTTAGAGAATGCACAGGGTCTTTTTCACCAGTTGAAGATATTAAAAAGATTTCACTAAGCACAAACAATAATCATATAATATTTACTGATAGATAGACAGACAGATAGAACAACAGATAGATAGACAGACAGATAGACAACAGAACTTCAAAGGATGACCCATATGCTGATTAAATTCTATAAACTGCTGAGAACATGTAACATTTAACAAAAAGTGATTCTCAAATAGAGTTTAAGAGGGTAATTCTGATTAATTTCAATTTGGAAGAGTATGAGGAAGATCCCACTTGGAATATTGTAGTCAACCTTCAAGGGGCACATTTACTTAGGGTCGAATATCGAGGGTTAATTAAAATCCTTCGACTCCAAATATCGAAGTCGAAGGATTTTGCGCAATTCGTTCGATCGAACGATTCTAAGGATTTTAATCCATCGATCGAAGGATTATTCTTCGATCAAAAAATTGTTAACAAGCCTATGGGGAACTTCCCCATAGGCTAACATTGGCCTCGGTAGGTTTTAGGTGGTGAACTAGGGGGTCGAAGAAATTTTTAAAGAGACAGTACTTCGATTATCGTATAGTCGAACGATTTTAAGTTTGAATCATTCTTTTCGAAGGTTGTAGTCGAAGGTCGAAGTAGCCCATTCGATGGTCGAAGTAGCCATATTCGACCATTCGAAATTCAAACTTTTTTTCCTCTATTCCTTCACTCAGACTTAGTGAATGGGCCCCCAAGTGTCAGCATTTTTTGTAAACATGTAGTATGTCCACTGACCCATTTACCATGGGACCTTGACATCCAAAAACACCAATGGGAATTTGAAAATAATGTATTGAAAAGGAAATAAAAAGCAACAAGCATCTCATTAATCTCCATTCCATCCCATATAGCAAATAGATAATTTATAAAGCACAACTATTATATAAAATGTCCTTGTTTGAGGGGGAGATGCTGGACCCTATACAACCCTATATGACAAAGCAGAAAACTTTAATAATACACAAGCATGTGCATGGTAAAGCAGAAGGTAGGCACTGTCACTGGTGGGGTTAACTAGCACAAAGTAACAAGCAGGCAGTCAAGGCAGGGAAAAGTTCAAGGCACAACTCAGTAACAGTCAACAAAGCTCAATAGCCAATAGTCCAGGCAAAGGGACAGGGTAGGCAGTGTCAAGACAGGTCACAAAGGCAATGATCAATAACAGGACAGCTCAATATACAAGGTAATTAAGAGCACCTTCTTTATGAAGAGTGACCAGCAGGAAGTTTGACCAACACGCTTGGCAAATCGTATTGGTGGCTTTTATTAATGAGTTTTAAGCCACTCAGGACAATGCCTGGAATCCCTAGTGTATCGTTATCCTGCACCAGTTTTTTGAAAAACTGCAATAACATAATCATGCAGTGCTGTCTGAGTGACATTGTTAAATACTTAAGCCTTTAGCCCAAGCGGGTGCATTGTGCATGCAAGATTCTGCTTATCTGATGTTCATTCAGTGGCCAACTGAATGGTGATTAACTTCTTTTTTTCCTATTTAAATACTTAAAAATCGAAAATTGCAGTGGAAATCGCTGTTGATCACACCATCTCCACTGCAATAATTTTAATAATTACACATTATCTCATATTTACCTAACAACCCAAAGCAAAATAGGACAGTTATTGCTAAATTACAAATACTGATCTGCCTGTAGTTATCTAGCTATATTTATGTATAGAATGCATATCTGTATTTACATAGTAACACAGTAAGTCAGGTTGACACACATAAAACAAGTTCAACCTTTTAAGTCTATATAAAACCTTCCTAATTGCTAGTTGATCCATAAGAAGGCAAAACATCTCCAATTTGTCTCAGAGGGGGAAAAAATCCTTCCTGACTCCAAGATGGCAGTCGGACCAGTCCCGGGATTAACTAGTACTATTAGATATCTTTCATAACCCTGTATTCCTTCACTTGCAAAAAAGGCATCCAACCCTTTCTTAAACTTATCTAATATTTCTAATTCCAAATCTTCACCGCTCTCACTGCAAAAAAAAAAAACCCTTCTGAATATAAAGGTATTAAGTGGAACCTCCTTACTTCTAATTGGAATGGGTGCCCACATGTCAGAAGGTCTTATTGATAAATAAAGCATTTGAGAGATTATTATATGTCCTTATATATTTATATATAAGGTGTATTTAGGAGCACTCATGGATAAAACTTCAAGATATTCACAAAATCCCATAGATAGATAGATAGATAGATGATAGATAGATAGATAGATGATAGATAGATAGATAGATAGATAGATAGATAGATAGATAGATACAATTCATTTCAATTCAACACTTCATTTCAGGGGCTCAAAAGTAATTGATCAAATTAAAAAACTGAAAATAAAATGTTCATTTCCAATACTTAGTTGAAAACCCTTTGCTGGCAATGACAGCCTGAAGTCTTGAACTCATGGACATCACCAGATTCTGGGTTACCTCCTTTTTAATGCCAGGCCTTTACTGCAGCGGCTTTCAGTTGCTGTGTGTTTGTGGGCCTTTCTATCCGAAGTTTAGTCTTCAACAAGTGAAATGCAGCTCTATTGGGTTCAGAACAGATGACTGACTTGGCCATTCAAGAATATTCCACTTCTTTAAACTCCTGGGTTGCTTTGGCTGTATGTTTTGGGTCATTGTCCATCTGTATTATGAAACGCCTCCCAATCAATTTGACTGCATTTAGCTGGATTTGAGCAGAAAGTGTCTCTGAACACCTCAGAATTCATTCAGCTGCTTCTGTCCTGTGTCACATCATCAATAAACACTAGTGTCCCAGTGCCACTGGCAGCCATGCACACCCAAGCCCTCACACTGTCTCCTCCGTTTTACAGATGATGTGGTATGCTTTGGATCATGAGCTGTTCCATGTCTTCTCCACACTTTTTTCTTGCCATCATTCTGGTAGAGGGTGATCTTGGTTTCATCTGTCGAAAGAATTTTTTTTTCAGAACTGTGCTGGCTTTTTAAGATGTTTTCTTTTTAGCAAAGTCCAATCAAGCCTTTCTATTCTTGATGATTATGTGTGGGTGCAGATTTTCAGCTTTAATTCAGTGGGTTGTTCAGTTTTGTGTCACCTGCAAACGCTGATACATTGCGTACAAAACCCTCCCCTCCCCAATAGTTCTACATTGCAGTGTTGGGATCAAATGGTTTAATAATTTAAAAAACTGCTTTGCACTTCAAGCCCATGACTAAGATCAGCCTACATACTACAGAGAAAGAGCTGGGCAGCATTGTTTAAATGCTGCTAGGATGGAACAGCTAAATCCCAGCTGGGCTGTAAGCTCTAGTTTAGTACTATGGTCACTGTCTTTCTTCTTCCATTTGTATTCCTTTCTGACTGTTCCTCTGCCTTCCTTTTTATACATATGGATATTTCTTTCTGAGCATAATGGAGTATGATTATTATACTCATGCCATGTGAAGTTTTGATCAAATATTCTTTTAACAGCTTCTCCCAGGCCAAGATAATTTTAGTGTATAGATGTACATTGCATTGTATTAAAAAGCCACATGTTCCACTTTAAGAGGGAAGAATAACATTTTCCTTTTGCTTCCAACAGCAATTCTGAGTTTTCTAATTTCATGCTAAATCATTCTCTAGCGCTTCACACGTGTCAAATGTATGAATGCTGGGGAAGTGTTCATTCACATTTCAGGCAGAAAGTAATGCAATTCCTCACTTAATGTCTCTTGACCATTTTACTACCAGATGTTCTATGGAGTTTATATAACATATCTCCTAAAGCAATCTACCTGAAAATTGAAAGCTCTGCAGGTGACATCTTCATTAAATTGCATCCCAGCAAAATGTTTGTCTTGCCTTATTACACTTGCAGTTCTCATTGTTGTTTACTGTTATATAAAAGGTCCTTGTCCTCAATCAACCATGAGCTAATGTAGGGATGAAAAATGAAAAATAGCTAAGGTTCCCTATAATCTAGGTAGTCACCTTAATGATTAATTACAGCTTAAGGGAAGGATCAGTGTACAAATTTAGGAATATAGGTACATCCCACAGATGTTTCTCTTGGAAGGCTTTGAACTTTTGAGTGTGACTTGTACACAAAATGTAACTAATATCAAGCCTGAAGAATACCATCAAAGGAAGTAACTTGTGAGCTTTTTAATGACAAGTTGTACTGCATAGTGTACGTAACATTGTGGGCAATTATGTACAGTAATGTGTAACATAGGTGAAAAAGAAAAAGGAAAGCAAAATCACAGGATTCTCCTAAAAAAATGCCCCCTGGTGTGAAATATGTTGAGGAAGTAAGAGCCATGCCTGTTCATCAGATTGTATGATGCTTTAGATATTTATTGTTAATTATCCAGTGAGTGTAATTTTAAAACAAATAGATGTTGTATTGTAAGTCTCACACTTGGATGGCATCTGCATTTACTCTTAGATATATATGTACAGTATTTGAAAGTGAATGCTGTACTTGTTTTATGTAGAGCAACAGTCAATTATCACAGATTTAGATTTAGTGCACAGGGGAATCTCCTACAAAAATCATCCTTGCACTAAATGTTACACTTATTATGCATACAAACCATATAAACCAAAAACAGATCATTACAAATTAAAAATACTAATATTGTAAATGTCTCAAGTACAAGTGGTAAAGTATCCAAAAGTGTTTAGTGGCATGTGCATTCTGCATTCATCCTTCTAACATTCATTAAGGGGCAGATTTACTAAGGGTCGAGTGAATTTTCAAAGTACAAAAAGTTCGAATTTTCGAAGTAATTTTTTGGATACTTCAACCATCAAATAGGATACTACGATTTCGAATTTACTTAGACTTCATTTAGAAGTAAAAATCAATAAATAGTTGACCATTTGATAATCGAAGTACCGTCTGTTTAAAAAAACTTTGACTTCAACACGTCGCCAAATTAAACCTGCCGAATTGCTATGTTAGCCTATGGGGACCTTCTACAAACGTTTGCTAAGTCTTTACACATCAAATAAAAATCCTTCTATTTAATCGTTCGATCGAACAATTTTTATTCGATCGTAGGATTGCCAAATTCGCTGAAAAAACTTCGTATTCAAACTTTTTCAATCCGATGGTCGAATTTCGAAGTTTTTTGTACTTCGAAATTCGACCCGTGATACATCTGCCCCTAAATCTTGAACAAAGCTAGATTGCATACAGTAATCATGACCATAGTGTAATGTTCCTATATACCATGTGCCAAAGTACATGTCCATTACGCTGCTTAATAGATTCTTTGTAAAGTTCTGTCTAGTCCTCTTTTTAAAACCAATTTGCTTAAGTATAACATTGTGGTTTCAGCAAACAGCAAGAATGATACAATTCATCAATGATCGTTTCAGAACTGGACAGTCTAGGTGAGTCCTACATCTACAAGGCATTGTGCAAAGTGCAAACGTCACAAATATACTGCTCAAACACTGACAAATAAAACAGATACAACCCCCAGAAAAAATAAGGGAGATGTCACAATAATAAAAACGAAAAAATCAAGGCGCAAAATGCTTCATTAAACTGTACTTCATTCTACAAAACAGTTTCAATAAAATAAATCAAATGTTCTGTTACAGGTTTAACTTGGAGATAAAAGTCAAGTAAAAAGTCAAAGTCTTGCATCATTATCCACGAACCACTAACATCAGCAGGGCATCATTTTATATTACCATGCATCTTCTAATAGCAAGTGACTAAACCTATAATACATACAGTAAGTTAAATAACATTTGGTGGAGGTATTAAGGGGACATTTTCATGCACCAACAATGCTATTTAAATTCTAGAATTTAAAGAAAAAAGACAGACAATAGCAATGAAACATCAAACATTAGACCTCCTATTTTAAAAAAGTGTAAGGTAAGAAATAGTTCAAGCACAGAAAGGATCAAAGCTAAAACCTGTTGCTCCCTGCGGTGCTGTGGAACACATACTCAATATGCTGTGAAATTGTTCACTATACCAGGGTACTGCCTGCAAATCTAGCATACCCAAAGTTCAGTTCTTACTGCTGGAAGTATGAGCTTCAAATAATGCAACTATGTTCTGTGTATTTTCATTGCTACACACTGCTATTCCTGCATAGAGAAAGAGAAGCCTCTTACATATTCATAATGTCTCTGTCCCTTGTTGTTGCCTAAGTCTGTGTGTTCGGTGTTATCATTATAAATCATATTCCTGCATTCTGTTTTCTATCAGATTTTAAAGAATTTATGAGACCTTTTTGACAGTCCCCAGCAATTTGTTTTGCCTACCACATATTCGTGGATTGTTTCAATGCAAAGGGTGAGGTTGAACCACCTAAAATCTAAATCTAGATTTCAAAACAAATATTTAAAAAAAAAAATTAAATGGCACATAGTTTTGCTTGTCTTTTGGATCTGGTAAAATAAGATTCTTGAGATACTCCTGTAACTGTGCCTCTTTTTGACAACAAGGACAAGGAACTGGTCTGATAGCAATATGGTTTCATTGAACTGGATATCAAACATTCCAGATAATAGATCACATACACTACCAGTACAGTAAAGCATAATGTCAATGTAACTATCTAAAAACTTGTTATTCATCTTTTAGGTGGAGAAATAGTGTTCCAGAGCATGAAGCAGGAAGATCCAACTGAGAGTCAAGTTCAAGGCCCTCCATGTTTCAAATTATAAGCATGGACCTTTTTTTTTGTAATTAAAACTTACTAAAATTGGTAGCATTTATATAAGCTCATACCAAACAACTGTCTGGTAATAGTAGAAAGAAATCCATACAACCAATATATTTGCTTCAAGGAATAAATCATTACTAGATTGATGTAACTTCCGCCTTTTTTAGTCTGTTCTTGTGAGATAATACACTGACATGGCCTTTCCATAATTGAGCTGGAATCGGCTGCCTAGTTTTCAAAACCAGCTTTTGAGTATGTTTTCCTGGTGAATTTGTATATAGAAAGCTAAGCATGTCACTGAAATTATTTTTGCCACTTGAAATTTTCCTAAGATGGGAATGCAAAGGTACAATTTAACTACAGTACTTAGTAATACCTGATACATCTATGATGAAAAACATATGATGAAATAGTAAAAGGTTTCTGTCTATGAAATTAATTAATTTTTATGGTCTTTTCAGAATCTTTCATCAACTGTTGATGTAATGTTGGTAGTACATCAACATCTGGGTGGCCACAGTTTTCCCCATATCTGCAGTAAAGGATCCTATCCCTTTGCAGCAGGAATTACATCTGCTTCTGCGGTTTTATGATTACACTAGTTTTACCAACTAAAAATATGTTTATACAGTTTATTTTCCTTGCAGAAAAGGGATTTCTGCCAGGGCAGACTTTAAACCTTTCTTCTGCAAAGCAAAGATCACCCCCCCCCACACACACACACACACATACACCTTATCCCAAGTCACCACAATTCTCAAATAAATACTTTGTATTTATGTTAAGGCATGTATGTGTCCATGGGACAAATACTTCAAACATGAGCTGATGTTTTAGTAAATGAAAGCATTTCTTTTGGGATACCTCTCTCCAGCTTCATGCAAGCGGTGCATTGCCTCTCGGCAAGAAAACGTGTTCTGACGGCAAATCAATTCAGCATTGTGTTAGAGAATTAACTAATGTTGCGTGGTTAACAAGCTGAACTTTGATTATTACTCATAAGTAACGGTGCCATGGGGGCAGGAATTAAGCTGCTCATGTAATTAACACTGTGTTTATTGAGTTCAGGTTATCAATAAGACAAATGTAAAATAAATTTGTTCTGTTACTTTGAACATACCAGTGTCTGTGGTATTTCTGAAAGCAGCAATGTTACCTTCCTTACTGCAGAGGCAGAATGACAATTAGGATGTATTTTCATGGGAAGGAGAAATGAAACAGCACAGATTAAAGCTTATAAAGCCAAAGCATCCACCACAGACGCCTCAAACAGACGAATAATTAAGAACATTTATCACTACATCATAGTAATGTCTAATTGTCTATACTTGTAAAATATGCATAGAGCGAAATATTTTATATTTCAATATATATATATGTGGAGATGTGAATGGTACTGCTTCATAGTGTATATAATATGTACTAAAATCTGTCACACTGGTTTTAATGCAAGTGTTCACATGGACTGACAGACCTATGCTGTGAATGGTATTCCTTTCTGTTACTTTTCCTTTTCTCCATTAGGCTGGCCACCTAATGCACTTTCCTTTCTTTACTCTAAATCTGTCAGCACCTGTGAACCATGCATGTAATTAACTAGCTTGTGTTAAAAACCTTTCTGGTAGGTATTGTGTGTTACATTTAAATGTGTAAGGTAAATGATACAGTGTACACATATGTTAGCTGTATTGTGAAGGATTTTAATATACAGCATAATTGCAATTGCAGCACTGGTGTGCTGGTTTGCACCTCTTAGGGCAGGACTACATAGCCGATTCAGCCGCCATCCGACGTGCTGCGCAAAATCGCATACGTCACGTCGGATGCGACGGAAACAAGGTAAGTAATGCAGCTTGCAGCGTCTGCATCCGACAGTCGTGTCACGTCGCATCAACAATGCAACACGATGCAACATTTGAATTACTTACCTTATTTCCATCGCATCCGATGTGAAGCCTACAATTTTGCGCAGCGTGTCGGATCGCGGCTGAATTGGCCTTGTAGTCCTGCCCTTAAGAGGCAGACAAGCACTTCCTGGAATTTAAAGGCAATGCTGCAGTGCATGGTGGGCGTTATGACGCCTATAAAAGGCTGGAGTGATTAGAAAGCAGGGGAGTCATTTGGAAGTGCTGGTTTAAACAAGTGGTGCTGTATGATGTAGATGATGATCTTTTTTTTTTTTTTTTTCTGCTTTGAAAGTTTCTAAACTGTTAAATAAGAGTCTCTTATTGTTTTTTTATGGAGGTCTGGAAAGTTAAATAAACCTCTGATTTGTTTTTCATCAAGAAGAGTATTTTTTTTTTTTGAGAAAATTTCACACACACACACACACACACACACACACATACACACACACACAAACACACACACTCTAAAGGGGTATATATGTTTGCCGTTTCAAACAACAAAAATAAGAGATACATATAAGAGATATATAAATATATTGTTTTTGTTGTTTGAAACGTGAAGAATATACAGTTTTTAAATGAAAACAAGATCAAGTCAACAAATAATGAATACGGGTGTCAGATAGTGAACTATGCATGGTATGATCTTCATAAGACTATATACACCCACTGGAGATGGGAGTGATTGTCATTGTTATAGTTCTGGCTACTGTTGCTGTGCACTTGTGATCATTGTTTATAAAGTTTATTTGAGGAAAGCTATTGTTTCAGGAAAGTCAAGAGAAAGAGGAGGAGCTTTGGCCATTAAAGAATCTGTAACAAACAGAACAACTATCTTGGCAGGGAAAAATCGATTGAGGCTTTCTTTATGGGACATAGGGATAACAGTACAGTGATGTTGGAAACTGAATTATCTTTTGCTGAAAATTGTAGTGATGATTTACTTTTATTTTATAGAATTATAGAATAGATGTGCCTGTTATTGTTTGCTTCCTTGCCATTACACACACAAAAAATACTTTATGAAAGCACATTTATAAAATTAAAAAGTTTAATCATTCAGAAACCACAGAAATAAATGTATTTAGCGCTAAAACCTTGTATGAAAAAATTCACATCTAAAAGCTGGCAAAATTCATGTAGAAGGTAATGAATTGCCAATTTTTTCAATTCAAGTTTTTTGAGTTTTTAAAATTGAATTAAGAAAGTAAGCGCACATTCAAATTTGGTAAGTTGTTTTGGGGTATTTTTTAAACTAAAAACAAATTCCCAAATTAAAGTTAAAATTCACCATTTGATAAATACACTTCTAAAAGTCCTATAGGAATGAATAGAAAATCTAATCTCACATGTTGATAATGTAAATCTGCTGCTAAATATTTTAAGATGAACTAATAATGTATTATAATACATGAACTAATAATGTATTGTAAAATATGTAATGCACTGTATATATATATATTGATACAACACGTGGTGGTTTCACGCGTGGTTTCTGCATCCGAATACTCATCTTACTGCCAGGTTTTAAAAATAAATAAATAAAAAGCTCAGCATCAAAAATCTGCCAAGATTTTTTTATTTATTGGGGAGGAAAAACATTATTCACAGCAAACCAAGGTATTTGAATTTGAGACCACTTTAGCAACTTTTAATCAACCCCTATGCATCTGTATACTGGGATCGAGTCATACCAAACTGTATTATTGTTATATTATACATTTTAGCTGAGCTTTGGCAAAAAAAATTTCCTGTGATATAGGGGCAAATTTACTTAGGGTCGATTAACCCTCGATATTCGACTGTCGAAGTTAAAGGAAGTCGAAGGATTTAGCGCAAATAGTTCGATTGAACTAAAAAAAAAGGATTTTAATCCATTGATCGAATGGGGACCTTCTCCATAGGCTAACATTGACTTCGGTAGCTTTTAGGTGGCGAACTAGGGGGTTGAAGTTTTTTCTTAAAGAGACAGTACTTTGACTATCGAATGGTTGAATAGTCGAACGATTTTTAGTTCGAATCGTTCGATTCGAAGTCGTAGTCGAAGGTCGAAGTAGCCCATTCGATGGTCGAAGGAGCCAAAAAAAACATTCAAAATTCGAAGTTTTTTTTCTTCTTCTATTTTTTCACTCAAACTAAGTAAATGGGCCCCATAATGTTTTTGAGGAATCTGCATCTGTAAATCACAAATAATACTTGAGGTCAGCACTGTCATAAAAAAACCCAATCTAATTTTGTTAAGGCTGAAATCTTTACTTTACCTAAAGGCATGTCTACATTTTCAAACATTACCTGAGGGAACTTTGGCACAAAGCATCTCAGTGCAGAAATATATCACGCAGAGCTGCACCTTTATTAGTGCAGTAGTAAATTCAAGAAAGTGAAAAAGTTCCCAGACACTGTAATGCTTTCTGCAATAGAAGATAAATTGGTAAGTTTGTGTCAAGTTAAAGCTAAAAGTATTATTAGTCAAAAGGATCGCTCTTCATATATCAAATGCCTAGAACAGTCCTATTGTTCCCTAAATATCAAGTCACAGATACAACAATGTATGCCAGGCTATCTAGTTCCAAGAGGCCTTGCTCACAGGCAGTGCAGTCAAAGCTAATTAAATAAAGGATTTTGTTTGCCAAGCTGTACGTAAGCCAGGTGAGCATGTGTGCTCTGCTGAGGGCATCCAGCTTTCAAACAGGAAGCCTTCATATCTCATAGAGGAGGGGCTAGGTAAGCCTTTGAATGCAGCTGTGGGTAGTGGCTGCTTTAATCATTAATATAATTTAACATAGACCAATAGATACAAAATACCGAAAGCAAGTAAATTGATGAGCTATCTTTGAAGAGCTAACAGAAGCAGAGAGGTAATGAGGATGCCATAATATCTCAGAGACTATTCCTTCTCTCTCTTTTTTTTTTATACAAAAATAGAAGACAGAAAAGAAAACAGAATTCTCCTGGGATTAACATAGAACTTTATGCAGTATATATCCTAGAATCTTAGAGACATTGTATTAAAATAAAAATCTGTCAAGAATGAAAAATGATTTGTTTTATGGTCTGCGAACGGCACTGCCATATGTTGGAGCTTTTTGGATTGCGGGTTTCCAGAAAGTAAGTTCCATGCCTGTTACTGGAGACTATTACTGTATGTGTGAGTGGAATTGAGGCTTAAAGCAGAAAAAAACACTTAATAAAAAAAATCATTACCCCCTACCCTACATAGACCCCCTCCCTGCTACCCCGGGCAAATGCCCATAACTTTTAATTACCCCTCTATGCAGATTTCATCCAGCGGAGTTCACGGGCGCCATCTTAAGCCGATTCAATAATTTTCGTGAGTTTAGGCTATGTGCAGTTGTTGCGAAACCGACAATTGCTCCAACTGCACAAGCATCTCTTTGCTGGTCTAATTTCCGAAGATTACCAAAGAGAAGAAGATGTCTGCCTTGAACTCCGCCGGACAGAATCTGCACGAAGGGGTAAATAAAGAGTTAGGGGCATTTGCCCGGGGTAGCAGCTAGGTTGAGGGGGAGGAGGGAGGGGGTCTATGTAGGGTAGGGTTTTTTTATTAAGGGGTTGTTTCTCCTTTAAACAATCCAGGACTGGATCGTTTTGACCCTTATGAGGTTGGTTGACAGCACTGAATCCACAGGTGAATGTATTGGCTTTGTTCCTATACATCTTTTTCATTGGTTTTCACACCAAATCACAGGAAAAGGTGTAATCTCTTGGATAAAAAGGACACCCACGGAAACATTAAAGGAGAACTAAACCCTACAAATTAATATGGCTAAAAATACCATATTTTATATACTGAACATATTGCAACAGCCTTAAGTTTCAGCTTGTCAATAGCAGCAATGATCCAGGACTTCAAACTTCTCACAGGGGGTCACCATCTTGGAAAGTGTCTGTGACACTCACATGCTTAGTGGGCTCTGAGCAGCTGTTGAGAAGCTAAGCTTAGGGGTCGTCGCAAATAATCAAGCAGAAAATGAGGTTGTTCTATAATATAAGCTGATGCTACAGGACTGATTTTTAAATTCTGATGCTAATTGCACTGGTTTCTGAGCTGCTGTGTAGTTATTATATGTATTAATTATTAACCAGCCTTATAATGTGACATTTATATTCTATGTGTACTGTATATTGTGAGTGGGCCCCTAAGCTCAGTAAGTGACAGCAGCACAGAGCACGTGCAGTGAATCAGCAGAAAAGAAGATTGGGAGCTACTGGGGCATCTTTGGAGACACAGGTCTTTCCTGCTAAAGGGCTGTAGTTGCCTAGGGCTGGTACAGAAGCACAAAACTTAATCTAGAACATTTCTAGCTACTTCTTTAGTTAATCTTTATTCCTTTAAGATAAGATAAGGGATTGTCAATGTTTAAAAGAATGAAGTTCTGTTACGGTGATGTCAGATACAAGATTCATAATGCATTTTCTGTGAATACATGGAGCTTTTCACTTTGACATTAAAGTGAACCTGGATCAATCAATGTCCACGAGAGTTATGGATTAGTAACTTCAAGTTACTGAGTTGTTTAACAATGAATTAAACTGAGGAAACTGTACCAGCATCAAAATCTGAAAGGTGACAAACAGAGGATTTAGCTGCATATTAATTGCACCATAGCTGATTCTTTGAAGTTACAAAAATTTTACAGCTAAAAAACACAGGTAGAAATGGATGACTGTAAATGGTATCAATGGGTGAAAGTAACAGCTCACTATTTCACAAATATGGTTCTAAAAATCCCATAGGAATGAATCGAATGTGATGAGCTCTAATTTCACAGTTTGCAAAATCTGCCCCTTGAATGTTCAGAATACCCCTCATGTTTATAATATTTGGAAGACATTTTGTGACAAGTTTTCAGAAATATCTTAACATTTGCATTATAAATACTCAGAATGTGTGTTTTCCAAAAATACATTTTTTTTCTGGGGTCAACTTTATTTTAGGGGCATTTGCTGCGCACACAATTTAAAATAATGTGTTGAGTTTACAGTAGCTGAGTTGTCAACTATGAACATTTGTATGGTCAAGGTACATATTTTTCTGAACAAAAGAAAAAAAATATAACACCAACTCATATACAGCATTAAAAAAAACCCTCATGCAATTATTTTTAAAAAGCAGCACCTTTGGAGGATATATGCCAATAATTAATGTGCTTAATAATTCACAGATTAATGAAGCCAGCGCATTAGTCTTTATATAAACTGCTAGTTGTGATGAGCCTGTAGAGGCCAAGGCCTCCTGAATTCTTCTGATTTGACTGTTACTGCAAATTAGAAAATAGAAATCGCTCTTATGGGGAGGCTAAGAACATAAAACCATTTTATTTGTCTCATAAAAACAATGCACTCACTAAAACGTTAACAGTCACCTTTCTCGGTCACATATAGGTTTCCCACTGTCATGGGCTTTTGATATCAGTGTGCTATTTTCTCTTTTACATATGAATTATCTGGCATTAATTATCTGGGTCATTAAGCACAAGAATTATTAAGCATATGAATTAGTTGCATTCGTTCTCAAAAACGGCTGCATTTTCTACAAGGGCATGAGATTTGTTGCTGTATGAGTTTTTGTTATAGGAATTCATTCAGAATGGGGGGGGGTCGTAGTATCTATGGGAGCTACTGGCTGAAAGAAAGGCCAACCATAGCTGCGTTATCATACTTGATACTAGGATTGGATACCCATACACTGAGTATTGCATTGACTGCACAGGTACAACATAGGAATTAAATGCTGGTGGGGCACACTGTGGTTCTGATTGTGGGTCACTAATTATCATTACCTTAATATCACTGCTTGAGCAGATCTGCATTACTTTATACTAGATACATAGTGGGTCGCATTGTAATTTTCTGCCAAGTGGATACATTTTTTTATAGTTTATGGGACATGTAAGTATTTGGAGCCATTTCATCATGGTTTACATTAGCTACAACTTTACCAGAAACACATACCATTCCTTAATAATAACTTTACGGCCATCTGGGTACTCCGCTATCTTTGACAGATTATTCCCCAAGTTTACTGACCCTTGCAATGCATTACTCCCAGGGCTCTGTAATTTTCTTCACTCTTATTTAGGGAGTAAGCCTTGTCTGCTCCGTGACCCTCTTCGAGCAGGCTGTGACTGGGGGCACCAATATCCTCAGTCTGCTGGGGGCACCAAAGAATGTTGTTTTCTCCTTTAAAACTTCAACCAGAAAAAAAGGACTCTAATACAGTATAATAACCCCCATAATTTAATGAATATAGGTGGGATCTTTACATACCAAGACATGGCATTCATAATTATGTTTTATCTCTGTATGTAAGGACATGTGGGAAATATAGGTTTGAAATAATTTTTAACATTTCATTAAAAGCTAAATTTAGCAAAACTTTCAGTTTTGTAGTTTGACATGGGTCGGGGTAGGTGATGTCAGGGGTGTAGATGAGGATGTGCTGGGACAGCAACATGACATTTAGGGGCAGACGGTGTCATCGGGCACAGGACTATGACGTAGAAGCCAGTGGTTGGACTCCTTGTCAATAGTGATGGGCGAATTTATTTGCCATGTGCGAATTCGCTGCAAATTTTGCTGTTTCGCCGCTGCCAAATAAATTTGCGAATTTGCAGCATGAATTTCACTTGTGAAAATTTGCCGGAATCTAAAAAAAATGTTGCCGTCGGCGACAATTTTGACACCAGTGTCAATGTTTTTTAGATGCCGGCGACGGTTCCGAAGCCAGCGCCAATTTAGGCGCCGATGATGATAAATGGACGCCAATTGACTTTAATGGGCGCCGGCATCAACTTTGATGCCGAAATTGCCGTTTCACTTATTTTTCTACAGTTTTGAGAATTTCGCAGGAAATCTGCGAAATTCCTGACAAACCAAAACGGGACAAATTCGCCCATCACTACTTGTCAATCAAGGAATTTGGATAAGCAATTCTGAACCAGATAACCTGTTCTGTCAGGTTAAATATACTCTAAATTTATCATCAGGTGTACTTTTCAAAATTTAAACATTTATGGTTTTTTATGATTACATAAGGCATCTTATGACACAAAAACTGCAGGAGGTATCGTTGTTACACTTTTAAAATATTGTCATTTGTAAAGAGTGAACCTGTTCCAAAAGTCAGTGGGCGACTTTTTCTGTGGTGACTTTTTTTTGCAGCGACTTTTTCCTTTTTGTGCAGAATACTTTTATGTCTATGGACGATTTGCAGCAAAATCATGCTTCAGGTTTGAAAAAATATTTGCAGATGACTTTTTTGTTGCTTCAAATTTTTTTGGTGCCGAAAAAAAAATTATTTCGCCCATCACTACATATAGATGATCAAACTGTTCAGGAAACCACTTGCATTCTCTTTTGTAATGTTTTATCTGGGCACAGAGGGGCCAGATAAATAATTAGTACTTTTTTTCAGGATTGAGAAAGAGACAGGTGCAAGGTGTTAGGTGGTAAGCTGTATAGGTCAAGGAGATGTTCAGGTAAAGTGGGGGCCATATATAATGTACCCCCAACTGTGGGTGTTGCAATATGGTCTTCTGATGAATAGTTTGCCTATCGACATTGAAGACCCTGGAGCTACTGCCAAGCAACAGGCGCACAAGACACAAATCCAGTGAATCATATGCCGACCCTAATTTGGTTACTGTCTCTTAAATAGCAATTAACCCTTGGCAATCCAGGGCCCTGAGTCCCTTTTGCACATGAAAAGTACTGGGAACTGGGATTTGCAGTGCAGTGCCTCCACTTAGGGAACACTGAAGAGCACACTTTAGCGTGGTTTCCACTAGGAAAAATAAAACACACAGTTTGCAGTAAAACAAATATAAACTTTATGTAAAACTGTATGCAATAACTGTAAATGTAAATCACACAATATAATTTTGCTCTGGGGAACTGTGTGGACTATCAACCCCTGACACAGTCTTTCAATGCCAGAGTCCCACACTCCACTCTGGGTGGATAAATGTAGAATCAATCTGGTCAGTTCAATGTCCCTTCCCCAAGAGATCTTATGTCCCCAGGTAGTGTTACCTGCCCCAAGGTACCTTTCCCTTTGAAAGTAGTAGTCACTCCCACAATCAAGACCTGTCCTCACTCTGGAGAAACACATAGTGACCAAAGTATCCACAGGCAGGAGATAGAAACTGGCTCTCCCTGATGCTCAAATACTTTCTCAAAGCAGAGCAAAATGCAGCCTTTCCTTTTCCTTCTCCCTGGAAAATATTTTCAAGCAGCACTGTCACACTCCACAGATCTGGATTTCTCTGGCTGCTGCAGCAGGGATTCCTTATAAGCTCTGTCGGAAACACTGTACATTTGGCTCCAAAGTCAGGCACTCCCCCTCTCCCAAGAATGCACTAGGGCGCCCAGCCAATCAGATGACTCTCCAGCCTGTAACTGGGCTTGATGATGTCACAGACAGAAAAACAGGCGAAGGATTTGTCTGACCCCTACAAAAGCATAGTCTTGAAATTACACAACTGTTACTCTGGAAATGCTAGGCACATCTTGGCAATAATAGGGTAAAAGTATCCCTTTATTCCAAATACTTTTAGCTTATCCAATGTCCCATTCTGTCTATCTACACCAGAAGGACCTTCATTTGATGGACCTGCATAAAACCTGCAATGTTTGCTGCATGTCTTATCTACAATAGTGATGAGGGAATCTATCCTGTTTTACTTTGCTGAAATTTTTTTAAAACTACAGAAAAATTATCAAAACAGAGTTTTCTGCAACATGCACTCAAGTAAATTTTTTGTACCAATTGCTGCAATTTCATGGCTGGCAAACAAACATGCTCATCACTAATCATAAAAAGCAAACCAATCAATAGGTAGCATTTTACAGGTCACCTGTATGAAAGTAAACACCTAATTGGTTGCTATGTTGACTTCTGTAGGACGTCGACTACTTTTACTTGGAGACGTTTTGTATTAGAGTTTTTTTTGTGATTTTTACACTTAGGGGGTTATTTACTAAAATCAGACTTTTAAAAAATCACACATTTTTTGGAATTTATTAAAACCCGAGGATGGAAAAGTCTTTATCTGAAAATCCAGCATCTCAGACCTGTTGAGGATCAATATAAGTCAATAGGAGACGTCCCAATGATTTTTTTGATGTGTGCTTGGTTTCGGGCAATACCCTAAAGTTTGCGGGTGAAAATTATGAAAAAATCTTGAAAATTGGATGAAAAAGTGCGAAAATTCGTGAAAATCTGATTTTTCACCGCAAAGCAAATTTTCGGGAAAATGTAATAATAAGCATAAAAAACCTGAGCAGGTTTGATCGCAGTTTGTAGCAGAAATTATTGAGATAAATTTGGACCTTGATAAATAACCCCCTTAATAAATTAAATTTTTTTAGCTTTTTAGAGAAATTTAAAAAAACACAATTATTTAGAGAAAAAATATGATTTGTAAAAAAAAAAAAAAATCTGAATTTTAGAAATACCAAAATCTTTTCCTAACATATCTTTAGTTTCTATCACCACATGCACTGCTTTATCTACCCTTTAGTGTGGAGGCTGCACTGTCTGGGAACTTCTGTGTCTCCAGTTATTTTGGGTCTATAATTTTGAGTCCGTTTTACATACTTTATAGCTGTATATGTCTGTATGTAATGTATTTCCTGTAGTTCTCTTGTGCCAATACTGCTGTGGGTGACTTTTAGAGTTTCACATTCAGCCTGGCACTTGGTTATAACGGCTTCATTTTGCTGATACTTCTATTTCCAAGTACTATATCAATCCTCATTCAATTCAAAGCTCCTCCGAAACATGCTCCAGTGAAGTGGAATTTTTGGCAAAATAAGGTGTGATTAACCTAGCAGGGTTCTTTGAAGATAGGATAAATTCAGAAGGGAATGTGAAAGTCCTTCTTAAATTACCAAGATCATTCTTTATATATTGCAGCGGTGCCATATTCTGCGTCTAAAATAGTCACTTGAAGAAAAAAAAAAGGTAAAGAAAATATATAGATATATGCAAGTGTGAGCTTATCATGACCTTTCTTTGCATAAGTCAGTCTATCCGGAGAATATCATTCATTGTAGCATTTGAAATACATCAGCATAAAGCACTACTGGTTAAAGGTACATTAAACTATAATTTTATTAGCTATGAAAATGATAGCAGTAAAAATAAACAGCTGAACACATTTACTGAATGTGATGTCGAAATAGCATTCTTGAAAACAGAGCACAAAGTCACAGCTGGTCCATGAATCACAAATAACATGTAGAAAACAGCATAGCACTTGCAGAACAAGCATCTGACATGACAGGCATTGGTTAGTATAGCGCCATGCAGTTTCCATGTGCCAGATCCCTTTAAGTATTGCTTTGTGGTACTCCAGGTTTGTCAGCATTGCCACCCTTCACGAGAGTCTGCTCTTGCTGTCAGGGTCAATGGCCTCCAAAAAGTGATTAATGAGAAGTCAAAACAAGTGAGAAGTCAAAACAAGTGCTAGTGAATACGCAACATTGGCACTTGCAAGACAGGCTCACAAGTCCAGGCAGAGGTATGATAATGATGCAAATTATAAAAAAAAGTCAAAGTCAGTGTATAGGACACCAGCAATAATAGAACTTAGGAACAGGGTAATTGTACCTATGATTTGGACCAGGACACTCACTACTGTGGGACCAAACATGGCACAGTAATATGCCTCCTTTGTGACTCCAATGGCACTGGCTACAATATTCTGCACCTGTACTCATGCACACTAAGAGGGTCATTTATTAAAACTAAAAATTTTTATCCAAAAAAAAAACACAAAATCAAACACCCAAACCAAAATCCCCTCAATTTACCAATAATACTTCTTGAAAAAATCAACTAGAAAAAAAAGTCAATTTGAATTGTGCGACTTTTTCACACTGACACCTCAAAAGCTTGTGTTGTCGCCAAAAGACTTGAATTTATCATATTATCCAAAGAAAAACAAGTGCAAACCGTCCAAAAATATTGAGAATCCTAAGGTAATAAACATTTTTTTCCAATGGTTAAAGGGACCATACACCACTGATTTCTACATGATTTCAAGAGTATTTTCAGATTCAAATATATGTCAGCTTCAGAGTATAATAAATCTCGAAAAATGTGGGTTTTTCTTTTCCTCTAAAGATTCGACCAGAAAAAAAAAATCATAAATAGGCCCCTTAATGTGTGCTTTTGGTGTTCATGTCACTCTCTGTACTTGCTGTCTATTGTGGCCTCATCATTTAAAAAATATGCTATTAAAATTAAAAAAATAATACCCAGAGGGATCCAGGGCCTAGGACTTATTGTGTTTCCTTAAAATCAAACCAACTGTGTGGGTAGTATTATGAAGAGAAGCATGGGATCATGAGATCAAACCAAATAAATCCCAATGCACGTCAGGAACAATTGTCTTTCATGTAAATCGATCATTTACATTTACTTCAGTAGTGCCTAAAGAGACATGGGTAACTTTGAATATTAAAGAAATAAGAAAGCTGAGGCAAAGCAAACAAAACCCCCTCATTAGTGATGGGCGAATATACGAAACCGCCGTGAAAATTCACAAGCGAAAATTCGGCGTTGTCAAAAAAAATGGACACCGGCGTCAAAAATGAGACGCCGACGCCTTTCGTGAATTTTTTGCCATTTCGGGAATTCTGCTGGGAAATCGCAAACTTTTTGGCGAAACTCCCCAAATTCGTCCATCACTACCCCTCATTATAAGCAAAAGTAAATGCAGGCATATCATATATTAATAGTGAAAAAAACTGAGAGGATTAGCAATTGAGTACAGAATTACATGGCATTATTATGACAGCATATAGCTCAGACACACAAATTATTATATTGTCATTGACTGGCAAGGTCAAAGAATAGGTGAAGCACACACTTTCAGTTACATGTCAGTATTCTGGCTTAAAATCAAAGTTAATGTTGAAGGCAAAAATGAATGCAAAGCACTGCCTAATTTCCTGGTGCTATATAAATAAATGATGATGAAGGTTATAGTGAGGAGTAATTTTAATCTATTTCTAGTTTTATCTGTTACTGTATATAAAGAGCAGCAGCCTCTATTACAGGGTGCATTAACCTTAACCTTCCTCAGGGATACAGATTAAGTCTGGGATTAAGATTTGCAACCAAAAAATTGTTTTAGAGAAAGTAATGTGCCTTATTTTAATTACTATTGTCCAATTCATATAAGAAAGGTTATTACCAGGAATGAGAGAATTTTGTTTATCATTACTGCCGAAATGATAATTTGTGTTTATAAACAACTATCTGTGGAAAATACTGTGGATTCCACGACATAGCAATAAGTGCCATATTGAATCATTAATATTTTGCCTTGTGCTTTTTATCAAATTGAGAAAAAAGCTATTAGTCAATGTTTTATGTATTATTCAATTTAATTATGGCCAGTGGATTTACAGCAGTAATCACAGTGGTGTGACTGATATAATAGTAGAAGATGTAAAGGTATGGGATTTGTTATCCAGAAACTCCATTATCCAGAAAGTTCAGAATTCCAGAAAGGCCATCTCCCATAGACTAAATTTGATCCAAATGTATTATTATTATTATTATTATTATTATTATTATTTCCTTTTTCTCTGTAATAAAAAAACAGTATCTTGTACTTGGTATAATTAATCCTTATTCAATGCAAAACAAGCCTATTGGGTCTATTTAATGTTTACATTTTTTTTACTACACTTAGGGGCAGATTTATCAAAGATCGAGGCGAATTTTCCAATGAAAAAAAAAATTGAATTTCTATTTTTTGTTTACTTCGACTAGGGAATAGTCCAAATTTGATTCAAATTTGAAAAAAAATTAGAAAATTCGAATATCGAAATTTATCATGTACTGTCTCTTTAAAAATTTTACTTCTACCATTCACCATCTAAAACCTGCCAAATTGCTATTTTAGCCTATGGGGGACCTCCTAGAACTTATTTGGGTCAGTTGGTGGACTTTGAAAAAATTTTTGGGGAAACTTTAAATCGAATTCGATCAAATGCGCTATTTCTTCAATTCGTACGTTTTGAATTTGGGCGAAATACGGACCTATTCGATCAAAAACTGACCTATTGACCAAAAAAAAAATTCAACTTAATTTCGGTTGGTCTTTTTAAATTCAAATTTCGAAGTTTTTTTCAATTATGCCCCTTAAAGTATGAAGATCCAAATTACAAAAAGATTTGTTATCCCACAACCCCAGATCCCAATCATTCTCGATAGCAGGTCCCACACCAGTGTATGTGAGCCATAATTGCAACTTAGAAGACAGGCTCTGGCTACTCATGGTGAATAGATACCAAAGTAACATATGAAGAATTGGATATTACATGACATTTGTAACAGTATGGGAAGGGAAATCACAGATGGTGATTATAGGCCTATCTATATTTATGCTAAAAATGCCCTAACTCTACCCTGCTACATATTTTTTTATCCCTCTTGTTGTAAGGGTTGCCCCATTTTTACAATGCCACGTTAATGAGAACATTAATACAACATACTGTTTGTGCTGTATTGTTTTTGCAAAATTCAGCATCAGACATACTGGTGATAACTTACAGCATAAAATGATTTGTAAGTCTAGTTATGTGCCTGTATATATGCATCAGCCCTTCACTGTATTCCAAAATCAAAATATATAAAGCATTTTAAGAGCATTGGCTGAACACTTGTTATGCTAACCTCTTTCAATCATGATGTTCTCGTCTGGCATTAATGGCTCCCTTTGCTTCAGTTTAGGCTTCTTACACAGGGCATTTAACTCATCACAAGACAGTAAATTTGACCCTGAGGACCTACATAACTTACATCACAGTGCTTGTGAGAATCTATTGATTTTGTAGACAAACAGCATTGAATGTTAAAAATATCTATAAAAATCAGAATAATGGGAAGGGAGCTCTTTTGATTTAGCAATATATATATATATATATATATATATATATATATATATATATATATATATATATATATATATATATATATATAGCTAAATCAAAAGAGCTCCCTTCCCATTATTCTGATTCCATAAAGTTGTGAGTCAGCACAACTTTATGGCAAGTGTTGTGTCCAACAATGTCATGACTCAGTTAGGTTCAACATCAACTCTAGTAACGTGGATGCTTTTTTGTTGTTCAATAACAGGTTTTATTGGCCTACTTCGGGTTAAGATCTGAAAAATCACCACATTTATCATCAAATTTTGATTCTCCTAAAAATATCTACTGAAATATCTGCTCATGTTATAACCTCACCAAATAAAAAGGTATTTTACTGTGTGACCAGCTTTACTCTTCACTGAGACTTTCTATAGGTTCATTCCTTTATAGAGAAAACAAGCAGTCCGAAACGGCACCTATCTTGTTTGTACTTACAACCAGGCAGTGAAATGATTGTGTTTGTAACAGAAATATTGTATTCATGTTCGTATAGAATTCAGATTACCACTCGGGCAACCAAAAGCTCTCCCACAAACTCTGCCCCGTTAAATAAGCCATACTACAGGTAGGGGCCTCCTTCCCTCTTAACTAGAAGGAGAGTGAAAACACATAATCAAGACATCCATTTGCCACCTCATTACTAAACTTATAATTAGGATTGTACCCCACATTTAGGGGTTTATTTACTTAAACTCAAAATATTCTTATTATTTTATTGAAACAAATTTATCAATAAAATAACTTGAAACATTTGGTGCTAGTAAAAACTTTTTCGGATTTGACGCCCAAAAACAACAACATTTTTGGATTATCATACGAAACCCAGTGCAGACAATGACATCTTCTAGTTGTAAAAGGGACATGTGCCGTTGACTTCTATTGACCTTCAGTACAGCCTCGGGGTATAAAAAATCTCAAAAATACGAGTTGTTTTTTCCCCTTTAAAACCTCGACAGAAACATTCGAGTTTTAGTAAATTTTAGGGGCAGATTTATCAGGGGTCAAAGTGAAAATTCAAAATAAAAAAATTTAAATTTCGAGCTATTTTTGTGTACTTCGAAATTTGTCGAATAGGTTGAAATTTGATTTGAATTTGAAAATAAATTGACTATTATCTAAATTTATCATGTACTGTCCCTTTAAAACTTTGACTTTGATCATACACCATCTAAAACCTGCCGAATTGCTGTTTTATTATTTATTATTAAATAATAAATATTATTTTATTATTTATTTGGAGTCATTTGGTGGACTTTGAAAAATCAAAGTTTTTTGGGGCAAATACTTTGATTCGATTTCAATCAAATGCACTAAAACTTCAATTCAAATGATTCAAATACTTTTTTAATAAATTTTGATTGGTCTTTTTTTTATTTGAAATTCAAAGTTATGGGAGTTCAAAAAACTCCCATTACTTTGAAATTCAACCATTAATAAGTCTGCCCTTTAATGTTGGACATGTAGCTATATTCACTACCTGTGCTACCTGTCAATTATTTATTATTAGGCATTATTATTTAATTTATGTGCTAATGAAACTAGATCTAAAAAAGGTGATGCACTGGAGCATATTATCTCCATGTTACTTCATAACCGTGAAAGACACTGGATCAATTTAGTCTTGTATCATTGCTGGTTGCTTCCCAATAACTAGATCTGTAGCTGTAATTCTTAGTGTTCATTGCTGCCAATTGAATTGGCATTTATTAGCCTACAGTAGTCTTACTAGGTAGGATAACTAGGTAGGAATCGAATTAAGGTAACTTGATGGAATAGAGTTACAAACATAATTATTCAGAGGGACTTTTTATGGTTAGTATTGTATCTAATATTCAGACTGATTATAGCTGCATACCAGGTATTTAGCGCTTATTATTGTGTCATGAGTTTTAGCCAATTACAGTGGTCCATACCCATCCATGATTGTACTTAAAAAGATAATTGGTGGTGTATTGAAAGATGAGTGTAATTTAAGGCATTTATTGCTTTATACAGCACCTAAATATAGAAGAAATGTAAACAAATGAACAGTATAAGTGTGTTGACATAATTGCATAAGCCATAACTTAAGCAGGCAAGATGGATGTATTGCATCATAAAAAGAAATAATTTGGGATGTAGGTATTTTAAATACAATATATTAACTGAAGTGTGCAGAACAATGAAAGTACTCCTATATCATGTTACCCGATGAGTAAATAGAAAAAAGATTTTCCTGCATTAAATTAAGGCTCTTTAGAATAATCATTTAATTTGGCCCTTACAAATAAGAGACTACAAGCCTTCTCCTTTCCAACCTTCTATTCTCAAATGTAGCATGCTGTATTAGATGAAACCACATTAAGATGAAGATGATTTACCCACAATCATGCTTTGGACATTGCGAAATAATTTTGCCAATTGTATTCTAGATATTTGTTTTAATGGTATTAACAAATAGGTGTTTTTAGAGAAGCAAAACATTTCCAGAGCAAATCTTCCACAATAAGTAATTATAGAAATATCAATATATATTAATTTACACTTATATTAGCCAATAACATTCCTGCACCATACACATTGTAGTTTTAAATTAAACAAACCCTTACAACTTAAGGTCTACCTGTGTCAGATGTAATTTAAAAGTTTTCCTATGTGTTAAACTTTGTGGGGCTCATTTATAACAGTGCTATGCAATATGTTGGCGCTATATTAATACATGTTAATAATACATAATAATAATACACACTAGGCAAATTTGTCCATGGGCAGTAACCCATAGCAATCAATTAGTGATTGGCTTTTGCAAGCATTTGGTTGCCATGGGTTACTGCCCAGGTTCAAATTTGCCCATTGTTTGTCTTTTATGCTGGAGATGTTGCATAAAACAAAAATTGACATAAATGATGCAGAATGCCTCTGCGTAATTTAGTATAAAAAGCTATGGCATGCATATTTATTAAATTATGCACATCAGGGTTAGGTCAGAATATACGCAATTGTTTTACATTTAAAACCAAAAGTAAATAAAAAAAATAGCATTGTGAGTAAAATTACATAACCTATACTTAACTATAGTTACTTACACTTGTTACCCTTTTACATTGCTTTTTTTACTTTAGTAATATGTGCCTTTTATCTCAGTTTCTGACATAAATGCAAGTGCCTTCCATGTAAAAGAAAAACATGCTGAATGGAAGGAGTAATAATGCTTTTCACACATGTATTCGTAGACAAACAAATGCAGAGCTGAAATCAATGACATGTGTGCTTGAGCTGAACAAGTTAAGTCTAAACTCTGTATAAAATATCCAGATTTCTAAACAAGATCCCTCCTAGAAAATAATTACAGAGGAACATTGGAGCAACAGCAGCTGAATACAGAAGGGGTGTCATTTTCTGGGTCAAATGTGGAGAGCAGAGCAGTCGCAATTACATGGCAAATGGGCTGCAATTAAACTGGGAACACTTAAAAGGTGACCCATATAACCCTATTCTTCGAGGCAGTGCAACAGGCTTCATACACAGCAAAACAACTGTGAATTAACCCCTTCCTTGGAAGCTGGATCATGTATTGAATCCTGCAACGCTGAGCCTCAAACCGAAAATGCATTTTAAAGACTGCATGGGATGATGGACAATAACTGTCCCTTGGTATCTATGATGAATCCCTATTTAATTTGCCGTTCAACAATAATTAACAAGGTGGATATTGATAAATTGATTTCTTTAATGTTAAAGGGGCTTTTTATGAATATGTTTTAAAGAAAAAGTGTTGACAGAGAAATGGAATGATGGAGTGAAAAGGAACAGATACAATAAGGGGTGAGACCTAGTGATGAGCTCAATTTTTAGCCAGGTTTCACCGTGACAAAGATGCTCATAAACTCCAATGGGTGAAAAAAATTAGAAATAATTTGTCGACCATTCACTTTGATGCAGATTCACCCATCACTAGTGAGACCTACTGTAGATGGAGAAACACTGATGAGCTGGTCAGGAAGACAAGAATCAAGATATACTGAACGGTCAGTGGTCCTAGAAGGAGTTCTATTTTCTGGCTCATGCTGTTCATCTGAGAATGATCATTGAACAGCATCAGAACAGTTCAGCCTGCTGGAAGTAAAACAGCATTTTGTTGATACTGAATAACCTCAGGGCATTGCTCTTTTTACCAGTTCATATATCCCCACAACATAACTTTTATATTATAATCCAGGTAAATGCATAGCCCTAATTTTAAGTAGGATCTCCTAAAAGACAATAGTGTTTGAACACAAGACATATTTTTGAGTTTATAAGGAGCCACACTGTTGACTTGTGGTTAAAAACCACCAGTTTTTTTCATAGCATCGTCGCTCTTTCATATGCTGGCTACATACTTATGATTGTAGTTATTGGAAAAGATGCACTTTTCATGAACTCTTAAGGGAAATAAAAAGAATTATAGTTAACAATAAAAAGGTAATCAATATGTCTTTTGTCTTTTTTATGACTAGCTGCCATCTCGGTGTTACAAAGTGTCTCTTCTTAATGCTGCAGTGTCTGCTTAGGATGTATGAAGACCAATTACATACACTATTAGCTGTCTTGTGATTGAAAAGCTGTTATTTGGGGCACCGAAGTGGAAGCAGCTCACACGCACCATAAAAAGTTACCTGCTTTTGTGATAATTTATCTGTCTAGCATTGCTGACAGAGAGAGAAATACATAAAGTGGTAAAGAATCATTTCAGCTATATTGCCGGTAATCCAGTAGAACTGAAATAACCACTCCTGGAGAAAATGTAAAATGGCATAAAATGTGTCAGTAGTAACTGGAAAAGATACAAATGAATGAAGTGGTTAATTAGATACTGTTAATGATGGGCGAATTTGTCCCGTTTCGCCGAAAAAACGTGCAAAAAATCGTGAAATAGGAAAGTTCCCGAAAAAATCATGAAATTCTAAAGTTTTCACAAAAAAACGTAAAATTCAGACGTTTTCACTAGGGATGGGTGAATTTTGTTGCCTTGTTTCGCCGAAAAAATTACGCCCATAGACTTGCGTGACGTTGTGCGTCAAAATAAAAAGATGGGTGTTAAAATAATTTCACCGCAGGACAAAGTTTTTTTGACGCCCATAGACTTTAATGGGCATCGGCGACATCAGCAAATTTTTGGCGAAATGAAACAGGTCAAATTCGCCCATCCCTTGTTTTCACTCAAAAATCGTAAAATTCAAAGGTTTTCACTAAAAAATCTTGAAATTTGAAGGATTTCACTCAAAAATCATGAAATTTGAAGGATTTCACTCAAAAACCGTGGAATTTAAAGGTTTTCACTAAAAAAATCGTGAAAATCTGACATTTTCATGAACAAATCGTGAAAATCAGAAATTGACACCGGTGAATTTTCAGGAGATTCGTGAATTTATTCGCTGGCGGCGAAACGCTGGAATTCACGGCAAATTCGTGCCAGGCGAATTTATTCGCTCATCACTAGATACGGTCACTGCACACACCCCTTTAAATGAATCCGGGAGTATAAAATTATATATGTTTAAAACAAGCAGGATTTCTGTTTTTTCTTCTTTTGCCAGTTTCAGCAACAGAACAATAACAATTTTGAAAGGCTACAGTGGGTTTCACAAAGGATAAAGGACCACTATGACAACATGGCCCATGTTAAATATTGCACCGTTACAGTGAACCATAACAAGACTTTTTTTTTAATATCTTTTAAAAACATGAATATTTAAAATAAATGACCTAAACAGGCACAAAGGTGATGACAATTTCAAAAAAGTGTAAGTTATCCATGTGATGCAAAATAATTATCTCACAAAATAAATATTTGTCATTATAAATAATTTGTGCAATTTGTAATTCCTATTTGTCACTTACTTCAACTAGAGTGGGGCCCCCAACTTTTTTTTACCCACATGCAACGTTTAAATATAAAAGGAGTCGGGGGGGCACACATGTATGCAAAAAGTTTCTGGGATGCCAAGTAAGGCTGTGATTGGCTATTTGGTAGCCCCTATGTGGACTACCAGCCTACAAGAGGCTCTGGTTGGCACTATATCTGTTTTTTTTATGTAACCTGTCTGTGAGCCTCTGAAAAAAGAAAACTAATAATGTAAGTAAGGGAAATAAAAGAAAACTAAAAAAGAATGTGTAAGAATGGCTCAAACATGTCAACTCCCCAATTTAGGTAACAGGTATGGGATTATACTGAAAGGTCCGAATTACAGGAAGGCCATCTCCCATAGACTCCACTTAAATCATATAATCCAAATTTTCAAAAATCGGCTTTTTCTCTTCATAATTAATCACTACCTTGATATTCCAACTGAGATATAATTAATGCTTATTTGAGGCAAAACAACCCTATTTGGGCTTTTTAATGTTTAAAATAATTTTTAGTGAAAGTAAAGAGATCCAAATTACTGAAGGATCCTTTATCTGGAAAACCCCAAGTCCAGAGCATTCTGTATAAAAGCCCTGTATAAAAACAAAGCTTAATTTATTTATAAGCAGAGTGAAAGTGGAAATGAAAACACACTGGTTTTGAATGTGGTATTGTTTTTTAGAAAAAGAAACTAAATCATTATACTGGGAAATATAAATGTGCATAATTCCAGCAGCTCTAATTGGTCTAGTTTGTAGGAAGATCTAAAAAGAATTACCTAGGAGCTCTCCCTGTACAAACAAGACAACATTTTGTATTCACTCATTCCTGCATTGGTAAAGGTGCATGAAAGATCCAGTGCTGAAAGCTTAGACCTAGTTCATCATGGCAGACAAGCGCAAATTCACCAGCCTTAAAATCTGCATGCCTTATAAAAATAAAAATTCAGCAACATTTCATCTCCATCTCCGAAATGTGTGTGTTTGTTTCAAGAAAGGTATGCTATTTGTGTTTTTCTGTACAACAGGCCTCATAATTTTTTCACACCTCTAGGAGCAAGCGACAGCTTGTTTCAAAAGCCTAATTCATTTTCTCCCATGCTACACAAAGCTGCGTTATAATGTATGCACAAATAACGCATGAAAATAAGGTTATATTATGGGCAAACCTCTTCTTCCCTCATAATCATTTTCAGAAAGCAGTCATCTATACAAAGGATTGAGAAAAAAATGATTGCCTATAAAACACAGGGGTGCTGTGCTCTTTTCGTTTAGAATTACAATTTAATCCTATCTTCAAAAATATTAAAAATAAAAATACATTTTAAGTAGCCCTGTAGTATTATTGTCTTAGGGTTTTGCTATACTACATTTCGTATTTGTTGCAGCCTAAATATTCCTTCCTATATACAGAGTTTCATTAGGCCATGATTTAAATGTCTTTATTTCTGGCTTCTCTAATTAGTTTGTATGAAAGGGAAAGCCATTACTCGTGGTTAATAGGCCATTTTACTCACAAGGTCAGGGATGAATCATGTTTTTGTTATGTAATACTTAGAGATATCGTAAAGGCAACAACGGATAAACAACTTTAGAAGGTCAGTCTATGGGGTTTTAAATAAAGCGTTTACTTATCTTTCTCTTATCCAGAAGCACCTATCAAAAACAATTATTGTTTTAATAGGCTCATTGAAACCTTCCATTAAGCAGTGTTTAACACTTTGTCTACTCATAAGAACTTTTAACAGTACTTATTTTTTTTTTATGTGTCAAATGTTTTATGCCAAAAAATTGTATTATTTATAAAGTTATTATAATTACTATACTATATTATATGTAACACTAAAAATCCCATAGAAATTAATAGTACATTGATCTATAAACTTCCTCCCCTGACTTTTTTTAATGGGGTTGTTCTAGTGGTGTTACTAGAGGTTGGGAGCCCCACTGCAGACAAACATGGAGGTTCTCATTCTCCTCAGAGGACTAGTAAAGGAGTTCTATCTCCTAACAAAAATAAAAAAAACAGAAAGGGCAATATAATAATATTCTGTGCTGCAAATGTTTTCTTGGGCAACTTCACTTAGTGGCCACATCCCTAAATACCTTCCCCGTTTTACAAAACACCCTCTTTTCCATGTTTGGAAATGCAGTACACCAGAAGAGATACAACATGACCACCACCATTTCAGTACATACGGTTGTTCTAAGCATTACATGGCACACTATTACACCTGGCTAAAACTGTAGAAAGTCGCCCATGAGTTCCAAAGGTGGAACGCATGGACATACTTTTTTTTATTACAGACGACCCAAGAGCAGCAATCCCTGTTGATGCTGGAACGCAGACCTCATAATGTGGGGAGGGGGCTCTGCAGGGGCCTTATTTATGCTCCTGGGTTGTTCACCTTTGTCTTACCAAAGTAAGGATCTTTAAAAACAATGTAAATTGTAGATTTAAGCTCTACTGTGCAACCGTACCAAACATAGAAACCTATACTTTTACCCAAAGATTTCGAATTTTTGGTCCTGGAGGCAAGGGGAAACAAACGAGATGAACTTCCAATCCAAATTGGTCCTCCAAAGTAAATCAAATTCTGAGTCTGACTATTTTTTAGAGTTTTCCAGGAATCAGGTCACTCTCCTTCCCTCAAGAATGTAGACAAAAAAATCATAGGAATGTGTCAGTATAAAGTAAATGCTGCTCACGTAACCACTCCCCTCAAAGCCCACACGCAAAGCCACCCCCAGGCCCCAGAAACATGAGTTTACTCGACCTTCTGACACAGCTAAAAGTACTTCTGAGCTGTTTCAGTTACACTGGGCTGGGGATGGCGCGATCCTTCCATAGGCTGATTACGAATGAAAACAGGAATTCAGCCTATGGAAGAATTGCTCCGCCCCCAGCCCAGCTTCACTGAAGCAACCCAGAAGATCTGTTATAAGTTAGCGGATCGGCAGCACACAGGCTCCCAGGGCTGGGGGTGGCTTTGCAGGGGGCTTTTTGGGGAACGATTACGTGTGCATCATTAACCTTCATTAGTTGGTTCCTCATTTGTGTAGACAGATGAAAAATAACAGTTCAGAATCTCTGCTTTTTCCCTGTTCTCAATGACCAATTCTGCCCCACCACCTACAGATGCAGCCACTTTGGTTTGTCTGTTTGACACAGAAAAACTAAACACAGATATCCCATTTATCTCATTTAACACAGAAAACTGTGCCACAACATCCCATCTAATTAAAGCATTCACCATTGTGAACAATGGTGCTTTGGTATGCTAATGAAAGGGTTAGATGCATTCAATGAGTTAAGATGACTTTAGATAACACAGTTTCTTCAATTAACCCTGAGTCATGACGCATTTAACTCACAAATCCAAGTGGCTTCATCTGTATATTAAGGATCCCATCCCTTCCTGCTTTATTTTTTTACTGTATGTGCATATTTAAAAAATCCTTTTTGGATTCTTTTTTCTCCTTACTGCAATACCATTTTCTCAATTTTAGCTTATCTGCACATCTTGTCTTACCAACCTCAACACCAACACTTCTATCAAACTACAAAGTTTTTTTTTTTTTTGCGATGATGTTCCTTGCTTACAATGGGAAAATTATGAGCAGAATTTTAAAGGCATCCCATTTTTCTTTTGTGTTCAACCCTGTGAAAATCCCAATTAATAATGTTTAGAGATGCTCTTATACTGGCAAAATCTAAAATGTAGTGTTTTAGTTACTCCCTTATAGAATGTTATGATCACTATTTCCTAAATACTAATCCACACAAATGCTAGAGATAAGTTATGCACATCACAAAAATGACTTGATTGTAATGTACTGACTATTAATTTCAAAATAACCTTACTTCTCACGTCTAATAAATTTTTTATGAACATACCTCAGGTCTTCTGTAAATAAATAATGAAGTAACATTTGTAAAACATGAAAACACACTTCATAACTAGATATAATATGATAGAGGAGCTGGTCGGCATTGTCTAATGTGTACCGGTTAAGAATGTTGTACCAGAAACCATGGATTGTGGTTTGTTTGAAAGTCAACTTTCCCATTGGTCTATACGGGTTTTTATATAGAAGCACAACACTATAACACACTCAAAATAATAACTGTAACTCGCCAGTTCTATCTTCAGGTTTGAGTGAATAGTTCATAAGTGATCTTAAAGGCATTAGGGTTAGCAACCGACATATCTGTTTAACTGTTCCTACTATTCATCTGATGTAAATTACATAATTTGCCCCCCTTCATACAGCATTTTGAATTTAATTGTTGGTAATTCTGTAAATATAATATGCCTCCATCTCTCTTGTAGGCTTGCACATAGACTTTTTATCTTCCCTCATTAAGCCTTTTGTATTTCAGAGAATATGTTCTGTTAGGGGCTGTTTTCACTTGTGCACTTTTTTATCCTGTGATCCAGCTGGGTGATCCCTGTGTTAATTTATTATTCTCTCTTGGTTCTGTTCTTCCATTCCTATATGAATGAGTGTTCCATACAGTATTTCTTGTCTATAACTACAGCTTTATATGTCTAAGGGTAGAGCTGAGTAGGGGAAGTGCAATGCTGTGTGAATTGCTCATTAATGGAGTGTGAACTGTGTCATGTTTAAATTCTTGAATATTGAACTGCATCATGTTTTAACTCTTGAAATTATGCTGGAGAATGGAGGGAGCTGTAGTCCAGTAACCATTGGGTGAAGCAACACTATTATGGAAAGTTTATCTCCTTTAAAAGGACCCCATTTGTACTAATTTGAACATAGTGTAGGACAGTGATTCATAATGCTATTGGGTATTTGTCCATTCTTAGACATTATTATTATTATTAGTGCTTCTTGATACCCTCAACGCTGTATACTATAAATACCTGGGGGAAGCTATGGCAGAGCCATTAAAATGTTGTTTTTCTGGCCAGCGCAGGCTGTAGGGACTTACAAATATGGATGGATAAAGCTAAGTTAGTGTTGGTAGAGGGGATAGGTTGTTAATATTCAACTCCTAGCATTCAGAGATAAAAAGCATATCTCTATCTGTTCCATTTGTCAGTACAGGTATGGGATTCATTATCCATAAACCCATTATCCAGAAAGCTGTGTATTACAGAAAGACCGTCTCCCATAGACTCCATTTTATCCACATAATCCAAATTTTTAAAAACAATTTCCTTCTTCTCCGTAATAATAAAACAGTACTTTGTACTTCATCCAAACTAAGGTATACAGTAGATAGACCTTAATGAAAGTCCCGTTGCGCTTATTTAATGTTTATATGATTTTATAGTAGTCTTAAGGTATGAAGATCCAAATTACAGAAATGTCACTTATCGAAAACCACCAGGTCCTGAGCATTCTGGATATCAGGTCCCATACCTGTACTAGCTTATAGGATTTCCTATAAGAGTGCAAATTATAAGAACATGTAGTATAAATTCACCCTGCTATAGCTTCAGGGATATCCAAGACAGTAAGTAAGCATTTACTCGAGGTCTTAGCCTAGCTGACATTTTGTTATGGGTCTTTTCTCTGTTTTGCACACACGTGAAACATTTGCATGTGTCTTACATGAATTAAAAAAATATCCTTTCTCTCTCTAACCACCAACACAAATATTGTGACATTACTTTGCAAAGATGCTCTTTTGCAAGCAAATGAACATACAGTATATGATGCAGATTATGGGAAACACAATAGGACAAAACTTGCAGTACTTTCATAAATGAGCCCCATAACCTTTTAAAAAAATCACTACTAATTATAACTTCATGCATGCCCTGGGATAGAAACTTGCAAAACGTCAGCTCCCCACAGAGGATATACAGAACTGATCAGTTTAAGTTTGTAGTGCCTGCTGTGAGGGTTAGAGGTAGTAATGAGAGTTTAAAGAAATTCTGTTGTAGGAAAACTTTTTTTTACAAAATCAGTTACTCCTCCAGTAAAACCCATACTGCATCTATCACAATTGTGTCCAATTCACCTGAACAGATGCTACTGCACATGCAATTTGTCCCACATAGGGAACAGTTGCACCAAACATTTTCGAAGACTGCCTGATGTAATTTTTTGGTATTTGGTGGGCGAGTGATGTATGTCCCCAATTATTTGGGTGCGCCTGCAATGTGGAGATTGACACAAGGTGCTAAGGGAACCCTAGAACTAGGGATGTAGCGAACTGTTCGCCGGCGAACTAGTTCGCGCGAACTTCGACTGTTCGCGTCCGCCGAATGTTCGCGAACGTCGCGCGACGTTCGCCAATTGGTGTTCGCGTTCGATTCGAAGTAAAATTTCGTTCGACCATTCGACCATTCGACCATTCGATCGCTAAAATCGAACGATTTCCATTCGTTCGAACGATTATAAGCATTCGATTGAATTAAAATCATTCGATCGAATAGCTTCGATCGTTCGATTCGAACGAAAATCCTTCGATCGTACGAATAAAATCCTTCGATCGTTCGATAGAACGATTTTATCGAGCGTTCGAAGTTCGCGAACTGTTCGCTTTTTTGCCGGTGTTCGCGAACGGTGTTCGCGAACACATTAACGGCAGTTCGCTACATCCCTACCTAGAACTACTACTGGGTCAGGAGGTGTCAGAAGCTACTGATTCAGAAGGCTCGAAGTACTGGCTTAGCTCAACTATGCAGAAGTATAAAGAGCACATTCAAGTGCAAGTGGTATTAGATGCCTGAATGAAAGGAAAAGTAGAACTTGCCAGCTGAGCCATCGGAGCTGTTATGGCAAATATTTGTCAACTGATAGGTCTTACTAATCAGCATTTCTAAATGTCATATTAATGCACATTTACAGTGTCTAACTGTGCCTTTCATAATGACCAAATATGCAAACAACATGGAGTCCAAATAAGAGACTGGATTCTTATTGAAGTAATTTTTTTTCTATTTGACCCGCTGTAAGTTTTAATCAAGTAGTGCTCCTTTAAGAACCCAGCCCTGAAATTTGTACTATAGTTTCCAGTATTGTTTATATATAATATTATAATCTATATTTAGTGATGGGCGAATTTATTCGACAGGCGCGAATTTGCGCGATTTGCCAAAAGCGAATAAATTCGCGAAACGCCCACGAAAATTTGTGGCAAAAATGGGCGCCGGCATCAAAAACGGGTGCCGGCATAAAAAAAATGGACGCTGGTGTCAAAAACGAGACAGCGGCGCCGTTTCATGAATTTTTCGCCATTTCGTGAATTTCGCTAATTTTTCGGCGAACCGACGCAAATTCGTCCATCACTATCTGTATTATAATAAATACCCTAATAAGGAATGTTACCATATTTACATATATATATATATCAGTAAATATTGCTCTTTTACATCTTATTCCTTGAACCACCATTTGATATGTGCGTGAACACGGATCATCAACTGAGCCATAAGCTTAGCTTAGTACTTCAAATTATTTTCATATTTTTATGAAAAGGTTTTATTTATATGAAACAGTATTATACATATGGATTGTCTTATGTGATATATTGTTATAGAAACCTACAATTCTTGCACCTATATGTCATAATAAGTAACAAAGAACAGTATGGCTTGTGACAAAATGATTTTTAGGGCTGCATAGCTAAAGGATGGGAATGGGGTAAGATATCAAGGAAAATCGTGGAAATGTTTTGTTGACTATTTCACACTCAAAAGTCATTATCAGTTGCACACAATAAGTGCCAAGTATTTATTTTCAAAAAACATGATTTTTTCTTATAGATCAATATAAAGAGCTAGATAAAGAAAGTGCACTGCATAAACAGGACCTGAGCATTCTGGATAGCAGGTCCCATATCTTTATATGTATATTATTAACTTCATATAAGAGATCTATACAGTTTTAACTCAAAACTATAATTGTAACTGGGTCTAACTAAAAAAATGTAACTCATATTACTAGCTCATACAAAGTAATAATATTGATAGAGATAAAAAAAAAAACTTTTATAATGCTGAATGCCCTGTACCAAAGCAAGAAATAAATGACTGTCCCTTGTCCTCTTCACTAGGAAGCTGTGTATCCTTAAGAATGAATCAGTATACCATTTACACATTAGGCAAGGGCTACAAAACATGCTGCAAAATTACTAATCTAAATTATATACAGTAGTAGTAATATACTTCAGAAGTACAGTAACATATCACACTTCCACACACCCTCATTGTAAGTACATGTCAACAAATGCTTCAAAAGCAAACAAAGCATATTACATAGAAGAGTTTCAGTTGATGAAATAAATCTCCTTTCTTCATCCCAGCCAGCAGTACACTGTATGTTGATCATTAGCTTCTCGTTCATTTCAACCTTTAGTCCTAGTTAAGGACCCACAGGAACATTCTTTGTTAAAACATTGTGAATGAACTATATAAGTTATTGTTTTAGCTCTATTTATTCTACAGGGGCAAAATTATTGTCTAATAAGAGAACGGCATCTGAACTGTGGGCTAAACAAGGTCCTATGAACCTAGTTAGCAGAAAGAGATCAAGAAAATTAACTTGAATACCTGCCACTTTGCAGTTAGTCTGAACCCTGCATGCGATCAAACCCCTTGCGAGTATTGATCATTTTAATGGCTCCACAAGACTTCCAATAAAAAAAAAAAAAAAACTAAAAAATTCAGCTTTGAACAATGTGTTGGAGTCATAAAAGCTACTTTATCCCTGTGAGCCAAACCTTTTCTTGCAGCCACATAAAAAAGGCGTTTGGAGTAAAAAATTAAAAGAAAAAAAGTAACTGTTCCCCTCATTAGTGGAAATGAGCTTTAAGTGTTTCTATCTTAAAAGGGGAAAAAAAGGCTTTTCTTTACATTGCTGCTGAAGAGAGAGAACAAAATGCCCTTAAATAGCTCCTTCTCACCCGATACCTGATAGTTTTCAGTTATTTAACTCTCTGGCAGGTCTGCCAGCTCTCTGTTAGTTAGTATTTGTTTGCTTTTCCTAGAATGGCAGGTATAATTCATCTTGAGATGTTTATTTGCCTAATGTAACTTTTTATTGCCCTGTGTTATTTATTTGCTGTGTTTGTCGCTGTACTGAACACCGTCCTCTGCCTGCAGCCTGATTACCTAAAGTTCCAGAGCGCACAGGCTTCTTTCATCCACACAGCTTGGCTGAAAAAGGGGTTGCAGCCCCATGTGTTCAGCCAGAACGAAAAAGTACAGCTCGTTATTAGTTTTATACATTTTTTAAGTAGAAAAGAGTTTTATACATTTTTTAAGTTGAAAAAGGGTCAACCTTTTTTTTAAAAAATAATTTAATGTTTAGACTAGCTGAACAGGTTATCAGGTTTGTTATCTACACATAAACCTTTTTCTTCTGCAGCATATGAGACATCTTGAACCATTAAAGAGGATGCAAACCTTTCCTATTACTGACTTGTTGGTGCTCTATAGATCTCCAGTAGGCTTCCCAAACACAGAGTTTTAACAGCATTTTTCTTTTTTTTCTGTATTTCTTTCTTTTTTTTCCAATTTATTTTAGGGGGGGTACAGAAGGAAAGGGTAAGGAACAAACAATGCAGTACAGCATTATAATTACTTGTATTCATTTACCTTAATTAAAATGTCATGATTGAAATATCGTTACTAATAGTGATGGGCGAATAAATTCGCCTGGCACGGATTCGCAGGGAATTTCTGCGTTTTACTGCGAGCAAATAGATTCGCGAATCTCCGATTGTCCGATGTCCGATTTTCAAGATTTTGTAGTGAAAACCTTCAAATGTCATGATTTTTGAGTGAAATCCTTCATTATTTCATAGTTTTTGAGTGGAAACCTTTAAATTTCACGATTTTTGAGTGAAATCCTTCAAATTTCATGATTTTTGAGTGAAATCCTTCAAATTTCTCGATTTTTAATGAAAACCTTCAAATTTCATGATTTTTGCGTGAAATCCTTCAAATTTCAAGATTTTTGTGTGAAAACGTCCGATTTGCACAATTTTTTCGTGAAAATGTTCTAATCACAATTTTTTGTGAACTTTCAGATTTCACGAACTTTCGCTAATTTTTCGCTGTTTCGTGAATTTTGTGGGAAATTCGCAAATTTTTCAGCGAAGCAAAACAGGAGAAATTTGCCCATCACTAGTTATGAATAAACAATGTATTCCAGGTACTGATGTAGTGTTGAAACAAGCAAATCTGTAATATACTTCAGGTATTTGTCTTTATTTTCTATGATTTATACTGATAAATAGTGATGGGCGAATTTCTCCCATTTCGCTTCACTGAAAAATTCACGAATTTCCAGCAAAATTCGCAAAACGGAGAAAAATTCACGAAAGATTGTGAAATCTGAAAGTTATGAAAAAAATCATGAGATACAAATGTTTTCATGAAAAAATCATGCAAATCGGACGTTTTCACACAAAAATTGTGAAATTAGAAGGATTCCACTCAAAAATCGTGAAGTTTGAAGGATTTCACTCAAAAATCATGAAATTTGAAGGTTTTCACTAAAAAAATTGAGAAATTTGAAGGATTTCACTCAAAAATTGTGAAATTTGAAGGATTTCACTAAAAAATCGTGGTATCGAAAAGGTTTTTACTCAAAAATCGTGAAATTTGAAGGTTTTCACAAAAAAAATTGTGAAAATCTGTAATTTTCACGAAAAAAATCGGGTAAACCGGAAATTGATGTCCGCGAATTTTCACCAGCGAATTTTCATATAGTTTCATTTTACTGTATTTTAAAGCTGTCAGTTCTTCCATTTTCTTTATTTCTTCTTGTTCTTTTAACTATTCATTTTTTTGTGGTGGTTCTGGATCCCTCCAGATGTTTGGTACTCTTGCTGCTTATAATATTTGAAAGTTAAGTTAATTAACTTATCATGTATTACATCCTGACTGATTTTATGTATCAAATGTATCATGTACTGTCCCTTTAAGAATTGGAATTCAAATATTCACCATTTAAAACCTGACAAATTGGTGTTTAGCCTATGGGGGACCTCATACAATCAATTTGGAGTAGTTTGGTGGACTTTTAAAAATCAAATTTTTCTTTTTTTGATGAATTCGATTTGAGTTTGCAGGTCAATCCTATTCATCAAAATTTAAAAAAATCAAATGTTTTAATAAATTTTGATTGATCTTTTTTTTTAATGTTGAGTTTATGGGAGTTTCAGTCTTGCTGAAGACAGTCCCAAATTGCCAATGTAGCCCCTATTGTGTCATGATTTATGTGTTTTGGTAAGTTAAAATTTTTTACATGTATGATCAAGTAGAAGTCAATGGCAGAGGTCCCTTGAACTATTTGAAGATGTTAATAGTTTAGATGAGCAAAATGTTTGACAAGGTTTATTGCAAAAATTACACCCATAGACTCCAATGGGAGAAAAAAATTGTACTTTGAATTTGATCAAAACTTTTTTTCAAAGTTTTTCATAAATAATATATAATTCAAATTGTAAATAGTCAAATTTATTAGAGTTTAAATAAAATTCACATTATGCTAAAATTTGACCTTTGACAGTTTAAAGTTTGCTTCCGTTTTCCAACGCCATATTCTGTGGAGATGACTATCCATATAATATTTCTCTGGGCATAGAAGCGTTAAACCCCAATCTGGTTTTAGTTTAACAGTTGTGTGAATTTAATCCTTGGTCATTTATTTACCCACAGGAATTGTGCAAACATTGAATTAATCTTAGAAAAAAAAAAATTGGTGGAAGCTTGATTGAAATAATTTGAAATAAGTAAAGTAAGAGGCATAACCATCATTTTATTCAGGACTGTAATTTGTGCCTCTTGCATCTGTTTATGAAAATGTTTCTGCTCTGATATGGAATTAAATTGATTAAGTAGGGAAGGTAATAGTTGTTGCTGGAATTCTCTATAAACTCCTGCACTGTATCTGTCTGGCTGTGGACTTTTATTAGGTGGTAAATCATTAATTAACTTTTAGTTCTTCTTTAGAAAAGGGGGTTTCTATATGTTTCTGTATTTCTGTTGGTACTGTGGGAAGATTCAGTTATTGTAAATATGTATCTAATTTTTGCAGTTTACTTTTGGTAGGGATCCCTGGATTCAAGTTATACGGGGAGTGGTAGAACTCTAGGAAGAATTTTGCTATTTCTGGGTAAGTATAATGCTTTGTTAAGAGTCTCATTTGTGCAATGAAAGTTTTACTCTTTTGGGTTTCCATTATTCCAAATAGAATTTTTGAAGGCTTAGTCCCATATTCATAATACTCTCTTTTACTTTTTAAATATGCTTGTTTCATAAGGGAATCTAGTAATTGTTTTAATTGAAGTTCTAGATCATTATGAATTTCTCTTGCTAATGATTCTTTATGTTCTATATCTAACCTGCTAATTGCTTGTTTTAGTACCTGTATTTTAATCTTGTGTTCTTTTTTATCCTTAGTGCACAGCACAACTAGATTAACTCTGGTAACTACTTTCAACATCTCCCAAAGTATAGAAGGATCCCTACCAGCTAAGGCATTATGGTGTAATGTTTCAGATATAAAACTGGTGATTGTATTTCTGGTTTGCTTGTTCAAAATAACCTTTTTTTGAATTTCCATACAAATGTTTCTTTTATGGTGTTGGGAATCTCAACGTTAGCAATGTAGGGCGCATCGGCTGATAAGAAGAATCAGACAATTTGTATTTTCTTGATAATATGCAACCATTTCTGGTTTATAAATAAGTTATCAATTCTTAAATAGCTATTACGTGGGCTAGAATAAAATGTGTAATCTTTCTGTTTGGGATTATGTGTCCTCCAAATATTGTTGATTTTCTTTATATTCTTATATTTAATGGTTAATTTCTGTGAGTATTGGATTAAGTATTGGATTAAGTGCCACGTTGAGATCTCCCCCTACCAACAATATACCTTCAGCAAACTCATTTAAAAGAGGAGTACTTTCCTTAAAATTAATTTGTTAGATATATATGTTATGTGTATATATATATATATATATATATATATATATATATATATATATATATATATCTATATATATATATATATATACTGTGCACAATGTTACCAGCACATTATAGCTAGTTGCTTTCAACATAACATAATGTCAATAAGTGAAAAAGGTACATCCTAATGTATCAAAATTGCTGTTTGCGAATTTCTCACGAAATGGCGAAAAATTTGCAAAAAGGCTCCGGCATCTAGTTTTTGACATTTTTGTATGCTGGCGTCCATTTTTTTACGCCGCCGAATTTTCACTTTGGTTTCGCAAATTTGCGCCTTGCAAATAAATTCACCCATCACTAGTACTGAGGAATGTTTCTATACCATCTATTTTTTAGTATTGTTGTACAATAACTTTTAATATGGATTTCTTGTAAATATACCATTTTTGTGCCATGTCTATGGCAATTATTAAGTATTTGTGCTCTCTTCTTAGGTATATTTATCTCATTGACATTTTGGGACCATAAAGTCAAAAGAATATTATGGCCCATGGTGTATTATGAATCCCATTTCTGCTTCTATTGACCTGCTTCCGGTCCATAAAGATAGGCAAGTATTTCGGTATAATGTACTGTTAACAGGGTGTAATGGGAGGGTTAAACAATTATGTAAAACACAAACCATTTGTTTTACTTAGTTTCTATTGGATCTAAACCACTTTTGCCTAGTGGCAGCTTAGCAGTTAACCACTGGGGGGGTAGTGGTTAGTGGTTTCAGGGGCATGTCATATCCCACTGACCTTACAAATGTAGGAGCATGAGTAACAGGGCATAGTCAGTTAAACTATCTGTTTTTTAATTCAACAAAAACTTCGTAACTACCAAAAATTTAGAATAAGTTTATACTCCCTGTCCTTTGCTCATGGCCCCAACCAGTCTTTATTCGGTGTTCTTTTATTAGGAGTAAAGTTCTTGGTCAATCTGCTCCATGGTGTTTTTAGGGTTTTCTGTAGCAGAACTTCTTGCCAGATGTTATCCATTCTTAGGATAGATTCTCGTTGATTGCATCATTCCAACCCTGGATGTTGATGTCCTCCAGATTAAAATTTTATAGAAAGTCATTTAGGTCTTCTGGAAATCCCATTGTGGCTTGAGTTCCTTCTTTACTTGGGGTAAGCATTAATGGGAATCCCCATCTGAATTGGATCCCATTGTGTCTTAGTTGTTCTGTTAATGGTTTCAGTTATTTTCTTATAATTAACATGGTTAAAGACAGATATAGTTGTATTATGTTATTATACTCATAAGTAAGTTTTTAACCATCCTGGCCTTGGTTAAAATTTCTTAGGAGCCTCAGGGGATGCATTCTGTGGCTTGAAAACCCTGTGAGCTTGATCAATAGGGATCGCAGTTTTGGGTCCAAAATGGCATTAAAAATTTGTAGGAGAGTAGGTAATATTCCTCCTTTGTAACAGCTTCCAGGATCCCTCTTATCCAAATGTTATTTCTACGACTGCTATTTTGTAAATCCTCTACTTGTCGATGTAGCTCCGATATTTATTTTGTTTGATTGTCTACTATAATATTGAATTGTTTTTGGTTACTCACTAGTTTTTTTTTATTTCTTTCTAGCGAGTCTGTCCTGGCCCACATGCTCTCGAGTTCTTGTTCGATGCCTTGGAGTTCGGTGCGGATTTTTTCTGTCATCGAGTGAAACATCTCTTTAATATCTGTTTTTGAGGGCAGCTGCTTGAGGTGAGATTGTATAATTTATTGTCATATCTGCTGCAATGTCTGCTTCCGATGATTCTGGAGCTTGTAGACAAATAAGAGAGGTCCTCTGCACTCAAACCATTATTAATATACTGTATTTAGGACATTGAGACATTTTGTGCCGTAAGCTGCTAAAAAATGCCTTACCCTTTAAACAAAACAGGGATTGTTTGTCCATATATTGCAATATATTTCAGCTGGCCAACTATGTCAAAGTCATTCCTGGTATGGCCAGTCCTACACTTAACTTGCATCTGATTCATTAAGAATTCAATTGCTTCATTATACATTTTACAAAGGGACTAGGTTTTACTTGCAACTTACTAGCTGCTTTCAAGGTTAAAACTCCCAAACACTATTGCCCTTTTATTAGACACCAGTTGGATCACCTGTCTATAGCTGGAAAGGGTGGGAGCTGGCCACCACTCCTGTATAAACTATAACAAACAAGGGAAAGTTGTGCTCACCACTAATTTTTAAAACCATTAAGCGGGGATTCTGGTGCTTGGTAGTGTGCAGCCTCCTGTGCCTCGGGCCTTACAGGCACTAGGGGGGTTTTCTTGTAGAAAAGTGATGGTATATCTTTATGTGGCCCTAAGTGTTTCGCCATTTTGCTGCCCTCCTTGTTGGGTCAGTTTCCTTGAGATTTCCCCATGGCATCTATAATAGTTACCAGGCAGTGGAATACAGGTTGAGCGAAGGTCAGTATCATGCAGCCATTTCCCTGAAGCATCGGCCACGCCCCCCTAAAAAGCATTGTTCAACAAGAAAAAGCCCTACTAGTGCAGCTTCACCAATCTTTTTTTGTTATCACACATTAGAAGTTTGAAAATCTTACTTTTAAATCAATGACAAGCATGGCTTTTTGTCACCCACTTAAATTAGTTTTTAAGTAATTATAGTATAGTATTAAGCAATTATAGTAGTGACATATGATTTGTAAGTTAATGCTTCGGACATTTGTTGCCTATGATTTAAGATGCAAAATAATTCTTTAATAAGAATCCATTGTACTATTGCTACATCAGGTCCCTTTAAGATGTCTTTTACCTTAATGTTTTCAGGGTGTTTTGGGGTGTTTTTGCTCAAAAACTCAACAAATCTGAGTTTGTCACTTGACAATTTAAAAAAGTGATTCGAGTGTCAAATCAAAAAAGTCGTAAAATTCGAATTGTCGCACGATTTTGTCTCTACTTTTTGTCGCACCAATTTTTTCAACAATTATTAGCAAATTAAGGGCTTTCAGGTTTGGGAGGTTTTTTTTCAACTAAGTAAAAAAAAGTTTCATTTTAGTAAATAACCCTTTAAATGATTTCTTTCAATTTGAGAATTTGAGTTTTTACATTTTTGAGAGCTTGTAGACCATTGAAAATGATGAGCAGAATACAATTTGATGCATTCTTTCACAGTTTTATTGGATCAAGTTTTTTTTTCATTTAAAAATTTAATTGAATAAGCTAACATTTAAGTTTGGTAAAAATTTGAAATCGGCAGGAAGAATTTGCCAGTCACCTGTATAAAAGCAAACATCTTTTGATCTCTATGGGATATTGCTCCTTAGTGGCTTTTATTACTGTCACGGATACGGTACTTCCAGCCGCACGTGACTTTAGGGGCACATTTACTTAGGGTCGAATATCGAGGGTTAATTAACCCTCGATATTCGACCGTCAAAGTAAAATCCTTCGACTTCGAATGTCGAAGTTGAAGGATTTACCGCAATTACTTTGATCGAACGTTTCGAAGGATTTTAATCCATCGATCGAACGATTTTCCTTCGATCAGAAAATTGTTAGGAAGGCTATGGGGGCCTTCCCCATAGGCTAACATTGATGTTCAGTAGGATTTAGGTGGCAAAGTTCTTGGTTGAAGTTTTCTTTAAAGAGACAGTACTTTGACTATCGAATGGTCGAACAGTCAAACTATTTTTTTAAGTCGAAGTAGCCAATTCGATGGTCGAAGTAGCCAAAAAACCATTCGAAATTCTAAGTATTTTTTCTTCTATTCCTTCACTCAAGCTAAGTAAATGTGCCCCTAGGGGTCAGGGGTCACTAACTCAGTCTCTCACCCACACAGGTTAGACTAGTATAACAGCACCCCAAACACCAACCAACACCCACAAAACGAATTCGCTGCCACCATCTATCATTAACAGGCAATAGAAACCTTATGTGACTATTCCCCTGTTCTCTCTAACAATTAATAACTCACACTACACCAATGCATTAAACACTCTCACTATTGATTCAACAAGTACTCCAGCACACCAAGGGTTAATCAGCATACACTCAGACTAGCGTTTTCATTCAGCATGTAGAGGGGTAAGACTCACAGGTATACACTTTCAGGCTAGGTTTGTTTAGAGCACCAAAGACAATCTTATTAAGTCATCTTTAATATTATAAAATGTATAACATTGCAATTAGCAAAATTATGTTACCAAAAAGAGACATGCATTCAATAATACAATTACAAACAGTTTATAAAATAAAAGGGAAAACATGGAAAACCTATACTTAAGCTTCAGAGGTATAGAATTCCTGGTCCTGGAGGAAAGGGTAAATAAATGGAATAACTTCCAAACGCAATTGGTCCTCCTCGAAGAGCTGACTATTTATCAGTGATTTGCGGGCATCAGGTAACTGCACACTCCCTCCTCCCTCAGGAATGCAAGGGGGCGTGGCCTAGCAGGACACAGATTGAGTTTTTTATGAGCTCCTCTGAGTAGGAACTGGACCAAGAATATTATGACCATAACTCCTTATAGGAACATAGGAGAGAGATGATATTATATTCATTGGTTATTAATTCTCTCATGGATTCCATAGATACTAAAGATCAATACTGTGTAACCTGTCCCTGCCCAGATATTCACATTTGATATACAGAGTACCAAACTTAGTCATGTTTGGACTCATCTGGAAGCTGAAATTACCTTGAATACATCACCAATTTTTTATGCTGTTGGTACAACAAGTATGGGTTCTGTGAGGATAAATATATTTTAGGATGTGTTATGTGTGACCTTCACTTCACCTGTGAGGGGGGCTTGCTGGGAACTCTAAGTTCTCCCTCCTTGGGCTTTCCCCCCTCCACATGGAATGGTTCTTATCAGCCAGAGCTTGGAGAAGGGCATAATAGGTTGTGACCCCCATTGACAGAAGAGAGACCTGTTATGTGTCTGATTTAGGAATTGGCAGATATGTTTTTTCATGATACCTTGGCCTTTGTTATTAACTATTACAGACCTGTATCATGACAATTACATATGGGGTATAGAACCAAAAAAAGAATGCCAAGTGCAAATAGTGGCAACAGGATTTCACTGATGGATTTCACTGATGGATTTTTACTTCCAGTTTTTTCCCATAGACTTCAATAGAGTTTTCACAAAATAAATGTTTTTCTAAATAGAATCTCAAATTGAATCTCAATTGAACTTAATAAACCTTTTTCTCACTGAATTGCACCTGATCCAATGTTGGAAATGCCTGTTGATATCATGTCTGATGGCAATATCAGTCATGTCATTCAGTCAGTTATTTCTTCTATACTTTTGCTCCGAAAAAAGTTCTTATTCATTCTATAGCAAAATCTTGGATTTTTCCAGGCCTGGACTTGTAAATATTTTTAGCAGAATCTGTTTAGATTGTTCTATTAATAAAGTACTTTATAAGTATGCCGAAATAAAAAATGTGGCTGTTACACAAATTAACATTCATATCAAGATGGACATTTTTTAAATAGTCAGATATTAAGTGCAAGTAATTTTGATGTCTCTATTGGAATTTATATAAAGCTATTTGCCAGATGTGGTCATGTTCTCTACTCTACAGTTTTTTTTTCTTTGTATTTCCACCCCCTTGATTCACAAAGAAAAAGCCATGATTTGTTCACATAGGGCATCCTAACTAAGCTGACTCACTTGGATAATACATGGGATAGACATGAATAACACTTATTATTATTTTTCATTATGATTGCTTTACAAGACATTTAATTATATTTTGCAGTTGGTAAGGTGAAGTCTATTTAACAGGGTATAATCAAAGGCATAAGGGTCTACACTTAGGAAGATTTGTCACACTTGTTTCGTAGCTTGGAATACTTTTACTTTGCTCACTTAAAAAAACCAAAAGGTTTGTGCCATTTGACCATCTGTGCCTGGTGTTGATCGAACTATGAACGTTTCATATAACTGAAAATTTAGCAAAACTTCAGAATGTATATATTTATATATTTGTAGTGTATTTTGGCCACTACAAACAATGGCCAACTGTCCCCAACCTTTTTTACCTGTGAGTCACATTTAAATATAAAAAATAGTTGGGGAGCAACAGAAGCATGAACTATTCCTAGTGGTCTATATGGGCTGTAATTGGCTATTTGGTAGCCCCATGTGAACTGACAGACTATAGGCAGTACACATGGCATTTATGACTCCAAAACTTGCCTCCAAGTCAGAAATCCAAAAATCAGCATCACCTTTATGGGCCACTGGCAGTAATATCACAAGGCTTGGTAAGCAACATGTTGATTGAGAGCTACTGGTTCAGGAGCACTAGTCTAAATGGTTACTCGCAGCAGTGCAACATTTGTTTTTTTAATGGTTTACAGTTACATATAGGCATGATGAACTTGTTTTTCTCTTAAAAGTTTAAAAAAAACACAAAACAATTTAGCAAGGTGAAGGTGAAATTGCATCGCAGTTAAAAGAGAACTAAAGTTTAACAAGGAAGTAAGCTAGAAATTCTGTACATTATGTTTTGGGTTCTGTATCAGCCCAAGTCAACCAGAGCCCTTCAGCAGTGAAGATCTGTACTCCTGTGCACTGTTTTTTAGACTTAGACCATTACTGTTATAGAGAGGCTGAACCTTTAGGCTAGTGCAGTAATTTCAGAATATGAAATATGGCATTTCTAGGCATATTCATTTTTAGGTTTCAGCTCTCTTTTAAGACATTTTAAGAACTGCAATAAAAAATAAATTGCCTTGCATTGTAAGGAAATGTCCTTTTCACTATGCTACAGCAGTTCTTCATAGAAATAATTGTACTGTCTAGACACCCTGATGATAGAAATTCTCCAAATTGGGTTGGCCAAAATCCTTTTATTTTTCCCTTAATTATACACTGTAGCGAATGCTGCTGTGTCTCCAGAGTGCAAAGAAGTATCTAATATGGGAGGCAAAGGCCAGAATTGAAATCTGCTGGAAATATTTTCTCTCCCTGAAAAAAAGACTTTGTGGTCAGAAATAAAGTTTTCTACAGGCAAAACCACTGATTTTGGTGTGATACTGTACCAAAGGATCAGTTTTTAAAAACTGTAGATTGGCTAGGGTAGGGACTGGAAAAGTAAGATTGAGTAACCTTCAAAATACTTTATTGCTATGAACCCATTATTTCACTTCATAAGAGTATAATGGCAGAGAAAGAACATGATAAGGATATTCTATTAGTATCTAAATATAATACTATGGGATGAATCCACTATTTAAACACCATTAAATTACTTCCCAATCTACTTCATAAAGCTTTATTTATGGCTATCTGGATTTGGATACTTGATTTGCTCTCTTTATTTGTTTATTTGTAGCCACATCGCTATCTACTTTTATTGCCATCCGCCTGGAGCAAATGCATTAACCTCTTAATGGTATTGATTTCTTCTTTCTCTCCTTGCTCTGCTTATGACAATAGCATCCTTACAGTAGCCCTATTATAGATGCTATTTATCAATTGATATGACATTTCAATGGCATTTAATTTTTTGGACTCATTTTTTGGGTCATTGTATACACTTTCCGCTATACTGGTTCCAATTTGCTTAGTTTTTCCACAAATGTGATTTAAATTAGTTTTTGTAATCAATACAATCAATTATTTATATGCCTTCTATAGGAGATAGCAAACAAGAAACGGATCCGCACACACGCTATGATCAGCAGTTGGGGGGACAGTTGGGGGGACACCCCTCTTTATTGTATCACCTCGTGATCAACGTTTCGGGGGGATAAACCTCCCTTCATCATCCTGATGAAGGGAGGTAAACCTCCCTTCATCATCCTGATGAAGGGAGGTTTATCCCCCCGAAACGTTGATCACGAGGTGATACAATAAAGAGGGGTGTCCCCCCAACTGCTGATCATAGCGTGTGTGCGGATCCGTTTCTTGTTTGCTGTTGCTAAGGGACCTGGCCGGGGTCAACGGAGAACCAGCACCACCAACGCAGTGAGAAGAAAAGCGAGTGTGCGGTAGGAACATATATTACTGATTCTATAGGAGATAGCCAGGGAGGAGAAATCAAGCGCCGCCCGATGGATTGTCACCGTGTTGCCTTTTCAGAAGAGGAGCGCAAGCAGAGTATCAGTAAGATATTTCTTAATAAAGTCTTTGCTAATGTAAAGTTAAATGTGTGTTGGTGTTTTTTTTTTTCATTAAGGGCAAACAAATTTTTTATAAAAAAAAATTAATGTTACTGTTCCTTTAAGTGAGTAAAACTATACATAACATATAACAGCTTTGCGTAAAGACAAGACTTCACCAAGATACTGATCATTACCAGAACCCAGCATACCCAGCAATGGAGTTTACTTTAACTAGCTGTCTACAACACTGCCAGGGCAACCAAGTCGCGGACCACATATCTTACCACTTACTCCCAATACAGATAGCAATGAGGTAAAGTGTGTAAAGTCAAAATGATTGGGATAGTGTGCAGTCAGGTTCTAAAGGAGTAGCCAGATATGGTCACTTTTATGATCACTATGAGGACACATACAGTAATATGCACATTACTCTGTTGCTGTAGGCCACTTGAATATATGGTTGGGCGAAGCTGAACAGTACAATTTTAAGTAAATGTACAGCATCTAGACAGAGAGTTATACAGAGTCACCATTCTTTCGGGCATAGCAATGTGAGCACTTTATGAGCCCCTTGGCAAACAAAGGCATTGACCTTCAATAGAACGGCATGTTGCAGAGTGGTTCTGTGCAAACATCTCAAGTATGGGTGCTCGTAAACATCTCAAGTATGGGTGCTCGTGCCCAGCATAATCAAACAGAGGAATACCGAATTTCTGTGATTGATATTGCAAATTGGCATAGATTGAATCACCACATCCAAATGGCATGCATTGCAGCACAAAAGGTGCTCCCAAAAGCTCTCAAAATGGTGGAAGCAAACACAAGTGGCCAATAATCAAGACCGTCTCTGATGTTGAGGGTCTCTGGTATGCCAAGCAGTGTCTGAGGAGCGAAAATATAAGGCAGGGGTGGGGACTTTGTGATGCCCTTGGTTGGCAATGTTGTGGAAACCCCTATTTTGGGAATTCTGATGAACAGTATTTTGGTGAAAGGTTTTTAAGGAGTGGGTCACAGGGAAGCTTATTTATCAGATTTTTTTGTAATTTAACTTTTTTTATTACATGTTAAAATTCACATAATGTCGTTTTTATGTTTGTTTACAAAAATATTAGCGAAAATTATGTTTTACTTTAGTAAATATACATAGAGAACAATAAAAAAAAAAACATAAGCCGAACATAACTTCTATGGTTTGTATATGGCAAGGTTTCAGGGAAGCAAAAATGTAAAGGTCGGATCTTGATAATTTTAGGGGTTTGTGAAACCATGACTAAACTCACAATCTCTAAAACCACAAATGTCGTGGAATTTATTCAAAGATCCAAATATAAAAAATCCAAATGAAAAAAAAGGCTGAACGATGCATTCAAAAAATACAAAACATTTGCAGACAATTCCTGGTGAAGATTCCAAAAAAACTCTAAAAATCCGAATTGATTGAAAGTGGTCCAATAAGATCAGCACAGCTTTCATTGACTTCTATAGTACCTTGACAGCTGTCACTTGGAAAAGTTTTGCCTTAGAGGTTGTCATTGTTTTTACACATAATAAATATTAAATTTTTAGAGCTTTTTAGAAATACAGAAAAATTACACATTTTTCGAGATCTGTGGAAAAAATACAATTCGATTATAAGTAAGTGGGCCGCTTGCACATCTGGGTTTTTTCCCTGAAGAAGGTCACTTTATGTGACTGAAATATATAACGAGAATGAGTGAGTTTGTGGATGTAATTTATTGACCATGAAAACCTTATATCACTGACCATATATTACTTACTGTACATACTAGTGATGGGCGAATTTGTCCCAACAATTCGGACTTCGGTGACAATTGACGCATATTAAAGTCAATGGGCCTCCGTTTAATTGACGCGAATTTCGCGCCTGGCAAATAAATTCACCTATCACTAACAATAACCAATAAAATACACATAGGAGCAGATTTACATAGGGTCGAATATCGAGGGTTAATTAACCCTCGATATTCGACTGCCGAATGTAAATCCTTCGTCTTCGAATATTGAAGTCGAAGGATTTACCGCAAATAGTTAGATCGAACGAAAAATCTTTGATCGAACGATTAAATCCTTCTAATTGTTCGTTTCGAAGGATTTTAATCCATCGATTGAACGATTTTTCTTCGACCTAAAAATTGTTACAAAGCCTATGGGGACCTTCCCCATAGGCTAACATGGCACCTCGGTAGGTTTTAGGTGGCAAACTAAGGGGTCAAAGTTTTTTTTAAAGAGACAGTACTTCGATTATCGAATGGTCGAATATTCAAACAAAAAAATCATTCGAAATTCAAAGTTTTTATTCTTCTATTCCTTCACTCGAGCTAAGTAAATGAGCCCCATCATGTAGCCTAAAAGGATGTAATCAAATATATCCAATGACATGGATGTTACTTTAGATATCCATCTGCATGCTTAGTCTTTTCAATGTAGTTTTCTATCCTGTGAAACCATTCATTTTATAGTTTCAAATGCAAAAAAATTTAATCAGATTTCCTTAATGTGATATCCATATCCAGCTAAGTAAGCATCCTCAGGAGTGTCATAGAAACTGAATACCCTCTTAATATTTAGTTTTAACAGCAAACATTATGGCTTTCAATTTAGGAGATTATTCTTCTTGTTAGTTATGTATCATATTTCCTATATCTCACTCTCTAGGTGGCTGATTTTCATCAGCAGCGGTATCATTTTGCCAAGGTTATAAAAATGCCATTTGCTCAGAGTCTACGTTCTATTTGCTGATCCAGTGAAGCAGCAGTGGGATCACAATCATGTTAGGAAAAGTAATTGATGTAATCAGCTATATGCAGCTCAGCGTTCTCTGATAAAAACTTTTAGGCAGTGGGGCTTAGCAAGGAAACTTTATTCCTGCAATATGTGATTTATGCTCCAGAAACATTAAGCATTTGAAACTTAAAATGATGTGGGCTTATGTCTCTCTCTCTCTATATTTTTTTTCTCTATTTTTTTTTCTTTTTAAATATAGTATAAAATTGTGATAAATGTTCACTATACACTGCATGACCTTTCCCCTAAGAGAATTTTTTCCCATTTAATTAACTACCACTACCTAAAATGTATTCATCGTGTAGCTTGTATGATTCATATACTGCCCCCCCCCCCAGTGGTTGTGTCTGTAACCTTTCCATTTCCTCTCATTACAGTCTCATTACAGTTTCTTATCAATATGGTTAGAAATTTGGGGTGACAAGGTACAGTATGCGACCATTCCATTAAAGAATGTAGTCATTGAAGGCAGTAGTCATCATGTTTTTCAGATTAAGTACTGCTTGCAAGTCCATTTGCTAGAACCCCATCCAAGCTCATGACAAGGTTACAGATATAGAAAAAAAATGATTGGCATATCAGTCATTCAGCCATATTTCTAAGAATATCATGGACAGAAAAACCGGGACTGATCTTCAAGCTGGGCTTTCTTGTGTATCTATAAGTATAATAAGCATTAGCCCCTTAAAAGGAACAGTAATACCGAAAAAGTTAACTATAATGTACTGTTGTGTTGTACTGATAAAATTTGTGTGTTTGCTCAGAAAGGCTACTATAGTTTATATAAACAAGCTGCTGTGTAGCTATGGGGGCAGCCATTCAAAGCTGAAAAAGGACAAAAGGCACAGGATACACAGCAGATAACAGATATGCTTTTTAGCATACAATGGGATTCTTCAGAATTTATCTGTTATCTCCTCTGTATCCTGTGCCTGAATGGCTGCCCCATGGCTACACAGCAGCTTGTTTAAATAAACTATAGTTGTTTTTCTGAAGCAAACACACCAATTTTGCCAGTGCAGGGCACCACTATATTAGTATTGTCTTTCCTTTAAAACACTTTAATTTTTTGGTGTCACTGTTCCTTTAATTACACCTTAACTGGCCTTCATGCTTAGCCAGCATATGTTCTCTGTTCACAATTTTTTTAATATTTTTTCTATATCTGCTATATTAATTATAATGCATCTGTACTGACACATGCCGAATAATGGGTTATATCTGCCCTACGTGCAACTGCAATGGGTTTATCTTTCTGCAACAACAGGTATGGGATCTGTTATCCTGAAACCCATTATCCAGAAAACGTTGAACTATGGAAAGGCCCCAGACTCTCCTAGACTCTATTTTATACAAATAATCCAATTTTTAAAAAAATGTATTCCCTTTTTCTGTGTAATAATACCTTATAATTGATCCCAACTGATATGTAATTATTCCTTATTTGAAGCAAAACCAGCCTATTTATTTTTTTTACATGTTTTCCGAGTAGACTTAAGATCCAAATGCGGAAAATCCGGAAAAACCCCAGGTCCCAAGCATTCTGAATAAAAGGTCCCATACCTGTATTTGCCCTGTAGGTGTATCGATACATCTGATATGTACCTACATTTTATAACAGCTTTAATATGGGCTGATGATGTCACACATGCAAGTTAGTGGTGCTGTTTGCCAGGCTATGGACCATAACATTTTTGGAAAAGAATGAAAAAAATTATTTCATAACATCACCAGTGGAACAGTTTTTGATTCAACAAAATTCAAAAGCAGTAGGCTAGCGCTTGAGTCTTTTCTATTATTAACCTCATAAAAAAATGCCTTTCAACCTATCAGACATCTAATTGTTAATGGAGGCCTTAAGTCTGGTAAAGTTAGTACAATTTGATTAACTTGAATTCCTTGGCAATCAAAACCAACGCAGAGCTCATGAAAATATATCTTAAACATCTTAAATGTACACATTTCTAATCTAGAATTATATATTGTAGCTTTGCAAATGAATCAGTGTGAATTATGGGTCCATACATTTATTGATCAGTGTCAAACTGATTTATGTTCATTTACAATAATAGGCACTGCCAATATAATGAGCACTATTGCTAAGTAATGTTTTAGGAATCAGGCATTTTGCTGTAGCAACTTCCTACTCTTTCCAACATGCTTTTTCTAACTTATTAAGACTACAGGCATTACCATAACACATAACACTATCCATAACTTAGCACAGAGTAAAAATGCAAGTCCATCTGCACCATGGAATGATGAGACAACAATGTCATAGCAGGAATTTGCTGTTTCAGCCATATTAAATACATTATCGGATATTCTTGACAGCATAATTATATTTATGTTAGGTTAGTTTTAAAGAGTGTTGTATAGTCTTCTTGTGGCAGGAAGTGAGAAAAATGGATATTTGTCTTTATTTTCATTTATTTTGTTTATTTTCTTTTTATTTCATTTATTTTCTTTATTTCCTGGTAAATATAGAGGAATTAGATTAATACATCAAATCTGTAACCAACTGAAGCCACAGATCCCTTGAGTTACTCAAATATAAATCATCCGAAAAACATTTTGTCAATGTTCACTTTGGGACTTTGAAAAATAAAAATCAGTTGTTTCCAAGTATCAGTAGTAAAGGATTACTGAGGTTAATGAGGACACTGCACTTCTAAAACATCAATCAACAGGAAACTAATGCAACCAATGATGGTGTTATATATTTAAATATTTTTTTATTTTGTGAATTGTCCCTTACAAATATGTATCTCATCTTATTTCAGCTTACTCAGAAATAATGTACATAGCTGATGAGTAATAACATAAATGCATTTCCATTTTCATTTAAAAAAACAATGTAAGCTTCAAATATTGATTTACAGACCTAGAAATACAAATCTGTATCCTGCCAGCTCTTCAATGTGGAATATTTATTAAATTGCTGAATCATTTCTACTATTATGCAATAATTAATTATCTACCTTTCAGTTTTTATATTATCCATACCCAGAAAAGATTAATTTAATGCCCTGCACTGTGTTAATAGAAAGATGTATTAAGCATTATAAGCATAAATGACCAAAGCCTTCTATGTTAACATTTTTTCCACCCAGCAGCTGATTCCGACAATTGTATTGATTTGAAATTGAAAATGCTTATAATAGCTTCTGGTTAATTTGATTCAAAATTATTCAAACATTGACAAGATACACATTTTAAACCATTTTTAAATTTAAACAGAATTAAATGATATGTATGATATGATTTGTCTAGGTTCAGGAATCTGCAGTAGCCAATATGCTTTTACTTGTTAATGCCCTATTGCATTGAAAATAATCAAAACAAATACTACCTAAAGGTTCCATCAACTCCAAACCCCCAAAAAATCAGAATTTCACCAATACCAACTATAATTTACAAAATCTTAAATCAATATTCAATCTTGTTTCCCATTTTTAATAAAGGGCTGATTTACTAAAATTTTTACTTTTTTCAGAAATTACTTTTTTTCTCTAAAAACGTTTTAAACTCTAAAAAATATGTGAGTTATTAAGTGGAAAAACCTCGAAAACCTCTAATACAAAACTATGGCAAGTAAGCTGTTGAGGTCCCATAGAAGTCAATGGGAGCTGTGCTGATCAATGTTTAATGAATTTGGACTTTTAGAGGTTTTGAACTTTTTTCACTAGTAATCCACTAGTAATTATCCAAATAACGTGGACGTTTTCGTATTTTATAGCACATCATTCTGCATTTTTTTTTCATTCATATTTTTTATATTCTGATCTTTTAATAAATTCCATGGCATAGAGAAATAGAATTTAATTGTAGTCTCAAACTTCTAAAAACATTTTAATAAATAGGCCTCCACATGTACGCTAATGTAACATATATAATTTAATTCAGAGGTCACTTGCAAACTAGAAAGTTACATTTCCTTAAAGGGATACTGTCATGGAAAAACATGTTTATACAAAATGTATCAGTTAATAGTGCTACTACAACAGAATCCTGCATTGAAATCCGTTTTTCAAAACAAGAAATGGATTTTTTTATATCTAATTTTAAAATTTGCTATGGGGCTAGACATTTTGACATTTCCCAGCTGCCCTCAGGTCATGTGACTTGTGCTCTGATAAACTTCAGTCACACTTTACTGCTGCACTGCAAGTTGGAGTGATGTCATTACCCCTCCCTCCTACAAGCTGCTGTAATGTAAATAGAGCCTTGTCTGCTGAGCCTGTCAATTGAACAATAGGCAGGAATCAAGATAAGCCATACCTCCCAACTGTCCCTTTTTCGGAGGGACAGTCCCTCTTTTGACAGCTCAACCCGCAGTCCCTCATTTGTACTGGAAAGTCCCTCTTTTCTCTGCACTGAACAGCCAGAAAAAGAAACAAAGTTTCTCACTTAATTGGCTTTTAGCAGAGAGCCCAGAACAACTAACAGGTACAAATAAGATACTTTGTAACAATTTTGAGACACAAAAACACAGTTTAGATAAGGAGAAATATTTTCAAACTTTCATAACCTGCCAAATTTTGTAAAACAAACATGGTAATTAGGGGTGTGGCCACAGAAAGGGGTGTGGTCAAAAAATTGCTGCGCTATGTGCGGGAAAAAAATTTTCGGCCCTCTTTTTACTTCCAAAATGTTGGGAGGTATGGATAAGCTCTCACTGACACCACTTCAGAAGGACTGAAATAAGATAGTCCTGTGATCACTGCCCCCACTTACGTTTCAAAAATAAATAAATAAATAAATATATATATATATACACACAATTAATTTTTGGCACTTGAAAAAATATTTTATATAGATAGTTTATTATATTTGTTTACACAAAAATGAATGGCAGAAACACAGGAGTACACTCCCAGGACTGATGACAGGGAATAGAAAAAAAGGATAAAATAAGGAGGACATACTTGAAAACCAGGAAAACTTAGGAGGAAGTCTAGGAAGGGTTAAAATAGCTCAGGAGAAAGGAGGCAGTAAGTAGTTAATGAAAAAAGAAGTATTGCAGGCAGGAAAGGAGCGCAGTGTGTGTGAGGTGGATAGCAGAGGGAACTCACAGCTCCTTTACCTCATCTAGTAACCAGTAAAACAAACTAGGAAGGCAGCAAGGAGAGAAAGTTCCCCCCCTCCAAAGGAAAGCAGAGAAGAAATTTACAGAACGGCAGGAGCTTTGATAGTGTCTGTGGGAGGAGGGGCTGCTAGTGCAGCTGTGGAGCAGGACGTAGGAAAGTGAAAGTAATTGCTTCCCTGCAAACCATGTGACCTCTCTCCTCCAAACATCACATGCATGGGCAGAGAGGGGAGGGGGAGTGTACAGCTAGATTCTCATGTCGTAGTGTGACCTGGCTTTTCATTACAGAGCGGCTGCCTCCAAGCACACAGGTAATGCTGTGCCTGCTGTTAGAGCAGCACAGGATGAATGTGTAATGAGCAGAAATGGAAGCCCCCATGACAAAATACAAACTAAAATAACTTATGCATGGATTTGTGGATTAACATTTTATTTGCCAGACAGTGTTTATGGATGTTTTTATAAAAATGCAAAAAAAAAAAAAAGTTTAAAATGACGACAGATTCCCTTTAATTTTCTGTAAAATTTACAGTAATCCATGTGGGTGAATTTCAGTTCAGGGTCTGATATTGCTGACAATAAGAAACAAAGGTATAGGGGACTTCTCAGCTAAACAATCACAAGTCTGCTTCGGAGTGGCTTCATTTAAATACAGTGTGAAACTACCAGTGGCTCATTTATCCACTTATTCACAACTTTTCCCATAAGGGGGTTTTAACCAACACTTTGGTTGTCAGTTAATGTACTATGAATTAATCTTTTCTAATGGTTCTTGTACCCCAAAAGTGAGTCCTACTTTTTTATAACTGTTTACTGCAGAGCCTTTACTCTATATAGCTTTCTGAAAGTTGTGGGGTTTTGCAGAATCCACAGTTGTTTTGTGCACAGGTCCAGCAGCCATTAATTCAAGTACTAGATTTTGGACAATCACCACCTAGAGACCTTTATATTTCCAGGTATGTCTCCTCACTCAGAAATAAATATAGATAATCAAAATTATTCCTTTCACAGAAAAATAATGAAATCAATTTCATGGCATTGGCAAGACATGCCTTAATAGTTATTGTTTTGAGAAATAAATAATAATGGAATGTCCAATCTTGTATTCTACCCCAATCCCACAATTAGCAGTGAGCTTTTTTTTGGCAGGTCAGGGGAGCAAACATGAGTTATTTTACTAAAGAAGCATTTGCTCACAAGTTTGGATAGCTTCTGGTAACTTTAATTCATGGGAAATTTTGTATAAAACAAATATTGCATAGGAAAAATAAACCTTAATGTACCCTTTAGAGAAATCTCTATCTTTCATCTGTAACAGGATCTTACAGTCTTCAACTGTTAGATCTTGGTGTATTTTATTTGAGAACTTGAGGTGTTAAAACTTGTTTTACCTGGAGAAGAGGGAGAATAAAAGGGCTAAAAACAGCAGAAAGGGAAACTTCAAGGAGAGAATTATTTGTAATGACAGGAAATTACACACAGTGGTAGGAGAAACATGATATTGTGCAGCATAAGCAAGATCTTCAAAGGCATATCACAAAAGCTTCCCCCCCCCTTCTATTAATATTTTATGTGAGCTATCCTTCTTGTTCTAGAAGGATTTGAAATATTACAACCCATTTTTTTCTTACATACAAATGGATTTTTATCACACTTTCTTATTTAATCAGAGTAAAATATTATCCACAAAAATATCCACATTTCTATATGACAGTAGTAAATAGTATCATTATTATTATTTAACGATTTTGTTTTTAGCATTGGGTTCACTTATTTTGAATAAAATGTCCATCTGGGAAGCGATTTACATGATAAGTCTATTTTCTACATCACTCATAGAAAGATAACTCCCATAAGGACAAATTAAGTCTATAAACAAATCCTACAAAAGGTTCATTGTTTCATTAAAATGTAAAAAAAGCTCACAGATCATAATACACTGTTACTTTGTCATCCCTGGAGAGCAGAAGTAAAAGTTGTTATTGGTGAATGAACATTGTAAAGTTAGCCATAGCTTGTATAAATAAGTGTCATAATAGCTTCTTTAAGTTATTGCTGCTCTAAAACAGCTGTTTATAAGGCTGCAATTTATTGAACGTTATAGTAATGTTCAGTTGAAAATTGTTTAATGGTTAATGAGCATTATTGCTCAATATGGTGCAATATTTTACACAAGAACAACATTTAGTACAGTGGGAAATTGTACCATTAAAGCTTACATCGTCTTTAAATGACCTTTTATTTTTTACAGTTCCAAGTACCACATTTGGACTTCTCAATTCCCTAACTGTATTGTAAACTAAATTTAAAGTGATTCTGTCATGATTTTTATGGTGTTTTTTTTTTTTAAATTACACTGTTTACACTGCAAATGATTCACACATCCATGTAAAAATTCATTCCTAACTCAACAATTGTATTTTATTTTAGTTGTAATATTGGTGTGTAGGCAGCCATCTCAGTGCTTGTATCTCCCACTCAATGTAACTGAAGGAGTCACAGTGGGATATGGATTTTTACTATTGAGTGCTGTTGTTATATCTACCATCGAGCTGTTATCTGGTTACCTTCCCATTGTTCTGCTGATAGGCTGCTGGGCTGCTGGGCTGCTGGTGGGGATGGAAGTAAGGAACCAGTTAATGAAGGTTTCCTTCTTAAAGGAACAGTAACACCAAAAAATGTAAGTGTTTTAAAGTAATGAAAAGTTCATGTACTGTTGCCCTGCACTGGTAAAACGGATCTGTTTGCTTCAGAAACACTGCTATAGTTCATATAAACAAGCTGCTGTGGAGCAATTGCGGAGATTGAAAAATGGCTATATGGCACAGGTTAATGAATGGATAACAGATAACACCATTAGACAGACAGATCTTATTTGCTATCTGCTGTGTAACCTGCGCCCTTTCTCCTTTGAATGGCTGCCCCCATTGCTACACAGCAGCTTATTTATATTAACAATAGTAATGATTCTGAAGCAAACACAGCAGTTTAACCAGTGCAGGGCAACACTGCATTATATTTTCATTTCTTTAAAACACTTTTATTTTTTTGACGTTACTGTTCCTTTAATAGTCCCAATTCTAGTAATACAACTAATGATGCATGGTTCACACATGAGGAAATTCAAAAGAGACTAGAACATGTTAAGATAAACAAAGGTCCGGGGCCAGATGGTATTCATCCCAGGGTACTTAGCGAGCTTAGCTCTGTGATTGCCAAAACTCTTTACTTAATTATTCAGGATTCAATGAGCTCTGGCATGGTCCCAAGAGGCTGTTGAATTGCTAATGTGGTGCTGCTATTCAAAAATGGATCCTGTTCTCAGCCTCAAAACTATAGTCCAGTTAGTCTGACGTCAGTGGTAGGAAAGCTTTTCAAGGTTTAATAAAGGAAAAGATACTGGACTTCATAGCAAATCATAATACTATGAGTTTGTGCCAGCATGGTTTTATGCGTAATAGATCTGGCCAGACTAACTTAATTTCTTTTTATGAGAAGAAAAGCAGGGACCTCGATTCTGGGGTGGCAGTGGATGTGATTTACTTTGACTTTGATAAAGCATTCGATACAGTGCCACACAGAAGGTTACTGGTTAGATTAAGGAATGTTGGCCTGGAACATAGAATTGTAATATTTAAATTGTTATCATTTAACTTAGTCACAAATAACAATGCCTCATCCTCTGTTCGTTCCCAAATCACTAGAATATTATCAATATATTTAATCCATTTAAGGATTTTGGGCTAATGGTGATCAAATATTACCCTCTACCACAGTTTTTTCCCAGAAGCCTAAGAAGAGCTTTGCGTATGAGGGAGACCATGAGGTACCCAATGCAGTCCCTTGTGGTTGCAGATAAAATTTTCCATTAAATGTAAACTAATTAAAGCATAAGACAAATTTCATAAATTTACATAGAAATTCAGTCATATCTTCCATCTCTCCCGGGTAAGTATTTTAATGCTTTTAAACCCAAATCATGCTTTATAGAGGTATATAATGATTCAATGTCTAGGGTCATTAAAAGAGTATTATTAGTGATTTCCAAATTTTTGATTTGGGATAAAATGTCCAGTGTATCTCTGGCATATGATTCTAATCCTTCTAAAATTGGTCTAATTCTTAAATCTAGATATTGACTCACTTTTTCAGTGAGATTGCCATAACCCAATACAATTAGTATTCTGGGAGGTTTTGTCAAGTTCCTCCAAGATCTCTCTATAGCTCACAGAGGACAGTTGCTTACTGGCTTCTTGCAAATACATTTCGTTTGACCATATTACTATGTTACCACCCTTATCAGATTGTTTGATTTGGATGTCATGCCAGCCTTGCATATCTCTAACTGCTCTCCATTCATCTCTTGATATATTGTTCTCATGGCTGGAGTGTTAAAATATCCTTGATAACCAAATTTAAAAATATCCCTGCATTAGGACAAATATTAGTAGCTGGGGTAAATTATGATTTGGTTTTAAGTTTCTTTCTCCAGTCCTCTATTGAAGGGGTTGGGTTTGTATTATCAAATTCGTCATCTAAGTTTTCTGAAAGCAGTTGTTCTAAATCTTGCAGGGCTTTTAGTACTGCATCTCAGGGTTTCCCTTTCCTCCAGTTTCTCTTCATCAAAATATTTTTTTATAAGTTTGCTAGATTGAAGTCCTTAACTGTCTCAAATATGTCAAGTTGAAATGTTGGTGAAAAGGATAAACCTTTATTAAGTATATTAGTATGTGCAGTAGTGAGTACAGTATAATTAGAAAGGTTTATAATGGTTAAAACCACAACAGTGAGGTTGTGGAATGCACTGCCGGGTGATGTTTTGATGGCTAATTCTTGGACAGACTTAATATCAAAGGCTATTGTGATATTAAACTCTATAGTTAGTATATATGGGTGTATATATAATGTATTTGAAGGTACGGAGGGGTGTGTGTATGGATGCTGGGTTTTTATTTGGAGGGGTTGAACTTGATGGACTTTGTCTTTTTTCAACCTGATTTAACTATGTAACTATGTGACTATATCACACCAAACTGCAGTGCAGCAGTAAAGAGTGACTGAAGTTTATTAGACTAAAAGTCACATGACTGGGGGCACCTGGGAAACTGACAATATGTTTAGCACCATGTCAGGTTTCAACATTAAATATGACAAAATCCGTTTGCTCTTTTGAAAAACGGATTTCAGTGTAGATGTCTACTGGAGCAGCACTATTAACTGATCCATTTTGAAAAATAACATGCTTTCCCATGAAAGTATCCTTTTAAATGACTGAAAGAGAGAAAATGAACAAAGCGCACAGGTGGGTATATATAAGCTCACTCTCAACCAATATGTTTTAATGGTTATTATTTATGGCAGCATTAAGCTGGGCCTATAGGATGCAATACTGATCATTATCTATCCCACTCTTACTCTGATTCTACCAATACCATTATCCCAGTCTCTCAAAAAGGCATATACAGTCATATGAAAAAGTTTGGGAACCCCTCTTAATTCTTTGGAGTTTTGTTTATCATTGGCTGATCTTTCAAAGTAGCAACTTCCTTTTAATATATAACATGCCTTATGGAAACAGTAGTATTTAAGCAGTGACATAAAGTTTATTGGATTAACAGAAAATATGCAATATGCATCATAACAAAATTAAACAGGTGCATAAATGTGGGCACCCAACAGAGATATTACATTAATACTTAGTTGAGCCTACTTTTGCAAATGTAACAGCCTCTAGACGCCTCCTATAGCCTTTGATGAATGTCTGGATTTTGGATGGTGGTATTTTTGACCATTCGTCCATACAAAATCTCTCCAGTTCAGTTAAATTTAATGACTGCCGAGCATTAGGGATGTAGCGAACGTCGGAAAAAAAGTTCGCGAACATATTCGCGAACTTGCGCAAAATTGCGAGCGGTTCGCGAACGGTTCGCGAACCCCATAGACTTCAATGGGAAGGCGAACTTTAACATCTACAAAAGACATTTCTGGCCAGAAAAATGATTTTAAAGTTGTTTAAAGGGTGCAACGACCTGGACAGTGGCATGCCAGAGGGGGATCAAGGGCAAAAATGTATCTGAAAAATCTGCCTGTGTGTGCTTGGAAGAGATAGTGTAGGGGGAGAGCTGTTAGTGATTTCAGGGACAGATGATAGTAAGTTTGCTGGCTAGTAATCTGCGTGATACTGCTCTGTATTGGAGGGACAGAAGTCTGCAGGGATTTGAGGGACATTTTAGCTTAGGTAGCTTTGCTGGCTAGTAATCTACTGTTCTCTTTAAACAACTGCCATACGTTGACCTTGTAGGCATTGTTTGCCCAGTTTTTTTGGACGCAGCCACTGAAGCACAGTTGCCAGAAAAAATATGCCATATAAATGCTGAAAATAGTCATTTTTCGCCATACGTTATTCAACCAACTGCTATCTAGCTGTGTGCCCGTGTTCACATTCTGTCTAAATATCCATAATATTACCGTCTCCAGAAAAAACACCGGAGTGACTTTTTTTCAAGCAGCATTCTTATATTTTACGTAATCCGTATCCACCGCTGTGTATACGTTGACCTTGTAGGCATTATTTGCCCTGTAGGCATTTTTTGCCCAGTGTGTTATTCAACCAACTGCTATCTAGCTGTGTGACCGTGTTCACATTCTGTCTAAATATCCATAATATTACCGTCTCCAGAAAAAACACCGGAGTGACTTTTTTTCAAGCAGCATTCTTATATTTTACGTAATCCGTATCCACCGCTGTGTATACGTTGACCTTGTAGGCATTATTTGCACAGTGTTTTCTTCAAACCGCCATCTAGCTGTGTGAGCTTGTTCACATTTTGTCTAAATATTGATAATATTATCGTCTCTAGAAAAACCACTTGAGTTACTTTTTTTCAAGCAGCATTCATATATTTTACGTAATCCGTATCCACCGCTGTAGTAGTGTATACGTTGATCTTGTAGGCATTATTTGCACACTGTTTTCTTCAAACTGCCATCTAGCTGTGTGTATTATCGTTTCCAGAAAAACCAACTGAGTTTTTGTTGTTGTTGTTTTTTTAAAAATAATGCCAGGCAAAGGCAGGCCGCCACGCAGAGGCCGTGCTAGGGGCCGTGCTGCTATGCAATCCTGTGGCCCTAGCAAATTGCCCAGTTTTAAAAAGCCAATGACCCTGAACTCCCAAAATGCTGAAGAGGTAGTTGACTGGCTTACACAGCACACCCCATCCTCTACCGTTTCTAACTTTACCACAACATCCTCCTCATCCTCCACTGCTATGGCCACCCCACGTAACACTTCCTCCACCACCGGTGCCCCATCTTCACTGGAGTCAGAGGAGTTATTTTCCCATGAGTTTCTTGAACTGAGTAATGCGCAACCATTATTGGCAGAAGAAGATGAAGGAGATGAGGACGTTACACCAGATTTAATTCTGGCAGAGAACACGACAGAGATGGACATAATGATGAGTGATGAGGAGGAGGAGGAGGTCCCCGCTGCTGCTTCCTTCTGTGATGTGTCAGAAGAAATTGATGCATCTGAGGAGAATGATGATGAGGAGATTGATGTTTTGTGGGTGCCTAGTAGAAGAGAGCAAGAGGAGGGTAGTTCAGATGGAGAGACGGAGAGTCAGAGAGGCAGTAGGAGAATAAGACTTAGAAGAAGCAGGGAGGCCAGCCCGCAGGGATCAGTAGGGCAACAACATGTATCGGCACCTGTGTTCAGCCGGCCAACGCACCCGCCATTGCCGCCAATGCCGCCAACTTCTACTGTTACCGCCAGATCGCAGACTTCCAAAAAGTCAGCAGTGTGGCATTTTTTTAATGTGTGTGCCTCTGACAAAAGCATTGTAATTTGCAATGAGTGCAGTCAGAAACTGAGCCTTGGTAAGCCCAACAGCCACATAGGTACAACTTCTATGCGAAGGCACATGAGCGGCAAGCACAAAGCACTTTGGGAGCAACACCTCAAAGGCAACAGGCAAACTAAAAGTCACACTCCTTCTGGTCCAGCATCTTACTGCTCTACCTCTGCTCTCCTTGACCCATCTGAACCACCCTCCACTCCGCCTTCCACCTTGACCACCTGTTCCCATTCCCAGTCATCTGCCACCAGCCAAGTTTCTGTGAAGGCCATGTTTGAGCGTAAGAAGCCAATGTCTGACTGTCACCCCCTTGCCCGGCGTCTGACAGCTGGCTTGTCTGCACTCTTAGCCCGCCAGCTTTTACCATACCAGCTGGTGGACTCTGAGGCCTTCCGCAAATTTGTAGCAATTGGGACACCGCAGTGGAAGGTACCCAGCCGCAATTTTTTTTCTAAAAAGGGAATACCACACCTGTACCAACATGTGCAGAGCCAAGTTACCGCATCTCTGTCACTTAGTGTTGGGCCAAAGGTCCATATGACTACTGACGCATGGTCCTCCAAGCATGGTCAGGGCAGGTATGTCACCTACACTGCCCACTGGGTGAACTTGGTAATGGCTGGGAATGGGAAGCAGGGAATGGGTAGCTCAACAACAACAACAACAGTGGAGTTGGTGTCACCGCCACGGATTGCACGCGGTTCTGCCACCACCTCTACTCCTCCATCGCTCTCTACCTCGTCTTCTTCCTCTTCTTCTTCTTACTCTGCTGCTGGGTCCTCCTTCTCCTCCTCCACACCTGTGCACCCCCAGCTCCCCCTAGGCTATTCGACGTGCCAGGTACGCCGTTGTCACGCTGTCTTGGGGATGACGTGCCTGGAAAGCAAAAACCATACCGGATCTGTACTCCTGTCATCTCTGCAGTCACAGGCCGATCGGTGGCTGACCCCACACCAACTGCAGATCGGAAAAGTGGTGTGTGACAATGGAAGCAATCTGTTGGCAGCGTTGAGACTGGGAAATTTAACACATGTGCCCTGCATGGCACATGTGTTAAATTTAATAGTCCAACGTTTTGTCTCCAAGTACCCAGGATTCCAGGACGTTCTCACCCAGTCCAGAAAGGTGTCGGCCCATTTCAGACGTTCCTACACAGCCATGGCACGCCTTGCTGACATTCAGCAGCGCTACAACATGCCAGTCAGGCGTTTGATTTCTGACAGCCAGACTCGCTGGAATTCAACGCTCCTTATGTTGGAACGTCTGCTGCAACAACAAAGGGCCGTCAACGAGTACCTTTTTGAACTGGGTGGTAGGACTGGATCTGCAGAGCTGGGGATTTTTTTCCCCCGTTACTGGGTGCTTATGCGCGATGCCTGCAGGCTCATGCGACCTTTTGAAGAGGTGACAAATATGGTCAGTCGCACCGAAGGCACCATCAGCGACCTAATACCCTTCGCTTTCTTCCTGGAGCGTGCCGTGCGACGAGTGACAGATGAGGCTGTAGACCAGCGTGACGAGGAGCTGGAAGCGCACGATTTATGGTCGCAATCACCAGAACGAACCCAGGCACCTGCTGCAACGCAGGGAGAGGTGCCAGAAGTGGAGTCAGAGGAGGAAGGTGGCTTTGTGGAGGAGGAGGAGGAGGACCAACAGGAGCAGGCTTCCCAGGGGGCTAGTGGTGACCTTTTGGGGACCCCTGGTCTTGTACGTGGCTGGGGGGAGGAGACCGTGGATGATGCAGTCCTTGATAATGAGGAAGCGGAGATGGATAGCTCTGCATCCAACCTTGTGAGAATGGGGTCTTTCATGCTGGCATGCCTGTTGAAGGACCCCCGTATCAAGAGGCTTAAGGAGAAGGACCTGTACTGGGTCGCAACGCTACTAGACCCTCGGTACAAGCATAAAGTGTCAGAAATGTTACCAACATACCACAAGTCCGAAAAGATGCGGCATTTACAAACCAGCCTGCAAAACATGTTGTACAATGCTTTTAAGGGTGATGTCACTTCAGGAACTCATCAACATTCCAGGGGCAGAGGTGCCAGTAATCCTGCCACGAGCACACCTGCAAGGACAAAGCCCTTTGGCCGGTCTGTAACGTCAGACATGCAAATGTTTTTCTGTCCAAGGCAGCGCCACAACCCTTCTGGATCCACCCTCAAAGAACGCCTCGACCGGCAGGTAGCGGACTACCTGGCATTAACTGCAGATATCGACACTCTGAGGAGCGATGAACCCCTGGACTACTGGGTGCGCAGGCTTGATCTGTGGCCAGAGCTGTCACAATTTGCCATGAACCTCTTGTCTTGCCCAGCCTCAAGTGTGCTCTCAGAAAGGACCTTCAGTGCAGCAGGAGGGATTGTAACTGAGAAGAGAACTCGCCTAGGTCACAAAAGTGTCGATTACCTGACCTTTATTAAAATGAATGAGGGGTGGATCTCGGAGGGTTACTGCACGCCGGAAGACTTGTTCTGACTTCTATGCAGCTGTCCTTCTCTTCAAGCCTCATGACTCCACACACAGCTGTCCTTTAGCGTCCTCCTCCCTCCGCCACCGTTACAAACTAGGGTGCAAACCCTACTGGTTTAATTTTTTCTGGCCTCTGTGCTTCAGTGGCTGCAACCAAAAAAACTGGGCAAACAATGTCTACAAGGTCAACGTATGGCGAAAAATGACTATTTTCAGCATTTATATGGCATAATTTTTCTGGCCTCTGTGCTTCAGTGGCTGCAACCAAAAAAATTTATATTTTCAGCATTTATATGGCATATTTTTTCTGGCAACTGTGCTTCAGTGGCTGCGTCCAAAAAAACTGGGCAAACAATGTCTACAAGGTCAACACACTGGGCAAAAAATGCCTACAGGGCAAATAATGCCTAAAAGGTCAACTTATACACTACTACAGCGATGGATACGGATTACGTAAAATTTATTATGGCTGCTTGAAAAAAGTCACTCCGGTGTTTTTTCTGGAGACGGTAATATTATGGATATTTAGACAGAATGTGAACACGGGCACACAGCTAGATAGCAGTTGGTTGAATAACACACTGGGCAAAAAATGCCTACAGGGCAAATAATGCCTACAAGGTCAACTTATACACTACTACAGCGAGGGATACGGATTACGTAAAATTTATTATGGCTGCTTGAAAAAAGTCACTCCGGTGTTTTTTCTGGAGACGGTAATATTATGGATATTTAGACAGAATGTGAACACGGGCACACAGCTAGATAGCAGTTGGTTGAATAACACACTGGGCAAAAAATGCCTACAGGGCAAATAATGCCTAAAAGGTCAACTTATACACTACTACAGCGATGGATACGGATTACGTAAAATTTATTATGGCTGCTTGAAAAAAGTCACTCCGGTGTTTTTTCTGGAGACGGTAATATTATGGATATTTAGACAGAATGTGAACACGGGCACACAGCTAGATAGCAGTTGGTTGAATAACACACTGGGCAAAAAATGCCTACAGGGCAAATAATGCCTAAAAGGTCAACCTATACACTACTACAGCGATGGATACGGATTACGTAAAATTTATTATGGCTGCTTGAAAAAAGTCACTCCGGTGTTTTTTCTGGAGACGGTAATATTATGGATATTTAGACAGAATGTGAACACGGGCACACAGCTAGATAGCAGTTGGTTGAATAACACACTGGGCAAAAAATGCCTACAGGGCAAATAATGCCTAAAAGGTCAACTTATACACTACTACAGCGGTAGTAAAATAAAAAAAAAGTTAAATAAAAAAAGAATGAATATTAAAAAAAAAAAATTAAAGTTGGTGCTGCTGAACTACTAGGAGCAGCAGATTAGCACACCAGTCCCACTCCCCAACACTGCTAGACTAATAGCACTGGGCTCTTATAGTAGTAGTAGTAGTAGTAGTAGTAGTAGTAGTAGTAGTAGTAGTAAAACAACAAAAAAATAAATAAAAGCAGTCCTTACAAGGACTATTGCTATTGCAGCAGTCAGCAGATGAGATCAGAAGCAGGACAGCTGCCCACTGCAGCTACATACAGAGCACTGCAGTAGAAGGTAGATTACTAGCCAGCAAAGCTACCTAAGCTTAAATGTCCCTCAAACCCCTGCAGACTTCTGTCCCTCCAATAACAGAGCAGTATCAAAACGATTACTAGCCAGCAAACTTTCAACTGTCCCTGAAATCACTAACAGGCAGCAGCTCTCTCCCTACACTATCTCTTCAGCACACACAGGCAGAGTGAAAAAAAGCTGCAGGGCTTCGGTTTTTATAGGGAAGGGGAGTGGTCCAAGGGAGAGCTTCCTGATTGGCTGCCATGTACCTGCTGGTCTGGGGTGAGAGGGCAAAAAAAAGCGCCAACAATGGCGAACCCAAAATGGCGAACGTCGCGCGACGTTCGCGAACTTCCGGCGAGCGCGAACACCCGATGTTCGCGCGAACAAGTTCGCCGGCGAACAGTTCGCGACATCTCTACCGAGCATGGACAGCCTGCTTCAAATCATCCCATAGATTTTCCATGATATTCAAGTCGGGGGGACTGTGAGGGCCATTCCATAATATTGTACTTCTCCCTCTGCATAAATGCCTTTGTAGATTTCCAAATGGGTTTAGGGTCATTGTCTTGTTGTAATATCCAACCCCTACAAAACTTCAACTTCATGCCTGATGCTTGAACATTATCCCGAAGAATTTGTTGATATCGGGTTGAATTTATCTGACGCTGAACTTTAACAAGGGCCTCAGTCCGTAAACTAGTCACACAGCCCCACAGTATGATGGAACCTCCACCAAATTTGACTGTACTGTAGCACTTTGTTCCAAAATGACTGTGGCTTGTGTTAATGATCTTTTGCATACAATGAATGTTTGTGGCGTGAGTGCAAAAAGAGCTATTTTTTATCGTCACCCTGCCATACAGATTTTCTTTGTGAGAATTATGCTGAATTGAAGAAACATGTACAGATACACCATCTGCTTCAATATGTTCTTGCAGGTCTTTGGAGGTGATCTTTGGGTTGTCTGTAACCATTCTCAAAATACTCCACATATGCCGCTCCTGTATTTTTCTTGCCTGTGGCCTTCCATTTCAAGATTACATTTCCTACAGATGACATTGACAGTTTAAACCTCTGAGATAGCTTTTGTGGCCTTCCCTTAAACCATGATATTGAACAATCTTTGTTTTCAGAGGTTTTAAAAAGTTGCTTTGAGGATCCCATGCTGTCACTCTTCAGAGGAGAGTCAAACAAAAACACAACTTGCAATTGGCCACCTTAAATACCTTTTCTCATGATTGGAAACACCTGCCTATGAAGTTCAAGCCTTAACAAATTAATCCAACCAATTTGGTGATGCCAGTATTCATTATTGAGCAGTTACATGTATTCAAAGTAGCAAAATTACATGGGTACCCAAATTTCTGCACAGCCAATTTACATTTGATTTAATTTCATACATATCAACTGAATACTGCTTCACTAAAAATCTTTTTTTCAGAAAACACCCTAGTACTCAGATGTTCCTGAGAAATGAAAGACATACCACTGTTATATTTTTTGTTGAAAGTGGAGTAAATTATTATTCAGGCTGAGAGGGGTTACCGTATGTTCCTCATTTTCTGTTTCCTCCTGTGATTATCATATTTAATTTATGGGCATTTCTGTTGTGGTTGGTTAGTACCTTCTCCAAAATGGTAAATCGAATGGATTGCACACGGCAATGAATTTCAGCCTCATTTATTAGACTTGCCCACTAGTGCAAATGAGTACATGGACTGTCTGTGTAAAAAATTAAATTTATAGGATGCAGATGAATGCCAAGTGTGTCATGCCAGCCTAGACCTGGTGTTAATACTGGATCTAAAGTATGTTTGTACCTGGTGTAGACTGCACACATTCATATTCACTAATTGCGCTTCCTACAGATGCCAAATTGTTTAGTTACTGCAAGGCAGTGGAATAGAAAATTTGGTACAATTATGTATGTGCTGTTTTTACATTTATCGCATTATAGCGACATACAGAAAAACAAACACAATGTTCACAGAATCAGCATGTCTCATAAAGATAATTCCTGTATAAAAATGTAATTTATTTAGAAATGCTTCTTAATTACATAAACCTGGGGAAGCCAATCAAGAAATAACATTTAAAGCTCAACCAAGTGGATGTCATAATTTAATACACCTAGTGCAAATTTTTGCTACTTTTTACATTGACCCATTAGAATGATCATAGTTCTTTGGTGTCATTATGTTGTATCTAATATAAGCAGTCATGCAGTATATGTAAATAATGTGAATGTAGAGAGATTGTGAGTTTAAAAGATGAAAAATGAATATGGAACCAGTAGAAATGAGAGACACTGAATTCAATGGTAGGACCACTCTAGAGATAGATATTATGAGATGTTGAGTGATACTGTAAATATAAATACAGCATGATTAATTATTTCACCTGGCTTACTTATCGCAGACTATTTGGTTGCCTTTAGTATAAGACATTAGGAGGTGGAATCAAAAAAGATTATATATAGATGGTAGACAGCAATTTTAAAGAATCTACATACATAATTCATATCTAGGTGCCCTGCCGTTATAAAGAATATAAAAGTGGACACACCTCAACTAAGATTGGCCATTCCCCTGGGTAATAGTAGACTCATGGAACAAAAAACAAGTAAGGTCGTTTTTCCTCTCCCCATCACATTCACAGCCACTCACAAACATACCTTAAGAAACAAATGCTAAACCAAGCATATCATTTTTATGAATTCAAACTGAATTGCACCCAAAATTAAATTAAAAATGTCATGATTTCTTTAAAACATCCATGCTGATAATTCCCTTTGGACTGACAGAAATTAGTTTAATGTATATGCCATGATAGTGCTAAAAGACCTTTGTCATATCGTGGGCATGATTTTTATATGCTCATTGCATGACATTATTTGGCAATTCCTCTAGGTATAGCCATTTCTTGCATCTGACAGCATCACCTGAAAAAGAACAGGGTCGATACATTATTGATTTTTCACATAAGTATTAAAAATGCCCTTTGCAGAATTTACTGTATCGCATTTGATAGATCTCCCCCACCACAAGTGCAGCTCCCTGCCACACAGAGCTTTACCGAAGACTCTTTTTTTTAATATAGTCATGTCATGTATAACTCAGAACCGTCTGATGATTGCCTCAAATACAGAGCTCTGGAAAAGCAATGAATGCTCTGGCAAAATCATTTTTTTTTCTATCTGTTTGAGGTTTACAGATGAATGACTGTGAATACATCAGCTGCGTGTGCTTGTCAGCCTTTTTCATATTTCAATTCAGTTATGAGCAAATGTGTTCAAATTACCATTAGCTGCAATCACCTCTCTTGGTTCACTGGGCAGGGAGGCAATAAATGTATCTAGGTATGTAAAGCCCCCAGTTCTGCTTATTAATGTATATTACATTTGTAATAAATTAAAAGTACTCAGGCATGCAATATGAGGGCTAATATTGTTAAAGCTTGTTTTGTACTTTAGGTTATGATTGATATTCTATGAACCAGGGATGTCATTTTTTGAACACGCCACGGGTTTAATGTTATGAAAGATGTGTGTTTAAATAAATGGTAACAGGAACTTATCAGAATTAGTGATTAGATGCTTAAAACAGCAACACCTAATATTCTTCATGTAAATACTATATCCAGATGGGACATATATGTAAACAGATGGGTAAGAAAGGTTCAGCATTGCCCACCAACTGTTCTTGAGTTAAGAGCAACATAGAACTTTGCAGGATTAGTTAAGGTCATCCCTGTTGGAGAGCACAAATACTTGCCTGAAATAAGACATAATCCTTTGCCTGTTCATCTTTTCACCCAGGGAGAGGATCAGTCCAAGTAAAAGAAAATATACAGTTGTTACTTTCCAAGTAGAGCACATTGGCATGTATCAATAAACTTTAAGGTCATAGATGTTGACGGTGACACATTTCTGCTGAAAGTTTGTGCATTAAACATTTAAAAATTAAACGAAAACCAATTGATTGTTCTACCAGAAATATAGATTTACGTTTTTTTTAAATTGTTCTTTGTACTTTAAAAAAAGGAGCTTTCTGCATAATGGAATTCCAGATATTAGTTCCCTTAACTCTAGAAATAATTGTCATGTCAAAGTCCGCCAAATATATTTAACAGCATTATAACATTATAACATTGTATCCATTTCCAGCTATTTGGAGGGGAATTAAAAAAAACAGATATAATAAGCAGATCAACCAAAAATCAATATAATATTTATAAATAAATGTATCTTATATGGCAACAAATACAGTAGGACCAAACTAATTGCCAATTTGGCAATTTTGCTTCTCTTTGTTTTCTGAAATCACCATTTATTACATTTCTCTCCTTTGTAGTCACAATGTTGTAGGAAGAAGTTTTTCTTGAAGAGGAACAACTGACTTCATGGGGCGATAACAAGAAAATTCTGCTTGTGCTATTGTAAGATGGTGTTCTAAAGAAATATGTCTGATTCTTAGGGATGTAGCGAACCGCCGACAATGTGTTCGCGAACGCCGTTCGGGAACACTGGCAAAAAATGCGAACAGTTCGCGAACAGTTCGCGAACTTCGAACATCCGAAAATCATTCGATTCGAACGATCGAAGGATTTTAATCGTTCGATCGAACGATTTCCGTTCGAATCGAACGATCAAAGCCATTGGATCGAATGATTTCATTCAATCCAATGGCTTCGATCGTTCGATTCAAACGAAAATCGTTCGATTTTAGCGATCGAATGGTCGAACGATTTTGACGCAAACGCCTATTGGCGAACATCGCGCGACGTTCGCGAACTTGCGGCGGACGCGAACAGTCGAAGTTCGCGCGAACTAGTTCGCCGGCGAACAGTTCGCTACATCCCTACTGATTCTCAATGATTTTGGTTTTTTAAGCCAATCATTTTTAACTTTCCAGATCATTCACATTGATGATTGTCAGAAGTTAGAGAATAAATAATAAAGCATCAAACCATGAGTTCAGTCTATAAACATTATTCATAACAGAATATTGACTATACACTACATTTTTCAACATTTCTGTAAGTTACTGAAATCAAAGCAACAGTCATTTAAAAAAATAATTAAACAACCACTAAACTAAATGACAGAAGCACAGATACAGTACACCTATTTAAAGAATGGTGCATTTTATGTTAAATGCTAAGGAAAGCAATAGAACTGTCACTATCATATCAATTAACCATGGGGTCCACACTTGTAAGAATTTCTAACACTCTAACAGAATACCAGATCTTTTCTCTTGTGCCATAAACCAGTCCACTGTATGTTTTGTAATGTCTTAAAAAATTTGTTTGGTTGTTAGGCTATATTTGAACATTTAGGGATCGAAATATGAAACACAGAGTATATCATGCTGTAGATTGTAATCCACAACTCTGGTCTGTGAGGCACTGCTGCCATATATGGAACATAGCGCCCTTCTGAAGCACCTGAAATTTGCCACCAGGGCAAGCTACACTAAACGTATACAAATTTTTATTCCAAAATGTACCTTTTCAATGAATAAAAATGTGCTCATATATATATATATATATATATATATATATATATATATAGATATATATATATATATATATATATATATAAGTGACAAGAATAACGTATCATATAATAGTAGGCAAATCTAGCTCATGGCAAATATGTTGGCTCAAATAATTCATAAAATCGAATTAAATTAATTTAGTTCTGTAACAGATTGCCTTAGGATCAAGAGGTAGACAGGGCTAGCTGTTCCTCCAAAGAATGTCCAAAGAATGGACATGATCAGTTTCCTTGTGGGTACCCCATGAGAAAGAGATTTTAGATTTTAGACATTGGGCTAGGGGAAGCAGTTTCTATGCCTGCCGAATGACAAGGTAGTCATCTGTGTAGTGGAGGAAGTGTCAGTCTTAGGGAGTCAGGTGTGCCCAGAGAAAGAGCAAAAATCAGAGCTGTGGAATGGGAGTCAAATTGGAAGCAATTTTTTTCTGGAGTTGGAGTCGCCAAAAACTTTAAAATGCAAGCACTGAAAATAATCAAATCAGATTTAAAAACTTCTATGGGTATGACTCCACGAGCGATTTTGTCGCGATCCGACACGCTGCGACAAAATGCAGGTAAGAGATTGTTGCATGTCGGAGCGCACTGCGTCTGCATCCGACAGTGGTGCCGCACTGGATCAATGCTGCAACACCATGCGACAATACTATTACCTTATTTTAGTTGCATGTGTTTTGTCGCAGCGCGTTGTATCGCGACAAAATCGCTCGTGGACTACTACCCTATGATGGAGGATATGACAGAAGCAATTCTGTTTCTAAGAACAACACTTTAGTTAATTTTGGATTGTATTTAACAGCTATTCTACAGCTATATTCCATATGGGATCTGTTATTCAGAATGATCTGGACCTGGGGTTTTCTGGATAATGGATCTTTCTGTAATTTGGATCTTCATACCTTAAGTATACTAGAAAATAATGTAAACATTAAAAAGTGGGTTTTGCTTCCAATAAGGATTAATTATATATTAATGCTTCAGAAGGGCGATATGTTCGACATATGGCAAGCAGATCAAGTACAAGCTACCGTTTTATGACTACAGAGAAAAGGGAAATCATTTTTAAAAAATTTGGCTTATTTCTTTATAATGGAGTCTATGTGAAACGGGCATCCGTAATTTGGAGATTTCTGGTTAATGGGTTTCTGGATAACAGATTCTATATTTGTATGAGTTGTCACATGGTTGGGGGCACCTGGGAAACTGAGATTATGTCTAGCCCCATGTCAGTTTTCAAAATTAAATATAAAAAAATCCATTTGCTCTTTTGAAAATTTGATTTCAGTGCAGAAGTCTGCTGAAGCAGCATTATAAATGAATTCATTTTGAAAAATAAACATGGTTTCCCATTACACTATCCCTTTTACTTTGATTTTGGTTTAGAATTACCAAAGGACATGGTTTTTATTTTTGAGCTTTGGCCTTTTATGTTTTGTACTTAACTTCTTTTAATCAACATGGAAAATACATTAGTATATTAAAGCAACAACAACACCAAAAATTAACATATAATATACTGTTAGCATGCACTGGTAAAAGCTGTGTGTTTGCTTCAGAAAGACTACTGTAGTTTATATAAATTAGCTGCTGTTTAGCCATGGAGGCAGCCATTCAAGATGGAAAAAAGGGGAAAAGGCACAGATAACATAGCACATAACAAATATGCCCTGTAGTCGGAGTTGGAGGTACCTGTACCTTTTCTCCTTGTTCCAGCTTGAATGGCTGCCCCCATGGCTACACAGCAGCTTGTTTAGATAAACTATAGTAGTCGTTCAGAAGCAAACATGCCAGTTTTACCAGTGCAGAACCAAAAGTACATTATATTTTGATTACTTTGATACACTTTCCATTTTTGGTGTTACTGTTCCCTTAAAAACAGAGATGTCGGAGCTGGAGTTAAAGGATTTATGTTCCCTCTTATTTTGATTGTAAGCACTAATGAGCAACTTGACCTTCTGTATCAAGTATTTATAAAATCTGCTGTCCATGCATTGCACACTTAAGAATCAGCAAAGATCAAGGTGTCCAAAAGTATTCATATTTCTAAACCAAAGCTTTTTAGAAATGTCCTAAACAATAAGATACAAATTGCTCCCATTAGATAAGCAGAGAGCAAAACAGCCAACATTTTATTCTCTAGACAATAATGCTGTCAAGTTTCATGCATGTCATTTTAGCAATAAGATATTAGCTATGCTTTAATTTCACTAAATGGCTATTGATTTCTGAACAATACATCTTTCTCTCTGGAATTGTGACAGTTCCCTTATGACTCCTTAGTAGTACCAAGAAAACACATTCATATGGAAATCAAACATATTCTATGCACAGTAAGGCTCTGACCTCTGCTCTAAAAAAATAAACTCTATGGTCTTGTGGCTGCTGTAATCACTAAGGAAACTAGTTCATAACACAGTATCCCCTCTGAAAAGAACATATATTTACAAAGTACTATACCGGGTTAAACAGTGACATATGTAATTATGCACACAGAACACTTATATACTGTATGATTATTATAGACAGTCATGATGCTCATGAAGACATCTATCTTGTAGTACAGAGAAGGGGATAATATAGCTTTACATGGGGACTGTGACTATGGTAGTTAGGGTTCTGTCATACTTCGAATATTAAATACCAAAATATGATGTCTATGAGCTCACTCTGGGATAGACCAACATTCATTAATGATATGGGTAGCAGAGGGCTAAGTTTGGACTTTACTCCTTCAGAAATAACGCTACCAACATAGAACAACACTAGTAATTGTTGAAGCAGTCCAAGCCTAATTAATGTAAAATGTGATGGACTGACCACATTTTATGTAACTACATACAGTACATACATATATACATAGCTAAGTTGGGTTGAAAAAAGCCCAACGTAAATCAAGTTCAACCCCTCCAAATGAAACCCAGCATCCATACACACATACACACACACACACTGACCCCTCCATACACTCACATTAACTATATATATACCCATACACTTACTACAGATTTTAGTATCACAACAGCCTTGTGTATTTTGCTTATCCAAGAAGTCATCTAAGCCAATCTTAAAGGCATTAACAGAATCAGCCATCACAACATCACCCGGCAGTGCATTCCACAACCTCACTGTCCTGACTGTGAAGAACCCCCTATGTTGCTTCAAATGAAAGTTTTTACTCTAGTCTAAAGGGGTGGCCTCTGGTACGGTGATCTTCTTTATGGCAAAAAAAAAATCCCTGCTATTTGTCTAAATATCCTCTAATGTAGTTGTAAAGTGTAATCATTTCCCCTCGCAAGTGTCTTTTTTCCAGGGAAAACAACCTCCACCCTGGCAATCTACCAATCTACCCTCATAATTTGTCTTCCAACCATTTAACCAGTTTAGTTGCTCATATGTATACTCTCTCCAGCTCATTTATATCCCTTTTAGGGACTGAAACCCCAAACTGTACTACATACAGTCTTTACCAGGTACCTATGAAGTGGCAAAATTATGTTTTCATCCCTTGAGTTTATGCCCTTTTTATGCAAGACAGAACTTTATTTGCTTTAATGGCCACATACAAAACAAAAAACCCTAGATTCTTTTCAATTAAGGAAACCCCCAGCTCACTGGCATATAGTGTATAACTTGCATTTATTATTTCTGCTAAAATGCATAACCTTGCATTCATCAACATGGAACCTCATTTTCCAGTTTGTTGCCCAGTTTTCCAGTTTAGACAAATCACTTTGCAAAGTGGCAGCATCCTGCATGGAACCTATAGTTCTGCACAATTTAGTATCATCTGCAAAAATAGAAACAGTACTTTCATTGCCCATTAATAAACAAGTTGAAATGCAAGGGACCTAGTACAGAGCCCTGCGGTACTCCACTTACAACACTGGTCCAATTAGTCAATGTTCCATTTACCACCACTCTTTGTAATCTATCTTTTAGCCAGTTATCCAATACTATACAAGCTGTAACTTATACATTTGTGCAGGTCATGGTTTATCTATAGAAATAAGTCAAATCAACTGGACTTGCTGTGTTTTTTTCCTTGAAGACATTTCACCAATCATTCAACTGGCATTCTCAATTCAGAATAATTTGTAAATCTTCCTTCGAGAATATATATCCTCTAATATGTTGCTCCAATCAGCATAATCTGTTTATCGTAATCCACAATGATGATATATATTGTGCCACATACAATGCTGTTTTAGCGCCTCTTCCTGGAAGGTTTAATAACACATCAAAGATCCAATTTTGCTAATACAATCAACACCTAATTTAATGTCATAATTGCAGGTTATGATAAACAGATTATGATGATTGGAGCAACATTCCAGAGGATATATATTCTCGAAGGAAGATTTACAAGTTATTCTGAATTTCTGAATTGCGAAAGCCAGTTGAATGACTGGTTAAATGTCTTCAAGAAAAAAAAAAACAGCAAGTCCAGTTGATTTGACTTATTTCTATAGATGTAACTTATACAGTATATAGGAGAGCGATCAGTAAGACCTATTGAATGAATGCCATATGCCATCAAAAGGTTCTTGGCAGCATTATTTCATAGATCACTTATTAGGATCTAAATTATCTGTTGGTTAACTTTAAAGAAATAAGGGGATGCAAGCTATGCACAGCTGCTACTGGACACAATCAGGCTGTATTCATGGAGTGAATATAGATTTCTGTGTTCCAAAATGAAACACAGAATTTTTTTGCACTTTGCACCCTCCTCTGCACTTAAAAGTAGTAATGACCAAATTATTCGCCAGCCATGGATTGTCACAGAAAAATTTGCCACAAAAAAGCCCATAAGGAAAAACACCCCTTGACTTTAATACATTAGGACAAAAAAGCCACCATAAACAAAAACAGCCATTTACTTGCGCATTAAAAATTGTTGTGCGTAAAAACGCCCATTGACTCCAATGTGTTTTGCAAAATGTCACCATTTTGCAATTTTTTTCGCAGTTTTGTGAATTTGTTGGTGAAGTGAAACGGGATAGATTCACTCATCACTACTTAAAAGTAAAAGACCCCCATAGATTTTCTAAAAGCACTCAGTTTTGTCTCTAAAAGAAAAGAGGCACATAATAATACAAATGTGTGCCATGTAGGGCTCTTAAAGGGACAGGTTAACTTTCATTCTGCAGCACAGTTTGCCATTTTGAAATTTCAACAGTTATTGGGTTTGCAGGGTTCATTTACCATAGCAACAGGCAGTGGTGGTTCCACTGTTTAATAATGGGAAAAGTGAAACAAAAATCTAAGTATGAATGTATGACCCTCCATTTGGTTGACAAAGCTTTATTCGATAAATAAAACATTGTTTCGAGATAGAATAGTTTCATTTGTATAGAATAGTCACAATCAAACAATTATAGTACAGAAAGGAAAAAGCAGAAAGGCATTTTAAAGAATTTTAGAGTTTTTGTGGAGTTTAATGGAAAAAAAACCTCTCTTATTTGCCTGGCTCAGAATTATCAAAGCAAATTGAAAATAAAAAAGGAGGTTACCTTTAAATGCATAGCTGACTGTCTCTGGCAACGATAGGGTGAAGCTATTGTTTGGAGAAAACCAATGTAGATATAATCGAATACGGATCACCAGCAAGCTAGGCAAAGAGAGAAGACTAGCAACAAGCTTAGAATGATTTATTAACGCACTCCAGCTTCCAATCCTCCCTGACATTTTACTTCATCAAACTAATTAGATACTGGTGACACTATTTATAAAGAAAGAAGTGTTTCTGATTATTTCACATGGATCGTCTGGAGTTTGTAGGTAGTATATGCTTGCTACTGCCCATTGCTTTTTTCCCGAGAGTATTGGCTCGCTGAAGTGTATGACCAGATGTGCTTTTTGGCAAGAGCCATAGACTGCTTTACTGTACAGGTACTTCAGAAACAGGGTTTATAGCATCAGGTAAATGTCTCAAGGTCTATTAACACCTTTGTTTTTATAGGACAGAGTGTAGCGAGAGAGATATAGGTAAAGAAAAAATATCAGAAATATAAAATGTATCTTCTAACTTAGAAAAACAACACCGATCTGAGACATTTTAGGGGCAGAGGTTAACTAAGCAGGTGGCAAGATTATAGCACACCTGCTTTTATGGCTATCTTGGAATGTTATGAGTCACATGCTGAAAAATGCTGAAAATTATACTGTAGTATAAAATGAGAAATATCAGAAAAAATGCAAAAACATATTAGCAGTTCTGTATTCTGGGCTAATAGCTGTTTGAGTTAAACTCAGGAGAGTCTAACCTAAATTATTATTATTACATTATTATTACAGGTATAGTATCCGTTATCCAGAAAGACATTATCCAGAAATCTCCGAATTATGGGATGGCTGTCTCCCATAGATTCCATTTTATCCATATAATTTGAATTTTTAAAAATGATATCCTTTCCTCTGTAATAATAAAACAGTACTTTGTACTTGATATAAACTTAAATATAATTAATCCTTATTGGAGGCAAAACAAGCCTATTGGGTTTAGTCAATGTTTGAAAGATTTTTTAGAAGACTTACGGTATGGAATCTAAATTACGGAAAGATCCGTTATCTGGAAAAGCCCAGGTCCTGAGCATTCTGGATAACAGGTCCCATACCTGTATTATTAACATGTATTTTTAGAGCACCAACATATTGCACAGCACTGTAAAATGAATGTGCTTATTCAAAGAAATCACATGAATTACATACATATAACATACAGAATTACATACATAACAACCAGTAGTGGTACAAAAGGTGATGAAGGCCCTGTGCAAAAGGGAATGAGACACAAGGTGCTGGAGTGGGCAAAATAAAAAATAAGCAGGTGAGAGATGTAGCATATGGTATTACATTTGTTAGCTAAACAGAGTGAGGGGAAGCTTCTCTAAATAAGTGTGTTTAATGAGGTCTTTTGAAAGGTTGGGAGAAAGTCGAAAGACTGTGGGAGAGAATTCCAGATGAGGGGTGCAGCCCTTGCAAAGTCTTGAATGTGATTGTGTTAGGAGGTAACTGAGGAGCATAGTAAGCAGTTGGGTGACTATCTAGAAATGTGTTCAGAGACGTAGGGAGGGGCAGAGTTATGAAGCACTTTGAATGTCAGGGTCATTAGTTTGAATTTTATTCTTAAAGGTAGTGAAAGCCAGTGCAGGGATTGGCAGAGAAGAGGAGTGGCTGCTGAGGTGAATAAGCCTGGTGGCAGTGATTATTATGGGCTGGAGAGTTGACAGTTTCTGGTGGGGAAGGCCAATTAATAGACAGTCTCAGTAGTCTAGATGACAAAGTGAATAAGAATGTTGGTGGCATCTTGGGTGATAAATGATCATATTTTGGATATGTTCATTAGGTTGAAGTGACATGACTTAATAAGTGACTGGATATGAGGAGTGAAGGACAGGGCAGAATCTAGGATAACCCCAAGGCACCGGGCCTGGGGAGATGGGGTGATAATGGAATTATTAACTACGATACTTCTAGATACTAGATACTTCTGATTGTTACGAGTGTTATTTGGAGGAAAGAGAACCATTTCCATTTCAGAGAGGTTTGAATTAAGGTAGCGTTGTGACATCCAGGTAGAGATACCGGACAGGCAGGAGAAGACCCGAGTTAAGACCTCTGGCTTGAGATCAGGAGAGGAGAGATAGAGCTGAGTATCATCAGCATAGAGGTGGTATTAGATATCATAGTTGATCAGTTTGCCGAGGGAGAAAGTTTAGTGAGAAAACAATAAGGGACCAAAGTCTCTGACACTTATTCTTTCACTGTGCCAAACATTTGAATATACTGTACAAGCACTTGTGAAATAGAACCTTCAGTTTCCAAAATAATGCAATTGACCATACCAAAGGGACAGCATGACAAAAACATTTCGATATTAAGACAAATAGCTTTATAAAACAGAGTGGCTTTGTGAAAGTGCCTTAATAAACTGTAGGATGTACACAGTAGATCAATGGAAAAAATAAATCAAATTAGCCACATGTTGACACAGTATTTAACAGATGAAAGGGTTGGTATATTGTTCACTCCCACATACCAATGTTTTAAGTCAGACAAAATTGAAATGTATTTTATATATTGCTAGATTTAAATGTGAATTATAGTTTGAGCCAGCATTCTAAATATTATTTACCACAATATTTCTAAACCACCATCATGGCATAAAGCTGTATGCATCCCATAAAAAGGAGGACTGCTGTACTCAATATCCTGTACTGCATATAGGTTTTTTCCCAAAAAAGAAATAGATTTGAATTTGCTCCCTGCAACGTGCAGCACATTTTATCTCTGTACTGTTAATGACATTACCTATTACCAACATGCTGTGATAGTGGCTCCTTTCAAGACATATGCGCATAATGCAGACAAATGGCTTATGCTGCAGCAGGTACTGATGAAAAGGGATTTTCTTTAAAATCTCTGTTCCAGAGTGAGTGTATGTAACAGACAGACACTTTTATCATGATTACTCATAATCAGCTTTCAGAATCTGCAATGATGCTTACTTTATAATGTGAGCTAATGCTAGCACAGAATTGAATAACTGTTAAGAGCAATATAGTTACATTTTAAATAGCCAAATAACTGTTAGATGTGAGTTTCATGAACTGGGTTTCTATAACTGAACAACTACTCAGACCAAGGATTGGCATCCTGTGCAAATCCAAGCATTTGCTGGAGTGAGTAAACATGCCACCTTTGGACTCTGGAGCAGGGAAAGTGCCTTCTCAGACAAATTTGGCTTTGGAGGATGCCAGAAGAATGGTACCTACCTACAAGCATAGTGTCAAAGGTGAAATTTGGTGGTCCTTGCAAGTAGAGAAATTTGTTTGTCATTTTAGCCATCTTGATTGCTGATTGCATATCAAGTATTCATTAATTGTTACATTATGAAATATTATATTTTTTAAAAAAATGTAAACTTCGGCATCTAAAAGCTTGTGAGGTCACGTAGAAGTCAATAAGAGCTATCCTAGGCAAAACTAAAACTAATTATTCAATTTGAGTTTTGCAATTTTTTTTCTGAGCTTGAAAACTCACAAATTCAAGGCATTCAAGTTATTTAATGAGGTTTTTATATTTGGGTTTTTTTTTTATAAATAAGCAAAATTTGAGAATTTTTGAAAATGTTTATTAGAAGTATAAAAAAAATTGCACAAATTAGAATTTTGATAAATAGGCCTCCATATTTTAAATAACAATCATATCTACCTGTTAAAGTAGCCTGGCAGTGCTACTGGTTCTTTGTTGACTAATGTATGTTTGTTTTTTTTGCAACCAACAGTAAATGAGGATAAATCATTTCCACCTAAGGAACATATCCAAAATACAATCATTTATCACCCAAGATGCTGCCAAAATTCTTATTCACTCTCTCATCATATCACGTTTAGACTACTGTAACTCTCTTTTAATTGGCCTTCCCCTCCAGAGACTGTCAACTCTCCAGTCCGTAACGAACACTGCTGCGAGGCTCATATACCTCAGCAACTGCTCCTCCTCTGCCACACCATTCTGTCAATCCCTGCACTGGCTTCCACTGGGTCATTCAAATTAATGACCCTGACATTCAAAGCACCTCATAACTCTGCCCCACCCTACATCTCTGAACTCATCTCTATATACTCACCCCACCGCTTACTACTCTACTGACCTGCTACTCAACTCTTCTCGCATTACCTCCTCACATGCTCGCATTCAAGACTTTGCAAGGGCTGCACCCCTCCTCTGGAACTCTCTCCCACGGTCTGTCCGACTTTCTCCCAACCTTTCTGCTTTCAAGAAATCTCTTAAAACACACTTCTTTCGAGAAGCCTACCCTTACTCTGCTTAACTACCAAATGCAACACCACACACAGTACCACATTTCTCACGCACTTAATTTGATCTTGCCCACACCTTGTGTATTACTCCCTTCCCTTTGGAGTGTAAGCTCTTTCTGCATAGGGCCTTCCTCACCTTTTGTACCGGTATTGATTGTGATGTATGTAAATCCATATGTTCTATGTATATAATTCATGTGATCACATTTACTTTACAGCTCTTTGCAACATGTTGGCGCTATATAAATACATGTTAATAATAATAATAATAATAATATGGCCACTACTAACCAGATGTTATAAAACAATCACTAGATCCAATATAATATAATTTTTTGTTGGGTCTTCAACAATCTATGGATTTGTGAAGTGAAGTATTCTCCACAGGCTACGGGTTCGGGGCATAGCAGCGGTGAATGCATCTGATCCTTAAAGATTGTATTTGAGTTAGCGACGGGTTCGGGGCGGTGGCATCCGAACCAACATGATTGCTTGGTGAGCACTTCTAGAAACAGTGAAATTGTAAAACTTAAGCGACCAAGCCATTAATTAACTAATTAAGCTTGTAGCACCTGTATAAATTTGCCTTGCACAGTTGCACTGAAGATTGAAGATATTCTTTCTGTACTGTGAAGCTTCCTGCTGGCACAGTCGGGTACAGATTTGGGGGCCATATTTTTTATTGTTGCTGCTGGGCTGGCACATGTACATAGATACTTGGGGTTGGGTGGTTTGGGGCAGAATGATCTAATTTATTTTTGCCTGCTGCTGGCACAAGTAAAGATTGGGGCCGGGGGCAATATGATGGCTGCTTGGCTTGTGTGCCAGGTACAGGGGCAGTATGATTGACAGCTGCTGGCACAGGTACGGGAGCAGTATGATGGATGGCTGCTGGCACAGGTACAATATGATGGATAGCTGCTGGCACAGGTTCGGGTGCAGTATGATGGGTGGCTGCTGGCACAGGTACAGGGGGGGCAGTATGATGGATGACTGCTGGCACTTGCTGGCATAGGTACAAGGGGGGGGCAGTATGGTGGATGGCTGCTGGCACAGGTACGGGGGGGCAGTATGATGGATGACTGCTGGCACTTGCTGGCATAGGTACAGGGGGGGCAGTATGGTTGATGGCTGCTGGTGCTTGCTGGCATAGGTAGAGGGGGGCAGTATGATGGATGATTACTGGCACAGGTACAGGGGCAGTATGATGGATGGCTGCATATACATATTTATAAAAATGAAAAATGTAATTCATTAATGTGTTGTAGTATTGCTTTCTATATTTAAATATTGTCATGGTAAGGTGGGAAATGGTAATGCTCGATTGCGGGGCACTAATTGAAGCTCTTGTCTAGGGTGCCAAACTACCTTGGCCCGGCCCTGGCAGTGCCAATAACATCATGTTTCCCATCGAGTGTCATCAATACTTTCGAGCATTAGTAAACTTCTTGAACTGCAGGTACCAGTTTCGGTGTTGTATACAAATACTTTATATTCTGGACCTCCCTGCCATGTATGACATCCCCATCAACCTCACCATCATTCCTCATCTAACCTATCTTCCAAAGAATTTTTCACTGCTCCCTCCCATTGTTAGCAGAAAATCTCCTCCAACATTCTAAAAATGCTATCCCCAATATTAACTCCACTGTCATAATGAAGATGCAGCACATCCATGGCAAAGAAAATGTAACTGATGAAAAAATCAGCCCAGTCCTCACCAAACTCAAAGTCCAGCTCTTTACACCAATCTCTTGGCTAAGTATTAATCTCCCGCTGTCTCCCTAAGTAGCATGGATAATATTTCTCTGATAAGTACCCAATAAGTCAAATCCTTACCTTTAGCTTAGTTGTTTTTTTTTTAATTTTAAAAACTTTCCCCCTTTTAAGGGGGTTATTTATGAAAGTTAGATTCTTTGTGGTCAGACTTTCAAAAAAACACATTTTTTTCATAAAAAAATCCCTCAAAATTGTTGTGATTTATTAAACCCAAATTCTGTTAAAAGTCAGAATAAAAAGTACTCCAATTCAGACCTGCCGAGTTCATGTAGAAGTTAATGGCAGATGTCCCTGTTGACATCTTGATCTAAGATGGGTTCCATCCAATAATTCGAAGATTTCGTGGTTTGCGGGAGTCAAATCTGAAAAAGTTGCAGGTTTCTGGGACAAATCCGAAAATTCAGTTTTTTCCAGCACAAGAAATTTTCGGAACATTTTATTAATAAATTGGGGGGAAAAGTCAGTGCAGATTTGGTCGGAGTAGTTTTCAGAAAATAGTGAGAACTTTTTGGATTTTGATAAATAACCCCCTAAATGTATTGTTGTTACCAGTGGATAACATGAACCCATAGTTTTCTCCAGCTCCACCCAATAATCTGTCCACTTGCTCCACAACATGCTGAACTTTGCCACCAGATAAACAACAGACAGCGAGAGACTACCCCAGCCATCTTTCTAATAAATTAATACTTGTTTATTACAACCCGGTTATACAATAAATCATTTACCCCAAGAGAGACATCTTGCTAGCCAACACAGATTGAAGCTTTCAGAGTCAGAAATTAGCAGAGATTATAAAAACAATTCATCTTGTTTCATTGTTTTGAGCAGCTGTTTCAGCACCCTCATGAAATTTCTGCAAACCTCTCCACTTCACATCTCTAGAGCTGCCATACTAACATTGATAATTGCCTGAAAAATGAATGCAAACATTGTCTTTGTTAAACATACCTAAAACTACCAAGGAGTCCTTATACAACATTGATCTGTTTGTCATTTATGATCTAGAATGTATTTACAAGAAATCAAATAGTATTACATTGCTGGTACACCTGCTATATAATATTCACCGTAATTACAAATGCTCACTGTAGATAAAACACTAAAATATGCTGACAAACAAAACTTTTTTTAGCAGTTTATTGATTTATCTAAGCTGAATTGCAATGTATAGACAGCTACCGTTAAGTTAATGAGCTGCATACTGCAAGACAAGAACACAAGAGAGAACTGGACAGAAGAAAAGGACAATGTGGAAAGGAGAGAAGATGGAAATAAAGTAGACAGCTAGCAAATTGTGTTTTGGGAAGACACTAAAAGCTCCTGTGCTTCTCTAATGGTGCACTATATCATTTAAATACACTTGTATTGCCTGTCTTGTTTAAGTTCTCAAGTCATTCAACTCCATAATCGAGATTAATTTTTGCATGACCCTGCCCTAACGCTTGATAGATGTGGTTGTACTACAACAAGGTAGATGAGTCTCAAGGAACCTTTTCTATATAAAAGTCTGTTTAACAGGAAATTGGAGAAATGAAATTCACTGAAAAGTTTTAAGTCTAAAAAGGTAAAAAATTAAAGGTAAAACGGATGCAAAAATAATGTGCTCCATTTTTGTGTACCAATTGCTGCATTAGCACCATAGCAACAATGAAAAAAGTAAGCACCTGTTTCATTTCTCGTAAAAATACAGTATATATGTTTTTTTTCTCCATTGCTATTTATAAAGCTAAAGCTATGCCAACATTTGTGGGGGCTTTTGGCACTACTTGGATTTTCTGCAATTATACAGTACAATGTCTGTGGGATTAGTCTCTATTATAAATTTAAATGATAGACTTCTAGTTCTCCAATATTCCCAGAGAAGCATATTTCTCTACTATGCTTTATGGGAATCCCACTCAAGTAGACAAATAAATATGTCCTTTAGTGATGAGCAGGCATGGATTCACGACAAAATTCTGCATTTCGGGATCTGCAATTTTTTTTAGAAAAACTGCGTCAAAAATCTGCCATGGAAAATGCCCATTGACTTTAATGTATTCCGACCAAAAAGTCGCTGCAACAAAATGTCGTTCAGCAATTTGGCAAATTTTTTTGCTGATTTGCTCATCACTGGTCTCTTTAATATCCGTATACTAAGCTAGCTAGCTAGTAACATTAATTAAAATAATATGCTCTAGGGAGTCATATTAATATTACTAATAATATATCTTTATATTTATACAGTATAATACAAAATAATCATGAATATCATTTAAATGATATCTTTATAAATGGTGCTTAGAGATGTAATTTCTGTCACATGACCCTCTTATTCTTATAAATAATGTACCCCCTATTGGCCTTCGTCCTAGTGCCTTTATAGATTCATGAATCCTCCTGTGTGACATATATCCTTATACTCTACAACAGAGGGTACTTTATTCACTATATAAACCAATTTTTTTCTTAGATAAGGAAAATAAGCAACTACAAAACTTTGTTAATGCAGTCAGGGGGACTGAAGAAATACTTTCAAACTACTCCTGGGTATATGTGTGCAGCACTGAGCTGTTGTTTAAGTTTAACAAACAATAACTAATGGTATCCCTAATGTGCCATCGGTAACCTCTTTAGGGTTTCCCATCTGAGCATGTTATCTATATTAACCTGACAAACTCTCATATACCAGTTCAATCTTACAAATAAATTCCTCACTGTCAGACCAGCTCTGAGTCTTCTACTACTCCAATGTAAGCAGTACTTAGTTTCACTAAGTAACACACTCCACAGTGTCAGGGGCCCTTTAGCTGTCACCTCTCATAGCATTTACAAAAAATGACCACAGATTTGAATGTGCTCTAATTTATTTTATGTTTCAGAGTGGGGTACCTGCTAGTTTCAAGGCCCTGTGTAAACTTCTGAGATGCATTTAAGATTTTCAGCTATCAAGACTACACAACGTTTGTGAACTGAATGTGTTTCCAAAGCTAAAGACTTTATCAATCAGCAATTTATTTTACACTAAGGGGAAATTGTACCTCTTAGTGCTCATTCCAGAAGCACTTGCACCAGTGGTGTTATTAGATATTACTGGGCCCCACAGCAAATAATTTTTCAGGCCCCCAAAATATCTAAAGGTTGACCTGTTTTACCAATATTTAATGAAATTGTATATGAATTAGGGCCTACAGCTGCAGGGTCTTCATCCTCTGTAGTTACGCCCCTGACTTGCACCCACCTGCTCACTGTGCTCTGCATTGAGGACTGGATGAATAGTCTGGGGAGGTAGTAAGGACAAGGCCCCTATGCGGAGGGGATGGGGACACCTATATGACTTGCCCCATCCACAATTCTTGGATGCTCCACAGCCAGTGCTGAATCCAAAGGCTGTTCCGCAGGCCGTTTACAGACACCTTAAACTTAGCACTCTGCCTTCAGCTTTGCAAATGAGGTCTAATGACATTTTAGTAAGTTGTTTTATTACTAGTGATGGGCGAAATGTATTCGCCAGGCGCGAATTCGCATCGAATTTGCGCAATTCGCCACCAGCAAATAATTTCGTGAAACACCTGTGAAAATTTGCGGCAAAAATTCGCCGGCGTCAAAAAAAAAATTCCGAAAAACTGGACGCCGGCGTAAAAAACGGACGCCATTTCGCGAATTTTTCGCCGTTTTGCGAAATGGAGCAAATTCGCCCATCACTATTTATTACATACATTGCACACTGGAATCCAAGATCTTTCTGCCACTGGTGAGTGGGACTGATCATTTCTGGGTTGGCAAAAAGAAAAATCATATTGGCCTTTTTTTAAAGTTAAAGACTTTTATTACATTCCCATAGTGTCTGTTTTAGAAAGATATATAGAGGGGGGTTTGGTAGACTGTATTAAGAGGAATATATCAAATAAGTAGTGTACAAGCATCAGTTACATACTTAGTACAATTATAAATAGCAAGCAAAGACAATGTTATGATAGAGGTAAAAAAAAGTTAATTTCTGATTCAGTATCTCTTTAATGTAACATGTGCTGGTTTATTTATTTAAGATTGGATTTTAGTGATTTTAGAGGTTTTTGAAACCATGACTAAAATCACAAACTCTAAAACCACAATTGTCATTGAATTTATTAAAGATCTGAATATAATATGTTTCTATCTTAAAAAAAGTCCAAAAACCTCTAAATTCTGATTGGTTTAAAAATGGTCCAATAGGATCAGCACACCTCCCTTGAGGTGGCTGATTTAAAAGAGCACACATTTTTAGAGCTTTTTAGAAATATAGGAAAACCACAATTTTTTTGTGATTTGTAAAAGAAATCGTAATTCAATTGTTAGTAAATGGGCCCCTTACTGTGTTACAAATGAGTCTAACATTTTTAAATGGTCCTCAGTTTTTTTTTTTTAATATTAAATTATTTGCCTTCTTATTCTGCCTCTTTCTAAATGTAAAGGGGTTGTTTACCTTTAAATTAACATTAAGGGGCAGATTTTTTAAGGGTCGAATTTCGAAGTGTAAAATACTTTGAATGTCGAAGTTTAAGTATTTTTTACCAAATTTGGCCATCGAACGATCAAAGTAAAATCGCACGATCGAACAATTAAATCGTTTGAATACAACGATTCAAACGATTTTAGAGTACGATCGAACGATTTTACTTTGATGTGCGACGACTTTGAAAAATGCTGTAGAAGGTCCCCATAGGCTAACATAGCACTTCAGCAGGTTTAATTTGGCAAAGTATTGAAGTTTTTTACTTTGAATCGAATTTGAAATAAATTCAAAGTCATAGTATCCTATTCGATGGTCAAGGTATCCAAAAAATTACTTTGAGTTTTGAATTTTTTTACTTTGAAAATTCCCTCGAATTCACTTTGACCCTTGATAAATCTGCCCCATAGTGACATTCTGAGAGAATTTGCAGTTGTTTTTCATTTTATTTTATTTTTGGTTTTAGAGAGTTTTTTTTAATTCATCTTTTCTCCAGTTTACAATTTCAGCAATATGGTTGTTAGAGTCCAAAGTACCCTAGCAACTATTCACTGATGTGAACAGAAGACTGGAATATGAATAGTAGAGGATGTGACTAGAAGGATGAGTAATAAAGAGTAGCAATAACAATAATTTGTAGCCTTAAAGAGCATTTTAGATGGGGTCATTGACCCCCATTTGAAAGCTAGCATTCAAAGAAATTATTAAATAACTAAAAAATGAAGGCCAATCAGGGCCGAACTAAGAGGGTAGGCAAAATAGGCACGTGCCTAGGGCACAAAGCTGGGTGGGGCGCCAGGCACGTACCTGCTCTGTCGCCTACCCCATGTCTGGTCCTGTGTCTCCTCAGATATATGTGCATTACTGCACTTTTTTTAAAATACAAAATAGTATGCAAAAAGTGTATGACACACTTAGCCTAATTTTGTAAATGAATCTTGGTGTAAGTGGCCTTCTTGACCATGATGTTTTTTTTACAGATGATTCAAATTACCTATAAATTATAGATCTGAATCTTTGAAATATCTATGATATTAAGAATTATAGAATAATACCAAAAGAAGTAATCAGCATAAGAAATAAAATTAATAACTATATTAAGTAGAAAAACTAGATAGTAGAAAACTAGATAGTGGCGATGCACTAGTTTAGATTTTGCAAAGGATAGAGAATGTTTGTTATGCTTGTTAGAAGAAGAAGTAGTTTTCTAGATGTAAATATTGTAAAATGGGTAATTTCAGACATTGTTTAGAAGCACAGCGTACTTTGATTAAAAAAGTTGATTGGAGAAGGGAAAACATATAAAGAAGTGCAGAAAATGATAGGCTGCTCAGTTAAAATGATGCAAGGATGGCAACCGAAACCTGAAACGGAAAACTACCAGTTGAATAGAAAGAAGAATAGCCAAAATGACAAAGACCCAGCCAATGATCAGCTCCAGGAATATCAAAGAAGGACTTAAGTTACCTGTGAGAACTGTTACACAAAAATGTACTGGTGTCCAACCGAATTCAAGTCACAGTACACTGATGAAGCAAGCATCTTGATATGGCAATGTTTCATTTACTTTGGTGTTGGGCCAATTTATCGCATACCAGGGATCATGGATCAGTTTCAATACATGAAAATACTTGAAGAGGTCATGTTGCCTTATGCCGAAGAAATTCCCTTGAAATGGGGGTTTCAACAAGACAATGACCTCAAACACGTGTAAATGAGCAACATCTTGGTTCAAGAGCAACAAGGATGACTTTATGGCGTGGCCAGTCCAATCACCAGACCTTAATCCAATAGAAAACTTGTGGGTGACATAAAAATGCTATTTCTAAAGCAAAACCAGGAACTGCAGAAAAATTGTGAAATGTAACAAGTGCCAGAAGTTGGTCGACTCCATGCAACCCAGAAAGTGGTTATACAACTAAATATCAGTTCAGTAATTCAAAAGAAAACAAAATCTTGAAAATTTTTCATTTTATACAGTGAATGAGTTTGTAAAGAAGAATGCAGATACTGCTATTTTTTGGAACAGCCTAATATTCCCTTTTCTTGACTTTCTGTAAAGGAAAAACACACATGTGATACATTTTTCTTCATGTCTTGATAGAGTGTGCAGTGTTCCCAATGCATTTGTGTGTATGGAAATAAAAGCGATAAGGATTTTGAGCTTAATTCACTTTTTTTAAACACACTGCTATTATTCTGAACACAATTGTATGTTGGTTAGTGGTAGGGTAGTTTGGTGGAGCTCTGTGTAGTCAGCGAGAGTTAGGTGTAGGATGTGCATGTTAGCAGCTATGTTCCAACAAGGAGGGAGAGAGAAAAGGACCAGTGTTCTGGTGGTACTTCACCTAGATTAGGGACCCAGAGGAGAAGGGACTAGGGAAGACAGGGCCTAGTACCTCAATTTAACATGGAGCCCGATGCCTAAAGTCTATTAAAGTGAACAGCATCCCTGATCGTGAGAGGAGGAGAAGAGAAGCAGCTGGCTGCATCTGGTGACCTGGAACTCCAACTTCTGATTAGGATTCATTGGGAGAATTGCGCTGTTTAGTTCTCTGTTTTCAGTTTTCAATGTTTCAGTTTCTAAATGAAAACTCAATGTACAGGTATCACTGCATCATGTATACAATACTAATATTTACTGCAGCCTTTTTATGTATTAAAAGTTTTCTTGCACTACAACTCAGCATGCCCAGTTTGTTTATTCTCTCGCAGTAGCTGCTAATATTACAGAACTTAAGCTAACATGTACATACTGTAATATACTGCTCAATGCAATAGAGCTGGGCAAACTATAAAGTACTTCTGCTACATTTTCTCTGGATTAGATTCTGTTGCCACCTACAGTCTTTCAGTGATAATTTATATTTTGCGAAACTGGCAACACCCTGCTGTGTTCTGCAGATTGTGAGCAATTTATCTCCTCTAATGGATGGGCAGAGGAGCCAGCTGCCTTGGAATGTGTATGAGGTATGCATATTTTGTGAAAGAAGTATGTTCATTATGATTTGGTATTAAAGGGAAAAGGCATAGGTTATTAAAGCTGCAGCTGAACACTGGACAGAGAGACATAGCTGGATTCCTGTTTATTGTCAAGGACCCATGATAAAACATGAGAAAGTATGCAGGAAAAGAAAAAGTCGCGACTGACATCTTTGAAGCTAAATGACACCAATAATGGACATTGCTGAACAGTAGTAAAGTGAATAAAGAGAACTTAAAGGAAACAATGTACTGGAAAATATAGTTGAAGAAAGAGAAGTTAAATGAAAACAATGTACTGGAAAAATATAGTTGATTTGTAGTTCTTTTGGCACAAACCTGTGCAACCTCATCTTGGCCACCCCCCAGTGCCAAAGGATATACATCATTAATTTCTTACCATCCACAGGTCATGAATCTCCTTTGCTAAATGAAAGGGTACTGGGAATTTACATCTCATGGCAGTGCCTTCACCTAGTGGGATCCAGGAATACACCTGTGGGTGGCCTCACTAGGATCAAATAATTAACCACACCATTTGCAGTAAAATAAATAAACTTGTTAGTAATGTAAAAGAGCAGAGTAAAATATACAATCACATCTCAATACCCTTTAACCTGGGGAATCCTTGTGCAGTCCAACCCTGGCACATCCTTAGCAGGCAAAGTCCCACACTCTACTCCTGGTGGACAAAGAGAGTACTTCTCCCCCAAAAGCTCATAAACTTTCTCCAGTTATCACTACCTGCCCAAATACCTCTCTAGATTTACAGAGAGTATTGATCCCACTTAGTAGGTACAAAAACAAAGTCTGTTTCTCAAACAGGGAACACACTGGATCCTTTCACTACCCTCCCACAGGCAACTCACCTGGGTGATCAAACAGAGCTGGCAGGCTCACACAGAGCTGACACAGGCATCCACAGCAATGAAATCCTCAAGCTCTCCTAGCCAAGCACACAACTTGCTTTAATCTTTAGGGCATGCTTCCAACACTATCTGCAGTGTGAGCACAGCAAAACACACAGCATTAGGGACAAAGGGCTCACTCTCCCTCCCTTTTCCAATTTAGGGCCAACACTAACACTTGCCAGTCAGGGAATGATTTCCCTGCCATGTGGTACTTTTAGGACCATAGGGGAACTGAACCCTATAGATCCCTACACCAGTTGTTGCCACTGTTGGAAGCTTTGACTTACTACCTCATTGAGGTAGCTCCAAGGTTCCACAGCATTAATAGTTGCGCAAGATTTACGACACCTCCTGACAGGTGGAAGCTCCAGGGTTCCCTTTGAGCCCAGATATCACTGCCTTGACGAACATAAGAAATTGTGAAAAAGTGACTTTTTTTTAGCTGCTAAGTCAAAGGTGCATGTTTCTTTGTGTTTCAGTGGGTTCTGTTGCCACATTGTGGGCCCTGGGCAGCCTTGTATGGCATTTGCATGTACTGTAAATAATTAATAAACTGTAATGGGGTCACCCATTACTGTAAAATATGCATGCAGAGACTTTGCTGCCAGAAGTACACATCTTCACACCAGTGTGATGAACTCACTTTATTGATGAACAACCTCTTGCAGGGTGGCAGCCTTACAAATGAGGCTCTGGTTTATCATTGTACAATACAAAAATGCTTTCCCTCTCTCTCTCTTTGTGCTTCTATCACATGCACACACAACTGGAGCTAACTTTATCATAGCCTCCAGGGCTCTTGCCCTGCTGGAATGCAAGCACAGAGTGCTTTTAACTTTTCCAGGGAGGTCTTCCTTCCCCCCTTTCTCTGCCATGACCACGCATACAGTGCCCAAGCATCCACTATAGGTATCCTCTAACTAAACCTATACACTTGTATCCCTAACACTGGAATACAATGACCATGGGGATCTATCCCCCACTTAGCCACTCCTCATTGGAACAACTTGCTATCTGTACTCCCTAGCCCTTTCTCACTTTCACTCCTAGGGGGCAAATTCACTAAGATGCGAAGTTGCGCCAGGCGCAACTTCGCCGCACTTCGCCAGGCGTAGTTTCGCCAGCGCTCAGCAAATTCACTAAAATCCGAAGTTGCGCACAGGGGTAGCGTAAGGTTGCGAAGTTGCGCTAGCGTTGATTTGCTATATATAGCGAAGTTACGCTAACGAAGGCTAATTTGCATACGGCGCGAAATTCAAATTTCAATGGAGGAACATGTATCAGCACTACAAATGCCTAGAAAACCTTCAAATCAGCAAATAAATATTTTATTTTGCCCTACACATGTGCCCACTGTCTAGGTAAGTTGCCATGAGTCAGGAAATGTAGGGGGGAGGAAGGGGAGCCCCAAAAAATTTTCGATCTTTTTCGATCTCTACATCATCACCCATCATGTAGAAAACACGCCAGCGTTTTTTGGGACTTAGAAAAAAAATTAAATTGACTTTTTTTGAAACAATCCCTATCTACTCTATTGCACTTCGCCAGGTCTGAGGTGGCGAAGGAAGTCTAGCGTAAAAGGTAGCGTTCAGTACACTGCGCAAGTTAGTGAATTTACGTAGTTACGTCGCTAGCGAAAATTCGCCTGGCGTAAGGATGCGAAGTAACACTAGCGAAACTATGCCAGCGTTCGTTAGTGAATTTGCGCAGTAACGAAAATGCCAAACACTAGCGAATTAATGCTAGCGTTCGGCGCTTAGTGAATTTGCGCCCTAGAGTGAACTCAATTTGCCATTATTATTCTCTAGCTAGCCCTATCAGTACTAACTGCCCAATAGGTCTGTCCACTCTGGTCTGGATGCTGCCTCTTGATGTTTTTAGGCCAAAGAGAAATTGAACAGCCTTATATAGGCTCCTGCAGGGAAATTCCCCTACATGCCAGCCTTATGGGTTGGCGTCACCTGCTGTATAAACTAGCACATTGCTCATATATATATATATTATGAACAATTTAAGTTTTTTTTCACCTACTTACACTCCTCCCCTTTGGAAAACAGACACATCCTTGTACATACAGAGTTTGCTATTGAAACCTGGTGTAATACCTCCAGCTTACAAGGGTGCACTGGCTCTTCAGAATGGCCTAGCAACAAAAATATGTGCAAAGCTGGTTTTATTATCATTGGAAGCTCTACAAGGCTTGCACACTGGAGATAACAGCTTTTTTTTTTGAGGAGCGGTTAAAGAGAAAGGGTTCAAGGATAATAGTATAATCAATATGGTATATCCACCCATCTCCACACAAAAGTATGTGATGCCTTTCAGTTAAGCAAAACAGACATGACATTAAACCATATTTCTACTGTATTTCCTTTTTTGTATCTTATAAAAGATTCATTTGCCTGAAATGTTAGATCCCTTGTTAAATCCACACATGGCCATTTTAAGGTAACAGCTGATGTCACTGGCTCTGTATTTGCAGAAATGCACAGCCCTGTTGGCTTCTGTAAAACCTATTTTGTTATGGTAGGGAAGACAGACACATATATATTTCTTGTTCTCAACCAAGCTCATTTATTTCAATGCCAGGCAAAGTGTTTTTGCCAGAAGATATTTGAGAGAATAGGAATGTCACAAGAAAAAAAAGCATTTATAAAATGCAGTGGGAACTCTTCTATTACTGCCATGTTCATGGTTGTGATAGCTTAAGGGTTTCCCTTTATCAATAGCTGCACATGCACTTAGGGCAACTTGTATTTGGGCACACATGCCTTTAATGAATAACATCAACATTCACAACAATTGGCTGATTTAGTGTAACTACACTGGCGATCAAAAATTCAACAATATATTCCCAGTCAATTCTCAAAGTTAAAAAATCACTTTTTTTTATCATACATATTAAAAAGTAGGCATACAGACCAATTGATACGCCGCCTTATGCGTTTCGCACCCACAGGCACTTATTCATAGGCATTACTGTTGTTACATTTGGTCACAAAATTTATACCCCAGGAAATCCCTCCCCAAACGTTAAAACCAATCACGTGTTGCCACCTCACGTTTCTTTTCTTAAAGCAACATACATATCAAATTGGTCCTATTAGCATTGTTTTTCTGCCTATACTCTGTTTCATCTCACAACCATCTTTTTAGGATACCCACATTTAAACAAATATTTAAATGGCAATTACTGCCCCATTACATTATATTCTCACTCCTAATATTATTACCGGTATATATCACATTCTCTTATCTGCCCCATACAATTCTATGTATCCACCTCGTTGTAAACATAGCCAATTACATTATAATTTACGTAAAATATGTTACATCAAACTCGTAGTTCAAACCAAGTGGTAACCGAGTATGCAAGTAAAAAATCCAAAAAAGTTCTCTTTTTATAACAGCCCTGCCAGATTACCGCCTCTACTAGCCTATCTTACTTTTTCTATTCCCTGTACAGAAAATTATGCTACATCACTTCCATTACATATTGAAAAATGTCTCGTTATATTACTCTTTTCAACTGTTTTTGGATTTTTTATTTGACTCAGATTTTCTCGTATTCGCTCCTTTAGCGTTCTACTTGTGCAGCCCACATATTGTTTCTGACATTTCAGACATGTTATCAAGTAAACCACTGTGGATGTATTGCAATTGATGTAATCTCTTATTTTAAAGCTAGTATTTGTCACCGTAGACTTAAATTCTTTTGAAATTTTCATATGTTGACAAGTTATACATCTACGACTACCACACTTGTGGCTCCCTTCTACCTTCAGAAAGCTCTTATTTCTTTGGTCTCCCCTACTCGTTTCCCTGTACATACTTGGTGATAAGTGGTCCCTCAATGTATGAGACCGCCTTGGTATGCTATTAACTCCTCCTTTTAATATCTTGTGAAAATCATCATCTGCATATAAGATCAGAATATATTTCTTAACTATATCCAATACCATATAGAACTGTTTACTATACCTAGTTACAAATGGGACCTTTTCTGATAGCCCGTTTTGCTTTTTTCTTTTTTCCACCCATTGGATTCACACTTAATAGACTCATCCTTTCTGTTTGTCTCGCTCTCTGATAGGCCCTGTCCACAATTTTTCGTCCATACCCTCGATCTAGAAATCTCTCCTTCATCTCCTCTGCTTGTTCCTGGAATGTCATATCTGTGGAGCAGTTCCTCCGGCCACATTCATAAATGACTCATAAATATGGACCCTTTCTTTTTTAGGCAAGGCCTGGTGTTTCCTCATTCAAGTACTTGCAGCCATTGTAAGTATGTTATTCATAGAGACTGTAATGCAATTACTTTATTCTTTATAAACAAATCCAGAGATTTTTGAGAAATAATAAACCAACAATAAAACAACTTGGCAATAGACAAAAATATATGTTTTGCTTTTAAATGTAAATGATTTGAATACAATGCAAAACACTTTCACTTCTTGTTGCTGAAAAAAATGTATATCGTCTAAGGCATGAAATGTAGTAGTATATGGAAACCACTTATATATATGAGGAGCTTGCATACATTTCCAACTACATCCATCCTCATACTCCAGGTAAATAGTAGGGGACTCTAGCAGGAAGCCAGCAACTCCTGTCTTTTTCAGAATATATGAAGTTCATTAGCTTGCATGGAATCTTGTAAAGCATGATGGGGTATAACTCCCAGAGAAAATAATTAAGCAAAAGCAGGTTTTGCGTAAGCTTCCAAAATAATGAGACTGGATGGATTAATATTTTTACAGTAAAAAAAACATGCTTCGGTCTACAAAACTGTATATATTCAAGCAAAATGTAGCCCAGAAGTGAACAGCAGAGATGCCTTATAGGAATCTAGCTAATTTGTCTGAAGTTGGTTGTGATACTGATAACAGAACTGTAAAAATCTGCAGGATAAAAAAACTGCAGGATAGAAAGGTGGCTTTTATTCCTGGCTGTTTTCTCCACTCTCTCCGCTCCTGCTCCTAGCTTCATCTTTCTGTGTCTACAAACTTTCTAAAAACCCTGCTAAGTAAAAAATACAGGAAGATAAACACATGTTTGCAGGCACAGATGAAAGAACATTACAGGCTTATGCAGGCACATGTTGTGTGTATATATCAGATATTATTTTGCACAAAAGTGCAATTCGAAATTACTTAGAACTTGCGCTAACTTGGAATGTAATATCCAAAGTGATTGTAATACACTCTAACAGTCAACACATATACTATATGTAGAAAGATTTGTAGAAATAATTAGACACCAGGGGTTCTTAATCAAATAGATGGTTTATTAACCCACAGTGAATTGAATAAGGTACTTCCAAAATACAACAGCATTGAGGCTTAAAAGCATAGTTGTATAGCATGAATAAGCAGTTTACAGAAGTTAATACACCATTACCCATAGGAGATAGTAAAGGTGTGAAGGAACAGTCTTGCTAGGAAAGAGACATCTTAGAACAATAGCTCCCCTGTTTTTTTGTCCATAAACTAGGCAGTCTATTTTACAATCTCCTAGAAATACGCTCTCAAGCTGATTACTACTACTAGTTTATGAGCTCCCTGCTTCCAAACTTCTCTAAGGTATATGGCCCTTTTAGGGTTCCAAGCTTGATACTGGGACCTTATCATCCATGCTCCAAGAACATCCCCTCCTGGTATTGGTGAAGACTAAAGAGGATAAACCATGTTTTCCCCCCTACATATGTAAAATAGGCACAGCTTATATAGAAGCCTGTAAACTAGGCACAAGAATAAGTGTGTGTGTGTGTGTGTGTGTGTGTGTATGTATATATGTATTCATGAATTTATTTGGCTGATCAGATCCACCCATTGATCTGAATTGTCAGGTCATTGACCCAGATAGTCATCCAGCCAGTAGCCCTGCCTGTTAGTGTAATGGTGCTACCCATGCTAGGCCAAATTGTACATTTTGTTCGATCTGTCCACAGAAACATTGTATTGTGTTAAACTATGCTACTTTTACACAGTATTAAATGGACTATTTGTTTATGCAAGAAAGAAGTTTCCAATGAACTACGATTCCCCAAATAACTGTTCCAAAATGATCTTGGTTAGGAAGCAGGGACTGGGCAGAAGATCTATCCTAACTTGATCACTAAAGGTTGCTTACTCTTTTTCTAATGGCAAACAGGCATTTTGACAGCTGCTGTAATCACTGAGGTCTGCCGGTCACCTCCATGTATGCTTTACTCAGCGTGTTCCCTATAGATCAATATGGAAAACCATGACAGGCAGATAGTGATGTTTTAGCCAGCTCTGTTTTCAGCAAAGCACTCCATACACCCTAAGGGTTTTCAATTTAAACATAAAAGGAATTGAAACCGTTGGCAAATGAAAACGTTGAGAGTTTTATATTGTGATTTTTTTTTTTTTTATTACCAGAGCATGTGGACTAAATGAAATGTAAAATGAAATTAATGTAACATTTAAACAGGAAGCCAGACTAAATTAAATTACTGCAGTCAGTTCAAGTATGGAGGAGGTACCAAAAAGACCTAAACCCCAAATTACCCCTGCATATACAATGTAACAGATGGATCTGCAAAGGTCAGCTTACATGTCTACCTATTATTATTAAGAGTGTCCAATTCTGGGGCATTTTCATGTTCAGCAATTTACTTAATCAGTGGTTTAATGTTTAATTACCCATTTCTATTGAAAAGCAGACTGTTTTCTGTCCTTTGTATCAGAATGTGTCTAGAGCATCTGCTTTGAACTAATAACAGAGAAAAGAACTATAATTGCCCACTTAACCCAAGCTTGGCTGTAAAGTTTCATTCCAGGCACAAAAACAAGCAGAATATTCTCTTTAGAAAAGGACACCAGCCTTGACTAGTATAAGAGTCCGTGATAAGAATGTTTAAATTTCTCCCAGTTTTTTTTTTATCTGTACCATTTTATAATAAGATTGGTACTTTACAAGACTGATTTTGTGGATTTAGAAACTTTAGGAAATCGACAGACTAGTGATGGGCGAATTTATTCGGCAGGTGCAAATTCAGCTCCAAAGTTTTTTTGCCGCTGGCGACAGAAATGACACCGGTGACAATTTAGATGCCTGCGATTATTAACGGCGATGATTTTGATGCCGCGGAAATTGTTGCTGCCATTAAAATCCACGTTTCGTGATTTTTTCACCCATTTTGTGGCGAATCGAAACGGGACAAATTTGCCCATCACTGGACTTTCATTCACCAACATTATGGGGAGCAAACAAGGAAAAAAAATCCTGGGGGGCCAAATAAGGGCTGTGATTGGCAGTTTGGTAGTCTCTGTGTGCATTGACAATCTAAAGGAGTCAAGAATTCAAAAATAAGCACCTGCTTTGAGGCCACTGGGAGTAACAGACAAAGTGTTGGTCAACAACATGTTGCTCAAGAGTCACTGTTAGGAGATCACTCTAAGGTTATCTCTAGTGTACAATCTTCAAGGAAAATGGAAAATAGGGTACTGGCACTGGCACATATTTTTGCAACTGCAGGCAGACTTTCGGGAAACTGGTAAAGAAACCAAGTGAAGACTTGGTTGAGTATCCTAAACCACTGAGCTTTTTAAGCACATGGGATTGGAACAGGGCCAACTGACAAGTGATCTTCCAGGAAAAGTCCAAGAAGTGATGTAGAAGAATAAATGGAAATGGTGAAAATCAGGGAACATAGTAGCCAAAATTGGAAAACAAGGAGAAAGTCAAATATAGGGCAAGGTCAGGGCAGACACCAAGAAGTCAAAGATGAAAAACAAATCAAGTGTCAACAACATTAAAATCCAATGAAGAGAAGCTCATGACACTCAGGAGAACAGGAGAGAACACTGAAGGAAGAATCTGACATCTTTTTAGCTACACTGTGCATGCACACCAAAATGCCACACCATACACATGGCACATGCACAAACCCCCAACAAGCAGGTGAGGATGTTGCAATGTATTTTATCTATAATGCCACTCAAAACCATGTGCCTTTCAAGTGCAAACATCTTTGTAAGCATTTTAGCATTTTAAACTGATTTCAATTCTCCCGAGGATTCCTAATAAAAAAATGTATGAACCCTCACTTCTTACTCATAGTTACATAGTTAGTTACATAGTTAAATCGTGTTGAAAAAAAGACAAAGTCCATCAAGTTCAACCCCTACAAATGAAAACTCAGCATCCATACACACACCCCTCCCTGCTTTCACATAAATTCTATATACCCATATTTATACTAACTATAGAGTTTACACAATAGCCTTTGATATTATGTCTGTCCAAGAAATCCTCCAAGCCTCCTCTTAAAGGCATTAACTGAATCAGCCATCACAACATCACCCGGCAGTGTATTCCACAACCTCACTGTCCTGACTGTGAAGAACCACCTACTTTGCTTCAAACGAAAGCTCTTTTCTTCTGGTCTCAGTTATATAAAACCCATGGTATTTTGCAGTCATTTTTAAAAATTTAGAAATCTAAATATTGGCTCTTAAAATTCTGGGCTAATTTGCACCTGGCAGTAACCAATGGCAACTAATCAAAATGTTGTATTAATAACTGAGTGTTATGTGTTAAATATTATATAGATACAATTTGAGCAAACCATTTTCATATGACATATAGTGCAGCAAAAAAACTCGGACCACGGCAAGGGGTCAAATAGCTGCAATTGTGAGAACAGGTTTTCCTTTTTCTCACTGATTAAACAAGAAATTCTTCTTCTCCCACCAATGGGGCATCATTTTGTCTACCACTAGTAATCTAAGTATTTAATTCAGGTTGTACATAGGCCTTGCTCCTTTAGTGGAAAGTGTTATTGCCTTCGATGGAACAGATTTTGTGCTAATTTAGAAGATGGCCTTCCACATAAAACATCTCTGTAGAAAAAGATAAAATAGTTCTTGATCTGTACCATGAAATAAGAATTGCCTGTGATCTATGGGAATTCATAAAAATAAAGCTTGCTTTCTAGCATCAATATGTCTTAAAGTGTTACCATTTTATACAGGCAAATGACATTAAAACTGCCACTGCATCTTTGTAAGGAAAAAGCTAGCAGATGCATAGTTTAGGAAAATTTAATTATTGTATTCCCTCATTTTACACTTTGCCAGTGGCAGCTTTCTGAGCAGTAAATTATGCAGATTAGCTTATGTAAAAGGCTGTATGTAACACATCAGTTAATATGGCTGTTCCAGCAGAATTCTGCACTGAAATTTTTAAAAAGAGCAAACAGATTTTAAGATCAGGGACACTTCTGGGAAAATCTAACTAGAAAGACTATACTGACAGAATTTACACCATAGGCGATTGGCCTTAAACTGTGAAATTCATCTGTTATGGGACTAGACATGTTCTTAGTTTCCTAGGTGCCCTCAGCCATTTGAGTTGTGCTAAACTTGCAACTGCAGGCAGACTTTAGTCACTCTTTACTGTTGCACTGCAAGTTATATCAACCCCCCCCCCTTTCCCCCAGCAGCCAATCAACAAAACAGGAGGAATGTAACAAGATAATACCTCTATGGTTGATAGGAGAATAGCAGTCAACAATTCTCAAAAATTCAAGTCCCACAGTGGCCCTCTAATTACATTGACAGGAGAAATAATCACTTATCTGAAAGAAATTCTGTTGTGAAGTGCTGGCTCTTTCTGAAAGCACAGGATTAGGCACACTTACCTAAGATGGATATCTACACACCAATATTACAGCTAAAACAATGCACTTGTTGGTTTAAGAATAATATTTTATATTTTGGAGTGAATTAGTTGTAATGTAAACAGTGTAATTTAGAAATAAATTTCTACACCATGAAATCATAACAGAATCCCTTTAATTATACAACCCCCAAATTGCTGAATTACAGCTCTCACATGATGATTTGTAGTCTAGCAGACTTTGACTTTTTGGTCTTTATGTTCTCTTTAAAGATCAAATAAATGCATGGGAACATGTATGCATTTGGCTTGCCTATTGTCCAACATATAGTATAAAGCCACAGTAGGAGTAATATGGTTCTTTTTGCAAGTTCAGAGAGTTTCTCCTGTAGATTACCAAAAGCAAATATTAAAGGAGCAAGTTGCAAAGTGCAATAAAGATGGCACTAAATGTTTTCACTAATAAACCTGTACAGTATGTTCCTGATTGTTTTCTCCACTCCTCACAGAGCCACCATCTTTTCATACATACCATACCCTCTGTTCCTTACTTCTGGAATTCCATCCCCAAATTCTTCCATTAGGGAACACTCAATTTCTTCAAAAAGATACTTAGATTCTATCCTTTGGAGCACTAGAACATTATCTGCCCAGTCTTGGAACTTTAGGCCCATTGTCTAATCTTGGTGCACTTTGCTCCTTTATTTGTGTCTGTCCACTCACTTAGACTGCAAGCTTTATGGGACAGATATTTTCTCTGCATATTTACTTATCTGTCGTATTTATTTCTGCTACTGTCTTTTTTGTGTGAACTTTTCTATATTGTAATATAACAGGTGGATGGGTCAGGGTTTGCCTAAACCTTCCCTTGGGTTACTATCCACTGGTTTTGGTACCCAGGCAAGGGGTCCAACTCCCAGCAACTCCTGGTAGGCACAATATAATTAGACTCTTTATCCTCAGGTGGGGCCCTCACTTATGGTATGGAGGAAGGGATTACCACTTGGTATAAGCACATAGTATTCACTCTTGATCAAATAAACTTTAGGTTCCAGTGGTTCTTTAAAACAGTAGAACATTTATTGAACTGATGGTACACTTCATGAAGCAAGTAGTGGCAGCAGATCATTTACACACATGTATTACTCACAGATACTGTCTGATCCTTTGTTAGTCAGTTTTGTGAATTGAGCCGCCTTTGGTGCACAATTCCCATTGAAGGTGAATCCCACAGCTGGTTTTATACTCCAAGGATCTCTCTATCCCTGAGCATGACCACTTGAGTCCTTAACCTGGCAGCCTTGTCACCACAGGGTGGTAACCCTTCACTAACTCCTTGTTGGAGCTTTAGCTGCTCACTAACTTTCCTGAACTTATATGTCACTCCTATAGTGACCTATTTCAATTTCTGACCTGACACTTACTTCACCTATACTGAGGCCTATCTCCATCTCAGGCCCTAGCAGCAACACCCCACTTCCAATGGGTGCACTGGAAAGAGGCAGAACACATAGCAACATCCCTTTTTATAACCTCTGGGGAACTACTCCCCCTCCCCTCTGGGAAAAAGGACTCAGCCTAGCTGGCTAACCTTTACCCTTTTCTATAGTGACATCTACTGGCCAGTCACTTAAATGCCAGCAGAATACTTCACATAGGAAAAAGGAGACCAAAGAACCTAAAGGTTAGCAAAATCTTTACACTCCTACAGTAATATTGTACAGTGCTGTGCATCCTAGTAGTGCGTTATGAATAATGCTATTAATACATCCATACAATTTGCACCTGTTTTTTGCACCTTGCCCCACATTTGTAAACTTTTATGGTGTTTTATTCTGTATTTTTCTCATACATGGAAAAATCTGAAAGGTTATTATGGAAACTGGTGAGGTATGAAATAAATACTCATTATAGTATAGAAGTTATGAACTGAGGGTACTGTGAGAGATAATTTAACAAAAGTTTTTGCTTTGCACAGCTTAGTGTAGCGTGACATATCATTAACTGTTTTTTACCTTTCACAATTTTATTTTGCTTCAGCATAAAATATGATTTGAAAGAAGATTCATATTTTTTTTCCTCTTTCAACACAAGCAGAATGAAAAATATGCATCCAGGATGCTCAGGAGTGCATGAACTATTCTAGCAATTCCTAGCAACAGGACTGGCATCCCATATGCATGCAGACTGATCAGTATGTTAAACTCTTCCAGCTCACTTTACCAGCTCAGAGTTGACCTTACTGATTGCTAATTTCCAGTCTCCCCACACAGCGGGATCACAGTGAAATAAAATTACAGAGTTATTCATCCTCTGCACATTTTTTTTATAGTACACATGTCTGCTGATTACCTGTCAATCATAGGAGTGCATTAACATCTGACACCATCTGCATAAGAATGACAACAAGCAGAAAAGAAAAGCTTGACAACCTAAAAATAAAGAGTGGAAAAACACAACATAGTGAGGAAGATTGGAGTTTAAAACAAAAGAAAGAATTCAAAAAATGAAAAGGTAGAAAACTGCTGTAGTGTTAAGAAAAGTACCATATTGTATTCTGTATTGTATTCTAGGATCTTGTTTATCAAAAGTTTAATTACCTGACTGCATGTTTGTGCATCGTGGAAGAAAAACTGTCATACCCAGAGAACAAAGTAGGGATCCTACTACATAGAAAAGCAGCATTTTGAGATTATACATTGACAATAATTATTTAAAAAAATAACATATAAAATGAAAATGTGTTTGATTTCGAAGTAAAATCGAATGATCCAAACGATTTCAGCGATCGATCGCACGATTTTACTTCGACTACAAAAAAACGTAGAAAAATGCATTAGAAGGTCCCCATAGGCTAACATAGCACTTCAGCAGGTTTAATTTGGCGAAATATTAAAGTCGAACTTTAAAAGAGACAATACTTTGATTATCGAATGGTTGAATATTGGAAATTTGAAGTCGTAGAATCATATTCGATGGTCGAAGTATCCAAAAAATTACTTTGAATTTCGAATTGTTTTACTTCGAAAATTCCCTCGAATTCACTTCGACCCTTGATAAATCTGTCCCTAAATATTAGATCAGCAATTCAAAGTAGTGAATCTCCAATTTGAGAAATGGAAAAAAAATTCAAGTGCTTTGAAGTCTACGGGCGACAAATTTTTTTGACGCGCAACAATTTTTTTTGAATTATTGAAATCTATGGGTGTCTTTTTTCCTGGCCAAACCTAATGAATGATTTTGTTTATCACTTTCAATTTCAAGCAAAATCTTGAAACAATTTTCAGTTTATACAGTGAATGTTTGTGTTGAAAATAAAAGCTATTATAAGGATTTAGAGCATTATTCACTTTCTTAAACACACTGCTATCAGCTTTAGAAGATTAGCTTTTATATTGGTAGGCAAGCAGTCTTCTCATGCAGAGAAAAGACAGGGACACTAAAAAACATTTTTAACTCATTTTTAAATAATTTTTTAACAACAGAAACACATGAACTGTGAGTAACAAGGTTTGTCTTCATATGGCAACAAAAATAAAACAGTCTCTATCACATCAAACTGTAGTCTTCCTGACTACCCCAGGGCCTATCTCAGGGTCAGTACCTTGTTACTCATAGTTCCAAGTCAGCTTCACTGCTGCACTTTCACCAACAGACTCTCTCCAGGCACAATCACTTGCTTTCTCTCTCAAGTGCAGGTTTGTCAGACACTCTCTGTGTCTCAGGCTCCTTGGTCCTCTCTCTCAGGCTTCCTTTTACACACCATAAACAACTAGGACCATGTCTCTCCCAGACATCCCAGGAAGAGACCATGGGTGTAAGAACACACCCCTTTTACCTCTACAGCAGGGGTGTCCAAACTGCGGCCCGAGGGCCACATGCGGCCCAGGATGCATATGAATGCGGCCCAGCTTGAAACGCTTGGTTCCCGAGGAAATAGGAGGAGGGGGGACTCTGCCCATTGCCCAGTTAGTAATAATAATATAATAATATCCAGGTGTCCCATATTCCAGTGTATAGCTCCATCTGGTTATCCAACTGGCATTGTAGTTCTTTTCTGTGTATTTCCTTTACTCTTACAAATCAAACATGTTTTGGCGTATGTCATGTGTGGCCCCAGACAATTTTATCTTTTTCCAATGTGGCCCGGGGAGCCAAAAGTTTGGACACCCCTGCTCTACAGGCAACTCCACTCTCACCTAAGTGGGAGGGAATCTTAACCCTATCTGTCCTAGGCATTCCCCTTCAAACCATATCATACAGCTTAAATGCATGTTTTTCTGCACATTTTTCTGCCACACACAAAAATAATAATCAACCTTAAATACAAGTTGTACTTTTTGGATTCAGACTGTTTCAAAATTATTTGCCAACAATATTTTCTAAAAGGCCAAATGGTTTTCTGCATCGGTAGTCTAAACCCCAATAGACAATAAGAACCAAATTCAGGCATACACATGTTCTAGTCCACAAAAACATGTTCTCTCTTTAAAAGTTTCACCTCTATGATAAGACATAAATTAGCAAGGATCTTGCATGCTGCTATGTATTGTTTTGTGTCACATAGCTAAGGCAATACGTTTAAATAACTGCAGAAAAATTATATTTTATAAGAACATATATTTGCAGTTTTAAAAATGGTTCTGTAGACTAAACCTCTACTCTACAGTATGTCTGGCAGCCAAGTAGTTAAATAACCTTTACATCTACTTCATAGTTTTATAGCATGAGGTAGGTAATGTTTTATCTTATTTACTAATTTATTATTGATGCATTTGTTGTCCAAACCCTGAGGCTTCGTAACCTAAAACAGCATTGCTAATGTGTTGGTTCACTTAAAGCAATACAGTCTACAAGCTCCTCTGCAGCTTAAATTTATATTTAATAGACAGTGAGTACATGGTGCTCTTGATTCTGGCCAGATGTAAAACTACAAAAGGCTCAAGGCTCCACAGAGGCTCATTTTACCTGTGGCTAAAAGATAATATAAACAAATATCCTGTGGAAAGTAAAACCAAATCGAAATAGCTGTGATATATGCGCATGGTGCTGACATTTAAACTACCTAGTCAACATGTTAATTATTCCCTTTTGGGATTTTGGGGCAGAGGTAAATAGAATTTGATATATCTTTAAATGCCTTTAGTTTTTAAGGTAAAAGTCAATATAATTGATTTATAAAAAGAACAGCACAAAGTAAAGATGTGTTTCATGAAAACAGTTCTAATTCAGATTTACACAAAAGAGAAATACCATATTTATTGAGTGATGCTTTATAACTCCTAGGGGCTTCAAAGGAAGATGTGTAAACCAGATTGATTAATAACAGGTTCATACAAGCAACTCCTCTCCCTTGATCTAGCTTTTTTAATTCGATTTGCTATTTTCATAGTTACTGATTTGATTAATTTTACCATATTCAAATGAATCAATTTTACTTACCATTAATTATGTAATAAATGTGTGACAAAAATGTATTTGCCATTTTAACACTAGAACTGCATGGGTTCCTCTGAACATGTATTCATAATAGAAACAATTTTAGTGATTGCTCTCTCTCTTTTTTAAAGAACTGTGTGAGATTTGAACTGGCTGATTTTTATACATAAATGTGTAGTAGCCATTGCTGGAATGGTGAGAAGAAATTAAATATTCATAATAGACATGGCAATGAACTTCATAATATAAGGATAATCAAATATCTTCTAGACAATCTAACTAGAAAGGCTACACTGAATTTACACCATAGGTGATAGACCTTATTGAAACTGTGCTGGGTAGTGCAATACCAGGATTGAGAAGTTTAAGGTGGACCCATTAGTTATGCCAAAACAAATGTTTTCAAGTGAATGAAATAAAATTATGTTATTACATGGCAGATGGTGTCTGAAGACTTTAAAATAAATAAAGTGATTGTGATTCTGTTACAGAGAGGGTAGTGGGTGGTTCTTGTGATTTTATTGATATTAGAGGATGTTCATGTAGCCAAGACACCTGGCCTAACTTAACCTGAGGCAATATTCAAAGCCAAAATTGTACAAGAGATTGCTCTTATGCTCTGCTGCCAACATGAGTAATGTTCAGCAGCCCTGCTGCCGGACCTGCATCTGCAGTGTATCAATGATAGGAAATCCAAGATGGCTGTCACTTATCACAAGCAGTAGTAGTCTCTGTATCAATCAACCCACCGTGCAGTCACAGGAGAGAACCTCTTTTCTCCCTCTTCTAAACGTAACTGTTCAGTGCTCTGGCAAGGTCCTACATCCATAACAAGCCCAACTGAAAACTTTCACTTGGGTCCGTCCCCACCATACCGTTATACTAATTTCTTAATAAATAATAACATAGAAAATGAATTAAAAACACAAATAGTCATAAAATATACAAAAACGATTTCTATGTATCAAATTTGCCATACCACAGGATAGAATAAAATTGCCCAATAGCCTTATGATATACATATTTTTAACATTATATATGTACAAAACATAAATAGATTCCTTTTTGAAATACTTTAAAATAAATAATGGCCACATCTAACTGCCTGCAAAGCCAGTCACCCTCCTTTGGGTGTATATTGCTTGGGCAAGTTGAAGCCATGCAAACGTATTAGTAGCCTGCCATGCCAGACCACACAATTCACTGTATGTAGGACTGGAAATGAACAAAAAGCCAAAGTCACTAATATATTACACTGGCCAGGAAACTTGAACTAGGAAATCATAGCATTGTCTTGTTACCAATTACCATTTACTGTGTGTGCATAATCCATGTTACTCATGCAGGATCCATAGTACCAAGCCACTAGCCCATGCACTAGCCCAGCATGGTGGATAAGGTATCTCCATGTAATGTAACACCTCTTAGGGGCAGATTCACTAAAGGGCAAAGTGGCTAACACTAGCAACTTTTCACCAGTGTTGCCACCGGCTGGGTCATCGCAATTCACTAACAGATGTAGATGGCAATTTGCTAGCAAACAGGTCGCTAGTGTTCATTCGCACTCTATCGTCAGTTGACTTCGCCACCTCAGACCAGGCAAAGTGCTAAATAGAAGGTACATCTTCCTCAATTTTCTGACACTTACATCATATGCCGAAAATGCATTAAAGTTCAAAAAAAAAAAACGCTGGCAACTTTTCTTTTTTTTAAGCGGGATTGGCTGTAAAAGTCCTAACTTAGACTTTTTTTTGGGTAAGCAGTTTTTTAAGTAAAGGCCCAGAAAGCCTGCCCTATATGATATGATTAAGGGAGTTGCTAAATTACATTCCTTTCCAGAAATGGCAAGACTCCATTTGCCTCAGTCATATATAAACTGAGCACTGTGAGACCTACAGTGTATTGTGCTGTATAATATACACTATATCTATACAAATGCCCACCCACATAAGTGCAGTAAAACTACCTCTGCTTCAAGGAACAATAGGTAGGCTCTGCATTATATCATTACCTATTGGTATCTGGAAACCTACTAGACATTCTAACAGAGGATCTTACTGTAGGTAGGTTCCTTTCTGCAGTGTCGGAGGATTGTCCTTTGCACACCTGAATACAGCATGGAAAGTTAACCTCTACCCAAGTAGAATGTAAGCCAAGGCAGCCACTGTTATAGTTGCAGCTACCGTGTGCTCTACTGTAATCCCTCCATACAACATTGCATTTAGACATGTTGAAACTGACAATGAGAAGAATAAAAAACAGTTCCGTTACAGACCTTAATCAACAGGACATCTATAGGGTTATGGGATAAGACAGATTGAAAAATCTTGGAAGTTACTTTGTTGGTTCTCTATAACCTGTGAGCCCTTGAAGTAGTGTGTCTATCTCATAGATTTACTAGTTTATCCTCTAGCCCTGGACGGTGTTGTAACAGGGAATGAGAATTATCTAAACCACCTTGACGTTGGGCTAGTAAAGGCAGACAAAGAACAGGGCTCATTTCCGTGAAACTGAAATGCCTCATAAAAGTCACAAGCTTTGACGAGTCATAACTAGACTGAGAAAGAGAACGTACAAAAGAAAGAATGAAGTAAGAAAGGGGGAAGTAAAGTGGGGAGGGGAACAGGGGGGTAGTCAAACAACATAACACTTCAAAGAGTGGTTCTTGGGGTAGGAGTTGAGGGAAGAGATATATATATATATATATATATATATATATATATATATATATATATATATATATATATATATATATATATATATATATATATAAATGCTAGAACTACCTGTGCCTGCGACACACAGAGCAAATGACAGCCTCTACAGGGTACTATAACAGGGGCAGCTGGAATGTTGTCCAAATACATATATAGCTAGCCTGCAAGCTCAGCATGGATTAATTTTGTATATAGAGATGAAATCTGAGACTTAATAAAACCCAGTAAAAGTAGAGGTCAAAATCCGACAACCAGCTGCTGAATCAAGTAACTATATCTATAGAAATACTGTGTAATAGACGTAATAAAGCAAATCCCTAAACCAGTAGAGCAAGGGTTACACTTGACTCTAACACACAAGGCCTTCACTAGGTGGAACATAAGAGGAAAGGGTACAGTTGAACTAAAGCACTCTAAGGCTACTGTGCTTAAAAATAAAATAAAGGACACCAGCAACAAACAATATAAAGTTATATATAACGTTATATAATGTTTTATTAAGCTTTTATTTATTAAAACAATAGATTCTTAGGGTTCATACTCACATCCACAAAGGCAAGGTATTTCAGATGTTACTATGCCAGGACAGTTAGGCAGAGACAGCAAGATGTGACACCATGTGGATGTAATAAGGTAGTTAAGGTACACCTCTGGGATGGAATGCCCAGGTGTGGTCTGGATCCCATACAGTTGAATAATCAGGGAGAATAAATCTAAAACCTGATTCCCTATCCAACTGTGGTCTCTTCACTATAGGCAGATTCAAAGCCTAGGGGACAGCTACTCCCTACTACAATCATTGTAGGCACACAGAACTGCTCAGGCTAATAAACCTTTCTATCTTACTCTCCTAGAGAGTGCTATTAAGGATCTGACCTGTCAATGGCTAAGCCTCAATCACGGGGTCCCTGCTCCCCGACTTATCACTAGAGGTACTGGCCCCTCTAGGGCAGAATAGCTTATCTGGACCTTGGTGTACCCAGGCTCCCTGGAACAGATCCAGTTGGGTCAGCAACCAGAAGCATACCTCCCCACTGTCCCGAATTTTTTCGCAGACAGTCCCAATTTTGACAGCTCAACCCGCAGTCCCGTATTGTTACTGAAATCTCCCGACTTTCTCTTTGATGTCCTGCACTAAACAGCCACAAAAATATACAATGTTTCTAAAACTCAATTGGCTTTTGGCAGAGAGCCCAGAATACGTGACAGGTGCACTTTGTTTTACAATTTAAGTTGATTAAAGAAACAGTTGTAACTATTCAAGATAAGCAGGTCTCTTGCAGCTTAAAGTGCAATTCACCTTCATTAACAAAACTGTAATAACACAAAAACTGACCCTAAAACACCCAAAAATGTGTTCAAACTTTACATAACCTGCCAAATTTTGTAAAATGAACATGCTAATCAGGGTGTGTGTCCATAAAGTGGGAGTGGTCAAAAATGTTCTCTGGGCTGCGCGTTGCAAATATTTGTGTCCCTCTTTCTATTTTCAGAATGTTGGGAGGTATGCAGAAGCCAAAGAGGATGATCCACCCTTAACCAGGCACTATGTTTCAGTGTGACAGGAAGCGGTCATAAAGCTTGCAGGCCAATGATACAAATATGCAAATGAAGTAACCCGATACATGGCCATCTGCCCAACAACTAGGGAGATAAGGAAGTGTAGGGATTTAAAGCCATAGGGACGTTAGTAAACCTATCCCTATACTCTAATTCCAGTTCTCTGTATACTCTAATGAGTTACAGTAGCAACAGCTCAGCGTCACAGGCTGGATTTCTATATAATACAGAGGATGTCTTTCGGGCCTATTCTGCCTTCCATGCTGCCTTAGTGACTACAATGAGATTAACTGCTGTAAAACAGCAAATAAACAGCCAGAGACTGGCCTGCAGCTGCCCAATTAATTTGACTCCCAAAACCAGCAGTATAGTGATGAGTTAATGTGAATATACTGCAGCTAATAATATTAAATTGCATGTTTCTACCTGCTCAGAAGATAAGGAAGTGAACTACACTTCACCTGACATCACATCCTCTCTTTCTCCACCCCTGGGCCCGGCCATTACCTGCCTTAACTCATTCCTTCTCACCTAAACACAGTTAAATCTGATTATGCCAGTCTTTAAACATAAACCAGAATATTCTGGCTGCTGGTCATTCAGATCCCTTGTCTTGCAGCACCTGTGCTTATAGCCCCAGGACTTTCCTATCTCTGCTTCCTTTAATCTACATTGAATCGATTGTTTTTGAAGGATTTTGAGCTTTTCCATTGTACTGCTTTAGATATACTAAACATATCTTGTGGGATTCTCATAATGTGAAAAAATATTTGACAGAGTTTCTGTTGCTTACTTACTGTATAATGATATATAATTATAATTATGAGAATGAATGTACATTTTTCACTACCATTAAGAGAGTGCTAGCAGTTTGTTAATTGGGTATGTATCACAAAATGTTTTAGGCCAAAATAAATTATTATTTAGTAACACCCTTATTAAGTAACTGTCAATCATACCACAAACAGCTCACAAATGGGGTTTTGTACAGTGTAATAAATAGTGCAAATTTTGCTGCTCGTTTACTCACCTACCAAACAAGCAAGTATTATTTGCCGGTCCTCAGTAGCAAGTATCTGATTTTCTACTACATTCACAAGATGATATTAAACATCATTATTATATCATTCATTCAGTGCCTTATCACTGATTTGTTACATTATTGCAAATCTGTTTATTCATATTATTCATAGTAATTTAACGGGTTAACCCTGCCATCTTCCATACTTAGACTTTCCCATCAGACTGATGACATGTCATTTATCACTATAGAGGACACTCCACTGCTCTAGTAAAGGTGACATTTACACAAGTTTGGACTGAGAATCAAAATAGGCCCAGGCATTCCAGGTAAACAGAGGCCCAAACAACCCACACAGAGATCTAACAGCCCCCACAGCCCAATAAATAGTGCCTGTATATGGCAACTTACAGCAGCACCTCTGACATATTGCCATTCTGTGACTGCCTTTACACCAGTCCAGTTGAGACTTGCATTGCACATGATGATGCCAGGTTTGTATGCAATAGCCCCCCATGCTACCTATAAATAGGTGTTGTGCTGGCTTAGACAAACACATACATATTGTCTCAAAATTGACAAGTCTTTATTGTAGCATGGGGACAATTAAGATCATCCACTCCCTTTGTCAATCTTAGACAGAACTATGTTGGTATACAACATTTATCATGTCAAAAAAAAAATCAACTGATAAAGCACATGTCCAAATCACTTGTCTGGTAAGAAATAGCAGAACAAGCATCAGTTCATAAAATAATTGCACAATCCTTCTATGTTTGTTTCAATCACAAAAACTTTATATCACATGGATTGTGCCCCTTGTCTACAGACTCTCTGTGTAGTTTCTCCTATATAGACAAAACCAAAAGGACATCAAAGGGCATAGCCATAATAACCCAGAGCACATGTATAAGGATCTCATCACCAACTAAGGACCTGATTTGCCCCATTATAATTGGTAACAATGCAACCATGTGTAGCATTCCTAGGTATGGGATCTGTTATGCGGAAACCTGTTATACAGAAAGCTTTATATTACAAGAAGGCCCACTCTCATAGCCTCTATTTTATCCAAATAATTTTTCTCTGTAATAATAAAACAGTACCTTGTACTTGATCAAAATTAAGATATGATTAATTTCATAGGGGCAAATTCACTAACATTCGTAGTTTCGCCAGGCGCAACTTCGCCGCACTTCGCCAGGCGTAGTTTCGCCAGCGCTCCGCAAATTCACTAAAATCCGAAGTTGCGCACAGGGGTAGCGTAAGATTGCGAAGTTGCGCTAGCGTTGATTCGCTAAGTGAAGCGAAGTTACGCTAGCGAAGGCTAATTTGCATACGGCGCCAAATTCAAATTTCAATGGAGGAATACGTATCAGCACTACAAATAGCTAGAAAACCTTCAAAACATCAAATAAAAAATTTATTTTGCCCTACACATGTGCCCACTGTCTAGGTAAGTTGCCATGAGTCAAGAAATGTAGGGGGGAAGGAGGGGAGCCCCAAAAAAATATTCAATCTTTTTCAGCCGATCACCCAATGTAGAAAACATGCCAGCGTTTTTTGGGACTTAGAAAATTTTTTGACTTTTTTTGAAGCAATCCCTATCTACTCTATTGCGCTTCGCCTGGTCTGAGGTGGCGAAGGAAGTCTAGCGTAAAAGGTAGCGTTCAGTACACTGCGTGCGTTAGTGAATTTGCGTAGTTACGTCGCTAGCGAAACTTCGCCAGGCGTAAGGGTGCGAAGTAACACTAGCGAAACTACGCCAGGCGTAAGGGTGCGAAGTAACACTAGCGAAACTAAGCCTGCGTTCGTTAGTGAAGTTGCGCAGTAACGATAAATGCCAAACGCTAGCGAATTAACGCTAGCGAATTAACGCTAGCGAATTAACGCTAGCGTTTGGCGCTTAGTGAATTTGCCCCATAGACTCTATTTTTATCCAATATAATTAAAAATATTTTTTTAATTTTTTTTCTCTGTAATAATAAAACAGTACCTTGTACTTGATGAAAACTAAGATATAATTAATTATTGTGAGTTTAAATGATGTTTACATTATGTTTTTGTAGATTTATGGTATGGTGATCCAAATTACAGAAAGGTCTGTTATCCGGAAAACCCCAGGTCCAAAGGATTCTGGATTATTCAATTGCTCCAATTGCTGTGATAATGGCTGATTTCCCCATGAGACCTCCCTGAAGGGCCTGTATGGAGTTGTAGCAGCCACTAAGGGGCAAATTCAGTATGCGCCAAAGCGCCTAACGCTAGTGTCAATTCGCTAGCGTTGGTCATTTTCGTTACTTCTCAAATTCACAAACGCTGGCGTAAATTCTCTAGTGTTACTTCGCACCCTTACGCCTGGCGAATTTGCGCAACGGACGTATCTATGCAAATTCACTAACGCGCGCATTGTACTGAACGCTACCTTTTACGCTAGACTTCCTTCGCCACCTCAGACCAGGCGAAGCACAACAGAGTAGATAGGGATTGCTTCAAAAAAAGTTCAAATTTTTTCTAAGTCCCAAAAAACTGTGGCGTTTTTTCTATATTATGGGTGATAGGCTGAAAAAGATCAAAAAATTTTTTGGGGCTCCCCTCCTTCCCCTCTACATTTCCTAGCTCATGGCAACTTAACTATACAGTGGCCACATGTGTAGGGCAAAAAAAAAATTATTTGATGTTTTGAAGGTTTCCCAACGCTGGCAAAACTACGCCTGGTGAAATGCGGCGAAGTTACGCCTGGCGCAACTACAAATCTTAGTGAATTTGCCCCTAAGAGCAGTCTTTGCCAGATAGCTGAACTCACCAGACACTTGGGCGCAAATTCACTAAGCGCCGAAGCGCCGAACGCTAGCGTTAATTCGCTAGCGTTTGGCATTTTCGCTACTGCGCAAATTCACTAACGAACGCTGACGTATTTTCGCTAGTGTTACTTCTCATCCTTACGCCAGGTGAATTTTCGCTAGCGATGTAACTACGCAAATTCACTAACTTGCACAGTGTACTGAACGCTACCTTTTACGCTAGACTTCCTTCGCCACCTCAGACCTGGCAAAGCGCAATAGAGTAGATAGGGATTGTTTCCAAAAAAGTCAATTTTTTTTCTAAGTCCCAAAAAACGCTGGCGTGTTTTCTACATGATGGGTGATAGGCTGAAAAAGATCGAAAATTTTTTGGGGCTCCCCTTCCTCCCCCCTACATTTCCTGACTCATGGCAACTTACCTAGACAGTGGGCACATGTGTAGGGCAAAATAAAATTTATATTTGCTGATTTGAAGGTTTTCTAGGCATTTGTAGTGCAGATACATGTTCCTCCATTGAAAATTGAATTTCGCGCCGTATGCAAATTAGCCTTCGCTAGCGTAACTTCGCTTTATATAGCGAATCAACGCTAGCGCAACTTCACCCTTTGATAAATTTGCCTTTAAAAATCCCATAAAAATGAATGGAGAGAGGTGGTATTTCACTCTAGCGGACTGCAGTGATCAATAAATTACCAAACACACAATAGCAGGTGAAGCGGGGCGAAGCCCTGTGTGTTTAATTCACGTTTGTGATGTATTACAAGGTGTGAATTAAACACGGAGGGGTTTGCCCCGCTTCACCTGCTATCGTGTGTTTGGTGATTTATTGGCTTTATGTATATTGAAGCCGGGGGGGGGGGGGAATTGGAGAGGCTGGGGAAAAAGGAATCTTTGTTGTAAGCTGAAAGTGAAAGTTCACCATTTGATAAATATGCCTTTTAAAATCCCATAGAAATGAATGGAGAGAGGTGGTTTTTCAATCTTGAGGACTGTGGTGATCTCTAACTTCACTCTTTGATAAATATACCCCATGGTAGGCAGGAACACAAGAGGATGATGGGAGGAAATGACATCATATATGAGGAAGAAATAGGAAGAGGGTTTATAAACAAGGAAATAAAGAGCCTACAATATAGCAAATTTTTCTAAATTTATTAAACCTTGTGGAAAAGTCTGAATCTGAAAATCCAGCATCTCAGACCTTTTAAGGTTGCATATAAGTCAATGGGAGAAGTCCCAATGATTTTTTGATGAGCGTTGGGTTTCGTGCAATACCCAAAAGTTTTCGGAGTTTTTGAGCAAAAATCCTAAAAAATCTTGAAAATCGGATGAAAAATCCGGAAAAAAATTGTGAAAATCAGATTTTTTACCTCAAAGCTAATTTTCGGGAAAAATTTAACAATAAATAAGAGCAAAAAACCTGACCGGATTTGATCGGAGTTTGTAGCAGAAAATATTGGGATAAATTCAGACTTTGATAAATGACCCCCTAGGTATCAGCATAATAATGGGTAAGCATATAAGCATTTAACAAATACATTTTAATATAACACTTTTAACTACTGGGACAGCACAAAGCTAGCTACGTCAATACTGGCCATAATGCTATTCTCTTGTATTGATCTTGCTGACATTTCTAAAAATAATCACCCATGTTCTTTACAAAAGCTTTTGTTTGTGATGTGGATTCAGGACGCTGTTCACCTGTCACCATAGGGCAAAATACAGTATTAGATCCTACCACCTGGAAGACAACGTGGCTGGACACAGACCTTCTGAATCTTATGTAACAAGGTAAACTGTAAAACAATTTGTTTGAGATGTATTTTTACACTGGGAACATTGGATTTGTCATTATTATTTAGTCTTGCCTTTTACTTGCATTGGTCGCTATCAGTGAGACTGCTTACCTTCTATAGAGAGGTTATACACTGGAATAAAGGATTCATAATGTTATATAGCAATTTACATGCAATGGAAGTCTTTCCTGAGGAAAAGAATCCTTTCATTTATATTGCATTTTATATTGCACAGACATTATATGAAAGAATGAACAAAAAAGGCTTGTTTTGAGCTTTAAAAAGATGTAGCAGGTGATTATATGCATGACTGCCATTTATTATAATGTGCCTTGTACAGATGCCATGTTAGTCAGGTATTAGTAAGCTTATTCAGAAACAGTGTTTTGGACATGGGACACTTTATATTGGTCTTGCTTATTTAAACGACACCGTAAATCACCAGAGTGAATCGATGCTCAGGAAACAGCCGCCTTGCCGTTCCAAAATCTCATTAATCATAATGTTTTTGTTGACAGAGCTATTATTCTGATGAGAGAGGCTCCAGATTGTTATCTGAGAACTTTTGTACAAATCAGAGGTCTGCAATATGGTTAAAGGAGCTGGGAAAGTTATTGTAATAATCACACATAATTACGCAGAAATTACTGACATATGCAATGCACTATAATACAGGTGTAGGCGCATAATTATAAGATGTGTTTATATATGTAGATGGGTATTTTTGTAGGCGAATTGAATTATCAATTTAACAAGAAATAATTTTGTCCCTGGTAAATTATAGGGAATGAATACAAGCAGAAAATTAGCTGACTTTTTTTTATTTTCTTTTTTAACTCAAAAGAAAGATCTATACAACTAACATCTAGTATTGTTAACTCTGAATTTTCAGATTTGTTCCAGTTAAATTATGACAGTGTAGAACTATAATTTATAGTACACATATAGATTGTCAGCCAATATACTGTAGATATATACAGTAACCTAATTGCTGTCTGTGCATAATGTGGCTCTTTCAGAGGCCTAGCAAGCATAAAGCTGGTTTTATGGTGAGGATTATGGTACAGTAGAACCTACTAGCATAAATTATTCTGCACTGGCAGTGTTATATTGAATTCGTTCCTATCAGTTGTATCAACAGGAAAAACTCTTATTCTGATGAAAAGTATTCTCCAGTGGCAAGAAATGATTGCTCAGCAACAACAGTACCCATTTGTAAAACAAAAGCTGGGCTGGGGTGGTGCAATCATTTTGTATTACTTTGGCCTATTAAAGAATCCAAGCCTAGTGTGACTGGCAGAATATGATAGAACCCTTTAGTCATGTTGGCGTTTCAGCAGAGGTAAGTTATGCTGGACTGGGGAGTGGAGGTGGCACTTTTGGGCTGAAAGGAGGTTGTGCTTTATCTTACCGAGTAATACTGATACTTTCCAAATAGTTTTATAGAAATGTATCATATTTTTAATTATATATACTCCACAGTGACAAAGCAGTAGCAGTAGTAGTATTTAGCTCACTCACTCACGTTAAAATGAGCATTAAAGGGTATGGTTACCTTTGAGTTACGTTTTGGTATGTTGTAGAGGGTAATATTATGATACAGTTTGCAATTGGTTTTCACTTTTTTTTATTTGCGGTTTTTGAGTTACATAGTAGACGGCTATTCTTTAAAATTTTCAGGTTTCTAGAGTCCAATTGCAACCATGCATTGATGTGAATAAGAGACTGGAATTTGAATAAGAGTCTGCATAAAACAATGAGTAATGAAAAGTATCAATAAATATGTAGCCATATGGAGCATTTGTTTTTTTAGATGGGTCAATGATCCCTGATAGGGATGTAGCGAACCGCCGTTCGCGAACACCGGCAAAATTTGCGAACAGTTCGCGAACTGTTCGCGAACTTCGAACATCCGAAAATCGAACGATCGAAGGATTGAAATCGTTCGATCGAAGGATTTTTGTTCGAATCGAACGATCGAAGCCATTCGATCTAATGATTTCATTCGATCGAATGCTTCGATCGTTCGATTCGAACGAAAATCCTTCGATTTTAGCGGTCGAATGGTCGAACGATCGAACGATTTTGACGCGAACGCCTATTGGCGAACGTCGCGCGACGTTCGCGAACTTGCGGCGGACGCGAACAGTCGAAGTTCGAGCGAACTAGTTCGCCGGCGAACAGTTCGCTACATCCCTAATCCCTGAAAGAAGGGAAATGATTAAAACAATTATATTATAAACAATTATAAAATATAAATAATGAAGACCAATTGAAAAGTTGCTTAGAATAGGCCATGGTATAGTAAAATTTAACTTAAAAGTGGACCACCCCTTTAATTGTAATGGAAACAGAAACCTCTGTCTCTGTATGAAGCATACAAATATTTGAGATCACAATTTTCGTTTTCCTCTTAGTTCCTGCTCAAGGAACTTCAAAAGAGACTAGAACATGTTAAGATAAACAAAGGTCCGGGCCAGATGGTATTCATCCCCGGGTACTTAGCATGCTTAGCTCTGTGATTGCCAAACCTCTTTACTTAATTTTTCAGGATTCATTGAGATCTGGCATAGTGCCGAGATACTGGCAAATTGCTAATGTGGTGCCTTTATTCAAAAAAGGATCCCATTCTCAGCCTCAAAACTATCGGCCAGTTAGTCTGACATCAGTAGTAGGAAAGCATTTTGAAGGGTTAATAAAGGAGAAGATAATCATAATACTATGAGTTTGTGCCAGCATGGTTTTATGCGTAATAGATCTTGCCAGACTAACTTAATTTCTTTTTATGAGAACGTAAGCAGGGACCTCGATTCCGGGATGGCAGTGGATGTGATTTACTTAGACTTTGCTAAAGCATTTGATACAGTGCCACACAAAAGGTTACTGGTTAAATTAAGGAATGTTGGACTGGAACAGTATTTGTACCTGGATAGAGAACTGGCTAAAAGATAGACTACAAAGAGTGGTGGTAAATGGAACATTTTCTAATTGGACCAGTGTTGTTAGTGGAGTACCGCAGGGCTCTGTACTAGGTCCCTTACTTTTCAACTTGTTTATTAGTGACCTGGAGGTGGGCATTGAAATTACTGTTTCTATTTTTGCAGATGATACTAAATTGTGCAGAAGTATAGGTTCCATGCAGGATGCTGCCACTTTGCAGAGTGATTTGTCTAAGTTGGGAAACTGGGCAACAAACTGGAAAATGAGGTTCAATGTTGATAAATGCAAGGTTATGCACTTTGGCAAAAATAATATAAATGCAGGTTATACACTAAATTGCAGTGTGTTGGGAGTTTCCTTAAATGAGAAGGATCTAGGGATTAATGTAGTAAGTTGCAGGTAAAACTTAGTCCCTTTGTAAAATGTATAATGAAGCAATAGCATTCTTAATGAATCAGATAAAATTAAGCATAGGACTGGCCAGATATGGGATCTTAAATATATTGCAATTTATGGACAAACAATCCCTGTTTTGTTTAAAGGGTAAGGCATTTTTCAGTAGCAGTATGCACAAAATGTCTCTGTCTTAAGATGGGGCCCAATGATCCGAATAGGGAAGCAGGGCATGACGGGGCCTAGGAGAGTGCCACTCCCCGCCCCCTTTCTCTTTGTGCGCAGGGATTGGCTGAGCGATTTTCCCCGGGAGCGGCAGAAGAGGCAGGGACTCAGGATACTTACCAGTCGGTGCCGGGACGTGGAAGCAGCAGGTCGCAGCATCCCGCCCCCCCCCTCCCTGTAGCAGGTTGTGTTTGCAGTCGCAGTTGGCGGAGGGTACCTTTACAAGGACCCCCAGGGGGAGTTAAAATGGGGGTATTTCACAGTGAGTGGATGTAGCCTGGTAGGCCTGGGTCCTCATGTGATGTAGCCTGGTTTAGGCCACGGGAAAAAGGAGGAGGAACCAATCTTACCAGTGAGGTCAGCAACCCCACCCCCTCCCTCCCCCTTTTCCCAAAAAGGGGGTATAATATAAAGGTTGGGTAAAATGGTTTGTTATACAAACTGCTTGTTAAGTTAAATATGTTATACATGTTAATTTTGGTATTAATTGTTAATAAACAACTGCGGCCATCTCTTTCCAAACCAGTGGTGTGTGTGTTCATTGGGCATGGGTTATGGGGTCTTATGCAGAGGGGAGAGGTACAGACTTGACGCTGCACCTGTCATGGAAGACTTAAATTATGAGGGTAGACTGTCAAGGTTGGGGTTGTTTTCTCTGGAAAAAGGTGCTTGCGAGGGGACATGATTACACTTTACAAGTACATTAGAGGACATTATAGACAAATAGCAGGGGACCTTTTTACCCATAAAGAGGATCACCGTACCAGAGGCCACCCCTTTAGAAAAGAACTTTCATTTGAAGCAACGTAGGGGGTTCTTCACAGTCTGGACAGTGAGGTTGTGAAATGCACTGCCGGGTGATGTTGTGATGGCTGATTCAGTTAATGCCTTTAAGAATGGCTTGGATGATTTTTTGGACAGACAGAATATCAAAGGCTATTGTGATACTAAACTCTATAGTTAGTATAGGTATGGGTATATAGAATTTAATTAAAAGTAGGGAGGGGTGTGTATGGATGCTGGGTTTTTATTTGGAGGGGTTGGACTTGATGGACTTTGTCTTTTTTCAACCCAATTTAACTATGTAACTATGTAACTATGTAAGGGTTTATGTTTATGAAAAATCACTATCCATAGTTTATGAATGTTAACAGCAATGCAAGAGTATTGTAAAAAAACAGTTTGTGCATTTAGGGCAGTGGGGGAAAAATTGGCTCAATTCCCCATGGTAACACAATCATAATTAATGAGAATTGCTCTTTTAATTACAGTTCTCAGAAATTAGAACAAAGAACACCTCAATTATTTTGAATAAAAAACGACCCTTGTTGTAAATGATTTGCTTTCTTAATTTCCTTTCAAAGGCTCATTTACTTAAAACGGGCAGCTATTGCTAATTACAATCTGTCTACAGTATGGTCATTAGCTAGTTTCTGAGCAATGGATAAACATTTGTATATACTGTATGTATGGTAGAGAGTAAGCAGTGCCGCAGTGATGCCAGATGGAGAGACTGGTCAGGCAGGTGTAGGTTTGACAGGATATTTCAGAGAACAAGGTCAAGAACAAAACTGGATCTGTACCAAGGTATCAAAATTTAAATAAGGTTTAAGGCCAATAATCAATACCTAAAACAGGAATACCGACTAGCTTCACAGAAAATCTGCAATACCCTTCTCCCATCACAGTGTAACCTGTTTGCTCAGGCAATAAGCGTACAGGGGGAGGGCCTATAAAAAGCCTTTCCTGGCCCCTTTGTTAAGGTTTTGTCACCAGAAAAGGTGACAAGCCCTTCAGTGAGTATACATAATAATAATGTCACTCAAATATTTTTACATTGCCTAAAACATGCCAAATGATGCATCTAAATGCATCAAAAACAGCTGTACCCTAATAAATACTATGTTTTAATGGGAGCCCCCTTTAATTACTGTTTCTCTAAAGATCAAATAATACACTCACTTAAATCTATCTGTTCACAAATATACTGGCAATACTTTATTTTATCTTAGTGGCAAAAAGCAATTCATCTGAATATGACCATTAAAATATAAATAAAAGCAGGCAAATTAGCGCATTGCGTTTAGGGGGATCCTGTATTAATCTGGACAATACCAAATCTGTTATGTTTAGAGCACCTGATTCTCCCACTAGACTCAAAAGCACTTCAGTTTGGGGCATGACTGCACTCTGAACCTCATGCCAAATAAAAATGTTTACTGAGTGAACTGCCATCAGGACACCTCTGTGCCACCTCCCACCCTTTAGCTGAATGTAGGCAGCACTGTATTCATCAAGGGTGCAGAGACCTACATGCAGGACAGGGGCTAAAGTTCAAATGACAGAATGGGTTAGTTTTTTGTACCATTCCCTGCATATTCCTTACATCCCTCAGAAAAAAATCAAAATAAAAAAGGATGTGTACTGATTCCTGCAGCACAAATAAACCTCTCCATGTTTTTGGAGAAAAGCTCCATTGGGACTTAGAGACATTAATTAGCCCTCCTAACCTTCCTGATTCCATTCATTTTATCACAAAAGGAGCTCTTCTCCTATTGTGCAGTGTTCTGTGCTTGCATTGTACAGTATAATAATTCCTGTGTATTTCAGACAATGTATTAGAAAAATGACTGCAGTGCTTTGTATTTAACCATTCTGGGAAGCAAGATTTATTTTGCTATACATTGTTGTGGTACAATGTCTGATTATAACAAATTATGGTAAAACCTTAAACCATAGATGGAAGTGTTTTTCTCTTATTGATTTATGTTGATAATAGTATCCATGTTACACATTTTTTTGTTGAATGAATGTAGGTTTAAAAACTATTTGTAAAACCAAACAATACAGCGGTTCCTTCATTACAATGCAGAAGTTTTTTAGCAACTGTTCCACTAACAACAACACCTGGTTGTACTTTTTTTGGTTTTCCAGAGTAGAATAACAAAGTCAAGTAACACCAAAAGGGCCGGAGAAATTTCTTGAAATGCTGCATTTAATTATTTTTTAAAACTTTCCTACACTTGTGCATGCAGACCCATAGGAAACAAAGGGCTTCATTTACACATTACCTGATGCAAGTGTTAGATTACAAATCCAGCATGAGGTGTACAGTGCAGATCCGGCAGGGGCGCAGCAGTCCTGTTCTTGCAACCTGCCATAGCGTAAGGTCATGACAAATATAGAAAAAAATTGTCACATGATGGGGTAAAGAAAGGGTCTATTGCTGCATTAAAAGCCAAGAATTTGCAAGTTGAGATGCTTAAGTAAATGTATGATGGAGATAAAGCACCACAATTATTTCACTCGCAATTGAAGTAATCAGCACTGTAGCTGAAGTAACTACTGGCTACTGTATGTTGCTTGATTCTTATTACTGGATCATTGCATTATTCATATTACACTATCTTCCAAATGTACTGAAACCTACCCCTCTCGTGTTGGTAGTCATTGTTGAATGGTTCTCTTACTAGAAATCTATCATAGCTGATAAATGCTTTATTAAAGCTGCTGAGACAGAGGGTATGCACTTATATAACATACTGGTCCTGTTTCAAATTGTAAATGGTTCTGTAAGACAATAAGTTTTTTATGTGACAAGTATTGTTGTTGTTTTCTGTTTATTTCTTAACCCACCATCAGAAGGGGCTATAGGTCATACTGTATAACCCTATTATAATCAGTATAGTCATTTCTCTCTGGAACTCTTCTCTCTGGACTAAATATATTCTAGAACACCACTCCAGGTGCCACCCCTTCAGACTAGAAGAAAAGAACTTTCATTTGAAGCAACGTGTGTGGTTCTTCACAGTCAGGACAGTGAGGTTGTGGAATGCACTGCCGGGTGATGTTGTGATGGTTGGATCTGCTTATGCCTTTAAGAGGGCTTGGATGATTTCTTGGATAAGCATAATATCCAAGGCTATTGTGATACTTAAATCTATAGTTAGGGGCAGATTTACTATGGGTCGAATATCGAGGGTTAATTAACCCTCGATATTCGACTAGGAATTTAAATCCTTCGAATTCGAATATCGAATTCGAAGGATTTAGCGCAGGAAATTCGATCGATCGATCGAAGGATTATTCATTCGATCGAACGATTAAATCCTTCGAATCGAACGATTCGAAGGATTTTAATCCAACGATCGAATGAATATCCTTCGATCAAAAAAACTTGGGCAAGCCTATGGGGACCTTCCCCATAGGCTAACATTGACTTCGGTAGCTTTTAGCTGCCGAAGTAGGGGGTCGAAGTTTTTTTTAAAGGGAAAGTACTTTGACTATCGAATGGTCGAATAGTCGAACGATTTTTACTTCGAATCGTTCGATTTCGATCGAATTCTAACGAATTTAACCAATTCGATGGTCGAAGTACCCAAAAAAAACTTCGAAATTCGAAGTTTTTTTCAATCTAATTCTTCACTCGAATTTAGTGAATCGGCCCCTTAGTGTATGAGTATATATAGTGTATGTGAGTGTATGGAGGGCTCAGTGTGTGTATGTATGGCTTCTAGGTTTCATTTGGAGGGGTTGAACTTAACTTTAGTTTTTTTTCAACCTGATCTAACTATGTAACTACATAGATGCAGGGTTTCTTGTCCCCCAGATCTCCAAGATCTGGGGGACAAGGACACAAAGTTTGCACCTTCCTATACATTTCTCTGCTTAGGTTGGTAAAAGGTCCACATATTTGAAGATTTTATAATATTTCATTATATGATTAAACAATTATAATACTATTTGATTATTACAATTTTTGAAGGTGATGTCCTACCATAATTCTAATGATCTTCACATACAATTTACATCAGGTTTGGAGGAGTTAATCACATTGAAAGTGTGTGCTTCGTTCCCCATGTATTGCTGGATTAAGCTCATATCATTCGTTAACATATAATCAAGAGTTAAAGCATGGGGAGTTGTAGTCCAAAACCACTGAGGGACCAAAGCTTAGTAAAAAGAGGTATATTGGAAGTGTGAGGGACATGCTTGCATAGAGGTGATTCTTCTCACCTTCCTCGTGTTTTGGAGGATTTCCATTTTGATAGTTCCTGAATTAAATGTTTCAAAAGATGAGCCATTTAGTGCTGAATCTTGTCTTGAGATTTCTGTGGGCTCCCTCCTAGTTTGTTAAGATTAATTTAACAATGATGCTACTTGGCTGCAGTTCGAAGCAATGTTTATACTGTGTATGGATGTTTGTGCTGCATTACTTATCAAAGCTGAGAAGGCATTTTTGTACAGTGTTATAAAACATTATAGAATTAAGTATTAAAGTAACTATAGAAAGGTACATAAATAGGTGCATCCTTTCCAAGCATTATTTTTTTATAACTATGATAAGGTATCCAAATTGTGGAAGTGGTTCTGATAGGAATCCAAAAACAAAAGGATTTGGTGCCTGGCCAGCAATAAAATAAGAACAGGACAAAAGCAGAAACCACAAATTCAGTGAACTCACAATTTCAAATTTAAAACCACCAACTCAAATCCTAATTCGAATGTGAGCTTTATCACACCTCAACACTGGAAACAGCTCTAATTCGATACTTCGCTACCTAAAACCTCCCAAGTTCATGTAAAAGTCAATGGCAGAGGTCTGTTGAACCTTTTGAAGATGTTAATAGCCTTCCTGAAATGCAAATTATTTTTCAGAGAAAAACTTGATTCAATTCAAATTTGATTCAAATTGTAATGTTAGCCATTTGAGGTTTTTTTATAAATAACCTCCCATTCCAGTTGTGAGCACATTCGAATTTATTAGAGTTTAAAAAAAATTACATAACTCGAAAATTCAACCTTTGATAAATAACCCCCATTATGTAGCATCCCAGTTCATAAATTCAGAGCTGCTTACAACATGGGTCACATGGGAGAATAAAGTGACTTGCAAAAGTATACCAAGCAATTGATGAAAGAATTTAATTCAGGTATTACAATTACAAAAAATCTGAAGAATAGAACTACAGTTGCAAAAAGTTAGGGCTTGAGAATCGAAAAGATGGGATAACAATAACATTATAATTAACTTTTTTACTAATTATTATTTTATTATTTAATATAAATTATTTTTTATACTATTATTATTTTTAACGGGAGGTCACACATTATTACTTTTATAATTCATTTCATTACTGTTTTCTTTTCAATCAAAATAAGAGCATTTTTTTAATAGTTCCTGTAATTAGATATGTGTAATATCAAATATCCTGTAAGTAGATGATACAAAGATGGAAAGTGACAAACTGACACTCTGTGTTAATTCTTAATTCTTGTTTTTATGTTTTTACAACCCAGCCAGTAGAATTTCCTCTTCATGTTCCCTTCAACTTTCAACAATAATTGCCTGATATTTTGTAGACTAATGCATTTAAGAATATGTTGCTACTAAGAGAGAATATTTGATGCTCAGACCTGCTTCTTAGAGCAAACAAACAAAAAAATGTATATTATACACAAACCAAAAAGTTTTGCCTTAGGACAACAACTTTCTTTAGGTGTTTTTTAGCCTTATAAAATTAGGTGGATATTTCTTTTCATGGAATTCCCATTTAACATTTCTCAGCAAGCTTAAATGTGTCTTTGCAATCAAGCAGTTACTTGTTTGTCTCTGTGTACCCAGCTTAAAGTTGAGAGCAATCAACCTGAGAGAGCAGCTAATTAACATCTTCCCTGATTGATGAAACCATTATCTAAGAAGAGGAACATGAGAGGTGACATGCATGAGAGTCTTGCATATTTACATGTGGGCTCTTCTAAAAAATCTATATCAACCAAACTATTGAAGGGGAACAGAGATAACAGATATGTTTTTAATAGTGGGTTGTCCTTTTACAATATATATATATATATATATATATATATATATATATATATATATATATATATATATATATATGTATATATATATATATATATATATATATAGTCAATAATGTACCCCCTACTGTCATTTATAAAGATATTATCAGTCACCAAGGAGTTATGTGACCATATAAAAGCACGAGGCCGCAATACTTTTTTTTTACTGTTGTCCCTCATTGTTGATTTTTTTTCTTTCCCTGCAGCCCTTTTAGTACCTGTATTACTTTTGCTTTCTTCAGTTTCTTTTGCAGGAGCCTGCTCTATGTAACATCATTTAGCTGCATCAGAGATGGACAGCAGGAGGCAAGGGAAGGAGGGCGAGTGAAACTTGAGCTGATGGATGAGAGGAGGGAGCGAGATTTGAGCTGGTGGATGAGAGGAGGGAGCGAGATTTGAGATAGTGCATGGGAGGGGGGAGGAGCGAAACCTGCAAATGCGATAGTGGATGGGAGGGAGAGCGAGCGGAGAGGAATCCTGTGACGGGAGCGACACCAGGGAGGCAGCTGCAGGAGATGTGAGACTCCAGCGAAAGACAAGCGAATACATGGGAGGGACTGTGTGCGGGAAGTAATGAAATGATTATGTGGCGCTTGAAAGCTAAACTGGTGTGAAGCAACGGTAGAGGATAGAGCAGCAGCTGCAAGTGCTGTCTCTTTAAGAATATAAACGGCGTGTACTGACGCCAGAACGCGCCGTTTATAAGGATATAATTTACAGTCTGGTACCATAGGGAAATGACTAGACTGTAGATTAAATATATCTTCAGTATCCGCACTCCAATCAAGCAATCTCAGGGGTGCACGGCCAATTCTCAATCATATAATCAAAATTTGAAATAAACCATTCCTGGGCCAGCACTTCCCTTAGTGAAACAAGTGTCTTTTTATTTTACTATATAAAGTTTTATTGCACATTGTATACTATCCTTGAGAAAGGTGATGTGTGTAAAATAAAAAGACACTTGTTTCACTATGGGAAGTGGTGGCACAGGAAAGCTTTATTCCAAAATTTGATATATTTATATACAGTGTATATATATATATATATATATATATATATATATATATATATATATATATATATATATATATATATATACTGTATATACTTGAGAAAGAGCACAGTTGGTGTTCGAAACTTCAAATTTTTCAATAAATCTTTTTTCACAAGTATACTATGTTACTTTATTTATTCTTATTTTCCAACATTTCGGTCCACACAGAGATCCTTTCAGACCTTGACAAAGGTCCCTGTGTGGACCAAAATGACCTAGAAGTAAAACCCTTACTTCCTTTACTCGCTTTCAGGCTGTCTGTGCCCCATGCAACACAAACAGCCTTCCTGCTTCCTCTCTCTGCTAAAGGGGTTGTTCACCTTTGAGATAACTTATAATATGATGTAGAGAGAAAGAATACCAAGTAGCAATAACAATACATTTGTAGCCTTACAGAGCATTTTCTTTTCAGAAGGGATCAGCAACGCCCATTTGAAAACTGCAAAGAGTCAGAAGAAAAAGGCAAATAACTATAAATCTATACAAAATAAATAATGAAAAACAATTTTAAAAGTTGCTTAGAATTGACCATTCTACAACATACTAAAAGTTACCTTAAAGGTGAACAACCCCTTTAAGGTCCCCTAATGCTTAACTACAGCTCTGGTGCTCCAGGCTGTGGATATATGCACACATCTTCCTGTATCTGTTTCCTATTTACAAAGTCTGGTAAACTTTAAGATTCTGTATAGACATGATTAGAAATAGGTTTTTTAGAAGAACGCATGAAACTAAAGGGAGATACTAAATTAAGGCATTTTAAAAAGAGATCAAAGTAGCTAGAAGATTAGACAGGTGCTTTGGAATAAAGGCCCAGAAGGAGTGGAAAATATTTCTTTGCTCTTTTAAAACTATAAGTTCTTTATAAGACTTTTCTACTTGTTTATTTTTTTTTAAATTTTAATTGTGACTTCCTGTAATCACCTGGGGCCCAGGGTCTGATTTTGGCCATGCCCCTTCCCCAGAAGGGTATAAATTTACCTTGTGCACTGGGGAAGTTGCGCAGTTATTGAAGATCCTCTTCTGTTCTGGTCCTGCCTTCTGTCTTCCTGCAGTTCCTCCCTCCTCTGCCTTGGTTTCTCCTTCTCACTGCTGGCTCTAGTTTCTCCTTTTCAGGCCCATTCCCTCTGCTGTCACTCACAGCCTGCACCTGCTTTAAAAAAATTCCTTGTTGGCCCAGCTCTTCAGTGATTCCTTTTCCTTCAATGGGGTGCACGTCACATCATGTGTTCACATTCACATGATTTTCCAAACATCATACAAAGCGATTACATCACTCCCAATAATAATAAAACCACCTTTATTTTCTTACATATGGCTCAGCAGCAACGTTTCTATGGTCCTTTTTTGAAGTTTACAAAGTATGCACAAGATTACCAACAACTTCCTTATATAAAGCCCTCTAGTGGTTATATCACAATTTTAAAAAATACATGGACCCGGGTTACATCAATATTTCTGCATATATCATAATCAATTACATTGCTATATATTAAACAAAAAAAAGGGGAGCTGACTTAACTTCTTAAAAACCATTTGCATTAGCTCGTTCATGATGACCACTAAGGAATAAAACAAACAAAGGCGTTATTAAAATCAATTTAAAAAAAGATTATTGTACAGATGCCAAAACAGTATTATTATCATCATAACAGGGGATTTCTATTCATACTATTTGTTTAGACCTCCAGGTGTCAAGGTTCCCAACCTTCTTATCCATTCGGCCTCATATTTTAAGAGTTGTTTTACCCTATCACCACCTCTTCTCTGTTGCAATATTTGAAATCTTAGTTGAGCCACTGTATGTCCTGTATCTACGAAATGACATGCTACCGGGTTTTGCCTCACATTCCTTTTAATGCCGGATTTGTGCTCCCCGATTCTATCTTTAATTTGCCTTGATGTCTGGCCTACATACATCAAGCCACACAGACATTTTATGGCATATACCACATAGATAGACATGTGTGATACCCTTTTATTTGAATTCAATTTCCTTTATGAGGATGATATATTGTATTACCTTTGACACAGCTATTACAATGCCGGCATGGGAAGGTGGCATTTTTTGTACTACATAATGTATTTTGTCAAGATATTTTTCTTGGTCCCACATCCGCTCTTACTAATCTATCTCTCAATGATTGTGCTGTTTTCTATGATAAAAGGGGGGGGGTTTGGAATACTGTAACACTCGGATATTCTACTTTTAAAATGTTCCAATGCTTTCTTACTATATCCCCAATTTGTTTGGATAAGATATTTTAATTACTGGTAAAGGACACTCTTTCACCCATTTTAGGCCTGGAACTCCTTTTATCAGTACAAGATAGTAGTTCACCTTTATATTTTACCAATGCTTTTCTCGATTAACCTCTCTGTGCCAAATTTATTCTCCATCTCGTCCAGCCTATTTGTTAGGTTTTTCTCAAGGATAATCTGTAATAATGTTGTAATCAAACGTTTTTGTGCCCCGTCCCAGCAAGGATCATTATTGAGACACTGTCATACAGCATCAACACCACCAGAACACCACCCAAAAATGGGATGTATCCAAAATAAAAGATTTTTGTTCTTCAACATATGGACGTAGCACCTTATCCAAAAACACAGCAATCGGGTTAAAGACCAACTGTACACCTGCCACAATAGGATGTCCAGGGGGTCAGTCCAAGTTCTTGTGAATTTTGGGCAGAGTGTACAGTATTGGTGTAACCGAATTGAGTTGCTCCTGCTTCTCTGGCTCCTGTTAACCCCTCAACTACTGGCTGGATCTCCTTGCCTGTTTCCTTGGATTACAGTTTTGCATCTCTGGCTCCTGTTAACTCCTTGACTCCTGACTGGGTCTCATATGCGGAGGGTGATTTATTTGTTTGGGCAGGCTAAGTATAATGTTAGATCAATAGTTTCTTCACCTGGATTTTCCACTGGCAGGAAAACAGCTGATTCAACCCCATATTATAACCTTTGGCAAAAGTTGTAATTCCCCTGTCTGAGCACACAGGGAGGAGTTTTGTCTATTTAATAATTGTATAATTCAGATATATTGTGGTCCCCTTGCAAAAAACAGTAGCTGCCTTTTTACTTGCAGTTTCAAAGTAACACAATATAATAGCAGCTGAAGTTGAGAAAAAAACTTGATTCAACCATCAACACAACATTTGTGTGTAAGCAAAAGTAGCCAAACGGATGCTTGCTAATATTCCTCATATACTGTTAAGAAATGTTTTAACTAATTGTATCTACTAATTGTAGCAAATTGTAACAGTTCAGAATCTTCTTCTGGATCACTGAGCTGCCAGGCTGAAACCCCAGAGACACGAACATTTAACTTTAAACTTAAATTTTGGGAAAACAGTAAAAAGTAAAAGCAATTGAAAAAAATATTTGTTTACACTGACCAACAGAGTCCTCTGTTAAAAGACCAGTAACAGATTTTATTAAAAAAAAAAAAAATGGTTTGACTTAATGAAAGAAAAAACACCAAGTCAGTTTTAACTTTAAATTCGCAAAGTCTTTATTAAGAAATTACTTACCAATTCTCTGCTACAGAAATGACGGCAGGGCCACGATTTTATGTTACAGGTCCTTTAACCTTCTCCAGCATTACACTTCCTTTTTATCACTATACATATACAGTATAACAACAATTGAAATACTTATAAAAATACTTAATTACAACTGCTGCAGATGGCATTTTCTTTAACAGATGTACAATTGTGTTCATTTTGTGTTTTTCTCAGTATAATGCATTTCAAATGCACTCTTCATGATCTGAAATAAATGCAAATGTCCTACCAATTATTTCACGTGAAAAATGCATTTTGTTACATATTCAAATGTTATTTAAAACAAAATATCAGTCTGAATAACTTAAAAACAATACAGAATAATGGTATTCTTACAAACTGTATTGTGATTAATCTTTTTTTTGTACCTTGCCATAAATACATGTATATTTTTTTGGGACTTCTATTGGTTTTTTGTAATTGCAGATGTATTGCAATTCCTACTTATTTGTGCATAACATATGTATGGGTTACATACCCAACCAAGTGGTGAGCAGAATAGCATGTTAAATTACTTTTTTCCTGGGGAAGGTGTTTTTCCCCCTCTATATTCATTCCCATAAAATCACATGAATTAGAATTATGATGAAAATATAAAGCACCCAAACCCTTGATAATATTTATATATATTATAGGGCTCATCATAGGGGTCCAAAACTGATATAAATGTAAAGAACAACCCCTAGCAATTCCAAGAATCATGTGTCCTTGGGTAATAACATTGGGTAATAACATACAGCATAAGATACTCATGTTCTATTGGTCCTTTATAAGGGAAGCTTTTTCTATTGTACTAATTCATATATTGGGCTCAATTCAATGAAATGTGATATGGTACATTTCGTTTGCAACTTCTTGTGTGTCCGCTATGCAATTCATTGTACTAAACACTTATTGCATTAACCAATATATATCTTTATTACCTATATTTTCAGTACCTAACTGCCCACTGAAAGAACCATTACTTTTCGCTATTCAATTCAACCCAATATTTTTGCAAAACCACTCTAAAATTTCACCATGAAAAACCGTGGCAACAAAACACAGAGCAAGACTATACATGTATGTAATGAATATCCAACAATTCCAAGAAAATCACTAGCACTCATGGCTGATTTAAGCAGGGAAAAACCCTTGCATGTCTATTTGTAGTTGTGCAACGTTTCGGGGTAGTACCCTTTGTCAAGCATGCCAGACAAAGGGATACTACCCTGAAACGTTGCACAACTGCAAATAAACATGCAAGGGTTTTTCCCTGCTTGAACCAGTGATTTTCTTGGAACTGTCTATCTGGGAGGGTGCCGACCCCTCCATCACCGTGCACCAGGTGATATCTACAGAAGGCCAGGGTATGCGATCAGGCCATACATTCCACGAATATCCAACAAGTCATAGTTGCTAGGAATAAGGTTATGTTTTTTTTAAAAAAAGTTTGTGACTATTTTGTGAATATTCTTGATCATGTTTATCTTATAGTCATAAATGAGACTTCCTGTATAATACTATGTATTTGTCACACCAATTATAAACGTTATAAAAATATACTTAATTAGTACAGCTGCAGATGGCATTTTCTTTAACAGATGTACAATTATATATTTTGTTATCAGAATAACACATTTAAAAATATGCACTTAATGATCTGAAATAAATATTAATGTGATACTCCATATTTTAATTGAAAAAAAAAGTGTATTGGTATGTTTCCAAATTTTACTTTGAATCAAACATGAGTCCTGTATTACTTTAACTAAACCACAATGACTGTTTAAATTGTACTGTCAAGTGTTTCTTGAAATATTCATTTACATACATCTAGAAAAAAAAATCATGGCTGACTCTAGAGAGGATCATTTCAAGATTCTACTCTTGGGGGGAAAGAAATAAACGTTTTTAAAGGAAAAAAATTCACAATAAGAAAACGTATTCCTTTGTGCAATCTTACATATGGGGAGGACCCTGTTAAAGCTAATTCACTCTTACTGGAAAAGAATCAGACCAAGATGGAAGCAGCATACAGACCAGTTGTTAGAGTCATTTCACAGTGTACAAGGGGTTCAGAGTCTCTAAGTTAAATTTCAGGCACAGGTCATGGCTGGCAGCAATCAGAGCAATAAAAATCAGGCAGAAGATTCAGGAAACAGAAGAGCGGTTAGAAAAAATAATTTAGAGCAAACACAGGAACTTGCAAAGAAAGTCCTATAATTGGACATTTAACCTGGGTCCCTCGCATCCTTTTATTTTGAATTTGGTGCCAAACTATGGCGTGATGATATTATGTGCTGCCGCGCCATTATATTGGTGTTGCTGTTCCGACGCAGGGAAACCAAGTGGAGCCCATGGAGGAATAATCCTCCTCAAAGGTCTTAAACAGATGAAATAACCCGCCACTAAGCTTTATTTTAGCATCTATAATGTAAAGCAGGGATGCCTAAAAGGTAGATCAGGATCTACCTGGAGACCCTTAGCTGGTGATCAGTAGATCTCAAGACACTGTCAACAAACAGCTTGTCTATATCACCCTCCTATTACATGCTTTTCATTCAGAAATGTATTATGCTAAGGTTAAATAAGAAATAGTTATTTGCTAAATATAACAATATACATTTTCTTATAAATCAATATTTAAATAATATTTCCCATGGAACAGAATGCTAACAAAGCTTTTATGGATGTAGATCATATTGGGACAACATCTGTCAGGACAGTGCAGCGTGTGCCTTTACAAGCGCACGATCCGGCGCAGGCTCACTCTTTTAAGCTGGTGTATCGCTGCCCGCACTCGTTGCTGGTGGGCTCGTGTGCTTTGATGCACAAGCACGTCTTGTCACGCTTTGAAAAAAATTGTGGCTCATTGCATTTGGTAAATTTGTTGCTGTTTCGCAAATTTCAACGAAGTGAAAGGTATGTCTATGATTCTGTGTCTATGCACACGGAATGCGTCACACTAAACATGTAAACGTAAACATGTGTAGGGACCCATAGGTTTAAGTTCCCCTATGGTCTGAAAATCCGACATTGGAAATCCCCTGCTGTGGCCATCTAAGTGTTGTACCTTAATTGGATCTGAAAGGGGAGTGAGACCTTTGTCTCATGTGCAGTGATCCCTGGCAGATCCAGATTTGGCTAGATGGTGTCACTGTTGTACAAGAAGTATAAAAAACTGAGCTGCCATGTGCTCAGTCTCTTTCTTTCTATTTTCACTACAGGATGTAAGGGCCTGAGGAATGTGAGGCCCGTGAAGTGCTTGGGGAGTAAGTGAAGAAACTGACAGAAGCTGCATTTGATGGATTCTAATAAAGAGGGTTTTGTTGTGTTTGCATTGTGGATAGTGGATAGTGCTTGGAGCTGTGCCCTGAAGAATAAAGCAAATTTGCGTGCTGGGCTTGGATAGCTTGGGAGCCCGGCTTGAGGATTTTAGACCCTGTGGATGCCAGAACCAGTTCTGTGTGAGCCCCGTGAGTGTTTTGCCTGAGGGAGGGTATGGAAAGGTTCCAGTGTGTGTCCCATGTTTGAGAACAGGCATTGTTTGTGTGTCTGCTATGTTGGAGCAACTACCTCTGTCCATCAGGAGAGATATTTGGGCAAGTAGAGCTGCCTGGGGAAAGAATAAAAACTCTTGGGTGAAAGGGGCTTTGACTGTCTTTATCCACCCAGAGAAGAATGTTGGACTATGTACTGGGCAAGGACTGTGCTAGGGATTGACTTACCACATGGGTTCCCCATGGCAGGGATGTTATTGGTGTAAAATTGTATTATAATGCACTTTGCCAGCTTTATAAACTTTTATCTGTTTTGCTACAATGATGTGTTTATTTATTATTTCCTAGTGGGGCCACCCGCAGGTGTATCCATGGATCCCATTAGGTGGAGGCACTGCCATTGAGAGAAATTCCCAGTACCCTTTCATTTAGCAAAGGGGATTCAGGACTTGTGTATAGTAAGATATTAATGATATACATCCTATAATACACATGGTGTCATAATAGGGTTATAAATAAATAAATAAAGCTGTGGCCTTTTTAGCCAATACCTGTAGTCTGAAGAGTGCGCTCCTGGTTTGTGTTTGCTGATAACACACTGTATCTTACAAAGAAAAAAATGTAAGCTGAATTATGACTATGGCGATCTTCATAAAAGTCGCTTTTTAGTATGAAGAATACAAGTAGGAGTAGATCAGTTTATTTATTGTTTCTTCATGTGGTGACAAGATTAACATACTTTCATTTTTTGGAAATATAACATCTCTTGGATGTTTTATTAGAGGAATCAGGAACTTAGTGTTAGGAAAACTATTATGTAGATCATTGGGTAGAATCCATCGCACTACATTAGAATAATACCAGGAAATAAATGAATTATTTAAAAAATTACAATAACATATATTAAACATGTTTTTTCGAATAAATCACAGATTCCCATGCTGTTCAGAGGGCATAATTCAATATTAGATATACAGATATACAGATATGAAAAGGCTACTATCTCATTCCCTTATCTTAAGTTTGTAGGTCACAGACTTACGCAAAGTCTGTTTTTCTTGTCAAAACATTATAATTGTACATTGCCAATGTTGTTCTGAATGCTCCATCAACAGTAAAAAAATGCCAGTGCTGGAGATAAACCCAGCTGTCTCCCCTCCACATATACTAATCACAGATGAGCTAACTGGTGACATTTTGTTCACCTTTCCTTCACATCAAATCATCACATTCTTTTTTGGTCTTGTTTCAGTAATAGCTGAAAGGAGACAGTATAAACTGCATTTCCACCCTGGCTACCTCCTCCTTGGAATAATAAATATTGTAATCAAGCAGTCTTGAACGAAAAGGGGGATTTGCAGTTTGACTGTAATGTCCTGCTATTATTCACACTCATGTCCCAGGAAATAACTGATTTGAACTTCTGCAAGTGTCTGATTGAGGCATTTGTTGTAGCTCATAGATTGAAAACTGTAGCCTCTGTGGGAGGCAAGTTCATGGGGTCTCATTAATTTTAACCATTGTAATCTGTTATCATTGTTCTGCCTATAGAGATAAGCACACAGAAAATATCACATGGCCCCACACACAGATGGTGCAACTAGCACTAAGCAGAAAACCAAAAAGACCATTTAATTTGTCGCGTTTTATGATATAATAGCTAGCGTGCAGCAAAAGTTTACTAGACAATATATCACTAAAAAGTAATTCTTTAGATGTGGTGCCCAAACTGAAGAACATAAAAAATTGATATGAGCCAAGACATATACATTTACCAAGTTGATGTATTTATTTACAATTGATGCAATCGTAAATAAATACATCAACTTGGTAAATTTATTTACGATTGATGCAATGTTGCCATTGAAGATTCAAAAAGACTGTTCTATATTTTATTGGATGATTGAGTAGATTATAAAGTGTGAGTTTTTGGAACATTTAACCAGGGGTGCCCAAAAGGTAGAACGGGATCTACCAGTAGACCTTTAGCTGGTGATCAGTAGATCTCAAGACACTGTCATCAAGTAGCTTGACTAAATTACCCTCCTGTTTAATTATTTTCATAAGATATTTATTACAGTTTATTTATTAATGTTACATAATAGATAGTTGTTTGTTAAAAATAGCAATGTACATTTGTTCATTAATCAATATATTTAAGTAATATTTGCAATAGAACAGAATGGTAACAATGCTTTTATGAATGCAGCTCTTAATGGGACAATATTACATTAGTAAAGTATATGCACTCCTGATTTAACCCATTTACGGCATTGGTTTAGGATCCAAAGTGATACCAAAACGCACATTTTATTATCTAAGTTAGTCATTAAAAAGTATCATGATGAATGCCACCATTATCCATAAGCTGCCGAGTTATAGAAGGACCCAAACTGAAATAGAGATAAGCAGACAGAAAAGGTAAGTGTGTGGCACCACTCCCACCACCACCATTACACCCTCTGCAAGTGCCTCTTCTTCCTACCTCTAATTCCATCCCTGCTTGACATACTTGTTTGGTGGGTGTTAAACCTCTCTGCACCAAGTTTTTTGTGGTTCCTACACTGCAGATCAGGGTGTTGGAAACAGCCTTAATTGAGAAGGAATTGGGGATTTTTGCAGATAACAAGTTGTGTAAATCTAGGCAGTGTCAGCCAGTGCCTACTAAAACAAATAAAAAGACTCAAGGGATAAAGCAAGAGATGAAAACTTCCTTCTTTTATTGATCCAAGTAAGGCCTCACCCTTAGTATAGAGTGGGTCCTTGTCCTTAAGAAGCATATTATTGACCTGATATATGCAACTAAACTGGTAAAAGCAATACATGCAGCATGTTGCCAATATATTTAACTTTACTAAAATATGAGGAAAGACAGTTAAGTGTGAGATTGTTTTCTTTCTAGAAAAGGCACTTGTGAGGGAACATACTCTTTATAAGTGCATCAGATAGCAATATAGACAGATGGCATGGGATATTTTTATAGAGGACAACAAAGAACCAAAAGTCAACCCTTTACAATTGAGGAAGTAAAAGCAGTGAAATGGTTCTTTGTGATGAGGGCAGTGAGGTTGTGAAATACCCTGCCATGTGATAGAATTTTACCTACTTTTTCAACATTCTAGATGGATAGTAAAATTTTAATAACTTTTATGTTTTTCCCAAAAGAAGTTATTCGCTTTCCTCAAAAAATTGTTGGCATGTCATGAAGTCTAATGCACTGATAGTTTGGTGTAAAACACATCATTGTTCTTTATAAATAGTGTGAACTGAGGAAAAACTGTAAAAAAAAGAGTTGAAATTGCATTTTGTATCATAAAGAGATTAAAAAGGATTTCTGAATATAAGATTAAAAAATTGGCCATTTACCATGTTTTTAATCTTGATGATGTAGAAATAGACTTCTGTCTTATTATTCTTATTACACCAGAATGATCACAGCTAAATGCTGACTGGTTTCTATGGTTATAATACCATGTTAATTTGCATCTGTAAGTAATATAGGGCCCTTGCTCCCAAAGTTGTTTTAAAAAAAAAAACAATAACAATAACATTAAACAATAAACAATAACCTTAACATTAGTTTGATCTAGATGTAGAGACCCTGAGGGTCAGGCATTTCTCAAGCAGTTTCCCCTTGTATTTAGACACCTAAAGTGGTCCATTGGTTCACCCTAGGCAGCTATTTTATTTTCCTGGGGTTATCAGTAATTTGATTTGGTTCATTGTTTGTCTAGTAGATGGCAGTGTTTAGAAGTATAAAAGGGAGAACACAAAAGTGCACAGGGCTCTTTTTCCTGTATCTCACCTTGCGGAGAGTTGGGTACAAGACTGGGTCTGAGTAGGTGTCAGATCCAGTTAGGGAAATATTTAGTTCAGCAATAGTAGCATGTGTTATAGTAGTGTTAAGTTAGCGGCAGTATAGTTAGTGAGCAGCTATCATTCCAACAAGAAGAATAGTTGGGGTTAGCACAAACCACCAGACAGGGATGAGCTCAGGAGTAGGGATGTAGCGAACTGTTCGCCGGCGAACTAGTTCGCGCGAACTTCGACTGTTCGCGTCCGCCGAATGTTCGCGAACGTCGCGCGACGTTCGCCAATTGGTGTTCGCGTTCGATTCGAAGTAAAATTTCGTTCGACCATTCGACCGTTCGACCGTTCGATCGCTAAAATCGAACGATTTCCATTCGTTCGAACGATTATAAGCATTCGATTGAATTAAAATCATTCGATCGAATAGCTTCGATCGTTCGATTCGAACGAAAATCGTTCGATCGTACGAATAAAATCCTTCGATCGTTCGATCGAACGATTTTATCGGCGTTCGCGAACATCAAATCGGCAGTTCGCTACATCACTACTCAGGAGCAGGGAAAGTGCCAAGGAGCAAGATACCCCATGAGATCTCTAGTGTTGTAGAAGAAACCCCAAGACAGGTTGTACTACCCTCTGAGAGGGAACCATCCTAAATATCTTGAGTGTGAAGAATTTCCACAATGTGAAACAAATGTACCTGAGAAATATACTGCCTGAATGCTGCACTTTTAATTTATTGCCTCAGTTTACAAGTTTATTGTTTGTAGAAGCAACTGGATTGCAGTTATTTCAACCTGTTTTTCTTAAACCTAGAAGCAAGCTAGGATATACTGTACTGAAGTGAGGGACTCAAAGGTAATATTGCTGGGAGTTGCAAGGGGTTGCCCCTAGTCTGAGGATCCAGGGTACACTGACAGCAAGCCACACTCTAAACACAATTCTCCGGCCTACCCATGGTTGTGCTACATAAACATAAACATAAACATTACACATACTACAATATTTTGCAATATGGTAGCAATAATTAAATTTCCACTTATCTCTTTACAATCTTACACTGGCCTTTGATTATACAAAAGAATTACTGAAATAGGGTCAATCATAAAAGGCTTAGGAGTTACAAGTTAGGATTTCTGGACAAACACAGTTAATCAGACTTTCTCTTAGTATTTGCTTGCTTTTGTGAAGACACTGCAATGCTTTCTATTAATTTAAACAAAATAAAACTTTCTGTTAACCCAACCAGCTCTTTACCTTAGTGAAAAGCTACATCTACAGTCTCAAGTGAGATTAGAAGTGACAGGTACATAGCCAGGATTTATCAAGGAGCTAAATTTATTAGGCCACTTGATGCCATGGTTGGTGTCAAAGTGAAATATGTGTCTGTTGCGTTGCTGCTGCCCTGAATATGCTCCAATCATAAATTTTACAGCTTTCAATCCTTGTGTAATTGAGTGTTTGTCTGGCGATACTGTGGAAAAATGGATGGACAAGAGAGTCGACACAGGAATGAGCCATTGAAAGTAACCTGTCCAGTGACAGTAGACTATATTTTTTTAAATAGTTGTTGCAAGGTTGCCTAGTTAGAAATGAACACTAGAAGCTATTTTATAGTGCATAGCGAGCACAGACCAAGGCCAGAACTAGGGGTAGTTAGAGACGGCGTCTGCCTAGGGCGCAATCATGGGGGGGGCGCACTTGTAAGGGGAATTTTTTTAAAACGTTGGTTTGCTTGTCCTTAATAGTTTTTCAATTTTATATACCGTTGTTCCAACTCCCTCTTGCCCATGATTCGCAGAAGCACTCCCCACCTCCCTCTTGACAGTTCCTGGCACAGATACATATTTGTGGGCAATATTGTGAATTTTTTGGGTGCTGCTGGCACAGGTACAGATTGGAGACAATACGAGGGATTGGCTGTTGCTGGCTCAGGTATATGTGGCAATACAGTGGCTGCTGGCACAGGTATACAGATATTTGGGGCAATATGGTGGATTATTTGGCATCTGCTGGCACAGGTGCAAATTCGGGACAATATGATGGATTTTTTTCAAATTTTTAAAGAGATTGACATCAAATAGGTTCTATGAGATGCCCTATAGGCTAAAACAGCAATTCGGCAAGTTTTAAATGGCGTATGGTTGAAGTCAAATTTTTAAAGAGACACTAAATGATAAATTTCAAAATTCTTGAAGTACACAAAAATGAGCTCAAAATTCAAATTTTTTAAATTCGAATTTTCACATCGACCTTTGATAAATCTGCCCCATAGCGTTAGACAGAGTTGGACAACAGTTTGATCAGTAAAGGGATTGGAAACTCCCAGCAAACATTGGACATCAGACATCACTGCTCATCAATACTTTAAACAAAATAAGCCTGGTTATACCATTTAACCATGTTTAAATTGATTGCCTTATTTTTCTCTCTCTCCATTCTTCTCCATATATCCTCTGCGCTAACATCCATCAAACTATCCTGCAATTCTAATCTCCTCTTCACGGCTCCCATCACCCTCTCTCAATCTAATCACACTTTCCTGCATTGTGTACTCACTTAACCCCTCTCAATCCATCAAACAATACAATGCTTACACTTTCAAGTCTAGGTCAAAACCTTGTGCAACTTTCCTTATTGCTGTTACTTCCAGCTGCAGATATCTCCCCAAACCGTGGTCCCACTCTCTCATTGTTCCTACCCTCAGCCATTCCCACACAGATGCTCTTGTCAATGTCTTCTCCAATCTCTAAGACCTTAAGTACCTTTAATTCTGCAAACCTCATTAACATAAAGCCATCACCCTCTCTGCCCTTCTCATATGCCCTCTGGAATACATTATCAATCTGCTATAAACTCACAGCAGTTTGTGATCTTTTTTTATCCAAATATCTTAACCTTCTGGGTAATCACTGACACATGGATCTCTCCTACCAACACTACTTCACCTGCTGCCCTCTCCTATGGAGGCTTCTCATTTACTCATACCACTGGACCAAGAGATTGTCACAGCAGTGGGGTTGCATTTCTTCCCCCAAACGTAGGTTTCTAAAATTTTCTCTTTCCTTCTATTCTTTTGAAGTCCACACTTCCGCTTGGGATCCTCTTCAGAAAAGGCGACACTGCGACGATCCATCATGAGGCACTCGATTTCTCCTCCCTGGCTATCTCCTATAAGGAAATCAAGCTCCACGCAATGGATCACCAGATCGCCTTTTCTGAAGAGGAGCACAAGCAGAGTTTTGGTAATTTATTTCTTAATAAAGACTTAGCAATTTAAAAGTTTAATATGTCTTTGCGTTTTTTTTTTCATTCTATACTTTTTTTTTTAAAAAAATGTATGTTACTGGTCCTTTAACCCTGCAGTGTCAGTATCTGTGTAGCTCCAATGTTTATAAATGGAGTTTAGTGTCATCAATTATTTAGGTGCTCAGTGATGTAATTCCTTAGTTATTTAAAGGAACAGTAACACTAAAAAATGAACGTGTTTTAAAGTAATGAAAATATCATGTAGTGTGTCCCTACACTGGTAAACCTGATCTGTTTGCTTCAGAAACACTACTATAGTTCATATAAACAAGCTGCTAAATAGCAATGACGGAAATTGAAAAAAGACTATATGGCACAGGATATTGTAAATTGTGGATAACAGATAACATTATATTCTCCTTTGAATGGCTTCCCCATTGGCTACACAGCAGCATATTTATATAAAGAATAGTAGTGTTTCTGAGGCAACAGCAGTTTTACTAGTACAGGACAACACTGAATTATATTGTTATTACTTTAAAACAATTTCATTTTTTGATGTTAACAACAAGGCCAGAACTAGGGGTAGGCAGAGTAGGCGGCTGCCTAGGACGCCATCGGTGAGGAGCGCACTTTAAAGAGGATGTTTTTGCTTTAATTTTGTTTACTTTTTCCCGCGGAACTTTTTCCTAGCGGAACAGAATCCGCATCACATCCCATATCTTTTCCCTCTTGCCCTAGGCAACCCGGCCGACAATGTCGCCACCGCACTGCTAGCGCATGCGCAGAAGAGCAAGCACTGAGGCATTGCTATTGCGCACGTGCAGAGGAAGCACTAATGTCCATGCACACACTCACTTTCAGGCGAAAGCTGCCGCAGCATCTGGTCATTACGGTCCTAAGTAGGGGAAGGTGACAGAAGAGCTACGTGCCAGGGGCCCCTCACCTTTGCACTCTAGGCACGCGCCTCTTCTGCCTACCCCTAGTTCTGGCCCTGCTTGCCAGCAAGTAGTACAGCTTAAGAGCTGCTTCTGTCCAGTGGTGCAGTGTGACATGCATACGCGCATCAATGGCATCACTGACGCGGCTGGGTGACAGATAGGGGCAGAAAGGTGTTGGCCTGGCACATTGGTGTGACTCAGCTCTCTCAGCCTTGCACAGTTGCACTGAAGATATTCTTTCTGTACTGTGAAGCTTCCTGCTGGCATAGTAGGAATGGATGGTTACTGGCACAGGTACGGGGGCAGTATGATGGATGGCTGCAGGTACAGGAGCAGTATGATGGATGGCTGCTGGCACAGGTATGGGGGCAGTATGATGGATGGCTGCTGGTGCTTGCTGGCACAGGTACAGGGGGGCAGTATGATGGATGGCTGCTTGCACAGGTATGGGGGCAGTATGATGGATGGTTGCTCGCACTTGTTGGCACAGGTACAGGGGGGGCAGTATGATGGATGGCTGCTGGCACAGGTACAGGGGTAGTATGATGGGTGTCTGCTGGCACAGGTACGGGGGCAGTATGATGGACGGTTGCTGGCACTTGCTGGCACAGGTACAGGAGGGCAGTATGATGGATGGTTGCTGGCACAGGTACAGGGGCAGTATGATTGATGGCTGCTGGCACAGGTACAGGGACAGTATGTGTGGGGGGGTTACCTTTTTTAGCACTGATGTTTGTGTGGTCTTTTAACTGTTGTGTGCAGTGGGCAGGATCTGGGGTGGGGCTCGGGGACTGTGGTGCGCAGGGCCCAGGGGGCCCCGAAAATTTTGTTGTACGGGCCCCGTGATTTCTAATGGTGGCCCTGATGAAAGAGCAAGTTATGGTAATAAGAAATGGCCTGTAAGACAAATAAACTGCTCAAAAAGTATATTTGTCTACACAGTGCATATCATGACACTGTGGTTTCACATAACCCCACTCTGTACCAGGTCACTGCAAAAAAAGGAAACATGGTCCCAGTCACCCATGATGGATATACTGTAGCATAATCCGCACTGCTTCACGCTTTAAGGTCTCCCTTCCCATTGTCTCAGACAAAGAATGGAACATCAGATTATACTCTGCTATCCCAGGAAATTGAATAATTGCCAAAAGACACACCTCTAGATGTCTCTTCTTCACAAAAGGAAGATGGTGAGCCGTAGACATAGTTCTTGTAGATAAGACAGAAAACAATTCTCCATTCAATGAACATACATTTCAGCAATTTGCTGGATACCTTGGATTCAAACACAGGAAAATAACTCCATGCTGGCCACAGGCCAATGGAATAGTGAAGAGATTCATGTAGACAATAATTGGTTTTTAGATTAATGAGGTGGGTATCAAACTTTATGGTATTGATGCCTATTAGTGGGGACAAAAAATAGCTCATCCTTTTGTTAACCTACATAACTTACATTCTTATTGCTATCACCTAATAATTGTTTTATTTTAATGTTTCATTTTTAACAAGCAACATTTATAAAATGCTCCAAAAGATTGAGATAAAAAATATTTAAGTTCACTACATTTTTTTCATTAACCAGTAATATAGTCCCAATGGGATAACCTTAAAATCTTAGCTGACAATAATCCACTCTTGCACGCTGTGGCATAATTTCATCTTCAATATACAATTTCAAGTCCAAGTGATGAATTTATTAATATTTAAATTCATATGTAAACATTTTTATTTTTTAAGGTTTCATGTTTACACTAAGGGGCAGATTTATCAAAGGTCAATGTGAATTTCCGAATGAAAAAAATTAGAATTTCAAGCTATTTTTTGTGTACTTCGACTAGGGAATAGTCCAAATTCGATTCGAATTTGAAAAAAAATATTAATTTGAATATTGAAATTTAGCATGTACTGACTCTTTAAAAATTCAATTTCGACCATTCGGCATCTAAAACCTGCCAAATTATTTGGAGTAAATTGGTGGACTTTGAAAAATCAAAGGTTTTTTTGGGGAAAAACTTTGAATCGAATTTGATCGAATGCGCTATTATTTGGATTCAAACTATTCCAATTCGGCCAAATACGGACCTATTCAATCGAAAATTTACCTGTTTGACCAAAAAAAAACCTTTGACTTAATTTCGGTTGGTCTTTTTGAATTCGGATTTCAAAGTTTTTTCGATAAGAGGCCTATTTATCAAAGGTCGATTTTCGAATTCATATGAATTCTTTTTTTTAATTAGAATAGACTCACAATTCGACTGGGAGGTTATTTAAAAAAAAAAGAAAATTGAATGTCTAATATTCGATCGAATGGTTCAAACCCGAACATTCGATTCATATTTGATTTGTATTCGATTCGAGTTTTTCACCTGAAAAAGAAACTTGAATGTCAGGAAGTCTATTAACATCTCCAAATGGCTCAAAGGACCTCTGCCATTGACTTGTACATAGACTCAACAGGTTTAGGTGGCGAGTATTCAAATTAGCACTGTTTTCATGGTTGAGGTGTGATAAATCTCACATTCGAGTTTACTTTTAAATAGGGGGATTAAAATTAGAATGTGTGAATTTTTAAACTTGAACATTTGAATTCGACTTTACTATTCGACCCTTGATAATTCTGCCCCTTTATCTCTTATACAGTATTAGGCCAATTGTGTATTCAAATTTTCTCCAAAATTGCAGGGCTCCTTTCTACTAACCCATGTGCAGGATGTGTTTTGGGTGCAAACTTCAAATTTAGAGACATTGATATATTTCATAATTCTGTGTCTGTAACAGGTTTTTGGTATCTTTAAATAAATAAAAAAGTTTAATCACCACAGACTGTAGATATACATTTATTGCACCCCCAAGATGTAATTTTAAAATGTTTCGTTGTGAGTACAACTTTGCCTATTGCTCACGATAGAGAGAGAGAGAAAGATGTGGAACCTGCAAAGGCCTATAATCACATATAGCTCTTTAAATAATACCAATGGAACCCCATACATTATTCTTGTACTAAGTGCTGGGAGTCAGTTACAGCTTATTGCAGAGTGTTTTATTACTATCATAAAAGAAATATACAATAAGTCCATTTTACAAAACCATATTACAGCAATTCACTTTAGGAGAGACACGGTAAGGAAATGTTACATGGTTTCACAATAATATTGGCACATTAAAGTTGCTATATTTATGTCAGATTTGTAACAGATCCTTGAAACTAAGGAACGAGCCATGATTTTATGCCATCCTCAAAGTGCTGTCTTCTAGCTTTTCAATGAACAGGCAATGCAAGGTCACCGCTAATTCTTTTCACTGCTGCTTTCTGTTAGAGTGAATGCTTTTAAGAGGTGGACAGAGCAATGCACTTTTTTTCTGCTAAATAAAAATACAATACAGTATGTCAAAAGCTTAATGTGCTACTGGTCACGCCACATGTGTTTTTCGGATTATAACCTGCATAGTATTTGAAAATGACACTGTCATCTATTGGTGAACAATGATATGACAATATGCCAACAATGACATTGTATATATTTTGGACAGAGACAACTTTTTTCTAATTTGGTTCTGCGCATGGATGCAACTTCAGATTTTAGTGAATTAATTTTGTCCTGAACCACAATGAATTTTAAATGAAACAACTCAGTTGCTTGGTTTTAGGGAGCCTGATCTCTCCTCTCAGGGCTCCCCCTTTTCACTGTTCTGAATTTTAACACTCCTTTTACCACTCAGTCAGGTGATCATGCTCCTGGCACAAAATCTGTAATGGACCTAGGAATGGAAGCTTCATCCCACCCAATGCTCTACAAAGCCTACAGACTCAGAGAAAGATGATAAGCTGGTTTTCTCCCTATACCTATTCCCTGGAGTCCCTCACCATATATAGGTGAAATATAGATACAATTTATTACTTTTCCAGCTGGTGTCTCACAATATATATATAAACCACTTTCATTAAAGGTACTAGTGTAAAAAATGCACGTTTCACACTTCATATCAATAAAACTGTGCTCTGCACCACTCAATCCTTTTTACCTTCTGTTCTGAATCAGACACTTTTGGGGAAGCAGGGAGCCCTGGAGTTATCGCCACCTTCTGACCAGAAGGTAGCTCCAGGGCTCCCAGAGGACCCTGCAACAACTGACACAGTGCAGTTACATCAAAAGAATAGGGCACATAGGTCACTTGTATGCAAAACACCTGAAATTAAACCAGATGAATATTTGGGCAACTGCACTTGATCTGCAATGTACAATTTTGACACTTTGCACATTGCATTCGATTCATTGCCCCTTTACGCCACAATGATGTTGAAATTCTTGGAAACCCGCTGCATTGCGAGGGAAAAAAAACCATAGAGATTGCACTCAAAATTGCACTTTGCTCACAGCATTTGCAGACAGGCCGGATTTGTAGAAAGGCCACCAATGCCCAGGCCTAGGGCGGCCAGATTTTAGAGGGCGGCATGAAACCCAACCACACCCACATTGTTTTAGAAACACTGGGGATGTGGAAGAGATACAATAGTTTTATAAACTTTCCATTCCCCATTGCTCCAAAAATTTGTGCGAATAAAGGGGAGGGGATGGGGACGATGAATGATAGCATGCCTAGGGTTGCCCGCTACATAATCTGGCCCTGTTTGCAGACTTAAATGAGCAATATTGGATTTCATTTATAGCTGGCTAATAGTTTCTATTTGAATGCTGAAACTAATGGGCAGATTTACTAAAGGACGAAGCGACTAACGATATAAAAATTCACCAGCGTGACGTCATTTCGTTACTTAGCCGATTTACCAATGGGTGCAGGCGTAACTTCGCTAGCGAAGGAGATAGACTCTAGCGGTAATTCGCTCCCTTACGCCTGCCGAAGTTGTGCTCTGTTGAAGGGATGTAAGTACGCAAATTCACTAAGATGCAGATTTTATTGAACGTTACATCTTGCGCCAGACTTGCCTTCGCCACCTCAGACCAGGTGAAGTGCAATAGAGTAGATAGGACTTCCTCAAAAAATAGTTGAACATTTTTTTAAGTCCTAAAAAACACTGGCAACTTTTCATTTTTCAGGGTGATAGGCTGCAAAAGATCGTAAAATTTTTCTGGGGTACCCAGCTTCCCCCCAACATTTCCTAACATATGGCACATAAACTATACACTGGGCTCATGTGTAGGGCAATATAACAACTCTAGTTTATTTTATTAAGGTTCCCTGGGCTTGTGTAGTGTAATGTATTTGCTGCAACAAATACGTCCATTCAACTTTAACTTCCCACCATATGCAAATTAGACAACACTAGCGCAACTTCGCTTTGCTTGACACAGTAACACAAGCGCAACTTCGCCAGTGTTCGGCGCCCTAGATGCAACTTCGGATTTTAGTTAATTAGCGTTGTCCTGGCGAATCTACGCCTGCCGAAGTGTTGTGATGTGAGCGAAGCCATCGCTGGTAAATTTTTGGAGGTTAGTGAATTTGCCTCTAAACATTTACTCAAGGTTCCACAGCTAAAGCAAACTGCCCACGTTTTGTGCCTAAGCCCTCTTGGCACTTTATAGGTAAATTTCCTTAAAACCAAATGGTCTTGAAACCCTTTTATGACCTCCTTGCAGTCTTCAATTGTATGTTAATATATGATATGTTATATGATATGTTAATATCAGAATGTATCTTCATATTAATATTTATACTATATTTTATTAGTGAAAATCCATGTAGATGTTTCAGAAAAATGTCACCATATTTACTTTTTTCAATATTGAATCTACTATCCTGCTTTCTCTAGTCTAGGTCACCAGCAAAAGCCAAACACACATCAAATGCATTGAGTGGTCATTATAAATAACATGCTGCAGCCTGCTTTTCTGAATGAGTTAGTGATTTCACTGCCATATCTGATGTTAGACTGGGGCTGTCACCTCATGACCCCCTAACCAGTCATAAATTTCTGAAATGCTCTGCCAGCTTCAAACACCTCCTTCCCTTGCACTGTACCTTTTACTTCTTACTTGTGGCGCAATGTGGGAGGGGAAGTACCTGAAAATACTAGCAGGTAGTGAAGGACGGGGAGTGGGGAGTGTGTCTGTGTCAGTGGGGAGCACCGGTTTTTTTCCCAATGTTCTGTTGACCCAGTCCAACTCTGGCTATTCCTGTTAACTTCTTACATAAACAATTTGGTAATTTAAGCTGCCAGGGATTTGAAACATTTTGTTCAATCATAGAGTTTTCCAACTCAATTTAGCATTGGGTGGGGAATTATGATAAAACAATTAAAACAAATTTAAATAATTGACATTCAATCACACAAAGAATGTCCTGGCACAAGAACATGGGCAAAGGGCCTGGCATGCTCGGTTCCTCCTCTCTGCTCCCCCCAAACTGACCAGTTGCTCATTCACTCATTTGCACAAGATGGCAAAGTTAAAGTGACAGAATGGGCTGGAATGGTGGACTGCTGACCCTGTAAGTAGTTACTCAACTGCTTGAAATGCAAGTTCATAAATGTCTTTATCCAAGTTTCAGGGGTTTAATAGCATATCAAAATGTTATAATAGCAGCATTTCCATCAGGTGAAATATTTCTGGATGTGACATTATTAATACAATCAAAATTAAGCATTACTATAACAAAAATTAAGTTAATACAAGCTTTAATCTAATAAAACTTAGGAAAAAATCTAAATATAATCACTGAAAAATTCTGTACTGTTTTTTTTTTAAAGATAATTTTAATATTTTCAAGTTCACTACTGTATCCCCCTCTCAGAAAGCTGTGTCTCTTCAGTTTCTCTTCATGTAGGAGTTGGTGTCAGTTAACTGTTTCTACTACACTGTCTAGGCAAACACCAATGATGTATTAGAGTTGTCAATCAAAATGAAGAGTAAATTAGAGAGAGTGAGAGACAGATTGCCGAAAGGAAGATAGTGAAGAGTAAATTCATTATTTCACAAATGGTACAGAATTTTTAATGAACTATTACTCAATTAACTAAAGTTTCTTATTTTCATGAGATAAAGTTTATATTAAACTGTCAGTTTTGTGATAGTTCCCTTTTAAATGTACTGCAAATTCACAATAGCAGAATGACAATTTAATCCTAAAGTGAGCCTTTTGTGTATAAATATGTTTTTCATTTTATTTCATTAATATTTCTTAATCCAGTTTTATTATTCAGCCTTTGCAAAATTACCCCTGGGCCTGGCCATCTGAAATAACCACTTATTTCTGATACTTCTGATAATCTTAGCTATGCCCATCTAACATGACACAACTACATTATATTGGGAAAGGCAGACTACACTATGTGGTCATGAACACATTAGGCATATAATACTTAACCAGAAAGTATTCATTATATCACATATTAAATATGTACTGGCAGTTTTGTTTTTACGGTATGCACTCAGAATAACCCTTCTTATTGCATTTCATTCCTTTCCCTTCGATTGTAGATATTCACCTGGAAAAAGGTAAATTACCATCTCGAAAAACCAAGTGAATGGTTTTTAGTTTGGATCTGAATTGTTTGGAAATGTGGGCTAAATTTAGCTTAAAGAATGTCAAATGCATATCTAATTATGACATATGTCCTACAGTCTCCATGACCTAAGCCTTATATCAGATATCTAGCTAGCAATCTCTGTCTATATGACTATAGGAAGCTACAAACAGAAATGTAAACCCTAATGAACATAAGCAATACAATTCACAAAATACTAATGTTAATTGTATTATTATTTTTCTAATAGTAGCAGCATATTCTGCAGCACTTTACAAAGATTATACATCAATTCCATTCTATCTATCTATCTATCTATCTATCTATCTATCTATCTATCTATCTATCTATCTATCTATCTATCTATCTATCTATCTATCTATCTATCTATCTATCTATCTATCTCCCTCACTATCGTCTTACACTATACTTTAATATACAACATCATTTTGCATCATTGCATTTTAATAATGAATATCCTTTAACTAGCACTATGTAAATAAGAATATTATAAATATGTCTGTTATACCATAACATGCACCAAACCATCAAGGTTTATTAATGGTTTTTAATCATTCCGTAATGGCCCTGTTAGAAAAATGTTTTCATTGAGCTTTTTATGACAGTCATCAGACATCATATTTATTGCAGTCATAAAGACAGGAATATGCATTATGCAGCAATGATTTTATACAGCTTTATAGCATGCATATTAGGCTGACTAAGTTCCTTTGTCCTTATATCATATGTATACCTTGAACATTAAATGAATATACACCCATCCTTGTCCTCCAAACGCTAATGAATAGTGATGGGTGAACTTATCCCGTCTTGCTGAAAAAATTGTGAATTTCCAGTGAAATTTGCGAAACGGAGGAAAAATTTACGAAACACATTGAAGTCAATGGGCGTCAAAATTATTTTGACACGTGTCAATTTTGATGCCCGAGACAATTTTTATATGCGCGCCTATTTTGTCAAAATGCATTAAAGTCAATGGGGCGTCTCAATAATTTTGATGTGTGACAATTTTTATGCGTGCGACTATGACGCGTGCCCAAATTTTTTCACCGCAAATTCACGCTTGCTGAATTTATTCGCCCATCCCTGCTAATGAACATATAGTAAGTATGGTGTAATCGGCAGATGACCAAGACAGTTTATAACCTACTGGTTGTGAGTGGATTGGACTGACTTCAGTTCATTTAATGTCCTCCAAACAATTAAAGTGTCTCCAAACAACACCACTTAGATCAGAGAAGGTTACAGTGTTGCTTTTTCCTTACATTGCATGATTGGTAGAGATGCAGGAGAGACTGAAGCAGGCAAGGGTAAGTTGAGAAGCAGGACAGACCAGAAAGGGGTGGAGTGGGCAGGACCCACTGGAGTTGGATGGTGCAGTGGAGAAGCAGGACAGGAACAAGACTAGGGCAAGAGACAGGGACAAGCCCAAACCTCCCAACATTTTGGAAATAGAAAGAGGGACAAAAAACGTTTTTTGACCAGGCCCATTTTTGTGGTCACACCACCTAATTAACATGTTCAATTTACAAAATTTGGTAGGTTATGGCAAGGTTATGAAAGTTTGAACACATTTCTGTGGTTTTTATGACAGTTGGGAGGTATGTAAGTAAATTATAAAACAGAAGGGCTTAAAGGAATAGTAACAACAAAAAATTAAAGTGTTTTAAAGGAATAAAAATATAATGTATTGCTGTCCTGCACTGGCAAGACTGGTGTGTTTGCTTCAGAAATGTCACAATAGTTTGTATAAACAAGCTGCTCACTAGCAATGGGGGCAGCCATTAAAGCTGGATAAGGAGAAAAGGCACAGGATAAACAGCAGATAACAGATAAGCTCTGTAGAATACAATAGCTTTTTTTCAACTTTTTTTTAAAGCAATTTCTATCTAATCTATTGCACTTCGCCTGGTCTGAGGTGGCGAAGTAAAGTCTGGCGCAAGAAGTAACGTTCATGAAAATCCGCAACTTAGTGAATTAGCATAGTTACGTCCCTTCGCCAGAGCACAACTTTGCCTGGCGTAAGGGTGCAAAGTAGAGCAATAGTAGGTGGCAAAATGACGTAACGCTGGTGAAATTTGCCCCTTAATCTGCAACACTTTGAAAAAAAATTATGACTATGATTGTTAAGAAGTTCTTAATTTACTGCATATTGATATCCAAATTGCCCCTGCTCAACATCAAACCAGTTTCTTACCAGCAGCAAAAAAAAATGGTAAAGTTTTGCGAATATTCTTGCGTAAACTTTGCCTTTCGCACAGGTCACTGTTTAGTAAACCCGGCATTAATGTGTACGTATCGTTATTTTCAGCGGATGCAATAACATGCAAACACATATTCTTACACAAAATAATTTGCAACTTAATATTTAACGCAAGTTAGTAAACTGCCAATAACATATTTGGCGAATACTCTGTCTATAATTTATGCACAGATTTTCACTGAGCTTTAGTAAATGGACCCCTAATCAAGAATCAGATCAAAATGTTGACTTGTGCCTTTATTTAATATTAGTCTCCTGCGTGCCACAATTCATGGATATTCTGTGCACTGAGGTTGCTGAGTGTTGCACCAAAGCAAATTGTTTAATGTGGACCTGTCACACACTCTATATTGAAAGTCCATTGCAAATTAAACTTGAAACCCAAATAATTTTTTTCATCAAAACATTCATACCTGTTATAGACGTGTTTAAATATCTGAGTTGTCAATCATATATTGCCTGTCCCCCCATGCATAGGAGTGGGACTGCCAGTCTCTTTAACTTTCCATTCTGCACTTACTACATGTCACTGCCCTCCTTACTGTTCATTGCCCCTCTCCCCTGACTGTGTAGAATTGTGCAAGGCACTACGCATGGGCATTGGGTTCCCCATTCTGGCACATACACAGGATTTTTTGGTGATACATAACTTAGTCTTAGTTACAGTGATCACAGAATGACTGCTGTCTGTTTGCTGTGATTGTGTAATTCCAAGACTGAAGTTAACAAAATGTAAATGAAGTGTTCCGGCTATTATGTTAGATATCCAGTCACTCTAGCCTTAAAGATTACATTTTTGGCTAACAATCTATATTTTAAAATTTGTATTTTTTACCCTGTTTTAATTTTACAATGAACTGTTCCATTAACACATAAGTGTAACGACCACCATGAATACTACTAAGTTCACACCGCCCTGCTGTTGAGTGTAGAAATGTTCTTTTGACTATCCAAACTGGCTGACTTTTCGATGAGAGAGAGTCAGTACAACACTCCCTAAATACCACTGGCAAAAATTTTATAATGTATGGTGATTTGTAAGCCCAATAAATTATTAACCCTCACCCCTCTTCTTTTGTATTTTCTAATGCGCTTGTCCATTCAATATTAAAGCACATCAGGAATCCTTGTGATTTTACAAACATGTTTTAGATGCTCTTCGCAGAACAGATATCACTTCTAAAAGCTTTTGAAAGCTGCCCTACAATCTTTACACCCCTTTTTCATTCACTGTTTAGTTCCTCTTCCCCTACCCCTCCTCCTCCCATCATGAAGCAAGGTGTCCATTGGTGTTTGATGTGCTTAGCAATTAGGAAACATTAGAAACCGTTTCGTCTTCATTATGTCACAGCTGTTTAGAGCCATCTTGTAGCCATTCTGTTGCTGCCTTTGAAGTTATGGGGCCTAGCTGTGTTTGCTGGAAATTACAGCAATTTAGAGGAATAATGCACTCTCCTTTATGTAGAGGCTGTCTGCTGTCTTTTAAGCCTAATTTTTTTCCTGGCTGGAGCTTCAGCTATTTGGAGGGCTAAACTGAGATATCATTAACCCATTTCTAACCCATTTTCTGAAACTTTTCAGCTGAGAAACACTAAGTACACTCAGGTACATTTTGGCACATAATGATTATTTTGTTTGTTGTACAAAACATGATTTACTAAAGGAAAGTGTAAAGTACGAAACATTTCCATTCGTGTGCAGTTCACCTGTGTGAAACATTGTTTTTGACAACATTTTGTGCCAGATACCCAAGATACAAAAATGTATCGTAGTTAGTAAAATGCATGCAAATGCTTACAACTTGTACCTGCTAAGTGAGAGGCAATAGGTGGGTGGGATATGAGTACACAAACTCTGCGTTAGTACTTGGGATAGTCCCCTCCCCCTGCTTCCATTGGTAGGACCCTCCCCTTTAAATGGCCAACCATACCCACCTACTGGTGTCTTTGTAGCAAGCTAAAACTAGTGGAAAAGGGTGGGTATTAATTCATGTTAAATGAATGTCAAATGCTTTATCCAGAGAATGTTTTAGATCACAATTGGAGTCAGGAAGGACATGTTTCCCTCTTGAGACATACTTGCCACTGGCTTCAGGCTCTGGCTCAAAACAGTAGATATATGATATTGTATTTCAAGTTTTATTTGTCACAGCAGCAGTAGGACCTTGCCAGAGTACTGCAGAGGTACGTTTAGAAGAGGGAGAAAGGAGGTTCTCTCCTGTGATTGCACGGTGGATTGATTGATACAGATGCTACTACTGCTTATGGTAGGTGACAGTCTGATTGGATTTCCTATCATCAAGACACTGCACAATAAGGGTCGCCCGTTGGGCTGCTGAACTACACTAATGGTGGGAGATGCAGGAGCCACCTCTCTGTAGGTAGAGGCAGCCTAATACTAGTGGATATAATGACATAGTGCTAATCTCAAATGGCAACTATGGAAGTGAAAGTTAAGTCTTTAGCGAGGAACGGCAGATCATAGTAGTGATCTCTCATGGAATTCGGCTTTAGAATATTGCCTTGGGTTAGACTGGGAATACACGCTGTGGCCATTTTACCCCATTTCTGTCTTCTGGTGTTACATTAAGGTATGTAACAATGGGGTTCTGTGGGATGGCTCAAGGTGAAGGGTTAATCGAGTAGTCCCCTTGTCAGGACCAATTCTAATCAACTTTTCTATTGGTTTTTGAATCATTTACCTTTGTGTTCTTACTCTTTCCAGCTCTTCAAAGGTGGTCACTGACCCCATCTAAAACAAAGATGCTCTGGTAAGGTTACAGATGTATTGTTATTTCTACTTTTTATTACTTGTCTTTCTATCCGGGCCCTCTCCTATAACTATTCCGGTCAATGCATGGTTTCTTGGGAGATTTGGAGTCTAGTAACTAGATCACTGAAAATGCAAACTGGGGAGCTGTTGAATAAAAAGCCAAATAACTGAAAAACTACAAATCGTAAAAAATGAAAAATAATTTCAAATTGTTTCAGAATATCACTCTCTACATCATACTAAAAGTTAAAGGTGACCAACCCCTTTACACAAACAAAGAAAGCTACCTGGAATTAAAGAATTAAAGAATAAGAAAAATAGTGATGAAATTATGCAGTATATTAAAGGACACTGTGTAATAGACAAGAAGAGCAAAATATATTAGGGCATGGACCAAATGCATATAATTATATAGATAAATAAAAGTATGGCATTTTAGAAACAAGCAGTAAACATGGCTGCCAACTGACAAGACCAATCATACACACAGCAATGCAGTACATCCTGAAGCATTAAAGAAAACATTTAATATGTCATAAAATAGGACTTCAACTCCCAACATCAAATCCCAAAGGGAAGAAAGCAAAACAGATAAAAATACAGAAATCACTTGCTTCAGCACGATACAGTTTCAGCAGCCATAAAATAGGTTTTGATATTCTATCTATTCTCTATCTATTCTCTATTCCAGAATTGCCTGTACACTAAGCTATATTTTGTAGATATGGCTTTTTTATATCACACGCTGGGAACTTCTGTTTACCTCTGGTCAGCTGACTTCAATAGCAATTGGGAAGCCAGGCAACAGCGTTTATTTATTCTACCCTACACATATCTCCACATCCGGATTCAGAATATGTCACAGCATTTTAAATACACATTTATCTACACTGATGCCTAAATGGCCCTAAATAATAGGTGCGTGACTATGGAATCATAAAAAAATTTCCAGAATATCCTAATTCAGATTGGCAGCCCAGTCTAACTTGTCACCCACAATGTTTAATAAATAGATGGAGCTGAGTGAGCTGTCTGTCCAGCAAATGAGAACAAGATAATGTGGCTGGGAGATCTGAGTAGAGAAATCTAAAAAAAAGCGGTGAGTGCAAATTTTCAATTTACTAGATCGAGTTCCATTAATACTGTCTGGGGTTCTATTTATGAACACATTTTCTAAGTATTTAGACTGCCATTGAACCAGCCTGTTTAGGTTTCAGAAGAATGAACTTTAAAGGGGACCTGTCGCCTAAACAAATTATTCCAAATCCTATTTTATCACGTTAGTCAAGCAAATAAACTTTAATTACACTGTATAAATTATTTGATTCTTGTTTCTTTTGGAATTCATAATTATAACAAGCAAGCAGGAGCCATTTTGTGAACACTGTTATTAAGGCAAGCCTTGCATCATCTCAAAATCTTGTTTGTGCACCAGAATGGGAGACCTGATATACATCCCCTTGTGCTTGCTACACAATTCAATGGTAACGAGAGAGGGGTAATGTGGGGGTGCAGTGACATCTAGTCTGAATGGAAAGTGAAAATAATTTCCTGCCCCGCCTGTATGCCTAAAGCATAGAGAAGGAGCAGGCAATATTTGATTGCCAGCTGAGATTTTTTTTTACAATAGCTATGAATTGTTTAATAAAAAAAAAAAGAATTTGGATTTCATGTTTAGTTTGAAAAGGACATGTATTATACAGATTTTTATGTCCAGGTAACAGGTCTGCTTTAATATATTTAAATATGCTTGTGGGAAAGCCTGCTGTGAATAAAACACTGCTGCATACCGTCTTGGAGTTATATTGGATGTTGCTTTGTCTTCCTAAAAAAGAGGTGTTGCCATTGCCACTTCTGTAACCTTGTTATAAGCTAAGGGGATCTGACCAAATGTTGGACCACTCTTCCGGTTACATACTCTTCTTCAGAAGCCTGTTCAGTGTTTCTATACTGCCTTAGTGTGAGTTGCAGTATTTTCAAAAATAATAATATATGAATAACCTGGTCATTCATAATTTTGAAAAAAAGCAATCAAATGTATTGGAGATGGGGGAGGGTTTTGGTGACCAAAACATTCTCATGGAATAATGGTCATGGCTTTACATTTGATTTTAAATTACAGTTTCCAATTAAGTAGCATGCAACAGAAATAACTTAACCCCATAATACATAATAATGTCACCTATTTAAATTTACAAAAAATACTCAAATAGCAAACAATAAATGTATAAATTACAGTATAGGGTAGTTCCCCTACATATTGGTGCAGGTAGCCTTATTTATTGCAGGGATGACGTCTTCAATCATAATTGAGTACAGCAATTATAGAGAACAACTGGTATAAAGACTTTTAAGTAAGTCATGAAGAAAAAGCAGGTCCCTTTGCTTTACTGGAAAGTACAGTACATTTACTTCTATCAGCAGTAGTAAACAACTGTCATGCACAACAAATAATTCATATCCATCAGTTTCTATTAGAAGATGGGTCCCTGATACCAATTGCAGCAGTCACTAGAAATGGAAGTTTATTTACATCCTGACAGGTCGAGATGAGTTATGCACAGTCTATAACTCAGAAGGTGTTTTCCCCCTCCAGTGGGTAATATTTAATAAATTCATCTTCTTCCAAATTACACTTGAAATAATTCCAGGTCATAAAACTTAGAAATGTTAAGAACTATAAATCACAGTGGAGCTGCGTTACTTATTTACATGTATAAATTTCTCTCTCTCTCTACACTGTCATATTTATAGGCAGCACTGACATGCATATTCCCCTCTATATCAGCCCTTATTGAGTAACATTCTCAGATGGTAGTAGTTTAAGGTCGAATACAAGCGAAAGCTTTTTAAGCCCAGTGTAACTGCTGAAAGGGAGCAGAACTATATATTAAAACCTTACGATCACCCATAGTAGATGGGTTTATTGCAAGTGTAAATATATGAACCTGATTCAACAGGTTCCCTATGAGAAAAGCAAAGATCTTCAAACTCATTATTGAGAAAAGCAAAATTCCTAAGATTTATAAGTTACTATATAATTAAATATAACAAACAAACCAGAAAGTCGGAATACAGCAAGGCAGTAGCAAACAAATTTCCTGCAAGTTATGCTGCAGGAGACCGATTAGCATTTTAGCAGCTCACACTCACAACTCACACTCACTTCTCCTTTTATTTCAGCTAAAAGATCTGACTGAGCAAATAAAGCAGATATTGCAATAATAAAATAGTATCTGTCCTAGTGTCCTTCAGGAGCACTCAGCTTGTTACAAGGCCTTAGTTAACAGGACGGGAACTAGGAGTAGGCAGAACAGGCAAAACCTTGGGGGGGGGGCTCTAGGTTCTATTCTACATACCTTTTAGTTATCTGTAATGCCGTTCCTATGTATGAATGATTGGTGTGTGACGGGGGAGGGGGGGTCAGGGTGTTGGTAGTGCCACAAAGTGGAAGGAATAGGTGGAGTTTACATGAAGGGGAAGGAGGGTAGGTATCGGGGGGGGGCTTGCCTCGGGCACTCTTACCTTTTGGCCTGGCTCTGGTTAGCAATACCTTCAAAGAAGCTAGGGAGAAGCAACAACTATTTATTGAGTCTTGGACAGCTAGGGCAATCACACTTGATCTTCAGCCAGAGAACAGATAAAAGACAGTGAGAACTGGGCCCCGGTCCCTTTGACTGAGGAAAGATCCTTTCCTGCTTGGCGGGCCGTCTTTTGATCTGCTTCTACCCAGCACAGATTCCTATGAGCCAAGAGGACCTGGCTTTGTTAAAGGAGCTCTATAATATCAATCAGACTGTTTGTTATAAGACCAACATAATAATAATACTACTAATAATAATATTAATAATAATAATAATAATAAGGTACTATGATGATTATTATTATTGTTATTATTAATAATAATACTGATAATAGTAATACCATATAATTATATTATAATTATAAATTGCTTGCTATGAAGATGCTATGCTGGTCATGTGAGCAAAGTTTCCTGGACTTAAATATATAATGTGTTTCTCCTTTTGTAGTAAACCCATATTTGTTTATTAATTTAATTGGTGTGTTTTTGTGCATGTCAGCAAGAAAACTGCCTCTTAGGACCTAATACAGTATCTTTTGGCTGGAGAGACAATTTGCAAATGAAACACGCAAACCAGGTAACCACATCAGAGACATCTGCCTCTCTGCCTGCACCTGACCTGAATGTGAAGGGAGAGCAGAGCTTTGTAATTCTTTCTGATCTTTCTTATTATACAGAAGTGGCCCCAGCCCAGCATGAAATAAGCAGAAAAAAAGAGAGACATCCCCTCACACAAGGCACAAACTAGAGTCACAGTAAGTAAATAAGAAATATCTTATGTGGAGTTTGATTGTGTCATGATGCAAACACAGTGGGAAAAAGCTGTAAGCCTCAAAAGATCTCTTGTAAAAGATGAAATGCACAGAGAGATTCAGCAGGTAGCTGACGTAAACTCTTTGCAACACCCTGGTAAAAGCACTTCATAGATAGTGTTATTTAAGGACCCAAACTGAATACATATTCTAGTGAATGTTTCATATAGCATAGAGTTCATGGGAAAATGGAAAATAATATTTCCCACTCTAAGGCACAGCAGGACCCCTAAAGTTTCAGTGTTCCATTGTGATTGTCTCTGTGCCTCTTTCTATCTCTGGTACAATTAATAAATAGCCATTATGGCAACTGCTGTCATTTTTTCAGTAAAGCTGCAAAACGCTCTTCAGGTGACAATGACAATATTAACTTTGCACACAAAGAGAAGTGCTTCACACTCTTTCAAATCAGTGATATTCCACAGCTATAACCCCCAGTAATACAGCAAAGTTGTGGAGTACAGGAAATGTCAATAATACATTTCCAGTGCTCCCTATAGTTAGTGCCCCACTTATCAAAAGAAGTTAATTTAACGAGTATCTTTTCCTTTATATAACAGACTCCCTCTCCATTATTTATGCAATCAGTACTAAAGGGATTAAACATATTTTAATATGTATACCATATTTATTTTTTATTCACCCACTACATCATTTCAAAATATAAAAATATATGTTATCTTTTTATATTTGTTATATTTTATAGGAAATACTCAGAACCTTTTCCATGATATTGGAGCACCATTTCTTTAAGCCACTGAAAAAAAAAATACATTTAAAATGGTGGTTCACCATTTAGTCAACTTTTAAGTATGTTATATAGACTGACCGATTCTAAGCAACTTTTCAATCGGTCTTTATTATTTATTTTTTATAGTTTTGAATTATTTGACTTCTTTTCTGATTCTTTCCAGCTTTTAAATGAGCTCACTTAGCACATCTAAACAAGCAAATGCTCTTTAAAGCTACACATTTGGGGGCAGACTTTGCTAGGGTTGAATATTGAGGGTTAATTAACCCTCGATATTCGACTGCCGAATTGAAATCCTTCGACTTTGAATATCGAAGTCGAAGGATTTAGCGCTATTCCTACGATCAAACGATCGAAGGAATAATCGTTCGATTCGAAGGATTTTAATCCATCGATCGAAGGATTTTCGTTCGATCAGAAAATTGTTAGGAAGCCTATGAGGACCTTCCCCATAGGCTAACATTGGCCTCGGTAGGTTTTAGGTGGTGAACTAGGGGTCGAAGTTTTTTTTAGAGAGACAGTATTTCGACTATTGAATGGTCGAATAGTCGAACGATTTTACTTCGAATCATTCGATTCAAAGTCGTAGTCAAAGGTCGAAGTAGCCTATTCGATGGTCTAAGTAGCCATATTCGACCATTCGAAATTCGAGGTATTTTTTCTTCTAATCCTTCACTCGAGCTAAGTAAATGGGCCCCTTAATGTTATTGCTACTTATTATTAACAATTCATATTCTAGTCTCTTATTTATATCAATGCATGTTTGTTAGGGTAAATTGGACCTTAGCAACCATATTGCTGAAATTACATACTGAAGAGCCCCTGAATTAAAATACTACATAACTCAAAAGCTGCAAATAATAAAAAATGAAAACCAATTGCAAATTGTCTCAGAATATCACTCTCTACATCATACTAACAGTTCATTTAACGGTGAACACCCCCTTCAAGCAAGTAAAAAACCCAAAAGCGTTTTGTTTGTTTGCCGTTTAAAGGAGAAGGAAAGCTCCAAGACATTTTATTGCCAACATATTAGTCCCAATAGTGCAAGCTAGAATGCTATATTTATTCTGCAGAATGTTTTACCATACCTTAGTAAACAGCTCTAGACGCTGTCTCTGTTTGTTTAGGATAGAAGCTGCCATATAACCTTGGTGTGACATCACTTCCTGCCTGAGTCTCTCCCTGCTCACTTACAGCTCTGAGCTCAGATTACAGCAGGGATGGGAGGAGGGAGGGGGAGAGGAGCAAACTGAGCATGCTCAAGCCCTGCCCTGGAGGTTTCAGCTGAAAACAGGAAGTCTGATACAGAAGTCCATGTATACAGAATAGACGGAAAGAAATGTGGTGTTTCTTTTAACAGGACTCAGAGCAGCATTACTCTGAGGGTTTACTGGTGTATTTATATAGACCTTTCTGATAAAGCTTACTTAATTGTAGCCTTTCCTTCTCCTTTAAAATGGACATTATGGGAAACTTTTGGTATAACAGGTTTCTGTATTATAGAACACATACTCCTATGTATAGCCTACAGTATTTGCATTTCCCAGTGCTTTAAACTGTAACATATGACCTTATAAATGGAGTTTCGAATATCAAGTATAACTCTAGATTACAGATACTGGTACACAACATAGCTGTGGGTGAGCATTCAGAGGAATGCCAGTAACAAACCTGACAGGCTCATGAGTGAGCTGTATCCAGTGTCGGACTGGGACACTAGGGGCCCACCCAAAAACAGACTAGGGGCCCACCAAATAAACATAGACCAGGGGCCCACTCTCAGTACTATTATTCTTCTTCTCCTCACTCAACCTCTTTTCTCCTAGAATTTTTTCTTTACATGCTATAATCTATTATTCCATCTATTTATCTTTGTTCTCAAAGAAATAGGGAATGGCCATGAAATAGGCCAAATGTTTAGCAGCCCACAGACACCTGGGCCCACCGGGAGTTTTCCTGGTATCCCGGTGGGCCAGTCCGACACTGGCTGTATCAGTAACTCCAAGAAGTGTTCTGACAAACCTTCTCTTGGCACTGCTATCACAGCACATTCATGTTGGTGCCTATCACACTGACAGAAACACTGACAGGCACTAACATAGTGCTGCTCTGGTACTGTGAGTTAAGCATGATAGCAAATGAGCTAATCAGATGTCCAGGTTGAAAGGAACAGCAGCAGAGTCAATGAATCTTGTAGGAAGTTGGATAGGGGCAGTAGTGTTGGAATTAGCTCTTGATGGTGATGAAGGTGCTAGGAGAACAGTGAGGATGCTGGTTTGGTAAGATAATACACTGTATGAAGGGGAAGAACGCATGATAAAATGTAAAACAGGGTATGCTAGAAATCCATGAATGTTTTTTCATTAACATTTTGGCTTAAAGTACATGTCAACCATAAAATATTTTTTTTTGCCTATTAAAAGAAACCATTACACTACACTCATTACACATTTTCTATGGTTTTTATGTTATTTGTTTTGCTATTGAAAGCAGTGTTTTTCTGCTCCCTTCTATTCTCCGCCCTGGTGGCTCTGGCTTTTATAACAATGTACCATAAATCAAAAGGATTAACAGACCTGTCTTGCTGGAGGAGCCTGGCTTTGCAATATTGTTTAAAAAGTAACAACCAGGAGTTCAGCAAATGCTGCTTTCAGTAGCAATTACATTTACAAATAACTTTGAAAGCACTAAAAAAAAATTAAATAGATTCATATTGGAAAGTTATTAGGCAAAAAAAAAAATTAGGGTTGACATGTTCTTTAAATTAAGACATATAAATTCATTCTGTTTTCCAAATAATTTAAATAGAGTTTTTTCCTTTTTTACTGGATGCCTCTGTATACAAGATTAGCTTCCTTTCTGCTAACATGTAAAAGGCTATTAGAAGTTATCTTCAGAGTTCTATGACTTTTTAAAAACACTTGGTCTGTGGCCTTGTGTTTTATATGGACATGAAATTCCTTGGTGACACACAATGGTCTTGTAAATGACAATACCGATATATTATCCTTGCTGTAGATTCTTCCTTCTACCTTTACGCTAACAGGCAAGAACCTTTACGCTAACAGGAAGGAAAAGCTCTCTTCTATAATCTTTAGGAAATGGCATTATTGCAAGGGGTTGAGACATCGCTAAAATATCAGCATTCTATTCACTTGCAATTAACGACATTAACTTACATTGCCTTTTTGCCACATTGCACTAGCTCATGCAAGAGGTTGCTTTGATAAGAATTTTCCTCTACCAACACTTCTTGGTTTCATACAATCATCAATGAAGACATTAAACTATTCTTTTCCCCATCCAGTATTCATCTGTTCTGCAATATTGCCAATCGAGAATTTCACATTACTATCAATATGGTTGTTGTAGCACTAGTACCGATTCTTATTGGATAATCCTTTGCATGCATATGCAAAGGTGGACTATGATGAGAAGAAGTCTTTACTATGGTAAGGTTATGTCTAAATAAAGATTAAGGGCGTTATTTATAAAAGTCCAATTTTATCTCAACATTTTCTGCTACAAACTCCGATCAAATCAGCTTGGGTTTTTTATGCTTATTTATTATTACATTTTCATGAAAATTTACTAATTTTTGCATTCGGAGTTCAGTAAATAACCCCCTTAAGGTGTTGCAAAAGTGACCATAGTGAGTACAGGCATGGGATCCATGATCCGGAACACTGTTATCCAGAAAGCTTCGAATTTCGGAAAGCCCATCTCCCCTAAACTCCATTGAAGTCAAATAATACACATTTTTCAAAATGATGTCCTTTTTCTCTGTAATAATAAAACAGTACCTTGTACTTGATCCAAAGTATAATTAATACATAGATATAATTAATCCTTATTGAAAGCAACACCAGTCTATTGGGTTTATTTAATGCTTAAATGATTTTCTAGCAGACTTAAGGTATGAAGATCCAAATTATGGAAAGATCCCTTATCCAGAAAACCCCAGGTCCCGAGCATTCTAAATAGCAGGTCCCATACCAGTATAAGAAGAAAGGTGTTGTGTACCAATAGAGGGAGCTGCTTGTCTTAATGGTCCTTCATTGCTATGTACTATCTCTGTTAGTGGATATGCAGTTCGAGCTTCATTTCTGTTTTTCTGTCATTGGTATTGATATACTTCCTTCTTGAAATGTGTGTAAAAAGTTAGCCATGTTGGAGCTCTAATAAACCAGTTGTTTAAGCATAACCAGTGAGTCCTGCACAACTTCCACTGTGAACATAACAAAAGGGAAGGTGGTAGACACAAGATGTTTCCTAAATTCCTGCAGAAAACATGTTGTGGCCATTGCCCTAGCCCATCAATTTAATCTGCAGAAGTTACAGTTACAAACCATTTGATATGGATCGGAATAGCTTCTAGTTAACCTTTTTTTAAGGCCTGTCCAAATTATATTTCTTATTTCTGGGAAACATTCAGGTGAATGTACTGTACTTCATCCATTTATTACAGCCTTGGATGCACAGCTAAGATGCTGGCAGCTCCACAATGTACCCATTTAAACACAGAACTTACTGACTTTACTCCTGAAGTAGGTCAGTGCACAAATGCACAAAGCTGCTACTTTCTGCCAGAAGATAAATAATGGATCAAGTAATGAAGAGAGAAGAGGAATATGAAAGCCATCTGAAAATACTATTTGAAAAATTGCATAGCAAATTAATATGATTACGAGAGAGTCTTCAGCATATGGAAATCAAGTATACAACTCACTCATTTACAACATTTAATGGAGTTCTATTAGAAATAAATATATTTGAAATATTTGTTCAACTGCTGCTGTTTATGAAAACCACGTATTGTATGTGTATTAGCTTTGGAACCTCCTTTTCAACATGGTACGAAATGCAGGGGAAATCAACCCAACTTTACAACAATGCTAAGGCATTTCTATTTTGTTAAAGCACTTGCTATAATAAAGGCATGGGGTTACAATAATAATTAAGTTTATCTGTAAGCTGCTAAGTGGATAAGATTTCCAGAAAATGTTGATGTCCATATCACCATGTCTTCAACCATATTTTTATCTTTTGGCACTAGACAATTTACAACAAAAAAGATATTGCACTTTCCTTGTATGAAAATGGCTATAGTGATTACTTAGTAATACAGGCACTATTGTGAACCCTCATTAGGAACTATCATTATGACAAGTTAATAACCAAATGCATGGCTAGAATTTAACTAAGTAGCGTCAACTGCAGAGCAGCCGAATTCACTGCAATGGATTATGGGTCTTATTTAATAAAAGGAAAATATACCCCTCTTTTGACATGAGCTCAATCAGTTGTGCTTGTCATGTATAAAATACGATTTAGCTGATTTCACAGACAGATAGAAGCAATTTTCCAACCTCCATTAGCTTCACAGTGTAATGCAACTCCTCCCACACCTTTTTCCCTTGAGAGGTTATGGATTCTGGGACTTTGCTTTCCATAGTGGGTGATGCACAGATTTTCGGGGAAACAGAGGGACTTCAAACCCCAGCATCCTTCACTTTACAATAAAACAAGGTAATTGAGTGGTTGGTTCACTCTGTGGGGCAAATGCACTAAGATTCGTAGTTTCGCCAGCGCTCTGCAAATTCACTAAAATCCAAAGTTGCGGTCAGGGGTAGCATAAGGTTATGAAGTTGCGCTAGCGTTGATTCACTAAGCGAAACGAAGTTACACTAGCGATGGTTAATTTGCATACGGCGCCAAATTCAAATTTCAATGGAGGAATATGTAGCGGCACTACAAATGCCTAGAAAACCTTCAAAACATCAAATAAAATTTTTATTTTGCCCTACACATGTGCCCACTGTATGGTTAAATTGCCATGAGTCAGGAAATGTAGGGGGGAATGAGGGGAGCCCCAAAAAAAATTTCGATCTTTTTCAGCCTATCATCCATAATATAGAAAAAATGCCAGCTTTTTGGGACTTAGAAAAAATTTGAACTTTTTTTGAAGCAATCCCTATCTTCTCTATTACGCTTCGCCTGGTCTGAGGTGGCGAAGGAAGTCTAGCGTAAAAGGTAGTGTTCAGTACAATGCGCGTGTTAGTGAATTTGCGTAGTTACGTCCGTTGCACAAATTCGCCAGGCGTAAGGGTGTGAAGTAATGCTAGCGAAGTTACACCAGCGTTTGTTAGTGAATTTGCGAAGTAATGAAAATACCCAACGCTAGCGAATTGACGCTAGCGTTAGGCGCTTCAGCGCTTAGTAAATTTGCCCCCGTAAGTCTAAAGGTGTGGGAATCTGGTTCTTATAGCATAGACAGACAACCATGGTTTACTTCCAATATTTATAGTGAGCTATGTTTGGGTACTAAGAAACATATTTATGTTGGGAAGTTCAGTATTCTTCTGCATATGTCCAACTGAATGAGCTGATGTCAAAACGGGGTATATTTCCCCTTTCAATGAAACATATGGATGGTGAAACACTGCTTTTGTAAAGTTTGTGTCCCCTTTAATTGAAAGTTTATTTATTGGTAATAAGGCATAGGGCTGTTGCTATCTTTGTATAGTCATATGCAATTAGGTTGAAGCCCCTACTTCTTCATTATTTGCATTCTGTATTCCCCCAGTGCAATACATCTCCTCCTGTAACAACCTTTTACTAATAGCAACAGCATGAATTATTATTTTATTGATCCCAGTAACATGTCACACACTGTATATGAGATTTTGCATCCAGGCGGCATCCATTTCAAATGAAAAATATTTACAGTATTACTCTGTATCACAATGTCTTGATCCATATTGTTTTCAACAAAGATACAAATTGCATATGCAGTGTATTAGACATTTAGACTCCAGATTACGGAAAGGCCATTTCCCATAGACTGAACATTATTTTCATTTAGTATGTAATAATTAAATAATACCTTGTACTTGATACTAACTAATCCATAATTAATCCTTATTGTAGGCAAACAGTTCTATTGGGTTTATTTAATGTTTACATGTTTTTTTAGAAGATCCAAATAACAAAAAGATCCATTCTGAATAACAGGTCCCATACCAATACTGATAGGCTGTCCTTATGTTTGCTGAATATTACTGAATACTGTTACCTACTAAAATACAGTCTATGCTACATCAATATCACCTAAAATGAAGCCTATTTTACATTGTTTTAGTTTTGCACATACCTCAGGGAATGAATTAAGTAGTTTTTAAATAGCAGTAGAAGCAGCAGGTTAGAAAACTTCATGATTTACTGACATTTAGTGAACTAAGCCCCCTAAAGCCTACATGCAGGCCATGTCTTGCAGGTTGTAAAATTATAGAGAAAGTAAATAAGCATTGAAAAAAAAAGAAAAAGGAAATCTGCTTTGTATTAATTTAGTAGATTTTCTTGGATTCTTATCAGTACCTGTCAAAGCCTTGAGGAGAAAATTCCCTGATTGAAAGAAAGAGGATAGGGTATATTTGGGGTGACAGTAGCAAGCTGTCTCTTTTATATTTAATTTTGTTGCAAGACAGAATTTCCTCTTTTTGTTTTGTTTATTTCAATCACACAGCAATGTAGCCGACCAAAGCTGTTTGACATTCGGTAAATAAAGAGGCTTTTATTTCAAAAAAGCTTTTTCTTGGCTCCCCTTTGGAGTGAATAATTTACATGTGTACGCTTTTTCTTTTTTTCATTGAAAGCGCAGTGTGACTACAGATTTCCCTAAGATTCGACTGAAAGGCACGGAAGAAGAAAAATACAAGGGAGGGCAGAGTGAGATGCTTTGATTACACCAAACTACTTTTCTCTGCGTTATTTTAAAGGAATGAAACAAAATCTCTGCATGTGCTGGATCATTTGAATAAGCCTTCCTGTGGGTCAGTTTAGAAAAGTCAACAGCTCCATTATAGCCTGAAATACTTACTTTCTTTTGTAGCCATAATGACAAACAAACATGCATCTGTGGCAGAATGGGGAATGTTTATAGTGCGTTACCTCTCTGAAAAGCTGTTTGTTCAGGGAAAATATGAATCCTGATAATATGATAATATTTTAAATGCTACTGTCAACATACATGCAAATGGCAGTATAGTTAAAAGACTTTCAGGCTCTGAGGCCAATGTAGATCAAGATAGGGTGCACTTATCAATTATTACCGGTTTATAACAGAAGTTCTATGGTAGGAGTTTAGCCTCCAGGTCATAACTGACACCTTGGGCCATTGTCATAATTTGAGAGCTTTCAAGTGACAAAAGCATAGAAGGACAGACACTCAAGGAGAAGTCCACACAGAGGTAATATTGAGGCACTCAAGGAGTCAAGACAATAGTTCTAAGCACAAAAAAGTGTTTATTCAGCAAAATACTTTATACAATCTCTATTATATAATCTCTTATAATATAGAGGTACAGATTATTTTCCATTGTTGATTTCAAAAGAATTTAAAGCACTGGAATAGAGATACTGTGGAACTTACCTTGTAACATGTCAGGTAAGGAAATAAATGTAATCATTCGCTCTTGCCCTACCCAACATTTTACAAGGTGAGTTCCACGCTATATCTATTCCAGTGCTTCAATTCATCATGCAACAATGGTATGCAATCTGCACCAGCGTCTACATGGTGCTGTTATAACAAACACCTTTGTAGTCAATGGGTGCCCTTTCAGGGTTATTTGCAGTGATAGATGAGACCTGTTGCATGAGAAAATGTTTACTTTTTAACTGGTAACTTTTGTCTTCGTGGTTGAGGGATTCCAAGTAGCAACAATCTAATCTCCATTCTTTTTCTAGATTTTGGCACTAATGCGGTTGTATAATAAGGCCCATAATAAGTCTGCTACTGGTCTAATTACCTATATCAACCAATCAGCAGGTTGCATTTGGTCACTGGTCACCTGTTTAAAATCAAATTTATTATAGGTGGCTATGGGTTACTGCGCCTAGGCAAAGCTGTCAGTTACTACTTAAATGGACACACAGCAGGTTCCATTTTAGGTTGTAACTGATACCTTTTGATTTTTTTCAGTTGCGTGCTTTCAAGTGACAAGAATGGAAAACAATATGTATCCATTTTCCAGATTATGGAACTAAAATAGCCAAAACATATAAAAATGATGGCAGAAAATCAGGCTTTAAGGATTTGCACAAAGGAATACTTGTGACAACAGCGATCGAAAAAGTTGTCTGTTATTAGATATAAAGATGCACATTCTAAAGATGAGGTTTCCAGTTTATTCCTTTTTCATCCTGGGTAGGCACTCCCAGGCCCGGATTTGTGGCGAGGCCACATAGGCCCGGGCCTAGGGCGGCACATTTTTGGGGGCAGCTGTGCTCCCCAGTGCTCTGGCGCTCGCACGCTGGTGCTTTTGCGCCAGTGTGTGGTAGTGCGGGCGGGCGCTTGGACCGCGTGGAGCACGTGGCCTAGGGATGCCCGCCCATCCGGCACTGGGCACTCCAATAGTGGTAGCCCTAAAGCAACTGAACTTGTTGAGTAATCATGGAACCATTTCACCATTCATGTTAGTCTTGTACAGCAACAGAAAACGTGGTTTTGTGGTACCGCTGTAATTGGTTTATTGGTATTGTATTACATTCACGCTGTAACGACTCACCCTGGTGGCCTAGTGGGCCAGCGAAGATGCCCATCGCACCTCCAGTGGTCACACCCGCCACATGGTACCGCTTCCTCCTAGTACCCAGTGATTCCTAGGGTGAATTACATCATCAAGTCCATGGCGCGAAATTCAAAACGTTTTTTAGGGCCTTTAAGCTTGTGATTATTGCCCGTTCTTAGGTCTAATTCATTAGTATCTGGGTGTGATTCTGTCTTGTTCTGATTCCGGTTTTGATCCTTGCCTGCTTGATAATTCTAAACTCTGGGAATCCTGACCCATGTTTGCCTGACCATTCTGAACTCTATCGATATTGACTCTTACCTGCCTGACTATTCTTTGAACGCTGCAACAGTATTACCCGCAATCAAGCGCTGACCCAAACAATGGAGTCACTGCTTTGGTATTTAAATATGGCTTTATTTCAACACACTATGTAATATACATTGGCAGTGAGTATGTGGTGAGACTTCTTTGAACACCGCCTGTACCGACGCCGGCCTGATTGACCTTGCTTCAACCCCGCCAGTACCGACCACTGCCTGTCTGACCCTGCTTGAACTCCACCTGTACCGCCCCCTGGCCTGCCTGATTACGCTTTTCATCTATTCCCTGAACTGTTGCCTTCCGTCCAAAACCTTGGAAACGCACGTGTCCCTTTGCTTGTTCAGAATATCTGCTTTGCTCCTCTCAAGTTAAGACCTGGTGGCATCTGAGTAGCTGAGGGCTCCTCCCAAAGCCAAAGGCAGCTGCTACAGGCAGAAGATTGAGCCGTGACTATGGAGCTTAGCACTTGTTCTGAATTTAGGGAGCCATAAGTGACACACACCATATTTTTCCATATGTGCTTTAGCCTAACTGTGGAAGAGATAGCAAAAAAAAAAACTAAGGAAAGAAATCATAACAGGAGGTGGAAAAAGTTGGACTAAATGGGACTTTAGAAGTGCTTAGTGACATTAGGTTTTTCTTAGATCTCAATGGATGTATCTTGGTTTTTGGAAATGGCATGACCTGATCCCTGCCGGCAATCTCCCAGGCCGCTGATCTCCCTCTCCCCGGGGGGGGGATAGGGTGGGTGGCGACGGCCTGTGTATGGGGGTTTGGGGGCATGGTGAGGGCCCCTTGGAGGGTGCAGGGGCCCTGCACCCACCAGTCCAACCCTGCCTGTTTGTATATAATCTATGTTATTGCATGCTTTAATAAAAATATATTTCAAAATGTATTTTAAAGATTGTATATGGAGTCATTGGCATGATATCCCTTTAATCCAGGAAAAAGAAAGTAAAGCACTTAACAGACTCTATAAGATATAGCCACTTTTTCTTGTTGTATAAGAAGATATCTATTTCATTCTGCCACCTTCCTCTCATAGTACTCTAGCTGTTTCTTTTGCCTCATAATGCAATGAGCCAATGCTATCAGTTATCTTAAAGGGGTAGTTCACCTTTGATTAAGGGATTTACTCCCGAAACGCGTAAGGTTCGACAGCAGTAACCCCAATAAATCCTACTCCAGAAGTGCCGTCTGCTTGTACTGAGTTCATTGGATGTATGCAGTTGGGACACTGTTCGACAGAGCACCTGGCTAGGAGTAGCGGTGAGCAGTAGCGGTCCTTTTCTTTGCTTGCTATTTCCTAGTTCACCTTTATATGAACTTTTAAGGGCCTATCTATTGTGCTTTGTAAAATAAAATTTGACAAAAATCTGCGAACACCAGATTTGCTGTCATTAATTTACACACCTTTAGACCTTTGTAAGTAAGTTCTTGCAGAAATTGCTGAAAGAAAAAGTGCATAAATTATATGACTCCATTTTTAAGCCTGTAGTGTGGGGCGAATTATTCTGCCATTTTTTCATTTTGTATTAATTGTGGTTTTTGGGTTATTTAGCTTTTAATTCAGCAGCTCTCCAGTTTGCAATTTCAGCAATCCCATTGCTAGGGTCCAGGCTACCCTAGTAGGCATGCTTTGATTTGAATAAGATGAGTAATAAAAAGTAGCAGCAACAATAAATGTGTGGCCATACAAAGCATGTGTTTCTTAAATCTGAAAGATTAAAGATTAAGGAGGCAAATAATTCAAAAACAACAGAACCAAAAAAAACAAAGGCCAATTGAAAAGTTGTTTAGAATGAGCCACACTATATCATACTAAAACTTAATTTTGAAGGCTAACCACCCTCTTACAGTGCATCTGTGGCTGAGCTTGCTATGTCCTGATGGTACAGCTATTACTGTATATCATTCGAGTCAATCCAGCCCTCTGAATTGTATAAACAGTTAAATCTACCTGTGCTCCATTTTCCTCTTGAAGATAACTGACAATTCCATTATACTGAAAAGTAATTTATGTTCACGGTAAATCACAGGTCAGTAGTTATTTCAACAATCACCTCTATTAGTATTCATAAATGCTGAGCACAATGTTTTCATATTTATCATCGCAACTACATATTGTTTTTGCAAGTACTCTCTTTGAAAAATGTTCAGGGTTATTTCAATGTGCCAAAAGATAGGCACAATCTATATATACAAACAGGTGCAATTATCTTGTAAGCACTGGAGCTGGTTTGTTTTGCTCACCTAAATACTTTATATCAGATCAGGTTGGCTTGCTGCATGGTTTCTCAGCAGCAGACCTGAAGGGTGAGTGAGTTCTTGCAGACTATCACAGGCTTATATTTAATAGTAAAATAACAACCTTTCTAACACTTGTTAGCCCGGTCAATGTTGTCATAAAAAAATTATTTAATTTAAAAAAATATAGTTACTTACACCACAAGCCCATAAGCTTTGTTTTGGTGCCTAAGTGAGTTGCTGCCTCCTGCAGGGTTTTGTTTTTACATGTAAGTGACCATAGATACTGCTTATAAAAAAAATACACTATTAGTGTAGAAACCTAATTTACAATAATATTTGCTGTGTCTAGTAACCTATAGCAACCAATCAAACATTTCATATCAAACAGCAGACCAGCAAATGCTTCCACTGGTCACTTACAATGAGTTATCACAGTGGTTGTCAGACTTTGAGTTCAAACCCAAGTTAAAAGTCCAACCAAAATTATTGGAGTAAATCAACCAATGATATCTAGGTATAACTCGCGGGTAGAGGCGCCCACGGCACATTCTGTTCTGGCGTACAGGCACCCAGTGGTGACATGCTCAGAGTGTTTGGGTCCTGCGCATGTGCACCCAATTTTGTTACAGGCGAGAATGCGCCCTGGGCGTGTACATTTGATGCGCACTTGACACTTCTAGACACTTGTGTCTAATTGGACGCTGATTGTTCTTTTGTTTCAGCTATTGGTCCCTTTAACTGCCCATCCCTGATTCTCATCTCCCATTGTGTCCCTTTACCTTAAATAGTGGCTTCCCCTTCCCTTCCTTGCCCTAGCTGGCTTCTATTTAATCAGTTCCTGCTCAAGCTTTGCAAGTGGTTTTTGACTCCTACCTGCCTTGACTCCAAATTATCTCTACTTGTGTCCGATGTTACTGATTTTGACTCCTGCCTGTCTATCGATCTTGACCCTTGCCGCCTCTCCTGAACCCTGAACCCTGAACCCTGCCTGGCCTGACTTCGCTCTACTCTTTATCCTTGCCTGTATTATAGATACCATAGACCTGTTTTGGGTTCTTTCCCAACTGCCACTCAGGCGTAGGGCCCTTGCTACTGCTTTAAGTTTCACAGATGGGCCAGACCTAAGTCTTTGGGACCAACTGCATTGCCATGTGAATCTTTCAGCTGTTTAGAAAGTTGGTATCCTACCTAGATCTGACTTAGCATTTATGCCTTTAAGCTTCATTATTCATTACAATATATTATGCAGGCAGGATTCTATGCAATAGACTAACAGGCATGAAAGGAGAAAAAGGGTTTTAGGTAGGAGTAGAAATATTTCAGCTGCGAATAATTGTTTTAAAAAACAGTTACATCACCACAACATCTGTAAAGAGATATTAATTGTGTTGCACTGTTATTATTAAACTGTACGCCATTCACTCATTGCAAAGTGCTATATGATTTTGTCATCTTGACAGCCTAAATCATCAATGCAGAGTTTCACTTCACTGCTCCTTTAGCAGCTTCTTCCCAGCAGAAAGACAATCAGTGAGTATGGACAATGAAATAGTAGGTTCTTTGAAGGGGGGAGGTATTTAATCAATTTCATTATAATGCAAAAGTCTCTGCAATTTTGCACAGCGTGAGAGCTGAACACTGCTCTGTAGCTCCATGCAGCTGAGTCTTTAATCAACTGAGCAATCATCAGGGAAATTAGAAGATGAGATTTTTGGATTCAGCAGTGGGGTGCACATGAAGCTATCAGAATACAAAGCAAATCCTCAACCAAGCCTTTCATATATATTTAGGTGAGGGCGTCGGAAACTTGATAAAAACATTATTTTAAGTGTTTTTATTTCTGGAGCAGGGGAGTGAAAGGGTAGGATCCTTACATCTTTGCATTTACTGGCATATTTTAAGTATTCTGCTAAAAAGCTGAATATTTAAAAGTTCAGCCAAAAAAAAAATCTCTAACCTCTAATAGCACCAAGCTGATCTGTGTCCCACTGTTGTAGTTCCAGTATCTATTAAAAATATTACCAATAGCAATGCCCCTCAAGGTGAAAGTCCCATAGGTAGGCAGCTGGGACTGGATTGCTGTAGGGTTTTAGAGGTAAGGCAGGGCTGTATTTATACTGTATATAGGCACAAGTGATGTACATGCCGGAACAAAGCCCATGGGACTGGCGGGTTTACCTGCAGGTCGGGCCAACGGTCAGGCCAACTTCCGCACAACTTCCTTCGGGTGAAGGAGCAGCAGGTTAAGGCCAGTGCGGGTCAAGAAAAACTCAACCCACATATCACCAAAAGGCACCCAAGGGCCTGTTCCTAGGGCAGCAGCTTTAAGTGGGCCTATATTAAAAACATAATAATTTTTTTAAAGACCTGAGAGCTTACTAAATATGATGGTGGAGTGACATCATGTGTCGTAAGTAATGTCACAAGCTTACGTGCACATGCACAGTTGGCTAGCAAGGGGGAGGGGGGTGATCATTGGTCTGGTGCCTAGGGTGGCACCAAACCTAAATACAGCGCTGATGTAAGGTGGATACTATAATTATTTCACACAAGCCATTTACAACAGGTTACAATGGTTGGCATAGTGCTAGCATGAGGAAAAGTCTTTTCCCTGAATAAAATAAAGGCACTAAGTTTGCCTAGGAGCAGTAACCCATAGCAACCAATAAGATCTTTGCTTGGTAAATGTCCCACCTTTGGCTTTCCAAAAAAACTGGACTTCCTAATCCTGGTACCTAAGGGGCATAACATATTCTTTAATGTAAGACCTCTTTTAAAATTGAATATGAGGGATCTTAAAATATCCGGCCAAATTGTGCCATTTTTTTTATTAAACTATTTACTGTTAAGTATAGGTAATCTTTCACTCCTTGTATATATCTGTCCTTGCAAAAGTTCTCTTGGTTCGTACAAGTTGCTCCATAGGCATAGCATGTTTTACCTTTGTGTTGTGGAAGCTTCTTGCATGCAGCAAATGTTTGCTGTCAACTGTTTTCCTGTATAGATCAGTATGCAATTTAACATCAACAATACTGGTTTTCACATCAAGAAAATTGAGTTTAGACCTTGACCTTTCACATGTGAACACAATAGTATGATGCTCTCATTAGCTTTAGTTCTCAGTACAGTATCTCTTAATGACCCATTCCAAAAAAAAGAACGTCATCCAAAACAAGCATCCAGATATGAAGTGACTGGTTCCCTGTCTAAGAATTCTCTCAGGATTGTACAAAAAGGTTTTCAAAAGACAGGGCTACTGTCACCCCCCTTTTACATACAGTACTTTATGTTTGCCAGTAGTGGTATCAAGTAAAGCCTACCCAATAATAATGCCATGTTTTTGTGTACTTATCCCACATAAATTAGTTCAGATTGAAGTGCACAGTCTACAGAGGAGACCTGTTAATTTCTCGAATACACTCGTTTATTTTTTGTACTTCATATTGGAGAAACTATTCAACAAATGTTGATAATGGTTCCAGTACAGAACCCAGTCTATAAACAATTGGTCTCCTGGGAGGGTTAATCAATGTCTTATATACTTTAAGCAGAATGTAAAGTAATAGGACAATAGGGTGAGCTGTAGTCAGAAATTCCTTTTCAACATTGTCAATAAGTAAATTGAGCCATGGATTTTTGTATTTTTTATTAGCCACAGTAGGATCATAGTTAATTTCAGTGGAATGCCCTGAGGCATTAAGTTGTCCAAATGCCTTCTCCCTGTACTGAAACCAATCTAACACCACAGTGCTATCACATTTGTTAGCACGGTGGCTCACCCTATCATTATTGCTTTTTTAATGAGTGCAACACTTTTTAATAGAAAGGTTTTAGATACACATTGACCCATTCTCCCCCCCCCCAGATTGTTTCCATTTCACAAATACTGATTCAATCAAAGCTTGCACAGGATCATTCTATATTTGGGGTAATTTTTTGTTTAAACTTACTCACTGAGCTAGTGTTCTCACATCCTACAAAACATGTGTTTAGTTTAATTATCCTTTGCAGGTCTTGAAAATAGAATTCAACAGCAGCACAGACATTATAAAAATATAATAATTTTGCAAGTTAATGTAAGTTTAACATTTTTTTGATGGGTGGATATAGGTAGATATGCATGTCTACAGTAGAAAGGGCTTTATCATGTTTTTTCTTCTTATCTCAGGTGCTGATAAGCAATATAGGTATGAGACCTGTTATCCAGAATGCTCTGGACCTGGGATTTTCTGGATAATAGATTTTTCTGTATTTTGAATCTTCATATCTTAAGTCTACTAGAAAATCATGAAAAACATTCATAGCGCCAATAGGCTGGTTTTGCTTCAATACGGATTAATTATATTTTATTTTGGATCAAATACATGCTTCTGTTTTATTATTACAGAGAAAAAGGAAATCATTTTTAAAACTTTAGATTAAATGGAGTCTATGGGAGACGAGCATTCCGTAATTTGGAGCTTTCTAGGTAACGGTTTTCTGGATAACGGATCCAGATATATATATATATATATATAAAACAAAAAAAACTTCACACATAGGTCTTGATAAGTGAAAAAAGCTGGTAGATTTACCAGCTTTTTTTCACTTATCAAGACCTATGTGTGCGGAAGTTTTTTTTGTTTTATAGATATGAATTTTTGTCCAGCACCTAGGCATAACATCTGAGTGCACCTATCTAGTTATATGTATATATATATATATATATATATCTATATATATATAAAACAAGGGAAAGTTGTGCTCACCACATATTTTTAAAAATATTAAGGGGAGTGCAATGAGGTTGTGACCACAAAATTCATATAGACAAATACAAGAATCCTCGGCACTTAACCCATTATCAATATATTAAGGACATTGAAACATTTTGTGCCTTAAAGTGATACTGACACTAAATTTCTTTTCTTTTCAAAATATTAATCTACATTAAAATGTACCTATAGGTCATGTCGATCATTTTTTTGCTGATAGTTCTGCTTTTGTAATTGTTACTTGAAGTTTCTAAACCTGACTGTTTTGCCAACCTGACTGTCCCTGTTTAACCTGTCAGTTAGAGTTTCTAATGCTAACGGACTCCTGCACAAATATGGCAGCCCCCTCATAGAGGAACAGGGTAGTAAGAAAGGTAATGTAAAGGCATCAGGCAAATACTTTTATGCCAAAATTATAAATAGCATTTAATAAAAAAGGTTATTTTCTTATGTCAGTATCTCTTTAAAAGAATTGTTCAGTATAAAAATAAAAACTGGGTGAATAGATAGGCTGTGCAAAATAAAAGATGTTTCTAATATAATTAGTTAGCCAAAAATGTAATGTATAAATGCTGGAGTGACTGGATGTCTAACATAATAACCAGAACACTACTTCCTGCTTTCCAGCTCTCTTTACCAGGCTGTAACCAATCGGTGTCTTGAGGGGGGGAGCACATGGGACATAACTGTTGCTTTTGAATCTGAGTTGCACACTGAGGAACAATTGCAAACTCACTGAACAGTTATGTCCAATGTGGCCCTATTTAAAGTCTCTGTCTAACTCAAGGGTCCGTTTACTAAAGTGCGAAAAATATCCGCACAACATATAGACAAATTTGTCGCCAAATATGTTTTCGCCAGTTTACTAACCTGCGGTAAATATAAATTTGCGAATTTTCTTGCGCAAAAATATATTTTTGCCAGTTATCGCATTAGCTGAAAATAACACTACGTACACATTAGCGCCTGGTTTACTAAACAGTGAAATGTGCAAAAGACTAGATTTATGCAAGAATATTCGCAACATTTTACCGCCACCTATGTAGTGGCGTAAAAGTATTTATTTGCCAGAAAATTCTCAAGGGGCAGGAAATTTCCCATAATACTTTTTTTTTCACCCATCATTCTTTGCTGACAGGAGAGAGATCTGTAGCTATTGCTGACAGGATATTTTGGCTTCTGCTTCTATCTGTTGCAACAGCAGCAGTTTCAGCGCAGAGTCGTATTATTGGCAGCTGCGATCACAGTCCAAGGATTCGTCAGCCTCTACGCTTTTTTGGTTTCATTGTGATTGGCTACATTAAACTGCGCATTTCTATGAAGCAAAGAGATTGATTGGTATCATTTCTTGTTCCTATGATTCTATTGGCAGAAGGGTTTATATGATGCAGACATGTTTGATTGGTGTTACTCTGGTGATGTTGTTGGATGGTATAATCATCAGTCTATAAAGTTTATGAGTTTTGAAGATGCATTTCTGGCCATAAATGTCACAGTAAAAATTGCCATAATAACGGCCATAAAACAAGACTATTTTATAGCATAAATGTTCACAAAAACGTAATTTGTCGCCAGTAAATTTGCAACTCGCTAAAATTACCGATAACGTAAGCTGGTTTGTTAACGTGGTTACCGCAAGTGTAACTTCTGAGCACGAATATTCTGGCGGAAAAATATTCTCAGCGATAACATGCGGAAACTTAAAGTCAAATTTACCGCACTTTAGTAAATGGACTCCTCAGAGTTATAGAGCTGAAAAGCAGGAAGAAGTGTTCTTGCTATTATGTAAAAAAAAAATAACATCCAGTCACTCCAGCCTTTATACATTACATTTTTGGCTAACTAACTATTTTAGAAACATTTTTTATTTTGCACAGCCTATCTATTTGCCCAGTTTTGATTTTCACACCGAACTGTTCCTTTAAGCTAAATCAGGGATTGTTTGTCCATATATTGCAATATATTTAAGCTGGCCAACTACGTCAAAGTCATATCCGGTGTGGCCAGTTCCTATATATATATATGCCCTTTTACATATTTTCCATTGGGCCACCTTTTTTGTGATGGTCTGTGTGCTCTCCCAGAGGTCACCTGACCAGAAATGATGCAGCTCTAACTGTAACAGGAAGAAATATAGATGCAAAAGGTGGAACTCTGTCAACTAATTGGCTCATGTGACCTAACAAATTTTTTTGATGCGCGGTATTTTATTTTGATGCACAACACCATACAAGTCTATGGGCGTCATTTTTCTGCGAAACAAGGTGAAAAAATTCGCCCATCCCTAGTGGTGGGCACTTACAAACAAAGTTTCTTCATGCAGTTGCTTATGGCAACTTATTGCATTCCACCTGTATTCCGTGCTTCTGTACAACAGATTGAATGCGAACTGATTTGCCAAATACAGAAATAGCAAAAAAGATTTGGTCAATTCTAGTGAGAGCAATATTGTATTACTTTCAGTTATCCAGAGCTTTAAAGTGATTTAAATCTATTCAACAATTGCCTATCCCAATTTAGGTACAGATGCAAGTAGTTTTTTTTTTTCAGTTAGAAGCATATGTTAGTGACACTTAAATCGTCTTTCTGTTAATGAAAACACCATGCACTTTCTATTTGCCAATATTACATTGTACTTAGAAGAGCAGATAAAGTGTTTAGGTGATGAATATATACAGCTTGGAAAAATCTGAACAGAGAAAATAGGATACTTATTGGTGGGTGCATTTAAAGGTGTTGTTCACCTTTAACTTTTAGTATGACGTAGAGAGGGATTTTTAAGACAATTTGCAATTGGATTTTATTCTTTATTTTTTTGAGATATTTAGCTTTTTATTCAGCAGCTCTCCGGTTTAGCTAGAACAGGATAGTTCTGTAATAGACTATCTAGGAGAGTAAGATAGAGAGCTTATACAGAAAACTTAAATAGAAAGAGCAGCTGTGTGCTCTATTGAGGATCTGTAGCAGGGAGTAGCTTCCTAAGACTTCTTGATTGCCTTTAGTGAAGGGACCACATTGGATAGGGTGTCAGGCTTAGACTCCTTCCCCCTGACCACTCCACTGGATGGGATCCGGACCACTTTGAGGTATATCTACCTGAGGGAATTGATGTACTCTTTGACTGCAATGCCTTATGGGAGTCACATCCTTCATGCTGTGCCATCTACCTGTTCTACCAAAATCTGATGTTATACCTGCTAATAACTCAAATCAATGTGAGTAAACCTGTGGTCATTGTCTTGGACTAATAAACCATCCTTTTTGTTTTACTATAAGAACCTCCTAGCATCCAAGCATTCCTATTTTGCTATAGAGTAGCCTGAGTGTTGTAGTACTACTACACCTTTATGGGAATCTTCCACTTAGCAAAGCGTCTGATCCTGAAGTGTGAGTCGCAATGTAACCCATGCTCATATCACTAGTTGGACACCTAACTACTTGTGGTCTGGATAGCCCAAGTTAGCATTACACAACCTTTGATTAGAACGAGAAAATGGAAAATGAATATGAGAGGGCCTGAACAGAGAGTTGAGTAATACAGCAATAACAATAAATGTGTAGCCTTGCAGAGCATTTGTTTTTAGAAGGGTGTAAGTGACGCCCTATTTGAAAGCTGGAGGTAGTTAGAAGAAGAGGGAAAATAATTAAAAATCTATAAAAAATAAATAATGACTACCCATTGAAAATTTGCATAGAATTAGCCATTCTATAACATACTACAAGTTAAAGGTGAACCACCCCTTTTAAAAAAACTATTGACCACGGATTTGGAAAAATGTTTTATCATGCAGTGTTGCTTTAAGAATCCTTCTCTATTGTTAAATTCTGAATTTACTGTCTTCCTATATGTTTGGTTTGAGGCAACTTGAATGTAAAAAACTGAATGATTACAAGGACCATATCATTAAAATGGCTTTTTCTTTAGACAGCAAAAGTTTTCCATCCTGATCCTTTCTGTGAACATTTTGTTTCATGGTCTGCCTAGGGGCAGATTTATCAAGAGTCGAATTTCGAAGTGCTAAAACCATCGAATTGAAAATTTTGATAGTCTAAGGTTTTTTTGTTTAAATTTAGCTGTTTTTGATCGAATTACAATTGTTTGATCAATCGTAGAAATCGTTCGAATCGAACAATTCAAACTATTTAATCAATCGATCGAACGATTTTCAAAAAAAAACTTTGACTTCTAAAAACTTAGCCAAATGTTTTCTATAGGTTCTAGGAGGTTTCCATAGGCTAACATAGCAATTCAGCAGGTTTAAGGTGGCAAAGTGTCGAAGTCTAAGTTTTTTAAAGAGACAGTACATCGATTTTCGAATGGTCGAATATTTGAAGTATTTTCAATTTGAATCAAAATCGAATTTGGCCTATTCGATGGTCAAAGTACTCAAAAATTACTTCGAAATTAAACGTTTTTTAATTTGAAAATTCACTTTGTCCTTTGATAAATCTGCCCCGTATATTCAAATAAAGGTATTTGTTAAAATTTGATTTGAAATGTAGTTAAATTACACCAATCCTGACATAATAGCTTTTATATACCTCCCAACATTTTGTAAACAGAAAGAGGGACAAAAAGATTTGCCGCGTGGAGCGTTAGCTCATTTTTTGACCACACCCATTTTTGTGACTACACCCCTAATTACCATGTCCATTTTACAAAATGTGGTAGAATATGAAAGTTTGAAGACATTTCTATGATTTTTACATGTTATTACAGTTTTGCTAATGAAGGTGAAGTGCCCTTTAAGCTCTGAGTCTTCGGTCTTATCTTATCTAAAACTGTAACAAAAGTATCCTAAGTATGTGTTCTGGGCTCTCTGCCAAGAGTCAATTAAGTTAGAAACCTTGTATCTTTTTCTGGCTGTTCAGTGCAGCAGATCAAAGAGAAACTTGTGAAATATCAGTACATCCGTGACTGTGCGTTGAGCTGTCAAAAGTGGGACTGTCCCGCTCAAAACAGGGAGGTATGGTTTTTATGCAGTCTACATTACCAAAATCAATCAGGCAATGTGCAGTGGAATTGTGGGACTTTCATCCCCTACTCCCATGCCTAGAAATGTTTTTCATCTTGTGTAGTTTTTTTTTAAACTATAGTGTAGAAAGAGCCATATTAGTTGCTTTGTTTTACTTCTGGCTCAGGCCTATTGATTTGTATTTCTATTGAATACAATTTTGATACTACAAATTTACAGATCATTTTTATTTTTCTTCTAAATATATATTATGTACCTGGCCTGATTTAAGAAAATAAAGTTATTTCAAAAGAAGCAGAATATATTTTGTACAGTACTGGTATTAACACAATTTCATATGATAAGCGTTAATACAAAAACTAATTGAAAATATAGATGTATTCCATTCCAAATATACTCTTATTTTTTTTTTGATTTGCCTTGTTATTAACTCCTAAGCTTAGTTTAAAGAATTATAACATTGTTGCATGTATTTTCATTTAATATAGACTTATGATTATGACTCCGCTGAATACATTAGCTGTGGTGACGCCATTCAATTAAATGCATGATTCCATTAATCTTGATGTTGTGGGGACCTGAGCAGGGCAGCTGGGAAGAGAGATTGCTAGTTCAGTGTCTGCTCAGGTGCCAGATGCATTACTGTGCTTGATGTAAGGTGACCACAGGTCGTCTGCTGTGCAAAGATAAGGGAAATTTTGTCAGGAAAGGATGGATTTAAGGAGAATGGATTCAACCACTGATGGTATCTGAAATCATAAGAAAATAAATCCAGAGGTTTATTTCAGGCTTCGAAAATCATGGTCAGAACATAACCCATGCACTCAGTTTCATCATACATACATCAGTCTCAAGCCGGGATTTATGAATAGAATAAATCTAAATATCTTAAGTTTGATTTAAAAGAAGAATGTTTAGGAGGCTGTTTGACAGGTTGACTCTCAAAAGAAAAAAAAAATTCCCAGTCTCCATACTGTATGGACAATACTAATAGTGGATATAAGTGAGTGTAGATATTAAAGAAAAATAAGGAAATAAAAAGGTGTCTATGTGCTGCACTCATATCCAATCAGTATCTTATATAAGATTTTGTGGGCTTTAGCATCACACATACCCGATGATATTTATACATTTATAACATAAAATGGATAAAAATCATGTATTTATATTGATTTATAATTTACAATATATTTATAAATATATAATATTTAGGGGCATATTTACTAAGGTGTTAATGGTAAATTCAAATTAAAATTTCAAATAGTTTTTTTGATCAAAACTCACAATTTCGAGTTTAAAACCACCAACTCAAATTCTAATTCGAATGAGAGATTTATCATACCTCGGCTCTGGAAACAGCTCTAATTCGATACTTTGCTACCTAAAACCTGCCAAGTTCATGTGCAAGTCTGTTGAACCATTTGAAGATGTTAATAGCCTTCCTGACATTCAAGTTTTTTTCTGAGGAAAACTCGATTCTAATTTGATTCATGGAACACACTGCCATCTTTGATTTATTCTGGCCAGAAGGGAAGGTGCGAAAGCTCTTTTTAAACCCTGGCAGTGGCACTGGGGCCCCTGTGGTGCGGCCCCGCAGGGGAGTTATTTACACCACTGTTATGTAGACATATCTGGATTCCCAACAAACCAGTTTGACCCTTGATAAATCTGCCCCTAAATGTGTCTCTGGATCAGCAGAGATGGGGATATTTATTGAACAGTGTTACTATAAGAGTTTATCAAGATATTACTAGAATACAACAATCAGCATGCTTTAATTCTTCAAAATATGTTGGCTATACGTGAGTTTTTTTTTTAAAACTGTCTTAAATTTGAATGAATTTGAAATTCAACCTGACGAAATTTATTGATAAAATCAAATGATTAAACCTGGGACTAATTTAAACAACCCCAAAAACCGGAATAAAATTAGATCGAACTGAATTCAAGTTCTTTCTCTGAAAAAAAAACTTGAATGTCAGGAATACTGCAAACATCTCCAAATTGATCCCTGAACCTCTCCCATTGACTTAAACAGTAATTCGGCAGGTTTTATGTGGCATATGAGTATGAGAAATCTCGAAAATCGAATTCGAATTTTCTATTTGGACCCTTAATAAATCTGCCCCTTCAAGTATGGAGATCCAAATTATGGAAAGACCCCTTATCCAGAAACCCCCAGATCCACGAGCACTTAAGGTGTGGGCTAATATAGATAGTTCTGTGGTTAACCTGAAACAACAGATTCTTTTTTATTTAATACCTCTGTCCTAGCAGTAGGCCTCAAGTGCTTGGAGGGGACTTCTGGTGCAGGTTGCCAAGTTGTGCCATTTTTTTAACTATTGTTCCCCCAATTGGTGTGAGCCCTCTATTTATCTGTATCAATTATTCTCATAGAAATACAAAACTTCCAAAATATAATCAATTGAAATGTATTTTCACTGTATTTTCAGCACTATCTCTCTATAAGCAGCTTTGTGTCAGAGTCTGTTATTTTGGAAGACAGTTTGTGGTTATATTAAGACATTGCATTTTCACAATAGTCTCCCTGTAACATTTGAATGGGACCCAGACAAAGGGAGCGATTTATCAAAAGTCACGTTTTTTTCACCGAATATACTTCACGAACATAGTTGAGAATATTCTTAAGAAGCTCAAATTGTTGCAGCTAAAAGCTGCAGAGGTTTTTTAGTCATTGAAAATAGTCTCTCACAACTTTATTTATTTTTCCTGTTCATTAAAACATTCACCTTTTTTAAGCCTCATTGAAAATAAATGGAACAATGTGATTCTCACTGTTTTGCATTTTTTTCTCCTAAAAACGCAGAATATTTTGTCGCAGTTTATTCATAAATAAGCTATCATTCAAGAAAAAAAAAGTTGCATGGGTTTTGTCGCTGTTTTTTTTTTTTTGTTGCTCAGGTTTTTTTTAATTTCCTCAACCTTGATATTTAGTAAATAGGCCGAACAGTGTTACCATTAGGACCCAAGAGCTTATATTGAATTAACTTCATATTGCATTCCAATAAATAACACATGGTCGGGTATTGGGTATTAGGTTAAGAATCATTGTTTCAACCTAAGTTTGTAATGCCTACTTTGAAAATCTGGGGGACGCAAATAAAATCCTTTAAAGGGATACTGTCATGGGAAAAAAACATTTTTTCAAAATTAATCAGTTAATAGTGCTGCTCCAGCAGAATTCTGCACTGAAATCCATTTCTCAAAAGAGTAAACAGATTTTTTTATATTCAATTTTGAAATCTGACATGGGGCTAGACATTTTTGGCAATTTCCCAGCTGCACCTAGTCATGTGATTTGTGCCTGCACTTTAGGAGAATAATGCTTTCTGGCAGGCTGCTGTTTTTCCTTCTCAATGTAACTGAATGTGTCTCAGTGGGATATGGGTTTTTACTATTGAGTGTTAGATCTACCAGGCAGCTGTTATCTTGTGTTAGGGAGCTGTTATCTGGTTACCTTCCCATTGTTCTTTTGTTTGGCTGCTGGGGGGAAAAGGGAGGGGGGTGATATCACTCCAACTTGCAGTACAGCAGTAAAGAGTGATTGAAGTTTATCAGAGCACAAGTCACATGACTTGGGGCAGCTGGGAAATTGACAATATGTCTAGCCCCATGTCAGATTTCAAAATTGAATATAAAAAAATCTGTTTGCTCTTTTGAGAAATGGATTTCAGTGCAGAATTCTGCTGGAGCAGCACTATTAACTGATTCATTTTGAAAAAAAAATTTTTTCCCATGACAGTATCCCTTTAAGGGAAAGTTTTCTACCCCTTTTGATTTCTTTTTATAAATGATTGCATATTGTTCCACGGTCTAACTTATGTTTGTTTTCTAACAAAGGGCATACGTTAGCATATTAGCAGCACAGTGTTTGGGTGGAGGGGGTTAGAGTTAATCAAACTTCAGATGCCTTCCTTTACACAGCAGAGGTTGGATATTATTCTGACCTGCCAATATCACACAGACACCTGCTGCAGTTCACATTTAATGCATCGCTACACACACAACTTTGGAAGCAGCAAACTTCAGAGCTAAAAGATCCAGATTGATTTCCCATCTCTTGTCTCTTCCAGTTAAATCCCCAAGCATCAAAGCGAGCAGTAAAATAATTAGAGGTTAGGTGGTCATGTTAGGAGTGAATTCCTGGACAATTGTGATCGACTTTACTGTGTCTCTAACTCTTGGCTCTTAATCTGACTCTTTATTAACGTAACATGGCTTTTTATTATTCTAATTAGTGTCAGCGATGATTGACTGCAGAGGCTCAGACTGAAATCATTATTCCAACGCAATTATCTTGAAAGATGTTTAATGTTATACCTAATAAAGGAGCAGATATTTTATAAACCCAAATTAGCATTTCTTCTGCCAAAAACAGAGATAACTTTTTAATGTACAACAGCAGGAAAAGTAAAACAGAAATAACAGATACAGAAGAGAATGCGAGGACACTGTGCTGATATCACACAGGATATTTATGCATCTTCTTGATTAATCTCATGGGATTCTTACACTTGCAGTTAACCCAAGCAACCACACAATGTCACTGTAAACCCATTACAGTCAGTCCTGAAATGCTGGCAACATAAATTACTGTTTTACATGTATTTCAACATTTCCTTTAATGTAATAGGTGTTTACATAACACAATACTTTATTTTTTCTTTTTCTTAAAAAACAAAGGGGTACTCTATCGAGATTTTTTTGGTACAGGTATTGGATCTGTTATCGGGAAATCCGTTATCCAGAAAGTTCCGAATTGTGGAATGGATGTCTCTTATAGACTCCATTATAAGCAAATAATCCATATTATTAAAAATTATTTCCTTTTTCTCTGCAATAATAAAACAGTACCTTGTACATGATTCAAACTAAGATATACTTAATCCTTAATGGAAGCAAAACCAGCCAATTGGCTTTATTTAGGGGCCGATTCACAGAGGGTCGAATATCGAGGGTTAATTAACCCTCGATATTCGACTGGGAATTAAAATCCTTTGACTGCGAATATCGAAGTCGAAGGATTTTAACGCAAATAGTTAAATCGAACGATCGAAGGAATAATCCTTCGATCGGACGATTAAATCTTTTGAATCGAACGATTCTAAGGATTTTAATCCAACGATCGAAGGATTATCCTTCGACCAAAAAAATTTAGGAAAGCCTATGGGGACCTTCCCCATAACATTGACTTCGGTAGCTCTTAGATGGCCAACTAGGGGGTCGAAGTTTTTCCTTAAAGAGACAGTACTTCGACTATCGAATAGTCGAATAGTCGAACGATTTTTAGTTCAAAGTCTTCGATTCGAAGTCAAAGTCGTAGTCGATGGTCGAAGTAGCCCATTCGATGGTTGAAGTAGCCCAAAAAACACTTCGAAATTCGACGTTTTTTTCCTTCGAATCCTTCACTCGAAGTTAGTGAATCGGCCCCTAATTAATGTTTACATGATTTTCTAGTAGACTTAAGGTATGAAGATCCAAATTACAGAAAATCCCACGTCCTGAGCATTCTGGATACATTTTACAAGGCATCTCTTTAAAACTAACTTGTCCCATATGGGTTAATATGCTAAGGGGGTCATTTACTATCAACTGAATTGATAGATATTTCCACAAATCTTTAAAAATGATTGATTGTTCTATATTTCTAAAAAACTAAAACAAATTGAGATTTATTAAGTGAAAGAACCACAAAAACCTCTAAGGCAAAACTTTACCAAGTAAAAATTGCCAATGTGTTATAAAAGTCAGTGGGAGCTGCATTGATCCTATTGGACCACTTTCTATCAATTTAGACTTTTAGGGGTTTATTTATTAAAACTCAAATTTTTTAGTTGAGTTTTTAAGGGGATAAATAGAATTATTTGAAATAAAAAAATTTGAATATTTTAATATTTATTATACCCTGAAGCTGCTAACAATTTATAGATAAATCCTCTAGCTAAAACCTGTTGAAAGCATGTAAAAGTCAATGGCAGATGTTTCATGCCTTAATGGTTCTAGAAAGTTTTGGTCTTTTAGTGTAGTTTTTCATTCAATAATCTGAAAATTTAGTTATTCGGGCGACAACTCGATAAATTTGAGTTATCGTAGTGACAATTCAAAAAAGTTGCATGATTTACACAACTTTGCACCCCTTAGAGCACCAGAAACTGCACCTCTGTCCATAGTACAGTAAATGAGCTCTACATATTTTCTACATACTAAACAGATAACACTTGACACCACTCTTTTCTCTGCAGCATGCATGTAAATCAATACTAATTATTGTTAACCATATCAATACCATGTATTTATAAAGCACCAACATATTCCACAGTGCTACAGTATACAATAGAAGGGTGTGTAACAATTAAATTATGTATAAAACAGAAGGTATAAATGGACCTTTCCCAATGGAGCTTGAATGCTACAAATCTGCCATGTTCTGCTATTGGAAATATTTTTGCCTGTCTAACTGAATTGTCATGCAAGTTTTGAATTTTATTATTTACAAAACCAGCGAAAAAGAAAAAAAGTTTGTAGACACAATGTCTCATAAAGTAAAAACATCTGTTTATTTAACCATTAAAAACAAGTGGCTGCTGTGTACTGGGCACCTAACGCATTTCGGCAACACCCCTTAATCATAGGCTAAACTATATGATATCAAGGCTTTCATTTATACACCTGGGGGCACATTTACTATGGGTCGAATATCGAGGGTTAATTAACCCTCGATATTCGACCATCGAAGTTACCATCGATCGAACGGATTTCCTTAGATCAGAAATTGCTAGGAAAGCCTATGGGGATTTCCCCATAGGCTAACATTAGTGCTCAGTAGGTTTTAGGTGGCGAAGTAGGTGGCCGAAGTTTTTTTTAAAGAGACAGTACTTCGACTATCGAATGGTCGAACAATTTTTAGTTCAAATTGTTTGATTCGAAGTCGTAGTCGAAGGTCGAAGTAGCCAATTCGATGGTCGAAGTAGCCAAAAAAACTTCGAAATTCCAAGTATTTTTCATTCTAAGCCTTCACTCGAGCTAAGTAAATGTGCCCCCTGATGACAGAGCATCTACTGGATCAGTTGTTGAAAAACAATCTATTAATTACAACACTTACATATTTTAAAAACCTAGAAAATACAATTGGAAAACAATAAAGAAAACATTTGTAAAAATATATATTCAAAAGAATTAATAAGTGACAGAGGAATATAGGAGCATGTTTCACATACAGATGTATATCAAAAAATATAGGAAATATCCCATCTAGAGTTTAAACCTAGAGGGGCACTTGCAGGCCCGGACTGGCAATCAGTGGGTTCTGCCAAATGCCAGAGGGGCTGCTAAAAGGTCCCATAGAAAGTCAATATTTAGTGGGCTGGTGGGGGCCTCTATGTGGGCTGATTGAGCCTCTGTGTACCTGAAATGTCAGGGCCTATTTTAATTCTCAGTCCGGACCTGGGCACTTGTGTTAAATTCAAAGATCCAAAAGGCTTCTCTAGCATTCAAAATCCCAAAAAAGTCACCACTTCATGTTAGAACCGCAACCTTTTCTATAACTTGTAAAATTCCTTCCTATAGGGGAATCAAGGCTTTCTTTATCAATGACGTAAATATGTTCCCTTATTATGTTTTTTAAAGGGCGTATGGTGCGACTAACATATTGTTTGTAAAAATTTAAACATTCAAGTAAATATACCAGACCATTCAAATTACAATTGCCTTACTGTCTGATTTTATACTGTTTCTGTGTAATATTGGATTTAATATTTTCACCTTTAGATATAACTTTACATGTCTTACAGGTCCTTGATCCACATGGATATGGCCTGACTGTCTGCAACTAGTTTGACTGGGAATACCCAGGAGGAGAGGTTCCCATACTGGGGGAAAGTGTGAGGACTCACCCTGGTGGTCTAGCGGGCTGGTGGGGACACTCTCCACATTAATCCTTTTCCTTTGCTTGCTGGTTCTCCTCCGGGTCTTCAATTTTGTGTTTCTTAGCTTTACAATAGGCTGATTGTAGGGGGCCCATCACTCAAATCCAAGCCAGCATGACACACTCACCAGCCCCTGCTCTATTTCTAAGCAGACCCCATGGTCTGCTACCAACCCACCCCACGCACTACTCTGCGCAACTCCTTATATCACTGGTCCTGACCCTTTAACCATTGCAGGTATTACTGTTCCTAGTATAAATTGAAGCTGAAACTCATTGGTACTGTTTTTTCTATCCTACCAGGTCGAAGCAGGTGATACCATTCAGTTTTGTGGCTCTCATTGGAAATGTTGCTAGTGCAACTCTCATTATCATCTGAGTTTTAGGCATTACATAAAAATGATACAACCAATGAAAATTGAAGACACAAAACCTTAAAACAGAGATATTGGATTATGGAAACACATGAAAATGTTGGCTTGGAACTTAGAAATGTATGTAACCAGGTAGAGCACCAGGTCTTAAAGTGGTTGTTCACCTTTAAATTAACTTTTAGCATGATGTAGACAACTTGCAAATTATCTTTTTTTTTTTTTTTTTTTTTTTTTTAAAAAAAAAAATTTGTGGATTGCGGACCAGTTCAGATTTTCAACAAATATCTGGTTTCTATTCAATTGACCACCAATTAAAGAAAATTCAAGTATCAGTGCAGCAGTGTCGGAGTTTATTAACAGTTTCAATTGATTGGTTAAAGGTTACTAACCCAGTGTTGCTTCAATTATTGGGCAGCCATTGCTGGGTTACCCAATAAAGTGCTATGTGCTAGGTGCTAATAATTCATCAGCAATTAAAAACCATGTAACAGGATTAATTAATATTGTGCTATAAAGTGCTAGTGCTTCAAATGAGATTAAGAAGTTGACTTAAATAACCAGGATTAAATTGACCCAGGTGAGATTAAAGTTAATTCATTATTATATATCACACATTAAAATCCATTCATTATAGAAGATTGTAAATAGCTGATTAACTGTTAAAAAGTAAACTTTACTAAATTCATTAAAATTGCTGCAAATCAATTAAGGTAATCTTTGAGAACTGCATAAAAATTGGTGAGTAATAATTAATCCATACACCCCCGTTAAAGTTATAGGGTGTTAAAAAACGTTTGCATGAAATTATTCAAAGGAGACCAGCATTGAAAGAGAAAGGAGGAATAGGAAAATTGTTAGAGGTGGAGAAGTCCCAAGTTCTAGCTGCCTGTATTTTTTCTAAGTCTGGGACCCCACACGGAGGAGAAAGTAGGTCACTGGGGACTGTAGTCTCGATTTTACCTTGCTAACTTATAATTCGGAGAGCTAATCTTCCCTATAAAACTACAAATCCCACAGTGCCATTGGATAACAGGTAAGAATTAAAAGAAGAATCAATGCGGTCGCAAAGGTTTAAAATCAATAGAAAATTATTTATCACTTCCTGAATACAAAATCTCGCGATACTTGGAAATGAGATCTCGCGATGAGGTCTCGCGATACTTGGAAATGGGATCTCACGATGAGGTCACGCGATACTTGGAAATGGGATCTCACAATGAGATCTCGCGATACTTGGGAATGGGATCTCGCGATGAGATCTCGCGATAGTTACATTTGAGAAGATATGTGTATATCGTTGCTAAGCGACGGTCATATTTCAGATGTATTTGGTTAAATCGATATATAACTCACTGGTATCTATAACAACCACCGGTATTTATTGAGGAAGAGATGTTGGTAAAAATTATTATTATTTATTACCAAGATTATTTAAATAAAATGTTAGTGAAATAGTGTCTACTATTAGAGGGAATTGATATGTTAAACCAAATACCTAAATCATGATTATTAAAGAAAAGCATTAAATAGTATATTTTCATTGATCCCATTGGGTGAAACTGAATTTAATTTGAAAATCCAATGTGTTTCCCGTTTGAGTAATTCTTGTTCCAGATCACCCCCTCTGATTCCCAATTGGATCTGTTCTATAACCTTTGGGCTAGTAGTGACCTACTTTCTCCTCCGTGTGGGGTCCCAGACTTAGAAAAAATACAGGCAGCTAGAACTTGGGACTTCTCCACCTCTAACAATTTTCCTATTCCTCCTTTCTCTTTCAATGCTGGTCTCCTTTGAATAATTTCATGCAAACGTTTTTTAACACCCTATAACTTTAACGGGGGTGTATGGATTAATTATTACTCACCAATTTTTATGCAGTTCTCAAAGATTACCTTAATTGATTTGCAGCAATTTTAATGAATTTAGTAAAGTTTACTTTTTAACAGTTAATCAGCTATTTACAATCTTCTATAATGAATGGATTTTAATGTGTGATATATAATAATGAATTAACTTTAATCTCACCTGGGTCAATTTAATCCTGGTTATTTAAGTCAATTTCTTAATCTCATTTGAAGCACTAGCACTTTATAGCACAATATTAATTAATCCTGTTACATGGTTTTTAATTGCTGATGAATTATTAGCACCTAGCACATAGCACTTTATTGGGTAACCCAGCAATGGCTGCCCAATAATTGAAGCAACACTGGGTTAGTAACCTTTAACCAATCAATTGAAACTGTTAATAAACTCCGACACTGCTGCACTGATACTTGAATTTTCTTTAATTGGTGGTCAATTGAATAGAGAGGGGTTTTACTTCTTTTCATTTCTATAACACATTATTTTGGTAATCACACCTCTTTCGTTCGGAAAACTTATTGCTTTTTTAGGAAGGTACACAGAACAATTCTTTCTTTAACAAATATCTGGTTGTTAGAGTCCAATTTAAGCTATTAACAATAATAATAAAATTGCAGCCTCAAAAAGTAACAGTTTTTGGCTTCCTGGTTTAGTGACCTCCATGTGAAAGATAGAAAGAGACATCAGAAATAAAACACCCAAAAAATAGGGCATTATACATAAAGGTCAATAAAGATTTTAAAAAAACATTTAAAAATATGTAAACAAACACTTAGGGGCACATTTACTAACAACTGAATTGTGTTTTGTTCCAAATCGAACTCTTGAAGGTTTTTTCACTTGGAATTGTCTGAATCTTTTTTAGAGGTTTTCAAGGTACGCATATTTTTAGCTCATCCTTTAGTGCATTTTTCATTTGCACTTTTTATTTTCAGATCTTTAAATGAAGTCAATGCCATTCAAGGTTTTAGAATTTGTGAGATTAGTCTTGGTTTCTAAAACCTCTAAAAACCACTAAAATCTGACATTCAACCCTTTACCTGCCATGCATTTACACCGTATGTTCAACCTGCCAAGACCATACTATGTATGTTCCTCTGCAGATAAGCCTGGGCAAAAGGCTGGGGGGCTGTAACAATGGTCCTACATGCGATAGTCACAGGGACAACCTCCAGGCAGCAGACATGATCACATCACACTTCTGCTGCTCTCCCAAAATCCTTCCCCAAGAGCATTGCCCATACACTTCCTGCTGTGCAACACTCTGCATCAACCAACCTCCAGGACCCCCTCCAATGGTGACAGTATTCCTCCTTCTCCAAAAATGGTAAGTGCCCTTTATTTACACACTTGCACACATTACATTTACACACATTTCAGTTAAGATTATTTTTTTTGCACACTTTTGCTAACTTTTATACACTTATAAATATATGTGTACATATATACATATATATGCACACACTTAGAAGTGTACACACATGTATACACAAAAACTCACAAACTTTTTTTTTTTCTCTTTTTCGTTTAAAGCATTAGCTTTTGCTTTTTTACCTAAAACTGTTTATTTTGGCAGCATTACTATTGGATCAGGTATTTTTGACCACTAATTACAGTATACTGTAATTTTGTTATTTCATTGGTTTGTGCAATTTTTGTACCTTTATTTTAATTTTATCCCTGCATTATTGTCCTTTATGTGTTTTAGCATAGCGTTGCAGTTTGGTACTTTGGTATACAAAAGTGTCTTTTCCTTTCTTGAATTCGTCAGAATGTGAATGTTCCAAAGATATATCGTTTTCTGGGGGGGGGATTGTAAAATTTTTTGGCAATTTTCAGAAATGTCATAAAAAACAGTAAGTTTAGGAAGGATTTGCAGTTTGGTAATTTGGTATAGAAAGGCATTTTCACCCAAGAAATGGCAGGTTCTATTTTCATTCACGGTCCATACATATCACATAATTTAATAAGTCTAATGTATGCATATTGGGTACACATAAAACTGACACTGTGTTTTTAAATTTAGTGAGGCCATTCATTCTGTGAAAAAACAGGTGTCAATTATGGCCCTTATTTAAGGAAGGAAGGAGCAAATGTTGTATATGCTGTTGATTCGAGAGGGGAAAACATAGTGCAGAACATGATAGGCTTCTCTACTAAAATGATCTCAAATGCTTTAAAATGGCAACCAGAACCTGAAAAATGTAAATGGATAGAAGAATAGCCAAAATGGTAATGATGCCAATGATCAGCTCCAGGAAGATCAAAGAAGGTCTAAAGTTACCTGTGAGTATTGTTACAATAAGAAAATGCCTATGTGAAGCCAAGCTATAAGCAAAAAACCAAGCTAGGTTCCATTGTTGAAAAAAAAGACATGCTGAAGAGGTTACAGTTTTCAAAGAACTCCTTGGCCTTAAGAGCAAGGAGAGAGTGAGAACCTTGTATCAGGTGGCAGCGGAGGGCCAGTTACAATACAAGGGATGGCAAAAAGTCGTAAAAAGTTGTAATTTCTGGGTTATCCGGCATCACTAGTGCAAAGAGCTCTATTGCATTCATTGTGCTAGCAATGCGGCCCCCCTTTAACCTGCTTTGATGCTGATGTTTTAAGTTTGGAGTGGGAGAGAAGGGGTGGCAGTGGAGCTAGCATATTTTGAAAGCTTAGGTTGTCTTGAAATAAATAATATATTGTCTTCCTGGGTAAACGTCAAGTCCCCTCCAGGAAAGGTCCCTAAATTGATACGGGCAATGATATATGTTTTGAAACAAACGGTCACACAGACCACTGCGAATGTTATCGACCATGTTTACGTCCTTTTTTAACCGGTTATAGACCCCAACAACTTCCTTGCAAAGTTTGCCACTAAATGGCTTTTGCAATCTTCATATGTAATAAAATGTCACAATTGCAAAACATACTTTGCAACTAAAATATTTAACAAAACTCCAGAGCAGGTGTTAATGCTTTGCTTAGAAATGTAATATTGGCCAGAAAATTATTTTACATTGTGAGCAGCACTGAACATTCACAAAAACATAATTTTGAAAATCGCTTGTGATTTTTAATTACATTCCCCCTAAAGACTAATGGGGTAAGTTAATATTGTTTGTTAACGCAACAATCAGTCACAATTTGAATAAATGTTCGATAAGTGAAAAATGTTGCCTTTGCAAATGTTTTGCCCCTCAAGCGACAGTAAGATAGTGGTTGTGAATTTTATAGTTTGTGATAGTGCGCAGTTTATGCAACACTTAGGGGGAAATTTACTTACAACCGAAAATACGCACGCGCTGGCTTCACGCAAATCGCAACACTTTGCCAGGCGTAAATTTGTTTGGGCAACGCTAATTCACAAAGAACCGAAGTTGCGCATAGGGTACCGAATGATTGCGAAGTTGCGCTAGCGATAATACGATCAGCAGTTCGAAGTTACACTAGCGTTGGCTAATTTGCATACGGCGTGCAGTTAAAGTACAATGGCCGTATATGTTGCAGCAAATACATTACACTTCACAAGGCCAGGGAACCTTAGTAAAATAAAATAGAGTTGTTATATTGCCCTATACATGTACCCACTGTATAGTTTATGTGCCATATGTAAGGAAATGTAGGGGGGAAGCCGGGTACCCTAACAAAAAATTCACGCACTTTTGCAGGCTATCACCCTGAAAAAAGGAAAAGACGCCAGCGTTTTTGGGACTTAGAAAAATTTTCAACAAAATTTCAAGTAAGTCCTATTTACTCCATTGCACATTGCCTGGTCTGAGGTGGCGAAGGCAAGTCTGGCGATAGAGGTAACGGTCAGTAAAAGCAAAAACATAGTGAATTTGCATAGTAACCCTCTTTCGGCAGAGCAAAAATTCGCCTGGTGTTAGAGTGCGAAGTTGGGCCAGAGTCTATCTCCTTCACTAGCGAAATTACGCCAGCAACGGTTAGTGAATCGGCTGAAATTATGTCACGCTGGTGAATTTTCGCAACGTTAGCCACTTTGCCCTTTACTTTATTTCCCCCATAAACTTTATGTTTACACAATGAAAAATTATGTTTGCTCCAAAAGTTTACACCACCTTCAAGCAGGTGTTAAAGGTTTGCAATGAGCAATTAAAAGAACAGTAACACCAAAAATAAAAGTGTTTTAAAGTAATTCAAATATAATGTACTGTTGCCCTGCATTGGTAAAAGATATTTGTTTATTTAAATACACCAGGGAAACAGTACATTATATTTGAATTACTATAAAGCACTTTAATTTTTTGATGTTGCTGTTCCTTTAAGATTCACAATGCAATAAAAGCCTATTGAAGAATATTACGTTGTGACATGCAAATTTGTATTCACAAATTTTTTTCTCTTTTTGCAAATGTTATTACATTAAAAACTGGCTGGCAGAAGTTTGGAAGTAACCATGCTTATTTTATCATCTCAGAGCAGAAACATACATGTTTAAATGTTAGAAAAAGTATGGAGAAGGCGTGGAACAGCTCATGATCCAAAGCATACTGCTTTCATCTGTAAAACGGTGGAGGCAGTATGATGGCTTGGGTGTGCATGGCTGCCAGTGGCACTGGGACACTAGTGTTTATCCATGATGTGACACAGGACAGAAGCAGCCTAATGAATTCTGAGGTGTTCAGAGACACTGGGGCTCATTTATTAAAGCAGCGCAGCGCATAAGTGGACGCAAAAGATTGTCTGCGCCATCACGAGTGTGATCGCTAATATATTTGCGTGATATTGCGCATAACACAGAGCTTTTGCGATGGTTTTGTTTATGAGCATTGCGCAAAAGATTGGGCATTTATGTCGCAAACGATGCCGTGGTTGTTAGGGGCGTGGCTGTGGGCGTGGCTACAATGCGCTTGCACTGCGGCCGTCGCAGATTTGCGTCTGTATATGTGCAAAACTGCACCCGGGCAATAGCACCACAATTTTTACGACTGCTTCTTCGTGGCGTAATAGTAACGCTCTTCAAAATGCGCATTCCTGCCCAGCTGCGCTAGTATATTCACATTTTTGCGTTTCATGTTGCTTAAAAGAGAATTTTATATATGTGTGCAGAGCCACACTGCTAAACTGGGTTCTGGCAAATACAATGGTGCTGCTGTTGATGGGGATGTTTGTTAACTCAAAGTTTACTCAAAGATGAACAACCCCTGTAAAGTGCATATTAACCACACCTTCCACCCAACATGTTTATATTGACCAAGGTTCCTTTAAGGGTATCAGGTAGGCTAAACACCTTTGCAACCAAACAAATATTAGCACAGAAACAAATGCAGATGCGTCTAAGTGAACGCAATATGCGCAATATGTGACGCAACTAATTAAAGCAGCGCATTCATACATGAGCACAACTAATCCTTACCTTTGCGGTATCTTCCTGTGCGCACAATTTATTATAAGCACTGCGACAGCTGATACGCAGTTTCACACGTCGCACCTGTCTGTGTCTACATTAGCGCACAAAATTGCACTGTTAAGGTATCGTGCGCTACATTATTAAATACTCGCATGCGCTGGGCAAGTGTCAGGCCACTGCGCTCTTTTTAGCACTGCGCTGCGTTAATAAATGAGCCCCAGTGGGGCTCATTTATTAACGCAGCGCAGCGCATAAGTGGACGCAAAAGATTGTCTGCGACATCACGAGTGTGATCGCTAATATATTTGCGTGATATTGCGCATAACACAGAGCTTTTGCGATGGTTTTGTTTATGCGCATTGCGCAAAAGATTGGGCATTTATGTCGCAAACGATGCCGTGGTTGTTAGGGGCGTGGCTGTGGGCGTGGCTACAATGCGCTTGCACTGCGGCCGTCGCAGATTTGCGTCTGTATATGTGCAAAACTGCACCCGGTCAACAGCACCACAATTTTTACGACTGCCTCTTTGTGGCGTAATAGTAACGCTCTTCAAAATGCGCATTCCTGCCCAGCTGCGCTAGCAGAGCCACACTGCTAAACTGGGTTCTGGCAAATACAATGGTGCTGCTGTTGGTGGGGATGTTTGTTAACTCAAAGTTTACTCAAAGATGAACAACCCCTGTAAAGTGCATATTAACCACGCCTTCCACCCAACATGTTTATATTGACCAAGGTTCCTTTAAGGGTATCAGGTAGGCTAAACACCTTTGCAACCAAACAAATATTAGCACAGAAACAAATGCAGATGCGTCTAAGTGAACGCAATATGCGCAATATGTGACGCAACTAATTAAAGCAGCGCATTCATACATGAGCACAACTAATCCTTACCTTTGCGGTATCTTCCTGTGCGTACAATTTATTATAAGCACTGCGACAGCTGATACGCAGTTTCACACAGTTTCACAAGTCGCACCTACATTAGCGCACAAAATTGCACTGTTAAGGTATCGTGCGCTACATTATTAAATACTCGCATGCGCTGGGCAAATGTCAGGCCACTGCGCTCTTTTTAGCACTGCGCTGCGTTAATAAATGAGCCCCACTGTCTGCTTAAATCATCATTAAATCCAACTAAATGCAGGAAACCCAGAATCTGGTGATGTCCATGAGTTCAAGACTTCAGGCTGTCATTGCCAGCAAAGGGTTTTCAACCAAGTATTAGGAATAAACATTTTATTTTCAGTTTTTTCATTTGTCCAATTACTTTTGTGCCCCTGAAATGAAGTGATTGTGTAAAAAAAAAGTTTTAGTTCCTCACATATTTTTTTGCAATCTTTTTGTTGAACCCACTGAATTAAAGCTGAAAGTCTGCAGTTCAACTGCATCTGAGTTGTTTCATTTAAAATTCTTTTAATGTACAGAACTAAAATCAGAAAAAAAGTCATCTCTGCCCAAAGATTTATGGGCCTAACTGTATCCCTTGTCTGTAGTATCAATGCAGAGGGGTACTTTTGTATAGCAGATAGGATTGAGATTAAGGGGCCTATTTATTAAATCTCAAATTTTTCTGGAAAAAAACCCTCTAATTTTTCAAGATTTATTATGATCCGAAAAGGTGCTGAAAATCTAAATCCCAAAATATTCCTGCTAAAACCTGTTAAAATCATGTATAAGTCAAAGGCAGATGGTCCATTTAACAACTGGAACATGTTTTATACCCAGGGGCGTAACTACAGAGGAAGCAGACCCTACAGCTGCAGGGGGGCCCAGGAGTTATAGGTGCCCCATGAATCCCTATTTAATGAGCAATTTCATTATGTATTAGTAAAATAGGACAACCTCTTGATATTTTAGGGGCCCTAAAATAAATTTGCTTTGGAGCCCAGTAACATCTAGTTATGCCACTGTTTATACATTCAGGATTCTCGATAATTTCAGACTGTTTGACGCTGGTTTTTCTTCAATAATCTGTTAAGTTTGTTAAAGTTGAGTTTTAAGGGTGACAATTCGAAAAAGTTGCACTATTTCAATTGACGCATGATTTTGTTACGACTTTTTCCTCACTGATTTTTTCAAGGAGATATCTAGGTAAATTAAGGGGATGTGGGTATGGGAGTTTGGTAGAATTTTATTTTTTAATCATAGTGATAAAAAGGAGAATTTTAGTAAATATCCCCTAGTGTAGTCATCTTATATTATTCATCTTATTTATATGATGAAAAAAAGGTTTGCTTATCTCTGTGCTATTTTACATATTACTTATATGTCCCTCAAGCTAAACAGTAGGGATGTAGCGAACGTCGGAAAAAAAGTTCGCGAACATATTCGCGAACTTGCGCAAAAATGCGAGCGGTTCGCGAACGGTTCGCGAACCCCATAGACTTCAATGGGAAGGCGAACTTTAACATCTAAAAAAGACATTTCTGGCCAGAAAAATGATTTTAAAGTTGTTTAAAGGGTGCAACGACCTGGACAGTGGCATGCCAGAGGGGGATCAAGGGCAAAAATGTATCTGAAAAATCTGCCTGTGTGTGCTTGGAAGAGATAGTGTAGGGGGAGAGCTGTTAGTGATTTCAGGGACAGATGATAGTAAGTTTGCTGGCTAGTAATCTGCTTGATACTGCTCTGTATTGGAACAAAAAAATAAATAAAAGCAGTCCTTACAAGGACTACTGTTATTGCAGCAGTCAGCAGATGAGATCAGAAGCAGGACAGCTGCCCACTGCAGCTACATACAGAGCACTGCAGTAGAAGGTAGATTACTAGCCAGCAAAGCTACCTAAGCTTAAATGTCCCTCAAACCCCTGCAGACTTCTGTCCCTCCAATAACAGAGCAGTATCAACACGATTACTAGCCAGCAAACTTTCAACTGTCCCTGAAATCACTAACAGGCAGCAGCTCTCTCCCTACACTATCTCTTCAGCACACACAGGCAGAGTGAAAAAAACGCTGCAGGGCTTCGGTTTTTATAGGGAAGGGGAGTGGTCCAGGGGAGAGCTTCCTGATTGGCTGCCATGTACCTGCTGGTCTGGGGTGAGAGGGCAAAAAAAAGCGCCAACAATGGCGAACCCAAAATGGCGAACGTCGCGCGACGTTCGCGAACTTCCGGCGAGCGCGAACACCCGATGTTCGCGCGAACAAGTTCGCCGGCGAACAGTTCGCGCCATCTCTACTAAACAGTTGTGATTACACAGAATGCCTATTTGTTCTCCTAAATACTTCTAGAAACCTGGTCTATTCTATCTTAGACAAGCAAAAGCACGAAGCCAAAAAAAAAAAAAAAAAAAAAAACACTGCATTAAAAAGAAACAGCTGTAAAAATTGGTACAGACATGTAAAACTCATTTTTTTCATAGGAAATTAAACTTTGATCATTTCAATTTAATATTTCACAACTCCTGTATCACTGATGACTTGTTAGAGAACCCCTTCCTATTAATTTGTCTGGCCAGGATATGCCTACTTAGTTTTGTTAGTCTTAGCAGTTATTCCTAAATGGAAAGAGAAATACAGTTTTTAATGAACATCTACTGTAAACGTAGGCTTCTTAATTATTGTAAAGTGCTGCAAAACTTGCTAGAGCTATATCTAAAAGGGATCCTGTCATCGGAAAACTTGTTTTTTTCAAAACGCATCAGTTAATAGTGCTCCGCCAGCAGAATTCTGCACTGAAATCCATTTCTCAAAAGAGCAAACAGATTTGCAGTACAGCAGTAAAGAGTGATTGAAGTTTATCAGAGCACAAGTCACATGACTTGGGGCAGCTGGGAAATTGACAATATGTCTAGCCCCATGTCAGATTTCAAAACTGAATATAAAAAATCTGTTTGCTCTTTTGAGAAATGGATTTCAGTGCAGAATTCTGCTGGTGCAGCACTCTTAACTGATTCATTTTGAAAAAAAAAATTCCCATGACAGTATCCCTTTCATAAATAAATGATTAAGATATAGGTCAAAAGAGAGAAGGAACACCTTTATCAAAGAAAGTTTAATTACCCAGATACTCAATAAAGAAATTGACCTGGCAGCAATCATTTTTCAATAAGCACTCAAGAAGGCAAAAATAGTAAATGTAAAATATATTGCTTTCAAGTTTCTAGTTCCAGTTTTAAAAAAAGTCAACTTTAGGGTCTGGGTTTATTAAAATATGGAAATATAGTTGCATTGAATGCTGAAGAAATTGTCATTGTTGAAGTTGTCTTCTTAAATTTTGTTAGGCTTTTGCTACAAAACATTTTGCTTTATAAATGGGCTGGGCCAGCAGGACATTGGGACAAACCCAGTTGGCCCCACCAATGCAAGCTCCGAAGTGCAGCAGATGAGGGTCGGGTCCCCTTGAGGTCCTAGCCTGATGCTTGAAGCCTCTGAGGAAGTCAAATACAAATGAAACGAGTCAGGTAAGGCGACCAACCTCATCCCCAGGTGCCCAGAAGGATACATGCGGTAATTGACAACTCTAGCTGTAGACTTAGCTGCCGAATTCAGGCCAATCTTTATACGGGCGAACAGAAAGGGGGACTCGTAATGCTTTTTTCTACTTCACAATTCTGAGTGCAATTTTAAAACTGATTTTTAATTAATAAAAAAGATCTACACTATTTTCTGTGCTCCGATCTCTTAAATATTGAATAAGCAACTTCAGACAAGACACCACTGACAAATATCATTTATTATGTGCAGAAATATATTCTAAATGTTTGTAAGTACCCACCTATCATTGGCAGGCGGTGAATATTTAAAGTGTAAATTCTTTGGGCTAAGGTAAAGGTGGATTGTGAGAGCGTGGTGTTGTGGAACTACAACATTAAGTAACATACTAAACTATATTACTTTTTTTCTTGTTTTCCTTTGCTTTCTTCGCTGTTTCCATTCACCATTTTGGCTAAATACTGAACTCCCTGAGCTGTTATAATGCTGACTCAGTTAACTTTTGCATTATGCAAGTTTATATTTGAGGGCGAACGAGTCTTATGCGAGACAGATTAAAAGGGGATTTTTAAGGATTTAAAAGGGGATTTTTTTAGGATTTTTGGACACACTAACTTTTATTTGAACACCTGCAGTAGTACCGCAGGTCAGCGTGCCACCCATCTAAGCAGGCAGATTTTAGAATCATCTGGAGGAATTCTACAAATGTCCTTTTTGTGATGTTTATAAGAGAGAGGGAAGAATTTTTCCAAAGCATAAGACCTTTGAAGAGGCAGACTTTTAGTTGGAGCACAGTACCGGTAATTATAATGTCAGAATAATTCTGACAGCTTCTGGGGGGATGATCTGTTCAAGTCAGGAGCAATGAATAATGATTAATAAACAATTCATATTTTAAAAAATTTTTTTTAAAGTGAATTACACCAGTTATGCCTTTGAGCTTTGTTATCAGCAAAGACCAGTGTTAAAAGCTTTCCAATTTTGACAAAACACTCCAAAAGATTCTTGATTTTAGGAGGTCAAAGTTGTATGCCAAATATTTCCCATGGTTGGAAACATTGCCTATAAAACTGTATTAGATGCAATTGTGGTGTTTGGCTTGTAAGCAGTATTGTTTTGCTAGTGAATATGGCCAGTCTAGCAATATCAAAACAGGACCATTTAATCTTCTTTCCTAATGAAAACCATGGAATGCTTGGATTGCGCTGTGATGGGCCATTGTATTCAAATCGTAATAACAGTATTATTTATGGTGCCTGGCATGCAAAGTGAACATAAAGGCTAATTAAATATACTTAAATTAGGTTTTAGCAGAATTAGTAAGGAACAAATAATCATTCAGTCCTCGCTGAACACTTTTAACAGTGCAAACACTTAGAGGATTATTTAGCTGCTAATAAAGTATACGCTTTTAGCGAGACTGTGGGGAAATTAGCAGAATACCAGGCACAAAATTACTTATCAGAGTCATTTATTTAGAAAAACTGAAAGAGTTGCATACCATGGTTCTGCAGAGAAACAGTAGACCACATTTGTGCAGAATCCATGCACAATCTCTGTATACTGTATAAAGAACACCTTTGATGTTGGACTTCTTTTCGATTATTGTAGGCTTGTGATTCACTAATTGCTGGAGTAACCAGCTTCATCATATGATAACTGAAAAAAAGGATTACTCCTAGAAGTGTCTATAACAAATAGATTTTTACTAAATGGAGGGGTTGTGGCAGAAATGACTTTGGTATTAAGGAAACTGATATTTCCAAGATGTTAACACTCAGCTCTAGCTTGTAGTCATGGCATGGATTTATACTGTTGCAGGAGTGTCTAGAAAAAAAGGTGCCCTGTGCTACACGTAACTTATAGTGCCATCTCCAGTACCTGACATGCACAGCCTGATTGCAAGAAACTGTCCCCAGCCCATGCATTCAGCACTTGTTTATCAGGGCTAATTTTGGAGCTTGACAGTTCCTTATGGAATTAGACTGCGTTGATATTGCATGTTGCACAGTTACAAACTGCCCTGCTATGAGTCCAGGTGAGCTTAGATTCATCAAGTGGCATAGAGCGTGTACAAATGAAGTACCGTATATACTCGAGTATAAGCCGACCCGAGTATAAGCCGAGGTACCTAATTTTACCTACAAAAACTGGGAAAATGTATTGACTCGAGTATAAGCCTAGACACAACTACAGCCCTGTCTCCCTGCAGCGCACATTCCACCAAAGCGAACCCCCCAGCAATCAACCGGACTTCTTTGCAAAGTTGATGGTGACAGAGAATTGCCAAACGGATTACTGTGTGCATTGTCCCACTGTCCCACTACCATGTGCAGAGGGTGCTGTGTGATATTGCCATCACTGTTAATCCTTCATATAACCAACAGAGGGCGCTGTGTGATATTGCCATCACTATTAATCCTTCATATAACCAACAGAGGGCGCTGTGTGATATTGCAGTCACTGTTATTCTTTCATATAACTAACAGAGGGCGCTGTGTTCTATTGCAATCACTGTTAATCGTTCATATAACCAACAGAGGGCACACTGTTATTCTTTCATATAACCAACAGAGGGCGCTGTGTGATATTACAGTCACTGTTATTCTTTCATATAACCAACAGAGGGTGCTGTGTGATATTGCAGTCACTGTTATTCTTTCATATAACCAACAGATGGTGCTGAGTGATATTGAAGTCACTGTTATTCTTTCATATAACCAACAGAGGGTGCACTGTTATTCTTTCATATAACCAACAGAGGTGTGTGATATTGCAGTCTCTCCCCAAGCGAACTGTTGGTATAGGAATGATTAAAAGTGACTGCAATCTCAGCCCACTGACTCGAGTATAAGCCGAGGTAGACTTTTTCAGCACATTTTGGATGCTGAAAAACTCGGCTTATACTCGATTATATACGGTAAGTCTCAGAGGAATCTTTGTAATTGAGAGTGAATAATGAACATCTGTATGTACCCCAAAGGTATTACAAAATGAATTGTTCATGTTGGGATATAGTGGATTAAAAATTTGCTGGATATTCTAAATTATCTTTTTAAATTATTTAATGAAGCTCAATTACATAAATAACTTTTAGCACTCTATGTCCATTAAAATGTGTGTATTATGGGAAAGAGCATGACTCTAGAACTTGGTCTACAGTATGGTTATACTGCCTCCCACCTAAAGCTATCTTGGGTTATCTCCTTAGCAAACAAGTGAGGAATATAAAAAATGCTGGGAAATACCCAAATGTCATATTAGATTTATGGAGGTCACATGAAGGATTGCATAGAAATAGGATTTTTTTTTCTGGCCTGAATATGGTTACTGTATTATAAAATACAGTACAGGGGAATTTAAGGATGAAATTTTAATTGGACAGTTAGAAATTATAGAGAGGAATGTCAAAAGACAGCTCGACTGGTTTCAGAGTTATCTTTATCTAACCATGCCATTCTGAAACATATATGATGGTTCCAAAGTGTGTAATTTAATATCATATTAAATGTATCACCAGAAATGCCAGTCTGTCTGCCTTTGTACAGTATGCTAGTCTGATTTATTTAGCACATTGCTCAAGAGAACAATCTTCTGTTAACTGTGAATCTTGCAGCTATTTTAACAGACTATAATGAGATATTTAGATTAAAAGATTTACTGAGAAATAATGGCTGTACTTTCTATTTGTTTTTATTAAACGCGGTGGTATCATTAGAAAAATGCATGCACGTATTTGACAGTGCAATTGATTCTGATTGCTTTTTTTATGATTTTTTTATGATTTTTTTATGATTCTGATTGCTTTTTTTACAATATAATTGCATTAAAAAAAATCTTTTCTTTTTTGGGGTGCAAAATAACTAAATCACAAAGGATCATAAGCACAAAAATATTTTGCCAGCAAAGCAAATTTTCCTGCATTTATATACACAATGCTGTCGGGTACAACTCTACCAACAACACTGTAAATGAGCCCTATGATTGTCTATTACCGTAAAACGTTTTTTCTTGTGAGATTGTTTTATAATGAATGAGATAATAGATGCAATTAACCAAAGGACAAAGTAGCAAACAGTTATGCAGGCAGTAGCCCATCAAGTTAAGCTTGCGCATACATTCTTTATGCTTGTTAAGTACTACATTTTCTGCACATCTCCAATAACTACTAATCTTCATTTTCTCTGCTAAAGGCATGCGTTGTCCATTTGTGTTATTGAGACTGCCTGAATATTGCTGAACAAGGCCTTATTTAATTTACCATATAATAATTTATTGTAGTATGTTTATTTAATGTGAAATACAGTCTATTAAAATGAATATCCATATCCCCAACTTAATAGAGAATGTATGTGTGTTATGACAATAAAGAGCTCAGAGTACACTGCCATAGCTTTTAAGAATGCTCTCTTTGGGATAGAAGAATGATAATAGTTTCCATTAAGAAATCTCAAAATTATATTCTGAATTAAAAAATATCACCCAGTTACTCCTTGGGGAATTATTATTTGCTTATCCTGGTGAGTTGTATCCTGACTGTGCTGGAAATAATTCCAAATTATTTTCTACTATGTTTGCCAAGCAAAATAAACTTTACTTACAATATATAAATTATTTAAATCTCTTTTTCCTTCATTCTAAGAATTCACAATCACAGCAAACAGACAGCATCCATTTTTAGAGCACTGTTATAAGACAAGCTTTGCATCATCCCAAAATCTTGTGTATGCATAAAAATGGAGGCCTCATATCCATGCTGTACATGCAATGGCAACACAATTACATGGTGAGGAGGAAAGGAATATGTAAGGAGTGCAGGGACATCTAGGAACTGCTGAATGGATAGTTAAAGAAATGTTCTGCCCCACAATGCCTAAGTCATAGAGGCTGGGCAGATAGCATATAATTGACAGCTGAGATGTATAAGTATCTTTATAACGAGTATGGATGTGTTAATAAAAAAAGGAATTTGGGTTTCTTATTTATCTTTTATTATTATAATACTATTATAATACAGATGCTTATACATAAACCAAGGCCTCAATCATCTTAACATTACTACTCAATTAACAGTTAGACTTGTGATGGGTGAACTAATTCACCATGCACAAATTTTCGTGTTTCGCCACCAGTGAATAAATTCGCAAAACTGCGGTGAAGATTTGCTGCGAAAAATCAGCCGAGACAAAAAATTGGTCGCGCATCAGAATATTTGCACACATAAAATTGTCTTGCGTCAAAATTATTCGGATGCCGATTGTTTAATGCATTTGGACAAAATAGTCATGCATATAAAAACTGTCACTCGCGTCAAAATTGACGTGTGTCAAAATTATTTTGATGCCCATTGGCTTCAATGTGTTTCGTGAATTTTTCACCTTTTCTCAAATTTTTCTTTAAATTTGCAAGTCTTTTGGCAAAGCGAAACACAGATTCGCCCATCACTGATTTAGACATATACAAGAGGTTCTCTGCACTCAACCCATAATCAATATATTTAGGACATTGAGACATTTTGTGCCTTAAGTTACTAAAAATGCCTTACCCTTTAAACTAAACAGGGATTGTTTGTCCATATATTGCAATATATTTAAGCTGGCCAACTACGTCAAAGTCATCCCACATCTGGCCAGTCCTACATTCAACTTGCGTCTGATTCATTAAGGCTTCTACAAAATGAACATTAACTTAAGCATGAATTAACTCCATGTATAGATAGCAGTTACAGAAATAATCCACTGTGATTGAGTGCCCTTTCTTTCATTATTTTACAGCATGTCAGATCTGTTATAGCGCAATAGGACATACTTAGTAGAGAGTGGGTGTCATATTTTTGCAAAATTTAACATGGTTTACTGTGTCATTAACATGACCATCTCTGGAAAATTTCAAAGCCCTATTTTTTTTTTCAGTTTCATAAATATGGTGCTAGTTATGCTGATACAAGTGTATCGGGTTACAAGTGTCTGCATAAATTCTTGTTTTTTACATTGCCTTCACAAGGCAACACCGGCTGGAGGAATTGGAAAGGAATTTTATATATTAGAAATATAAAATATACCATTGGATATTTACAATAAATAAATTAATCGGATGCTATTTCAGTACATGAGAAAAATAATTTTGCAGTTCCAAGAAGAGCCTTATGGACCCTTACAAGCCACATAACACCATGTTCTGACAGACCTTCTCCAGTCCCTTCAACACTCAACATGGAATCTCCTCCAGCACCCACATGAATAACACAAGCACTCCTGGCCTTAGGAGCAAGAAAAAACAAATGTTTTCCACTATTGGATTGGTTTTATTGCAATTGGTTACTTCCTCTCACTGTACAGTATCTTACAAATTGCTGTGATTCAGAAATCTCAGCAGATGGTTAAATTTAGCTAACATTATGAGTGGATGGAGCCTGGGCCAATTTGCTTTCCACATAGCCCCAGTTTACTTAATATTCCTTCTCTGTACATGATATACATAGTGTCTAGAGCTTAGATACAAAATAATTTGTGTTTGAATAGTAAAAATGAACCATCTGTCTTTAATAGGAAGTGTCTGTTACTATAAGGGTAATGTACTCAAGGGTATGTGGACTTTAACACTGCTAAACTATAACGGCACCTAGAGATTGGTTCCTATATGTTACTAGAACAGAGGCAAACATAGTATTAGACAGGATTTAAAACTAATATAAAGGAGGAGGTTATGTTAGAAAATGAGGGGGCTGAAGTCTTATGGGTGGAGCTCTTCACAAAAAGTCCAGAAAATTAATTGTAGGAGTAGAAGTCTAAGCTCCTGGTGGAAAAAAGGCTGTTAACTTGGGAAAAGTAATGATAATGGGGGACAGTTAAAAGACCAGTAACACATTTTTTTTAAAAATTGTTAGTATACCACAAAAAAATCCACCAAGACTAATTAAACTTTAAAATCGCACAGCCTTTATTAAGAAATAACTCCGCTTGCCCTCCTCCCTGGCTATCTCCTATAAGGAAGGCAGGAGGAGAAATCGAGCGCCGCACAATGAATCGCCGGACTGCCTTTTCAGAAAAAGATCACAAGCGGAGTTTCAGTAAGTTATTTCTTAATAAAGGGTATGCGATTTTAAAGTTTAATTAGTCTTGGTGGGTTTTTTGTGGTATAGTAAAGAATTTTTTTTCATGTTACTGGTCCTTTAATGGGAACAAGTTTATAAATTTGTTGCATGACAATTTTATGGCACAGGTTGAAGAGCTAACTAGAATCCATGTTATACTAGATCTAGTTATCTCTAATGACCCAGAGCCCATAGTAAATTGAAGTCATTGAAACACTGGTTAATAGTGACCATAATGTGATGGTGCAAAAAGCAAATATACATTGGCGCAACAAAAACCTTGAATTTCCTTAAGGGTTGCATTATAACAACAATGATTGTCATTTAAAATGATTAAATTATCATAGTTCTCAATTTATACCATTAAAAAAGTAAATGTAGAAGCATTAAGAATTACTCTATGTGGTTTAATAAAGAAAAAAAAGAATTTAATAGGAAATTAGAGATAGGCATTTAAAAACTATGGGGCAAATTCACTAAGCACCGAAGCACCAAACGCTAGCGTTACTTCGCTAGCGTTTGGCATTTTCGTCAATGCGCAAATTCACTAATGAACGCTGGTGTAGTTTCGCTAGTGTTACTTCGCACCCTTACGCCTGGCGAAGTTTCGCTAGCGACGTAACTACGCAAATTCACTAACGCGCGCAGTGTACTGAATGCTACCTTTTACGCTAGACTTCCTTCGCCACCTCAGACCAGGCGAAGCGCAATAGAGTAGATAGGGATTGCTTCAAAAAAAGTCAAAATTTTTTCTAAGTCCCAAAAAACGCTGGCGTGTTTTCTACATTATGGGTGATAGGCTGAAATTGTTTTTGGGGCTCTCCTCCTTCCCCCCTACATCTCCTGACTCATGGCAACTTACCTAGACAGTGGGCACATGTGTAGGGCAAAATAAAATTTTTATTTGATGTTTTGAAGCTTTTCTAGCCATTTGTAGTGCTGATACGTATTCCTCCATTGAAATTTGAATTTGGCGCCGTATGCAAATTAGCCTTCGCTAGCGTAACTTCGCTTTACTTAGCGAATCAACGCTAGCGCAACTTCGCAACCTTACGCTACCCCTAAACGCAACTTCGGATTTTAGTGAATTTTTAGCGAAGCGCTGGCGAAACTACGCTTGGCGAAGTGTGGCGAAGTGCGGCGAAGTGTGGCGAAGTTACGCCTGGCGCAACTACGAATCTTAGTGAATTTGCCCCATATATAAGTCTATGGGGACAGAAGCTGCATTTGATGAATACAAACACTATATTAAATACAAAACAGCAATCCAAACAGCAAAGATAGAAAATGAGCAGCACATTGCAGCAGTGGCTAATACTAACCCCCCAAATGTTTTTTAAGTATTTCAGTAATAAAAATTAGGGGTGCACCGAATCCAGGATTCGGTTCGGGATTCGGCGAGGATTTGGCCTTTTTCAGCAGGATTCTGGAACAACTAGTAGTTAGGCAGGTTTTAAATAAACTTAAAAGTTTGGACTTGATGGACACATGTCTTTTTTAAACCTAACTTACTATTTTACTATGTTACAGTCAGGGGTGACTTATCTACACATCTATCTATACAATCATGGGTAAAGTACAGTACCACTATTTGCCCTTAAAAAAGAATCTTCTGGAGCAGAAGCCACACTTTCCCTTCACATAGTAACATAGTAACATAGTAAGTAAGGTTGAAAAAAGACACATGTCCATCGAGTTCAACCTTTTTTTTTTTTTTTTTTTTTTTTATTAACTACCTATCTGCCAGTTGATCCAGAGGAAGGCAAAAAAAAAACCCATCTGAAGCCTCTCCAATTTGCCTTAGAGGGGGAAAAATTCCTTCCTGACTCCAAAATGGCAATCGGACTAGTCCCTGGATCAACTTGGACTATGAGCTATTTCCCATAACCCTGTATTCCCTTACTTGCTAAAAAGCCATCCAACCCCTTCTTAAAGCTATCTAATGTATCAGCCTGTACAACTGATTCAGGGAGAGAATTCCACATCTTCACAGCTCTCACTGTAAAAAACCCCTTCCGAATATTTAGGCGGAACCTCTTTTCTTCTAATCGGAATGGGTAACCTCGTGTCAGCTGGAAAGACCTACTGGTAAATAAAGCATTAGAGAGATTATTATATGATCCCCTTATATATTTATACATAGTCATCATATCACCCCTTAAGCGCCTCTTCTCCAGCGTGAACATCCCCAATTTGGCCAGTCTTTCCTCATAGCTAAGATTTTCAATACCTTTTACCAGCTTAGTTGCCCTTCTCTGTACCCTCTCTAATACAATAATGTCCTGTTTGAGTGATGGAGACCAAAACTATACGGCATATTCTAGATGGGGCCTTACAAGTGCTCTATACAGTGGAAGAATGACCCCCTCCTCCCTTGACTCTATGCCCCTTTTAATACAGCTCAAGACCTTATTTGCCCTTGATGCTGCTGACTGGCATTGCTTGCTACAGCCAAGTTTATCATCTACAAGGACTCCAAGGTCCTTTTCCATAATGGATTTGCCTAGTGCAGTCCCATTAAGGGTATAAGTGGCTTGGATATTTTTACATCCCAGGTGCATGACTTTACATTTATCAACATTGAATCTCATTTGCCACTTAGCTGCCCAGATTGCCAGTTTGTCAAGATCATGTTGCAAGGATGCCACATCCTGGATGGAATTAATTGGGCTGGATAATTTTGTGTCATCTGCAAACACTGATACATTACTTACAACACCCTCCCCTAAGTCATTAATGAACAAATTAAATAAAAGTGGACCCAATACTGAGCCCTGGGGGACCCCACTAAGAACCTTACTCCAAGTAGAGAATGTCCCATTAACAACTACCCTCTGTACCCGATCCTGTAGCCAGTTTCTTATCCATGTGCAAACGACTTCATTAAGCCCAACAGACCTTAGTTTAGAAAGCAGTCGTTTGTGGGGCACAGTATCAAACGCTTTGGCGAAATCCAAATAGATCACATCTACTGCCCCCCCAGTATCCAGAATCTTACTTACCACATCATAAAATGCAATCAAATTCGTCTGACATGACCTATCCTTCATAAAGCCATGCTGATTGTTGCTCATAATGCCATTCATTAGGACAAAATTTTGAATGTGATCCCTTAACAAGCCTTCAAATAATTTGCCCACCACAGATGTCAAGCTTACTGGCCTATAATTGCCAGGCTGAGATCGTAATCCCTTTTTAAATATTGGAATAACATCAGCTTTTCTCCAATCCATAGGCACCATACCAGATGACAGTGAATCTGAGAAAATCAGAAATAAGGGCTGGTCTAAAACGGAACTAAGCTCTCTTAGAACCCGGGGGTGTATGCCATCAGGCCCTGGAGCCTTGTTTACATTAATTTGTATTAAAGCTTTTTGAATCATATCCTGAGTCAGCCACTGACTAGATTGAGCTGAACCATTCGTGCAGTTATTAAGTGAATGATTGGCACTGAGCAGAGATCTAGAAGTAAATTTTCTTCTTCAAGCCATACTTTGAAGATCTGAGTAAAATGAATAAATAAAAACTGCAATTCATTTTTGTTCTACTCATTTTAGCAGTTTCTGTGATGATTTAATAATTCATAGACGTGCTCTCTGCAGAGCCAGCGCTGACACAAATTACACTTTACTGTATTCATGGGGATATCTCTTTCTGCAATATGCATAATCATACATTCCCCTGATTTCCAGTTACATTAAACATCTAAAGTATGAAGTCATCCATCTCCCTAGCTGCATCTGAACTTTTTCTCTCACTGTTTTTTTATTTTTTAACAAAAGCTTTTAACTGTAGTGACCTGAACCATTAATTTGCAAATGCCATTTACAATCTCTGCAGCATTTAAAAATATAAGAAGAATATTGCAGTTTAACAAGGGCTAGAGGGACATTGAATTACAGTAGACAAGTAGCCTGCCCCATCTCTGTTTATAACCGTTTTAATGGTTTATCTGTGTGTTTACCAGGAGAGTAAAACCTGGTAGCATTGCCTGACCTTAAATTTCAATTTCATAAAATGTCATTTCTATTTTTTTCTACAAATGTACAAATGTGCCTATTCTAATATATAGTTGTCTATTTGTTAAAGGTAGAAATTTGTGCTTTTAGAGGTTTTTTAAACCAAAGTTAAACTCTATTCCACTAAAACAACAAATGCCATAAAAGTTCTCAAAAGATCCGGATACAAAAAGTACCAATGGAAAAAAATGCTGAATGATGCTCTAAAAATACAAAAACAAAAATACAAAAATTCAAGTTTTTCAGATAATTACCAAGCTACAAAAAATTCTAGAATCTCTATAAATCAGACTTGATAAAAATGGTCCACCAGATCAGTGCAACTCCCATTAACTTCTATGGGACCTCAACAGCTTTTGTATGAGGGTTTTAGTTTCTACATTTATTAAATTTCAAGTTTTAAAGTTAGAGAGGATAGAAAAGCCACCATTTTTTAGAGATCTGTGAAAAAAGATAAATTCGATTTTTAGTAAATAATGTGCATTTTGCATGTAATTATATTAGCTAATGTACTCATCCTAATTCTTTCAGTTTCAGGTGATTGTGAATGTGCAAATGGTTTTTTTGTGTATCATTCCTTCACTTTCTCACCATTTAGTAAGGAAAAAATAACAAAATAAATTTTTCACAACTTTTTTACATTTTACTTTGTGCTACATCCCCTACATCTCTTCATTTTTGGCACCAAATGACCCTGTTGTCTCCTTTAATCCTCAAAGTGTGATTGTCTTGTCGTCCTGCCCAATTCTACCATGATCCTACCACTCTACCACTACTAATACTACTACTACTACGATTACTACTTTTCTTCTTTAGTTCAGTTCCTACTCTTATTGAAACCCAATTACACTGACTAGAGAAGAGACTTCATGCAATTTTATGGATGAGTGTTCTGTTTACTGATGTGATTTTTTGCATTCAGTTTCATATGTACATGGTGTGGCCACTGTCATTGCAAAAAAAACAATATGTGAATATGAGTATGCAGGCTTAAGGTAATGTTTTAGTGAATGCATGGATATGTGTGGTTGGGACAAAGGTTATAAGATATTTTTTGTGCAAAATTGCACCCATTGGGCACATGCTGGGAGCACTTTCACATATGGCACTTATCCATGCAAACTGTGTCTGCTCCTTGCTGCTGGAGATCCTGCCATAACTTGCGAGCTCCCTATGCTAATGCTCCATAACTTATGTGTCTAAACAGCATGCAAGATAGAGGGAATATCAGGGAAGGTGAATGTGCCAACCACTCTGAATGCAATCTTGCAGACAGTATTGTATTTAGAGTAAGGTGCATTCTTCACATTCCAGTGTACAAACAGTTGTACATCAGGGTGCAACACATTGGGCAAAGTTCATAGTGCAAAAATAGCAGGTTGTATATGTTTTAGAGTGCATGTTTATTTGGGCATATATTTATGAGTGAAAAGCATGATTTTCCCAGCTGCCCCAAGTCATGTGACTTGTGCTCTGATAAACTTCAATCACTCTTTACTGCTGTACTGCAAGTTGGAGTGATATCACCCCCTCCCTTTCCCCCCCAGCAGCCAAACAAAAGAACAATGGGAAGGTAACCAGATAGCAGCTCTCTAACACAAGATAACAGCTGCCTGGCAGATCTAAGAACAGCACTCAATAGTAAAAACCCATGTCCCACTGAGACACATTCAGTTACATTGAGAAGGAAAAACAGCAGCCTGCCAGAAAGCATTTCTCTTCTAAAGTACAGGCACAATTCACATGACCAGGGGCAGCTGGGAAATTGACAAAATGTCTAGCCCCATGTCAGATTTCAAAATTGAATATCAAAAAATCTGTTTGCTCTTTTGAGAAATGGATTTCAGTGCAGAATTCTGCTGGAGTAGCACTATTAACTGATGTGTTTTGAAAAAAACATGTATTCCGATGACAGGATCTTTTTAAGAGAAGCAGCAGGAAAGGCGGTGGCAAGACGCCTGGTCTCGGGGGGGGGGGGGCAAGTAGTCTTTGAGCCTGTTTGCATTTGCTCTCGGAACCAGGCTTCAATAAACACAACCTTGTCATCTCCTCCAGAACATTCAGGTAGCCCAACTATTCGGATATTGTTTCTGTGCTGCCTGTTTTCATAGGCTCTATCTGGGGTTATTTTCAAGTCATTTGTGCACTGTGCTAGTAACCTTTTAGGTTAGGTTAATATGCATTCATTGAATTATCTGTACAGCCCTTTTCATAATCTTGTTTGACTTATTTTAGGTGGTGTTATAAAAGCCCACAACTGCCTGTGTGAGCTTGTTCACATTCTGTCTAAATATCAATAATAATACCGTCTCCAGAACCACCACCGTGACCTGAGTGACGTTTTTCAAGCAGCAATAATATATTCCGTATCCACTGCTGTAGTAGTGTATACGTTGACCTTGTAGGCATTGTTTGCCCAGTGTGTTCTTCATTTTCAAACAACTGCCACCTAGCTGTGTGAGCTTGTTCACATTCTGTCTAAATATCAATAATAATACCGTCTCCAGAAACACCACCTGAGTTGTTGTTGTTGTTTTAAAAATAATGCCAGGCAAAGGCAGGCCGCCACGCAGAGGCACTAGGGGCCGTGCTGCTATGCTATCCTGTGGCCCTAGGAAATTGCCCAGTTTTAAAAAGGCAATGACCCTGAACTCCCAAAATGCTGAAGTTGACTGGCTTACACAGCACACCCCATCCTCTACCGTTTCTAACTTCACCACAACATCCTCATCCTCCACTGCTATGGCCACCCCGCGTAACACTTCCTCCACCACCGGTGCCCCTTCTTCACTGGAGTCAGAGGAGTTATTTTCACATGAGTTTCTTGAACTGAGTGATGCGCAACCATTATTGGCAGAAGAAGATGAAGGAGATGAGGACGTTACACCAGATTTAATTCTGGCAGAGAACACAACAGAGATGGACATAATGAGTGATGAGGAGGTCCCCGCTGCTGCTTCCTTCTGTGAGCTGTCAGAAGAAATTGATGCATCTGAGGAGAATGATGATGAGGAGATTGATGTTTTGTGGGTGCCCAGTAGAAGAGAGCAAGAGGAGGATAGTTCAGATGGAGAGACGGAGAGTCAGAGAGGCAGGAGGAGAATAAGACTTAGAAGAAGCAGGGAGGACAGCTCGCAGGGAACAGTAGGGCAACAACATGTATCGGCACCTGTGGTCAGCCGGCCAACGCACCCGCCATTGCCGCCAACGCCGCCAACTTCTACTGTTACCGCCAGATTGCCAGCTTCAAAAAGGTCAGCAGTGTGGGATTTTTTTAATGTGTGTGCCTCTGACAAAAGCGTTGTAATTTGCAATGAGTGCAGTCAGAAACTGAGTCTTGGGAAGCCCAACAGCCACATAGGTACAACTTCTATGCGAAGGCACATGAACGGCAAGCACAAAGCACTTTGGGAGCAACACCTCAAAGGCAGCAGACAAACTAAAAGCCACCCTCCTTCTGGTCCAGCATCTTACTGCTCTACCTCTGCTGTCCTTGACCCGTCTGAACCACCCTCCACTCCGCCTTCCACCTTGACCACCAGTTCCCATTCCCAGTCATCTGCCCCCAGCCAAGTTTCTGTGAGGGCCATGTTTGAGCGTAAGAAGCCAATGTCTGCGAGTCACCCCCTTGCCCGGCGTCTGACAGCTGGCTTGTCTGCACTCTTAGCCCGCCAGCTTTTACCATACCAGCTGGTGGACTCTGAGGCCTTCCGCAAATTTGTAGCAATTGGGACACCGCAGTGGAAGGTACCCAGCCGCAATTTTTTTTCAAAAAAGGGAATACCACACCTCTACCACCATGTGCAGAGCCAAGTCACCGCATCTCTGTCACTTAGTGTTGGGCCAAAGGTCCATATGACTACTGACGCATGGTCCTCCAAGCATGGTCAGGGCAGGTATGTCACCTACACTGCCCACTGGGTGAACTTGGTAATTGCTGGGAAGCAGGGAATGTGTGGCTCAACAACAGTGGAGTTGGTGTCACCGCCACGGATTGCACGCGGTTCTGCCACCACCTCTACTCCTCCTTCGCTCTCTACCTCGTCTTCTTCCTCTTCTTCCTCCTCTGCTGCTGGGTCCTCCTCCTCCACACCTGTGCACCCCCAGCTCCCCCTAGGCTATTTGACATGCCAGGTACGCTGTTGTCATGCTGTCTTGGGGATGACGTGCCTGGAAAGCAGAAACCATACCGGATCTGTACTCCTGTCATCTCTGCAGTCACAGGCCGATCGGTGGCTGACCCCACACCAACTGAAGATCGGAAAAGTGGTGTGTGACAACGGAAGCAATCTGTTGGCAGCACTGAGACTGGGCAATTTAACACATGTGCCCTGCATGGCACATGTTCTGAATTTAATAGTCCAACGTTTTGTCTCGAAGTACCCAGGATTCCAGGACGTTCTCAGGCAGTCCAGGAAGGTGTCGGCCCATTTCAGACGTTCCTACACAGCCATGGCACGCCTTGCTGACATTCAGCAGCGGTACAACATGCCAGTCAGGTGTTTGATTTGCGACAGCCAGACTCGCTGGAATTCAACGCTCCTCATGTTGGAACGTCTGCTGCAACAACAAAGAGCCGTCAATGAATACCTGTTTGAACTGGGTGGTAGGACTGGATCTGCAGAGCTGGGGATTTTTTTCCCCCGTTACTGGGTGCTTATGCGCGATGCCTGCAGGCTCATGCGCCCTTTTGAAGAGGTTACAAATATGGTCAGTCGCACCGAAGGCACCATCAGCAACCTAATACCCTTTGCTTTCTTCCTGGAGCGTGCCGTGTGACGAGTGACAGATGAGGCTGTAGACCAGCGTGACGAGGAGCAGGAAGTGCACGATTTCTGGTTGGAATCACCAAAATGAACCCAGGCACCTGCTGCAATGCAGGGAGAGGTGTCAGAAGTGGAGTCAGAGGAGGAAGGTGGCTTTGTGGAGGAGGAGGACCAACAGGAGCAGGCTTCCCAGGGGGCTAGTGGTGACCTTTTGGGGACCCCTGGTCTTGTACGTGGCTGGGGGGAGGAGACCGTGGATGATGCAGTCCTTGATAACGAGGAAGCGGAGATGGATACCTCTGCATCCAACCTTGTGAGAATGGGGTCTTTCATGCTGTCATGCCTGTTGAAGGACCCCCGTATCAAGAGGCTTAAGGAGAAGGACCTGTACTGGGTCGCAACGCTACTAGACCCTCGGTACAAGCATAAAGTGGCAGAAATGTTACCAACGTACCACAAGTCCGAAAGGATGCTGCATTTACAAACCAGCCTGCAAAACATGTTGTACAATGCTTTTAAGGGTGATGTCACTTCAGGAACTCATCAACATTCCAGGGGCAGAGGTGCCAGTAATCCTGCCACGAGCGCACCTGCAAGGACAAAGCACTTTGGCCACTCTGTAACATCAGACATGCAAATGTTTTTCAGTCCAAGGCAGCGCCAGAACCCTTCTGGATCCACCCTCAAAGAACGCCTCGACCGGCAGGTAGCGGACTACCTGGCATTAACTGCAGATATCGACACTCTGAGGAGCGATGAACCCCTGGACTACTGGGTGCACAGGCTTGATCTGTGGCCAGAGCTGTCACAATTTGCCATGAACCTCTTGTCTTGCCCCGCCGCAAGTGTCCTCTCAGAAAGGACCTTCAGTGCAGCAGGAGGGATTGTAACTGAGAAGAGAACTCGCCTAGGTCACAAAAGTGTGGATTACCTGACCTTTATTAAAATGAATGAGGGGTGGATCTCGGAGGGTTACTGCACGCCGGAAGACTTGTTCTGACTCCCCATGCAGCTGTCCTTCTCTGCACGCCTCATGACTCCACACACAGCTGTCCTTTAGCGTCCTCCTCCCTCCGCCACCGTTACAAACTAGGGTGCAAACCCTACTGGTTTCATTTGAATCCAGGTAAATCCTGAGTTTTTCTGGCCTCTGTGCTTCAGTGGCTGCAACCAAAAAAATGAATATTTTCAGCATTTATATGGCATATTTTTTCTGGCCTCTGTGCTGCAGTGGCTGCGACAAAAAAAAATGAACATTTTCAGCATTTAAATGGCATATTTTTTCTGACCTCTGTGCTGCAGTGGCTGCGACAAAAAAAAATTAACATTTTCAGCATTTATATGGCATATTGTTTCTGGCCTCTGTGCTTCAGTGGCTGCGACAAAATTTTTTTATATTTTCAGCATTTATATGGCATATTTTTTCTGGCCTCTGTGCTTCAGTGGCTGCGACAAATTTTTTTTATATTTTCAGCATTTATATGGCATATTTTTTCTGGCCTCTATGCTGCAGTGGCTGCGACAAAAAAAAATGAACATTTTCAGCATTTATATGGCATATTTTTTTCTGGCCTCTGTGCTGCAGTGGCTGCGACAAAAAAAAATGAATATTTTCAGCATTTATATGGCATATTTTTTCTGGCCTCTGTGCTTCAGTGGCTGCGACAAAATTTTTTTATATTTTCAGCATTTATATGGCATATTTTTTCTGGCCTCTGTGCTTCAGTGGCTGTGACAAAAAAAAAATGAATATTTTCAGCATTTATATGGCATATTTTTTCTGGCCTCTGTGCTTCAGTGGCTGCAACAAAAAAAATTTATATTGTTAGCATTTATATGGCATATTTTTTCTGGCCTCTGTGCTTCAGTGGCTGCGACAAAAAAAAATGAATATTTTCAGCATTTATATGGCATATTTTTTCTGGCCTCTATGCTTCAGTGGCTGCGACAAAAAAATTTTATATTGTTAGCATTTATATGGCATATTTTTTCTGGCCTCTGTGCTTCAGTGGCTGCGACAAAAAAAATTTATATTGTTAGCATTTATATGGCATATTTTTTCTGGCCTCTGTGCTGCAGTGGCTGCGACAAAAAAAAAATAATATTTTCAGCATTTATATGGCATATTTTTTCTGGCCTCTGTGCTTCAGTGGCTGCAACAAAAAAAACATAATTTTTCAGGAAAGTACACATGCCTAATTTTTCAGGGTTCTGCAACAGTGGCAAAATCGCATCTTTTATGGTCACTGCAGGTGATCAATAAAGTAGACCAAAACTGGGCCCACACTGCAGAATCTGTGTTTTTTGGTTCACTTCACTGTATATTGAATTACCTCTGCCTGACCGTGCACGTGCGCACAAGCACGGTGACTGCTAAACACACCACTACAGAAATATTGCCACCAACAGGACGAACATCCTGGAGGTGACAAGCTCAACTAGTGATTAACAACTATTATTTGCTCACTTGACGGTATCATTCATTAAAGCTCTTTGCGTTTTTTTGTGTTGCAGTAAGCGCCGCGTTTCGTCTTTGCGTGTGAACAGGCTGTAACCTTTACACGACTTGATTGGCATGTAGACGCCGGACGTTTTAAAGCAGTTTATTACACAGGTTTAGAAATGTAGTGTGATTTCTGCACTTTACAGCACAAAACGCAGCGCTGTGTTAACAATGTATTTTTTAGATACATTTTTGCCCTTGTTCCCCCTCTGGCATGCCACTGTCCAGGTCGTTGCACCCTTTAAACAACTTTAAAATAATTTTTCTGGCCAGAAATGTCTTTTTTAGCTTTTAAAATTCGCCTTCCCATTGAAGTCTATGGGGTTCGCGACGTTCGCATTTTTGACGCAAGTTCGCGAATATGTTCGCGAACTTTTTTTCCGACGTTCGCTACATCCCTACTCTTAATAGTCCTGAAGTTATAAAACATGTTCCAATTGTTAAAGGGACGATCTGCCACTGACTTCTACATAACTTCGACAGGTTTTAGCTGGAGCATTTTTGGATTCTAATTTTAAGCAGCTTCAGGGCATGATAAGTCTCGAAAAATTCTAGGTTTTTCTCCCCTTTAAAAATTTTACTTTTTCCCCTTTAAAAACTTGTCAAGGTTTAATAGGCCCCTAAAAGTGACATAGTCAAGCAAACATTTTAGTCTATTCCACAACTGCATCCCCCAACACTAATTTTAGCCAAGGTTTCTTATGTAAGAGCCTTAATAATATATTGGATTTTTTCTATTTTGAAATCGAAATAGGAAGTCTTTGAAGTCATATAATTGGAAATGCACTGCCTTCTGCTTCCAGAAAAACATCTGCATCCTCCATTGCCCTCTGCTTCACTGATCATCTATTCACAAGCTTCCCACTGGAACTCCAGAGATCTGAGCAGCAACTCATTTGTCAAACATTAAGGCTTTATTGAGCCCAACGATATCCCTCTATGTAAAATATACATGACAGACAAGAACTGAAACTGAACCAATTTTATCTCTGTCTGATTCTAATTGTGCTTTTTCTGTTACTATTTAAATGAACATGTTAAGGAGGGTTTTCAGTAGGATTGAATGTATATCAGCAAGTGGTTAGCAATGCACTTTTAATTTTATGTCCCTTTTGCAATGAGCAGAAAAGTCTTCCCTTAATTGGGGAGCACTATAAATATCTCTGTCTCTGTACTCAAATTAATAATTGTTATTGCACGTGGCTTGCAGTTAAGAAGGGTTGTACTTTATGTATATTAAACAGAATGATTACCAAGTTAACTTTACTAATCTACTAAAAATATATCCCTTCCAAGGTGACAAAAGGGTATAGCAATGCGGTATGTGTTAGATGCACCAGTTACATAGTCTTCAGAAAAAAAAGAAAAATAAAAGTTTAAAGGACCATCAAAATGTTTTGTTAAAAAATTTCTTAGTATATATATAAAAAACACCAAGACAAATTAAACTTTAAAATCGCAAAGTTTTTGGTTTTAAACAGGTATTGCCAATCCAAGGTATCGAATGCTTTCTCAATATCCAATGCTAGCAAACAAGAGAGTTTTAGTTTTGTTTGCACAGGTCACTAAATTTATGATCTTCCTAATATTGTCCGGTGCTTGCCTGGTAGGAATAAAGCCAATCTGATCCTTATGTATGATAGTATTTAAGATTTTATTCAACCTGGACGCTAATAACGAGGCCAGGATTTTAATATCAATATTAAGCAAAGAGATCGGCCTATAGTTTTTAGGGGTCAGCATGTCCCTATTCGGCTTCAGTATTACTGTTATTTTGGCTTCTGTCATTTCTGCTGGGATAGAATTGCCTGCCTTAATATGTTGATAGAGTCTAGATAAATAGGGAATTAACTGGCTCTGAAATTTCTTATAAAATAATGACAAGAAGCCTTCCGGACCCGGGGCTTTACCCGCTTTTAAGCCCTTAATAGTATCTTTTATTTCTTCCTGGGAGATCCCTAGATCTAGCATCTCTCTCATTTCCTCAGTGAGTGGCCTTGGGGCAAACTTTCCCAGAAATGCATCTATTTTTCCCAGCTTCTTCTTCTCTAAAACTGCGTAAAGATGTTGATAATAGAAACCAAAATTTGTTCTCCGCATGGCATACTCGGCTCCTACTATCTGAACAGCCCTTAATTTGTGCCTTACCTCCTCAATAAGCTTTCTTCTTTTCTTAGTGGGATTTTGCCTATTACTCTGCTCTAGATCTGCAAGTTCCAGCTCCAGTCTCTCCTGTATTTGATTTCTCTCTTTCTTCTTTCTAATTGCATACTTAATTAGACATCCTCTAATGAAGGCCGTATAAGCTACCCAGATCCACTCAGATGTTACTTCTGATTTAGTATTTTCTTTAAAAAATAGCTGTCTCCTGGTCTAGAAAACATATACACTCTGGGTCAGCTAATAGCCTCTCATTGAGTTACCAAGTTGGGCGCACAAGGCCAGGGGATTGTAAATCTAGAGTTAAAAACACGACATTGTGATCGTGATCAAAGCAGTCAATTGCAGCGATTCTCTTATTAATACGTTCAAAGTATACTACAAGCAGCCAACAGCTAGACTTAACCTTCCCGTTACGGCCTCTCCAGAGGTTATTAAGATTGAACGGGGAACAAGACAGGGGGTGTCCCCTGTCACCTGCCCTTTTTGCACTGGTGATGGAACCCCTGGCGAGAGCAATTAGGGATAATGTGGATATTAAAGGTTTAAAAGTGAAGGGCAAAGAGTATAAATTGTCACTGTTCACAGATGACCTTTTAGTACGTCAGATAAACCCAATGACATCATTGCCTAACCTTATGCAGATCTTGAAGATGTTTGCAAAGATATCGGGACTCAATATTAACGCTGAAAAGTCCGAAATGCTGCCCTGCAATATCCCACAACATATAGTTAAATTGATAGAACTAAAATTTGGATTCAGAGTACAATCTGAATACTTACAATATTTGGGAGTAAAACTCACTTCTTCCCCAGCTTTACTGTACAAGGTTGATTTTCTACCTATGTTTAAGGTACTTATACAGAAACTACAGCAATGGGATAAATATTCAATATCATTGTTGGGTAGGATCCATTGTGTTAAAATGACATTGCTACCAAAAATCTTGTATCTTTTCCGAACTTTATCCATATTAGTCCCATTAAGGGACATACGGAATTTCCAGTTGGGCATAAATAACTTTATATGGCATAATAAGCACCCACGAATATCTGCGCAAGTCATGTATCTACACAAGGCAAATGGGGCCTTTCTGTCCCGAATATTATAAAATACTACCAGGTGGCTAGTATAGCTCAATGGGCTCCTGTACATGCCGGACAACAGGCCCCCCTTTGGGTCCAGATCGAAAATGATATGCTGCATCCTTTTTTAATGCACCAAGTTTATCTAAAATACCCTATAATCACTTTAAAGAGGCATCACAAGTAACAATTGAAATGTTAAAGCTTTGGCAATTGCTAGCAGGGAAATTTGGACTTCAGTCTTCCCCTTCACTATTATGTCCTTTAATATATAATTATGATTTTTCACCAGGTTTATCTGGAAATATTTTTAGATGGTGGGTAGATAGGGAGTTACTACTATAATGTCTTTAACGCAGCAAAGACGACCACTTACACTTTCACAAATTATGGAAATTTGTCAACCTCCACCACAGGAAATTTCTAGAACTTTACAGTTATTGCATTTTATTGTTAAAGAAGCGTCACGTTGTGAGCACAAGATTTTCACGATTTCGAGTTTTGAGTCAATATGCAGCAAATCCCCGCTTGGGGCAGGTATACTGGGTTCAGTATATAAAAGTTTGAATAAGTCAGTTTTGTGTAAAGAAAAACAATGATACATGTATATGTGGGAAAAGGAGCTCAATTTTACGTTGTCGATACAACAATGGTACCAATGTAGTATAGCGGCAAATCAAGGTAATATCAGCACCACATTTAATGAGACCTCTTTAAAAATATTGCACAGAACATATTTAGTCCCAGCCAGATTGCAAAAGTTATATCCCACAAGTGACCCACATTGCTTTAGGGGTTGTAAAGAAAAGGGGACCATGTCCCACATCTGGTGGGATTGTACTATACTGTAGTATCGAAATATTGGGATTTTGTAATTAACTATATTTGGGGAGTCTTGGGAGTCGACTTTGAAAAAGACCCTACAGGGATGCTGTTGGGGAGGAAACCTGATTATCTCCCTAAAGCATCATATAAATTGAGCCAATTCATCTTAATGGCAGCCAGATTGGTGATTGCTAGTAATTGGAAGAAACCTAATATATCTTTGGAGCTTTTGAAAACTAGAATAATATATATAGCAAATAATGAGAAATTGAACTACAAGCTACAGAATAACATGGAGACATACGATAAAATCTGGATGCCCTGGCTACTATATGAGAATGATGCACTATTATCTCCATCTTTGCATGTATAAATGCGTTTACGCCCAGCCGCTGAAAAGGGTAGAGAACCCCTTTTTTTTGTATTTTTTTTTCTTTCCGTGCAAAAATTGTGTTTTTCTGTATTTTTTTTGTATATTCTTTGAAAATGTGTAATAAAATATTTTGATTATGTAGCACCCTATTATGTGTGCAGACTGTTTGAACATTATAATGCGGGACTATAATTAGTATTAATGGACAATGGATTACTAAATTGCTCCCCTGATGTGATAAGACAGAGACTGCAAACGTTTGATATTTTTGGAGGCAGAACTGTTGCTGGGGGTTAAGAACTACATTTCCAACAAGCCCTTGCTACAGGAAGTGCACAGGGACAGCCAATAGGAGCCCAGTCCAGGAACCGGAAGGGGAGGTGGAATTAACCAGCAAGGAGGACTGTGTTGTGCTGGAAGACTTAGGCACTGGGGCAGTTGTGTTGCAGCCAGGATTAGTGATTAGTCAGAAAGAGAAACTGTCACTAATCTGCAGAGGAAGACATTGCAGTTTTGCTGAAAGTTGGTTCCTGTTATTCCCTGGAGGGAAAGTGCACAAGGTCCCAGTAGCCAGTGTGATCATGGGTTGTGGCCTTCCAGCCATTTTTGATCAGGAGGAAAATCCAGTGAGAGGAGAAGCAGAGTTCCTGATAAACTGTGAGTCATCATTAACCCCTGCCCTGCCAGTTTGGAAGATTAATATTTAGCCTTATTCTATCTGTGAGACTGTGTGGTTTCTATGGACAGAGAAGCCCCTAAATTGCTGAATGTTTTCACATGAGTTCAGATGTGCCTTTTTGTTATTGCAATCATCAGCTGAGAGTGTTGCAGTGAACCAGTAAAGTTACTGAAGGTGATTTCAGGGATTGCATAGTCACCTCATCAACCTGCAAGGATTATAAGTAAGGCTGACAGCATTGCATTCATCACAAGGGGCCCCCACCGGTACACACACTATATCCAGCTGGCAACTTGTTGGGAGAGACTTAGGTGTGCACACCAGGGTTACACTGGGCTATTCTTACAGCTGTTATTATGTTATATTATTGTTATTTATTACTATTCTAAGTAACTAATCTCTTTTCTTATAGCTTCAGCTGTCAAATAAAATAAGGCTGTGCCTGTTGCATTGCCATTTTTGTTTGTCTGTTCACTGGATCTGGGGTGTCACCAGTATACTTTGCAAGATCATACCCAATAGCACAATTTCATAACACACTCACGGGTGTGCTACATTTGGGGGCTCGTCCGGGATTGGGCTTCACTTACTGGTACTGACTATGCCCATTTCCCTCAGAAGTTAGCAGACATTCCAAAGATTAAATATGGATCCTCAAGCTGTTGCACAGTGGTGTGAAGCTGTAAATGCCAACCCAGATCATTGCCTGGCACTGCTACTTCCTACAAAGGATATGACTTCTAAACAGATATATCAGCTAATGGATGAGGTAATTCCCCAGAGCTGCTGCTTCATAAGAGGCATGAAAAGAGACCCTGTTACTGATACCACTAATGTATTATTGGAGTGGGATTGCCAGATACTAAGCTTGGATGTGCTCCCTACTATAGAGTTTGGAAAGGAGGGTCACAAAGCCCAGCTAGTCTTTCCCATAGAAAACCCACATGCCACTTCCACTGCTACTGGATTATCTTCAGCTGCATCTCCAACTATAGGTTCAGAATTTATAACTGCTCTTGGCATCCTTGTAGAGAAATGTAAAAAGAGCAGCGCTTTGTATCCTGGGTTTGGCTATCGCAAGCTGCGGTCCTTCTCTGGGTCACAGCCTGTTCCTACAGGGGAAGATGATTATGAGTCCTGGATGGAACAGACTATGCAAGTCCTGGATGAATGGGATATCCCTGAAGCCCACAAGAAACAAAGAATATCTGAGAGTTTGAGGGGAGCAGCTGCAGATACTGTGCGGAATCTGAAGCTCAGTAAACAAGACTGCACTGCCTATGACTATTTGGAAGCCTTGCAGGATGTGTTTGGCAGAACTGAAAAAGCAGCTGACCTACTATACCAGTTTGAGCACACCTATCATTGGCCCCAGACCTCCAGGAGCCCTACAGAACTCTTTAGTGGTGGGCACAAATACGGATTTGGTGAGGCGAATGTTAGCTCCTCAGTTGCAGTTGAAATGGAAACAGAGAGCCCCCATACACCCATTGCTACAGCCAGTACTGACTTCCCATGGAACGCACAGTAGGTGACATGCACCTTTTGGAAGTACTGGTATACTTAGATGACCTAATAGTCTTTGGCAAGACCTTAGAGGAGCATGAACAGAGACTGTTGAAGGTATTCAGTCGGCTTGAGAAGGAAGGCCTGAAGTTGTCCCCAGAAAAGTGCCAAGTCTGTTAGCCCTCAGTGAACTATGTGGGCCATGTGGTGTCATCAGAAGGAATAGCCACTGACCCCAGCAAGATTGAAGCTGTCTCATCATGGCCCAAACCCAGAACAATTACTGAACTGAGGTCCTTTTTGGGTTTCTGTGGGTATTACAGGAGATTTGTGAAGGGGTTCTCAAAAGTGGCTCAACCGTTGAATCAGTTGCTTCAAAACAGCTCTGAGACAGAAGAATCGAATGAAGGCAAGAAGTCCCGAGGCCAAGGATGGCCCAGAGAGTCCATAGAAGGTAGATGGATTCGAGAATGTAAACAAGCTTTTGACCAGCCTTACTCATGCACCTGTGGTAGCCTATGCTGATACATCTAAGCCCTATGTGTTGCATACAGATGCCAGCAGGGAGGGCCTTGGAGGTGTTCTATACCAAGAGTATAATGAGGAACTAAGACCAGTAGCTTTCATCAGTCGAAGCTTGTCACCCTCTGAGAGGAACTACCCTGCTCATAAACTTGAATTCCTTGCACTAAAATGGGCAGTGGTGGATAAGCTACACGATTACTTATATGGAGCAGAATTTGAAGTACAGACCAACAACAATCCACTGACTTATATCTTAACCACTGCAAAGCTGGATGCCACTGGTCATAGATGGTTGGCACTAGCACACTACAAGTTTAGTTTGCGCTACCGACCTCGTCGGAATAATAAGGATGCTGATGGGCTGTCTAGACGACCTCATGAAAATCTGCATCCAGATGATGAATGGATTGAGACTCCAGCACCTGGAGTGAGAAGCATGTGTCAAGGGGTGACTTTTAGACTAACAAGTGAATGTTTTGCAGAGAAGGTTGGGATGACTTCCAGCGGGATTCCTAGGCTTTATTGCAATGTGACTTCTGTTGAGACATCCACCATCCCAACTCTCAGCAAAGGAGACATCAAGAGAGATCAAAGTGAGGATCCCCTATGTCAACTAGCCCTGGAGGCCTTAAGGAAACAACAAGCTGATTTACTCAGAACTGATCTTCATCCTCTGGCCAGATTGCTTCTGAAAGAGTAGGACAGACTGCAACTACTAGGTGGTTTAGTATACAGACGGGCTCCAAGTATAGCAGACACTGAGAAATGGCAATTGATGCTACCACAGAAACACAGAGACTCTGTTCTTATGGCCCTTCACGATGAACATGGTCATCTGGGGTATGAGAAAACTCTAGGCCTTGTAAGGGATCGTTTCTATTGGCCATGTATGAAACAAGATGTAGAAGACTATTGTCGTACCTGCCTCAGATGTATACAGAGGAAAACTTTGCCAACAAGGGCTGCATATGGAAAGCCATGGGCCCATGGATCTAGTTTGCATTGACTTTCTATCCATTGAGCCAGATGAGGGTGGTATTAGCAATGTTTTGGTGGTAACAGACCATTACACCAGGTATGCCCAGGCCTTTCCCACCAAAGATCAAAAAGCCATTACAGTTGCAAAGGTTCTTGTGGAACGTTTCTTCATTCATTATGGCTTACCTAGAAGAATCCATTCGGATCAGGGAAGAGACTTTGAAAGTAAGCTAGTGCATGAGCTGTTATCAATGCTGGGAGTTCAGAAGTCAAGAACCACTCCTTACCATCCACAAGGTGACCCTCAGCCTGAAAGGTTCAACAGGACCCTGTTAGACATGCTAGGCACCTTGCCCAAAGAGAAGAAATGCCACTGGAGTCACTATATTGCCACAGTTGTTCATGCATACAACAGCACAAGAAATGATTGCACTGGGTACTCACCTTACTTCCTAATGTTTGGGCGCGAGGCCAGATTACCTATTGATATAATATTTGGGGTCACAGCGGATGACACTGTGTCAAATCGCATCAGAGCTATGTAGAAAGGCTAAAGAAAACCTCCAGCAAGCCTATGAAAGAGCTGAGACAGCGGCTGGTAACAAATGCAAGCAAAACAAAAGCAGATATGACAAAAACGTGAAATATCATGATTTGCAGCCAGGTGATCGAGTACTTCTAAGGAATATGGGAATCCCAGACAAACACAAGCTGGCTGATCGATGGGGATCACAACCATATATTATTTGCTCCCAACTACCAAATCTACCAGTATACCAACTTCGCCCAGAAGGGAAGGACAGTCCTATAAAAACCTGGCACAGAAATCACATTTTACCTTTAAGGGAAGCCACACGGGAGACAAGGTCTCAACCAGCAAAGAGACAAATGAATACTAAACCGAGAAGATCTCAGAGGCTACAAGGACAGACTCCCTCAAGGAATGATAATACCACATCTGAACAGCATTGTGAAGATAACAGTGATGATGATGATGATGATGATTGGGGGTTAGATTACTTCTTCTCAGATGGTGCAGTGGAAGGAACTCTCCATGATAACTCTGAAGTCAACAGGAACTTAAATGCCAATGCACCTGAGTTTGTCCCATGTATGCCAGAGTTATATATAATAAATTCAGGGGCTTCTCAATCAGCCTTCAGAGAGCTTGAATGTGACTCAAATGGCGTAATACATTCTACAGAGACTGATCCCTCTTCAAGAGATCAGCTTGGACTCAATTGTCAAGATGAAGGTCAAGATTTAAGAGACTTAAATGAGGCCCAAGTAGTCAATCCAAGGGAGCCCAGAACTATTAGACCTCCTCAAAGACTGACTTACAATTCTCTAGGAAATAGTACTGAAGAGAGCGTTCTCACCTCACACAGATTGGTTTCTGCCCATGAACCATTCGTTGAAGAAAAATCTGGTGGCACCCCATATAAGACTCATGTTTGCAATGTGAAACCTAAGATTGAAACAACCGTATAAAGTATTTTAGGTGTACTATTATGTACCTATGTGCTAGATAATATGTATGTGGTTAATATATTAATGCCATGTTCATCTTGATGGGGCTCAAGAGTTATGGTGGGGGGAGAGTGTAGCACCCTATTATGTGTGCAGACTGTTTGAACATTATAATGCGGGACTATAATTAGTATTAATGGACAATGGATTACTAAATTGCTCCCCTGATGTGATAAGACAGAGACTGCAAACGTTTGATATTTTTGGAGGCAGAACTGTTGCTGGGGGTTAAGAACTACATTTCCAACAAGCCCTTGCTACAGGAAGTGCACAGGGACAGCCAATAGGAACCCAGTCCAGGAACCGGAAGGGGAGGTGGAATTAACCAGCAAGGAGGACTGTGTTGTGCTGGAAGACTTAGGCACTGGGGCAGTTATGTTGCAGCAAGGATTAGTGATTAGTTGGAAAGAGAAACTGTCACTAATCTGCAGAGGAAGACACTGCAGTTTTGCTGAAAGTTGGTTCCTGTTATTCCCTGGAGGGAAAGTGCACAAGGTCCCAGTAGCCAGTGTGATCCTGGGTTGTGGCCTTCCAGCCATTTTTGATCAGGAGGAAAATCCAGTGAGAGGAGAAGCAGAGTTCCTGATAAACTGTGAGTCATCATTAACCCCTGCCCTGCCAGTTTGGAAGATTAATATTCAGCCTTATTCTATCTGTGAGACTGTGTGGTTTCTATGGACAGAGAAGCCCCTAAATTGCTGGATGTTTTCACATGAGTTCAGATGTGCCTTTTTGTTATTACAATCATCAGCTGAGAGTGTTGCAGTGAACCAGTAAAGATACTGAAGGTGATTTCAGGGATTGCATAGTCACCTCATCAACCTGCAAGGATTATAAGTAAGGCTGCCAGCATTGCATTCATCACAAGGGGCCCCCACCGGTACACACACTATATCCAGCTGGCAACTTGTTGGGAGAGACTTAGGTGTGCACACCAGGGTTACACTGGGCTATTCTTACAGCTGTTATTATGTTAAATTATTGTTATTTACTACTATTCTAAGTAACTAATCTCTTTTCTTACAGCTTCAGCTGTCAAATAAAATAAGGCTGTGCCTGTTGCATTGCCATTTTTGTTTGTCTGTTCACTGGATCTGGGGTGTCACCAGTATACTTTGCAAGATCATACCCAATAGCACAATTTCATAACACACTCACGGGTGTGCTACAATTAAAAAAAAATCGCAAAGTCTTTATTAATAAATAACTTACCTTAACTCAGCTTGAGCTCCTCTTCAGAAAGCAGTCGGGCAATACAAATGAATTTTTTATATTACTGGTCCTTATATAGCAGCCAAACATTTATGCACTGCAAACATTACATTAAAAAAAGTACAAGAAACATGTTTATACTGGTTTATAACTATTATTGCAAATAAATATACTATCCATCAAAAATTACTTCACATATGGGCCAATAATTTGCTGCCACAGCCAGGAGTTGCCAAGTCAACAAACAATGCGTATGTCTAACTTTATTTTGGGAAATAATATGAAACCACCATATATTAAGTCTATGTACTGTAGGACACAGCAGTGAAAAACTGGATGACTTAGGTTGCAAAACAGTATTATTACACACGATTTTGGGATACATTTTCTCCAAACCCTTACTCTACCAAGCACAGTAAAAATAACTGTACATTGATGGATAATTTTGTATTTTTCATAGATTAAACTGATCTGGATGATTTGGGCCCATGCATGTTATCAACATTGTAGATCCTGGATTATCTACAGTAGTTTATGATGTTAGACAGACATAGATGACCAGTTGCAGTGAAACCACAAATAACATAAAGAATTTGATGGGTAAATAAAAGTTTATCTATTATTTTATTACCTTCAGTACAAGGACAATATATGGACTTTACTAAGTGCCTCTGCTTGATGTAGCTTCCTTAGTCATGGTTAAGGACAGGTTGTGTCTTTCCTTGTTCTTAGGTTGGGCTTGTGACTTATTGGGCAGCAAATATAAATGGAGAGATAAAGTGTTCTGGTTATACTTCTGGACATTTTGTCTTATTGGCAATTCTATATTCAGGCTGGGTGGTGGCACCATTATGTTGGAAAATACAAAAAAGCAACTACTGGCGGAAACCCATGATGACATGGGAAGAACATCTTGTAGATATTGCCCAGGACAGAACTGCATGGCAAAATATTCCATGTAATAATCATTATTTCTTCAAGGCTTATAAATAGTTATAAAATATAAATAAATATATCACTGTAAATATGTCTGAAACTATTTGTCTTGGCCCTTAATTGAATACTATAAGGGATCCCTAAAGGAGTTTAAAGAAATTACATTTATTTAATTGTGTTCTGTGGCCCATAGTGGGAAAAATTAGAATAGGGTCACACCAAAACATTAGACTTTCCTAAATTTGAAAAAAAAAAAGAATGAAAACCAAATTTCAAATAATAGGGCTGAAATTTGTATAAAGCACATTTGGTAAGAAGATGGATTTTGTTCAGTTATCTAGACTTACAATAAATCCCACTTTCATTTCTGTCTAGAAAATAGTGTGTTTCTCCTTTGTGACTGAACAGCTGAGCAAAAAAAAAATAAATCAGATCCAAAAATAAATGATATCTACCAGGGAAACTGCTCCTCTTTTTTAACTTCCATTCTCGAAATGTGCAAGTTATGAAGATTGAATTTTACTTGTGACCCATCAGCCATGAAGGAACAAAATAAAAGTTGAATTGTATGCCAAGGCCAGATATTATGAGACAATATAACTTGCTTTGACCTCTATGAAAAAACTTTAAGCTAAACTAATGCTCTGCAGGAGATGAAAAGAGGCATTCTAAATATTGATTTATAATGTTGCAAGACATTCATAAATATCCAGGAGCCCTTAATTTTTATGTTAGCTTACTATTTCAACATTAGAGAAAACCATGGCTGAAAGAGACTGGGATCCTATATAAATGAACATTATATAATATTGGAGAATTTATTTCAAAATGCACTTTCTTTATATTCTGGCAGCACCCAAGATATTTCATATTGATATTATTTGAGAACAAAAACTATTTAACTACTTTCTGACAGCTTTCTAGAATGACTTAGAAAATATATCATCTTAAAAACAGTTACTTTTACCAGTGACCTAGAATTGGACACATATTTCCAAATATAATAAATTATGCAAAACTGAGGCCTATCATATGGAATTCTCATTTTTTATTGGAAATTGAAGTAGCACTCAAATTAAAAGTGTCACATTTGGTATCCTAAAACCCAAAACAAACACCAAGTTTCCATTAATGGCTCACGCTTCTGCTTATAACATGCCAGAAGGAGTCCTTTGCTACTCGGATGTTGCCAGGTCTTAAAATGATATAACCAAGGCAAGGGTTCTTGTCAGGCAAGAGAACTGGAATGTGTCACACGAGGAATGGGTAACGAGTAAGTGTAGTCCTGGAAAAGGCTGGGATCAATAACCAAACAATCAGCACAGCACAGAATCTGAATCAAGAAGAATAGGAATCAGGCAAGGTTGGTTTAGACAGTAAATCAGCAAAGGTCAAGGACATGCAAGGGTCAGCAAATCAGTTCAAGAGCGCACTTAGGAACTATCTCAGAATAGACCTACATTGTGCCATGAGTCAGCAGAGCAGGGGGTTATAGAGCCTAATGGCTTACACTTATCACTAGTAATGAGCAAAAAAGCCATGTACAGATTCACTGCAAACTTACAGGTTTCACTGCCAATGAAAATATTCATGAAACTGCGTCAAAAATTCTCTGTGCTTATCGTTTCACTTTGGTCAACAAGCTCATTTTATCCTTCCTCTCTCTTTCCACATCAACCAGAGGTATCTGAGCCAATTCCACTGTTTACATAAGAACATACACATAACTATATGGTTTATTCATTTTAATGTGGGAACCAAAGCACCTGGGTATTATTTGTTGGTTGTCAGATTTATTATTAGCTGTGCCTGTGTTAGTAAGCTAGTAGTAATATATAATATATAGATAGTAGTTTTTGCTTAAACAACAACATAGTGTAGTAGTAGATATCATTACCAGTCAACCAGCCAGTAATGTAAAATAATCACATGTTTTTAAGAAATTGGCAACATGGGAGCCTAGTGGATAGGAGGTCCTCTAACAATGTAGGGGTGTGTAGCAGTGAAAAATGGAAAAATGCATGTGATTATTCCCTCCCAATTTTATTGGTAGCCCCAAAGTAGTGATGGGCGAATTTGTCCTGGGAAATTAGCGAAATGGCGAAAATTTGCATACCCCAAATTTTGATGCCTGTGTCAATTCTGATGCTCGTGTCAATTTTGACGCCGGCGTTAAAGTCAATGGGCATCTGAATAATGTTAAAGCGCAACGGTTTTGATGCGAACGACTTTTGAGAGATGTCAAGTCAAGTCAAGTGGATTTTATTGTCATTTCAGCCATATACAGTAATAAAGTACATAATAGAAATGAAATGACGTTCCTCCAGAACCTCCCGGTGCTATACAACAACTCTAGTACACGGTCATGCTGGGCAAGGTGGACATTTCAGTTCCTTATGAATGTAGTACTGTATTGGGTGAGAGATGTAGTACTGTGTGTGGTATTGCATTTGGTAGTTAAGTAGAGTGAGGGAAGGCTTCTCTAAATGCGTTAAAGAGATCTTTTAAAAGCAGAAAGGTTAGGATAAAGTTGGACAGACCATGGGAGAGAATTCCAGAGGAGGGATGCAGCCCTTGAAAATTCTTGAATGCGAGCATGTGAAGCGGTAATGAGAGAAGAATTGAGTAGTATGTCAGTCTCTTTCAGATATGGGAGTTCTATTGCAGGGCTAAAAAGGACACAACTTTTGCTGTTTAAAAAACCCAACACTCAGCCTGTAGCCATAGCCCAACCCATAGTCAGTGTAATGATGACAAAAAAAAGTACTGCATTCTTTATTATTTTCCTGTGCTTGTCATCTATAGTTCATAAAAACATCTATTAAACTGCCTTTGGGTGCAACAAGTTCCACTGTGGTATAAGTCAGATGATTAAATAATAATAATCTTCATCCTTTTGGTGCATGTCATGCCCTATGCAAAAAATATTTTAAAACTGGAAAAGAATACAAAACAACTAGGGCCATACCCTAACAAATTATGATTGATATCATATCTGAGGTTCTTCTGCAGTTCTTTGGACTACTACTTCTGCAAACCACATGTAGAATCACATATTTCACAGTATATGTTGGAAAACAAAGTTGCTATGGATTTTTTTTGTAATGCGACATTTAAGGCACCCATATTCTTATTGAGCGGACAAGTGATTAAATTCATGCATTGATAACTGCTTGACATATCTCAATTGTATTATTCATATCAGCAGTAGAAAAAGCAGAATGCAGCACCTAAGAGATAACACCAAGTATTTAATTTTTAAAACAAAAAATTTGGGAGACATTCCGAAACAATATTAACAGCTGCATTTTGCTTTTCTTTAATAATTATCATCTACATGGAAATTTCCACTAGTCCTCTAACCTGGTTAAACACTTTAAAAATCTCAAAACATTAAAAAAATAGCATTGCTGTTAGCAGAATGAAGAGTTGTAAATACTTCTTACGTCAGCAAATTGGCATTAGTCAAATTTAAGAAAAGTGATGTAGTATTTTGTAACTCATCTCAAGTTTAGAAAAGGTTAGGAGAAAGTCTGACAGACCATGGGAGAGAATTCCAGAGGAGGGATGCAGCCCTTGAAAATTCTTGAATGTGAAGCGGTAATGAGAGAAGAATTGAGTCAGTAGAGGAGCATAGTAAGAGCATAGTTGGGTGAGTATGTAAAGATGAGTTCAGAGATGTAGGGTGGGGCAGAGTTAAGAAGTGCTTTGAATGTCAAGGTCATTAATTTTAATTTTATTCTGAGAGGTAGCAGAAGCCAGTGGAGAGAGTGGCATGGCAGAGGAAGGTGGTTGCTGAGGTGAATAAGCCTGGCAGCAGTGTTCATTATGGACTGGAGAGATGACAATCTCTGGTGAGGAGGCCGATTAAAAGAGAGTTACAGTAGTCTAGACGTGATATGATGAGAGTGAATAAGATTTGGCAGCATCTTGGGTGATAAATTATCTAATTTTGGATATGTTCCTTAGGTGTAACTTACATGATGTAATAAGTGACTGGAAATGAGGAGTGAAGGACAGGGCAGAATCAAGGATAACGCCAAGGCACTGGGCCTGGGGAGACAGGGTAATAGTGGAATTGTTAGCTATGATATATACTTCCAGGATGTTATGGGTGTTAGTTGGTAGTGATGTAGCGAACTGCCGATTTGATGTTCGCGAACGCCGTTCGCGAACACCGGCAAAAAAGCGAACAGTTCGCGAACAGTTCGCGAACTTCGAACGCTCGATAAAATCGTTCGATCGAACGATCGAAGGATTTTATTCGTACGATCGAACGATTTTCGTTCGAATCGAACGATCGAAGCTATTCGATCGAATGATTTTAATTCAATCGAATGCTTATAATCGTTCGAACGAATGGAAATCGTTCGATTTTAGCGATCGAACGGTCGAATGGTCGAATGGTCGAACGAAATTTTACTTCGAATCGAACGCGAACACCAATTGGCGAACGTCGCGCGACGTTCGCGAACATTCGGCGGACGCGAACAGTCGAAGTTCGCGCGAACTAGTTCGCCGGCGAACAGTTCGCTACATCCCTATTAGTTGGTGGAAAGAGAAACATTTCCATATTAGAGAGGTTTAATTCAAAGTAGAGTTATGACATCGAAGTAGAGATAGCAGACAGTCAGGAGGAGACCCGAGCTAGGAGTTCTGGGTTCAAATCAGGAGAGGAGAGATAGATCTGAGTATTGTCAGCATAGAGGTGGTACTCAAAACCATACGAGGTGATTAGTTTACAGAGGGAGGAAGTATAGACGGAGAATAATAAGGTGCCCAAGACAGAGCCTTGAGGAAGCCCAACAGAAAGAGGTAGGGGAGAAGATGCTACTCAATTGTAGGAGACACTGAAGGAACGATTAGCGAGGTATAAAGAGAACCAGGACAGGGTCATGTCACAAAGGCCAAGCGAATGGAGGGAATAGAGGAGGAGAGGGTGATCCACAGTGTCAAATGCAGCAGAGAGATCAAGCAGTATTAGCAGTGAGAAATGGTTGTTGGCTTTAGCTGTTAAAAGGTCATTAGTTAGTCGGGTTAGTGCAGTTTCAGTGGAGGTTTGTTGCTTAAAATCCGATTGCAGGGGGTTCAGCAGGTTAATGTCAGAAAGGAATGATATATTGACAGCATATACAGACAGCAGGCAAACTCTAGGTCACTGGTTCAACTCAGGCAGAATGTTAAACATATCATGAGAATCCACACAATATCTTGGAAAAATATTTACTAGCTAATAAACTACCTAGATCCAAATTAAATGACATAGCACCAAACATACATCTTCATGAATACTAGCATGGGCAGATGTAGAAAGCATTAATGAGCCAGTGCAACTTTGTTGGATCCAAGGCAGCTTTAAATCTCATATTATCTGTAACATAGTGCCTTACAAGCTAGGAACTGAAATGATTGCTTTGAATAAAATTGGTATATGATAAGGTCTGAATATCAACTTTTCTGAGTAAGTAAACCTAAACAGAGACACATTGGTAAGCATTGGCCTGTAAGGGCCCTAGGTTCAATTCTAGTCAGGGCACTATGTGCAAGCAGTTTTTATTCTCTGTTAATACTTGTATGGGTTTCCTCAGTCTCTTCCCATGCTGAAAATGATACAGGAAGGTTAAGGGGCACCTAATAAAATTGGTCATAATAAGTGTGACTAAGATAGGGTCTAAAACTGTCAGCAGCACTGGGATAATGAATGATTTGTAATCTCTGTAAAAGGTCTGTGACTATATAAACTATATAAAGAAATAATAATATTAATATGTTTACCAGAGACTTAAGATATACACTACTAACATTTGTATCATGAAGTATAGTTTTTTAGTCAATTGCTAATTGTAATGTCCATTATCGTTTTTTAATTATTACACACTTTTATGTATGGCAATGCAAACTAGTTGTTATTTTATATGTCTTTTAGACACTGCAATTTATTAATAGAACCCTATGAGTGACATAAGAAGTCATTGTTAGTCCAGACTCATGAAAGGAAGATTCAAGGATTTTTCTTCAGGGTTGCAGCAACCAAGTCGACAATATTTACAATGCCCAGATCTATTACAGCTTAATGCCTAATCGACTTCTTTATAGACAGAAAAGTTTTATTTTCTTTTAGTGTTATTGCCAAAAGGGACTAACATTTCTTTCAGATGTCAAAAGAGCCACAAAGCTCATATTCCAGTGTTCAGTTCAAAAGTGCCAAGTTCAAAATATACCTGTGTCTTTAATACATGATGGACTATACTCCACATTGAGCTGTCTTAAATATTTGACAATATAAGCTTCAACCACTGTAATAGAGAAGGTAGTTATAACGTACAGCTATAAGTTTAATACGGAAAACATCCAGCAGCCTCATTATTGGTTAAATGAATTTAGTTAAATCAGGTTCCTTTATTTAGTGGAATCAGTGGAATCAATGGTTGCCCTTAGTCCTAGGCAAACGCAAGGAACCTAAACACCTACGTACAGGTTATTTTTATAAAAATAATAACTCAAAAAGTAATTACTAGCGATTATAATTCTATAATACCTAAAAATAATGAGTAGATTTGCAATGCTATTCACATAAGTGTATATGGTTAGTGTAATTATACAGTACCTAGAAAGAGAGTATATATACTCTCCTGAAGACTACCCCAGCTAAGAAACATTGAGAATAAAACGACACCTTTATTTTTCAAAATGAAGTCCCTTAGAGTGTGGCTTGTTTGTCCACTGTATGTATGTATGTATGTATGTATGTATGTATGTATGTATGTATATATATATATATATATATATATATATACTGTATATTGGGTTTTTTTTTTGTAGATGTATCAATAATTTTTTTTGATTTGTCACACTGGAATCCAATAGTTTATTTCTTATTTAAATTCATTACCGATAACTGTTAAATTAACATGTGCTTAATAAATTTATGGAGAGAGGATATCAGCGTACACATTTGGAAAAAGGAATTCAGAGAGGTTCAAATCATATCAAAATAAGTCTTCAAAACGTAGAATCCAAGATGGGTTGCCGTTTACCTTGGAATTCACACCTACAGTATGAGTAGGAGGTGAAAGACATTGTTAAAAATAATTGGCAGATTATACAGATGGATGCCAATTTGCGAGCCCAGAACAGCTAACAGGTGCAAATAAGATATTTTGTAACAATTTTGAGACACAAAAACACAGTTTAGATAAGGAGAAATATTTTCAAACTTTCATAACCTGCCAAATTTTGTAAAACAAACATGATAATTAGAGGATGTGGCCACAGAAAGGGGTGTGGTCAAAAAAATTGCTGCGCTACATGCAGAAAAAAAATTTTTGTCCCTCTTTTTACTTCCAAAATGTTGGGAGGTATGCAGTTTCTAAGTTCAATTTTTACATCCTGTCCTTGCTTTTTACAAAATGCATTACTTTTTTTTGCTGTTGTCCCTCCTTGTTGATTTTTTTCTTTCCCTACCCTTTTGGTACCTGTATTACTTTTGCTTTCTTTAGATTTTGCAGGAGCTCGCTCTATGTGATGACATTCTGCTGCATCAGAGATGGGGGTGGGCCATGGGAAGGAGAGGGAGTGAAACTTGATATAGTGATGGGAGGGGGGGAGCGAGACTTGCGATAGTGGATGGGAGGGGGAGCTAGTTTTGAGATGATTGATGGGAGGGGGAGCGAGACTTTTTCTGTCTGCGACATAGTTAGAAATCATAACTCCTGATTGCTTTCTGTGTTTGCTCTCTTTTTTTCTGCTGTTTTACTCAAAATTACCTCACAACAGTAAAGTCAGTTATTCTCCTCACACAGGAAGTCACACCCCCTTCCCAGACATGCGATAGTTGGTGCGAGGGGGAGCGAGATTTGAGATGATGGATGGGAGGGGGGAGAAAGACTTGCCATAGTGGACAGGAGGAGAAATTGAGAGTGGAGAGGAATCATGTGAGGAAGGAAGCGACACCGTCCAGGGAGGCAGCTGCAGGTGAACTGGGAGGAAGGAATGTGCAGCGATAGATGGGAGGCAGTGAAACAGGTGGCGCGTGTTAAGTGCGGGTGAAGCAACGAAATGTGGCGCATGAAAGCCAAACTGCGGGAAACAAGGGTAGAGATGAGAGCAGCAGCTACAAGTGCTGTCTCTTTAAGTTTATAAACGGCGCGTTCTGACGCCAGAACGCGCCCTTTATAAGGATATAATTTACAGTCTGGTCCCATAGGGAAATGACCAGACTGTAGACTGTAGATTATACAGATTTACATGCCTGTCAGATTATGTTGTTCATCCTTTGTCCTTTACTATGTAGGTAAATATACCTCTTCTTTTTGGCTGAGGATGAACAATCCTAGTATAAGCGTAGAATTGACCATGGTAAAACGGGAACACCATTGTTGAAGAATTGCCTGACCAAGAGACAAGGTTTACCAACGTTGTGATGTAAGTTGATTGATTTTGTCCCATGATGTGTTTTCAAGGAACAGTAACACCAAAAAATTAAAGTGTCCTAAAGTAATGAAAATACAATGTACTGTTGTGCTACACTGGTAAAACTGTTGTGTTTGTTTCAGAAACTCTACTATAGTTTATATAAACAAGCTGCTGTGTAGCAATGTGGGCGGCCATTCAAAGATGAAAACGGAGAAAAGGCACAGCATACACATAAGATAACAGATATGTGCTGTAGCCTACAATGGGATTCTTCAGAACTCCTCTGTTATCTACTATGTGTCCTCTGTTTGAATGGCTGCACCCATGGCTAGTGATGGGCGAATTTATTCGCCAGGGGCAAATTTGCATGAAAATTCACCGGCGTCAAAAAAAACAATTTCGCTGGCACAAATTTTTCGCCATTTCGCGAATTCGCCCATCACTACCCATGGCTACACAGAAGCTTGTTTATATAAATTATAGTTGTTTTTCGGAAGAAAACACACCGGTTTTGCCAGTGCAAGTCACCAGTACATTATATTTTCTTTTTTCTTTAAAACACTTTAATTTTTTGGTGTTCCTTTAAACCTGTTTATACCTGTTAAAAGTTTTTTTTGAGTGGCAACCCCAAAAAGACAATTGCATCCTTCAGCTATAGCAAGTGCCTGTGAATGTTATTCCCCAGTACAGGAACAAATTACAATGATGTTGGTAACATACTCTTGGAAACCTTTGAATGTGCAATGTTCAATACATCCAGTTGCTTTGAGGGGTTGGGACAAAAAATTTAGAAAACAGTGAATTGTGATTCTTCTCTTAATCAGCTTTACCCAGATCTCATAGGTAGAGCATATCTGTTAATGAGTTTACTTCAGTAAAAATCTAGGTGGCATTTTAGAACACCCACAAAACTTTAGCTAGATCAGGAGAATTGCTTTAGATTTTGGTTCAGATTGTTATTATAAGATTATGCTTATAAATATGTATTGTTCTCCAAGTAGGACTAATTTCACAATAGAAATAGATGAGATATCCCAACCATGTGAATTATTCAATAATTACATTAAGCACTTAGGCTGTGAAACCAAGTCCATTAAAACTTTCCTGTTTGTTTAATACTGAAGTATTAAAGCTTTTTGTAAATACTAGACTCCTGTTATCCCCGGTATCAATCAGCAAAGCTGAAGCTGTGACTTTCGAGCTCATTGTAATTCTCTAGATTCTCTAGATGTCTGAGAACAGAAATGTATGAAAGAGAAAGATGTAGAAGTATTTTTGATGTAAAAAAGATTTGCAACAACCTTTAAGAATGAGTGTTTACGTCTAAATACATACGGCGTCTTTTTTGCGGCAAAACCTGGTGAAAATGTCATTATATAAATATTGACTAAAAAAGACGATTAATGATTTGTGATGAGCATTTTTTTTCATCAGGCATGAATTTGCAGCAAAATTCTGTATTTCTCCATCTGCAAATTCATTCTGCATCAAAAAAGTGCTGAGAAAAAAATTTGCAGAGCCAAAAAAGTTGCAGAGAAATACTTTCTTGCATAGAATATTTTTTTCATATGTTCAAGAAGATAAAATTGTTAAAAGGAAGTACTGGGGAAAAAAGTAACAAAGGACAGTGATTGATATGATTTTAACAAATCTGCTCTCTATGGATTGATGTTTATATTAACTAGATTTCAAACTTTTTTTTAGGTGTTATTTTTGGATTTATGTGAAGACTCATCCTGGTGGTCTAGTGGCTCGGCGGGATGCCTGCCATGGTGATGTTTCCCCTCTGTGTCTGTGGCTCTTATGGCACAAGCAGCACACTTTCGGGTTTTAGGCGTCACAAACATCATGACGTCATTGTGTTTTGGGACAAACTTTAAATATTTAAAGGAGCTTTGTGCTGGAAATCATTTCCCGTTGTTAGGTCTAATTTGTTTAGTTCCTGGGTGTGATTTTGTCTGTATATTTCCTGGTTTTGATCCCCTCCTGTCTGACTATTCTGAACTCTGGCAATTCCAACCTTTTGCATGCCTGACTATTCTTGAACTTTGCCAATACTGACCCTTGCTTGCCTGACTATTCTTTAACGCTGCCTGTACCGATCCCGGCCTGTCTGACCTAGCTTGAACTCCGCCAGTACTGACCACTGCCTGCCTGACCTTGCTTGAACCCTGCCTGTACGGACATCGGCCGGCCTTACCACGATATTCCGTCTATTCCTGTGAAGTTGATATAGCCTTCTGTCCTAAACTTGTATTACGTACATGCCCCTTTGCTTGTCCAGAACTCCTTGCTTTGCTCCTCTCATATTAAGACCTGACGGCATCTGAGTAGCTGAGGATCCTCCCGAGGTCAAAGGTGGCTGCTACAGGTGGAAGACTGAGCCGTCACCGGGAGCCTACCACCAGTTCTGCATTCAGGGTGCAATTCAGGGACAATTTACTGCTTCCCAATGATGAAGCATTTTAGAATCTAGTTTTAAGCTTCTACCTACAGAGGTATGTGCAAGAGATGTGTATGAAGATGTATGTGATATTTTTTGTGTTCCTGCACCCTATCCTAAGATAATGTTCTATATATTTTATCTATAACTTCATTACATCTAGCAAACTTTTTTTTGAATGCTTATACAGTATATTTCCTTTCATATTCATAAAGGTGATATATATTCATATATATATATATTATATATGCCGTATTACACCTAACTAGCACTTTAATGGCACAGCACACTATGTAAATCAAGCATAGTACACAACTGTGTATTGAATTTTGTGTAGTAGAGTATGAAGTGCTCATGTAAACAGAGGTGCTGACTGGATTAAAATACCTGTGTAAAAAGGGGTTTGAGGGCCTTTTCATGATAAAAAATGCATAGCTTTATAAAATACTAGGAGTAGCTTTTTTCAATAGATCGTATTTGTGTTCTAGTGATTGCTTTGATACTAATTTACCTCTTTTTGCTTGGCTAAAATATTGTAGTTTTGCGCTAATGCTGAACCCCTTATTCTCTTATACTCCCTGATGCATAACTCTAAACTAAAAAAAAAACTTTACAGTCAGATCATGCTAAGCAATGTCTACATATTACAGTACAGCCAAGCTTAAACTCTTTAAAATAATATAAGCGTTTAACTGCTATTAGAACATTCAAGGCCAGCTTCCTAACAGTGAAATTTCGCTACATATCATTAATCTGTCTGAGAGTTTCGAAAATTTACCTACAGTGCATGGGGGTCACTGCATCAAAATAAAGTAAAATGTCTTATTGATTGGCACAGTCTGCCCCAACTTGTATTTCTAGATTCAATTTCTAAATTGAGCTTTACATAGAAAATGTAGTTTATTGTAACCTGCACAATAGATATGCAAATGGGTTTTCTGTCTTTCTTTTTTCTTTGGAAGACTGAAAAAAATAATACCGTCAGGATCCAGCTGAACAGCTCCTGCGTGCATTCATGCGTGCACGATTCGAGGCAGGCTCGCAATCACGTATGCGAGTCCGTTTCTGGAGCACACGCACTCTTTAACGCACATGCACACTTTGTTGGTCGTGCATGCTCTGACGCACGTGCAGAGCACGTCCGGTCCCTGAGTATTCAGGAGCGTTATGGCTTGGGGCAAGAAACTGTTACACAGTCTGGTAGTGAGGGACCTAATGCTTGGGACATTTTTCCAGATGGCAGGAGTGTGAACAGTGAGTGTGAGGGGTGTGTTGGATCAGCCACAATGCTGGTGGCTTTACGGATGCAGTGAGTGGTATAAATGTCCGTGATGGAAGGAAGAGAGACATCTTTGATCTTCTCTGATGTCTTCACTATCCTTTTTAGGGTCTTGCGCTCCATGACAGTGCAGTTCCCAGCCCAGACAGTGATACAGCTGCTCAGAATGCTCTCGATAGTCCCTCTGTAGAAGCTTTTGAGTATGGATGGTGGGATTTCCTCAGCTTGCGAAGGAAGTAGAGTCACTGTTGGGATTTCTTGGCGAAGTAGCTGGTGTTGTGGGACCAGGTGAGGTTCTCCACCAGGTGGACACCAAGGAATTTGGTGCTTTTGACGATCTCCACATAAGAGCCGTCGATGTACAGTGCCAGGTGGTCACTCCTAGTCTTCCTAAAGTCAACAACCATCTCCTTTGTTTTGTCTTCATTGAGAGACAGGTTGTTGGCTCTGTACCAGTCTGTTAACCACTGCACCTCCTCTCTGTATGGTGACTCGTCATTATTGCTAATGAGACCCACTATGGTTGTGTCATCAGCGAACTTTATGATGTGATTTATGTGGTGTGTGGCTACACAGTCTTGTGTCAGCAGAGTGAACAGTAGAGGACTAAGCACACAGCCTTGAGGGGCTTCCGGTGCTCAGTGTGGTGGTTCTGGAGATGATGTTTCCAATTCTGTTGAGTGATTTTGATGGTATGCGAACTGTAGGGGTCCAGTGCTAGTGGCAGCAGGTTTTTAAAGTGTTTATTGACAAGCTTCTCAAAACACTTCATGATAATGGGGGTGAGTGCCATAGGACAGTAGTTGTTGAGGCAGGACACTGATGACTTCTTCGGCATGGGGACAATGGTGGTGGTTTTGAAGAACTTTGGGACAGTGGAGGTGATTAGGGAGACATTAAAATGTCAGTGAAAACATCTGCCAGCTGATCTGCACATTCTCTTAGCACTCTTCCAGGGATATTGTCTGGTCCTGAAGCCTTTCTTGGGTTTACTCTATCTAGAGTCATCCTCACTTCAGCCACCGTCAGACACAGTGCCTGGTCACTAGGCAGAGGGATGGTCTTCCTCATTCCTGTGTTGTTTTGTGCTTCAAACCATGCATAGAAGTCATTCAGTGCATCTGCAGTGGAGGCATCACTGTCACAGGCAGATGGTGTTGACCTGTAGTTTGTGATAGCCTGGATGCCCTGCCAAATGCGCTGCGCGTACCACTCACCAAATCAGCAGATTTGTTAGCACTGGAACTCGAGTTTTTACCGCTATTTTAGTTTTTCACAGCGCAAATAACAAATTCAATTTTGAGTTTGTGAAACTTGAGTGTTCAATATTAGTGTTCCTTTCTCTGTTAATGTTGTAAAGGAATTTTTTGCTTTCATAATTATGTGGACAGGGACAATATTAATTTACTAGACATTAAGCCCGTTAAATTACCGGGCGCTAGAAAATATGCAGAGACGGTCCGTGGGGCACATGCGCAGTAGCGCAATCCCACGGACACAGGGACTGGACGCAGAGACACTTCAACTTTATTATATAGGATAGACATTAAGCCCCTTAAATTAACGGGCGCTAGAACATATGCAGAGATGGTCCGTGGGGCACATGCGCAGTAGCACAATCCCACGGACACAGGGACTGGACGCAGAGACACTTCAACTTCATTATATAGGATGACACTCTTTAAGAAGCTGTTTTTCTTGCTAGTAGTTTCAAGAATCAAAACAACACCTATAGCTATGCAAATAAAAATGGGTACAACATTTATATGACCATTTGATCATATGCTAGACTTTTTTCAGTTTAGAATTATCTATATTATGTTATACACATTCTCTTTTCTTATACTAGAAAGGTCTGCAGACTAACCTGAGGCAAGGGAAATCGTTTTGTTTTTCCAGGTCATAACTAGTTTGCAGAAATAACAAGATCACTCTAATGTTCAAACAACATTGTAGTTTCTGTCCACAACAGCTAGGGTCACAGCAGAGGATTTGTTGTCCTTAATTTTAAGCTTGCTAAAGTGTGTGCATCATGGAGGATTCCATCAGGCAGCAGCATCTGCTTGTAAATAACAGTAAGCCAATCACTTATAAGATATACCTGTCTTGTGGGTCCATAGGCGGAGACACAAATTCTCACACATTCACAAATTCCAAATTATTTTCTATCAGGTTAGTTGAACAAAACTTTGCTTGCACTATATTTATCATTTAAAGTTTGTTTTCTTTAGTCTTGGAATTACACACAAGCAAGCAGACAGGTGCCATTTTGTGGACACTGTTATTAAGACAAATTGTGTATCACCCCAAAATCTTGTATATGCAACGGAATGGGGGACCTAATGCCCATGTGCAGTACCATACATAATTGTAGAGTGTGAAGAGAGAAGGGGGAATTTGAGGAGAGCAGGGAATGTAGGAATTGCTGAATGGAAAGTGAAGAACCAATTGACTATACCTCAGGCATAAAAGTGGGGCAGGTAATATTTGATTGACAGCTCAGATACAACTTTATAACAGGTATGGATGTTTTAATAAAGAAAACAATTTAGGTTTCATATTTAATTTTCAAAGGACTTTCATAATACAGCTTTTTACGTGTAGGTGATAAGTTTACTTTAACCTGGAAAGGGAAACCACCCCCTTTTGTCATCTCTTGACTCAGCCCAATGTTGGGGTTAATCCTTCAGGGGGCTTTTTTTATTAAAGGTGAGCAAAGCCTTTACCTTTCTACACATAGTTATCTTTATTGAAATTTCCAAGGCTCCATATTGAAATATCAGTGATGTTGTAGGAAATAAACAGGGAATTTCCCAAGATAGAATTATTTCAAAAATACTGAAAATAGCATACAAAACTCCACCCCAGGGCTCAATGCCATTTGTGGTTTATTATGTATAAACTACATGTCCATACATATGTTGTTGAGTGTATGTAAGCAAATGGCTACATGTGTATATTTAATATAGTACCACCAGCTGTTCCCTGTGGGGTAGGATTCTTTATGTTAGTCTGCCCTATTCACTGAAGATCTCTCTAATACATTGATTCTGCTTTCTAACATTGGTCCTAAGGGATGCCCTATTAAAGGAGGTTTATATATTTTTATGGGTAGATACAGGCGCTGTGTAAAACAGCCTGTGAGTCTGCATTGCCTTGTTTATAGGGACACAAATCTCACGCCATATCATCACTGTCAGAATGAATATAAACCACAGTTAAAGGTTATGATAAGTATCACATTTTCCTTTCTTATCTGTGTGCCTGTAAATTGTTCAATAAAAACTGAATAAATTGTTGGTCTGTCTGCAGTCACATCACACACAACATTGATGTTAGAGTTCAGAAAGTACAGGAATGTTTGATCATTGAGAGAAAAAATCACCAGGCGCTAGTCCAGCTGTTGAGTTGAGCTTCAGATTTTGCTGGGTAGTATTAGGGTTTGGGATTTAGTAATGCTCAAAGAATCTTGAACCTCTGGCCTCCCCTCTACATTATTTTAAGTATAGAAGGTAGTTTTCCATATCTGTGCCAACCTTCGAATTTGCATCTGCCAATTCCATAACAGGGTTTTGTTAAACACCACTAAGGGCCCCATATATAAATGCTCAAGCCTTTGGGTTCAAGTATTCAACTAGTAAAAACATGTCAGGGTTAGTGTTAAGAATGTCTCCCTTTTTGCTTCACTGAAAAATTCCCAAATTTCCTGCAAAATGCACGAAACGCTGAAAAATTTGTGAAAAATCATGAAAGGTCACAAAAAAATCATGAAATTCGGGTGTGAAATTTCAAGGTTTTCACAAAAAAATCGTGAAATCTGAAGGTTTTCACAAGAAAATCGTGAAATTTAAAGGTTTTCCCTAAAATATCGTTAAAATCTGACATTTTCACAAAAAATCATGAAAATCGGAAATTGAAATCGGAATTTTCATAGGAGATTCGAAAATGTATTCTCCTGCGGCAAAACGCGGAAATTCGCGTGAATTTGTGCCAGGCGAATTTATTCACCCATCACTAGTGAGAGTATCTAAACACAGACACAAAGGTATTTCTGAAACCTTGAATAATTGGAATTTATTAAATTGGCATTGTTGTATAGAATGGGACTATTCTCTAACAACTTTATTTATTTTCCCCATTTTTTTAAAACATTTGAACTTTTCAGTCTCATTTAAAATGAATGGAACAATGTATATTCTGCAAAAAAAAGTGAGTGGGAATATGTCACTAGTGATGGACGAATAAATTTGCGTGTCACGAATTTGTGGCGAAAATTCAGCAGCAAAAATTGTGCGTCAAAAAATGTTCAAAATCGCCACGTGTCAACACTATTCAAACGCCCATTGACTTCAACAACAGCAATAAAATTGACAGGATCGACTTTTCGGACGCGTGTCCAAAATTTTTTTCCAGCGAAGCGAAACTGGAGAATTTTCTTTTCTTATGATCCCTATCTGCAAATAATAGTGCCGGTAACCGTTATAATAGCAGTTGGCAGCTCCCATGGTGTGCTGGTTCCTAGAAAGAAACTAACACACACCCAAAACAGCCAGTATCTATTTGGCTCATTCCTGTGTACCATTTAGCACACAGTTACAGAAGTGCTGTATGATGATTTCACTGCAACATTTACTTCCCTTGGTATACTGCCTCCCTTTGTGTTTTTGTTTAATAGAATTTTAGATCGGATTAACCTTAACTACCCTCAAAATATTCATAAAAATACTGCATTACAGAATTGTCTGTAAGTACAGATGGTTAAATTCTAAAAGTGGAAGAAACTTCAGGTAACAGAAGCTTCTGTTGATAAGTGAATGCATAGGAGGATACAAGAGCCTCCAGTGTATAAATAAGAGGAAGGAAGGGAAAAGGTGAACTACGGGGTTCCTGAGAGGCCTCATTAGCAGCAAACAGACTCTTGCTGATACCTTCTGGTTTTCAAACTCAGCTTTAGATGAGCATGCAGCCAAGTGAGGGAAAAGGAAAAAATTAAACTTATACAGCAGACAAGAGAATAAAATCAGAAGTGACTCAGAAGCTTGGGACACTAGAGATACAATTACACAGTGCTCAGTGGGAGCCACGTGCAGTCTGAACATATGCTTAGCTGTTCGCATTAACAATCACGTATGTCCCATCAGTAACGGCCTGTTCTTTTAGCTGCTAAACAAATTAGAAGAAATAAAAAACACTACAATCTCTTCAGTTTCGTACATTTTTTATCACCCAAAATTCTGTGTGAGAGTTTTCAAAATTGCTTTTAGTCTCCCTAATCTACTAAAGATGGAAAATTGCAGTCACAATTTACTGGGGTAGGGGAAGTTCTCCTTTAAAGACAAGTAATGACTTATTCACATTTAGAAATGGTTTCATGTATAAAAGATAACTATAGATAGACCTCTTTGTAAAGGACTGAGAACCCAAGTCATTTTTGAGATCCTTCAAGGGGTTGTTTATCTTTCAAACATATTTTTAAGTTGAATTTAGATTTTTCACCAGAAATAAAGGCTTTTTCAGTTGCTTTCCATCTTTTATTGTTCACCATTTTTCCAAAATTTAAACTGAAGGTTTAATGTTCCTGTCTTCGGGATTTCAGTCTGGCAGTTCAGTAATCAAGGTGCAGCTGTCAGGGAACCGGGAGTTCCCTCTGGGGGAGTAGTCCGGATCTAGGAGGAAGCCCCTCAGGAGGGATCAGGATCGCGGTATCCAGGGATTCGGCAGAAGGGGTAATGGAGTCCAGGCAATAGGTCACAAGGCAGGCAGAATACAAACAGAGTCCAAAGTCCAGGCAGGGGGTCAATAACAAGAGGTCAAACAGGAATAACTTCAGGGATAACAGGAAACGCAGTAGGAAACCCAGGAATAAACTCAGAAACGAGATCCTATTTTCGGGCGCCATCTTGGTGCCTCAGGCGTCCTTTTAAAGGGGTTTTTTGGCGCCCTTGCGTCGGCGTCAGCACGTCTGCGACCGACGCACTGCGCCTGCGTCCGTCGCGCCGTTGTGACGTCTTCGCGCCTGCGCACTTGCGCGTAGGCGTCTTTGCGCCGGCGCCGCTACCCACGTGGCGGCCATGGGCACCGCCATCTTGGGAGCGGCGTCGGAAGAGGAAGCTGCGCCGCCCGGAGCTCCTGGTCCTGCTCCGGGCGGCGATCGTGACAGCAGCTTCTAAGCTGTTACAATTTGTTACATTACTATTGTATCTCCAGAGCATCCCCAGTGTTTTTGGTGAATAGTAGAATTTGAGTTCTTAAAGGGCCAAAGTATGATAAATCTTGAAATTCGAATTAAAACTCAAATCAATTTTGGATAATTCACAATTCAAATTTGAGAGTTTTGACCATAAAAAATTTGAATTTTCGATTCAAATCTGGATGACAAAGAATTGGAGCAGAAGAAGACTTTTGAACTCACGTAAGTCCATTCTTTAATGGTGAGTATAATTCAGTAAAAATTTACAAAACACAATCACTTTTGTCAATGTAGGAGTAGCCCAGTTTAAGATAGCAGAATAAGGTGAGATAATAAAGGGGAGGGAAACCTTTTCCCTTGTGAATAATATGTTCTTCAAAAGAAAATATAAGGATATTATGCAAATAAATAATGATAAATATGTCTAGAAAGTCTCTAAAATGTAATTCACAAAAGTGCTGGAAGGTTGCTGGGGCATTGCAGAGGCCAATTAGCATGACTAAATATTAAAAGTGACCATATGTGTTCAAAAAGCTTGTAGCGTTCACAAATATGAACCAAATTATAGGCACCCTGATACAAAACACACAAGCTTCTCTTAAGCATTGAATAGATTTGAATAAGAGGCAAATGGTATTACAGATTACCTAAACAACTTTTGGTATAAAAAGATCCTCCCCTGCAAACAGTTTGAAGTGAGAACATTAAAATAAGTATTTTATCCAATTCCTTTCTTTGCACATGAATTTGCATTTTTGTAAAGAGTGGCCAATTTCTCTGTCTGCATTCTGCATTCTGCTTTCTTTCTTTCTTCTCCTCATTCACACCCAGCTAAAAATATAACATACTGTGTAATCAGCAACAAATTATGCTCAGATTCAAATATACTTTCTAAACAGAAGAGAACAGTATTTTTATAAAAGAAAATATCCCAATAGCTTTATTGTTACAGGATATTTGCATTTTTATCCAAACCATACTTGTTAATTATAAGCAGCACTGTATACATTATTTATTTATACATGTGCACAGAGAGTACAATAAGCCTCATAAGTCTCTTCATCAATCCAGAAACCTGCCGAAAGGTACATTGTAAATGGTATGACTTTGCAGTTCTAGGTTTACTATGCACTGATGAACTGATCAAAAAGAAATTAATTAAAATCTTAGTTGATGATCCCCTTGCCCTCCAATTTTCAAAGAACTACAGCAGATTCCAAAGCCAAAAAATCAGGTAAACAGTAAGTTTACCCCTGGAAACCAGATATCATTGGGAAGTGCACATTGTGCCAAACAGAAATGGTTAAATAAATGGTTAATACATTTTTACTCCTAATTACCAAACTTCTTAACTTAATAGTTTTTTTACAACAATGTATGAAAATTCTGAAAAATCGCTTCAAACTTTTACTTTCCCCCAGGTTACTAGAATAACATCCTAAATATAAATGGCAGGGGTCCACCGAACAGTTTGATTCCCATTGTGCATAGGATCACCAAAGTTTCTGAGACATAGAGAGACGCCAACACAAAATTAGTGCACACAAATTGTCCTGAAGGTCACTTCAGCTACTGTAAAATTAACACATGGACACTAGAAAACCATATATAGTACACATTTGCCAAATCTAAAATAAGTAGATATATATTTGTACTGCAGAGCTGCCTAGCAGTTTTATGACATTTGTGAAAATGTAACTTTCATGGCTCACATTCATGGCTGCTACAAAATAAGACCCCCTAACAATACAAAGAAAACTACAGTATATATTTTTGGAAACATAATACATTCTAATTATGAAGATCATAGTCTATTGAACAGTTGGACAGATGGACAAAATGCATAGATTTACCAAACTATGTAAACACTGATTACAGGTGACAGTACATAGTATAAGCCATCATACAGGATTTCATAACTAAAGAGCTGACCCTCTGGGCATCATCTCTATTCCCAATCAGTATATAGCACACAAAATGCCCTTTTACACAGTTTAAACCTTCATTCCCAATTCCCATTCAGGAGGAACGCATATCGACATCCTCTGTAACAACCCTCAGTCTCCATATAGTACAGGAGAGACCACATGTATTAGACTCTGCCAGTGTGTAGACAAATCCTCGGGATGCAATATAGAAGTGAATGGAACTGTTTGTTTTATCTGTAATGCCCCAAACAAGATATAGCTGAGAAATGTCAGAGAGCTACTTGGATATGTGGCCCACACACTTAATTGCCATTTCATGCCACATATGGTACACAATAAAATAAGGCTATAGGCCTGTCTTATAGATTCTTGGGGAGAAATCCTTCCTTTATTATAGGGGAACTTGACCTACAAAATGAATTCTTCTGACTAAATAAGAGCTTTTGGCAAGGGACATTTTATTCAAACAGAACTGTGCTTTGTTTAATACCTTCCAGAGTTGATTGGGAATATGTAGTAGTGAGTTAGATAGGTCCCCAGTGTCTCCAGTGCAGGAGTGTTCTATGTATTAGACTGCTTATTTACTTTATTTTACATTTTATATATAAAGTTATAGTTGTTGATGCACTTGTGTGTAGTGATGGGCAAATTGATTCACCGGGCGCGAATTAGTGGCAACAATTCCGATGCTGGCAACAACCAAATGTCAGCATCTGAACTGTCGCCGCCTCAACTTTGAGGCCCGCAAATTGTCGCCGGCGTCAAAATTTGTGTTTCACTAATTTTTCAGTTTCATGGGAAATTTGAAGATTTTTTGGCAAAGTAAAATGGGACAAATTCGCCCATCACTACTTGTGTGTTTACTTTCCTAGTGGAATTCCTCTGAGATGTTATTCCTCAGTGCCCACTAGGTGGATATACTACACTATGAATCCCATTATCCTCCACCTATATGCAAAGAGAATTCAGCCTACTGAAGGGTTAAATACGTCAGTCAATACCAACACAGGGTTGCATACAATATTCTGAAGTAAACAGATTTTCTGTAGCTTTATATTACATAAAATGCATTAAATGGGTTGATTTTGCATTAGCTGAATTGACTGTCATGAGAATTTTTTATGCAGAATATTTGGGGTCAGAAATCCATTACATATCTTTGTTTTTGAAGTCCTTGAATGGAGAGAAGAATAGGAAGATGTGTATGGTTATGATTTGCTTCAACAAAGGACACCAAAAAAAGAAGGAAGTGTGAATGAGGTTTATAATAATAATCATAAATCCAATGTTTTCTCACAAAACAATAGTGTTATTGACTGAGCACTATTCAGAGTTATTCTTTGCCCAGATAGAAACATTTTTTATGCAAAATTCCAGGAGATTTATTTGCTTTACTTCATTACTTGTGGCTGAGAGTTTTGTCCTCCTAGTCCTCTGCCTTCCTTCTACCCTTAGCTATGGGTAAGAGTTTAAATATCATAAGTCCTATTAAGCCTAAAACTGTAATATAAACCTTTCTTGACACTAATATCCAAGGCCACACTGGGACAGTAACACTATACATCCCAAGCCTCCTCTACGTGGGAGATTTGTATAAATCAGTATGGTTAAGTGCCTCCAGTGACATCAGTAGGTTAAGTGCCTCCAGTGACAATATCATTTACTAAAACTAGGCAAATGTATACCAGGGCAGTAACCAATACAACCACATTTATGTTTTCATTGTTTTACCTGCAGCTGAGTGAACAGAGCTAGTCACTGATTGGTTGCGATGGATTATTGCATAAATGCAATATTATTCAGGGTTGGCGAAGGAGCCTGACGTGTTATACTACATTGTTGTGCATTATCCTTAATCTTTATAGCAATGACATGATACATATGGGGGAATGTAATAAAAGTCGGTAAAAAAATATTTTCACAGTGCAAAAAGTAATGCTTTTGTGCAAAACAATTTCCTTTGCACAAATTTAATATAGCTTTTACCAATCTGCTTGGCAACCTCTGCCGACAGTGTAAGAAGATTTGCGAATGTTATAGTTTGTGCCAGTGCGCAATGAATGTCATAAAACTTACTGAGAAAGTTATGTGTTTAAGATTATGACACCTTCGAGCACTTCTTAAAAGTAGGCAATGTGCAATTAAAATTCACATTTCGCAATTAAAATTCTCAGTGCAATAACAGTTGAAGGAAGAATGTTACATTGCAAAATGTTAATTTTTATTCTTATTGGTGCAAATTGTTTTGCTCTTTGCGACTTTTATTGCGTTCCCCTAATAGTGCTTTACAGAGACCAGAGCTGAGCCCAAGGCATCTAACGACAATACCCAGAACCCAAAACTTTTCTCCACTTGCCTATGCCCAACCCACTAGGGACCAAACCACACTAGCCCCTCAAAACACTTTCACCACTCTTTCCACAGCTGTGCTTGTGTACCTGCTGAGAGTGATGGGTGCGGAATGCTAACAGAGCCAAAGCAAAAGCAGCAGAGACATGAGTCTAAAGTCCTAGCGCACCTTATTTGCCCCCTAGATATATGTACATGTCCCTTCTGAATAGCCACAGTTTTGACCCTGAGAGACTGTTCATCATTCACATTAATTCCTCTCCCAGCTGGGCTTGCAATCTAATGTAAGAATATTTGTTAATGAGCTCCAGTGTTTCTTTAGAAGTTGTAAACTCCGTGTAGCGAATACATAATTTTGTGTATTTGTTATTCCTGAAGAGTTATTGTTTTCACTATTTTCCTTTTTAATTTTACAGCTGCTGAATTACATTTCTTATTCCTTGCTTATTTTGTAGTGTGAAAGCAGCTGGAAGCCTCTGAGAAAGATTATGTAGCCTGAACACATCCCTGAAGGGTATTTGGGAAAATAATCCTTCCTCGCCTGCTATGATGAAAACGCAGCTCTATTATGACTAAATGGCTCTCCGGGTGAGGTAAAGCAGAGAGTACTAAATGCCCATTTGTCTGGCAGTGGCAAAGCTGTGTTGTGGGGATGATGGATGTGGCCAGCATATTCTGATTAACTCATTCAGTCACATGTAGCTGAATCGGAATGCAACAACTTGTCAGAAATAAAAGCTTAGAGCAGCTGTCGTAGTAAAGCTCTTAGTAGTTTGTATAAACTAGATTCTATATAGTGTGTTGGCCAGTGTGAGATGTAACACTCAAAGAGTAATATAATGTGCAGGACCATTATGTATGTACCTTTGCACAAATCATTTTGTAAGGCTTATTTATGAACACCGTGTAACATTCTAAATCATTTAAAAAAAAGCATTTTTTTTAAAACCAGAATTCTAATATACAGTAATTGTGGGTGCACACTTAGCAGTGTCTGCTGCAGCAATTTAGACCGAAATTCACATCTACTTCAGTTTATATCATTCAATTTGAGCAACATCTTTTCCCCCTGCCTTTGTGTCTGAATGGGATTACTTCTGGTGTGGCACTAATAATGATATTGGCGCAAGTAATTTTCTGTATAACATCACTGTGCACTCAAATTTGACACATACAGATTTGCATAGTGTACTTCCACTTCCATTTCTCAAATTAGACTGTTTTATGTGCTGTGAGCCATATTCACAAAGCAGTGATGTATTCATGAAGAAGATGCACATAGGTATCCCCTGTCCAGTCCCTTAACATTATTAGCATTATTTAGATGTGCAATTTAGTGAGCACCAGTGGCTATACAGTGTCTCAGAGCTCGTGACAGTGTTTCCTTACTCTAATCTGCAATTTACAGCTGGCATTTTAATATGGAACTAAGTGCATAGACATGGCCCTTGACGCAAGTGCTTGGTGGATAAGAAACAGGGGCCACAATCCTGAGGCTGTTGTATGTCGGCCAGTTTGCAAATGACAGATGAGAAGATGGAGCCTGTTCTAGATGGCAGGAGGTTTCCAGCCAAGTAGCCAACACAAGGGGTGGGCATAGGAAGATGTAGTGACATTAAGGGGCAGATTTATCTAGGGTTGAATTTCGAAGTACAAAAAACTGAAATTCGACCATCGAATTAAAAAACTTCGAATTCAAATATCGAATTCAACGTTTTTTCAGCAAATTTGGCAATCCTTTGAATCGAACAATTTAAAGGATCGATCGAACGATTTTCATTCGATGTGTAAAGACTTAGAAAATGGTTGTAGAAGGTCCCCATAGGCTAACATAGCACTTCGGCAGGTTTAACTTGGCGAAGTATTGAAGTCTAAGTTTTTTTAAAGAGACAGTGCTTCAATTATCGAATGGTCGAATATTCGAACGATTTTTACTTTGAATCGAAGTAAATTCAAAGTCGTAGTATCCTTTTTGATGGTCGAAGTATCCAAAAAATTTCTTCGAAGTTCGAATTTTTTTACTTAGAAAATCCCCTCGAATTCACTTCGACCCTAGAAGATGAGAGATAGAAATTGTATTTCAAGCAAGAGTTCAAGTTCTGTATCACCTTATACAGAGATACTGGTGAAATATTCAGATCTTCACTGCTAAAGAGCAGTGGTGGTCAAGGGCTGATACAAGGCCCAAATCTTTAAGGCCAGTAGATTTAGATCAATTTTTTGCAGAGCACTACTTTTTCTCAACAAAAATAACATGGCTATTTTTGAAATAATTATTGTGAATTCACTATTATTTCTTTATCCTATCAATGCTTATTCTTTAAACTACTCAGTATTTAGCTAGTATTTCTTGGGGCCCGTTAACTGCTTAGTAACTCAGGGGCCATACCAAAGTAGCACACATCCCAAGTATTTGTTTCTTTTATTTTTTTCCAGCATCGTATGTGTGTGCATCTGTATGTGCGTGTATGTTTTCACAGAAAATGAAATGCATATTCTGGTTCAATATACCCTATTTAAAGTTAATGTAAAGTATATGAAGCATACAGGCCAAAAAATAATAAATTAAAATGCTGTATTACAATGCATGAAAGTGTTTACTTCATCAACATTTCCATAAATATGATTTTAGCTTTGCAAGTGAAAGAAAAAAAAATAATTATGCAAAGGCTTTTTTGAAAAGGCTTGATTTGAAAAGTTCTAATTAACAGAATTCAGGGTTTACATATGTATTGATCTATTGATTTTAAGCAGTATGAATAATAAATTTTGTAAAATCCTGCTAATATAGAACTAAAAGCCAGCTCAGTGTCATCATCATGAGTTCATACTCCAACGAAGGGAATGGATTTTTATTTTAGTGATGGGATGTAGCCAATTGCCATCTCTCTTAAGTTGAGTTACAGCAGGAGTTGTAAGGCTCATTTCACTCTTGGGTTTAAGCTAAAATTAATGATTATGAGAATGTGATAATTTGCCCTTAGCGCAGTGGTTCCCAAACTGGGGCTGCCCCCCCTCCCCACTGGGTTGGAGCAGTGGCAGGGAGGCTCAGCCTCAAGTCAGAGTGAGCTTTGGCCTATTTTTACTATTAGATATGTCATTACCCCAGCTAGGAAATTAAGTAAACTGTGAGATTTGCCTCACTGTCTGATCAATCAATGTTTTTTATTATATCTGTACCTGTAGCTAAACGGTTTCTGGACCTACAGTACAAGGGAGACTTTAACTTACATTAGGGGCCTATTTATAATGCTGTAAAAAAAAATTGAAGAAAAACATCAATGGTGATGTTGCCCATAGCAACCAATCAGCAATTTCAACAGTCACCTACAAGTTAGAAAACAAAAGCAAATATCTGATTGGTTGCCATGAGCAACATCACCATTGACGATTTTTCTACTGTTTTACACAGCGTGATAAATAGGCCCCTTAGTGTAATAGCACACATGGCATTTTGTCTGCCTCCGTTGGAACACAGAATGGACAAAATGCCCCTCTCTGCTGTTACCATGCATTGACAAGGTGGACCACCACAGCAACACACTAGGGCTCATTTATAAAAGCTGGGCAAACTTGCACCTGGGAAGTAACCCATGGGAACCAAACAGTGACTGGCTTTTTCCAGCCGATAGTAGTTTGAACAATGAAAGTTAACATCCGAGTGGTTCCCATGGGTTACTGCACAGGTTCAAAATAGCCCAGTGTTTATAAATAAGCCCAACTGACTTCAGCATTACTTGGACAGAAGTTCATCTGTACTGTGGTTCCTATTATTTTCATAGTTAACAATGCTACCATATTTACTACTACTATTATTAGTGTTCCATTGCTACCAGAGTTGCTATTACTTTCACGGTTACATTGTTAGTAGGACTCTACTGAAAAGGAATAAGATTCACGATCCAGTGTAATCTCTGATATATATGATAAATATCATGGATGACATTATAGGGGCTCAGCAGAAGCCCACTGTCAGTACTCCCTGGCACAGGAGTAGGCAACCCGTGGCTCCGGAGCCTCGTGTGGCTCTTCATCCTACTTGCCTCGGCTCAGTCTTGTGGCTTTGCCTGTCACATCGTATATACAGCCCTCACACCTGCTGGTGGCTTCTTGAGTGTGCTAACGGTTAGCTTTCCACGGTCGCACACTCAGGAAGCTGCCAGCAGGTGTGAGGGCTGTATATATGTCCCAGGAGTGCCAGACAAGACAGAGAGAAGCCTCTACAGTCCAGCTGCAGCAGGTGCGAGGGCTATAGACGTGGATGTGACGCATATTTTAATGACGTTGATAGCCCTTGCCTTTAAACAGATTAGAAGTTTTGAGAACACTAGCATTAATAGGGCTATTCAGTGTTTAATTTATTTCAAAGTAGGCCTACACTTGCACGCTGCACTTTTGTTTGTTGTATTCTGTTGGTGTAACAGTTAAAATTAAAACATTTTTAAAACTTTTAAAAGTTTATAAGCTGTGTTGTGTTTTGCAGCTCCAGACTGTTTTTCTTTAGTGGAAGATGGGGGGAAAATGGGTCTTTTGATAATAAAGTTTGCTGACCCCTGCCCTAGCATGATGCAAAGCACATACACACTTGTAATAGGATAAACTTGACTAACGTATGCCTGTTCTAACTAGCAGTGGTTTAACTGCCAGGGTGCAGCTGATGCGATCGCACCAGAGTCCATATCCCCTTCGGTCCCGCCAGACCCGCAATATCCGAAAAGTTTTCAGTGGATCCGTCAGCATGACAGTGTTGCCAAATTCTGGAGGGGTGCCAGCTGCACATCCTGCAGCCGGGCAGTGGCATAATTAGCTTAACTAGCCTCAGCCGAGCCTGGGCCTTGCCAGGTCTGGCTGAGGCTAGTTATGCCATTGCTAACAAAAATATGCATTTTAGTGTTTTTTTTAGACATTTATCAACTCAACAGAGATTACATATTTCATGTTAGAGATTTGTTTCACTCTTAATAGATGAGGTGCAAATGAAGAGGAAAACATTGTTTACAGTTTGATGCACTATTGATATCTCTGGCAATCAAATAGGTTCCAACATTTTTCCTTCTTTTCCAGTGTTCCCAAGTGTCCCAAAAACAAGAAAAGAGCAAGCAAAACATGCTTGGGTTTAATTATTGATAAGACATGCTTTAATAATTCAGATATGCAAATGAGGATGGGTATCAGATCTGTCTGTAAGAGAGAGCCACCTGGGGAAAGCTCATTATTTGAGGCAGCAGAAGGGAACATGTTCTTAATTCAATGCGGGAAATGTCTTAATGATGCTCTGTGTGTCTGTGTGTCAGCAAGTGTAGAGTCTTGTGAGGTGAAAATTACAAAAAGGCAAATGTACTTTCAACTCAACTATAGACCGGACATCAAAGGCACAGGAATTATTTAAAAAAAAAGCAATACTATTGTACCCTTTTTTTAATGCTGCTTTAAAAACTGCAAACTGAAAGAAGCAGTGCAACCATATTGTATTTATCTAATGGTACATCAGATTGTTGCATAGATTTATGTAAAAGTACATCAGATTTCTGCATTCAAGCACAGTATGTACGGTATATATATATATATATATATATATATATATATATATATATATATATATATATATATATATATATATATATATATATAGTGAACAAGGATTGTGGCACTCACAGGGTTTTAGTGAAAAAACAAAAAAAAATTATTATTAAGCCTCAATGTTTCGATCCCCCACAGGGATCTAAGTCAGGAGCAAAAACAAACAAACATGTTTATTTGTTTTTGCTCCTGATGCAATCCTTGTTCACTGCTTATTTCCCATGCTGGCACCCAGGTATTAATTTTGTCTACGGAGTGCACCATTCCTTTGGTTTTATATATATATATATATATATATATATATATATATATATATATATATATATATATATACACACACAAGGTGGAGAGAGAGCAGGGAGCTGCATGTGTGCCCAAAGAGCTGGAAGGCCCCGCCAGGAGCAGTCATTTGGATCAGGTTGGCACAGGTTAGCCAGATACTGTGCCTGGAGAGAGAGATTGTGAGTAGAGTCCTGACTGGAGGAGCAATCACCTGCAGAGAATCCACCATCTTAGTATCCAAAAGGGCTAGTAGTCGCTCTACGTGTCCATAAGTGTCTGACTCGCCTGAAGAGTTATTGTAAGGTATCTTAAGTAGTGATGGGCGAATTTGTGACGAATTTGCGTGATTCGCCACCGGTGAATAAATTCGTGAAACAAATGTTTGTTTTTGCTCCTGACGAAGATCCCTATGGGTGATCGAAACATTGAGGCTTAATAATAAAATGTACGCCGGTGTCAAAAAACAGACTCCAGCATCGAAAACGGACGCTGGCGTCAAAAACGAAGCGCCGGTGCAGTTTCGTAAATTTTTCGGCAAAGCAAAATGGCGCAAATTTGCCCATCACTAATCTTAAGAGACTGGGAAGTGAGTATTATCATCATTCATACTAAAGGAGGGCCCAATGATTACAAAGACTGTATTGTGATGGATTGAGTTAATGTACTTTATTTCTTTTAGTTAGGCAGACAGTTCACTCCTGCAGAGTTAGTTAGCAGGGTCCCTTTTGCCACTGTGTTATGAAGGCTGCTTGTATTAGTTGTCTGATTACTTTTAGATAAGTTATTTAGTTTACTAAAGTTGGTGTGTGCATTATTATTGATTCCTAGTGGGGCCACCTGTAGGCGCATTCCTGGACTAGGCCGGATTTACATAGCGAGCATCTCTAGGGCCACTGTCGTTCAGCGCCCCCATACCCTCCCTTTCATTCTCTAAATTTTTTATTGTCTGGACCAGAGCAATGGGGATTGTCAAACAGGAAATTTAAAAAACTATTGTATCTCCTGTGCATTCCCAGTGTCTCCGAACCAATGTGGGTGGTGGCCTCTCCACAAATCCGGGCCTGTAAGTGGAGGCACTACACTAATAAATACCAGGTACTCAGTCTCTTCCAATAGCACTGCTCAGGTTTGCCCCGTGCCATCAGGTAAGCGCCACACATGGGGGCCTATTTATTATGCTGTGTAAAATGAAACTTGCTGAAAAAACAGTGTAAAAGGCTGTGTAAAATAAATGGAAAATTTATCAAGTTGTGTTTTATTATACACCATGGGAACATGAGATTGTCCACCGTAAAAGTAAAGAGTAAAGTTAATAGTGAAGTTCCGCCACTAGAGTGAAATTCCGCCACTCTCCATTCATTTCTATGGGATTTTTATAGGCGTATTTATCAAAGGGTGAACTTTCACTTTCACCCATTGATAAATACACCTTTCAAAATCCCATAGAAATGAATTGAGAGCTGCGGAATTTCACTCTAGTGGCGGAACTTCACTCTTTGATAAATTTACCCCTAAGGCTTTTATGAACTGGTTATTTCAAGTAAAATATACTATATGCTTATGCTAATTCTTGCAAAGAACTGTGGCATACTTACATACATGTTGGTTTTTTAAAGTTATTTTGTGGCTTAAAACAAGTATCTTACATATCTTAATGGCATAATATATGAATGAAATGTGTGACCTATTTAACTCTTTCCATGCTTTGTTTATTTGATCTTGTTGCACTGCATGTTTCCAGCAAATAGAACAAAGAAATCGGAACCAAAGAGAGAACATTGGCCAATGGTACTTATGCTACCACTATAGAGTCTATTAATGGTAGCGCTGTAATAAAGTGACTTGATGGCATGATCATTTATTTTGCAAGATGCTTAAAGTACATTTAAAATATATTAAAATACAGTAATCCAGAATTTACTTGGATAAATGATGCATATAAAGGCAATAAATGTGCAGACAATGGATGATTCGGGTGAAACTCCTAACTGTTGTTTATTCCAACACTATGTACAAACATAGCTTGTTCAACATTAGAGATTTGCAGGAACTCCCCTCTCTATTCCCAGGATGTTCAATTCTTGACTCCTTGGATTCTTAATTAATCCCACTCCTGATCAGCAAATAGGCAGGGCAGCTCTATGATTTAATGTAGTCTTGCTGAAGTTCTCCTTCCAATCAGCCAGCAGAGCAGTCGTTGCTGGTTATACCAAGGAGATCACTTTAAAGTTACATTTTAAACATTTAATGTAAAAAAAAAAATGTATAGGTTGAAATGTCCCTGTGGTCTCATCACGATGTATAAGCCTAATGTAATGTTTAATAAGATTAAATGCACACAAAGTATCATGAAAAAAAAAACAAATAAAAGTTCAGCAACACGCTCAGATTCAGGGAGATTAGTTGCCCATCAACAAATCTCCTTATCTTCAGGGCGACTAATTTCCCCAAACTGCCTCCCGCCAGGTAGAATGTAAATAGTGGCGGGATAGCAATTGTGCGATTCGTTTCCCAAAGTCGCCCGAAGTTTCCTCGTCTTCGGAAAACGAAGCGCTCTGAGTGCCATCCTGCCGGCAATTTAGATTCTAGACGGCGGGAGGCAGTTTGGGGAGATTTGTGCCCCACAGAAGAGGCAATTTAGCGCCAGGCGACTAAATCTCCCCAAATCTGAGCGTGTGTCTCTGCCCTAAAAGAGAAACTGGCTTAACCTTTCATTGAAAAACAACACACTGTCACACAGTCACTGAATTATAAAATGCATATATCCGCTTTAACATTGCCAACAGTATGTAAAAGAGAGTGGTATAGGCCCCTGTTAACCCTCTTTACTCCTCATTCAGATGGACCCCCATGTCCGAAAGTGCTCACCAATCTGTGCTGAGGATCCTTCATAACACCACTGTGCCGCTATGTCTCTGTGTTTCTTGCTACATACACAATGTTTGTTTCTCCTGCATTTAAAACTTCAGCTTGTGACCTTTCCAAGATGGATTATGCATTGGAGTGAGTCTCACCATTTCATAACGATACCAGGAAAATAAACAGAATTAAAAGTCTTACACTTTTAATGTCTTCATACAGGTTTTTAATTTTTCTACATTTGCATTTTGAGCTCCACTTTTTTATTTAGGAGATCGGGTGATGAAGGTAAACTGATGCACCTCATATGTACACTAATTTTCTACCACTCCTGATTTCCATCATGATAAAAGGCTGGAGCTTATCCTTGGGAAGCTAGTCAGTGCTTTCCTGTACCCTCCTGCTGACCAATATCCCTCATAACCCTTACTCTGTTACATGATGACAGGAAGCTTTATTGGATTTTACCAAAGGTAAAGAGAGTGAGATATGATGTCATCTATGACATCTGAATATATATTTTACCAATTTTAGATATCAGAAGAAAAGCACTTCATGTTACATGGTCTCTTCTCTAAAATACCTCCTCTATTGTTTGTCATGCAGTCTTTTGTTAACCACTCGTTGTGCAAAATTAAGGGAATACCTTTTCTTTTTTTCTTTTTCCATGTGCTGTCAAATATAAATGGAGATCCTTGGACAATCAGAAGCTAAAGTATTCAAACCTTATATGAAATGCCTATTTGGAAGGCAGAAGAATATATAAGCTTTGCTAATGTTCTCCATAAAATATATAGCTTCTCCTCTTTGGCTGCCATGAATTAGCTTTTGCAGCAAGACGTAACTTAAATCTATCAGGTGGGGGAGACTGTCAGTTTGTTTTCAGTAGTGTTTCTAAAATGTTTCACATTTCATTTTAACATTTAATAGCTGCCAAGGTTAAGAAACTGTGTTAAACAGTCATAAATCCCATTTGGAAAGTTCTGAAAAGGGAAATAAAATAATTTTTAAGCACCGAGAAAGGTATACATTATGAAAAGGCTTTTGAGACTAGAAATGAATACAATCACGCTGAAATATTATCTAGTACAGAGCATATAAAAATTTCTTCACTGTTTATGTATCTAAATAAATTCTAGATTACGTTTGACAATATTGTAGAGTGTATCAAATAAGGTTTTGCTACCATAATAAAGCCCCTACTCACCTTGTAGTACAAACCTACTGGGTTTCCCTAGGGTAGAAATAATAGAAAAGCTTAGGGCAACACCACCAGTGATATAATGTCCTCTATGGATGTTTTTAAGAAAGGCATAAGCTATCATGCTCCTCATAATGCACATAAGGAAATTGTCAAAGATTGGGTAGGGGGCGCTGTGGAGACTGTTGAGGGAAGGGTGAGTTCTTGAGGCAGGAGTTGTATGTGACTAGGGAACACGTAAAGGGAAAGCAAGTACAGGTTGAAGAGGGTGTTGAGTCAGACTGGAACAGGTGCAGAGTGTAACAGGACGGAGAGGGCGAAGGTCAGGACTGGACTAGACAGGAATGAAGAGGGCGCAGGTCAGGACTGGACTAGACAGGTTGAAGAGGGCAAAGGTCAGGACAGGAACAGACTGGATGGGACAGGACGGTGTGGGCATAGATCACATCAGGAGCAAACTAGAAGTATAGGACAAGACGGTGCAGGTGTAGCTCAGGAGCAGACTTGAGATCAGGAACTAGAGGACTAGATTTCGGGAGGAGACTGGAACAGATAGCAGGAGAGGACTGGAGCGGATAGCAGGAGAGGACTGGAGCGGATAGCAGGAGAGGACTGGAACAGATAGCAGGAGAGGACTGGAGCTAAATAGCAGGATAGTAAGAGGACTGGAAATCAGGATAGCAAGAGGACTGGAGAGCAGGAGGGGTTAGGTACAAGGCAGAATAGGAAGCAGAAATCAGGAACAGGCAAGGCAAGTTCGGTTCAAGGTGAAGTCACGTAAAGGTATAAGGTAGAACAGGTAGCAGAAATCAGGAACAGGCAAGGCAGGGGTCAGATCAAGGCTGAAATAGGTTAAGGCAAGGTAAAAGTTAGGACTAGAGCAGAACTGTGAGGGAGGGAAAGACAAGGCAGGAACAGAACAAGGAAAGTGAGGAGCTACAGCTCAGAGGTTAGGAATGAAATATTCTTTTTGACCTGCAGCACTTATTCATCCACTGCTACATTGTTCATCCAACTCAAATAAAGCAGCTTTGTGGACTACAAGTGTCTGGTGAGTTCAGCTATCTGGCAAATATTGCCCTCAGCCTCAGTGGTTGTTACAGCTCCATACAGGCCCAGCAGGGAGGTCTCACCGGGATTCAGCTATTATTACAGCAATTGGAGTCAGAATAACTATTAAACTTTTTTGTGTGCTTTATTTAATGTTGACTATTCTTAACCTACAACATCAAATTCAAGGAGTATAATATATTTGAAACCTATGCTCTGTCTATAGCCAGATCTGAATTCAAGATTCATTAGTTTAGTGTTGCATAACAATTATGAAAAAGAAAAAATTAATTCAATTGTCAGGAAAGGAAGTAAACAATATAACCCATCTGCTATGTAAACAGATTTTGCATGGTAATGCTTTTAAATGCAACACTGGCTAATTTCATACTTGGTAGGAAAAATGCCTATTCACTCCGACCCACCCTGTGTTCAGTTAACACTGTCAGGCAAGACATACACTTGTCAGTGATGTACTAGGTGGATTTCAGCCCGGAAATATGCACATGCATGCATGTGTTCATTAATGGTATGCCTTAAAGTGCATATAAAATACAGAGTAGATTGGAGTGGATTGGAATAAAAATGCCATGTGTGACATTAACCTTTACCTTAAAAAAATAGTAAATTTGCAACTAAAATGAATGTGTACCCCCATATGTAATGAATGGAGCAAAGTTTGGCCAGGTGCAAACAAAATGCAACCAATGTTTTTAACAGGTGGCCAGTATGTGCTGATTGCTTATGTGCTTTTATTATGCTAAAACTACAGTAACCGTTTCATTTAGTTTTTAAAGGTTTCTTAAACAATCATCTTTCCATGTAACCATTTTTTTAGCTTCTATTGAAATTGCTGATTGTTGTTGATATTACTGACCTTGGAAACAAACAAATATTAAAATAGATTTAACCATGCTAGGTACCACACATATTTGATGGAACTCCCTCTTGTCTAAATAGATTTCTCTAGCATTGAGTGTATCAAGTGGTGTAACGTCTCTCTAGATCAGGGGTCCCCAACCTTTTTTTACTCGTGAGCCACATTCAAGTGTAAAACAATGTCGAAGAGCAACATAAGCATGCAAAAAGTTCCTGGGGCTTTCAAATAAGGGTTGTGCTTGGGTATTGGTAGCCCCTGTGTGGACTTAAAGCCAACTGGAGGCTCTGTTTGGCAGTACACATGGTTTTTATGCAACTTAAACTTGCCTCTAAGTCAGGGATTCAAAAATAAGCACCTGCTTTGAGACCACTGGGAGCAACATCCAAGGGGTTGGAGAGCAACATGATCTCACGAACCACTGGTTGGGGATCACTGTTCTAGATTCTCACTGATGCTTGAGGGTTGTTTATCTCCTCTCCCTTGCTGCTCGTAAGTTTACAAATGTATATTACTGTAATATTTTAAAAGGACATGTTTACAAATGTATATTACTGATATATTTTACAGGAACTTATATTAGGAAAGAGAAATATAACACACTATGCAAGATATAGTGCAAAATACTACCTGAGACCATAGGTGATAAGAAGTCTCATGCATAGGAAAAGACACCAGGGAGATGATTGGTCAATAAACCTTCACAAAGACTATGGTTCAGGGATACTTCGTAATGTTAGGGTAATGTTAGTGTCTGTGATTTTAATGAACAACCAATAAACATAAAAACGAACCTATATTTATTTTAGCCAATATACTCTAGCAGGTTGTATTCATCTTTAAGTAATCGATTAAATATTAGCAAATGTGTATAGCTACGTCAATATTTATGTTTACACTCCACTGAAAAAGAGAATAGAGACATTTTATTAAGCTATGGATCAAGCAGCTGTCTAATTTTGATTCAATTTGACAGGCAAAAAGCATTTGACTTTGGCTATCGTAAAAAAAAGTCTGAAATGTACCTTGTCAACCTGAATCAAAATCTTGGTTGAAATGCAAAAAGACCTTGACATTTTTCCTGTGAAGTGTATAGTAATTACTTACCCATGTTATGGTTCCTAGGAGATGGCAGCAGAGTCCAATGATTAAAATACATCTAGAGGGAAGCTTTAGCAAAAGCATCTAACAAAATATGGCACAGTTAAAGGTACATTGGCCACAATGTGAAGTTGCGTGCAGGCCCACCTTTTCACTCTCATATGTACCTAATTGTACAAATCAATCCATAAACTAATAATCATTTATTTATTAATGTTATTTCAATAATGAACAATAAAAGGTGAGTCATATGCTTACTAAAGCTAATGACTCCATGAAAAGTCTTGCAGTAACCCAAATAGCATTAGTTTAGCAGTAAAGGCTTTACTGACACTATTTGTGTGCCCTTTCATTAATGTAGAAAAGCTGGTCCAGGTTAAAACAGCTGTTTGGAGTCATAAAGGAAGTGCTTTTGAAGCAAATTGGAGATGACGCCAGGCTGTTCTTACCAGAAACTGACTATAGCATTCTGATAATTGTCTTGTTGAGTGCCAGTGGTAATCTACTTTTCCTATCTCCAACGACACTTACAAGGTAAAGTAAAGTAGGAATTGCTATATTCCTTTTTTATTAATTCAAAAATAAGTGTAAAGATTTGCACTTTTCTTTCTATAACCATAACTGCTTTATTAAATAAGCGATAATATACACAACATCAATCAATTCATTTCTGTATAATGCATTTGATAACAGTCTGTAGGCATACTAGCTTTACCTGCATGGTTACAAAATACAGGCATTGTTATAGTGTGTCCTGTATTGTAGGAGGTCAAGATCCACAGAGAAAGATTTTTACAGTTTTTTCCTCTTTCCCATTCACTTTATGTCATTTCCATTGTCTTATCCAGGGACAAAAGACCTCATGGAAGCATATGTGCTAAAGAAGCTGGTACCATTTTCCCAGTCCACTCCATGTCAATACGTTCTGGGATAGGTCCCTCCCTCTCCTAATTGTAGAAACACACCCATTAATTAATTAATAAATGCTTACCCCCCGCACATCTCGGCGTCTTTTTTTGGGTTCTTGTTCTCTCTCCAGAGCTCCTTGTAGGAGCTCGTTGTTCGTTTTTTCCCACGGGTGTAGCACGGGGCTGTTGTGGAACGTCCCAGAGACAGAGTTTTTGGCCTTCGTATCGGCCTTTTTCTCCTACAGCATGGCCTCTTGTTTGCGGGCAGAAGTTCAGGTAAGCTGTGGTCTCCCTGTTTTCCCCCAGGCTTATCTGGCCCATGATGGCGTCCGGCGGCGCATAGGTTCCCGCACCAAGCGGAACTTACTTGGGGAACAGGGGGGATGGCGGCAGGTAGGGCACTTTACTAAGCGCATCATTTCCCTCCGGGAGGGAGGGGAGAGGGAGACGGACTCGGAACATCCGCTTCCTTACACACCGCCGGATCTATGCGGGTCACATTGGTCTCTTCCGGCCACGTGGGATCAGACGCAGAGCCTTCCGTTCCCTCCGGTTGGGTGTTTTTTCTATGGGATGCTGGGATTGGATCCCCACTCTGGGGGCAGGGTCGACATGACCTTTTTAAGGGAGTATTTTTCCTTTCCTGCAAAGTGCCATATTTTCTTTGTCTCAATTTCAAAAGATCATCCCCGTATCACTGCCATGTGGTCACTCAGCTGCTGACCAGATCTTAGTATTCATTTTTGTACCAAACAGAATCCGTTCTATCAATTGCTATGTCTGATAGATTTGTTGAAAAATATTGCATGGTAATCATTTAATCAGTTTTCAGGATTGTTTCATTGCAAGGTATAGGTAAAGTTTCATTTTATCACAAAAGAACAAACAGTTTTCTATCTCCTTCACATATTAGCCAGTACAAAAGTGCAGATATATAGGGGGTTATTTATTAAAGTCTGTTTCTTTTTCTGGTCAGAGTTTTAAAGGGAAAAAAACATTTTTTCAAGGAAAAAAAAAATCAAATTTTTGTGATTTATTAAATCCCAAATCTGGATAAAAAAGTACTTAATCTCAAATCTGCTGAGGTCATGTAGAAGTCACTGGCAGATATCCTGTTTACAATTGGAAGCTATCATGATCTGCCCTGGGTTTCGTACAATAATCTGATTAATTTGTGGTTTTTAGATGATAATCTGAAAAAATCTGTAAATTCATAGAAAAAAAAAGAAAAATGAACCCAACATAAAAAAAATTGTATTGTCCCTTAAAGAGATACTCACACCAGAAATTAAATTATATATTCATAGTATTGGTTTGCTACTTATAGTTTTGCCATAAAGTATTTGCTGAAAGCTTTTACATAACCTATCTGACTCCCCGTGCTTGTCTCAGCAGGGGTCCGTTAGCATTAGAAACTTTTACTGACATTCTGAGATGGGACAGTCAGGTTGGCAAAACAGTCAGGTTTAGGAACATCAACTAAAAATTTTTTACAAAAACAGACCTTTCAGCAAAAAAAGATCAACATGACCTATAGGTAACTTGTTATGTACCTTCATATTTTAAAAAGTAGCTTTTTAGCGTCGGTATCACTTTAAGACACTTCATTTCACAAAGGGGCCGATTCACTAACTTCGAGTGAAGGATTCGAAGTTTTTTTTGGGCTACTTCAACCATCGACTACGACTTCGAATAGAAGGATTCGAAGTAAAAATCGTTTGTCTATTCGACCATTCGATAGTTGAAGTACTGTCTCTTTAAAAAAAACTTCGACCCCCTAGTTCGGCATCTAAAAGCTACCAAAGTCAATGTTAGCCTATGGGGAAGGTCACCATAGGCTTGCCTAACTTTTTTTGATCGAAGGATATTCCTTCCATTGTTGGATTAAAATCCTTCGAATCGTTTGGTTTCGAAGGATTTTATCGTTTGATCGAAGGAATTACCCTTTGATCTTTCGATCAAACTATCTGCGCTAAATCCTTCGACTTCGATATTCGAAGTCGAAGGATTTTAGTTCCTAGTCGAATATCGAGGGTTAATTAACCCTCGATATTCGACCCTTAGGGGCTGATTCATTAAGGGTCGAATATCGAGGGTTAATTAACCCTCGATATTCGACTAGGAATTGAAATCCTTCGACTTCGAATACCGAAGTCGAAGGATTTAGCGCAAATTCTGCGATCATACGATCGAAGGATTATTCCTCCGATCGAACGATTAAATCCTTCGAATCGAACGATTTGAAGGATTTTAATCCAACGATCGAAGGAATATCCTTCGATCAAAAAAACTTAGGAAAGCCTATGGGGACCTTCCCCATAGGCTAACATTGACTTCGGTAGCTTTTAGCTGCCAAACTAGGGGGTCGAAGTTTTTTTTAAAGAGACAGTACTTCGACTATCGAATGGTCGAATAGTCGAACGATTTTTAGTTCGAATCCTTTGATTCGAAGTCGAAGGTCGAAGTAGCCCATTCGATGGTCGAAGTAGCCCAAAAAATACTTCGAAATTCAAAGTTTTTTTCCTTCGAATCCTTCACTCGAAATTTAGTGAATCGGCCCCTTAGTGAATCGGCCCCAAAATGTTCTTCCTGTGACCTATATCCATAGTTCAGCGCAAAAGGTACATTTTCTGTTAACAAGTAAAAGGTGTGAACAGGCTCCAAACGCAAATCTCTCGAGGCCTTATTAAGGTGAATTCTGGCCTCGTAATTCGCCTCTCAGAACTGTCCGAATGTAACACACAGTGAAAGGCCATTTCAAATATCTGGAATCCCATGATTTGCTTTTTGCTCAGTGCTCCCCTAACAGCCAGATGCCAGAACGGATGAATTACACTCATTGAATGTATGTGCAGAAATCGCTGACCCAAAGCTTACTGAAGCACAAAGGAAAGCTGTATGAAGAAGCTATTCTAGTGCATTTCGTTGTTTAATGCACTGTAGAGGTTAAATTTTTGGGGGAAATCGTAGGAAACTATGTTAAATTCCCTTTCAGTTTGCTTCTTAATGCAAGTCATTGGTCAGGTTTTTTTCTCAAAGCAAATGAAAAGCTAAGAAAAGCACATTCTTCTGCATGCTTTTCTTTAACTGCATTGATTTTTACAGCTAATGTTTTAGCAGCAATATTTTTTTGACTTTAGAAAAGAATTCCTCTCAGGGGTTTATGATGAAAGACATGCTTTCTGTACAAGGGTTCATAGCTTTATGGTAAGTGCATGGAGGCACCTCAACAGTTCCAAAGCCTAGCAAGCTGTATGAGTCAACTCTAACTGACCACAGTTTTCAAAAAAATAATACCTTGCAAGTTCCACGATTAACATGAATAAGAGGAATTACAGAGGCATGCAAGGTATTGGTGACTGCTGCTGCTACTTTTGTTGATCATTTCACTTTCCCTGTCCTTGTCTCTCTGGTTGCAACTGCCAAACAGGACCATATACAGTTCAAGCCAGGACCAGATAAACTTCAACTGCACTTGCTTGATGACCAAATCCAGATATGGCAGCCAGCAACCATGATGCATTACTTTTTCTTTTCAGGAATGGCTGGAGCAGGGCAGAATTAAAGGGAACCTGTCACCCGAAAAAATGATTCCAAATACTATTTTATCACGTTAGTCAAGCAAAATAAACTTTAAATACACTATATGAAATATTCGAATTTTGTTTCCTTTGGTCTGGGAAATAATAATTATAGCAAGCAGGCAGAAACCATTTTGTGGACACTGTTATAAAGGCAAGCATTGCATCATCTCAAAGTCTTGTCCATCCCCATCGACTGGTTACACAATTAAATGGAGAAGAAAGCTAAGGGAATGTGGGGAGTGCAGTGACATCTAGTAGGTGCTGAATGGAAAGTGAAAGTATTTGCTTGCCCTGCTTCTATGCCTAAGGCATAGCTGATATTTTTGAATGAGTTTACAACAGCTATGAATGCTTTAATGAAAAAAACGAATTTGGATTTCATGTTTGATTTTAAAAGGACCTTTAATAAACAGCTTTTTATGTCTGGGTGACCGCTGTAAGAAATGTGGATGGTGCATTTTGAGGTCCAGACTGAAATTCAAAATAAGCCCTGGCATTTTTCCAGAATTTAAAAACTAGTATGGGCCTAGGAATTTAGGAAGGGTACCTCTGCAGGGGACCTATGATAACTAAAACCCTTTAGTTTTCCTTTAATCTGTGTGTTCTGAGAGGGACTTAAGTAATATACACCTTCATCGAACAAATCTTAATTTTATTAGTCAAAGGTGAACTCAACCTAGGCAAGTGCACTGTGAAGCTCACTACCCTCATATTTTAGGTCAATTGTAGCTCCCTTTTCCAGAGTAAATCTAGGTATGAGATTTTCTAAACCTGTCATATGCAGAAGGTGACCTTCTTGAATTTGTACTTGGCTGGTTATTTGTTGAATAATCTTATAGAGACGCAATCATATTATTATACAACAGTCCACAAACCCTAGTGTGGATGGAGAGTGGATGTGTAAAAACACTGCATATGTAAATAATTGGTATATATTTTGATGTATGTGCCCACAAGCATGCACAAGATGCCATGAATATATAAACACAATATACTGATGACAGCTACACATACATAATCTCACCCAAATAAAAATGAATGGGCTTTCATATTTTTGGTATGATTGGATGCAAGCTTTATTTTGAAACTCCACAAGGAAGACAAAGACATAAACCCTTTCACCATCTTTCAAGACTCATAGGTTAGGAGAACAGATTGTATGTACTGTATGTTGCAGTATTGAGTTTGTTAAGCTCCTTACTTATAGGGGTTTATTCTGTCATTTATGTAGTAAAAAAATTGCAAATTTAAAGGGATCCTGTCATTGGAAAACATGTTTTTTTCAAAACGCATCAGTTAATAGTGCTACTCCAGCAGAATTCTGCACTGAAATCCATTTCTCAAAAGAGCAAACAAATTTTGTTAATTTCCCAGATGCCCCTGGTCATGTGACTTATGCCTGCACTTTAGGAGAGAAATGCTTTCTGGCAGGCTGCTGTTTTTCCTTCTCAATGTAACTGAATGTGTCTCAGTGGGACATGTGTTTTTACTATTGAGTGTTGTTCTTAGATCTACCAGGCAGATGTTATCCTGTGTTAGGGAGCTGTTATCTGGTTACCTTCCCATTGTTCTTTTGTTTGGCTGCTGGGGGGGGGGGGAAAGGGAGGGGGGGTGATATCACTCCAACTTGCAGTAAAGAGTGATTGAAGTTTATTAGAGCACAAGTCACATGACTTGGGGCAGCTGGGAAAATTGACAATATGTCTAGCCCCATGTTAGATTTCAAAACTGAATATAAAAAAATCTGTTTGCTCTTTTGAGAAATGGATTTCAGTGTAGAATTCTGCTGGGGCAGCACTATTAACTGATGCGTTTTGAAATTTTTTTTCCCATGACAGTTTAACAACATTTAGTAACATTTAAATCATAAAAAACTGAAACCTGCACTTTATGCCATCTACCCAGTCTTCATCAGTAGGATTTGTTTACATGCAGAGTTATTAAAGGACATGTAAAGTATTTTTGTGGTGCCAGTCTGTGTGCATAGAGCACCTTACCCTGACCCCAACCGCATCATTTTCGCACCCCCATTCGGATCCTACGTCCTGCACCGTCGCTTTGTGTGTAACTGCATTAAACTTTTCACCCAGTGGCCATTTTCCCTGCCCGGCGTCATCGCTTCTGGCTTCCTCTTCTAAATGCGCATGTGCACAAAAACTTGATAACGCAAGCTTCAGCTGTACTGAAGCAGAGAAAGGGCGCATGCTCCCCACGCCAAACGGCAAGGAGAATTCTGAAGGGAGGGGGGAGAGGGAGCGAGCCAGCTGCCGATATGCAGACAGATCAAGGGAACGGAGCAGCCGCTCTATTAACTTCTCAGTGACCGCAGAGGCAGGTATTTAAAGATCACAGTTGGGCTTTTTACAGATAAGATTTTTGGCTGGGGGGTTAACATGTCCTTTACGCTAGGGATGCACCGAATCCACTTTTTTGGATTCGGCCGAACCCCCGAATCCTTCACGAAGGATTCGGGTGAATACCGAACCGAATCCGAACCCTAATTTGCATATGCAAATTAGGGGTGGGAAGGGGAAAACATTTTTTACTTCCTTGTTTTCTGACAAAAAGTCACGCAATTTCCCTCCCTGCCCCTAATTTGCATATACAAATTAGGATTCGGATTCGGTTTGGCAGGGCAGAAGGATTCGGCCGAATCCGAATCCTGCTGAAAAAGGCCGAATCCTGGCCGAATCCCGAACCGAATCCTGGATTCGGTGCATCCCTACTTTACGCAGACATTTACACAGAATTATCCAGATACAAAATAAAACATTTTGTGAAATTAGTCGCAATGCCACCTAAACGAAAAATGTTTCTCTTTTATTTGAAAGTGAATTTTATCTTTTAACATAAAACAGTATCAAATAATAAAAAGAACTTTATAGATTATGAATGTGTGTCTCACATGTTTGTGTCAAGTAGAAAACAAACATCTGCAATAGAAAAAAAATCTTCATGGAAATCAGTTCTCAGGGAAGAAAATATAGTATGATTTATTTAGGTGCTTCTTTGTTTTTTTTTTTTTTCTACTTCTTTCTTGTTTGTGTCCCAGCAATATGTCTATGTGTGAAATCTTTTGCAAGCAGAATTTCTGCTAGCAAATGCAGATTGCAGCTTCCATTTCTTTTGTGATCTTTTTTCTTTATCATTGAATTACATCAATGTTATATTAGAAAATACATTTTACTACAAACCTTTAAACTACTAATATATAGTTTTGCTCAACGAAACATGTACCATACCATATATGTATATATATATATATATATATATATATATATATATATATATATATATATATCCACAGAAATAAATCAGCATTCACAGGGCTTGCTTATTGTGCAAATCAAAGTTTTGGCCAACTTACGTATCCACTATAGTACTGAATATTAGTTGTTGGCCATCATCTTTTACAAAAGGATATGAAAGCACCAGATTTGCTAGATTCTTTGGGTAGTATATTGCATAGCATGATTATTAAATAGTGATGGGCGAATTTGGGGCGTTTCGATTCGGCATAAAATTCACAAATTTCACGCGAAATTCGTGAAATGGCAAAAAATTCGTGAAATGGCGCCGGCGTCTTAGTTTTTGACGGTGGCGCAAATTTTCGCGGCAGTTTCGAAAATGTATTCGCCAGCGGCGAATTGCAGGAATTCACCACGAATTTGCGCCTGCCGAATAAATTTGCCCATCACTATTATTACACCTTTCACCATAGTTATAGCTGCATGTGCAACAGACTCCAATTTAAGGGTAGCCAGATATAAGGGGCTATTTACAAAAACTACTTTTTTTTTATCATATCTTCTGAGAAACAAACTTGACCTCCCATCCATGAATTTGGCCTTTTTACTAATATTTCAGGTCAAAAATTTTGATTGAAAAAAACCTCAAATGTTTCGAGTTTACAAACAAAAAAACCTGAAAAATGGGAGTTTCAATTCAAATCGTACTATTTTATCGAATTGACACTCAAAAAAATAGAATTTTTCATGTTTTTGAGTGAAAACCAACATCAAAACATCTTTTAACATGAAGGTTAAAAACATCTTCATAGGTAAAAGGACAGCTGCCATTGACTTTTACATGCATTTGACAGGTTTTTGACACGAAACACATCAGACGTTGGACCTTGTTTTTACATCAAATAAAATGTTTTCCTTTTTAACTTGAATCCTGACTTCGCCAGTTTTTCCTGTGAGGTCCGGAGTGCACTGTCGCAAAGACTGACTACTATTGATACCGTTATCTCTTGGCGAACGAGTCTTTTACCTAAGGGGAGACTGTTTCACCTTCACCAAATATAACCGGTGAGCAGTGAGGAGGATTTCTAAGTTAGACTTATCTTTCGGTGATGTTTATCATTGAGTTATTTGGAAAAGCATTGCCCGTTTGTATTATTTGTGTTGAAAATTGTTTTGGATATGACTTGTTAATAAATAACCCCCCCTAAGTGTGATTTGCAAGGTAAGAGCAGTGGATTCAGTGGATTACAGTATTGGAAGCTATGTGACTAAAGCTAAGTTGGGTGGTTTTCTGGCAAAGCTGCATGTCTATATAAAGGTATTGGGAAAAAATATGCACTTCACCTTTATATAAGACCTTAAATGCTCTATAGGGTGCTGTGCAACTACATTGGTTGCTAATGAGCAGATATTTGGATTGCAGCAGAGTCTTATTTAAAATTAAAGAGAGCATAGTTATCCCATAATACACACATATATTTACAGTGGAACATAGTGGATTTTTACTAGTACTGGAATTATTGGATATTTTTTTTCCATTTACAGTTCAACAGTGTAAGATAAAGTTCCTCCTTCCTTATAATACTACATATTCAGCAAGGGCAGGTGTAAAGGATAGTACTATTCATTCATAAATCTATTTGCCTCCTTCCCCCCCCCCCCTGTATATAGCACAGCAACACACGGGACATAATTAATCACCTTAGGGGCCCTATAATAACAATTTCCAAATGCTAAATCCCCACCAGGCCTACCTCCCAAACACACACAGGGGCAAAAGGCAGGCAGAATATGGCTCACACAGCCAGCATATGGCCCACACAGGCAGTGTAGGGCAGGCAGAGTATGGTACACACAGGCAGAGTAGGGCACACACAAGCAACATAGGGCAGGATGAGTAGAGAGGTGTGAACAGATGAACAATGTAGACACTCACATTGTGAGTCTGACTTACAAGTGTCAACAAGGCAACGTTACCTCTTACTACCTCTAATATTTTCAAGTATTGAAACAGATCCATGATCCCTGGTATGCATTAAATAGGCCCAACACCATTGTATGCGAAGTATCTCCATATCATGATGCTTGTGCCACCATGTTTCACTGTCTATACAATGTACTGTGGCTTGAATTCAGTGTTTGGGGGTCATCTGACAAACTGTGTGTGGCCCCTAAACCCAAAAAGAACAATCTTGCTTTCTTCAGTCCACAAATGTTTTGCCATTTCTCTTTAGGCCAGTCAACGTGTTCTTTGGCAAATTATAACCTTTTTTCAACAGTGAGACTTGCAGGGGCTTCTTGTCGATAGCTTGGCTTCACATAGGTGTCTCCTAATTGTAAAATTATTCACAGGTAACTTTAGACCTTCTTTGATCTTCCTGGAGCTGATGTGGGACAAAAGGAGAAGAACATATATCCCTCTACTGTAGTCCCGTCATGTAGAACAGGTAGAATGGGAATCAAAAAGTTGCCGGTGCTGGACCACTCCTGGAGTCTACAGTGTGACAGAGAGGAGAATGGAAATGGTGGGTCTCAGGGTGGTACTAGCGATCCCATGGGTTAAAAATGAGCTGGCAGATAGCAATGGGCTAATTCCGCCTGGCTACTGTCAGCTCAGAGAGGGAAACGGTCTCCTGACCCTAATATCAGTGGCTGCGGCAGGTGCCCGGTGGCTGGTTTCGCTGGAACAGCAACATATAATTTGCAGCCGAGGGAGACCCCGCAGATCCGCCTCAAAGAGAATCCATAAGTAGTGATGGGCGAATTTGTGCAGTTTCGCTTCGCCGAAAAATTCGCGAATTTCGCGAAACGGCGAAAAATTCGCGAAACGTCGCCGGCGTCTCGTTTTTGACACCGGCGCCCGTTTTTTGCGCCGGCGTCCGTTTTTTCGAAGAAAAAATTTTGACGCCGGCGAATTTTTGGCGCGAATTTTTGCGGCCGTTTCGCAAATTTATTCGCCGACGGCGAATCGCGCAAATTTGCCGCGAATTCGCGTCTGGCGAATAAATTCGCCCATCACTATCCATAAGTAACTCCTTCAGCTTCAACAAGCAAACAATAAATGCCATTTTGAAGTCACGGATCCAGAACAGTATCGCTGACGCATAGTATTTACATTGCACCTATCTGGCAATCGCAGCTCTAAATAAAAAGCCGCTTGCTTCAGACAATAAAGTGCCTGTATTCAAGCTGACTTAGATTTGCAGTAGAAGAGGTCGCCGCCTCGCCGGCATTAACATTGGCTAATCTGCATTGACCTGCTCTCACTGGGACTATAAGAAAGGCCATCAGATTTGAGGAGAAATCCACCTGACGGAGAAGCCTGAATCTTTGCTGGTTAGGGGAAATTGACTGGCAGACGGGGCGATAGCCTTATTAAATGGTGTTGCGATTGTCTCCAAGAGATGTGGACTTGTTCTATTCTCACAGTCTCTCTGCCTCACTGCCACCCCACCCCTCTTCCTTTCCTTGCCTTTCTCCCTTGCATCCTTTTCTCTCTGTCTCTCCCTTGCACAAACACTACACAATCGCACACACAGCAACAGCACGACACATGGCGCATCATTCCATCTGTAGGTGTAGACACACACACACTGCCTAGAACATGCCAATTCTACCCAGGGTAAGGTTTCTCCCCATGTTACTGTGTATGAGAGTGGCATAAGCAGGGCTGCACATTGCTGCCTCAAGATACCTCCGCAGATCCACTAGATCCAGCCACAGTGCTCAGATCAATTTTATTGATGGCACGCTGCTCCTCACTTTATCGGGATCAAGGAAAAGAGCTGCTCGGCTGGAACTCCTCCTGCTGGTCAAAGACATGCTTGGGATCACATTGCCTTCAGCTGTTCTAGTTACAGAACAGGGGTGGTTGGGAAGGAATTTGGGGGTTTATTCTAGTATACCATGTGCATACATTGCTCACCAAAAAATGCACTGATGAGTATGTTCTGTCATTAGATGCTGCTGCTTTACTTTGTAATCCAGCCAAGAAACTGCAGCCAGAGCATGATGGCACCATAACCCACATACATGTAATACATTACAATTATCGCTGGCGGCGAAATTGTCGCCAGCGTCGGAATTTTCTCTGCAGTTTCGCAAATTTTTTCACCGGGGGAGAAATGCGAAAATTCACCGCAAATTCGTGCCTGGCAAATAAATTCGCCAATCACTAGAGGGCACCAAATTTTTAAAAATCCATAGATTTCTCCTCACCTTAATATAATTGCTGTGATACTACTTTTTACTCAGGTCCTCTCAAAGAATAAAAAATGAATTGTTTAAACTACTTTTCTTTGAAACTGCCTTCGGAATTATTGAATCTGGCTCATCTAGTGTACTAATCTATTACCTGGAACAGTGATAATAATAAAATATATATATTAGATTATTGATTGCCTGAAATCATGACCTTTTTTTCCCTTGATAAAACAAAGTAGTTTCAAGTTTGGCCTGAGTCATTCTGTATTCTAAGCACTGAAGAGTTTAAATCGCAATTCATTTTAGTCAAAAAATATACTTATAAGTGATATACAAAGAAAGTGGATTTTTTTAGATATGTAAATTGTAAGGAATTATGAAAGAAAATGCTATTGCGTCTGTATTCCCATCTCACTGACCTTCAAATATGCTGATCTATTTAAATCTGTTGTACTCAACTTCTTTTCTCTTTGAACTGCCTCATGACAGGAATGTTTAACCCAAATCTGTGAAGCTGCTGGAAGGTCAGCTAACCCAAGTTTCTTAGAGTTTTCAGCCTCCCTTTTAAATGCAAACTTTCAGCTATACATACACATTTGTGTTCCGAATAAAAGCAGTCCAACATCACTAACCTGATCAAGCACTGCTTTTGGTAGTTTACTTTCTAAACTAAGGTCTGTTGGGCTTAATGAAGTCGTTTGCACATGGATAGGAAACTGGCTACAGGATCGGGTACAGAGGGTGGTTGTTAATGGTAATGGTATTGGGTCCACTTATTTAACTTGTTCATTAATGACTTAGGGGATGGTATTGTAAGTAATGTATCAGTGCTTGCAGATGACACAAAACTATCCAGCCCAATTAATTCCATCCAGGATGTGGCATCCTTGCAACATGATCTTGACAAACTGGCAATCTGGGCAGCTAAGTGTCAGATGAGATTCAATGTTGATAAATGTAAAGTCATGCACCTGGGATGTAAAATTATCCAAGCCACTTATACCCTTAATGGGACTGCACTAGGCAAATTCATAATGTGAAAGGACCTTGGAGTCTTTGTAGATAATAAACTTGGCTGTAGCAAGCAATGCCAGTCAGCAGCATCAAGGGCAAATAAGGTCTTGAGTTGTATTAAAAGGGGCATAGGTTCTTGGGAGGAGGGGGTTATTCTTTCACTGTACAGAGCATTGGTAAGGCCCATCTAGTATAAGCTGTACAGTTCTGGTTCGAGTGCTTAAACAGGACATAATTGAATTAGAGAGGGTCCAGAGAAGGGCAACTAAGCTGGTAAAAGATATGAAAAATTTTAGCTATGAGGAAATACTGGCCAAGTTGTGGTTCTTCATGATGGAGAAGAGGCGCTAAGGGGTGATATTTATGACTATGTATAAATATATAAGGGGATCATTTAATAATCTCTCTAATGCTTTATTAACCAGTAGGTCTTTCCAGCTGACAGGAGGTCACCCATTCCGATTAGATGAAAGAAGGTTTAGTTTAAATATTCGGAAGGAGTTTTTTTACAGTGAGAGCTGTGAAGATGTGGAATTCTCTCCCTGAATTGGTCTTACTGGCTGATACATTATATAGCTTTAAAGAGATACTGACATCAGCAAACAAGCTTTTTAATTACCTATCATAACATTGTCTTTGAATGCAATTAATATTTTTTTTGGGAACTTCAAGTGACAATTACTTACTCTGAGGCAAATTCGAGAGGCTTCAAATGGGGTGTTTTGCCTTCCTCTGGATCAGCTAGCAGTTAGGCAGGTTATACTGTATATAGACTTAAAAGGTTGAACTTGATGGACGTGTGTCTTTTTTCAACGTAACCTAACTTACTTATTATGTTACTATTTTTTGGGTCTAGGGGCTGCAGACAGTTTGTCAGATGACCCCCAATCACTGAATTCAAGCCACAGTACACTTAAAAGACAGTGAAACATGGTGGCACAAGTATCATGTTATGGGGATGTAGTATGGTACTATGGTGTTGGGCCTATTCATCGCATACCAGGGATCATGGATCAGTTTCAATCAGTATACAACTAAAGATTAGTTCAGTGATTAAAAGGAAAGTAAAATCTTGAAACATTTTCAGTTTATACAGTTTGAGTTTGTAAATAATGCTATTTTTTTGGAGAATAGCCCAGCTAACTACCTTTTATCATCTTAAAACACTTCTCTCTATATTATTTTAGCTGTTTTTTACACCCTTTTCTCCCCCTACATTCTCCCTACATTCTCTTTGACTTCATGACACTGCCCTTTTTTGGGTTTTCTCTTGCCTCTCAAATCAAACTTTAAAGGAACAGTAACACCAAAAAAGGAATGTCTTTTAAAGTAATTAAAATATAACGTACTGATTGCACTGCACTGGTACAACTGGTGTGTTTGCTTCAGAAACTCCACTGTAGTTAATATAAACAAGCTGCTGTGTAGCCATGGGGGCAGCCATTTAAAACTGAAAAAGGAGAAAAGGCACAGGATACACAGCATATAACAGATAAACTCTGTAGTATACAATGGGATTCTTTAGAACGTCTCTGTTATCTACTGTCTATTCTGTTCTTGAATGGCTGTCCCCATGGCTACAAGGCCAGGGGTGTAACTATAGAGGAAGCAACACCCTGTGGCTGCAGGGGAGCCCAGGAGGTATAGGGGGCCCCAAGAAACCCTTATTAATGAACATTTTCAACATTTATTGCTAAAATGGATATTGGAGGCCCTAAAATGTATTTTGCTGTTGTAACATCTAGTTATGCCACTTTACGCAGCAGATTGTTTATATTAACTATAGCAGTATTTCTATAGCAAACACACCAATTTATAAATGTAGGGCAACAGTAAATTATATTGTCATTCCTTTAAAACACTTTCATCTTTTGGTGATACTGGTCCTTTAAGTGTCTCTGACAACAGAATATAATCTTCTACTATACCTATCTCTATTGGGGTTCCTCAAGGCTCTATCCTAGGCCCCATATTATTTGCCCTTTCCTACTTTGCTTCCAATGCCACCTTTATGCTGATGATAAATAAATCTCTCTCTCCTCTCCTAATTGACTCAGAGCTCTTTACTCATTTCTTCTCTTGCTTGCCCGCCATCTGTAGCTGGATGTCCCAATCTTACCTTAAAGGAGAATTCAACCCTTAACTAAAAAAAACCCTACCCTACGTAGACCCCCCTCCCTCCTCCCTCTAGCCTAGCTGCTACCCTGGGGAAATTCCCATAAATTTTTACTTATCCCTAAGTGCAGATTCAGGGATCGCAGTTTACGGCAGCCATCTTCTCAGTCTTCATTTCTTCTTTTGGCGCTTCAGGCAATTTCCGTCTTTTTCATCGCATGCACAGTTGTTGCGAACCGGGAAATTGCTCCAACTGCGCATGCGCCACTTAGCCAGTCTCAGTCTCAGATTACCAAAGACCCACAAGATGGCTGCCGTGAACTGCGATCCCTGAATCTGCACTGAGGAGTAAGTAAAAAGTTAGAGGCAGGACACTCACTCTAGTGCATGGCAGGATTTAGCACTAAAAATGGAACTAAGAGGAAATGTGAAATCCCGATGGCTTCATCTGTAAGATGTGCCTTTAACCCTAAATTGTACTAAAAGTACCAACTAAGACCTTCGTTTTATCCAAGAAAAACTTTTCTCTTGTTGTTTCTTCCCCTCATTAGGCATTTGTGAAGAAATGCAAAATAAATAGAAATAGTGCAGTATTCTTATATAAGATATTGTTGCTTGTTCTGTTTCTTAGCCTTTGCATTTTTATGCAAAAAACTAAATCAATTGCTTGAATGCATACAAGAGATTACTAAAAATACTGAAAGCAGTTGCTTTTAGTCTGTTGGAATTCACAAGTAGTTAAGTAGTTAGGTACTTAAAGACCCATTGTGTATACAGGGTTGGACTGGTGGGCCTTTGGCAGCTCTGGATTTCCCTACCATTACAGTGTTGTTGTGAACACCAGTCACAACACACAGCACAGGCAGTAGAAAAGTGTGGGTAGATGAATTGTTGACCTGCACCTGACCCTAAGCCACCACTTAGGACCTGTCCCCAACCCAGCCCACGGGTTCGCTTTCAGTTATATACCTGTGCCTCACCCACCCCATCTGACATCACTGAGGGGACAGGGCAGGGCAGGAGTGTATCTATAAATAGACCCCACATAAACATTGAAATAAAATTTAAGACAATGCTGGTATGAGATTCACTGAATGGGCATTTGAAATAAAGCATCACTCAGTAAGGTAAGGTTCATAACACTCCCCTTTAAAACCAGAAACATGTTGAATCTGCATCCTGCAAAGCTAATTAGCAATCTTTATGGCTACACAAAAATCAACTAAGCAAATTACAGATAAGTGCTAATAAGCACTTATCTATAGTGGGTTTACTGAACACCTGTAATTTGTGAGCAACAAGGAAAATAATCCTCACTCCATGAATTTCATTAACAGCATAGCACTTTCTTATCATTTAAACTTTTATAAAGTACCTATAGCTATAAATATAGAAGTGAACAAATGTTAATATCAAAGAGAGTGAGAAATTCACAAGAAAACATAATGGTTTGGCTGCAGAGCATAACTCAAAGTTAGAGAACACCACTTGATAAGTATACCTATAAAAATCCCATTGGAATGAATGGAGTGGCAGAAATACTTTAAAATGCAATCTAAACACGTCATTGTAAACAACTTTACAATAGAAATGAATAATATTTTAATGATTAAAACATCATTAAATGTAATTGTAAATGGAATGCACAGCCGTTTCTGTTGTTGCATGGCTTGACCTGACTGCAGGAACAATGGAGCAAAGTCAGCACTCAAGTCTTTCAGTCAAGGCTGTTATTTGGGTAGAGTTCTCTATCGTTTGCATCTGATCATCTATATAACTTTGAAGCGTTGGTTTGATCTTATATACATTTTTGTCAGTTCCAAACCTACCCTTCTCTTCTGGTTTCCTGGTTTCTGAACATGTGTCGAATGCAAGAAAATACAGCATGCTGCTTCAAAAAAAAGAAATAATGTGAATGGAGTAAAACGCAACAGCTCATGAGTACAGGCTGAATATAATGTAATCAATTAGCTAGGTGAGCTTGAATATTTGTCTCAAATACATATCAAAAACATACAAAAATGAGAGGAGAGGAGCTTAGCCAATGAAAGAGGTTTTTTGGCCTTCTTAAATAGCTTCTTAGATTTTTCATTAGCTTCTTCATTAGAGTTTATGGAAGGCAGAACAAGCAAATTCAGACATGTGTGAAGTACACTAATAGAGACACTACCCTGCGAGCCACTAGCCTGGGCTGTAATTTAATCGAGAAAAAGACTAAAACTGCCACAACTGGCTCTATTAATATTTGCAATCCCAAGGTACAGAAATAAGTATTTCTACAATGCACCAGATAATGTGTTTCACATGAATTTTAAGTGGGAATAAACAAAGTGCAATCACATCCTATACGATTTCAGTACCGAATCTGAGCAGAATAATTCTTTATATATTTACATTTATTGATCAGTGACCATTCAGAGCTGGGCCAAACTGACTGGTGCCCTATGGAGCACAAGGCAACTACCTGTAGTAGGGGACGAAGGCTCTGACTTAGAAAAGGTAAGTTGCCAGCACCCCCCAATCTTTACGCCCTAGGCACATGCCTCTTTTGCCTACCCCTAGTATTTTAGTAGCCCAATCCTTTCATGCCTCTAAGGAATGTACTGAAGTGGCTTCAACATTTAATAGCCCAGACAGTGCAAACAAGGATTCATCGCCTACTAAAAACTGCTTCAGGTTCAGTTAATTTCTGTCACTGCAACTCAAAAGTCAGAGAGAAAAAAAAATACAGGTTGTTCTCACCACCCCCACATCTCCTTTTTTTTTATTCATGAAAAGATTTATGGGAATTGAAAACGATACCAGATCTTTGGATATAGACTTATGAATAATATCAGTGTTGTGTGGAAGCCATAATGTCTTGAGATTTGCCAGAGGCAGCAAGTTCTTTAAGAAGTTAAAAGTTCAGCCATTGCACCATGGAACAGCTCAAGCTCTATTTAATACCAGCCTTTCTGCCCTTCCTCTGTCTAATAATATAGCCAGAGAGAATAAAGTTATAAACAAAGTAGAAGACTTAGAAGAAATGATTCTGCAAAATGCCAGGAGGGCTCCCAGTAAAATGAAAGAATATTTAAAGATTGATGAAGTAGAGAGTTTCTTTTGGCTGCTCAATGAAGGCAATGACTGAAACATAAGAGGCATGTGTCATTCACCGGAAATGATGTTCTAGTCACTGGACAAGGAAAGCTGGAATTTAGGAAACATAACCTTACATTTGTGTTTCTCAAGGTATGCTTGCAAATCTCAGGTAGACATTTTTTTTTTTCTCATACATGGTACTAGATGGTGTTCTCTCTTTATAATAGCAATACATGGCATATAAGAAATAATTGTAGGGAAAACATACTGCAATCATGCCAGTTAAAGGGGTTTTTCACCTTAATGTGAATTTTTAGTATGATGTAGATAGTTGTGATTGGCGAATCTGACCCATTTCGCTTAGTCGAAAAATTCACGAAACAATGAAAGTTCGCCAAAATGCATTGAAGTCTATGGGCGTCAATTTATTTTATTTTTTTTTTGTTGCAAAATTTTTTTCCCCAACAATTTTTTTCACCCATTGGAGTTTATTGTTTTTTTGTAGCTAAACTCGCTCATCGCTAGTAGAGAGGGATATTCTGAGACATTGAATGAGAATGAGACATTTTGCAATTGGTTTCCATTTTATTATTATTTGTGGCCACCCCTTTAGACTAGAAGAAAAGAACTTTCATTTGAAGCAACGTAGGGGGTTCTTCACAGTCAGGACAGTGAGGTTGTGGAATGTACTGCCAGGTGATGTTGTGATGGCTGATTCAGTTAATGCCTTTAAGAATGGCTTGGATGATTTTTTGGGCAGACATAATATTAAAAGCTATTGTGATACTAAACTCTATAGTTAGTACAGATATGGGTATATAGAATTTAATTAAAAGTAGAGAGTGGTGTATGTATGGTTGCTGGGTTTTCTTTTGGAGGGGTTGAACTTGATGGACTTTGTCTTTTTTCAACCCAATTTAACTATGTAACTATGTAACTATGTAACTATGTTTCTTTAGCTCTTTATTCAGCAGCTCTCCAAGTTTGCAATTTCAGCAATCTGGTTGCTATGGTCCAAATCACCCTGGCAATCGAGCACTGATATAGAAATAAAGAATTTTTTCATTGACTTTCAATTTTCTATTTGTCACTGTTTTTCTAATATTGAAGTGTAAAGTTTAATTTATTCACCTTCTAAAGCAGCTCTGAGAACAGGGGGTCACTGACACTGTTTTAAATTGATACATTTAGTTGAAACATTTGTTATCTTTGTCCCTGCTGAGCAGAATCCCTGAGTTTCTCTAAAGGCAGCTGTTAGAATTGATACAATAGTTATTAAAATTCCACAGATGCTGCTGAGAAATGTATCAACTAATTGTATCAACTAAATGTAGCACATTGCAACAGTAGAGACAAGAACATTAAACTTTAAACTTCAATTTCGGGAGAATGGTAAAAAAATAAAAAGCAATTGAAAAAAGTCTTTGTTTATGGTGAACAATCTGAAAACAACTGAACTGAAAAAAGTGTTTGGAAGGTGAGCAACCCCTTTAAAAGAGGACCCGAACAGAAAGATGAGTATTAAAAAGTAGCAATAATGTTAAATATGTAGCTTTACATAGCATTGCTTTCTAGATGGGGTCAGTGACCCCCATCGGAAATCTGGAAAGAGTAAAAATGGCAAAGAATAAAAAAAAAAAACTATAAAAAAATAAATAATAAAGACCAGTTGAACAGTTGATTAAAATGGCCATTCTATAACATACTAAACGTTAACTTAAAAGTGAACCACCCCTTTAAACCTGGTGAGATGCCACAGAAGTCAGTGAGGAGTGTATCTTAATAATTTTGGCAAAATATTAACTTTTTTTTATTTTCTGCAGATATGCCTGAATTATAAATTGCTCAAATGGCATGTAAAAGCTTAACCCTTTTGTGATTTCTAAATTATGCATAAAATGATGGGTAATAGAGTGATAATGGAAATGATCCACTATTATATACAAGTTTAGGATAAATATTTCAATGCATTATTCATATATATCTATTAAACATCAGAACAGGTAAAAAGCAGAACCCCACAAAATTTCTTACCAGATGCTTAATTTACTGTGAGTGTGGTTACGATGGGGTTTAGGTGCCAAGTGCTGCAGTTTTCTACATGAATTGGATCTTCACGTCTTAAGTTTACAAAAACATTTAAATGTTAAATAAATCCAATAGGACTATGCTGCTTCTCAAAAAGGATTAATTTTGTCTTAGCTGAAATAATGGCAGCATAAACAACCAAACTGATCATCATGCATGTTACAGGTATGGGACTTGTTACACAGAAAAACCTGGGTTTTTACAGGGATCTTTCCGTAGTTTGGATCTCCAAACCTTAAGCCTGCTTACAAATAATCTAAACATGAATTAAACCTAGAATTTATTCTAGGTTTTGCCACCTTAAATATTAACACAGAACCAATTTTTCCCATAGAGATGAAAAGGATGAACTTTCATCAAGTCTTTTTCTTTCTCCATCTCTTGGAGGGTTTGTTGCAAAGTCCAGGAGTGGGTGTTTCAGCTGCATTTTCTTCATAAGCCTCTTTTTTCTGTCCCTGCAAAAATCAATAACAGCCTTGACTGAAAGACTTGTGCTGACCATCCGGGCCTCGGATGGCAAGATTTTAGGGGGCGGCATGCTGCCCAACCACATCCACATTGGTTCAGAAACACTTGGGATGCGCTGGAGATACAGTGCGCCAGTCCCCATTTTCCAGAATAAAAGAGAGGGGATGGGGGGCGATGAATGTCAATGGGCCTGGGGTGCCCGCTATGTAAATCTGTCCCTGAACAGGTGCATTAATTTGGGCACCCCAACAGAGTTGTGCCTTCTTGTCACGACCGGCACCCAATACCAGAACTAGTGCCAAGCACCCTGGTCTCGGCTCGGCTTCACCAGTAGTGTGACCACCGTTGGGCTTCGGGAGGAGCCCTCAGCTTGACCTGGACTTAACGAGAGGTGTAAGGTGAGATGTTCTGGCTGGCAAAGGGGCACAGCTGTTAGCAGAGTCTTTTGGGCCGAAGGTCACTGTACAAATGGAGCAGGCAAGAGAATCGTCAGACAGGCTGGGTCGAGGCAGGCAGATATCAAGAATCGTCAGGCAGGCGAGGGTCAAACCGGGTTGTCAATCAAGGGGTTAAGCAGGAAGAGTTGTCGTAGGCAGGCAAGGGTCAGGATACAGAATGCAGAATAGTCAGGAACAGGCTGGGTCAAACACGGGTAATCAGACAGACAAGATACCGATAAGATGCACAAGGCTCAGGAAACCACTGGAAACAAGTTCTATCACGGGCAAGGGGCTGTACACTGAATGGGCCTTAAATAGTTTTCAATATTCGCGCCAAAACGTGCGCTAAAACGCACTGGTGCAAACACGCCAGCGCGCCTGCACCTTTAGGAGGCGCGCAGGCGTGCCGCGTGTGCCCTAGAACCAACATGGTGCCAGAGCTAAGTACCATATGGCGGATGACCCCACCGCACGGGTAGTTTTCTTACACTCCTTTTGCAAATGTAACAGCCTCTAGGCGCCTCCTATAGCCTTTGATGAGTGTCTGAATTCTGGATGGCGGTATTTTTAACCATTAGTCAATACAAAATCTCTGCACTCAACCCATTATCAATATATTTAAGACAGAGACATTTTGTGCATACTGCTACTGAAAAATGCCTTACCCTTTAAACAAAACAGGGATTGTTTGTCCATATATTGCAATATATTTAAGCTGGCCAACTATGTTGTAGCTCCCACCCTTCCCAGCTATAGTCAGGTGATCCCACTGGTGTCTAATAAAAGGGCAGCCAAGTATGGGGGTTTACTTTGAAAGCAGCTAGTAAGTTGCAGGTAAAACCTAGTCCCTTTGTAAAATGTATAATGAAGCAATAGAATTCTTAATGAATCAGATAAAATTGAGCATAGGACTGGCCAGATATGGGATGACTTTGACGTAGTTGGCCAGCTTAAATATATTGCAATATATGGACAAACAATCCCTGTTTTGTTTAAAGGGTAAGGCATTTTTCAGTAGCAGTATGCACAAAATGTCTCTGTCTTAAATATATTGATAATGGGTTGAGTGCAGAGGACTCTTGTATTTGACTATATGTATTTTGTGGTCACACCCTCATTGCACCCCCGTCTAATGGTTTTAAAAAATAGTGGTGAGCACAACTTTCCCTTGTTTGTTATATCAATACAAAATCTCTCCAGTTCAGTTAAATTTGATGGCTGCCAAACATGGACAGCCTGCTTCAAATCAGTCAGATTCAAAGTCAGATAGTGAAGGTGCTGCCGTATCTTAGTGGAAGGAGTTCGTGAAAGGGTCCGTGAATCGTGGGTATCAGATCGGTGGTGTGGCAGCCGATCGTGTTTCATTGTAGAGTCAGTGGATCGTGGGTGCCAGATCGGTAGTGTGGCAGCCGATCGGAGATCAATTGTCCAAAATACGAATAGATATCACTTCAGACTCGGGGTAATCGATTATGCAGAGTGCCATCTCCGCGATATGACAAGTGTGGCATCAGTGCACTGAGAAGCCGACATCCATTAGGGTGTACTCCGAAACCAGGAGAATTGCAGATCCTTCGACATGAGCAGTCACCGGTAGCGTCGCCTTGCTATTAGGGATGTAGCCAAAAATGTAGCATGTCAGCTGGTTAGTGAGGCCCCCCATATGCCACCCCATATGTCCTAGCTTCAAGTGAGCCGTAAAGCACATAAAGTCTCGTTCCGGGTAGTGTCCTCATACAGAGCCCCGTACCTATAGATCGCTCTGACAAGGCGTCAATAGCCTAGCGAGAGCCCAACGGTCCAAGGACAGTCCTCGAAGGAACAGGGCCCTGGGGGGGGGGGTTGTGGGCATAATGGTAGGCACAGTGTATATTATTGCCTTTAGCAAGAGAACATTACCAGCAGGGTGGTGCGGAACCATCCATACCGCGTGAACTCCCGTCAGTACGACCCATGGTTCATCCGTAATTTTGTGAAAGTAGATCCATCGACCTCTATTGCGTTAACAAGCAGAGGCTTGCCAAAGTTCCACATGTCTGGAAACAAAATTCATTGAAATCCACAGGAAGGTGGTAACATTTGGCATAAAAAACCAAAAGGCCGTGTCGCAAAAAATAGAAAAGAGGATCACGCTGGCACAATCAATAGATATGTGTACAGTAAGGAAACGAAAAAAATATGTATAAAAAACAAAAAATGTAACAGAAAATATATATATATAGAAAAGGTAAAATTAAAGGAAAGCAGAACGAAAAGTGAACATACATAGAAAACCAACGAACCACACAAAAAGCGAAAACCCAAAAGGAAACGAAACCTTGCTCTTGCTAAGGGCAATAATATACACTGAGCCTACCATTATGCCCACAACCCCCCCCCCCAGGGCCCTGTTCCTTCGAGAACTGTCCTTGGACCGTTGGGCTCTCGCTAGGCTATTGACGCCTTGTCAGAGCGATCTATGGGTACGGGGCTCTGTATAAGGACACTACCCGGAACGAGACGTTATGTGCTTTACGGCTCACTTGAAGCTAGGACATATGGGGTGGCATATGGGGGGCCTCACTAACCAGCTGACATGCTACATTTTTGGCTACATCCCTAATAGCAAGGCGACGCTACCGGTGACTGCTCATGTCGAAGGATCTGCAATTCTCCTGGTTTCGGAGTACACCCTAATGGATGTCGGCTTCTCAGTGCACTGATGCCACACTTGTCATATCGCGGAGAAGGCACTCTGCATAATCGATTACCCCGAGTCTGAAGTGATATCCATTCGTACTTTGGCAATTGATCTCTGATCGGCTGCCTCACTACCGATCTGGCACTTACGATCCTTTGACTCTACAATGAAACACGATTGGCTGCCACACGACCGATCTGACACCCACGATCCACGGACCCCTCTAAGAACTCCTTCTACTAAGATACGGCAGCATCCCCACCATTTGATTGATGATTTCGCCCACGCCTAAACAAGGCGACGCTACCGGTGACTGCTCATGTCGAAGGATCTGCAATTCTCCTGGTATCGGAGTTCTGTCCTAGTGGTTGTTGGCTTCTCAGTGCACTGATGTCACTTGTCACATCACGGAGAGAGCACTCTGCTTAATCGATTACCCTGAGTCTGAAGGGATATCTATTCGTATTGTGGACAATTGATCTCCGATCGGCTGCCGCACTACCGATCTGGCACCCACGATCCACTGACTCTACAATGAAACATGATCGGCTGCCACACCACCGATCTGATACCCACGATTCACGGACCCTTTCAAGAACTCCTTCCACTAAGATACGGCAGCACCCTCACTATCTGACTTATGATTTCGCCCACGCCTAAGGTAACACAGTGTTGAGCGTATTTTCTACACTGGCTATGTTGTTTTATATATATTTTTTATATATTTTTTTTATTTTTTATTTTTTTGTTGATATATATTTTTTGTATATTTTTTTTTTCTTCATTTTTTAACTAGTTTGAACTTCATGGAATTTTTTGGTTTTACACCCTTATTTTTTCTAGTCTCTCATATTTTGGTTCTTTTCTTGTATGTCCTTATACTTTTATTTCAATTTAGGGTTCTTTGTTTCTAATGCATACTTTGATCCTAGTCCGGACCGAGCTGTTTATCTCGTTAGCCGCCTTTGTTCAATGATATTCTATCCTGCGAAGCAACAACTCTAGACACAGTGTCCATTTTCTCCGGATACGTTGCTATACAGTGTCTGTCTAGGTTACTCGTATGAGCGCTTACTGGTGTTTCGTTTGATCTTGTATTCTATGGATGTCTATACATGTATTTTTCAACTTAACGCTCGCTTACTGATATTAAGCTTGATTTTTGATTTTAGTTTACCCTTATTGCGTGTTTGTATTTTGTGTTCTCTTTGATATTCACTTTTTAGTTTTGCACCTGTTTGACCTTTGACACGTCATTTCCTCTGCCCCCGGTGTTACCTGTTTCAATTGTTTTCTTGTTCCCGCCACACCGTGTATATATTTCCGTTTTTGTGATATGTCTTCACTTTGAAAAAGGCTGTTGTATCAGCCGAAACGTCAGCACCTGTCCACAATAAACCTCTTTTGCTATATTAAGACCTGCGAGTGCGATCTTCACTATTCCTAATATATATATATATATATATATATATATATATATATATATATATATATATTTATTTATTTTTTTTTTTCCATTTATTGTAACACTGTTTTAAAGCACTGTTAAAGTAGTGGAGGGGGGGTTGTTTTTGTGCCACTGTGTTGTCTATTGCCAGATTCAGCATATTGACTGTAGGGGCCATTTTACAAAAATAGTATTGTAAATGTATTTCTTTTCATACAGAGCACTTACTCTGTAAAAAATAAAAGATGGAAAGCAATTGAAAAAAACTATTTGTTTATGGTGAACAATCTGAAAAAACTGAACTGAAAAAAGTGTTTTGGAGGGTGAACAACCCCTTTAAGGCAAAAATTATATTGAAAGGGACACCTCATACTGTATATAAAAAAATACTGTATTCCCAATCTGTTCTCAGTTTACCAGGTGCCCTCGGCCATGTGAATTGTCATGTACTGAATTCTAGTCAACAGAACAATGGACAGGCAACAAGACAACAGCTCCCTGACACTTGTAATGCTAAAAATGCTCCCAGGCACCTCATAGTGTTAGATATGAGGCTAGCACTCAATAATAAAACACCAGCCATAACTACTCCAGTTACATTGAGTAGGAGAAACGATAACTTATCTGAAGCCGTTGTAGTGTGCAGTACAGAATTATATGCAATGTACACAGTGTGATTTAATAATAAACACAACACCATAAAAATCACAACAGAATCCCTATAAAAAAAGAAACAGTAACACAAAAAAATGAAAGTGTTTTAAAGTAATTAAAATATAATGCACTGTTGCCCTGCACTGATACTGGTGTGTTTGCTTCAGAAACTCTACTATAGTTTATATAAACAAGCTGCTGTGTAGCCACGGGGCAGCCATTCAAAGCTGAAAAATGAGAAAAGGCACAGGATACACAACAGATACACAACAGTTAACAGATACTCCCTGTAGTATACAATGGGATTCTTCATGTTTTAATCAGTGTGATTAAAACATCTTTATTCACCAGACAATCTTCCTAACGCGTTTCATGTGAACATACACGTACTCATAGGGCTATGAATACATGTGTATGTTCACACGAAACGCTTTAGGAGGATTGTCAGTACTACACCTGCATAATTTAAGGTCTGATGAAGTGCAGTGACACGAAACGCGTCAGACCTCATGGCGCAGGGCTATACAATTTGTTAAAATGTTAAATCTTTAATAAAATCAAGTTTTTCCTCTCTCAATTTTCCTCCCAAAATGCTGACCATGGAAGAAGCCTCTAGACCTATTCAACAGTTTGCTGGAGGAGGATATTAGAGGGCTATAATAGTAGACAGTCACCAGCTATATGATGAAACTCTTCCATAGGGAGTAGTGTTAAATCCATAACCATACAATACGCTACAACCTAAACAGTTTTCTGTGGCTTCTTTCCAGCTACAGAGCTGCTGAGGAGTCTTTTACTATGAATATTTTAATTGCTCGTTTTATGGTATCTCAGTTTATCCCAGGATTCTCGTCATAAGCTGCCAATAACACATTGTATCTACAAGGACTATTAAGGGATTTTAGAAATTAAATAAAAAGACTTGGCCCCCATGAGGCTATGCAATTAATTATATCAGTATGTGACTGAACAACACCATTTTGGATTACAGCCAGCATGAAAAAACAGCATTGAGATAACCTGAAAGTCTTGACTCAGAGGAAGAAGAAAGGTAAATGATTTAGTTAAAAAGCATTAAGGAGAGCAGGGAGAGCAGTTTCTCTTTATTTACGCTTGCCAGCCAGCCGTTTTCAGGCTTGTTGCCTGCAGCTTCTATAAATATTAGGGATGCACTGAATCCAGGATTCGGTTCGGGATTCGGCCTTTTTCAGCAGGATTCGGCCGAATCCTTCTGCCTGGCCGAATCGAATCGGAATCCTAATTTGCATATGCAAATTTGGGGCGGGGAGGGAAATTGCGTGCCTTTGTGTCATAAAACAAGGAAGTAAAAAATGTTTTCCCCTTCCCACCCCTAATTTGCATATGCAAATAAGGGTTCAGATTTGGTTCGGTATTTGGCAGAATCATTTGCGAAGGATTCAGGGGTTCGGCCAAAATAGTGGATTCGGTGCATCCCTACTAAATATTCATACACATTTACCCCATCAGGCAGGAATAAAGCACACACAAATCTTACCAAGATCAATTAAAGAGAGTAGTGGACTATCAGACACTTTATTTGGCACTAGATAGTTTAAATAGTTTTGGAACGCTTATTAGACATGGATTATATGTATACAGCCCTGGCTTCAGTCTCTCTTCCGTGTGCCTTACTAACTAAAGCACCCTCATTTACTGAGCCCAGACTTGCACTTGAGTCCTTGCCCAGAATCTGAGCCTATATGCTGAAAGTGCTTCACTGTAGCCCCAATCTTATAGCCCCAATACTGCCCATTATAAAATGGTACAAACTGTATGAGGTTAACCTGGGAATCCTTCCAGAAAAGCCGTAAATACCCATTTGGGCTACCTGAATCCTGCAAAGTGGCAGCATTTCACCAAAATGGTATCCTATCTCTGAATTCAGGTCTGTTCCAAGTCAATAGGTATGCTGAAACACAGAGATGAGTGCATACAAATAACCTAATACAAGTCCAGCAGCAGTTATTGCCCCTTCATCCCACTTAACTTATGGAGATCCAGTTATCATCTTGAAATGGAAGCATATAGCAGTTGCTCTTTGAACCTTATCAAAATCATTCAAGACTCTTTCACAGGGTTTCTGATGTCTAGAGATAAACGTAATGAACAAAATATGCATGGTTTGTAAGGCTCATGGCACATAGGGTGCTTTTCAGGTCCTGTTGCCACTCTTTCTCTTGAATGGAAAAATCTGATAGCACCAGGTGGAGTGACAGATCTGCATTTTCATTTTTATACCTTTGACACAACTTTACCTAAGTAATGCAGACTAAATAGGTTTCAATGTTTTTTATTGGATAAGTCACTTGGCCTACCACAGATTTTACCCTAATAAAAAGCAAACTTATTTGAGACAGCTACAAGTGTCTGGTCCAAGTTTAGTCTATAATGATGGCCGATGACAGCTCTTATCACAAAAAACCTATAAAATCCATTATACTAGACTAAATGGTTATAGATTCTGTATTTTACAGGATATAAACTAGCAGGGATATTAGAAACAGCATTAGACATTTTTGACAGCTGTAAACTCACTTCTGCTAAAGTATTGATGATTTCCAACAAATTTTCTATGCAAGCATTCTTGAAGTTGCATGGAAAACTAGTTGAGTACAAGAACACTCTTGGGATGTTCTATCCACTGACTAAAATGCTTAAATGACAAGAAAACTGAAAGTGTAAATCCAGTTTTTAATGGAAAAGTTCCTAGGTGTACTATACTGTACCATATCACGAAAAAACTTTCACAGCGTTACTTGTTGGAATTTCAAAAATGATTTTTCTTTCTACGAGTCCTGTGATAAATTGTTCATCTGTTTAGTATACATTAATTTGTTTAGTTTGTTATTATGCTTTTATTTTCTGCTTAAATGCCGGTTTTAAGCTCACCCTTAAGGTTTGCTGGTCCGGGTGCACAATGCCCCAGACCCCTCACAAGGTCACCGGATTCAGCTTCCCAAATGGATGAAGATATAAAATCTTACCCGGACTTCGTTGTGACCCAGGTGCAGCCGCCCTGAGTCCGTTGCTAAGGGAGAACGAAATGCTGCACACACCAAAATCCTGGACAGCGCACTCTTCGGATCACTCAAGGAATCGCTTGATCATCAAATCATTGGTAAAAAAATTGATTTTATTAAAGATTTAACATTTTAACAAATTGTATAGCCCTGCGCCATGAGGTCTGACGCGTTTCGTGTCACTGCACTTCATCAGACCTTAAATTATGCAGGTGTAGTACTGACAATCCTCCTAAAGCGTTTCGTGTGAACATACACATGTATTCATAGCCCTATGAGTACGTGTATGTTCACATGAAACGCGTTAGGAAGATTGTCTGGTGAATAAAGATGTTTTAATCACACCGCTGTCTGCTGTTCCGTTGAGTGCGTGCTGCAAGGGAATCGTGTTCACTTTGAAGTCTCCCCAAGCTGCGGGTCAGGGGCAGTTGCACCCGGACCCACTCGCATGATTTATGCCTTTATATCTTAAAGGGCTTGGAATATAGTGGGGTTAGACGCTCCCTAATCGGTATATTGGATATTTTAGTTGTTAATCGGATCGGGGACAAACATTAATTGCTGAATTTTTCATGAATCACTCAATTTTTTTGGACTTTTTACAGTGCAGACCAAAGAAACTTCCAAATAGGATAGGGAGCTCTCCCAATGACTTATATACAACTTCGTTATGCCTGTAAACCCGGATTTTCTGATTCTGACTTTTTCCATCCTCCAGGTATAATAAATCTTGAAAAAATTGGAGTTTTTCAGACATGAATAAATAACCACCCAAGCATTAGAACCCAGTAACCTCTGATCAGTTTAACCAAGAGTGGTTTTACTACTAATTGGAAGTGATCAGTCCATTTACCATGTCGAATTCTGCCTCGTTGAAAGGTTCGGTTTTTCTGATTGGTGCTGCATTTATTGACAAATACAATAACGACTTATTTCTCTAAAGCTAATTAATCACTTAGAGTGGCTACATGGTTTCAGACAGATATGACAGGAATATAGGGATACAGATCTCTAATGAATCATAACAGAGCATAGTTTATATGCTGCGTGGTGTGGTCGTGTGAGTGCAAATACTCCAAGCTGTATTATGTAAATTCTATCCAGTTTTAGATGTGATTTCGTAAATCCCCCTGTGAGTCTTTGGATCCAGTTTTTACATGTAAGCAACATTACACAGCATATGTATCAAAGAGGGAAATTAGAGTTTACAACGGTCAGCAAGATTATCAATGGGTAAAAAGTGAATTCCAATGTGGCCGATTGAAGTACATTTTAATTCCCCTCTCGGATAGATATGTCCCTCTAGCGAAATCATGTTGCTGATGACTCTTATTGCACTTGTGAATTTCTATAAGTATCCTTTGTGAATGGGCTAAGCTGGTTATTAGGGCTAGGACAGAAAGGACTTGTAGCTGACAACTGCAGTGATATAATTAAGCAGGTTTTGAAAGCCTAGAACTGCTTTATCTTTCTGTTTTTACTCCATCCCCTCTGCACCATTATAGTATGCTAAGAGTGATCATCTCGACTGACCATAAGCAGAATGACAATTATGAATATTTTAATAAATACCCCCCTATAAGTTAGTTTAAAGTTGACAACCCCCTTTAATCACTGTTGAGAGTGCCAGCACCGGAGAGCTGGTTGTGATTTCCAGTGTGGCTGCAACTGACAACAATCCAGTGAGTAATCACCATTCTGAACACCAATGAGTGACTCCTGTGTCCTAATAGACTAGGTCATGTGATATGCGTAATGCTATAATTTTGTCAAAAAAGCATCAAAACTATTGAACACTCTTTAAGGACATAAATTTACTGACTTTACACTAAAGTAGCTTTTGCTGTTCTAAGAAACTTTTTGGATGCCATGTTGCCACCTGCACCGTTACATACAAAATGTTATGAGACAAATGTATGTATACACCTTTTCTTTTAGGCTTTTGAAACTCTGTAAAATGTCTTTGAGGATCTTTCCAACATCTTCAAGGATTCACTTGTAAAGATCACGTAAGATGCCACTTAAAGGAGTAGTTGACCTTTAATTTAAGTTGCATCACATATTGTATGATGTGCATTTTCTATTATACTATACATAGAACCAGGCATGTTATATAGATATAACGATGGATATCCATTTCTGTTATACTATACATACAATAGTGATCCATGGGTTGACCAACGGTTGGTTGGGTTTAGATTGAAAATTGGCCATCCATTGTGGGTTAGATTTGGGTGCAGGTCAGACAGGGAAAGTACACTACACTACTGCTCCCAAGGAGTTTCTGCCTTGGAACCAGAGATAGACATAGAAGTAGCGTACAGAGCAAGAAGACACTGTTACTGGTTGGACACAGGTCCTACAATGGCAACATTTTTGTTGGGTACAGGTTAAGGTTTTGTGGGTTAGGGTAGGATGCGAGTTGAGTTTTTCCTGACCTAATATATATATTTACATTTAAATATGTCTATTAAAACACAGTTTCCTCCAGTTGTGCAAGTGCTATAGCAGTTTTCAGTTATCCTATGGCTGGTCACTGTCCTACTGAAAACTGCTGTAACAACTGTAATTGGTGGTCTAGCGGGAGGGGGTCTGCAGGGACGCCTGCAGCCGCCTCGGCGGGGATGTCATCACGCTGCTCCTCTTCTAAGTCCCCTTCTGCTTCTTAGGGTGCGTGCGGTGCGCCGCTTCCTGGTTTGTAAGCACATGTGCGCTGGCGTGATGACGTCAGCGCACAATGGCGTGAAATTCAAAAAGTATTTAAAGGGACTTCAGTGTGTATTCATTGCCCGTTATAGGTTTTGTTACCTCGTGGTGTTTTGAGCTTAGAGCTGTTTTGAATCCTGATCTGTATCCTGTTTTGACCCCTGCCTGGCTATCGACTATTCTGAACCCTTGTATCCTGACCCTTGCCTGAATACCGACTACCTTCTCTGCTAAATCCCTTCTGATTGATCACCTGGTTTGACCTTTTTCCTACCTGACTACGTTTGTACTCCGCCTGCCCCGACCCGGCCTGTTCTTACAATTCTGTTTTACGCCTTGTACTGTGACCTTCTGCCTAGAGACTTTTGCTTATAGTTGTGCCCCTTTATCTGTCCAGAACCCCTCGCCTTGCTTCTCTTGTTATTAAGACCTGGTGGCATCTGAGTAGCTGAGGGCTCCTCCCGAAGCCAAAGGTGTCTGCTACAGGCAGAAGCACAAGCCGAGACCAAGGTGCTTGGCATCGGTTCTGGTTTTTGGGTGCCAAACATTACAACTGCTGATTGAAAAACGTGTTTGTTAGTAGGTAACAAACAAGTGACTATATGACTTAACAACTGAGGTCACAACAACATTTTCTTTATGACACACAAACCAAACCAGCAGCTCTGATAGGCTGAAATCAGCATAGATGATGAGCAGTGTGCTGTTTATCAGCAGTGAGATGAACTAGTTCCTTAAAGGGATTCTGTCATGATTTTATGGTGTAGTTTTTATTTCATTATTACACTGTCTACACTGCAAATAATTCACTCTACCATATAAAATGTAATTCCTGAACCAATTATACTTTTTTATAGTTGTAATATTGGTATGTAGTCAGCCATCTGAGGTCATTTTGCATGGTCATGTGCTTTCAGAAAGAGCCAGCACTTTTATTGAGTGCTGTTCTTAGATCTACCAGGGAGCTGTTAGCTTGTGTTAGTGAGCTTCCATCTGGATACTTTCCCATTGTTCTGTTGTTAGGCTGCAGGGAGGGAGATGATATCACTCCAACTTGCAGTACAACAGCAAAGGGTGACTGAAGTTTATCAGAGCACATGATGGGAAGCAGCTGGGAAACTGACAATATGTCTAGCCCCATGTCAGATTTCAAATTTAAATGTAAAATCAGTTTGCTCTTTTGAAAAATAGATTTCAGTGATTTCAGTGCAGAATTCTGCTGGAGCAGCACTAAGTCATACGTTTTGAAATAAACCATGTTTTTCCATGACAGCATTCCTTTAAACCAATGATCCCCAACCAGTAGCTCATGAGCATTATGTTGCTCTCCAACCCCTTGGATGTTGCTCCCAGTGGCCTCAAAGCAGGAGCTTATTTTTGAATTCCAGGCTTGGAGGCAAATTTTGTACTGCCAAACAGAGCCTTAATGTAGGTTGCCAATCCACATAGGGGCTACTAAATGGCCAATCTCAGCACTTATTTGGCAACCCAGGAATATTTTTCATGCTAGCGTTGCTCCCCAACTCCTTTAACTTCTCAATGTTGCTCATGGGTTCAAAAGGTTGGTGATCCCTGCTTTAAACTAACATGTATAACTCCCTATTTCATAAATATTGGGCAGTATTTGTAGGTCATCTGTGCAAAACCTGATGATATAAACCCAATAGGATTGTTTTTCCACCAACAAGGACTAACTATACCATAGTTAGGATCATGTACAAGGTATTGTTTGCTTTTCAAAGAGAAAAAGGTAATCATTTTTAAAAATAGACTTCTTTGCTTAAAATGGAGTCATTGGGATATGGCCTTCCCACACTTCAGAGCTTTCTGGATAATGGGTTTCCAGATAATGGATTCCATGCCTGTATACATAACACTGATAAATGCTATAAATTAATTAAAAAAAGAAAATCATAAAACAAATCTCAAATGCTTGCGCCTGTGGATATGAACCCTTTATTGTTAATTCACAAAATGGTATAAATAAAATACAAAATACAAAATTCAGGGGGGGGGAAAGCATATTTAGTACAAAAGTGCAAGATTGGTGGAACATATATGTTGACTCGGTTAAGCAGCATGCGGATGTTATCAAATATTTATTACTTGTTGTTACTAATGATCTCATATAACCTAGAGAAGTGTATTACCCTGAAGTGGTATAATTAGTATTACTCTCAAATTACATATTCATTTCTTCATCTTCTTTACACTAAGCATGGATTCTGTGATGGGGGAGGGAACGCATGTTATTCTCAGTATTATAACTGCAGCTCTTTTGACAGCACTTCAAAGTACTACAAAGGGAAATATAAATGCATAAACAGAACCAAATAAGAAAACCAAATATATGGAGGCAACAGGGTGAATTGTACACTTATTGAAAAAATAAACTAAATAATCTAATTCAGTAAAAAGCCCCAAGCAACTACTCTCACAAAAAATTTAGTAATATGCCGTTTTCACATTTTTCCCCTCTCACTCTGCTCTATAAGTTACAGAAGAAGCATTGCAGCTCACTTTGTGGGCTTAATTACTAGGAAGCCTGGCTACATTCTGGCTACATTGTTTGCGGACCTTAGTAAATTAAATACTGTTCCAGTGCAGTGACCCATAATAACTAATTAGTTTAGATCAATCTAGTACATGAATGAAACGTTGGTTGCTATAATGCGCTAAATTGACTGGTGCAATTTAGAAACTATATTAGTGAACAGGTATGGGATCCATTATCCAGAAATCACTTTATTAGAAAGCTTTAAATTACAGGAAGGCCATCTTTCATAGACTCCATTTTAATGAAATAATTCAACATTTTTAAAATTATTACTTTTTTCTCTGTAATAATAAAACAGTACCATGTACCTGATCTCAACTAAGATATAATTAATCCTTATTGGGATAAGAACAACCCTATTGGGTTTAATTAATGTTTAAACTATTTTTTAGCAGACTTATGGCAAAGAGATCCAAATTATAGAAAAGATCCATTATCTGGAAGACCTCAGGTTTCAATCATCATTGCTGACTTTTCTGGAGTTAGGATTTTAAACCAGGTACAGTAAATGTTCCACTTCAAAAGCTGGTCTGGCATAGATGTTAAATGTCCTTAAATGTCACAATCTCTAGAGTAATTTGGCCCAATAATTTGTGCCAATTATTTACTTATTCTTCTTTTGTCATTTGGCTTGGAAGTGTTTACAGGTTCATAAATCGTACACTACCAATCCCCAAGCTATTCAGGGTAGGCAATGGCATCTATGTTGCCTGATTCAAGTTAATTGAAGGAGGCCGCTTCTCCCCCACTGAAGGGAAGATGTGCCAATCATTTTGCTATGAAAAGAGCAATAACCTTTTTCCCCCAGCGTTCTTGCCACTTGAGATTTTGCAAGTTCTGTTCAAGAGATTTTTTTGATTTACAAAGTCAGCAAGGTGAAAGTTCAGGTCTATGGTGGAAATAAGTGGGGATATCCTAATTAATTCTCCGCTGAATTATAAAGGCCATGCAATGGTAAACACACAATATGTAAAATAACATCAGATACAAACTTGTTTCATGTAATATGTAACTGTATATTATTGAGATTTTATGTTTCTGAGACTATAACATTGTTTTAAGGGTGACACTGAATTATGGCCACATAAAGTAAGTTGCTATTAGGTTAATATGGGAAGTCAATAATAAATAAGGCATCGACAGAAAAGGTTTAATGTTTTTCTTTAGGAGAAATATAAACCCTCAAAACAAATTCATATAAAATTGCTCTGAGCACTCTTCTAAGCACTTTTGCAAGTACAATTAATTTGTTTTATCTAGTTATCATGATATAAACATATTAAACTGCTCATGTAATGAATATGAAACACCTTCTGGTCATTTCATATGGCTGCCTGCTATCAGCTGAAAATGAATTACCTGAGAAATGGAACATCTTGTGATGTTGCTCAGAAAATGAAGTAAATGAGCATCTGACATTTCGCTGGTAAGTTTTATGCGGAGAAACGTCACAAGCCATTCCTTTGTGCAAGTTTAGATTTGATTTTATCGACGAGCAATATTAATGTCGCAATCACACTTCATTCACTTATATTGCCTACATTCTACTTCTACTGAGATCAGTGGGGAAGAGGGGCCCTGATGTGTACCAGTAGATTGAGTTAATTGTTCAGTATTTTTACTGTCATTGCTGTGCTTAAATAGAGGGCCATAAAGTAGTGAATTTGTAGGTCACAAGAAAAATCAAACACTCAAAACAGCAATTGCGCCAAATCCTTTTTTCGTTTTATAGACATCTCCACACAATGTTTCGGGGGATCCTACAACCCAGTGAACCCCTTTAATTGTCCTTTCCAGTGCTGGAGAGGAATAGAAGACAGGTATTGTCTTGTGTTGGTTTACATGAATCTAGTAAATCTAGAGGAATATTTTCTTCTTTAAGGCCACTAACATTTAAAGAAAAGCAATGACATTTAATTATAACTAGACTGGAGAAAGATTTGTGATAAATCCCATTCGTGTATGAACCCATGACCAGTATCTGACATATCGAAAAACATTTATATAGTAGAACAGAAAATAAATCAAAAGTTGAACCATGGTATAAAAAAACCCATGGAATAAATAATTTTACTTGAACTTTTCTCAACCTTATAAAGAAAGAAAGAAATGAAAAAAAAGAAAAAAGGGTGAAAGAAAGGGTAACTGCTATTGTAGTAGGTGGAGCCATTGGAGTAGAACTTTTGCCTTATAGTTTACAATTTTTAGAACACAGCTTGGGAGAATCCTTTGAGAGTATGATTTTGTAATTAATGAGTCTTTGAGACTCTCAGCCAGAGGTCTAAGAAACACCCTCAAACATAAATATAGGAATCTGGAAAGAAATGTGAATGGATCTATGTCCTACAAGGGAGAAATAAACTCTGTGGGTTGAATAACTGATACAGTAATGTTTTTTAGATATCTGTGACTTCATTACAGGTCAAGGGGGTCCTCTCTAAAGTTTTGACCTTCAAGGTGGAAATTGAACCAAATAAGTTACACCATAAACTCATCCCTAGAATACAGCATGGTGCGGACAGGGTCCCATGATATGGCATGTTGTTATGCATCCAGAAAATATGTGTCCATCTCATCTGGTTTGCTTACATGTCATTTTGTAGGCTATGGGTGTGCATAGGTACAAAATACTCCCTAATTCCCCAGATAGAAGTGCAAGGCCAATAAAATGTGCCCGTGCACCATTTTGAAACACAAAGACAGAATCCATGCTGCATGGCAGGGAGCAAATATGCAAAACAAAAAACGCCAAAACAAAACATGGTGGTTTCTGTCTCTGTTAGAATTATACCAAATACCTTGCACTTTGTAAATGACCCCACAACCTGTATTCCACAGTAAAAGGCAGAAACAGAATTATGTTAATTGGAACACCATGTCTTGCATCTACTCCTGGTGCTGAGTGAATAAACACTGGGCAGTAGCTTATGACAACAAATCACACTTTTTTTTAATGTTCAGCCTGCATCCAGCTGAAAAAAAGACAGTCACTGATAATAGATAATAGTATCCAGCCATTCATGTTTGGTGTTGTTTATTCACTTCCTCACCACTTACTTAAAAACGCAGAGACACTACAATAACTAAAGTACAGTAAATAAATAACAGTTTTAAGGCAACTTGATATTAGCATCTGCCTGTGTCCTTGTTTTTTTTATACCATATGTAGAAAATAGACTAGATCTGTATACATTTTACAATATGCCAATGTTTACTAAACATCCTAGAAATATGGCAAGTAATCTTGTAACAAAAGAAATAATAACAGTGTTCTCTGTTTATTAAATGTAATTAGGGATGTAGCGAACTGTTCGCCGGCGAACTAGTTCGCGCGAACTTCGACTGTTCACGTCCGCCGCAAGTTCGCGAACGTCGCGCGACGTTCGCCAATAGGCGTTCGCGTCAAAATCGTTCAACCATTCGACCATTCGATCGCTAAAATCGAACGATTTTCGTTCGAATCGAACGATCGAAGCCATTGGATTGAATGAAATCATTCGATCCAATGGCTTCGATCGAAAATCGTTCGATCGAACGATTAAAATCCTTCGATCGTTCGAATCGAACAATTTTCTGATGTTCGAAGTTCGCGAACTGTTCGCGAACTGTTCGCATTTTTTGCCGGTGTTCGCGAACGGCATTCGCGAACACATACACGGCGGTTCGCTACATCCCTAAATGTAATAAGCTACTCTCTATCATCTTTGTCTGTAAATCCTTATTTATAACATTGGTTAATTGGCTTTACAACTGAAAATGGTTTTAATAATCACAACCAAAGCTATATTTTTTTGTAACTTAAATTGTATTAAATATATAGGTGTTGTTTTACATTGGATTAAGCACAAACAATGCAAAATAAAGAACAACAATGACAGTTGCGGTTGTTGCAAACGATTACCGGTCAACAAGTACCTGTTAGTACATCGATGTCTGCAAGGCCAACAGAATGGGAATGAAAAGTATACTTTTTACTTTGTAACCTTTGAGGAAAAGTTGATGCTTGAGAATCACTCTGGAATGCATGGTCAATCTGCAATAAACTAACAGCAGTCCATGACCTCTTTATATCTAAATCCATTCACCTTCTTGCAATCACTGAAACATGGTTCTCCCCCTCAGACACTGCTTCACCTGCTGCCCTCTGCTATGGAGGCTTCTCACTTAGGGGCATGTTTACTAACATTGGAGATAAATATCTGGAGAGATTTCTGGAGATATTGCCCATGGCAACCAATCAGCAATTAGATTTAAACAGCCACAGCCATGTTAGAAAACAAAAGCAAAGATCTGATTGGTTGCTATGGGCAACATCTCCAGAAATCTCTCCAGATATTTATCTCCAATGTTAGTAAACTTGCCTTAGTCACACTCCTAGACCGGATGGCCGTCATGGCAGTGGGGTGGGATTTCTTCTCTCCCCACAATGTAGGTTTCAAAATCTAACTACACCGACTTCTCTCTCTCCTTCACTTCTTTTGAAGTCCACAGCATACGTTTGTTTTCTCCAATCTCTCTGCGTGTTGCCATCATATTTCGCCCCCCTGGTCCCTACTCCACCTTCTTGGATCACTTTGCTGCCTGGCTTCCATACTTTCTCTCCAGTGAGACACCTGCTCTCATTTTAGGGGACTTCAACATCCCCATTGACAACTCTGCTTCTGCTGCCACCTCTAAACTTCTCTCTAACAGCTTCATTTGGTCTCTCTCATTGGACCGACTCACCTACCCACATCGAGGGTCATGCTCTTGAACTTATTTTCTGCCACTCATGCTGCCCATCCAACTTAATTAACTCTCCCTACCCTCTGTTTGACCATCATCTAGTCTCCTTTCAGATACTGCTTTCATCTTCACAACCATCTCTCTCTACCCACACGTACAGAAACCTTAATGCCTTTGAACCACAACAATTATCAACAATATCAGCACAATCCATATCTCATATTAATACTCTCTCCTGTCCCAATATGGCAGCTTCTCTCTACAACGATGCCCTTTCAACAGCACTTGACTCCCTTGCACCTTCTACCACCCGTCACAGCCGGCCAGCTAAACCCCAACCCTGGCACACTAGTGTAACAAGGAACCTCAGAAGATGTAGTAGATCAGCTGAGCGATGGTGGAGAAAGTCACGAATTGATTCTGACTTCATCCACTTCAAATTCATGCTCTCCTGCTATAACCGAGCTCTATCATTAGCCAAAGAACAATACTTCTCTTCTCTAATATATACTATGTCCTCCAAACCACAGCAGCTGTTTGCCACATTTAACTCACTCCTATGTCCCCCTCCACCCCCTCCACCTATTAATGTTACCGCCCAAGACCTGGCTCATTTCTTTAATGAAAAAAGCTATCTCATTAGGCTGAGCATACTGTCCGACAAAGTCTAAAGGTCACTATTCCATTCTAATCCTAGATCTCTTGCAGCCTTTGACACAGTTGACCACACACTCCTACTTGACATTCTACACTCAGATGGCATTCGGGACACTGCTCTTTCATGGTTTACATCTTATCTGTCTGACCGTTCCTTTAAAGTTTCCTTCTCTAACTCTACTTCTACTACTTTCCCACTCTCTGTTGAAGTTCCTCAAGGCTCTGTTCTTGGCCCCCTGCTGTTCTCGCTCTATACAACTTCACTAGGAAAACTTATTCAGTCATTTGGACTTCAGTATCACCTTTATGCTGATGACACTAAACTCTACTTGTCTACTCCTGATCTTTCTAATTCTGTCCTTTCCCAAGTCACAGACTGTCTCTCTGCTGTCTCCTACTAGATGTCACAGCGCCACCTGAAACTGAACCTTTCAAAAACAGAACTCATTATATTTCTTCCAAGATCTTCCCCTGTCCCTCAGATATCACTCACTGTAAACAACACCACCTTTCATTCCACCACACAGGCACGCTGCCTAGGAGTTATCTTAGACTCTCATCTGTCTTTTTCACCACACATTCAAACACTTGCAAAATCTTGCCGTATTCAACTGTGCAACATTGCTCGAATACGACCATATCTCAGTTCAGAATCAACTAAAACACTGATTCAGTCTCTCATCATCTCCCGCCTTGATTACTGCAACTTACTCCTCACAGGTATTCCAACAAGTCACCTTTCACAACTCCAATCTGTTCTAAACGCGGCCGCTAGACTCATTCATCTAGCTCGCCGCTCAACATCAGCTGCTCCCATATGTATGTTCCTTCACTGACTCCCAATCTCTTCTAGAATCAAATTCAAATTACTTACACTCGCATTCAAGGCCCTTAATAATGAAACCCCTCCCTATATTTCATCTCTAATCTCCAAATACACTCCTTCACGAAACCTACGCTCTGCTTCTGATCTTCGCCTCACTTCTCCTCTCATCACTTCTTCCCATTCGCGTCTACAAGACTTCTCTCGGGCTTCTGCTTTTCTCTGGAACTCTCTGCCACAAGCTGTCAGACTTTCTCCTTCTTTCCAAACTTTCAAGCGCTCCTTAAAGACCCACCTGTTTAAAGAGGCTTATTCGATGTACCATAATTAATCATTGCTGTATCAAAAATGACAAAGTGTTTATATAATCCTAATGTCTCAATTGTATCCTAACCTTTAGTTTGTAAACTCTAATCTCTAGGTCCTTCTAACCCTATTGTATTCTGTAATCCTTGTTTGTTATCCACCATTTATTCCCTGTTTGCTATAACTGCAGTAAAGCACTGCATATCTTGACAGCGCTATATAAATAAATGATGATGATGAACTAGAGTAAAAGTCCTAAGGTTGAATTTAGAACTAGCACAAACGGCTATTACCAGAAAAAAACTACTGTATGCAGCCCAGAGATCCTTTGACCAAGGAGATAAAAATGGGAAGACCTTAGCATACCTAGTGAAAGCAGTCCAACCATCTACTGCAGGCTTATATACTTCTGACCCAACAGAAATGGCAGAAATATTTGCATGCCACTTTGCCGACCTATACACCTCACAAGTCAAATACTCTGACACCGAACTAGAACAATTCTTACAAGAAATCCCCTTTCCTAACTTTTCCAGAGCAGAATCCTCCTATCTAGACATCCCAATTACGCTAGGAGAGGTAGTAGACACCATTGGCAGTCTCCCATCAGGGAAGACCCCAGGCCTTGACGGACTTGGTATAGACTCCTTAGTGAAACACTTGCCCCGCAACTCCATACCACTCTTCTAGAGGCTCAAAATACAGGCTCCCTCCCTCAATCCTTCTACTCCGCACTGATTGTGCTTATACCAAATCCACAAAAGCTGGTCTCTGGGCTGTACAAGATACTGATATCCACCATCAATAGTCCATTTAACAAAGCAAAAACCAAGTGGAATGACCTTATTCCTGCTCTAGATGATGATATGTGGGAAGATGCAATAGGGGAAATATTCAGCTTTCTAATCTCTACAAAAGATAAGATGGTACAATTCCATATCATACATTGTACATATATTACTCCAATCAGGCTCAAAGCCATGGGCAAAAGTCCCAATGGAAACTGTCCCAAATGCCAGCACCCGGACGCTGATTTTTTTCATTTGCCTTGGTCATGTCCCCTGGTACAAAGATAGCCTACCTGACTAATGAAATTCTGCTCCCTGGAGTACTAACACCAGAGGTGTGCCCACTGGGACGGGTGGACGAATTGGCACTTCTAAATAAAACGCGGTATTTACTAAAAACCCTTCTATTTTACGCCAAAAAGCAGATTGCCATGACATGGATGAGCCCACAATCCCCCACTGTAAAGCAATGGGTAAAAGTGGTCAATACCAGGCTCCCGATGATAAAACTAACATACATAGCCAGACAGTGCCCGGAAAAGTTTGGGAAAATCTGGGAACCCTGGTTAGAGCTCTGTCCCGAAGTAGACCCAGAGTCTCAATAAATGCAAGTGTATGAGAGAATATATATGTAATATAACTATTACTTTTTCAGCAAATTAATTCCTTTATAAGCATACTCAAATCCTGTGAGAATTGGAAGTAACATGTAATACTCACATCAACCTAATACGTAGCATTGATTCGCTTGATTTCAGTTAATATGGGAGGAGTAGGGGTTTTCCACTTGACTGTGATTAAGAGGCGAGTTGCTGTGAGAATTTGGTTGACAAGTGTCCGAGTAGGCCTAAAAATCTTTGGATGACCAAGGATTAAGCCCCTTTTCAAGGCCTATCCTATAGTCAGAGTCCCTCTTAGGCTATACCAAGGTTATTAATATTGACAAACATGATATATGAGCCATTTGACAATTATACTAAGAACACAATATCTGTTAAAGCAAATAAGTGTTCATCTCAAAATGATTGACCTACCAGGTGGGCTTTTAGCTGTTTCTAGGAAGGCTTTCTTCCCAAATCTGCCTTCAGGCTGAACCTTCTTCAGCTACTGTAGGTAGGTAACTTTCACAGTAATTGACTGATGATTTTCGACCCACAGAGAACTACAATAAGTTTTAGGAAAATCCAAAAAACGCATTTTATCTTGGGCCATGCAGGATTCTTGAAGAGGAATTTTCAAACTTGCAGCCCCCAGCATCCACTGAAAGCTGAAGGGCCCATCCTGGGAGCTATAACAACAAGTGTAGGGTCTGGCATATTTATTTCTCCAAAGATAGCATTACTACAGAGTGAGGATATGCAAAATAATAATGTACAGATGTACAGTCATGATATATATACGTATATATATATATATATATATATATATATATATATATATATATATATATATATATACCTGTATATATATATATATATATATATATATATTTTTTTTTTTTTTTTTAATTATTATGTCTCTCAAGGTGACTGGACACAGTGCAATAATCCCCTTTTCCACACTGCACACAATTTTTCGTTGTATTCTTGCATTCAAAGGTTCTTATAGCCTTCTAAAATTCATTCTGCTTCTGCTGCTGCAATAGCACACAGGATTTCAAGAGGTGGCAGAGCAGGAAATAAATAAGTAACACTCATATCCGTATTAGAAGAGCTGCGCATATATTTTCTAAAAACAAAGTCCACAGAGGTTTGTTATTAATTACACTCCTGGGCTCCATTTTGTTTTGAAGTGGAGCTAAAGAGGGCAAATCTTTGAATTAGGAGTGTTAGAAATGGCAAGAAAAGCAGAAATAAAAAAGGAAGAAAAACTGTACTTCCACAACCCCCGGGAGACATCATTTAAGATCCTAAAAGAGAACACGAGTGCCATCTTCTGAGCAACCAGGAGTATAGCACAGCCATCTCAGCAGCTTCTCTAGCCCTTGTTCAAACATTCAGCCATAATGCAAAGAGAAGGAGAAAACTATAGAGACCAAAAGGAATGGGGCATGTGAACAGCAGATGAATCCATTATAATGAATCATGACAGCTGGATTCTTATTTTTCAAAAAATAACACTGAGGTTTGGATATGTGTTAACAATCCCTCAAAAATGTCCAGATGTCACTTGGATAGAACTTTTTTCAATTCAGGTCCCAAGACTCCCAACCCATATCTCACTTTTATATGATGCCTATATGTGCATAAAAGTAAATTATGGTATATAGTGGTGGCTATCAATATATTAAGTCTCTGGATTGCAAGTATAGGCTCAGGGTTTAGAATTTGGCCAGTGTATATATTGTATATCCCAATGGGCTATCATGGTATGTTGAACATGTTTAGATTATATTACCAAATACTTGTGGGATTAACTGCATATGCACTGACTGAATAACTCCCATTAAGGACAACTTTGGATGTATAGCACCTCAATCCATATCCACATCCAATTCTGTCCTCTCTATAGAACACTGGTGGGAGGTTGTGGAATGCCAAACACTGAGCAAATAAATCCATCCAAATTGTGCTGTGAAGTCCGGTGATTGTGTTTTTGAAGTTGTGTCGTGGAAGCTATGATGAGCAGAAGAGAGCCATAAATGAAATGATCTGTAGCAGGAAAAGTTCTCCTAATTTTCTTATAATCTGGTACCTTTTTCATACCAATTATACAACAGCAAGTGCAGGTATTGCCTCAATGGGGTAATGTAATAATATGTGCAAAGTTTGTTCCAGGTCTAGTAAACCAAGGCATCAAATCAAGATACAGTATCTGGTTTCGAACAAAATACCAGTCAATGCTACCTACTGATTGGTTCCCACGGATTTTTTGAGTTATACCTATTATTACATTACCCCAGGTAGAAGAAATACTTTGCCATGATGCTACAGTATGTTTATGTGACCCTCAGTTACTAATACACTGCTTATTATACAGTATATAAGTGCAGTAACCAACATTAACAATAAGATACTCAAAGCTGATTGGGTGCTACTTATTATGGCACAATTATGTTTATGATTAGGTTCATGAACAAACAGAGTTGTACTTATTAAAGGAAAACTATACCCCCAAAATGAATACTTGAGCAACAGATCATTTATATCAAATTAAACGGCATATTAAAGAATCTTAACAAACTGGAATATCTATTTGAGTTAATATTGCCCTTTTACATCTCTTGCCTTGAACCACCATTTTGTGATCTCTGTGCTCCCTACCAGATCACCTGACCAGAAATACAAAAACTCTAACAGTACATCCTAGGATACCAGGGGGCAGCCCTTATTTTTTAAAATGACAATTTTCTATTTAGGATTACCCAATGGCAAGTACTAGTGATGATGAGCTGTGCTACATGAGATGTACTATATAGTTACATAGTTCAATCGGGTTGAAAAAAGACAAATGGGCTCATTTATAAACTTTGCCCTGGGCAGAATGATTCGCACAGTGAAAATATTTGCCCTGCACATGGTTATAAAGCTGTATAAGAGTGATCTTCTTAATGTGCAAACAGAATTTTTTTCACACTGCGAATGTCCATAAGAGCTTTTTAAATATGACAAAAAAATGCAAATTGCTAATACTCTGCGCCTGTGTTACGCCACAACAGAAAACATTCTCAAAACAGTTTTGCAAATTGAGAATTTAAGTTACTGTCAATGCTATTTTCGCACTCTGTGCGTACTCATGCAAACACCCGTCTCATTTGCGAGCTATTTGCGAAAATGTATTCACAATGCAAATTCGCAAAAACCAGAAGGAGGGGCACAGCAGTGCAATATTTTAGTTCAGGACAAAACATGGGCAATACAACCATTTGCGAATAAATATGCGATGCGCAAATTTTATAAATGACCCCCAAAGTGTATCAAGTTCAACCCCTCCAAATGTAACCCAGCATCCATACACACACCCCTCCTACTACATATGAGCTGTTTTATGTAATATATTTTTATAGAGTCCTACATTGTTCGAGGGGTATAGTTTTCCTTTCATTTTTTCATTTCATAATTGAAAAAAGAGCAGAAATAAATGCAATAAGCTGCAGCTGTAAAACACAATATTTGCTCCATATATTTATGTTACACAACCCTGTTCTCACCTGCTATTAACACCTCTAATCAAGATAAAACTGGAAAAAATAGTCTAATTATTACATTAATACCAATTTCTACTCTCTCCAATAACTGGTTACTCAGGTGTGCCGGATCAAGATTCAATTAGAATTGGTAGGAACATTGTTGATGTGCCTGTAGCTATATCATTTCATCATGAAACAGAAGAGCTGAGCATTCAAGCGCAATAACACTGAGGCTTGAGATAAGAACAGAGCTCTAGTGGAGATAAGAACTGTTCTTCCAACATGATAACATCTGCACTCCCAGCACAGAAAGAGATGAGGCCTTTCTGTCGATGAAAGCAGTGGTATCTCCGGGATATAAAAAACCAAAGGAAATAAGATTTTGCCAGCTGTAATTGTACAAATCCCTTAAATCTTAATGTAGTGCTGAGTAAAGGTGTCACTTACCTTGACTGTGAGGCTTCTTATGTAGGGATGTAGTGAACTGCCGATTTGGTGTTCGCGAACGCCGTTCGCGAACACCGGCAAAAAATGCGAACGTTCGTGGACAGTTTGCGAACTTCGAACACCCGCTAAAATCGTTCGATTCGAACGATCGAAGGATTTTAATCATTCAATCAAAGGATTTTCATTCGAATCGAACGATCGAAGCCATTCAATCTAATGCTTTTCATTCGATCGAATGCTTACAATCGTTCGAACGAATGGAAATCGTTCTATTTTTAGTGGTCGAAGGAATTCGAATGGTCGAATGGTCGAACGATTTGTATTCGAATCGAACGCAAACTCAAAATGCGAACGTTCCCAAACGTTCGCGAACATTCGGCGGATGCGAACGGTCGAAGTTCGCGCGAACTAGTTTGCAGCAGAACAGTTCGCTACATCCCTATTCTTATGTACTGTATGCCCCACCATTACTCCTTTCAGTGGTGTGGAGACCAAAGATGCAGATACCTTTGCAAAGTATAAGGCTATGAATTAAGAATAAGATAATATTTAAACACGATTAGTAAATTTACCAACCATGAATTTGCGTGGAATCTCTGTGGTTTGCCGCAAGCAAATTACATTGCGAAACTGTGGCAATAATTCACTGGTAGAAAATCTGCCACGTCAAAATTGGCACGCGTCAATATTATTCGGACGCCATTGACTTTAATGCATTTGGACCACTATAAAAATGCATTTCGCGACTATTAAAACTAGCGTGCGTCAAAATTATGGACGTCCATTGACTTCAATGCTTTCACCTATCACTAAACGTGATCACTTTTGTTGCTAGATATTGTATCAAAATCAAAAGGCAGCAGCAAGTGTTATTCATTGCAACTGTTTCTATCAATGCTTTATTTTTAGGCAGGGACTATAAGAAACATCATATGGTCAGCCTGCAGCATCTTAATTAATATGTATAAAGCACTTGTCTAATATGAGTACTGGCTACTTCAACTAATGCAAGTAGGCTAACAGGTATGGGCCATCACTATATCTCCCCAGGAGGAGACACATTTCACTTTGGGGCAGATTTACATATGGTCGAATATCTAGGGTTAATTAACCCTCAATATTTGACTGCAGAATGTAAATCCTTCGACTTCGAATATCGAAGTCGAAGGATTTACCGCAAATAGTTTGATCGATCGATCGTACGATCGTACGAAAAATCGTTTGATCGAACGATTAAATCCTTCGAACCGTTCGATTCGAAGGATTTTAATCCAACGGTCGAACGATTTTTGTTTGACCAAAAAATTCCTAGGAAGCCTATGGGGACCTTCCCCATAGGCTAACATTGCACCTCGGTAGGTTTGAGGTGGCGAAGTAGGGGGGTCAAAGTTTTTTTTAAAGAGTACTTCGATTATCGATTGGTTGAATATTCAAACGATTTTTAGTTCGAATCGTTTGATTGAAGTCGTAGTCGAAAGTCGAAGTAGCCAATTCGATGGTCGAAGTAGCCAAAAAAAAACATTCGAAATTCGAAGATTTTTTTATTCTATTCCTTCACTCGAGCTAAGTAAATGGGCCCCTTTGTAAGGACTGAGCAAGCATACAGCTTTTATGGGACATGTCAGCTAAAACATATTTATACAGACAGTATAACCAACTAAAGGGTTGTTAATGAGAATGGGAACAAGCACTGGAGCACAAAGGAATAAAAGAAAGGGAAATAAAATGGGTCCTTTACTTGCGAATATTGCCACAATCAGTTGTGCGAATAATCCAATCCTATAAAGGCAATTGGGTTAATATATCCTCCTTTAACTTCCATTGTGTTTGGTGCCTCTGCTTTCCTTCAGCCACTTATCCCAAATTGTTGCTGCTACTATTAATGCAAGACTCTGTGGGAAACCTAAAGCTTACATCACCTCCAAAGCAGTTGGTAGCTCCAGGGCACACTTAACTCTCACACCAAATGCTGCAAATGGTTTTAAGTGGACATTTGGTGATTTCTGGCAATTCTGATTTGTGTGAAAGTGCAAGAGCAAATCTGGTTTATTTAGAATTCTACTACAGGTATGGGACCTGTTATCCAGAATACTCGGGACCTGGGGTATTCCAGATAACAGATATTTCCATAATTTGGATCTTCATACCTTTAGTCTGCTAGAAAATTATGTAAACATTAATGAAACCCAATAAGGGTTAATTATATCTCAGTTTGGATCAAGTACAAGGTACTGTTTTAATATTACAGAGAAAAAAGGAAATCATTTTTTTAAAATTTGGATTATTTGGATAAAATGGAGTCTACGGGAGACGGCCTTTCTGTTTTCTAGATAACAGGTTTCAGGATAGAGGATCCCATATCTGTACTTCATTTTACATTTTACACAATGACTTTTTTTTCTCTTCTGCAACTTGTACGAAAGTTTAGTGTAAAACTGGCTATAGATGCAAAGATCCGATCGTACGAATCAACGTACGATCGGACTTTCCCATCTCCCGACCCTCCACTAACCATTCAGATCAAAGTCTTACCATTCTAATCAAATAAAGTAATTAAAGAACAGATCAGCCGATGTTCTGCTCCTGACAGCAATCGTATGAAAAATATGTCCGACCAAAGCTAGTGACAGTCTCCCATTGAAAATTGTACGATCGGCAATACACGCAGAGATATTATCGGCAGCCGACAGAAATTTTCGAACCTGTCCGATCGACCAAACGACCGATCTCCGCCGGACGAAAAATGTCGGGACTCTCCACACACGGTCCAAAATTGTATGAAACCACGATTCATACGATCGAATCATTGTGTCTATGGCCAGCAGGGATGACTTTGATGTAGTTGGTCAGCTTAAATATATTGCAATACATGGACAAATGATACCTTTTTGTTTTAAGGGGAGGGCATTTTTTAGTAACTTAATGCACAAAATGCATCAATTAGTGATGTGCAGGCTAGTCTCGCACTCCCTTTTCTGGCTTGCTTCCGATTTCCAGGTTCAACTTTTATAGAGACGCGCACTGCTCGCCCCGCCCCTTTTGTGACATCATGGGCAGGGCAGGTCGACACGGTCTATAAAAGGAACCTGGAAGCTCGGGCAGGCGAGGGTGGAGGGAGGGAGGATATCGGGCCCGACCCGCACATCACTATGTGTCAATATATTGAAATGGGTTGAGTGCAGAATACCTCTTGTAATTGTCTGTATGAATTTTGTGGTCACACCCCTGCTTAATAGTTTTAAAAATTTGTGGTGAGAACAACTTTCCCTTTGTTATTGGAGCCTATGGCTTATGGATAACAGGTGTCTCCTGAATGGATCACATACTTGTACTGAGAACCAAGAACAAATTGCCTTGTCAATCTCTTTTATCCAGCCATGTTTTGTGCTGATAGTTCAAAGATCGTTCATGATAATGTCTTATTACATCAATTCAAATGAAAAAAAGAGCCATTTTGTTAAGTTATACAAATACAATTTTCTGTATTACTTGTAAAGGCTATACATTACTGTTATCCATTTAACTGTAGTTTCTCTTTAATACTAATTGTGTGTCGCCATCTTGTCTCAAAACAAACACTGAATCTACAAGACCATTACATTTAGATACTCTGTTCTAGGAAACCAATAGCTTTTATATACAGCAATACAAATGTTTATTATAGGAACATTAAGTGCCTTATAGAAAGTTAAGTGGAAGCACTTTACAATAATGTTTGCTTTATTGAGATGCAGCATTTGCAGTGAAACTGTCATGTTTATACGTTAAGCCAGATATTATTTGTAGAATGTTCTCTTCGAAAAGGAAAACAGGATAATAATAAGATTGCCTCAAAAGAGAGTATATTGTAAACCAGTCTTGGTAAATACAAGCTCTTGATAGCATTCACAATTTATTTAACTACTGACTGTAGTATAGAGTATTTATATTAAAATTACGGTTACATGCCTTCCTCTGGATCAACTGGCAGTTAGGCAGATTAAAAAATAAATTAAAAGGTTGAACTTGATGGACGTTACTTACTTACTTACTATGTTACTATGTTACTATGTCTAACCTCAATTTTCCAGGTTTTTTTTTTTAAATCACACTAACATTCAGTGCATTGTGTGAATTGTACATTCTGCCCCTTTATTGAGTTTTATTTAAGTATTAGAGAATCAAGTCACTTTTGCAATGTGCTCTTATTAAGACTCTTCTATTGTTCCAAAAATGTTGACTACAGATAAATATATTAAGTGTTGATAAAGTAAACTCTTTATATGGCTTTTTATGATATATTTTGTCATTTGAATAAAGATTTGTTTTTTAAACCCACATGCTTTATCCCCCACCCCTATATATCAGTTTTCAGATGCACATCATTCTATAGCTTGCAATCTGTGTCTATCCTGCCAGCCTGGACCATCTTTCATATTCAAGATAAACAGATTGTATTTTGTGGGCTGGGTGCGAAATTCATGTTATGAACAAGGCAGAAGATTAATGCTACAGATAGGTTAATATGGTCTTTTCTATAAGAGCGTTGCTGCTTTCATAAAGTGCGTGATTCTTGTCCTCCTCATCTACTTTAGATCCATAGTAGAGATAGGACTGGAAGAAATTAATCATCTTGAAGTTGACAGCAAGAGATTGATTGCCTGTCATAAAGATTTGTTTTTTTAAAAAAAAATGATATAAAGAATCATTCCACAGCTGAATGTAGAACCATGATCAAGAGTTATGGAACATCAAGTGGGTTTCTTAAACTTTTTTTTAAATTGTGGGCCCCACAAAAATATTGAAATACCCCAAAGTTTAAATCACAAATATGCTGAAAAAAACTGCAGAAAAACATTATTCTTCACTAGTTATAGTGGCCCAAGCAACCCACACTTGCACCTACTATGCATTTTACCTGTTTGTATTGCAAAATAGCAATTTGCAAACATTTGGCTTGAAATTTCTTTGAATATATACAGCATTCTGACAAATATTTCAGACCCATAATGCAACACTGTCTAATGAACCCCCTGCTTAAAGGGATGGTTTAATTTTAAGTTAACTTTTAGTATGTTATAGAATGGCCAATTTGAAACAACTTTTCAATTTATGTTTTAATTATTTGCCTTGTTCTAAACCTTGTCAGCTTTCAAATGGGGGTCACTGACCCCATCTAAAAAACAAATGCTCTCTAAGGCTACACATTTAGGGGCAAATTTACTAAAGGGCGAAGTCACGAAGGAGATAGACTCTAGCGTCACAAAAATCCCCAAAAAATGCTGGTGCCTTTTCAGTTTTTCAGGGTGATAGGCTGCAAAAGATTGTAAATTTGTTTTAGGGTACCCGGCTTCCCCCCTACATTTCCTTACATATGGCACATAAACTATACACTGGGCTCATGTGTAGGGCAATAAAACAACTTTATTTTCTTTTATTAAGGTTTCCTGGGCTTGTGTAATTTATTTGCTGCAACATATACTTCCATTTAAATCTAACTTCCATGCAATGCAAATTAGCCAACGCTAGTACAACTTTGCTTTGCTTGCTATATCAACGCTAGTGAAACTTCGCCATCGTTTGGCGCCCTGGACGCAACTTCGCATTTTAGTGAATTAGCGTTGTCCTGGTGAATTTTCGCCTGCCTTCGCTGGCGAATTGCTGGAAATTAGTGCATTTGCCCCATATTGTTATTGCTACTTTTTTTGTTACTCATCTTTCTATTCAGGCATTCTCCTATTCATAATCCAGTCTCTTTTACAAATCAATGCATTGTTGATAAGGTCATTTGGACCCTAGCTACCAGATGGCTAAAATGGCAAACTGAAAGTTGCTGAATAAAGCTCTAAATAACTCAAAAACCACAAATAATAAAAATAGAAACCAATTACAGACAGTCTCAGAATATCACTTTCTTCTACGTCACACTAAAAGTGAACAACACCTTTAACCTGTATTGTTGTGTTGTAGCTATTAAAAATGTCAAAGTGTCTAAAGAAAGACGACCCTCTCAGTTGGTTATTTTCATAACTATAAAATGCACAAGGCCAGGAAACACCAAGGTGGACATATATATATATATATATTCAATTTATGTATTGAAGGGTTTTATTTACCAGTATTAGTTCTTGCACTCAATCTAAATTTCATAATGTCTTTATTTGTAACATTAAAGCAGGGAGAAGAATGGCAAAAAAATGAAATGGGGAGGTGAGGCAAAATTCAGCTACTTAAAGTATAGTGAAACCCTGATGCACTTGGGGTGCCAAAATGCATCAGCGTGCAGATGAAAATTTGCAGCATTCTCAACTGCCTCTTACAAAGAAATATATATATAAATCTGTATGCCAGGGCAACCTCTATATTACATATTGCATATAACTGAGCCACTACAATTCTTGCATACATATTTTTTGCCATTAAATAATAAATAAGAGTGAAAACAACTCACTATGGTTGCCTCCAGGATTTAAGATTTCAGAAATCATTGCACTATACATTTCAATATTAGCTTGCAGAGAGTCCACTGGACATCTGTTGTAGTTAATTAATTTAAACTGATCCATATCGATCTAGATCCTGGTGCACTGTATTCAATTGACATTACCTGATTACTATTGAGCAGACTGTATTGTTTCTGCTAGTTATCAGGAGAGGGATGCCTTAGCATGCATGTAATGAAGCACGCCACTGTCCTGCCAGAGGAAACTAAGCTGGTGTATAACTGAGAATTGTGAGCACCAGACTGATGTCATATATTGATTGAAACCAAATTGTATTAGCTGCTGGTTACATGAATCATACAATAAGAAAAAAGTATCCAAGTGTCACTGTTCACCCTCCTCTGCCGGTCGAAATCCGTTCTCCTTCGGAAAGTCAATAAAATTCTGAGTAAAAAAACCAGCGCTAAAAGCTTTGAGGGGAAAAAGCAAAAGATGGTAATATATAGTGTAGTATTTTCCTTTTACGTATAGGCACCCTTTGTGTCACAGATTTCTTTACGGGTTTCGCTCCTATATAGGTGGGGTCAAATCACCCTATATGCCTTCACCACTTTCAATTATTTCACCTTTCGTGTTTATAAGTTTTATACTTACAAACGTTTAAAGTAGTTGTTTGCATTAAGGTATTGCAGCTCTTCAATCGTAGCACACTTCGCATCAATTCTACGGAAACAGGCTTAACATCGTATAAAACCGTTTTTAATTTAAATAGATACAGGTTAAAATTACACTCACATTAGATTTTCTTTAAAATAAGCGTGTCACTCATCCACAGGTTTTCCCCAGTCTTTAGAAGCTGTTTTATGCCGGCAATTTTTAAAGATCACTTTATACAGCGCAACATCTTCTAAAGACTGGGGAAAACCTGTGGATGAGTGACACGCTTATTTTAAAGAAAATCTAATGTGAGTGTAATTTCATTCGATCGAATGGCTTCAATCGTTCGATTCGAACGAAAATCCTTCGATTTTAGCGGTCGAAGGAATCGAATGGTAGAATGGTCGAACGATTTTTGTTCGAATCGAACGCGAACTCGTATTGGCGAACGTCGCGCGACGTTCGCGAACATTCGGCGGACGCGAACAGTCGAAGTTCGCGCGAACTAGTTCGCCGGCGAACAGTTCGCTACATCCCTATTAAAGTATAGTTTAAAAAATATTAATACACACTGAGCAATATTTGTTATTACTCTGGGCCAATGTAATTGATGAAAATAAAGGGAGAACTTTAGAAGGCACTATCTGAAGGAAACCAGAAATAGAAACCAGTCTCACATTCTGATACTAATTCAATTCATCTTGAGCAGACACCCTTTCTGTTTATTGATTCACTTGTGCTGCACCATTAAATAACTGGCTAGATCACTTATGGATTGCTAAATGTAACCCATGCATTGCCGAAGCATGTTCAATGCATATTTAAAGAATATACGTTTTTTTAAAAGCTAGCATTTAGAGACCAAACATTGCTTGCTAGAAAAGAAGAAAAATGATGGTATGGTTGAAGTTTGCTAAAAACGTTCTGGATTCAAATTGAGACTTTCACAACAAAGAGTTTTGAGTCAAAGGTGGAGTTATCTAATTGGAATGCTAGCCCTCATGTTGGGGCACAGCTGTAATTAGGTGTCTCAGTTGGCAGCGGACCTTACAGCACCCCTAAACATATGGAATAACATCACTTCCCCGAAGACATCAGTTCCATCGCTCCCATACTGGGCCCTATACACCTGATAAGGATTTAAGCAGTAAATCTCCTATGTGGCTGGAAATGATTTTTCACCCTTATCTTGGTTTGGACGGATCTCAGCAATCAAAATGAGTATCCTTCCTAAATTTCTTTATCTGTTCGAGACTCTAACAATTGCAGTAACAAACAAAACTTTCAAGGACATTACAACAACCCTACATAAACTCAATTGGGCCCGGATATGACATAGAATCTCCAAACCTGTCATCACAACGTCAATCGACAATGGAGGCTTTGGGATACCCTCACTCCAAAAATACTATGAAGCTGCCCAACTATGTCAACTTTTAGCCTGGACACACTGGGAATCGCCAACCAAATGGGGTCAAAGTGAAAACATGTACTCCACGGATAGGCATTTCAACTCAAGAATATGGAATACCATAAAATCGGCACCTCTACCCCAAACATTATTGAGCTCAACCCTACTCACACTATGTACTGTATATGGTGGAATAAGTTGAAACTTAAACATAGCTTGGCATCCTTGCACTCCTTAAACACCATTTACCTTAAAGGGATACTGTCATGGGAAAAAAAATTTTTTTCAAAATTAAACAGTTAATAGTGCTGCTCCACGAGAATTTTGCGCTGAAATCCATTTCTCAAAAGAGCAAACAGATTTTTTTATATCTTGAAATCTGACATGGGGCTAGACATATTGTCAGTTTCCCAGCTGTACCAAGTCATGTGACTTGTGCTCTGATAAACTTCAATCACTCTTTACTGCTGTACTGCAAGTTAGAGTGATATCACCCCCTCCCTCCCCCCCCCCCCAGCAGCCAAGCAAAAGAACAATGGGAAGGTAACCAGATAACAGCTCCCTAACACAAGATAACAGCTGCCTGGTAGATCTAAGAACAACACTCAATATTAAAAACCCATGTCCCACTGAGACACATTCAGTTACATTGAGAAGGAAAAACAGCAAGAAACTGCCAGAAAGCATTTCTCTCCTAAAGTGCAGGCACAAGTCACATGACCAGTGGCAGCTGGGAAATTGACAAAATGTCTAGCCCCATGTCAGATTTCAAAATTGAATATAAAAAAAATCTGTTTGCTCTTTTGAGAAATGGATTTCAGTGCAGAATTCTGCTGGAGTAGCACTATTAACTGATGCGTTTTGAAAAAAACATGTTTTCCCATGACAGGATCCCTTTAAACAGACTTCCCTAAAAAGCCTTAACATTCATTTCTGTCACGCGTCGGCAGCAACAAACCTGCATACCATTAAAGACTTACTAAAAGACGCAACATTTACTATGTTACCCTTTACAATGTTTCATTACTAATGAACGCAATTACGTCATTCCCAATTCAAAAAGACATCACAACCTTTTTACTAGGAAGACCAATACCACACCTAACCAAACAGTCCCAAAAATTAGCTAACCATATACTCACTGTGGCCAGGCTGTCATTTGCTAAGAACTGGACATCTTCTATATCCCCGACCATCACTGAGGTATTACAAAGAAAGAACTAATGCAAACAGGAAATTTGAATTCAGAATTGCATGGATATAAAATCAAGTCCAACAGCATCTGGATACCTGGGCTATTTGAGACACCCGTGTACTAATGAACCCACAATTATCATTAAACTTTAACCAAACAACAACTTCTAAAACAATGTACTCAAGCAAAGACTAATAGAACTATATTCTTCTATAACTATTTCCTCACCTCCAACATTGCTAACTCAATATTAGGTGCAAACTGGTTTCACTTTTTCCTTTTCCTCTCTTTTCTTTTTTGGTTCCCTCCCTCCCCAACATTGCCCATCCCACGCTGTTTGCAGTGTTCTCCCTTGTTTCTTTCCCTATTTTACCGCCAATTCTTTGAAGGTAAAGAAAAAAAAAAGAGTCTTATAAGCTGTATCTCCTGCTACCCTATTTTATGCTACTAGTGACCATCTAATCATGTGATTTATGACTAAGCTTAACAATGTAGATACCCAGAACATGTTTAAATGTATTTTGCTTTTGCTGACTCTATAATAAAAATATGTTACAAAAAAAAGAAAATAATTTTTCAAACTTACAGGCATCCAAGGGCCACCCCGAAAAGTTGCAGCCCTTGAATGCCTATATATATAAATAAGGAGCTGGATTGGGGCTGTTTCAGAGTCAAAGCAAATTTATCAATATTCAATTTTCAAGGTGCCATAGCCTATAGCAACCAATCAACAGGCTTTGGTAATGAAATGATGATTGTTAAAATTATGAAAATTTTAAGAAAGGCAAACGAGTACTTAAAACACAACTTTAGTCATTCTAAAGATTCTTAACTAGCCCCTATAATAGATTATGTATATTTTTAAATGTATTGTATATTTTTTATTCACATTGTGACAGTTTACAAGATCTTATTTTTATCTTACATGTGTTCATATTATGGATTTGCCTGAACTAAGCTAAGAAACCGTGCTATGCTTATTTACCCCACCTCTTTATGCTTTAGTGACTGGATTAATCTCTACTTTTAGAAAATCTTCTTGTTTACGCCATTTTTCAGACAACAACTGTTAATTGGTTTTTCATAGAAGTCTTTCTGCATCCCTTTTTAATCCGAAAATACCACATGATCAACAATTTAAAGTCTTGCTTGTTTTCTGCAGGCGGCTAAAGCTCTGGTTGGAAGAAACATACAAATACCATCCTTATTAATTTCTTTGTGATGATAAAAGCAAAGAGAGTCAGAGATAAGACTTCGTTCAGAAATCCCATCCACATGAAAAGCCGCACAGATAAATGTAATTTTTTTCCCCTTCTTCCAAAGGCAACAGAATGCTTTGGTCTTCTGGAAAAAAAGACTGCAACAGAGATAATGCAATAAGGCATCCCTATGGGTTCTAAGGCAGCAGCTTTGCACAAAATGCGTTCAAAGGAAGCCTTCTCCATTATCACAATTTCCAGTAATAACTAAGACAAAAGAGGAAGGATTTTAGGCTTGGGTAAATATTTTGCCGTTGTTTTTATTTAAAGCATTTTGTTAGGCAGGGGAAATGCAAACATTAACCCTTTCTTTGCCACTGGTGAATGTCTCATGCTCCATTTATCCACTGAAACATTATTGGCTGAAAAAGAAAGTATTGTTTGCAAAAACAATTCCTTTGGGAAGCAACTTCCTTTGAGGGGCCAATTCGGGTGAAGGGTTCGAATAAAAAAAAATTCAAATTTCGAAGTATTTTTTGGGTACTTCGACCATCGAATTGGTTAAATTCGATCGAATTCGAGCGATTTGAACGATTAGAATTAAAAATCGTTCGACTATTCGACCATTCGATAGTCGAAGTACTGTCCCTTTAAGAAAAACTTCGACCCCCTACTTCGGCAGCTAAAAGCTACCGAAGTCAATGTTAGCCTATGGGGAAGGTCCCCATAGGCTTGCCTGTGATTTTTTGATCGAAGGATTTTCGTTCGATCGTTGGATTAAAATCCTTCGAATCATTCGATTCGAAGGATTTAATCGTTCGATCGATCGATCTCAGGATTTGCGCAAAATCGTTCGACTTCGATATTCGAAGTCGAACGATTTTAGTTCCCAGTCGAATATCGAGGGTTAATTAACCCTCGATATTCGACCCTTCGTGAATCGGCCTTCGTGTTGTCCCTAAGAGTTGCATTTCCCACCCCATAGCACACGAGTACCTGTACCCCTGATAAATCTAAAAAAGTAGTAAACATGCCAGAAACATTGCACGCATTTCAAAAACTGATGCTCCCATGTGTGAGAAATGTTTCAATCTGTACAGTATTCCTTTCCAAAGGTATTCTAAGGGGTTTATTTATCAAGGTCTGAATTTATCTGAGAATTTCTAAGTTAGAAACCCGAATGGACCATATTTATGAAGAAAAAAGCCCGAAAAAATAGGGTCGGGCAAACTTCGGAGCTTTCCCCGAAAACTCCGAATTGTTCATAGTTTCTGCACAAAAAACTCAGAAATCTACAAAAAAATCATAGTTTTCTGAGTTTTTTTGTGCAGAAACCACAAACTCATTGGATATCAGTATGGACATCAGCGCAGACACTGGGACCTATACAGGACCTCGAGAGCTTTTAGATGCCGCGTTTCGGATTCAGACCATCGGACTTTAATAAATCTCAAAAAATTTGTAGTTTTTTTCCACATAAAAACAGAAAGATGCAGAAAAAGAAGTCATCCTAGGCAGAATAGTCTATATTAATATGTTTTACTGAACATCTCTTTAGCAATATTAGTTTAAAGCCATCTTATATAACAAGTCCAAGTGTCCTTTTAATATTGTGGTTCCCTTTAATATGTGCTGTTAGCTGAAAACAAGTTTGTTTTGTACAAAAATGGTAGATATACATGGCAACAAAAAAATCATGCACATGCACAATAAAAGAGGAAACAACATTAATAGTTAATTAATTAGTAAATTAATAGTAAAAATATGGGTGTCTGTTTAATCAAGCTAATTTTAATTGTTGTGGTTGAAGGGGGTGGGCTAATAAGGAGGTGAGGCTTGTAAGAAGTAGCCCTACCACTACTTATTCTACTGTCCCCTTTTTTCTTTTATTCTTAGCCATCATTATGTGTTGCCCTATTGCCATTACCCTTGTTGCCCTTTTTAAGGAGCATTAATGTCTTTTTTATTTCTTCTTGAGTCTCTCCTTCTCTCTCCTCCATCTTGTTCTCTCTCTCTCGCAACTTTTTTTTTGTCCTGCCTTTTAAATTGGTTTTGAATCTATAATTTTCCATGTTTGTTTTTGCCAGTTTCCCCCATCCAATATTTCCTCTAGTTATACATCATTTGCCTTGATGCCTGCATACATGTGTAGGTCACCCTTTGTTGTGACAGGCTATTTTGGGGGAGGTGGGTGGAGGTGTACTGTGTAGATGTTTTCCAGTATGGTTTAGTAATTAGAATAAAAGCACTAAAAAAATGCTATTGATAAACTTCCGCTTTACATTTAACCACAAAAGAAACCGTGTTTTTATTTAAATATACAGAAGAGGTGACATAAAGCCAGTGTAACATCATGAACAAAAGAAGAAAATGAAGATGAATAAAATGAATGGTAGCAGCGCAGGTCGTGCATAAGATTGTGTTACAATATAATTCATTGTCTGTAAGGCAGCACGGTTGATTTATCATATTAACTATTCAGTCATTAAGCAAACAGCTGCCTATGAACTGAACCAGAAAATGTATTGGATAATAAATCTAATAGAAGCAAGCGGAAATTTGTAACAACATTGAGCCTGATCATTTTCTATTACCTTGCCTCAATCTATGGCTGTAATAAAATGCATCCGTTATTATTTAACAATGAATGGATGGTTAAACGTAGAGAATGAATGGTACTCCCTTTTTTTTTTTTTTTCCTCTCATTGACAAGAGAAATAGTGTCAACTCTCTACCGTACATAGTAGAGACCAAATTACCAGCCCAGATTCAGCTGACAGTTTGGATGGTATTAGTAAAGTAAAAAGCCTGTGGTTGTGAGCCTATGGAGAAAAGAGTTAGTGCATACTCAGGGGTGGCAGCTTGCCAAAGAGTTCTGAATGCAGTATTCAGTAATGAATGACAAGGCAAGTAAGGAGTGCGCATGGGTTATATATGTTGACATAGATTACACAAAATTTTAAAGCTTTTGCACTTTGCTATTTCTATTGTTCCTACCTCCCATATGTACAGTGCTTTGCCATTGCTGCATACTATAAAGCAGGGGTGCCCTAACTTTTTGCAACGAAGGCCAGATTTGGTGAGGTGAGAATGTGTGGGGGCCGACCATTCTTTGAACCATTAACATTAAATTGCCAGAATCAATTAATCGTAGCAGTAATATTTGGGCACATTAGTGAAATGATCTGCCACTTGGTCTATACTGCTGCCTGTGTGCTGAAGGTGTTAGCAATAGACACGTACTGGAACATAGTGACGCCATACTTCTTTAGTTTACTGTACTGGCACGTCAGTACGTCTATTGACACCTTCAGCCCTAAAGAAGGGCTGACCAGCAGTATAGACCAAGTGGCAGATCATTTCACTAATGTGCCTTAATATTACTGCTATGGGATTCCTGATCGCACTGTGCTGGGGGCCTCATTATTATTAATTTCATGATGGAGGCTGAGAGCCGGTGTAAATTTGAAAACAGGCCGCAATTGGCCACCGTCGGCACTTTGGGCATTCCTGCTATAAAGACTATATCAACTGCATGTTTTGATGATTTTCTATCAAGTTATCTCTTTATTGGCTCTAAAGCATGCAATCCAGCATTTGCTGCTATATTATATAATGGAAAAGCAGGTATTATAACTATTTTTGTATATACAAATACTATATATATAGGTTTAAGTCCTAATTTCCTGCCTTAAGGCTTTATTGCACCTAATCGCAAACCCATCTCAATGAAACCACAGAACAGCATAGTTGTGGAAGACCTGGTATCAAATATTACTTGTTAAATTAAACGTAAGAACTGTTGGTCTATTCATTAAATTTTCTTCCTTATTTATCGTCAACAAGTTACATAGTTAATCTGGGTAAAAAAAAGTCCATCAATTTCAACTCCTCCAAATGAAACCCAGCGTACATATATATATACTCACACACTACAACTATATATACCAATATCTACATTAATTATAGATTTTAGTATCACAATAGTGATACTAAAAATCATCCAAGCCATTCTTAAAGGCATTAACAGAATCAGCCATCACAACATCACCCGGCAGTGCATTGCACACTGTCCTCACTGTGAAGAACCACCTACGTTGCTGCAAATAGAAGTTATTTTCCTCTAGTCTTAAATGTAGAGACAGTGCTTAATGATGCAGTGTTCTGTGAGGAACAATGTATTCAAATCCATGTAACAGCATTGCCATCTAGTGTGGAAGCACTGCAATGGTAGTCTTCACAATTTGTGATCCAAATGGATATGGGATCTATTATTTGGAATGCTTGAGACCTGGGGGTTTTATTCACAGTTGAATTATACACTAGAGACAGGGCATGTCCTAAAGCCAGTCCCATTGGCATTAAATACTCTCAGTCCGGACCTGAATCGCACGCCCTTTTTCAAGTGTGACACACTGTCTGTAATTTGGATTGTCTACTAAATATCATTTAAACATTAAATAAACCCAATAGGATTGCTCCCTGTTCCCCAACCCCCCACATTTACAGGATCGGACTGCTTCTTCTATAGTTATGCAGGAATATGCAGGGAACACATGGGAAATTGATGAAAGATGGCAATGCCATTCTGTGGACTCAGTACGTCTCACATTGCTGGTGTTCAGTAGGTACACATCTTTATTCATAGTAAGTGCGTTCCTCCCCACTGTCCCGTTTTTCGCAGGACAGCCCTGATTTTGACAGCTCAGTCGCATTTTTCACTGAAATTTCACGACTTTCTCTTTGATCTCCTGCACTGAAAAGCCAGAAAAAGATACTAAGTTTCTAACTTTTGTACTATTTAAGGTAAGGAGGTAACTGACTTGCAGCTTAAAGGGAATTCATCTGTAAAACTCTAATAACCAGTGTCGGACTGGCCCACCGGGATACCCGGAAAACTCCCGGTGGGCCAAAGTGTCAGTGGCCCCTTATGCTGCTAAACTTTTGGCCTATTTCATGGCCAATCCCTATTATATGAGAACAAAGATGCTAAATAGATTGAATAATAAATTATAGTATATAAAGAAAAAAACTAGGGGAATAGAGGTTGATTGAGGAGATGAAGAATATTAGTACTGAGAGTGGGCCCCTGGTCGAAGGTTTTATGGTGGGCCCCTGGTGACCAAGTCCGACAATGGTAATAACACTTTATAACCTGCCAAGTTTTGTTAAGTGAACATGGTATTAAGGGGGTGTGGCCACAAAAATGGGCACGGTCAAATAAATTTGGAAGGTGTGTGTGTTATGTTCCCACATAAACATCTTAAAATGTTGCAAACTATTTTACCACTTTGTGGTGACCAATCCTGATTATAAGGAATGAAGGTGTCACGTACAGCTCCCTAAATTCTAAACAAGTGCAAAGCTCCTTAGTCACGACTCAATCTTCCACGTGTAGCAGCCGTCTTTGGCCTCGAGAGGAGCAAAGCAGATGTTCTGAACGAGCAAAGGGGCATGTGCGTTTCCAAGGTTTTGGACGGAAGGTAGTCAGGCAGGCCGGGCTCAGTATTTGTGGAGTTCAAGCAAGGTCAATCAGGCTGGGGTTGGTACAGGCAGCATTCAAACAATAGTCAATGATCACAAGCCCAAAGTCCCTTTAAATAGTTTTGAATTTTGCGCAAAATTCCGATGATGTCATCACGACAGCGTGTAAATTGCGGAAGTGCGTGCCGAGCACACCTTAGGAACCCCGGCACCAGGAGAGGAGGCAGCACCACGCAGCGGGTGTCCCCACAGGCCCAGTAGACCTCCACGGTGAGTAGTTACAGAGGGCTAAAGTGTTTCATTTTATAGGAAAGTCTCTTGCCTATTTTTCAGTGTTTCCAGCTCTGCAGATGAAATCAAGTTCATAATGTACTTTCCATTTTACTGTTCATACATGTCTGGATCTGTATATAGAGAGAGCAATGACATACTGTACAGGGAACTTCCTTGAATTCTGAACTGCATGGAATCCCCAATCATATCTACAAGTACTAACCGGTACAGGACAATTGCCAGGAATTAACAAAGGGCAGCGTAGACAGAAAGGCTAATCAAATAAATGTCTCTATATTAACGCATTTATTTCCTTCTTTTCTAGGCGAGGCTTTCAGTGCCTAAAATGGAGATTGTGAGAGAATATGTATTTGGGTAAGAGGTAAACAAAGGTAAATATTGGGCAATTGTGCCAACTGGCCAGTGCTACTACACAAAACAGGTGCAGTATAATGAGAAACTGCATAGGTTTCCAAAGGTAAAAGCAAGAGGTAACTCAGTGTTTTTATTATACCCAATATAGATATGGAGGTAGCACATGCAAAATGATGCAACATCTGTAGTGTCTTACATACATATTAATGTCTCTGTACAAAGTACCATTGTCCAAAGTTAAGATTTTTACTGGCAATGGCAATGTGAATCATTCAGGTGATAAAGGGTGTCTCTTCTGAGGTTTATGGCTTGTATTAGGGCCACTTTATATTCAGGATGGGCCACTGCATACATTTATATAAATCCATATCCTGTAATGTATGTGACTATTCCTGTACTGCAGAAGCCCTATCATAGTTGAGGCAATAGTACACAGGAAGATTCCCAGTGATGGCAGTATCTGTTAAACAGTTATAATATGACGTGTATTGTCAGCTTGTAGGAGGGTAGGCTGGTATTTACCAGTAATTAGGAAGCAGCAGACATTCACTCAAGAGTTCAGCACATTTATTTTCTGAAAGACACACCAGGGCATCCATTGAAAGGCATGCCACAACAACTACTTATTAAGCCAATTGACCCAAGACATGCGGACAACTGATGATGGCTCAATTTTGCTATATCCATATACACAGTCCTGGAGGTAGGACATATATTGTACAACTTGAAAAAGCAGTTAGTTCTTGTTTGAAAAGTAATACAAATTAGTTTTTAATTCAATTTTCTAAATGTTACACGTCGCCTTCCATGGTAAATGAATTTCCCTTTAGTTTTAGACTACAGGATACAAGTCACGATCTGTGTAATAGGAACCTTGGAAACTGCTTCAAAGATCACACTCTTTAGTGAGCAGGAGAGCTCCGCCAAGACCAGTCTTCTGGGGCCTTTTGAGGCACCAGAACTTTTTGCTGGGGATCGACCGATAAAACCAGCTATAACCAGTTAAGGCCCCCATACACAGGCTGATAAAAGCTGCTGACAGACTGAGTCAGCAGCTTATTGGCCCCTGTGTGGGGCCATCTGACGGGCTTTCCAGATCGATATCTGCCGGAAAGTCTGCCAGATCTCGATTGGGAAGGTTAAAAAATCCCGTGGTGATCAGGGGCCCCCCTGCAAGTAAAAAGAAAATTGATAGCCTGCCCCCTCCCCACAAGTTATAAAAAGCCATTGGTGATCAGGGGCCCCCCTGCAAGTAAAAAAAGAATTGGCCAGATCCCCACAAATTTTTAAAAAAATTTCTTGCCAGGGTTTAGTGTCTAAGGGGGGCCCTGCCATGCTTCACTTATTTGATTATCCGGGCCCCCCCCCCTGTCTTCAGCGTGCTGTACAGCAGCTCTGTGCACTGAAGATTTTCTCCTATTAAGATTTCCTGTACCCTCGTGGTCCTTTAAGAATAAGTCCCGGTAAAGCTGTACAGGTATTGGGGGATCCAATCCCAATGCAGATTTACTGGGACTTATTCTTAAAGGACCAATGTTGCTACAGCAAATCTTAATAGGAAAAAATCTTCCATGCACAGAGCTGCTGTGCAGCACGCTGAAAGCTGGGGGGCCCGGCTAATCAAGTAAGTGAAGCTTGGCCGTGCCCCCTCTTAGACAAAAAATCCTGCAGGCCCGGGACAACTGTCCCTCCTGTGAACCCCTGATGGTGGCCCTGTTTGGGACCACAGATCCACAATCTTCCACTAACATAAACCTATTTTATTTTTCCTGCACCTAAAGGAACATAGAACACAGAGAAAATTAAAAGAGTCTTATATGGGTATTGCCTTTCTTCCCAAATAATAACACCTATTAAAGTGTTATGTATAAGGCAATGCATTCTCATGATTTGCACTCTCCACTTAAACTGGGCTTCTCTACAGTAGGTACTCAATTATGGAAGCTGTGAATGACTTTCAAACTTGACATTACCTTAGCACCTGTATGCAGACTTATTCTAGAACAGTGGTCCCCAACCAATGACTTGTGAGCAGGGTTGCCACCTGGCCAGCATTTTACCGGCCTGGCCAGTAAAAATGATGGTTGATACCAATGTTATTAATAGGGAAAAAAAAGATAAATATATAGGAAGGCCGGTATTTTTTTGTAGAAAAGGTGGAAACCCTACTTGTGAGCAACACGTTGCTCACCAACCCTTTTAAGATCCCAGGGGCCTCAAAGCAGGTGCTTATTTTTGAATTCCTGGCTTGGAGGCAAGTTTTGGTTGCAGGTGTACTGACAAATAGAGGCTCCTGTAGGCTGTCAGTCCACTTAAGAACTACCAAATGGTCAATTACAGCATTTTGCTCCACCAGGAACATTTTTCATGCTTGCATTGGTTCCCAACTATTTTTGCATCAGAAAGTTGCTCATGGGTAATAAAGGTTAGAGACCCCTGGTCTAGAATAACAGAATACCAGTCAATTTCACAGGAATTATCCAGTTTCTGACCCCACCCACACCCTCCTTCATCATATACCATTCCCCTGTTTTTTCTAATTTCCCCCTCTGAGAAAGATGTGTGCATGTGCAGTAAGCATTCAGTAGAGTGAGAAGAACCCTCCTAATAGGTCATGCCCCCACCCCAAATATGGTATGTCCACATTTTTTAAAGTGCACTTCTGATTCCCTGAGCTACTGCATTAGAAAGTTGGAAATCTCTGAAATGCTTTTGCTTTTAGATAATTACTTTGCTTCCCCTGGAAAAGTTATGTGGATACCCATGGACAGGTTGAACCATTAGCAACTATGGGACTGTGGTTGATAACTATAAACATCCACTATCACTTCTTTAAATGCTACTTGTGGCCTGCAGCAATAGGATATTTTTTTGATGCAGCAGATTTTTCAGCTGCAAATTTTCTCCGCAGTTTCGCAAATGTATTCGCCGACAGTGAAACGTGGAAATTTGAAGCAGCAAGTCGTAAACTCTATACCTGGGCAGCATCTTTTTGAAGGGCGGATACAAATTTTAATTGACCTCTTAGGGCGATGACACACAGGTAGATTTAAAAATTATAAATTTGCAACTGCAGATGACAATTCTTACAGTAAATGTCTCTCAATTCAATTTGTAACTTTGTATTGTAATTTACTTGCTCTCTCATTTTCCTGTGATTAGGCCGATTTGTCACAACTAACTTAGTTGTGCTACAATATACATTTTATTTATTTGTGGTCACAGCCTCATTGCACCCCTGATGAATGTTTTTAAAAATTAGTGGTGAGCAGAACTTTCCCTTGTTTGTTATAATTTATACAGGAGCAGTGACCAGCTTCATGTTGTAGCGCCCACCCTTCCCAGCTATAATCAAGTGATCCTACTGGTGTCTAATAAAAGGGCAGCCAAGTTTGGGAGTTTTACTTTGAAAGCAGCAAGTAAGTTGCAGGTAAAACTTAGTCCCAGATATGGCATGACTTTGACTTAGTTGGCCAGCTTAAATATATTTCAATATATGGACAAACAATCCCTGTTTTGTTTAAAGGGTAAGGCATTTTTAGTAGCAGTGTGCACAAAATGTCTCTGTCTTATATATATTGATAATGGGTTGAGTGCAGAGAACCTCTTGGATTTGTCTATGCAAAAATTAAAGATGGCTATGCCTTCCACTGTGGAGTGGGGGAGCAGTGCTTGCAAGCAGGTGGCAGGTTCCAACAGGGTCAGGGCCCACCGGGATTTTTCCCAGCATCCCTGTGGGCCAGTCCAGGCCTTCTTACGTCTTTGGCATGTGAGATTCTGAGAATGAATGAATCATCAAAGAAAAACACACAAGCACTACAGAGAATTCTAATTATTTGATACCCAGTGTATCAGTAGAACTACGTAAAAATGTATTAACCTCTTTGAGCCAGGTTTCAGATGAGGAAGTATTCATTAAACAAGTACGGTTGTGGGCCTATCTGAAGGAAGCAACCTTAAAATAAATTAATTGACATACTGTAGAATTGGGGCCTAATTTAATAGTGATGACGTACATTAATTAAAAGCACAAGTCTTATTAAGGTGTTTTAAAAATTGCCAGTTGCTGAAACTGGTGTGTAAATCACAAAGAACCTGTTGAAATGTAAAAGGAACGATTCATGCCTTTACTATGTAAGGCACACATGGCACATGAATATTGGTTGAACAAACAAAGGATTTTTTTCTGTCACAATATTTTACAGAGTGACAGTAGTACAGCCTTTCAGAACCAAAGGCCTTGATTTATAAACTCTACAAATATGTCTTCTAGTCAAACACTTAACACATCCTCTCGCTGGACAGACTGGCATGAACTGATGAGGGGGGGCACCCAGTTACATTGCACAAACTTCTTTCAACTGCACTCACTGCTCTCATTAACCTACATCTAAGCAAAAATATCCATAACTGGTGTACAATCACCTTCAGGCAGTGGCATAACTAATTAGCATTGGGTCACCCCATAAAAATATCTGAGGGACCCTGTGCTCACCACAATCCTACCTGCTTGCTATGTCTTATGCACCAGCTCTTACCTGCTTACTCGTAACCATGTGTCACTCCCTATCTGCTCACTCTTGGAAAGAAAATTTGATGGGATGGGGGATTGATGCACATATAGAGGAAGCAGACTCCATGGTCAGGGCCTCCCTGTCCCCTGGGCTTCCTCTATAGTTACTACACTCCTACCACATTCATTAAATTGCCCTTGCTGGCTGGCCTATCTGCCTCTCACCTCTAAGGTGAGGTCTACTGGCTTGGTTAGCCTCTAACTAGCACATAAAAAGGAACTACTTTCCTCCCACCTGGACATGCTTTAAAGTCTGTACGTTCACCAAATATTTCTTAGGACAAAGCAAGTGTTCCTGTTTCCCAAGTTCCTTATAAATGTTTCAGTCCTGCAATCGTCCTTAGATGCTCCACTACAGGTCCAACCTTAAAGGTTGATCCCACTTGCTGGACAGATTATGCAATGTATTAGCTACAGTATTTACATTTATATTCCATCTAATTACAGTAGGATTGCAGACTAGGAGAAACTAGCCTGTTTCTCATTATGGATCAAGCCTGTTATTATTATTGTCTAGCCAAGGTGTGATGGGAGGATAGCACTGATTGGCCTATACAAATTTAACTGCTCTTTTGACTGACAAGTCCAGATTGGCTTCTATTTATTTGAACTGACACAAGAAGATACAAAATGATTCATCCGTAGTGTGGCCAAATTGTATATATGCTTTACTTTTAAACGTGATATTTTTCCCAGTCATGACTTTATTAGCAAACCTAAAAATACTATAAATCCAATGTCTGTGGTGCTGTGTACAAAAGTAATTGCTTGGCAAAGTGAAGCAAGCATTCTACCACCAGAGGGTACTGTTTCATTACAATATATGAATGAGGGTAACTTGCAAGAACAACAAATCTTCTTCCTTATCAAGAAACACATATATGCAGATAAATACACATCCCTATGCAGAATAGGCTACTTCCAAAGTGATCAAACTTTCAGATTTATTTTTCAATAATACATCAATAAAAATACATTTCCATTATCAATGATTGTATTTATCTTGTCATTCTATAACACATTACAAGTCAACTTTAACTTTCCCAGTCCCAGTGCACAGGCGCTTTATGATTTTAAAAAAAAATATTTAAATGTAAATATATACAAGTACATTTGACAAATAAGCATATGCAGGTATGTAGGAAATAGTTGGAAGCTTTTTTTTTAAACTTAAGAAATATATAGTACATGCCAAAAAAATATGCAAAACTTTTTGGTATCAGTGCCAATGCCTTCTCTAAAAAGATATGCATGGAAAAAAATACCACATTCCAGGCGCTTAGATGTCATACCTCAGATATTGCAAAATCCACATTACTTACTTGTCTTTGTTCAGGGAAAAAACATAACGCTTTAGACTAGGGTTTCAGTATGGGTTGCAGTACAAGGAAACTGAGTTCTGATAACAGGTGTGTACCAGTGAATTGTGTAAACTCCCTATTTTATAGCTGCAATTCCTATCCTGTAGAATGCCAATTTTACTTCCCAGAATTATACACATTCCAAGAATTGATGCCATTTTGTCGTCATCCAATTGAGGCATGTTGCGTTTTTTTGCTTTCCTAGATTTAATGTTTTCCTGGGCTCTATGCCATTTTGACACAGTCCCCTGGGTAACGTAATATTGGGGTTCTACTGTTTCCACCTACACAGAGAGTGATAGTCTGAGACAATTTGCAATTGGTTTTCATTTTTTATGATTTGTGGTTTTTGAGTTGTTTAGCTTTTTATTTAACAGCTCAATGGTTTGCAATTTCAGCAATCTGGTTGCTAGGGTCCAAATTACCATAGCAGACATTCATTGATTTGTATAAGAGACTGGAATATGAATAGGAGAGGGCTGAATAGAAAGATGTAATAAGTAATGAAAAGTAGCAATAACAATAAATCTGTAGCTTTACAGATCATTTGTTTTTTAGGTGACCCCCATTTGAAAGCTGGAAAGAGTCAGAAGAAGGCAAATAATTCAAATACTAACAAAATAAATAACGAAGACCAATTGAAAAATTGATTAGCATTAGCCATTCTATAACACACTAAAAGTCAACTTATAGGTGAACCGCCCCAGAAAACAAAGTAAAAAGCAGAAAAACCATAAAAAAAGAAAGCACCTTAAGATCCGGAGAGACCGCTGCAATCTACTGTCATGCTGCCATTTTATCCGCCACTAGGCCCACAGTCTCCCCCGAGGTGCACCACATCACCAGGCCAGCAGTCTCCCTGCAGCTCAGCAGTCTGCCCTGCAGTTCAGGCCCCAGCTCGGTCCCGGGTACCTCTACTACTCGAGGCTTCTTTCGAGGAGGTAGGCCCCATTTTGTTCTCTGCCTCTGTGTGTGCTAGAGAGACAGTTTTTCCTCCTTTAGGCAGAGGATGTCCCTTTTAGGCTGCTGGTGTGGAAGATGTTGGCAGAAGGGGACTGGGGGAGGGTGGGCATGGCTAAATCACCAGGAGTTTACATTCCACCCAGCGTGAACACCAAAGATGCACTCTAGGAGCTGTACAGTGCTATCATGGACATCTTAAACACTCACACAGATGGACTGATTATAATTGCTGGAGATTTTAACCATGCGAATCTCAGGTCAGTGCTCCCTAAATTCCATCAGCAAGTGGAATTTGCTATGAGAGGGCCGAACATGCTGGATCAGGTTTACACAAACATTTCCAGTGCGTACCGAGCAGAGCCTAGTCCACACTTCGAATACTCAGACCACATTTCTGTTATGCTAATTCCAGCATACAGACCACTCGTCAGGCACTCTAAACTGGTTCTGAAGCAGGTGAAAACATGGCCAGCAGGAGCCATGACTGCTCTTCAGGACTGTTTTGAGTGCACTGACTGGAACATGTTTAGGGAGGCTGCAACCTACAGCGACTACATCAACTTGGATGAGCATACGTCATCTGTAATCAGCCACATTACAAAGTGCATTGATGATGTCACTGTCTCCAAGTGCATCACTACATGCCTCAACCAGAAGCCGTGGTTCACTGAAGAGGTACATGTGTTACTGAGAGGCCGAGACTCTGCTTTCAGGGAAACAGCGAGAGACAAAATTTCCCATGCAATCAGAGTAGCTAAGCGTGCATACACTTAGAGAATACACAGCTTCTTCCAGGAGAATGGCGACACACGGAGCATGTGGCAGGGCATCCAGGGCATCACAAACTACAGGTCAACACCATCTGCCTGTGACAGTGATGCCTCCATTGCAGATGCTCTGAACGACTTCTATGCACAATTTGAAGCACAGAACAATACAGGAATGAGGAAGACCATCACTCTGCCTGGTGACCAGGCACTGCGTCTGTCGGTGGCTGATGTGAGGATGACTCTGGAAAGAGTAAACCCACGGAAGGCTGCAGGACCAAACAATATCCATGGCAGAGTGCTAAGAGAATGTGCAGATCAGCTGGCAGATGTTTTCACTGACATCTTTAACATCTCCCTTATCACCTCCACTGTCCCGAAGTGCTTCAAAACCACCACCATTGTCCCCGTGCCAAGGAACGGCGAAAGAGAGATTATTATATGATCCCCTTATATGTTTATACATTGTTATCATATCACCCCACAAGTGCCTCTTCTCCAGGATGAACAACCCCAACTTGGCCAGTCTTTCCTCATAGCTAAGATTTTCCATATCTTTTATCAGTTTAGTTGCACCCTCTCTAATTCAAACAGGGCCGGGCCAAGCCAACCAGGCTCCCTAGGCAACCCGGGCTGCCAGCCTGAAACCCCCTGACCATGACTGCATGCATGCGCAGTAACAGAGGTGCGGGTGAAGGAAGGGCGATTGAAGGAAGGGAGAGTGAAGGAGTGGAGAGAGGGTGAGGGATAGGGTTGCCACCTCAGCCTGTCAATCTCTCCCTCATAGAGGAACATGGGGGATCAGATCAGGTAATGTAAAAGCATTGGGCAAATACTTTTATGGCAATATTATAAATAGCATTCAAAGATAATGTTATGATGTTTAGTTTATTAATGTACAACTCCTTATTTTCTTGCATGGGTATTTCTCAAGAAGATGATGATAAAGACACCAAATACATTATATCAGGAAAGAGGCAGAAGAAAGGCTAGCCAGTGGCCAGTAGATGTCACTACAGAGTGTCCAATTGGAGAGCATTTGGTGCAGAACCGGTGTGTGTTCTTGGTTCTATGTGTTTTTAATAAAAGATTTAACTGATGCTGTGCTGCAACTTGGCAAGTTATCAAATTTAATATAATATATATGGAGCAATTCGTTTTCATGCTGCTTTCCTTTCATTCATTTGTCTCAGAGTGCGTTTATACATGATGCCTCGTTTAAGCATCTCTGTATACAGACTGAAAGCTCTTCTCCAAGGAATGAAAACAAAGACAAATAAAACAAAAAAAGAAAGTTTTTTTTATCAACTACAGATATAGGATATCAAGAAACCTGATATCTAAAGAGCTACGGATTACGGAATGGCCATCTCCCATAGACTCCATTTAATTCAAATGATTCAAATTTTGAAAATGATTTCCTTTTTTCTGTAATAATAAAACAGTACCTTGTATGTGATCCAAAATAAGATATAAGTAATCTTTATTGGAAGCAAAATCATTTTGTGTGTATTTAATGTCTACATGATTTTGTAGCAGACTTAAAGCATGAAAAGATCTGTTATCTGGAATGCCCCAGGTCCCAAGCATTCTGGATAACAGGGTCCCATACATGTGCAAATCACTCTCAAAAGAATAAAAGCCATAGCATTCTTATAGCAATTAGCAGAGGTAATATATATATATATATATATATATATAAAATGTGCATACATTTTTATTTTTTTCATTTACTATAGTCCTAATTGATATTTATTCCATTTATGGTGCATTCTTAGTATCAAACCTGAAATAAGAATGTGACTAAGGTGATACAGGGAAACCATTAGTTATTCATTCTAGCTCTTATTTTAAAGCTGTATTTAAATTGTACCCAGTGCAGAACACAGTGTACTCTGAGCCAGGCATGTTTTTTTTTAATCTTCTTCCTTGTTGTTCTTCACACAATAACAAGAGGTTTCCATTTTAGCAGTGCCTCCTGCAGAGACTTGTTTGCCCCAGCCTCTAATCTTCCCATTAATAGACATGTTATAACAGTTCATGTCAGAAATTACATGTGATGCTACGTTGAACTTTTTAATAAAAATACTGTAAATAAGACATATATCAGGAGTACTTGTTATACAACACTCTAGCGGTATGGGACCTGTTATCCAGAATGCTTGGGACCAAGGGTTTTCCAGATAATGGATCTTTCAGTAATTTGGATCTTCATACCTTAAATCTACTAGAAAATAATTTAAACCTTATATAAACCCAATAGGCTGGCTTTGCCACCAATAAAGGATTAATTATATCTTAGTTTGGATCAAGTACAAGGTACTGTTTTATTATTACTGAGAAAAAGGAAATAATGTTTAAAAATATTATTTGTAGAAAGCTATGGGAGGTGGCCGTCCTGTAATTTGCAGCTTTCAGGATAACAGGTTTCCAGTTTGTCACTCTTCATGTAAATATTGGCAATTCCTATAGTAAGCAGTCCCTGTTGTATCAGAGTGTTTTCTACCTTTAGACGTGATGGTGAATTGGTAATCTTTTAAGTAAAAGTTGTAAGCAGCAGAATTAAAGTGGCACTTGTTGCATGACATTATTAATCAAATACAAATTCTTCCCGAATCAGATATACAAATATATGTAAATGAGACTTTATTCTGCAGAAGCACGGGAAGCAGAAGGAAGTAATTATCCTTTATATACTTACTCTCAGCTTCCTTATGACTTTACAGGACAGTAGGAAGTCATGCAATTGCAAAAGTGAATGTACTAGTTAGAAATCCTTGGTTCCCCTCTTAGATTGTAAGCCTGCAGGCAGGGCCCTCATTACTGAATGTATCAATCTGTGGTGCTATGTATATGGCACGGGGCAAGTTTTCAGAAGGCTTTATGCTGCATGTCTTTCACGTGGAGGGCTTTTTGGCTCCTTTTAGCCACCCTAATCAGGTGCGGATCTCTGCTTCGCTACTCCACAAGTCCTACCTACTCAGAAGCCATGTTCCAGTATCTCACACTGATGATGCACTAACAATACTGAAACAGGATTTCTGAAAGTTTGGATATATGGCTCTGAACTATTAGGCTGTATCTGTGCTATAAAACCAGCGGTTCTGGATGCATAGTTGGCCCAAGGGACGTAAAGGAAGGATTTGCATGTCTCTACCCATAATGCCACATGTGAGAGTTAAACTCTCATTTTGGGTATTAAGGCAGTGCTATGTATCTGGAAAGAGGCAAGTAAATACCTTCCGTTTTCAGAAGGTTTAAGGCTACACCCTTATGTACAGTGCTGCGGAAAATTTTGGCGCTTTATAAATAAATATAATAATCATGTAATGGGGCCAAGGGGTTTAAAAAAATGATTTGCTCCACTGAAATTAAAAGACAGCGTACAGTTTTAATCAAGGGTAATATCTCACTAATCAGTATAAAGGGTAGTATTAAAAAAGTGCAAAACTTTGCCCATTAATAACCCAATTTAACCAATCTGAAGTTTGTTTCCAAACAGCAACCAATAAATGCTGATTGGCTACTATGAGTTACTACAAGTATGGGATCCGTTATCTGGAAACCCGTTATCCAGAAAGCTCCAAATTACAGAATGCCCATCTCCCATAGATTTCATTTTAACCAAATAATCCAGATTTTTAAAAACAATTTCCTTTTTCTCTGTTATAATAAAACAGTAGCTTGTACTCGATCCAAACTAAGATATAATTAATCCTTACTGGAAGCAACACCAGCCTATTGGGTTTATTTAATGTTTAAATGATTTTCTAGTAGACTTAAGGTATAAAGATGCAAATTATTTAAAGATCAGTTATCTGGATAACCCCAGGCCCCGAGCAGTCTGGAAAACAGATCCCATACCTGTAACATAAACGTAAATCTGCTGATATATATATGATATAACTACCAGGGGTTGGCAACTCCGTTGGGTCCCACCAGAGCCACAAAAAAAAGTACAAGTCCACTGCATGGGGGGGTTGTGTGTCTGGGTGCACATCCTGCGCCCAGGCTTCAGTAGTTATACCCTGGCAGTTTCCTCTATTATTCCCCACCCCCAACCCAAAAGACAGCTCTGAGTGAAGCATTAAAAGTATCATTTCATTTTGTGAAATGATTTTTCATTTCAAACATTTCCATTCCACTGACATGAGTGAATTTATCAATCATTTTGTAAAATGTATCACATGGGTGCCCATCTGAAGCTACTGTGCTACCTGTATGGGAACAGAGTTGGCATTCTTTAATCTCAGACTTGTCGAAGAATGTTTCAGGTACTTTTCTGCACACTTTTCCACACTCCCTTTTTTGTGATGTATTTTTATACCACACAAGCACTTGTAATTTTTCCAAGTTTTTAACCATCAATAAATCAGAATAGGAATGCAGAGACTCTCTTATGTGTTTGAAGAAGTAAAAAGCTTAAGCTGCCATGCTATGTTTTAATATTACAAATAATTTTATATACTCGTGTATAGTTTATAGTTGATAGATGGTGCTGCTGTTTCCCTATGCAAATGAAGCTGATTCAGCCTTTTGCTTATTACATAAAGAGTTCCTGATATGAAATATTCAATATACAAATCTGCCTTTTAATAGGAGAATACATTAACTCTTCAATTATATTCTGATACACCTCCTACATCTACTGCAATTTGTATGTTTCCTGTTCCCAGGGAACAAGGGGAGCAATATGGCCGTCTGGGCTCCCTAGGGCACCAAGTAGGCATGACCCGCCCCTGCCTGTTCCTAATTCCCCAGATTCATGTTTCTAAGCATTCCTTTGCCAACAGAGTAAAGTTGTAATGTCAAATAGGCTGGGCCTGTAGGGTGTAGGCCATTTGCCTAACAGTAGCTAGATCTGTATATAAATATTTAGTTAGCATGGTCCAGTGCTAAATACATTTCCCACTTTCAAATAACATAGCTCAATATATTACTGACTTTGAGGGTTTCTCTGGCATTCTGTACCTACAGAAGCAACTGAATGTCATGAATCACAAAACCGATCTGTTTGCTACATTGCTCCAACATTAATGCAAGCAACTTAAGCAGAATTAACTAATGTGGATCCAAATTAGTAGCTGCTTCTTTGTGTGCCCCGCAATTACATTGCAATTCTGGAAAATAACACTGCATTTTGTATAAATGGTGGATGCTATTTGTACTTGCTTTGTAAGCAAGAGACTGGGGGACATTTTTCATTACCCCATGCAAGAGCTTCTTCTTAGTGTTCATGCAGAGAGCCCATCTGCCCATGGTTGGCTGTGCCTTGCACCTCGTGCCAGATAAAAAAGCACCATGACTCTGTAACCTGTATGGATGAAAGATGTACAATTTAGAGTAAAGATAATGCTATAAGGGAGATGGCCAACGTGGGCATCAAAACATGGCTGGTATTGGGGGCGACTGTAGTATCTGTGCTCCAAAATGGGGAGAAGGGACCTGCACTAATTCAAAGAAAGAAGAAGGCAGTGTACAATGTACAAATTTTGCAGTGGCTGACATTAGGTAAGTGACCACTACTTTGAATTCAGTTTGATGCACTGCTACTATGTGAGGTACATACACTTGTCTAAGTCCTGTCTTGCACCTAAATGTGAAGCTCAAGACAACAGAAGGCTACGATGATAAAAGTGAACCTTATCCTGATTTTACAGAGCTCTCACGGAAGTGCAAGACTGAGTTGTTGTTTCTATAGGTGGGATAATCCCATGTCCCACTGGATCTCTCTAATAAGAGAGCACTATAAAGAAGAATTCAGACCTCAGATTGTCCCTGTTAAGAGTGCCAACATGGGTTAAGTGTCTGCTTTACTGTATATGCAGCTTTAGGGGATATATATGTGTAGTTATTGACTTATTGAAGCAACTTGGTAACAGGAGGTTGAATGGTACCTTAAATCTTAATTTTACAATTAAGAGGATATAGAAATAATTTGTGTATGAAGTCTAGGCAATTACCAGAAATGTTACAAATTTCCACAAAACAGAAATAATGTATAATGAATCTGCATATTTTTGTCAAAAATACATTGTAAGCCATTAACTTATCTCTTCTCAATGAGCTTGACATCTACTTGATTTAGCTAGTTTTTCCCACCAGTATCTGATGTAAAGGAGTGTATGTATTCAATACCACGTCCATGCATCAAGACCCTTTCTAATGGATCAGAATAATTTGCTCCTTAGCACCCTCTTTATCAGCACATCTCCCTGCTAAAGGTATAATGTATAAAAAGTATAGTTTCTTGGCTACAATCCCTGAAATCCCTGTATCATCTCTCTTCATTAGTGATGAGCAAAATTGTTCACAAAGTTCCTCCGGGAAAAACTGTCGTCCATGGCCGTTTTGCACATTTTCAGATCAGCAAACGGGTCAGATTCACCCATCATTACTCTTCAACAATATATGGGAAATATCCAACCCTATCAGAACCCCATTTTTGTATAAAGAGTAGCATAATCTGTTTTTTCCCTTTGCACCATGTATATATTGTATAAAAAGCTGCCAAGTTTTCTTGCCAACCTCTTTACTGATCATTTAATGATTCCCCAGCTTTACCCCAACTTATTTGTCACTCTGTCTCATCCCATAGAATGCCCTTTAGCTGGTCATATGCCATAAGATCATTGCATCATGTATATAAATATACTTACTTCCTGGGTTAATGCAATTTCTCCACATCTACTGTATGTCATTAAATCATAAAAAGTGCAGAGAGACAAGGGCTCTTGTTCTGAGCTTCCTGTTTTACAGAAGGCCTCTTTGTTACAAAAGTCCTTAGTAAAAGTCCAAATACCCAAATGACCCTGGGTTATGATTTTTAGCTTTTCTTTACTATTTAGGAGACTTCTCAAACCTAAGATTTCTCAGTTCTTTCTCTGCCTGGTGACACCAAGCCCACATTTTCAAGAACAATCAGGGCTTACAGACAGAGAGAGAAGGCATTTGTCCTACATCCCCAGCATCAGATGGTCTTCTAGGTTTGGGAGGGAGAACAATGCAGTTAGAAGTGCAAAGGACATATATTATAAAAGCCAATAGAACTTATTGGTCGGCTGTATACATTGGGTATGCCCAGCCTGCAATCATCCAACTGTCATCAAGCTGTAATTACCAGCATCTATCTAGCAGAAGGTGTAATGTTAGGTGTTGCAATTCAACAGTTACAGGGTCACACATTCCCCCTCATCCCTCAAATGAAGCCAACATCTTTTGGAGTGCTTTTCTGTAACTCCAGCTCGGGATCGCTGAGTTCAAATATCTCATCATAGCATGTATATGTTTGCAATAATACACTTGAATGAGTGCTGCAATGCTGCTTTGTTTATTGTGTGCACAGAACATACCTTATATGCAATTGTACATATGAGTGATGCTTTCCTGCAGATAAGAAACCTAATTTAAGACTGTATGTACAAGTTCAGTAGCGCTAAAATGGATATAAGTGGATATATACGTGGATGCAATTGTTGCAAGCATGGATATCATTTGCCCAAACATGTTCTTGTGTATAGATGAATTGTTAGCAAGTGCACCTACTGACGATCGTGAACCTAGAGCTACCACCTTGAACAGTAATGGCAGTAATTACAGGGTTTCTATAGTGGATTGTGGCATAATGTGCAGCAGACTTACACTACGTTTACACTATGTTTTAAGATGGGTACTATGTGGGAACACAGTCCCCATTTTTGTTAGACACAACGTGCACCCTATTTATTTTGCCCGGTTTGCTTTGATTTGCATTGGGCACAATTACAACAGGCATAACTTCCCTTGTGGCTACAATTATATTAAGCAAGAATTCTGAGGAGCAAAACAGCATTTATGGTAAAAAATAAATGGTGAATTTGTGTCCAAATATTGCAATTTGCACAGCTTTTGAAAATGGCCCATTGAGGTCTTTATAGACTTCAATGTGCCAAAATCAAGTAGGTAACCATTACACAGCAGATCAATTTCCAAGGTGACCTGTGGAGGGATTAGGGTGTTTTAATGAAATGATTTATAAGAAGTAGGGTGTTAGGGTTTTTTAAGAATTGTCATATGTGAACGTGGGAACTGTAGTCTAATAACATCAGGGATGGATTTTTTTTAATGCAAGAATATTCCATAAATGTTTTAATGAGAGTCTTGTCTGGTCCTTGTGTACAGGCATTAATATATTTTTCTCATATTCAACAACCTTGACAAAACTATGGGGTATATTTATCAAAGAGTGAAGTTAGAGATCTCCACAGTCCACTACATAAAATTCCACCTCTCTCCATCCATTTCTATGGGAGTATTTTTCAATGGGTGAAAGTGAAAGTTCACCCTTTTATAAATATGCCTTAAAAATCCCATAGAAATGAATGGAAAGTGGCGGAATTTAACTCCAGCGGACTATTGAGATTTCTAACTTCACTCTTTGATAAATAAACCCCTCTGTCCACCATTCTGAGGTTGATTGCAGTGTTATACAAGTATGGGGCTTGTTCTCCAGAATGCTCGGGACCTGGGGTTTTCCAGATAATAGATCTTTCTGTAATTTGGATCTTCAAACCTTAAGTCTACTTGAAAATCATTTAATCATTAAATAAACCCAGTAGGCTGCTGTTGCTTCCAGTAAGGATTAATTATATCTCAGTTTGGATCAAGTAAAAGGTACTGTTTTATTATTACAGAGAAAAGGGAATTCATTTTTTAAAATGTGTATTTTTTGGATAAAATGGAGTCTATGGGAGACGACCTTCCCATATTATAGAGCTTCCTGTATAACAGGTTTCCAGATAATAGATCCCATATCTGTATTAGCAAGCAAAACTACAGTGCATGTTAATCATCTTATTTTAGATATGGCAAGCAATGGTGTAATGACTTTACAGAGGGGAGACAAGAGGTCTGCTGTATGGCTTCTCTTCTAGGGTTGACACCTTTTGCCCATCTGACTGTGAGCAGGGGGCGGAGACATAATGTAATGGGGCGGAGCCATGACACGCCAGGGGCGGGTTGTAATGTCAGGGACGGGGCTACGTATGTTGTGGCGACCAGCGATTGCCAGATCGTCGCGTCAGTTATAGGGAATCCTACCCAATTTTCCTAATTTGGAAAACCTGCCAGGCAGTTTTGACCCAGACAGTCCATACAGATGGCAACACTATTCTCAGCCCTAGCCTAAACATTGAACTGGCAAATTCTGAAGGATTCCCAGGAGTTTGATATTTTACCTATTGATCAATACTTTTCCCCTAAAACTGGGTTTCCTGCTAAGAATCTAGTGGGAAGGTTTCATTCATTCATGGGAAGATTTACATCCCATTTAAATATTGAGGTCATTGATATACAGCAATGGGATGGAGAACAATTCTATATGTATGTAGTAGTCAGGCAGATGATGCTGATTCTAAGAAAACTGATGTTCCCTGTTTTCTCTTTGCCTCAGGAACAGTTGTCAGGTAAGGGTTAAGCAAAAAGCCTCAGTACTTTGAACTACTAGCATATCTGTACAGTACTTCCTCCTTGTGTAGATTAAAGCTGAGCAGGGCGGGGAGTAGCTAACTATGACTTGTGTATCTGCACAGGTACATCGCCCAGATTTCAATGTTATAAAAGAGTTGTGGAAGGAAAGGCAATCGGCATCTGCTTGGCAACTCTGCTTAGAGAAATGCTTACAGCTCCTCCCTCCAATACCATTCAGATTCAAGAAGGAGACCGCTGCAGGGCTGTGAGTAAATTTTGTTTTTCAACAAATAAAAACTAAAGTGAATTAGAAGCTTTTTTTCCTTTTGCTCTCACTGTTTGGAGCCAGCTCTTTGCTACCTGCTCGGACAAACTGACATGTTAGAGGAGAGGTGCCAGCTATTGGCAGCAAGGAGGATTGTTGTTTTAATGTCACTGAGCCAAAATATACCTGTTTGATGCTGTCTGAATGTATTCTATAGGTCAACTGTATTCAGGACGCTGTCGGTTCATTTATATATGAAGCATATGACTAAAGTGGCTATTTAATAGTCCCTCCACACATTTTGTGACACTTTCTTCTGCCCCTATCTGCAGACTATTGTGCTGGCCTGGTTCCATTCCCCCTGATTTAACTTGTACCCCCTCACTCCTCCTTCTGTCATTTTCCTGTCCTTCCAAAGCACTCTAACCTGAGAACATTTACTGGGAAACAGAGATATAAGTTTGCTGAAGAATTTTAACATTTTCTGAATGGTAGGCTTATCCCCAGTGTTGTAAGGTCCTGCCATATTCTCTGTTCTGTTAATGGGAATAATGTGACTGTGTACTCAATAACCCTGGTAGTGGCAGTAGTTGTGCAGTTTGCTTAACTGGTTCAGAGTTTTCCTTCAGACAATAACCAGCCAGCGTGCCTCTTTAATCTTTATCATGTGTACCTGTTGTATTCCTAGCTTAGCAATGCCAAACATAAGGTGCTTTTTTATATTCCAGTTTGCTTCAGTTCAATGGAAAATAAAAAAAAAAACTACATAATCAGGATCTTTTAGAGAGATTGAACTGTCTGTTTTCTATTTAAAGGGTTATTGACTCTCTTTATTCTCCTTGCTTTTTCTTCTTTGTTTCGCCTGATGCTGGCATGTTTATTACTAATGGCAGGGAATGTTATGTTGAGAAGTCAGCCGTCAGTAGATTTTTATCAGTCTCTGTAATATTTATGTCTTACTGGTTAGCTTAATTTTTCCACTGCTTAAATTTCATAGAGAAGTGTAAATGTTTGTACTGAGTGTAGTGTGAATATTCCGGTTTGGCTGATTTCTGAGGCTGTGCCTTTAAAGCATCTGGATTTCCCATTACCACCCACATAAACACACCCAACTGACTGTATTGTAGCTTCCTGTTACACACAAACACATAGCAGCAGAAATGTCACAGAGACGACTCTTCTGCCCGTCTCAGGACCCAAAGTTAACGAAACCTTTTTTAATTCTGTACCTCCGCAACTTGCAAGATCTTAAGGGCCTGGTAAGTCTTGTGGTGGTGGTGGGGGGCTGGGTTCACATTGCGGAGACTGCTTGTATAAATCCTTGCTTGCTAGTGGAATCCTATACTGGGCAGCAAAAGGGGGGGCAGTGACACACATATTGCAATACTGTCTCCCTTTTTCCTGTTAATTTTCTGTCCTGCTCTATGAACTTTGTACGTAATCTGGGTTTCTTATTATAGCAATAAGTAAAACACCCCTCAGCAACTGGAAAGCAGGTCTTGGCACATTACAGAGGGGAGGCTGCCAAATATGAGGACACGTGTAGTTGGGGCCAAATGAGAAGCTACATTCTCTAACAATAAATAATGAACTAAAGTATTATTTACTAATAATGGGCCAAAGTGTTCACTAGAACAGTTATTTTGAAAGAGCTGTGTTAAAAAAGGGGGCAGTATGTTAGAGGCATACCAGTGTCCAACTGGAATGCCCAACCTTTAGAACATGCAAGGCATGTACAAGGTACAAGGGAGCCATGTATGTAATGCCTGCATTACTCTGTAATAGTCCACAGATCAGCCCAAAACCATGGGTTACCCACAGGCAGGGGGGAGTTGGGGCCAAAAATGACTCCAGGCTCAGGTGGCAGGCCTGCAGTGGACCCACATTATCAGGCAGATCCTAGAGGTGGAGGGGGTGCTTATATTTAGATAAATGACAAACATTCGGCCAAGCTAAGGGAGAGTTAGGGGCAGGTTAGGGGTAGGTATCACTATTGTGCCAGATATTTAGTGAAGTCCTCAACCCTTGTATCTAATGTAATGATATTCAGTTACAATGTATAGCATTGTCTAACTCAGTGATCCCCAACCAGTAGCTCATGAGCAACATGTTGCTCTCCAACCCCTTGGATGTTGCTCTCAAGGTCCTCAAAGCAGGTGCTTATTTTTGAATCCCAAGCTTGAAACAAGTTTTAATTGAATAAAAACTAAGTATAGTGCCAAGTAGAGCCTCCTGTAGGCTGCCAGTCCACATAGGGGCTACCAAATAGCCAATCACAGCCCTTATTTGGCATCCCATGGGACTTTTTCATGTTTGTGTTGCTCCCCAACTGTTTTTACATTTGAATGTGGCTCACAGGTAAAAAAAAAGTTGGGGACCCCTGGTCTAAAGTAAAGCATGCTCTTAACCAGAATAATTGGGAAAAGGTAAACATTTCTAAAAGGTATTTTAATCTGGACAAACAAAACCTAAACTGAGTACTCTTTAAATATTGAATGTTGTATTAAATGCAGGACATTTATTAGCCTTAAAAGTAATGTGCACCATTACTAGTGACGTCATTTATTAGGCAACCTCATTTATTTTAATATTCAAATAAAAAATAATATTTCCAGAGTGGAGGACAGCACATTACAAAGCACTGACCACAAAAGAGGCCAAACCACCATGTGGTACAAAGTTTGATTCACCACATATGCAAGATGCTGTGGATTTCAAAACATTTTATTGCTAATGAATGCTGTGCATTTCCTTTTTGTTCACACATCTGCAATACCATATGTAATAATGTGGTTGGAAAGCAGAAGTAAAGATATATCTATTTTTAATAAAAACTTTTAATTCAGCATTCAGATGGGACTTTTTCATACAAAAAGGCAATATTTTGACGCTAGACTATCATACTGTAAAGAGTGCTGAAGGGAAAAAGGATGAATTAAGTGTTATTGAAGGAAGGTTCAGTTTATCACTGGAATTTACTTCAACCATTTGCAAAGGCATTGATTCGTGAAATTTCTATGAGCACACATACAATGTAAATGAACATTATGCTCAAAAAAATAGTCAAAAGTGGGGTGTGTTGCGTGTGTTAGTTAATATTTTCTTGGGATTAAGTTAATGAGTGTTAAACATTCATTTTGTCTTTGTAGGAACTGCAAGTCAGTGCAGTGTTAGACTGAAGAAGAGTATGGAAAGTCTTCCTTTTGACCTTAACTGGACTTTGGATAGTTTAAGGTGGAAGGAGTCCTCTCTGGGAAACAACAGTGACCACTCAGTGAGAAATGGAGATACATTTGACTTGGGCTATGGCAGCCTTAACTGGGCATCCACAAGAAGTCGGTCTCATAAAGATAAGAAAGATGAGCAAGAGATGTCAGCAGACAAGTCAAGCTCACCTGCACCTGATCTGGGAGAAATGCAAATGAAAGTAGACTTTTTCCGCAAACTTGGCTATTCTTCAGATGAAATCCAAGCTGTCCTTCACAATCTTGGTGTACAGGCAGATACCAATTCTGTACTTGGGGAACTGGTTAAACATGGAGCAAATCCAGAAAGAGAAGCAATTCCTGATGAGTCTTCAGAAACCTTTTTGGCCTCTAGAGGTGTGTTGGGAAGCAGGTGTACACCTTCAGTACCTTCGAGTGAAGATAATGATGGCAACAACTTAAGGCCAATTGTCATTGATGGCAGCAATGTGGCAATGAGGTGTGTTTGATTATAGTTATATTATTTGTTTTGTTATTACTTGCAGGGCACGAAAAGCAAGAAAATATCGACAAAACACTTGAGGGGTTATTTACTAAAACTCAATTTTTTCTAGTCGCGTTTTTAAAGGGAAAAAAAATTTCGAGAAAAAAAATCAAATTTTTCGAGATGTATTATACCCAGAAGCTGCTTATAATTAGAATCTGAAAATACTCTAGCTAAAACCTGTCAAAATCATGTAAAAGTCAATGGCAGATGAACCTCTGGAACATGTTTTATCCTTTCATGCTTCTCGAAAGTTTTGGGCTTTTTGCGCTGGTTTTTGTTTGATAATCTGAATAATTTCTCAGATGACAACGTGATAAATTTGAGTTTTCAGATCGACAAATCCAAAAAGTCACATGATTCGAATGGAAGCTCGATTTTGTCTAGTTTTTTTTCACAATCATTGTTTTCGTAAATAACCCTCTAATTGTCATTTTCCTTTTAAGGAAACTGCTAGATGGGAAAAGTTAATGTGTTGTGGACTTTATGATCATACATATACATACATATAAAGAGTAGTTCAGACATCCTATAGAAATGACAATATACAAGAATATGTTGGGTCTGTTGCTTTATGGGAAAATTTTAATCTTTCCATGTTTTCCTGAAACCCTATGGTTCCTCTAGTCTACTTCTCTAGTTAAAGTCCATTCAGACCTATCATCACTCAGATCTAAAAAGCATCAAATCTAAACTAAAGCTGAACTTACTATATTTCACCTTAAAAAAACTCTGTATCAGACGAGTGCTTTCTATATCTGATGTGCAAACCTCCCAGAGATAAGTAGAGTTAGAATTATTTTTGGATATTGAGCAATCACAGAGATATCATTTTATAATGTATCAAATCACAAGTCATGAAATGAATTCCTTGCTTGGAAATTCGCTTTTATACTATTAGTAGGCACTTATTGTGTCACATGCATGAATGTTGTAGAACAGGAGGTATAATATGTAGCCCTCCAGCAGTAGTTGATTTGCTGTACATCTTGCAGCATTCCTGGGGGAGGGTGGCCATTAATCAGGACTAAAAAGAAATGGATCAGCCATTGCTTAGGACGTAAAATAGGAACAGGCTGTACAATCAATAAACTGTCCCTTTAGGAAAAACAATCCAATACCAATCATTTCAGAGAGCCCTAGTCATGCAGGGTAGCCTTGGTCTCATGCTAAACAGGTTTTGTAAGGTATTACCTAATATTACTCCTGCTCATTGAATAAGCTTTGCCCCACTGTGTGGGTGGGTGGGATCTGGGAAGAGTTAATACTATATTTGCATTTTCATCATATTATAACAGAGTGTAGCAATAATTTGCATCTTTCTCTTTTCCTGCATGTTGCATAGCAATAAAAATAGGTCAATACCCTTGATATATCTGGTGCAAACAAATCTGGGTTTTAAATCTGATATATGTACAAATAAAGCTAGTGCAGGTTATGCTACAACAAATGGGGAGACTAGCACATTGACTCACTGCTGAATCATTTCCTATTCTTTAAATGCTTCCTTGTCTTATTTTGAAACCTGTTTAGCAGAAACAAACTATGATCCTGTGTTCTTTACAGAAAGAACAGAAGTAACTGTGTTTATTTTATATTTTCAGTCCCTCTTAATAAAGGCATGTGTAATTCTCATTAAAAGACTATTATGTGCTATGCCTGTGTTAAATATTATTTTGCTCATAGCACCTGTGGGGTATGTATGTGGGAATCATGTCTAGGTAATTTTCACCCAGTTATCGCTCAAAAATGTGTGGCAAGACTTGTGAAAATTGACCATATATTACCTCCTTCTCATTAAGATTATGGGATGTTATGGCAGGTAACATGGGGCATTTTTTTGGCATGTATTGATCTCTCAGAATCCTCCAAAGAGCTACTGATCCATTAGTTCTGTTGGAGCCACTGACCTATATAAGGAATTTTGATATTATTTTCTAATGGATTCTTCTTATTTTAAGGTAGATTCCCTTAATTTTATGCTATCACTTTAAATTTAACAACTACATGAGACACTCTGTTTTCATATAATCAAATACTGGGGTTATTAATTCAAATCTAAACTCGAATCCTTAGAAAATATAAAAAAGTAGGTGGAAAAATGTGAACAATATATTGGTGAATGTGAAAAAGTCTTGTGTGAAGATGAAGAACGCCATTTATAGTAAAAAGAGAGCATTGAAAAAGACTCTACTATTAGTAACACTTCCCCTGTGTGAATGGTGAGCAGAAGAAATAGTATAGGCAGGCAACATATGTACAGAGAGTGGCAGGAAAAAAAGCAGACAGGAGAGAGAGAGAGAGAGAGAGAGGAGCTGGCACAGCTGTTTGCTTTTCTCTGTCACTGAATGGAATAAAGTACAAAGTCTCACTTGGTGTCAGGTGGACGAGAGGGAAATTCCACTCTGTTATTTCCTGCATATTTAATCTGGTGCATTGTTCTTTACTGATTCACACACTGTAAAACCTGCCTGTCCAAACAGCTCACTACCAGTTCTATGCAAATGATTTTTATGTAAATATACCTGTTCTTCCTCCTCCTGGGAATTTCCATATTGTTTGCCAAGGTAAAGCCTCTCATCCGAAATACTTTTTACACCTTTGGCCTTAGGTAAATAATATATTTATTCAGGCTTAACCAGGAAATGTCATTGTGTGTGTGTTCTGGGTCCTTGTTCTACATTGTAGGAAAAACAAAATAATTTCAATCTAAACTATGAGCTTAAGATATAATTATAACTTAGTTCATGTATCCAAAATTCTTGCGACCTGGAGTATTCTGAAAAGGAGGTTTCCATACTAAGGATCACAATACTTTAAGCCAACTGAAAAAGATTTAAACATTAATAAAACTCAGTAAAAGGAAATAATTTTTAAAAAATCACAATTATTTGCTTAATGGGCTCTGTGGGAGAAAGAGTGAAGAACTAGTATTGTAATTAAAGAAAGCTACATTGTTTAGGAGAGAACCCGGAAATTGCTGGCCAAAAATAAACATGAGAAAAAAAGTTGAAGGTCGATTGCAACATGAGAAGGGTGTCATTTTATTTGCATCTTAATTTACCTGCTTGGAGCCCAGTGATTAATCAGCTGTTCACCCTCAAACTCAAAAGAGAAGTTCACATTAAAAAAAAAACATTTTAATAGCTGTGTTATTCTGAGTCTAGCAAACAGTCGTTTGATAATGTAATTACTTTAGCCACTGAACTGTATGCAGTTTTATTCATTCGCTCATACCAGGTTTTAAAATTGATAATGTAGTGGGAATGTTAGGTTGGTTTTTATTATCATATTTCAGTATTTTCTTTTATTTTGGCATTATGGTCACTTGTCTCTCCCCATCACATCCTCCTTACTCCTTCCTCTCATGACAGCATCATCGCTGTACTGACAACTTCCTGAAGGGGGTCAGGCCCTGGTGCAGTACCACCCCCTGCCCTCATGATATTTATGTTCCCAAGATAGGTGTTAGGAAATGCTTTATGCAGAAAAGCTATTCCAGCTTCAAAACATTCTTTTGGTTGAAAGAGAATTAAAGGTTATTTTTTAAGTGACTTTTATGACATATGGTTGATTTTGAACTTCATCTCAAAAATGAGTATTGACAAAAAAGGATATCTTAGATTGTGGGCTCTGAAGAGAATATTATAAATCCTGATTATTCCAATTAGGTACATGTTATTTTTAGACTGCAAATGCAATCTTACACAATTCATATCTTCTATTTTGAAACTGTTCTATGTGATCCTGTGACATTGTTTAGGGCGTGTCTCCTTAGTATTGGTTGATTAGAAAATATTCTTCATCTACTGGGCTAGTAAAGTTGCAGAGAGTAGGGTTCTCAGATGTGTGCAGGCCTGCTAGATGGACATAAGCTATAATGTTTGGCCTATGGACATGTTTTTTTTTTATTAAATATAGTTTTCTAATGCTGGAACTTTTTGTTTCTTTTTCAAAAGCATGCAAATATTCTTAAATGGGCAATATACAGCAATAATCATCATGATATCATTAACAGGACTTTGACCTGAATGATGATTACAAATGACAGAAAATTGTTACTGTTATTATACAAATAAAGAAGAACTGCCAACGTCATACTTTAGGTTCAGCATAAGGTTGGATTTCATATTTTCAAGTTTTGCCCTATTTACTGGACTCTGAATTTTCATCAGAGGTTTGCATTGGGCCTTTAAGAAGAAAAATGTTTACAAAAGGTAATTTGTGGAAGTTTCAGACTGGATCTCCTTTTCCCCACCATCTCTTATAATGGTCAAGAATGCACAATTACGCAATATTTTAGTACTAGGTAATGCAGATATCTATGGAGAGTATGGTTTTTTCACAGGACAAAAGAAGTAACCTTTGTGTTCTTTTCTTCCTTAGTCATGGGAACAAACAAGTCTTTTCATGTCGTGGGATTCTTCTGGCTGTCAACTTTTTCTTAGACAGAAGACACACGGATATCACAGTTTTTGTACCCTCATGGAGGAAAGAGCAACCTCGGCCAGAAATGCCTATTACAGGTATGAACGCTGTTTTCTGGACTTTGGTTTTGAAGAATGTAATTTAAAATATGCAAATGAGTTTTAAATGCCACACTATGGGGCAGATTTATTTAGGGTCAAAGTGAAAATTCTAATTTTTTAATTTTTTTTTGTCAAAACTCTCAAATTCGAATTATGAATTATACAAACTCGATTCGAGTTTTAATTAGAATTTTGATATTTTTCATACTCTGGCCATTTAAGAACTCAAATTCAACTATTCACCACCTAATACCTGCGAATTACTATATACGTCAATGGGAGAGGTCCAGGGATCAATTTGGTGATGTTTGCAGCCTTCCTGACATTCAAGTTTTTTTCGGAGAAAAAAACTTGAATCAAGTTTTTTAAATTTGAATCAAGTATTTATAATTTGAATCTAATTCAATTTGAGTTTTCGGGTTGATTAATAATAAATATCGATTTGTCGATTTTTGGAATGTATGGGTTTTTTATTATAAGGATTTTAATACATTTTTAATAAATGTTTTAATCAATTTTCAGTCAAAAAGGAATTCCAATAAGCTAGAGATACTGAGAGGTTCCAATTTGCTACAAAGGCATAGGGGAACGGAGATAACACAATGGTTCATTTTTGGATTTCTGTAACATTTGTTCATATTAAGGTAATAATGATGCTTCCCTTATTTTTCAGACCAACATATTCTGGGTGAGCTGGAAAAAAAGAAGATTGTTGTTTTCACACCATCTCGCCGGGTGGGAGGAAAGCGTTTGGTGTGCTATGATGATAGATTCATTGTTAAACTGGCCATTCAATGTGATGGGGTTATAGTGTCCAATGACACTTACAGAGATCTCCAGAGTGAGAAGGTCGAATGGAAAAAATTCATAGAAGAGCGCTTACTCATGTATTCATTTGTTAATGACATGTAAGTTTTTGCTTTGAAACTGGATTTAACAAACCTTAGTGTGTTTTTAACTTCGTAAATGTTCATGGATAGATCACTAAAGGCTACTATTTTATTGAGTTTGAGCAAGACTTGTCCATTTATTCTTCGAGTCAGAAGTTGGCTGTTGAAGAGAATTTTAAATATAACTGTGAAAAACTGATCATTCATTTAGAGCTTTAGGGATAGCTCATAAAATCCCTGTCTTCAAAATTCTGCCACTGAAGTGAAAATGTCATGCTTCACGCACAAAGAGAACAGTTGTGACTTACACAAAAACATCAGAAATGTATTGATGTATTTACATTTTGGTCTACTGTATAATTAGCCCTTTATCGAGATAAAAGTCTAACTATAGACCATAAAACTCCACGAGTCCGGGAAGTACTTGTCCTACTGTGTTAATGTTTAATTATATTTTGCCAATTAGGCCAAAAACGTTGTATCCGTGAATTCCTTCCTACGACTGCTGTATATATGTACATACAGTATAAATGGGCCCATCAGGTCCACAAAGAAGTAGATATAAATAAATGCAAGTGGTCCAAAAGTCATTTCCTTTCCTTCTTTTATAATGTAAAAATACATTGTCTCTCACCATTTTCATGCTCAGGTTATAAAACCTTTTATAAAACTTTTAAATATGTTTTCCTCTAGCTTTATGCCACCAGATGATCCTTTGGGAAGGCATGGGCCAAATTTGGATGACTTTCTCAGAATAAAACCATTAGGAGTGGAAAACAAGAAAGTGCAGTGTCCATATGGTAAGAATATCTTCATAGTCCATTTATGTATCTGTGCAACAAGTTTATTTTTTCTTTACGTTCACAACCTTAACTACTACCACTCTTCTGCAGAGAGTTAAAGTAACTCTCTGAACATAAGTCTGCAGCTCAAATGCTGTAAAAAGAAATGGCAGCTCTACAATGGAGAGTTTTACAGAAGTTTCTTCTGGAGTTAACATACTATATATCACTGGTGCACTCTGCTTCGAGGTCCTTTAAATTTTTGCTTTGGACATACAGCATGAGAAGTGTTTCTGCTTTATTTAGCAAGGGAGTAAAGTATATAGCTGTGATCTTTACATGTACAATAGATGCATAGATGAATACAAACTATACTAAAGAATTATTTTGATTTCATTAGGGCAGTCAACACAAAATTGGTCATATATAAGCCATTTTAATGTACTAAAAAAAACATTTTTTCTGTTTTTTTTCTAATAGGTAAAAAATGTACATATGGAATCAAATGTAAATTTTATCATCCAGAGAGGATCAACCAACCTCAGCGTTCTGTAGCAGATGAGCTTCGTGAAAATGCAAGGCTTTCTCCTACCAAATCTGCACTTTACTTACCACTTGATGACAGAAAATCTAGGCAGCATTCATTGGCAGATGCTTCACCCTTAGACTCTGAAGGTCCACCTTTGCAGAAGCTACCTGTTGAGAGGACAAGTTCATTACAGAAGAGCAGAGTTGTGGACAACATGGCAGCAAAGCAGTTTTTCTATACCAATGCAAAGGACTCACTTCCCCGTAACTCTTTGGATTCTGGCATCGAAGTGTGGGCCAGTATATCAAACAGCTATTGTGATAGTTCTCATGACCCTTTAGTCTATGGAAAATACTGTAACTGTACTCAGAGACATTGTTGTCAGCACAGACATGATTTGGACACTGATGGCTGTCAACCCTATAACTATCAAAAGTCTATACAACGCAGTCACAGTTCAGCACCCTACTTCCCCTATAGTACATCAAGTCAATGGTCACCCCAAAACATATCACACCCAATATATAGAGATCTACCTAAAACGGGCCATAATGGCAAACACAGCCTTCCGAATGACTATAACCCACCTCCAACACACTCAATTGACTACTGGTCTGAGCCAAATCCAATCCCGTCTTCTGGTAGACATCAAAGCAGTTACCCAGTTTATCCACAAATTCCATCTTCTGCTACTGATTTGCCCCAGTGGTCTAGCTCTGATCCCTTTTCAGCTGAGCGATTAAGTGTGCGCACCAAGCTGTGTGCAATCTTTCAGCCCTCATTAGTGGATGCTGTAATGAGAAAGTTCCCACAACTGTTGGATCCACAAAGTTTAGCAGCTGAAATATTCACTTACAGGTCCCAACACAATATGTGAAACAAAACCAAAGGGAAAAAAACCTTTAATGGTTGTGATTTCAACAAATGCACAATTCCATGGCATCCCTTTTATTTTTGTTTAGGAATAAGATATGACAGAGACTAAGGCTAGGGATGGTTATGAAATTATAACTGTAAAATAAGTAGACACATGGAGAAAACACAAAAGCACTACTAATGGGTGGTATGTAATGTAAACTATTGTCTAAATTGCAAAGTGCTGGTACAAGTGTTGTATATAATCAATGTATTGTAGCTGTGTTTAAAAGCTTCCCAGCCGTTCTAATTCTAATGCAAAAAAAAAAAAAAAAGTACTTGCCAACAAAGAGCAAGCCATATCCACGTGGAAGTGCGAGAGCAGATAAGAAAGATGGCACCAGTGAGAAGTAGATGTTTTAGCAAATACAAGGTAATTCACCTGTGCCTTAATAACAGCCATAATTGTGCAAACAGTATAATAGGAAGATATTGTGATTAAAGAGAACAAAAACAGAGCAAGATGTCCTGGAAAATTAAGAATAAGATAGGAAATACAGTGGAGGTTAAAGATTTAAGAAACAATAACAGGCGCGTTGCTTTTGTAAGTGCACAAAAGATACAGAGATGGCTAAGATTATTACTCCAGGCTACAATAATTAAAGAAATGGATGGCAATGCCTTCAAAGCCTATATATTTTTCTAACAAATTGGGCTTCAAGATTCAGGACATATTTATGTCACTGTTTTCAGTGATTTTCAGATTACTCTCTCTATTTTAGATCTCAGGTTTATATTTAGAACTGAAATTATACATAAAATCCAAATGCCAGATATGTATAGTCTATCATCTGAAAAAAACCATACAAGCAAATCTTTCTGTTTTAGCACAGATACATAGAATAATAACAATATTGGTCTAAAAGAGTTGATTTGTTTAGAGGAGCTGCAGTGCAAGTTTAATGCCCTCTCAATATTATGTGTATTTTCCCACAGAGCACCTTGAATGCTTATTCACACAGGTTTTATCCCACTACAAACTCTTATGTTTCAGCTATCCTGTATGTTTGTCCAGTATTCAGTCAAATTGCATTTTTAACAATGCACACGACTGCTCATCTAATATAACTTTTCAAATCTAATATAAAGTGCAAATTGGTATAATTTTCTTCACCTGATATGTAAATCATCATGCAAAGAAACAATTGCCTTGGGGCAGTTGGTAAGTTGATGCATATTGTATCTAAATATTAAACTCCAGTACAATGATTACATTAATGAAGGGGAAACATGGAAAATTCAATGGAAACGTAAAAAGTCTTTTAGTCTCAGTTATGAGACATTCAGCCAACGTTTGGAACTTTGTGTCAGTGCTGATACCCTTATATGATTTCCTATTTATAGGATATTAAACTCTGACATGAAGGGGGTTATTTATTAAAGTCCGAATGACAAAAAAATCGAGTTTTTTAACTATAAACTAACAAATATAAAATCTGAATTTTTAGTGGAAAAAAAACTGAAATTTTTTCGAGATTTAGTAAACCCAGAGGATGGAAAAAGTCAGAATCCGAAAATCCGGCATTTCAGACCAGCCAAGGTTGTATATAAGTCAATGGGAGAGGTCCCTATCCAATTTGGAAGTTTCTGTGTTCTGAACTGGAATTAGCCCGAAAATCCGACTATTTCAGGCCTTTCGGAACAAATATCACAAAAATTCAGACTTTTTGGGGAAAAAAAGAGAAAAAATCATACAATCGTGTCCCCGATTCAATAAAATTGTGATTTTTTAATAATAAATAAGGTCCAATCATGGATTCTAGTTTGGTCCGACTTTTTTTCATTAAAGTAGTCAGATAAATTGGACTTTGATAAATAAGGCCCGAAATGTTGCTTACTGTATTGTCCTCCTTACCAGTAATGGTGATCATTAGAATTGGTTGCCTCAGCACTATGTGCTTGGCCACCAAGGAGAAAATCCTTTTGCATTATGTTAATTACAAACATTATCGATATGTAATGTGTTAACGAAGTAAGCAAAACATGCTTTTTATTTTTTTTGTATAACTTCATTGAGTTAAAATATTGTTTTACTGGATGACAGTACTTGATCAGATGATGTTCTGGTCTAATGGTTATATATATATATATTTAATATGGGATGCAACCACTGTTGTGTTACTTTAAGAAGTGAATGTCAAATAAATGTTCTGAATTTCCTTAAGCTGCCTTAAAGCATTTGTAATGTGTTATGGCCTTAGGTCAATGAAACTGAAATTCATATTGTACTGTAACTCATCATATTACAAAGAAAAAGAGAAGGTTCACGTTAGAGAATCTGGGTTAGGATATGTGAAAGGGGAGATCAGTTGTAAGTTTACTGTTCCATCACCTGACTAATTTGTAGTACAAACACCATGGGTCATCTGTGGTTCATGCACAAAAGTAACCCAGACCAGTGCATTTCTGCTAGCAGGAGTATCAGCCCATGCAAGTGATTATAATCATTTAAGGGTGCTTAAAGGGCAAGTCAACCTCAAAATCAAAAAATACCTAATAAAAGAAAACATAATTCAAGGCAACTTTGCAATATACATTTGTTACAAATGTTCTATGGTTTTAAAGTTATTTGTATATCTATTGCTGTTGAAAGCAGCATTTCCTATCACTTTCTATTCTCTGCACTGGTGGCTCAGACTGTTGAAACAATATAAGACACAGCAGCTGATTAACAGACCTGTCTTTGCTGAGGTGGCCATACATGGGCCGATAAAAGCTGCAGACAGACCGAGTCAGCAGCTTATTGGCCCTTGTATGGGGCCCTCTGATGGGCTTCCCCTATTGAGTCAGGGGTAAAAATCTCGTTGGATCGCAGACAGTATCTGTTGATGAGGTCCCATCATTCGACCACCGGTATACCTTTCATTATGATCCGATCGTTGGGCCCTAGGGCCCATGATCGGATCAACCCAATATCGGTATACTGGTGGTCAAATCACGGGACCTCATCAACAGATACTGTCCTCGATCCAACGGGATTTTCACCGCTGACTCAGAGGACCCCATACAGTCTGTCGGCGGCTTTTATCGGCCTGTGTATGGCCACCTTTAATTCTTCAGCATATTGAGGAATATTTGAGCATATTGGGGAGAGATCCGCTTATTTGGTAACATCTCCAAACAAGCGGATCTCTTTGTGTATGGCCTGAAGACTTTTGCAACATTGTTTGAATAGTAACAACCAGGAGTTATTCAAATGCTGCTTTCAATAGCAACTGTTTTTACAAATTCTTAAAAGTTATTAGAAAGTTATTGGAGAGTTGCTTCGAATTATGTTTTCTATTATAAGGCAAATTTTTATTTTGGTTTAACCTTGCCCTAACATTTACTGGATTAACAAAATCTACAGAAGCTACAAAATTCACAAGTGCCTCAATTTGTTTTGTTACTGTATATAGTTGTTAATGTAGCTATAGGGAAGGATGTCAGAAAAACACAATCAGCACAAGTATTCCTGCAGCTCACTAATCTACCGGCTTCCAACCTATGGTGACATACCAAAGATCCAACATATTCCACAATGCTGTACAATAAATACAAATCACATACAAAAACAAACAATTACAAGAGGTAGAGGCGGTCCTGTTCAAAAGAGCTTTCTATTACTGTGTACAGTTTGACATACCCTGCTTAAAGTCTGCAGTACTGTAGCAGCTTTAGTTATCATACTTGTGGGAGGCGAGCCTAGAATCAGCTACACAGCAATCTAAGGCTTCCTATATAAAAAATTATTTGTCCATGAACAAGACAAGTTATCTTTTGCACATTTACACAGTTCAATAAGTCAGGCTCAATTGTCTATCCAATGAGGATCACATCTGCACGTCGATGCGTTCCTCGTCTCAAATGCCTGTAGGCCATTGGTCAATGACGGGATCAGGCCAATTTGTTCCAGTGTGTGGACGGCCAAATTGGGCCCAGATCCGCTTCTACATATCTACTACTTTCTTTTTTATTGTATTTCTTTGTAGTGTGTAAGCATATCTCTTCTGTAATTTCTGAACCCACATATCAACGGTTTAATCTCAAAAAATGTATCTAAATTGCAGCTATCTATATATCTGTACATTGTGTGTACTGTGTGCGTCAGTGTGTCTGTTAATTAGTGTTTGGAATGTAAAGGTCTTTAGATAGGGGAAAAAATGAGAAGCTTTAGTGTGACTTTTAAATAACTACAAATCTTTCCCCTGTTTTGGCAACTTCTGACCAAGTCGGCAGTTTATTACATCTCCTGAGGGGTTTTACATGGGAGCCTATTATGATTCAGTTTTTGGGCCATAGATCAAACAATCCATTCACTGGCAAGGCAAGGGTAATCTATACATAAATCACCATCATAAGTTATATTTTTAATACTCAGCTTTTGTAATTGGAACATGCTACTTTTAAGGCTTAAAGGACAGGCCCAGATTTGTGGAAAGGCCACCTAGGCCCAGGCCTAGGGTGGCAGGATTTTAGGGGCATGGCCAACCACACCCACATTGGTTCAAAAACACGATCATGGGGATGCGTTGGTGATATAATAATTTTTTTGATTTCCCATGTGCCAATCCCCATTGTTCCTGTCCCCCTGGAGGGGACAGGGGCGAAAACAACGAGGTAAATAGAATAGAATAGAATTTAGATTTACCTAAATTGCAGCTATCTATATCTGTACTTTGTGTCTGCTGTGTGCGTCAGTATGTCTGTTAATTAGTGTTTGGAATGTAAAGGTCTTTAGAGGGAAATAATATAATATATTTAGGGAAATAAACTAGAGGGGGGGGGGCACATGGGTCATAACTGTTGCTTTTGAATCTGAGCTGCATGCTAAGGATCAATTGCAAACTCACTGAATAGTTATGTTCCATGTGGCCCTCCTTAAAGTCACTGACTAACTCAGAGTTAGAAAGTTGAAAAGCAGGAAGTAGTGTTCTGGCTATTATGTTAGACATCTAGTCACTCCAGCCTTTATAGATTACATTTTTGGTTAACTAACTATATTAGACACATTTTTTCTTTTGCACAGCCTTTCTATTTAGCCAGTTTTTATTTTTACACTGAACTGTTCCTTTAAACAAGCCTCACAAAGGACTATATTAATAATTATAAGCATCCTATCCCCAAACCTTGTGTCTTTTACGCTCTTCTCCTTTTAGATTGTAAGCTGTTTTGAGCAGGACCCTATTTAGCGCTTGTATCACTAATCAATTGTATTTCTTTATGGAATCTGTTTGTGCAGAGTATATACTCCTTTATTATACAGTGCTACAGACTATGTTGGCTTTCCTGAATGGATGGTAGACACGGCATCAGCCTGTCCGCAGTCACATGGAGTGGATTTTGGCACAAAAAGGAATCTTTTTTTTCTTTATACATGTTCATAATTAAAGTGGTATGTTTAATGCAGAACTGCCAGAACATTCATGCACAGCTAGGCACTTCTAATATACCCATGTACTAATTTTCTTCACTTAAATTTAAAAGCTTAAATTAGTATTTAATTCATTTGTGTACCTCATGGTGTCATAGAAATGTATGAGAACTGATTGCTTATTAGCCACATATATTTATATTAATAGTGTTGGGTATTGTAAATAGTACTCAGCAAGCAGCAGGTACCCCACTCCCTGGTTCTAGTGCCTCCTTTATCCTCTAGGCAGTTCCCAGTCACATGTGTAAGTGCAAAATAAAGAGTAATAAGGAAGTAATTTACTTAAATATACATTTTATCCCTGTTATAAATTCTAATTTCGACTCACTCAAATGCAAAACAATATAAAGTGTAATCACTCATAACAGGAATAAGCTGGTAAAATCTAATCAGCATCATAACCATCATATCTTTGGTTTTAAATTTGCTTTTAAGTGTTTTCAAACCTTTATTATAGGGTATCTGCACATAAAAACACAGTAGGGTAATTTATTACTGACCTTATTGGGTGTGCAGGAGCACAAAGGGCACAAAAATGCACCCCTTATTGCTTATTCACCTTGGAATGAGTTGCAAAGCAAAGTGCCAGTAATTGCTACAGGGCAAGCAGTATGTACAGGGCTACATTGTGGCTTGTATTCACCAGCACCAGAGTGTGTTAAGTGATGTGTAGAAGGCAAGGCAGCTTATACATATATGACTCTGCCACCCATCCCATCATGAATACAGGAATGCTAAAGGCAAGCTGCACTGTATTAATAGGGGTAAATGGTAAATGACCCCCACTATCTTTAATTTTCTGCACTGCCTGCCTACCTCTGACATCTGAAACAATGTAATAGAAGTAGTTTACTGAATACCTGGATGAGAACTTACTTCTGCTAAATTATTTCCATCTGTCAGAGGGCAATCTTGGGTAGAAAGGTATGTCTGAGGGGACAGGCCTTGTTTATTCTTGCTAATTTAAGTGTAATAACTATCATCATATTCCTACTTGCGACACCAAAGAAATAGTTAAACCAAACACATTAATGTTCTATGTTACTTGATTGCTAGCCAGGTTTAGTCTATCATACAGCACATACACGTACATTACTGCCGGCAAGCTCCCTTGCAACACTCCTGTCTATAAACTGGCTTCATAAATGCTCCTTTCAGAATGTCTGAACCTTGACTTAAAGGGCATGTAAAGGCTAAAAAATAAAATCCCATTTTTACTATCTTTAATGAAAAAGAAACCTATCTCCAATATACTTTAATTAAAAAATGTGTACTGTTTTTATAAGAAACCTGACTGTATGAAGTGCAATTCCCCCTTCATTTACTGCTGTGCATAGGAATTGTCAGACGGTCCCTAGCTGCTCTGCAGGGAAAGAATCATACTTATGAACAGCAGGGGGAGCCCTGCCTTACTTCCCAGCCATGCAGAACTCAAGCAGCTTTGTTTGTTTCCCTGTAGAGCAGTCAGTGACTGTGTAGAGATTTGTATTGGATTTTATTTTTGCCTTTACATCCCCTTTCCAACTCCAGCTGCAAGAACAAGGATCATGGATACAGATTTCAACAGATAAACTGGGATTCTATTTGGATGATTATTTTGCTGCAGCCACTGGTTCTGCAGAGTTGGAGAAAGTTTGTATTAAACAATACAAAAACTATAAAATCCACATTAGATTACATGACAACACAGGACCTTGTCAATTCTGATTATTAATCAGTCTTGCTGTATTGGCTTCTGGCAGATATTATTTGACTTGTGCTGTTTTGATAATTTATGAAGATCCCTAAGCAGTCCAGACCACACTGAGTATGTGCACAGTCTTAGTCTTGCAAAGATGATTAACAAAGTTACAAGATGGTGACCCCCTGTAGCCAACTTTGAAAACATAAATCATTTCTTTGATTAGGATTGTGGTGCAGTAAGTTCATGTTTATGTTTAGTATACAAAATACAGCATTTCTAGCCTTATTCTATCTTAGACTTTACTTCCCCTTTAACAATCATAAATAATCGTTACATAGTTAAGTTGGGTTGAAAAAAAGGACAAAGTCCATTAAGTTCAACCCCTAAAAATGAACCGCAGTACACATATATACACATACACTCATACCGATTGATCTATTCACTCACATTTCACTACAGTATCTATATTAATTTTAGTATCATAATAGCACATTCTCTGCCACTCCAGAGTCCAGGTTCCTGCTCAGCTCCTCATAAAAGGCAATAAAATTAGTCTGGCACGATCTGTTATGCATAAAACCATGCATGCTCAAACTAACAGTATTATGATTTGCAATATAGTCAAGTATCTTATCTCTTATTACTCCTTCCAAAGGTTTTCCTGTAATTGATGTCAGACTATTATTATTTGATTAATTTGCCATTTTTTATAATTAAATTTAAAAAACTAGAAACTAAGAAAGATTAAAACCTTTTGGCTTTTATAGAGACTTAAGAAAGACAAAATGTAGTAGATGTTTAAACGAATAATCAGGTCACTGCAGATTTGCATGACCTTGTTTCTTTGAAAATTGCACCAATTATGGCATTTTTTTTTGCAAAATATGCTGCTATTGGCAGTTTTTCAGCTCTGTTTTTGTTTAGAAGTGCAAATAAAGGTGTAGGTACCTTTTCTAATATACAGTTTTAATGCATAATGATTTCTTTCCAAAGAAAGCTAGGGCAGAAGTCACTTGTCTCTGTGGAAGGAAAATAGAGCATATGTTAGAATGGAGACTATAGGAAGCACCTAACACTCCAGTGGTCATTAAAGCAATTTTGTTGCATACTATCAAATTTCTTAATCCAAATTGCCTTTCTTTGTAACAGTACTTTTTTCCTGTCACCCCCTCTTGTCGTTGTCTTTACTATCTCCACTACTAACCATCTTAGTTGGGATTGATTGTGATGCTTTTCAAAGAAATGATGAGACACAGATGTGCCTAGTGCTCTTTAATTCTCACTTTAACACATCTTGATGTATATGTTACCACAGGGGCAATTTAAGTAAAAAAACTGCACATGTATTGCAAATAGTGTTTTATATTTATATTGTATCCTTTAGTGGGATGACACACCACTATGCTAATTCACTAAAATGCGAAGTTGCTCATTTTTACTAGCGGTATTTTGGCAATTTGGTCAATTTGAATAGAGCGGGTACATGTAAGTCGCATGGACGTCTTTATTAGAGATGTTGGTGCAAATGCTTAAAGTGGCCACTTTTTATAACAAATGTCCAAGGAAGCATAATAAAGATTAAAGAGATCCTCTAATAACCTACACATGAGCCCACCCTAAATCAAATGTGGCATGCCCCTCAAATGGTTGGAAAAAATGTTAACACAAAAATCTTTAATACTTTTTAAGGCAATCCGGCTATAAAAAATACGTCAGCGTTGTTTTACAACTTTTTTGAATTTCCGGCATACAGGATATGATGTCAGAAAAAAATCCCAGAATGCCTCACCAGGAGCTAATGGTTAAAAAAAAACCCCAAGTTGTGACCTACAGTATCTTAAATTGATCTAATTATATGACTCACTATTCCAATTAACATTTTCTAAAGGCTAAACGACATGGGAGATTTTGATGAGATTTTGAAGGTCAGACTTTATGTTGTCATGCAACAGCATGAGATACTGTAAAATGCTACAATATCTGATCCCCACTGCTATAATGTAATCAGATTAAATAAAGTCAGATTGTGTGTTTATGAATGATTACGTTTATAACAGACACTTACGTCCCTGTAAGGCAGTTTATTGATACTTGCATACTACCAGTAAGAACACAAATATGTTGGCATCCCCCCTGTACTCACAATATGGCTACCTCTCAATTCCTCCGACATCCAGTTACTTGGTCAAATGCTCCCTCTGCTCCATGCAGTAGCAGGAAGCACCCAGCCCCTCTTGGAGCTTCTAACACAAACCAGTAACCTCCCTGCTCTGTGTCCTTCCAATACAATTAAAGACCTTTCCACAGGACAGCCTTCCTGTGAAAAGTCTACTCCAATATATGAACTGGACCACTTGAATGTATTGTATGGTCTCCTTCCAGAATACTATAGCTTCCAGAACCAGACAGCAAGACATCTTCATGCAGAAATCTGCTGTATGTGCCTGCACACAGGATAACCCAGCAGGGTAAGGTTGAAGTCACCGTAGGGGCCGAGTCTTAACCTATGTTTATCCATGGGCTGAGAATTGGCCACCTCTTGTATTAGCCTTACACATCAAGTTTTTGCTTCAGTCCCATTATATTTTAACCCATACAATTACCTCTATATATATATATATATATATATATATATATATATATATATATATATCTATATATATATATATATATATATATATATAAATATATATATATAGTCATGTGACTTGTGCTCTGATAAACTTCAGTCACTCTTTACTGCTGTACTGCAAGTTGTAGTGATATCACCCCCTCCCTTTACCCCCAGCAGCCTAAGAACAGAACAATGGGAAGGTAACAAAAGATAACAGCTGTCTGGTATATCTAAGAACAGTACCTAATAGTAAAAGCCAAGTCCCACTGAGACTGATTCAGTTACATTAAAGGGATCCTCTGTCATCAGAAAACATGTTTTTTTCAAAACGCATCAGTTAATAGTGCTACTCCAGCAGAATTCTGCACTGAAATCCATTTCTCAAAAGAGCAAACATATTTTTTTTATATTCAATTTTTAAATCAGACATGGGGCTAGACATTTTGTCAATTTCCCAGCTGCCCCTGGTCATGTGACTTGTGCCTGCACTTTAGGAGAGAAATGCTTTATGGCAGGCTGCTGTTTTTCCTTCTCAATGTAACTGAATATGTCTCAGTGGGGGGTTTTTACTATTGAGTGTTGTTCTCAGATCTACCAGGCAGCTGTTATCTTGTGTTAGGGAGCTGTTATCTGGTTACCTTCCCATTGCTCTTTTGTTTGGCTGCTGGGGGGAAAGGGAGGGAGGTGATATCACTCCAACTTGCAGTACAGCAGTAAAGAGTGATTGAAGTTTATTAGAGCACAAGTCACATGACTGGGGGCAGCTGGGAAACTGACAATGTCTAGCCCCTTGTCAGATTTCAAAATTAAATATAATAAAAACCTGTTTGCTCTTTTAAGAAATGGATTTCAGTGCAGAATTCTGTTGGAGCAGCACTATTAACTATGTTTTTGAAAAAAATTGTCATTTTATTCAAATGTGAAAAAAACCTCTAAAATTACACAAATCTGAATTTTGATGAATAAGTGAAATAGTGAATAGGGTATTTAAATACTTGCTAACTGGTGACTATCTGTCAGCATGCTATATGGCCAATATGGTGTGTTGGAGGATGAAACCTCAAAGCAACCAATATGGATAGTTAATAAATATCACATAGGATACTTAGGGCGTTATTTATCAAAGTTTAAATTTATCTCAATATTTTCTGCTACAAACTCCGAAAATTTGCTTTGCTTCACCCAAAAACTTTGGGGGTATTTCATGAAACCCATAGCACATCAAAAAATCATTGGGACTTCTCCCACTGACTTATATGCAACCTTGACAGGTCTGAGATGCCAGATTTTCAGATTCGGACTTTGCTATCCTCAGGGTTTAATAAATTCCGAAAAAGTTCATGATTTTTTAAGTCCGATTTTATTAAAAAAATCATTCAGAGTTCAGTAAATAACCCCCTTAAACATATGTAAAAATTGCAAGTTATTATAAGTACATGTTTGCCAAGCTTTAGATGTAAAAGAAAGACATGGTCATGAGTAGTAAGAGGCTAAAAAAAGGGCCAAAGTTTAGGCCAGAGGATGTCATGGCCAGAAGTGGAAAAATGGCAAAGATTGAAATGAGACAGGCCAAGAAAATTTAAGTGCAAATCCAATAGACTCCAATGAATACAAATACAATAGAATTTGTATGTTATCCCTATGTCACCATTGGTATCTTCTGCCTATAATCCAGTTTCCTTCCACACTCCAAGAAACATACAGTCAGATTACTTATCGCTTGATAAAATTGACCCTATTCTTTAAGCAGAATGCAGTGCATGTTGCCTGCGTAAATAATCAACTGCACCTACAACAGTGCACATTGAAAATATTGTAAAAAATCTGAAATACTGATCAGACCACTAAGCCCATTACTGGATCTTAAAGGAAATTTTTAATCTGTATGTCTAAACATAAAGGGCTGAAGGGACACTTTTAGGTACAGTCTAACTACATGTTCCCTTCTTTTAAGCAGTGTTCAAGTTAGAACTAGATGCTCTTATTTGCACACACAAGGGATTTGGTCATGCAAGGTCTGTGGTAAGATGTGTTTCCTCTATGACTCAGTAATGAAACAACATGCCATTCCATTAGGAGAATTGTAAAGACATTGCTGTTTCAACAGAGCAAGGACCTGCATTACATAGGAGAGGCTTATTGACCCTATAAGTGCAGCTCAAATAATTACTGGTAGAATTAAAGCTGCTAGATGTAATAAAATCTTCCCTGGGATAGCTGAGCTAGACATAGAAGCAAAGTTGGTAAAAGCAGAACTAAAGTGCACATCATGTTTTGGGCTTCTGTACCAGCCAACCACAGCCATTTAGCAGTAAAAATTTGTGAATATAAAGATGCTGTTTTTGTTCCCCATCTTCTTTTCTGCTGATTTACAGCACATTCTCTGTGCTGTTGTCCTGAGCTTGGAGACCAGCCAGCTATACTTTAAATATAGAATGTAAAAGCCACAGTAGGAATTACTGTATTTATGAATAAGTGGACATCATTTCAAGAATGGCAATGCAAAGCTCCCACACAAATTATTTCATTTTCCCGTTCGAGTGCTACTTGTGTAATTTTTGCCACAAAGAATGTTACAGCACCAGAAACACCATTAGCCTGTGATTCGTTGGGCTGAAGTCAGTTCATGTGCAGCATGTATAGGTCCTGGAAGTAACACCTTCTAAGCAAAGTATATAGCGATGTGTATAGACCTTTTAGAAATTGTTAATCAATGCCATTTCATTTTTCGCTGCACCTTGGATTAAATGACCTGCTAAAGGTATCATGTAACAGGCACCAGTTCTAGTATTTTAGAACAATCAGTCATCAAATAGCAATGACTGGCAAACACCTGCTTGTTTGCTATGGGTTACTTGACCAAAAGCAAACTTATCCTAAGTTTGTTACTATCCTAGCTACAGAGGTTGACCGTCTTTATTAGTAAAGACGAAATTGGATTATTAAAGATGAAATTGGTCCAACTGTGCATGTGCTGGCAGGCTTCATGTAGGCAAACGCATTGAGGAGCAATACAAGCATGACGTGTATGGTGCCTGTTATTCAGAATGCTGGGGACCTGGAGTTTTCCATGTAATGGATCTTTCTGTCATTTTGATCTTCATACCTTAAGTCTACTAGAAAATCATGTAAACATTAAATAAACCAAATCAGTGGCATAATTACCGGGGGAGCAGAGGGTGCAACTGGGCCAGGGCCCGCACCCCCGCAGGGCCCCCCCGGCAGATCGTGCGCACTGCAGCCGGCTGGAGACGCAAAGTAAATGCACACGCATGAGGGTGGGCCCAGCTGCATGGCCCACACCAGGGCCCGCCCCCACCTAGTTCCGTTACTGAACCCAATAGTCTGGTTTTGCTTCCAGTAACGATTAATTATATCTTTGTATCAAGTACAATCTACTGTGTTATTATTACAGAAAAGGGAAATCAGCTTTAAAAAATTTCGATTATTTAGATAAAATGGATTCTATGCAAAATGGTCTTTCGGTAATTCTGAGCTTTCTGGATAATGGGTTTCTGGAACAGATCCAATGGGGCAGATTCACCAACGAACAAATTTTCACCAACGTCAGCTTCACACCCCTCGCACCACTTCTCAAATGCACTAAGAATATGCTAATTCTCTAAAATATGAAATTTTATCTCAGGCGTTGAACAATGGTGACTTTTCACTAGCATTACTTTGGCAGTGTGAGCATTTCATAGTGAAGATGTGCTAGCGTTCATTTGTGCCTACCGAAAATTCGCTAGTGATCTTGTGCTTCAATTTGCATACAGTGGGTAATGTAAAGTTGTATGGAGGTCTTTATTATAAATGTTGGTGCAAATGCTTGAAGTTACCACTTTTTCTTACAAATGTCCAGGGAACCTTCATAAAGACAAGAGAGTTAATATAATGCCCTACACATGAGACCACTGTAAAATGAATGTCCCATATGTTATAAAATGTGTGGTGAAAACCAGTTACCCAAAAAGCGAAAATACGCTAGGCGATAGGGTCTGAAACTGCACTAGCGACATTCTGGTTCACTAGCGAATTGGCTGTTAGTGAATTGGCAATGTTCCCGCGGGTGGCAATGCTATCGAATTGTAGTAAATCTGCCCCTATATTTGTACCTGCTTTGAGGCCACTGGGAGCAACATCCAAGGGGTTGGTGAGCAACATGTTTATCACAAGCAATAAGTTGAGGATCACTGCCCTAGAGGAACTCAGTGGCTGAGAACAACATTTAACAGTGTTAAATAAAATTAAGCAGTTTAGCTGATGTGGTCCACATCAGACAGGATTTCAAAACCCGCCTGGCAGCTATTTGGCCACTTTTTTGTCAGCCATCCTGAAAGCCCCATATACTGGCCAATAAGCTACTGAATCAGTCATGGTCATGTCAGTACTTTTCAGTGGCCTGTGTATGGTCACCATAATGCAAATCCAAGCACAAATCTAATATTCCACAACAACCAGTAATCAGATATAATTTATATTCTTGCAACTGAATTTAGATGTGAACAAATGTGTGGTATGCACTTGTATCAGCCCCCTTGATCTAAATAATCATTATATGTTAGGAATACAGCAATTGCTAGTACCCTATTACCTATTTAGGGAGCACCGGTGCTAAACAAAGCTGGTTATCCAATATCACCACTTCTGGACAAACTGGATGGTTATTTGTCCCAGGGGGAGCCTGTGATCACATTCAGGTTTGATGGCATCATAACTGCAAAACAAACAACATGCACTTGACTAGGGATGTAGCGAACGTCGGAAAAAAAGTTCGCGAACATATTCGCGAACTTGCGTCAAAAATGCGAACGGTTCGCGAACGTCGCGAACCCCATAGACTTCAATGGGAAGGCGAATTTTAAAAGCTAAAAAAGACATTTCTGGCCAGAAAAATGATTTTAAAGTTGTTTAAAGGGTGCAACGACCTGGACAGTGGCATGCCAGAGGGGGATCAAGGGCAAAAATGTATCTGAAAAATACATTGTTGACACAGCGCTGCGTTTTGTGCTGTAAAGGGCAGAAATCACACTACATTTCTAAACTTGTGTAATAAAATGCTTTAAAACGTCCGGCGTCTACATGCCAATCAAGTCGTGTAAAGGTTACAGCCTGTTCACACGCAAAGACGAAACGCGGCGCTTACTGCAACGCAAAAGGACGCAAAGAGCTTTAATGAATGATACCGTCAAGTGAGCAAATAATAGTTATTAATTACTAGTTGAGCTTGTCACCTCCAGGATGTTCGTCCTGTTGGTGGCAATTAGTGATGGGCGAATTTGCGCTGTTTCGCTTCGCCGAAAAATTTGCGAATTTTGCGCGAAATTCGCGACACGGCGAAAAATTTGCGAAACTGCGCCGGCGTCTTGTTTTCGACGCCGGCGCCCGTTTTTGACGCCGGCGCCCGTTTTTGACGCCGGCGCCCGTTTTTTCGACGCCGGCGCCCGTTTTTTACGCTGGCGCCCGTTTTTTACGCTGGCGCCCGTTTTTGACGCCGGCGTCCATTTTTTCGAAAAAAAATTTTTTGACGCCGGCGAATTTTTGACGCGAATTTTTGCGGGAATTTCGCGAATTTATTCGCTGGCGGCGAATCGCGCAAATTCGCCGCGAATTCGCGCCTGGCGAATAAATTCGCCCATCACTAGTGGCAATATTTCTGTAGTGGTGTGTTTAGCAGTCACCGTGCTTGTGCGCACGTGCACGGTCAGGCAGAGGTAATTCAATGTACAGTGAAGCGAACCAAAAAACACTGATTCTGCAGTGTGGGCCCAGTTTTGGTGTACTTTATTGATCACCTGCGGTGACCATAAAAGATGCGATTTTGCCACTGTTGCAGAACCCTGAAAAATTAGGCATGTGTACTTTCCTGAAAAATTATGTTTTTTTTGTCGCAGTCACTGAAGCACAGAGGCCAGAAACAATATGCCATATAAATGCTGAAAATATTCATTTTTTTTTTGTCGCAGCCACTGCAGCACAGAGGCCAGAAAAAATATGCCATATAAATGCTAACAATATAAATTTTTTTTGTCGCAGCCACTGAAGCACAGAGGCCAGAAAAAATATGCCATATAAATGCAAACAATATAAATTTTTTTTGTCGCAGCCACTGAAGCACAGAGGCCAGAAAAAATATGCCATATAAATGCTAACAATATAAATTTTTTTTGTCGCAGCCACTGAAGCACAGAGGCCAGAAAAAATATGCCATATAAATGCAAACAATATAAATTTTTTTTGTCGCAGCCACTGAAGCACAGAGGCCAGAAAAAATATGCCATATAAATGCTGAAAATATTAATTTTTTTTGTCGCAGCCACTGCAGCACAGAGGCCAAAAAAATATGCCATATAAATGCTAACAATATTCCTTTTTTTTGTCGCAGCCACTGAAGCACAGAGGCCAGAAACAATATGCCATATAAATGCTGAAAATATTCATTTTTTTTTGTCGCAGCCACTGCAGCACAGAGGCCAGAAACAATATGCCATATAAATGCTGAAAATATTCATTTTTTTTTTTGTCACAGCCACTGAAGCACAGAGGCCAGAAAAAATATGCCATATAAATGCTGAAAATATTCCTTTTTTTTGTCACAGCCACTGAAGCACAGAGGCCAGAAAAAATATGCCATATAAATGCTGAAAATATTCCTTTTTTTTGTCACAGCCACTGAAGCACAGAGGCCAGAAAAAATATGCCATATAAATGCTGAAAATATTCCTTTTTTTTGTCACAGCCACTGAAGCACAGAGGCCAGAAAAAATATGCCATATAAATGCTGAAAATATTCCTTTTTTTGTCACAGCCACTGAAGCACAGAGGCCAGAAAAAATATGCCATATAAATGCTGAAAAAATTCATTTTTTTTGTCACAGCCACTGAAGCTCAGAGGCCAGAAAAAATATGCCATATAAATGCTGAAAAAATTTATTTTTTTTTGTCACAGCCACTGAAGCACAGAGGCCAGAAACAATATGCCATATAAATGCTGAAAATATTCATTTTTTTTTGTCACAGCCACTGAAGCACAGAGGCCAGAAAAACTCAGGATTTACCTGGATTCAAATTAAACCAGTAGGGTTTGCACCCTAGTTTATAACGGTGGTGGAGGGAGGAGGACGCTAAAGGACAGCTGTGTGTGGAGTCATGAGGCGTGCAGAGAAGGACAGCTGCATGGGGAGTCAGAATCAGAAACTCAGAACAAGTCTTCCGGCGTGCAGTAACCCTCCGAGATCCACCCCTCATTCATTTTAATAAAGGTCAGGTAATCCACACTTTTGTGACCTAGGCGAGTTCTCTTCTCAGTTACAATCCCTCCTGCTGCACTGAAGGTCCTTTCTGAGAGGACACTTGAGGCGGGGCAAATTGTGACAGCTCTGGCCACAGATCAAGCCTGCGCACCCAGTAGTCCAGGGGTTCATCACTCCTAAGAGTGTCGATATCTGCAGTTAATCCCAGGTAGTCCGCTACCTGCCGGTCGAGGCGTTCTTTGAGGGTGGATCCAGAAGGGTTCTGGCGCTGCCTTGGACTGAAAAACATTTGCATGTCTGACGTTACAGAGTGGTCAAAGTGCTTTGTCCTTGCAGGTGCGCTCGTGGCAGGATTACTGGCACCTCTGCCCCTGGAATGTTGATGAATTCCTGAAGTGACATCACCCTTAAAAGCAGTGTACAACATGTTTTGCAGGCTGGTTTGTAAATGCAGCATCCTTTCGGACTTGTGGTACGTTGGTAACATTTCTGCCACTTTATGCTTGTACCGAGGGTCTACTAGCGTTGCCACCCAGTACAGGTCCTTCTCCTTAAGCCTCTTGATACGGGGGTCCTTCAACAGGCATGACAGCATGAAAGACCCCATTCTCACAAGGTTGGATGCAGAGCTATCCATCTCCGCTTCCTCGTTATCAAGGACTGCATCATCCACGGTCTCCTCCCCCCAGCCACGTACAAGACCAGGGGTCCCCAAAAGGTCACCACTAGCCCCCTGGGAAGCCTGCTCCTGTTGGTCCTCCTCCTCCACAAAGCCACCTTCCTCCTCTGACTCCACTTCTGACACCTCTCCCTGCGTTGCAGCAGGTGCCTGGGTTCGTTCTGGTGATTCCGACCAGAAATCGTGCGCTTCCTGCTCCTCGTCACGCTGGTCTACAGCCTCATCTGTCACTCGTCGCACGGCACGCTCCAGGAAGAAAGCAAAGGGTATTAGGTCGCTGATGGTGCCTTCGGTGCGACTGGCCATATTTGTAACCTCTTCAAAAGGGCGCATGAGCCTGCAGGCATCGCGCATAAGCACCCAGTAACGGGGTAAAAAAATCCCCAGCTCTGCAGATCCAGTCCTACCACCCAGTTTAAACAGGTATTCGTTGACGGCTCTTTGTTGTTGCAGCAGACGTTCCAACATGAGGAGCGTTGAATTCCACCGAGTCTGGCTGTCGCAAATCAAACGCCTGACTGGCATGTTGTACCGCTGCTGAATGTCAGCAAGGCGTGCCATGGCTGTGTAGGACCGTCTGAAATGGGCCGACACCTTCCTGGACTGCCTGAGAACGTCCTGGAATCCTGGGTACTTCGAGACAAAACGTTGGACTATTAAATTCAGAACATGTGCCATGCAGGGCACATGTGTTAAATTGCCCAGTCTCAGTGCTGCCAACAGATTGCTTCCGTTGTCACACACCACTTTTCCGATCTTCAGTTGGTGTGGGGTCAGCCACCGATCGGCCTGTGACTGCAGAGATGACAGGAGTACAGATCCGGTATGGTTTCTGCTTTCCAGGCACGTCATCCCCAAGACAGCATGACAACGGCGTACCTGGCACGTCGAATAACCTAGGGGGAGCTGGGGGTGCACAGGTGTGGAGGAGGAGGACCCAGCAGCAGAGGACGAAGAAGAGGAGGAAGACGAGGTAGAGAGCGAAGGAGGAGTACAGGTGGTGGCAGAACCGCGTGCAATCCGTGGCGGTGACACCAACTCCACTGTTGTTGTTGAGCCACACATTCCCTGCTTCCCAGCCATTACCAAGTTCACCCAGTGGGCAGTGTAGGTGACATACCTGCCCTGACCATGCTTGGAGGACCATGCGTCAGTAGTCATATGGACCTTTGGCCCAACACTAAGTGACAGAGATGCGGTGACTTGGCTCTGCACATGGTGGTACAGGTGTGGTATTCCCTTTTTTGAAAAAAAATTGCGGCTGGGTACCTTCCACTGCGGTGTCCCAATTGCTACAAATTTGCGGAAGGCCTCAGAGTCCACCAGCTGGTATGGTAAAAGCTGGCGGGCTAAGAGTGCGGACAAGCCAGCTGTCAGATGCCGGGCAAGGGGGTGACTCGCAGACATTGGCTTCTTACGCTCAAACATGGCCCTCACAGAAACTTGGCTGGGGGCAGATGACTGGGAATGGGAACTGGTGGTCAAGGTGGAAGGCGGAGTGGAGGGTGGTTCAGACGGGTCAAGGACAGCAGAGGTAGAGCAGTAAGATGCTGGACCAGAAGGAGGGTGGCTTTTAGTTTGCCTGTTGCCTTTGAGGTGTTGCTCCCAAAGTGCTTTGTGCTTGCCGTTCATGTGCCTTCGCATAGAAGTTGTACCTATGTGGCTGTTGGGCTTCCCAAGACTCAGTTTCTGACTGCACTCATTGCAAATTACAACGCTTTTGTCAGAGGCACACACATTAAAAAAATCCCACACTGCTGACCTTTTTGAAGCTGGCAATCTGGCGGTAACAGTAGAAGTTGGCGGCGTTGGCGGCAATGGCGGGTGCGTTGGCCGGCTGACCACAGGTGCCGATACATGTTGTTGCCCTACTGTTCCCTGCGAGCTGTCCTCCCTGCTTCTTCTAAGTCTTATTCTCCTCCTGCCTCTCTGACTCTCCGTCTCTCCATCTGAACTATCCTCCTCTTGCTCTCTTCTACTGGGCACCCACAAAACATCAATCTCCTCATCCTCATTCTCCTCAGATGCATCAATTTCTTCTGACAGCTCACAGAAGGAAGCAGCAGCGGGGACCTCCTCATCACTCATTATGTCCATCTCTGTTGTGTTCTCTGCCAGAATTAAATCTGGTGTAACGTCCTCATCTCCTTCATCTTCTTCTGCCAATAATGGTTGCGCATCACTCAGTTCAAGAAACTCATGTGAAAATAACTCCTCTGACTCCAGTGAAGAAGGGACGCCGGTGGTGGAGGAAGTGTTACGTGGGGTGCCCATAGCAGTGGAGGATGAGGATGTTGTGGTAAAGTTAGAAACGGTAGAGGATGGGGTGTGCTGTGTAAGCCAGTCAACTACCTCTTCAGCATTTTGGGAGTTCAGGGTCATTGCCTTTTTAAAACTGGGCAATTTCCTAGGGCCACAGGATAGCATAGCAGCACGGCCCCTAGTGCCTCTGCGTGGCGGCCTGCCTTTGCCTGGCATTATTTTTAAAACAACAACAACAACTCAGGTGGTGTTTCTGGAGACGGTATTATTATTGATATTTAGACAGAATGTGAACAAGCTCACACAGCTATATGGCAGTTGTTTGAAAATGAAGAACACACTGGGCAAACAATGCCTACAAGGTCAACGTATACACTACTACAGCAGTGGATACGGAATATATTATTGCTGCCTGAAAAACGTCACTCGGGTGGTGTTTCTAGAGACAGTATTATTATTGATATTTAGACAGAATGTGAACAAGCTCACACAGCTAGATGGGAGTTGTTTGAAAATGAAGAACACACTGGGCAAATAATGCCTACAAGGTTAACGTATACACTACTACAGCAGTGGATACGGAATATATTATTGCTGCCTGAAAAACGTCACTCGGGTGGTGTTTCTAGAGACGGTATTATTATTGATATTTAGACAGAATGTGAACAAGCTCACACAGCTAGATGGGAGTTGTTTGAAAATGAAGAACACACTGGGCAAACAAGGCCTACAAGGTCAACGTATACACTACTACAGCAGTGGATACGGAATATATTATTGATGCTTGAAAAACGTCACTCGGGTGGTGTTTCTGGAGACGGTATTATTATTGATATTTAGACAGAATGTGAACAAGCTCACACAGCAAGATGGGAGTTGTTTGAAAATGAAGAACACACTGGGCAAATAATGCCTACAAGGTTAACGTATACACTACTACAGCAGTGGATACGGAATATATTATTGCTGCCTGAAAAACGTCACTCGGGTGGTGTTTCTAGAGACAGTATTATTATTGATATTTAGACAGAATGTGAACAAGCTCACACAGCTAGATGGGAGTTGTTTGAAAATGAAGAACACACTGGGCAAACAAGGCCTACAAGGTCAACGTATACACTACTACAGCAGTGGATACGGAATATATTATTGCTGCTTGAAAAACGTCACTCGGGTGGTGTTTCTGGAGATGGTATTATTATTGATATTTAGACAGAATGTGAACAAGCTCACACAGCAAGATGGGAGTTGTTTGAAAATGAAGAACACACTGGGCAAATAATGCCTACAAGGTTAACGTATACACTACTACAGCAGTGGATATGGAATATATTATTGGTGCCTGAAAAACGTCACTCGGGTGGTGTTTCTAGAGATGGTATTATTATTGATATTTAGACAGAATGTGAACAAGCTCACACAGCTAGATGGGAGTTGTTTGAAAATGAAGAACACACTGAGCAAATAATGCCTACAAGGTTAACGTATACACTACTACAGCAGTGGATACGGAATATATTATTGCTGCCTGAAAAACGTCACTCGGGTGGTGTTTCTAGAGACGGTATTATTATTGATATTTAGACAGAATGCGAACAAGCTCACACAGCTAGATGGGAGTTGTTTGAAAATGAAGAACACACTGGGCAAATAATGCCTACAAGGTTAACGTATACACTACTACAGCAGTGGATACGGAATATATTATTGCTGCCTGAAAAACGTCACTCGGGTGGTGTTTCTAGAGACGGTATTATTATGGATATTTAGACAGAATGTGAACAAGCTCACACAGCTAGATGGTTGTTGTTTGAAGAACACACTGGGCAAATAATGCCTGCAAGTGCACTACTATTGGTGCACTACTATGAAGAACAGCAACAGCACTGTACACGTTAAAGAACAGTAAGATAAGTAAAAGAAAAAAAAAATATATGTATATTAAAAAAAAAAAAATTCTCGGGTTGCTGCTGCTGAACTACTAGGAGCAGCACAGCAGCACACCAGTCCCACTCCCCAACACAGCTAGACTAATAGCACTGTGCTGTTATAGTAGCAAAGTAAAACAACAAAAAAGAAAATAAAAGCAGTCCTTACAAGGACTATTGGGTTATTACAGCAGTCAGCAGATGAGATCAGAAGAGATCAGTGCCCACAGCAGGCAGCTACATACAGAGCACTGCAGTAGAAGGTAGATTACTAGCCAGCAAAGCTACCTAACCTAAAATGTCCCTCAAATCCCTGCAGACTTCTGTCCCTCCAATACAGAGCAGTATCAAGTAGATTACTAGCCAGCAAACTTACTATCAACTGTCCCTCAAAGAAATCAGTGAAATCAGTAACAGCTCTCTCCCTACACTAGCTCTTGCAAGCACACACAGGCAGAATGAAAAAGCGCTGCAGGGCTTCAGTTTATATATGGAAGGGGAGTGGTCCAGGGGGTGTGGGGGTGGTCCAGGAGGGAGAGCTTCCTGATTGGCTGCCATGTATCTGCTGGTCTGGGGTGAGAGGTCAAAAAAAAGCGCCAGGTAAGGCGAACCCAAAATGGCGAACGTCGCGCGACGTTCGCGAACATTCGGCGAGCGCGAACAGTCGATGTTCGCGCGAACAAGTTCGCCGGCGAACAGTCCGCGACATCCCTACACTTGACATTCTTGGCTCCAGACACTGATCCCCCAGAGAGTCAGCATGCACAAAATGTATGAGTTGTTTTTTAGATTATGCAGATCCCACTTTTGTAATATTGCACAGGTGAACAATAACAAACATCCTTTAAAGCTGACAAAAATGAACAAGGAAACTAACAAAACTGCAAATGGAAAGTAAAAGGAATGGCCTCTAATCTAAAGTAATGAAATTCAGATTTTGCCAAGAAAATATGCAGCCTGATTAGATAGCATGTTTTCCTGATGGGCTTGCCGCTGCATAACTTTATCTTGCACAGTAGAAAAAAGTGAGAGTCAAGTTTACTGTGTGAAAGGGTAGAGGAAATAATACGTTAAAATAAAAAAGATATATACATAATGTTTCTGAAAAAAACATTTTAAATGATGGATTTATACAATAGTAGCTTTTAAAATGTTTAGGTTCTCTTTGAAGTGGGACACTGAAGTCATATTTAAACATCTGAACATTTAAGGGCAGAATTTTGAATTCGAATTTTCAAGTTTTTTTATGGCCAAAACTGTCAAATTCGACAATGGAATTGTTAAAATTCTATTGGGAGTTTTTTTTAATTTGATTTTCGAAATGTATCACATGCTGGCTCTCTCAAATGCAACTATTTGCCACCGTAAACCTGCCAAATTGCTGTTTTAACCTATGGAGGATGTCCTGGGATCAATTTGGAGTTGTTTGCAGCCTTCTTGACTGCAAAAAAAAAACCTCAAATGCAGGTCAAACCTATTCACCTGAGCACCAAAAATGTGATGATTTTTTTTTAAATTGCAGATGGTCGAATTTCGAGTTCATGGGAGTTCATGGTAGTTTTAAATAACTCCCATGACCCCTTGATAAATCTGCTCCTTAAGCTTCTATTCACAGAGCGGCTTTGGACACAAGCATTTTTTTCATGCAATGACTAAAGCCTTAAATTGCATGATCAACTGTCCCAACCCCATCACGAGGGGTTCAAATCTTTACTTCTGATTGTAGAAGATGCAGTTATGGTAGACTTCTGGGGAAAACTGTTGTATTGTGATACATTAACACGGTGATGATATGGATGTTTAGATTTTTTCTTGTTTGTGGTTCATTTATTGCCCATATAATCCATTTGATGTACAATCTTTAAGAACCAAATGTTCACATTTGTAGATCTTACAATCTACTAAGCTGATGTTGTAGAAAAATGACGTGGGCCCTGTCCTTAAAGGAAAAGTAACACCAAAAAATGTGTTTTAAAGTAATGAGAATATAAGGAAACTCTACTATAGTTTATATAAATAAGCAGCTGTGTAGCCATGGAGGCAGCCATTCAAAGCTGAAAAGGAGAAAAGGCACAGGATACACAGCAGATTACAGATAAGCTCTGTAGTATACAACGTATTCTTGAGTGTTTATCTGTTATGTACGGTGTATTCTATGCTTGAATGGCTGCCCCCATTGCTACACAGCAGCTTGTTTATAAAAATGATAGTACTCTTTATGAATCAAACAAACCAGATTTACCAGTACAGGGCAATGCTACATTATATTTTCATTCCTTTAAAACACTTTCATTTTTAGATGTTACTGTTCCTTTAAAACCCCACACTCCCCCCCTAATAACCTTAGTTTGGTCAGTACAAGTTGAAATTGATTGCATTTGCATTCACACCTGTCAATCGTGTCACCCCTCTCTGTCTTTAAGAAACATCAATGTCTCTGTATCTAAAGGGTCCTGCCAAAAATCTTGACAGTAAATTGCACTAATATTTTGCAATATTTTTTTCCCAGTAAAATTTTGCAGCAACATTTGCATTTCACCAGCAGTGAATTTTTTTGTGAATCCATAATAGAATTTTGGAACAAATAAAACAGAAAAAAGAACTCTTAACTCCCACCAATAAACAGGATCTCAAAGGTTACACTCGAGGGCTGACAACCGTCAGAAGGTCAAATGCTCAAAATTATAAAGAAAAAAGTACCCCGTAGGTAAAACCTTAATCAATATCCAGCATAAATTAAATCTCTTAGATTTGATTGAATTAATTAAATAAATTAGTTAAAGTGAAAAATGTGCCCAATCAATTAATTAGTTAATTGATCAACTACTTGGTTTTAAAACAGTTAATAAGTAATATAAAGTGCCAATTAGTGCATAATATCCATTGAGCGTTTTAACCAATTGTCACTCTCAAATTAAATAACAATTCATGATTGAGCTCAACCAGAAAAAGTTAAAAATGACACAGTTCATCAAAGGAGTGCAATTGATTGGAAATAGTGCTTTAAATTAAGTGATTTAATATTAAGAACACATCAGAAAGATATACTAAATTAATAAGGTGCTAGTATTTGTATAATAATTGCTAGAAATTACATTAGTTAAAAAGATCCAATTAGATTAAAATATGACCACAATTGGGTGAGAACAAGACCAATGCTACGGTCAGCAGACAAGAGAGAGTATATAATGAAATATAAGAGGGTGGAGTTGTCCCAAAGCTAACTGCCTGTTGTTTTCTAAGTCTGGGACACCACAAAGAGGAAGGCAGGACAGGGTAACCGAGACTGTGGCCTTGGTATATTAACATACCCTGATCTTAGAGAGACTAAGTTGACCCTAATAAGCCACGAATCACCGGCCCCTCGGAATGGAAGGATGAAGAATAAGATTAAAAAGACCGTAGCAATAAGGATTAAGTCCAATCCCAGTAAAACCAGGATAAGTGTTAAAAAACAAGAATTTAGCGACTCCCCAACGCGCGTTTCGCTTAATAGCTTTCTCAAGGCGAAATGATTGATCCGTTTAAAGATGCTGTAGAAATAGGTTCCGTGTTCGTTGACAAAATGCGTCATTGCGTTGTTATCGCATGATTTTAAGATTATTCCTATTCGTAGTTCCAGTCGACACGTCAAGCGTGTCATCAGGACGCTTGATATGGGGAAGTCCAGACCCATGCGCATCATCGAGACGCACACCCCCCGGGGGAAGTCCCATCCCATTCAATCATTTCGCCTTGAGAAAGCTATTAAGCGAAACGCGCGTTGGCGAGTCGCTAAATTCTTGTTTTTTAACACTTATCCTGGTTTTACTGGGATTGGACTTAATCCTTATTTTTAATCTTATTCTTCATCCTTCCATTCCAAGGGGCCGGTGATTTGTGGCTTATTAGGGTCAACTAAAGGTGGCCATACACGGGCCGATAAAAGCTGCCGACAGACCGTGTCGGCAGTTTATTGGCCCGTGTATGGGGGCCCCCGACGGGCTTCCCCGATCGAGATCTGGCCGAAAGTCGGCCAGATCTCGATCGGATGGGGTTAAAAATCCCGTCGGATCGCTGCCGCATCTGTTCGTTGATGCGGTCCCCCGATCCGACCGCCCGTTTGTGAAAGCTAGGATCCGATCGTTGGGCCCTAGGGCCCACGATCGGATCTGCCCGATATTGCCCACCCCAAGGTGGGCATATCGGAGGGAGATCCGCTCGTTTGGCGACATCGCCAAACGAGCGGATCTATCCATGTATGGCCACCTTTAGTCCCTCTAAGATCAGGGCAAGTTAATTTACCAAGGCCACAGTCTCGGTTACCCTGTCCTGCCTTCCTCTTTGTGGTGTCCCAGACTTAGAAAACAACAGGCAGTTAGCTTTGGGACAACTCCACCCTCTTATATTTCATTATATCCTCTCTCTTTTCTGCTGACCGTAGCATTGGTCTTGTTCTCACCCAATTGTGGTCATATTTTAATCTAATTGGATCTTTTTAACTAATATAATTTCTAGCAATTATTTTACAAATACTAGCACCTTATTAATTTAGTATATCTTTCTGATGTGTTCTTAATATTAAATCACTTAATTTAAAGCACTATTTCCAATCAATTGCACTCCTTTGATGAACTGTGTCATTTTTAACTTTTTAACTTTTTCTGGTTGAGCTCAATCATGAATTATTTAATTTGAGAGTGACAATTGGTTAAAACACTCAATGGATATTATGCACTAATTGGCACTTTATATTACTTATGAACTGTTTTAAAACCAAGTAGTTGACCAATTAACTAATTAATTGATTGGGCACATTTTTCACTTTAACTAATTTATTTAATTAATTCAATCAAATCTAAGAGATTTAATTTATGATGGATATTGATTAAGTTTTTACCTATGGGGTACTTTTTTCTTTATAATTTTGACCATAATAGAATTTTGTCATGTGTCCTGCTTTGCTGGAAAACAAAACAGTCTTTTGCACTGGAAAAAAAATGCAGACATTATTCACCCTTTCCCATCATATAATGAAACTGGAGACGTCCCCAGTCTAAGGAGCTGATTTGAATTAAACAGGGGTAAAGAATAAACTACCTGTACAAGAAACTGTAACATATACAGGTAATGTCATAGCTCTCTCCTCCAGTATAATTATGCTGTAGGTGGGACTCTCATAGCCTGGACTGACCAATGAATAAAAGACATATGGAGTGAATTCTATATGTGGAAAATGTGCTTACTCACATTCCACACTCCCAGTTATTTTTCTAAAATGTTTCTGAAAGTCTTTATGCTGAAAAGATTGCATTTGTTTTACTTTGCAGTTTTCTGATATAAAATCTACAATAATAATAATAATAATAATAATAATATTATAATAATATTCTGTTATTGCCAATACTATCCAATATATTTTAAGAATTGGGGAGGCAGACTCACTGATTTACCTTATAAAGAAAAGGGGTATTCCGGGGAAACTGACTACAATGTAACAAGTTCACAGAGATAGGGTAGTGAGGGGTGCAGTGTAAATAAATATATAAGGTGACCACAGATGGTTTGCACTGGCTGCATGCTTATGTTTTTGCCACTAACTAGAGATGGCGCGAACTGTTCGCCGGCGAACTTGTTCGCGCGAACATCGGGTGTTCGCGCTCGCCGGAAGTTCGCGAACGTCGCGCGACGTTCGCCATTTTGGGTTCGCCATTGTTGGCGCTTTTTTTTTGCCCTCTCACCCCAGACCAGCAGGTACATGGCAGCCAATCAGGAAGCTCTCCCCTGGACCACTCCCCTTCCCTATAAAAACCGAAGCCCTGCAGCGTTTTTTCACTCTGCCTGTGTGTGCTGAAGAGATAGTGTAGGGAGAGAGCTGCTGCCTGTTAGTGATTTCAGGGACAGTTGAAAGTTTGCTGGCTAGTAATCGTTTTGATACTGCTCTGTTATTGGAGGGACAGAAGTCTGCAGGGGTTTGAGGGACATTTAAGCTTAGGTAGCTTTGCTGGCTAGTAATCTACCTTCTACTGCAGTGCTCTGTATGTAGCTGCAGTGGGCAGCTGTCCTGCTTCTGATCTCATCTGCTGACTGCTGCAATAACAGTAGTCCTTGTAAGGACTGCTTTTATTTATTTTTTTGTTGTTTTACTACTACTACTACTACTACTACTATAAGAGCCCAGTGCTATTAGTCTAGCAGTGTTGGGGAGTGGGACTGGTGTGCTAATCTGCTGCTCCTAGTAGTTCAGCAGCACCAACTGTAATTTTTTTTTTTTTTAATATTCATTTTTTTTTTATTTTACTTTTTTTTATTTTACTACCGCTGTAGTAGTGTATAAGTTGACCTTTTAGGCATTATTTGCCCTGTAGGCATTTTTTGCCCAGTGTGTTATTCAACCAACTGCCATCTAGCTGTGTGACCTTACTAGCCAGCAAACTTACTATCATCTGTCCCTGAAATCACTAACAGCTCTCCCCCTACACTATCTCTTCCAAGCACACACAGGCAGATTTTTCAGATACATTTTTGCCCTTGATCCCCCTCTGGCATGCCACTGTCCAGGTCGTTGCACCCTTTAAACAACTTTAAAATCATTTTTCTGGCCAGAAATGTCTTTTTTAGATGTTAAAGTTCGCCTTCCCATTGAAGTCTATGGGGTTCGCGAACCGTTCGCGAACCGCTCGCATTTTTGCGCAAGTTCGCGAATATGTTCGCGAACTTTTTTTCCGACGTTCGCTACATCCCTACCACTAACATGCCATTCTGATAATGTATCTCCTACGGCAGTGCTGTCCAACATCTGTAGTTATTGAGGGACGGAATATTTCTGTCCGACATAGTGGAGGGCCGATAATGGAAGCCAGTGTTAGCCACTCCCTGTTTTTAAAACACACCCACTTTAAACCACGTCCATGTTAACACATCCTATGATTAAGTATCTGAGTGATATGATGAGATTTTTCTACTTTTCTACTGACTTCTATCTAAAAAAGCGTGTGATTTACAAGTTAACACAAGACCATGGCCACATTTTAATTGTTGTAGCACACCAAAAAAACTAATGGTTGGTGCTCACTGCATCACCATAACACAAAGCTTAGAAATACCCCTAAATCAGGGGTGTCCAACCCGAGGCCTGAGGGGCGCATGCAGCCCTCGATGGATATGAATGTGGCCCAGCTTGAACTTCCGCCAATCCAGAAAAAAACATCATGTTACAATGTCACGCACAGAGAGCGTATGTACACGGTCACTAATTGTGTGCATGCGTGGTTTATATTTTACATGGGGTGTGTGTTGTGTGTGGCTTCCTAGAACAGGAAAAGCAGTTAACAAGTGAGCGTTCGGGTTACTCACAAAGGCAGGTAAGCATTCTTCAGTGGCATCCCCGCTATGATAGGGATATATGCAGCACCTACATTTGGCCCAGGGAAGCCAAAGGGTTGGACACCCCTGCCCTTAACCTTTATGCCTCCTCATCCCCTGTGGATAACACAGCACCCCAAGCACATGGATATTATATAAATATATAATAAATATAATTTTCAACAAACAAAATTTTAACAAACCCCCAGAACAAACCCCTACCCGGCTTATGTTCCACAGGCAGAGCAGGGCACATACAGGCAGAGTATGGCCCACACACAAGGAGCATAGGGCAGGCAGAGTATGGCACACCCAAGGAGAATAGGGCAGGCAGATTATGGCACACACAGAGAGCATAGGGAAGGCAGAGTATGGCACACCCAGGGAGCATAGGGAAGGCACAACAGAGCAGGAGACAGGGGAACCTATCAGGACCACTCTAAGATGTGTTACATACAGTGATACAGTGCTGGTGCTCCATTAGCATTTTGTATAAAGTGTGAACAGGTGAATAATGTGGGCAGTTTCAGTCTGGGTCTCAGGTGAACAATAGAGGGGTTACAGGTGTGACCAATACAGGGGATTACAGTATGAATTTGTAGTATGTAAACAATGTAAACAATGCAGGGCCAGTTAATCTCTGTGATACCTATTAAAGTTTACACATGGTAAACAGACACTTTCTTTCGTCTTTCATGTGGGGGCCACACAGGGGGGTTGGCCCACGGGCAGCCAGTTGGACAGCCCTGCCCTTTGGAAATAACCTATATAAACTATATAAAAATTAAACCATAGATATCCTTAGTGACTGCTAACATCTTTATAAATTACATTAGGTGTGCATAATCCTCTATAAATATTGCAGGCCTATATTTAAATGGCAGACCTGGTAATACCTTTTACAAATGAAAAGACAGCCACACTTTTAGCGCAGCTTTAAACAGGAATCTGTCTGTTGTATTCATAATGGAGTAAAGATACAGAAACTCACAGTAGTTCCTCATTACACAGGATACTCTGGTTCACTATCTGACAGTCAACACAGGGCTTGCTACAAGCTTCAACCAAAAGGCCTCTCAAAACTCACAACATGACCATTTACTTCCTACTACCTACTTACCTCAGTTACTACCTCCTTTCTGCTTCTCCGCCAGCGGTTGACTGAACCTTTTAGCTGTTGACTTTTCCTTCAATATCTTACATGTCCCTGTGCTACAATATACAGTATAGTAACTCTCTTTTAATCATGTAGGAGATAGGCAGGGCATATGTGGTATATGATTTTATAAAAGTTATTAATAATAATTGTGAAAATCATACATTAAGAAGGATTTTTAATTATACATGTATGTTCTTTAGCCTGAACGGTGCATTAAAAGTAGTAAGTAGGAAATCTTTCATATAAAGGCCAGTAGCAGGCTACTTTTATTGCAGTGCATTTTTAAAAAGGGCAGGCCCCAGTTATGAAAATGTCAACGCTGCCTTTAAAAGGACACACCTTGGCTAAGTACACTGATCTGTAGATGCCTTACCTGAAGCATTGGGCTTCCTCAGTGTTTGACTGTTCCACACCACTACAAGTCATGAGGGCCCCACCCAGCCTGTACGTGCATTGATACACACCTCAGTTACCTAAAACTTGGAATTGATTTGTGTTACCTGCAGACAAAGATTTACCATTAAGGTTTGATTTATTCCCTCCAATTTAATTTACTTACTCTCAAAACAGATTACTATGGCAGATTTGTTATCCTTCATTGCACAATAGCCAATTTCCCCCTTATTATAGTCAATTTGTACATCCCACCTCCATTTAATATGAATCTCCTAAATACAATCGATAAAAAGCTGGCAGATCTTCCTACGGCTCCTACTTGTTATATGGGTGACTTTAACGCCCTAATGGACCCACAGATGGATAAATTAAACCCCCCTTTCCTTCTGGAGATAAATTAATGGCTTGGGCCAATGCACTGGGTTAAACAGATGTGTGGAGGTGGAAATATCCTAACCAAAAGGCCTTTTCTTGCCACTCTGCTACTCACCACTCACTCTCACGGATAGACCTAGCATTAGTTACACCCGATCTCTTATCCAAAGTGGTCAAGATTGAATATCTTCCCCGTGCTCTCTCTGACCACTCTCCACTTGCTATTACTTTAAGTGTGATAAGCTCCCCTCAAACTAATCTTTGGAGATTTAGGCCATTGTGGCTTCAAAACACTGTGGTAAAGTACAAGGCTGCTGCAGCAGTTAAGGACTATTGGGAATTAAATGCAGGATCAGTCCCCCCCTCCTATACTATGGGATGCTTCGAAAGCTTACATGAGAGGGCAACTTAGCAACGCAGTCGCTAGGGCCAGAATGGAATCTAAAGCCCAAGTAATGGAGGCAGAAAAGGAGTTAGAGGAGGCTGAATCTGATTATGTAACCAATCCCTCTCCACTGACTTACAATAAACTAGTAGACTCCCATCATTCACTGGCTAGAGAACAAACACTCCTTACGCGGAAAGCGCAATTGTACACCTACCAGCGTACATTTGAAACTGGAGATAGAAGTGGTAGAACACTGGCTTACTTAGCCAAATTACAGGCCCCATCCACTGCAATTGCAGCCATGGCAACTACAAACGGGACTCTCAAATCCATGCCCCAAGATATAGTAGAAACCTTTGCAACGTAGTTTAAAACCTTGTATGCTACCCAGAGCAGGTACACAGAGGCGGAGATACGTCAATACCTTACACAAACCACCACTCCTGTTCTAACGACAGCCCAGAGGGATACTCTAGACTCCCCTATTACTAAGCAGGAGATTCAGCAAGCCATCAATGCCTTAGCCCCTGGCAAGACCCCGGATCCCGATGGTATCCCAGCAGATCTATATAAAAGTCTTTTGGATGAAATTACTCCCCACTTACTAAATTCCCTCACAACGGTGATGCAAGATTTATCTCCCCCACCTTCCTTTCTAGAAGCCATCATTGTCCTGATACTGAAGCCCCAGAAAGACCCGCAATCTTGTAGCTCTTACAGGCCGATCTCTTTACTCAATACAGATGCTAAAATAATGGCCAAGGTGCTAGCCAGTAGACTGGCCCTAGTAATACCTGACCTGATTCATCCAGATACTAAGAAAAGGCACACTGGCACACAAGTTGTGGATGCAGGTGAACACTTTGCAAAGTTTTTATTCACCGGAAGTGCAACGTTTCGGGGCAAGCCCCTTTGTCAGATTTGAGGTTGCCGATTACCTCTATCACTGTGCACCAAGGGAATCTGGAATTATCTCCACAGACAGGTGTGCGTGAGCAATCACTACTTCTGATTCATCCAGACCAATCTGGATTCATGGCAGGCAAAACCACAGACATTAACTTACGAAGATTGTTCTTTAACCTGCAATCTACGCATGACAATGTAGGCTCGAGAATAATACTATCATTGGATTCAGCTAAAGCCTTTGATTCAGTGGAATGGAATTATCTATGGGCAGCTCTTTCACGATTTGGCCCAGGTTTGCATGGCGGAAACTTATCCCCGCCACGAAAGATGGGGGACTAGGCTTGCCAGATTTATACCTCTACTATATAGCCAGTCAATTGCACTATGTTAAATGGTGGTTCAAACCTGATCCCTATAACCCCAATACAACGTTACAGGCGCTGGCTGTGGGGTCATGGGAGGGACTCTGGCACCTGCCGTATAGAGCGACCGCAGATCATGACAAACTCCCAGCAGTCATAACAACCCCAAGGAAGGCCTGGAATTTGGCACTCAAGCTGTATCCAAAGAACTCCCCCATTTTAACACCCAATGTCCCGTTGTGGGCCAACCGTCTTCCCCAATTCCATAAATTCTCCGATTTCCTCTACTGGCCACGTAAACACATTAGGCGATTACAGGATGTCCTAGCAAGTATTTCTAGCACAATTTGGAGGATCTGAAATACAAACCTCACAACCACAATTTGAAACTGTGTTATGGTCTCTTACCATAACCAAACTTACATCCACCTTATATAAAACCTTGTTACAAACATGCCCCCCTCCATTTAAGGTAGCATATCAAAAATGGCTAGCTGACATCCCAGACCTCGAAGACGAGGAGTGGGAGGAAGCAACAGGCAAAGGTTATGGTGATCTTTACTCAATACGCGACAATACGTGACCCCACAAGTGTGCATATTGGGAGTCATAGATGAAATCATATATACTAATCATGCCAGAGTAAGATACCGTACACTGTTGTACTATGTTAAGAAAGTAATTGCTATGGCATGGATGGGTCCCCAACCGCCCACGGTACAAAACTGGATAACGTTGGTGAATCAGAATCTGCCTCTCATTAAGCTCACCTTACTAGCCAGAGGCTCACTGAAAAGATTTGAGAAGATATGGAGTCCATGGTGGGAAGTGGGACTTGGGGGTCAGGGCTCCCGAACATGAACAGAAACGTTTATTTATACTGTAAAAGACAGAAATCCTTAATTCTATTTAATACCTGATATTACTGTCCAATATGTTGATGATTGGAATCTTGGAGGCAAAATTTACATATCACTGTACGACTGTTTGAACAGTGTTTTAATTCTTGAGTGTATCAATCAAATTACTCAACTAATTGGTATGTAAACGTTTTATTCCAAGCTCTGTAATGGTAACTCAACTACATTTACGGCATATACTTTGTTTTATGTTTAATGTGTTATAAAACAATAACATTTTACCTTTAAAAAAAAGGTTTGATTTATTGCTAAATAAGATGGAATCTGTGTAATGCATGCAGGTAGGCAGAGAGGACTTTTTATTATTAAACAGAAATCCTTCTATTTATAGCTGTCACCCCCATCATCACACAAGGTAGAAATGTACAGTTGTACCTCATTTCTATTTTCTGAAAATAACAGCAAAACAGATAAGTGATGGGTTTCATACATATGAGCCAAGGAAAGTCAACCTTTGGCACAACAGTTTTTGCTGTTTTGTTAATTATTTAAAAAAAAAAAAAACTACTATAAGGGTTTTGAAGTACATACACTACTTAGCTAATGTCCCGTGTACCTTAGCACTGCCTTAGCAAGTGCCTAGCTTTGAGGGTGTTCCTGTTCCATAGATATAATTTAATATACTGAGGGGCAATAGAGGACCCTGAGAGATTTGAGTACTATTTTAGAAGGCAAAATTATCAGGCCATACAGAATTCTATAATTGGGTCCAACTGGAAGAGAAGAGCCCTGGCTACATTACAAAAAGTAAGATGGCATGGAGTTGAATGTAGGTAGTTGCTGGCCAAAGTGAATGGCTTATAGTGTCCGTGCCTTACTAGGAGTAAGTACAGCTTGAAGAAAAACTGTCTGCTTGTTGTGAACTGGACTTGCCAAGTCAGTTCAACAGTTCTATGTTCATATTTGAAGTATATGCCTTGTGTGTTTTAGGAATTTGTTATGCATTCACCCAGACTAGTGTATAAGAAATTTAAGTGGACCACTATATACAATGTACTTCAATAAAAGCTATAATATTTTTAGTTTAATTTGAGTTGTCTAAAGGTGGCCATACACTAAAAGATACTTGCCAAATCAGCGGATCTTTCTCCCAATATACTCATCCACAGCAGGGCAATATTGGGCTAATCCGATTGTTCACCCGAAAGGCCGATGGGAATGGGTGCCAACAGGACGAGGACCACATCAACTAGCCAATGTAGTCCTCAATTGTGGGGTAAATCAAACCTACCTGATCAATATCTGGAGGTTCGAGGAGGCCTGTCAAAGGCCCCATACGCAGGCAGATAAGCTGCCAAATAGGTCTGAATTTTAAAGAAACAGCAACACCAAAACATGAAAGTGTTTTAAAGGAAAGACAATATAATATACTGTTGCGCTGCACTGGTAAAACTGGTGTGTTTGCTTCAGAAACACAACTATAGTTTATATAAACAAGATGCTGTGTTGCCAGAATATACAGTAGATAACAGATAAGTTCTGAAGAATCCCACTGTATACTACCAAACTTATCTATTATCAGATATGTATCCTGTGGCTTTTCCCCTTTTCCAGCTTTAAATGGCTTCCCCCATGGCTACACAGCAGCTTGTTTATATAAACTATAATTTTGTTTCTGAAGCAAACGCACCAGTTTTACCAGTGCAGCACAACAGTATATTATATTTCATTAGTTTAAGACACGGATTTACAAGAGAAGTTTGCTGATGGGTGTGTTAATCTGTTTTACATCAAGGGGTTGTTCACCTTTGAATTAACTTTTATTATGATGTAGAGAGAGTGATATTCTGAGACAATTTGAAATTAGTTAATTTTTTTTATTAATTGTGGTTTTTGAGTTATTTAGCTTTTTATTCAAAAGCTCTCCAGTTTGCAATTTCAGCAATCCAGTGGCTAGGGTCTAAATTACCCTAGCAACCCTAAGAGACTGGAATACGAATAGGAGAGGCCTGGAGAGAAAAATGTTAAACAAAAAGTAGTAATAACAATACATTTGCAGCCTTACAGAGCATTTGTTTCTGTGACCCCTATTTAAAAGCGAGAAAGAGTCAGAAGAAAAGGGCAAATTAGTAAAAAAAAAAACTATAAAAAATTAAAAATGAAGACTAATTTAAAAGTTGCTTAGAATTGGCCATTCTATAGCATACTAAAAGTTTAATTTAAGGTGAACCACCCCTTTAATGGATTCTGTTTACACTGCAAATAATTCACTCTACCGTGTAAAATGTTCATTCCTAACACAACTGTATTTTCTTTTTATTGTATTATCTCAGGTAATTTTGTCTGGCCATGTGCTTTCAGAATGAGCCAGTGCTGTACTATGGAACTGCTTTCTGACAAGGTTATTGTTTCTCCTACTCAATGTAACTGAAGGAGTCTCAGTGGGACATGGATTTTTACTATTGAGTGCTGTTCTTATATCTACCAGGCAGCTTTTATCTGGTTACCTTCCCATTGTTCTGCTCAGGGTTGGACTGGGGGGCCTGGGGCCCACTGGGGCCGCTGCCCAGGGCACAACTCCGGGCCCCTACCCCCTGGCATGTATAAAAGCCTGTATAAAAGCCGACGTGCATGTTTAAAAGCTGGAATACAGTTTTGGAGTACAATCCGGAGAGGGGTGTCTGGCCCGACGGGGGCCCATGAGGGTCGGGGGCCCACCGGGTTTTTTCCCGGTATCTCGCCAGGCCAGTCCGACCCTGGTTCTGCTAATGGGCTGCTGGTGGCTAAGGGAGGGAGTGATATCACTCCAACTTACTGTGCAGCATTAAGAAGTTTATCAGAGCACAAGTCACATGACTGGGGGCACCTGGGAAAATGACAATACAGTATGTTTAGCCCCATGTCAGATTTCAAAATTAAATATATAAAAATCTGTTTGCTCTTTTGAAAAACGGATTTCAGTGCTGGAGCAGCACTATTAACTGATGCTTTTGGAAAAAAAAGTTTTCTCATGAAAAACCCCTGTATTGTGCAATTTCTTTTTTTTTTTAAAAAAAACAGTTTTCTGAATCATCAGCGTACTATGTGTGACAATTATTGCACTGCAGTGGGAAAATTAACTGTAATGTCCATTTAATGTAGGCTTAATAAATGTCTCCATTTTTTTCTGCACTTAAGTCATGAGAAGAATGAATCAATCTCATATTTGCCCATGCACACATTACACAGGCACTGCCCCCAAAATTACTTTCCTTACCAGAAGAGAATCAGTGCTGTTTTTTTTAATGCCTCCTTACACTTGGGGGCAGATTTATCAAGGGTTGAAGTGAAAACTCAATTTTCGAATTTGAATTTCATATATACTGTATATATATATTGTATAAAGTATATACTGGCTTGGTGAATGATACATCTGTTTGCATTAAGCATTAAGCCTCTAAGCCTGGGTTATACAGAGATTCCAATAGGGACTTTCTTCCCCATCTTGTGAACTCTCTTTTTGATTTGCTGGTAATTATTGAGTGGGCTTGCAATGACAAACATGAGTTTGTATGACTGTTTTTTATTTATCAGTCTGCATTCTGAGAACAGAATAGCATGTTCCAAAACATCAGGAAGGAGAATATTTGAAGGGTTACAGACTATTACTATTATTATCTTTTATGTAGAGCATCAACATATTTTGCAGCACTTTACTTGTTGATTAGAACAGGCACTGACTCTTCCCTCCCTAGATTTCCATACACTATGACGGTTTAAGGTTTATTATTTATTTGCAATGTCAAGGAGAATTTTATTGTGGGTAATGTAAGAGATCTTGTTATGACTTCTTACAATTCCGGGACAGTGTTAGGAAAGCAATAGGTGTCCAAAAAATCTTTATACAAATATGGGATCAGTTATCCAGAAACCTGTTATCCAGAAAGCTCAGAATTATGAAAAGGCCGTCTCCCATAGACTACATTTTATCCAAATAATCATTTTTTTTTAATAATTTCCTTTTCTCTGTAATTATAAAAAAAATCAAAACTAAGATATAATTAATCCTTATTGGAAGCAAAACCAGTCAATTGAGTTTATTTAATATTTACATGATTTTCTAGTAGACTTAAGGTATGAAGAGCCAAATTATGGAAAGATCCGTTATCTGGAAAACCCCAGGTCTCGAGCATTCTGGATAAAAGGTCCCATACCTGTAATAATATATTTAGTGGTTATTTATTAATTTTTTTTTTAACAAACAAAAAATGAAGGGGGTTATTAACTAAAGTCCAAATTTTTCTGGTCAGAGCTTTAAAAGGGAAAACACCATTATTTGTGAAAAAAACTAACATTTTTCGAGCTTTATTATACCCTGAGGCTGCTAAAAGTTCAAATAAAAAAAATACTCCATCTCAAACCTACTGAGGTCATATAAAACTCAATGGCAGATGTCCCTTTTACAATTGGAAGATATCCCAATTGTGCTGGATAATATCGAATAATTTGCGATAATCCTGGGGTTTTGGGTATTAAATCAGAAAAAATCTTACAATTCTGATTTTTTTCACTATTTTATCAAGTCTTTTTCTTCACCAGATTTTTTCGAGTCAATTTATTGATAAATAAGGTAAAATAATCAGAAATATTTGGATTTAAGTAAATAACCCCCTTAAAGTCAGCTAAATACAAAAATACTTCATCTAAAACCTGTCAAATTAATGTAAAATTTCGATTCTTCCCACTGGCTGTGGTTTTTGTCCCCTTTGTTTTTCTAACCTGTAAGGTCTGTTTCTATACCTCGTCCTTGGTATTAGCGTTCAGTAGAATATATAGTTGATGAAACAGTCCAAGGTCGACGCAGAACTTTGCTGCAAACATCTCTTTATTCACACAACATGTTTCGAGCAAAATTGCCCTTTGTCAAGTGTACAAAATACCAATTAACACACCATCTTTATGGGAAATAGGTGGGAGGGGAAACGTAAGTGGGTGTAACAATTACAATTTTGTTTAGGGAGTTAACCCATTAATTACCCTCCTGGATCTAGTGCAACTATAAAACTACATTATTCCATCAACATTGTGTCATTATACAATAGTTATTAAAAACAATTAATACCACTTAATAAAAGATTAAGAAAGTAAAACAGTTTTTTTAACTTTAACACCTCCACAGTGTACAAAATGCTTGTGTCTTCATATAAATTATTATCCTTTAGTCATCGAAGTCGTGCTGAGTAAATCAACCACTGTTGTAGGCTTCAACACAACCTGGTTGGTAAAAACATATATACAATTAAAAGCCTAGAACTGCAATAATCTTGCCTACTGGAGGATTCACTTGACACATTTGTAGCAAGCTATAGCCGCATTAAATAATTCGATTCAAATCACCTATTAGCAACAATGTCATACATAGCCCTCAGTTTAGCTACTTATTATTCAGTAGTGAACTAATTTTCTTACCTATTATAAGGTTAGGGCAGGATTCACTTGTATCTGTGGATTTGAAGCAGAATATATATAGTTAACTTGTTATAAAAAGCATTTCACGCTCCATTGGTCATTCAACCCTGTTGGCTGCATACTATCTAGTTTTTTAATCCACACAGCTTCCCTCTGTAGGAGTGCTTTTTTTCTATCACCTCCTCTTGCTTGTTGCTTCACCACTTCTACCACTAACCACCTTAACTGAGCTACATTGTGGTGATGTTCAGCGAAATGTCGGGAGACGGCTGTATCTGTACTAGTGTTAGGGATAAAATTTCTTATATTCCCTTTGTGTTCTTTTATTCTTTCCTTCACACTTCTTGAGGTCTGTCCTATGTAAACCTTCCCACAGGGGCATTTCAATAAATAAACTACTGAGCTTGTGTTGCATGTAGCATAGTGTTTCATGTTGACTTTATATCCTTTAGTGGGGTGGCTGATGTGTTTACCTTTAATGACAGAAGAACAGCATACACAATTAAGGCATGGAAAAGTTCCAAATTGAGGGGTGCTATGAAATATTGTTTGCATCCTGCCCTTGGTTTGTAGTTCGGCTTTGCAAAGCTTGTCTTTAATCGACTTCCCTCTCCTGTAGCAAAACATTGGTGCTTGTTTGCAGATACTAGAGAGTGCCTTATCGGTACATAAGATTGGCCAGTATTTTTTGATAATGGACTCTATTTCCCTACTTTGTTTCCCAAATTGGCTAACAAAGGGGATCCTCTCCTGTCCTACTCTATTTTCCTTCACTTTTAGGAGCTCCTCTCTAGGTATTTCCCTGACTTCCTCTATTAGTTTATCCAGTCTATATGGGGCATATCCCTTTTCCACAAATCTACCTTTCAAGGTTTGGGCAGCTTTATCATACCCTTCTTCTTTGGATGCTATTCTTCTGGTGTGTTAATTGGTATTTTGTACACTTGACAAAGGGCAATTTTGCTCGAAACATGTTGTGTGAATAAAGAGATGTTTGCAGCAAAGTTCTGCGTCGACCTTGGACTGTTTCATCAACTATATATTCTACTGAACGCTAATACCAAGGACGAGGTATAGAAACAGACCTTACAGGTTAGAAAAACAAAGGGGACAAAAACCACAGCCAGTGGGAAGAATCGAAATTTTCAAGTAATTATTCGTCCATCCACATGGAAGTGGCCCCAAACATCACCATGAGCACACAAAGTACTAGCAACAAAGTGCAAATGTTTGCATACAAGGAAGATGAAATACAGAGGATTCTAAATAGCGTGGAATTGAGCCAACCCACCACCTCTATACGCCACAAACCTGAAGACCACGGTCTTAAATTACTAAACCTACAGAAAAAGGAAATCAGCATGTCGCAACACATGTCAGCACTGGCACAGTATGTGAGGACACAGCAAATCCCTCGAGGACTAAGAGTGGATCTTAAGCCCGGGCTCTGCACTGAGGACACCCTGATGGCACAGCGCTGGGAGGCGATCTGTAATAAATGCAGTCAGGACTTGATGGTGTTAACCATCGAGCGGATACAAGAGAAACTCACCAGTGTAAGGCACGAGATTACAGAGGAGAAGGTAAAGCTTACCGAGCGCTGCGGGCAAGGAAAGGTGGCGGCCGTCTTGGAGGAACAAGCTGAGACACTTAACAAATATCGCGAGATGATACAGGTACGGAAGCAGAGTAAACTGGAGCGTGACGAGGAGGATTACAGGCTAAACCGCGTTTACACGTGGAAAGAGGACCGAAGGCGGCAGCGCTCCCAAAGATACCCACCACGCTCCAGGGGACGAGAGAGCGGACTGCCAGGTCCTATACATGAAGGCAACGCGAACTACGGTGCAGCCCCACTAGGTGAACACGGCAGCCAGGCAAGCGACTCGGAAACCAGTACTGCATCTTCAGCGTCCGTTTTTTTAGGCGAGCGGATGCCAAGGGACAACAGCGACGGAAAAAGAAAAAATTCAAGAGAACCAATACCCAGGGAACAGTACCCGTATCGGAAACGACAGCAGAGGAGGTAATGGATTTAGTAGTTAATCTTTCCTCCCATGAACTAACTACAGACGAGAGTTCTGTGTTAAACAAAGGGTTAGGCTTTGTTCCCACCTATATTAATGACCCTGTAAATTGGGAAGTGGACTTTTTAAAATTCACAAGGAACATTAAGCTAAAAATGCAATTTATTGGTAACAAACAATGTCCTAATGAAAGGAAGGTATTGCTAAAAAAACCTAGCAGTTACATGCCAGACATAGAGAACCAGGCTATTAATATGTTTGAGAATGTTGTGTTAAATGATGTTAAACAGGTGTGGGAAAAAAATGTGTCGCGGGCCATCACTGGGAATAACCCCACCCTAAGAGAAAGAACAGCCCTAAAGTCCTTAGAGAACAACACCAATTTGGTGATAAAGAAGGCTGACAAGGGTGGCGCTATCGTAGTGATGGACAAAGCCAAGTATGTAGATGAAATACAGAGGCAACTGGCAGTCCCTGGACACTATAAATTAATAGATAATGATCCTACTGCACAAATCAAAAAAGAGGTTGACAATATGATCCAGGAGGCATGGAATGATGGCATAATTGATAAGGGGATGGCGGAATTTCTGGCAACAGCTTTTCCACGTATACCAGTTCTGTATACTGTACCAAAAATACATAAAAGATTACATGACCCCCCAGGACGGCCTATAGTATCCGGAATAGGGTCGGTGCTGGAACCACTTTCCAAATTCGTGGATTCATATTTGCAACCTCTTGTGCAACAAATTCCTACATGTTTGAGAGACACCACAGACCTGCTATGTAAATTGAAGGATATTACTGGCTTAAATGATGAATGCTTCCTCTGTAGCATTGACATTGAAAGCTTATTTACAGCGATCCCACAGCAAGAGGGGATTGATTGCATAGAAAATGCGCTATTTGAGACAGATATCCCCCTATGTCTACTCTATTTTCTAATTGACTGCTTAACAATTGTGTTAACAAAAAATTACTTTAAATTTGGAGAACAGTTCTTTTGGCAATGCCAGGGGACGTCGATGGGGGCAGCGGTCGCACCATCGTTCGCAAATTTATTTGTTAACATGTTAGAAAAAAAGATGTTCCTGGCAAGTGAGTATAGGCAGCATATTTTGTTGTATCAGAGATTTGTCGACGATATCCTGGTGATATGGCAGGGTGATGTTAAGCTTTTCCAGGAAATGGTTGAGAAAGCGAACAGGAGCCACCCTACTATTAGGTTCACAACTGAGATTGCTAAAAAGAAGCTACATTTCCTTGACATAGAAATGACTGTTGAAGAGGGAAGTATTGTAACAAATTTGTTTCGTAAGCCAACCGACCGAAACAATTTGTTACATACAGGTAGCTTCCATAACCCTAAATGTATCAAAGGGATTCCAAAGGGCCAGCTAATGAGGGCTAGAAGAATAGCATCCAAAGAAGAAGGGTATGATAAAGCTGCCCAAACCTTGAAAGGTAGATTTGTGGAAAAGGGATATGCCCCATATAGACTGGATAAACTAATAGAGGAAGTCAGGGAAATACCTAGAGAGGAGCTCCTAAAAGTGAAGGAAAATAGAGTAGGACAGGAGAGGATCCCCTTTGTTAGCCAATTTGGGAAACAAAGTAGGGAAATAGAGTCGATTATCAAAAAATACTGGCCAATCTTATGTACCGATAAGGCACTCTCTAGTATCTGCAAACAAGCACCAATGTTTTGCTACAGGAGAGGGAAGTCGATTAAAGACAAGCTTTGCAAAGCCGAACTACAAACCAAGGGCAGGATGCAAACAATATTTCATAGCACCCCTCAATTTAAGAACTTTTCCATGCCTTAATTGTGTATGCTGTTCTTCTGTCATTAAAGGTAAACACATCAGCCACCCCACTAAAGGATATAAAGTCAACATGAAACACTATGCTACATGCAACACAAGCTCAGTAGTTTATTTATTGAAATGCCCCTGTGGGAAGGTTTACATAGGACAGACCTCAAGAAGTGTGAAGGAAAGAATAAAAGAACACAAAGGGAATATAAGAAATTTTATCCCTAACACTAGTACAGATACAGCCGTCTCCCGACATTTCGCTGAACATCACCACAATGTAGCTCAGTTAAGGTGGTTAGTGGTAGAAGTGGTGAAGCAACAAGCAAGAGGAGGTGATAGAAAAAAAGCACTCCTACAGAGGGAAGCTGTGTGGATTAAAAAACTAGATAGTATGCAGCCAACAGGGTTGAATGACCAATGGAGCGTGAAATGCTTTTTATAACAAGTTAACTATATATATTCTGCTTCAAATCCACAGATACAAGTGAATCCTGCCCTAACCTTATAATAGGTAAGAAAATTAGTTCACTACTGAATAATAAGTAGCTAAACTGAGGGCTATGTATGACATTGTTGCTAATAGGTGATTTGAATCGAATTATTTAATGCGGCTATAGCTTGCTACAAATGTGTCAAGGGAATCCTCCAGTAGGCAAGATTATTGCAGTTCTAGGCTTTTAATTGTATATATGTTTTTACCAACCAGGTTGTGTTGAAGCCTACAACAGTGGTTGATTTACTCAGCACGACTTCGATGACTAAAGGATAATAATTTATATGAAGACACAAGCATTTTGTACACTGTGGAGGTGTTAAAGTTAAAAAAACTGTTTTACTTTCTTAATCTTTTATTAAGTGGTATTAATTGTTTTTAATAACTATTGTATAATGACACAATGTTGATGGAATAATGTAGTTTTATAGTTGCACTAGATCCAGGAGGGTAATTAATGGGTTAACTCCCTAAACAAAATTGTAATTGTTACACCCACTTACGTTTCCCCTCCCACCTATTTCCCATAAAGATGGTGTGTTAATTGGTATTTTGTACACTTGACAAAGGGCAATTTTGCTCGAAACATGTTGTGTGAATAAAGAGATGTTTGCAGCAAAGTTCTGCGTCGACCTTGGACTGTTTCATCAACTATATATTCTACTAAATTAATGTAAAAGTCAATGGCAGCTATCCCTTTAACCATTTGAAGATGTTTTAAAACATCACAAATGTTGGGAGTTTTGGGGTTTTTGAAGCTGTTTTTTTTCTCCAAAACTCTATAAATTTGAGGTATTCTGGGTCTTAAGCATATAAACTAGAAACATTTTAGATATAAAAACTAGAATTTTTCGAGTTTCTTCAATCTGATTTTTTTCTACTTTCTCTAATTATTCATAAATGAGCTAAGTTCATGGATGGACGTTAGGTTGAGTTAGTTTCTGGTGAATTATGAGGAAAAAAATGTATTTTAGAAAACAACCCCCTTAGAGTCACATTTTTTCTGAATAAATAAATGTACAATTTGGATCTCCATACTTTTAGGGGCCTATTTATTTAACCTCAAAATGTCTGGTTGGCGTTTTTTAAGGTGAAAAACACAAATTTTTAGAATAAAAATATTTCAAGATGTATTATGCTCTGAAGCTTTAAGAATCCAAATCCGAAAACATTCACAGCTAAAACTTGTCAAAATCATGTAGAAGTCAATGGTAGTGACGGGTGAATTTTTCCCATTTTGATTCACTGGAAAATTCACTAATGTCATGTGAAACGCTGAAATTCGCCGCAAATTTGCGTCTGCCGAATAAATTCGCCCATCACTAGTCAATGGCAGATGGTCCCTTTAACAATTGGAACATGTTTTTTTACCTGCAGAATTCTCTGTAGTTTTGTGCTGTTTGCACTGTGTTTTGTTTGATAATCCACTAAATAAGAGTTTTCGGGAAGACAATTCGAGTTTTCAGAGTGACAATTCAAAACAGTTGCACGATTTGAATTGACGCTCGACTTTGTCAAAACTTTTTGTTGCACTGATTTTTTCAAGAAGTTTTATTGGTAAATTAAGGGGATACAGGTTTGGGAGTTTGGTCAGAATTTTTTTTTTTTAATAAAGTGAGAAAAAGTTGAGCTTTAGTGTATAACCCCCTAACTCTGCTAAAGAATCGTTTAAATATTAAATAAACCCTATAGGATTGTTTTGCCTCCGATAAGGATTAATTATATCTTAGTTGGGATCAAGCACAAGCTACTATTTTATTATTACAGAAAGTTTGTCTCCAATAGACTACATTATAATCAAATATTACACATTTTTAAAACAATTCCCTTTTTCTGTAATGATAAAATAGTACCTTGTACTTGATTCAAACTAAAATATATTAATCCTTATTGGAGGCAAAACCAGCCGTTTGGGTTTATTTAGTGTTTAAAAGATTTAGGTATAAAGATCCAAACTACAGAAAGATCTATTATCTGGAAAATCCCAGGTCCCTTTCTGGATAACAGATCCCATACCTCCACAGTTTAGCTGTTCTGTTTACCGCTCCAATAGCAGAAAACAAAACACTGGCCTTATACTGATGCATTTCACTCAGTTAAAGTGAGGAAAGTGAGGGAACAAATGCATGAGCTTCATGGAAGAATTATTCAAAACTAGTAAATAATAATCTTTCAATACTATAATAACTTTAATTAATGTCCTTATCCTATGTTGCCTGGACTATTGCAAACCTCTTCTAACCAGCCTTCATATTTCCCACAGTTAACCCATTTTATAGTAATTATTTTGAATAATTGCTCAGTCTGCCTGTCTCCGGTGCAGCAATAAGGAAATGCAGGCAATTGCTGCTTCATAGTGTGAATAAGGTATGTCCGTGGCAGGGAATTTCCCAGTGCATGACAGCAGATACATATCTGGTCCGCCCTGTTTCTCTGAAATACAAAAAAAGCAATATGAAAAAAAAAACTGCTACTAGAATGGTAACAATATGGAACCAGTGTTCACAGCAAGTTCTATAGAATATATAGAGATTCATAACTTCTAATTTAGGTAAAAAAGAACAAGCTTCCCTTAAAGGAGAACTAAAGCTTAACTAAAGAAGTAGGTTAGAATGTTGTACATTATAGTTTGTGTTTCTGTACCAGCCCAAGGCAACCACAACCCTTTAGCATTAAAGATCTGTGTCTCCAAAGATGTCCCAGTAGCTCCCCATCTTTTCTGCTGATTCACTGCACATGCTCTGTGCTGTTGTCACTTACTGAGTTTAGGGACTAACTCACAATATACAGTACACTTAGGGGCAAATTTACTTATGGTCGAATAACGAGGGTTAATTAACTATTCGACTGCCGAATTGAAATCCTTCGACTTCAAATATCGGAGTCGAAACGATTTAGCCCTATTCCTGGGATCGAACGATCAAAGGAATAATCGTTCGATCGAACGATTAAATCCTTCAGATCGAACAATTCGAAGGATTTTTCCTTTGATCAGAAAATTGTTATGGGGGCCTTCCCCATAGGCTAACATTGGGCTCGGTAGGTTTTAGGTGGCGAACTAGGGGGTCAAAGTATTTTTTAAAGAGACAGTACTTTGACTATCGAATGGTCAAATAGTCGAACGATTTTTAGTTTGAATCGTTCGAATCGAAGTAGAAGGTCGAAGTCGCCCATTCTATGGTCGAAGTAGCCAAAAAAACATACGTTTTTTTCCTCTATTCCTTTACTCGAGCTAAGTAAATGGGCCCCATAAAATATAATTGTCACAATATAAGGCTAATTAGTAATTAATACAGATAATTACTACATGGCAGCACAGAAACCAATGAAACTAGAATCAGAATTAATAATCAGCTCTGTAGCATCAGCTTATATTATAGGCCAACCTTATTTTCTGTTTAATAATTTGTGATGACCCCTATGCTTAGCTTCTCAACAACTGCTCAGAGCCCACTGAGCTTGTGAGTGTCGCAGACACTTTCCCCTGTGACAAGTTTGAAGTCCTGGATCATTGCTGCTATTGAGAAGCTGAAACTTTAGGCTGTTGCAATAAGTTCAGTATATAAAATATGGCATTTCTAGCTATGTTCATTTTTAGGGTTTAATTCTCCTTTAACTGTGTGGCTATCTCACAGACGGTGCTGGTACTGGATGTAACTGGTTAGCAATGACCTGTAAAAAGTCAGCAGTGGCTTATAGGGTTTGCATGCAAAAGGAAATTTTTTAAGAGAATGTGACGTTTCTTGTTGTCTTTTGCTATCAACAGCACAGTTGTAATGCCGCAAATTACAGCATTAGAAATAAGAAAAATTCATGTGCACAACTACCACCTTGCAGTACTTTGATGAATTAGCCACATACCGTAATCTATTGAGATAATAAAAAAAAACACACACATACTGTACACTGGTCATAAATCTTAAATCCTAATAATGCAAAATGATTTACTTTTTTTATTCATACATACTGTAGGTGCATATTGACTATATGGTAGAAATTCAGATTTGATGTCATTTTTGCCAAATGTAAAAAATGAATCACAATCTGGAGATTTAATAAAATGCAAGTCTAGCATATCAGTTTCACATTGGCGTACATTCCCTTTTTTACTAAGTGAAATTTTGCCAGTGTGAAACTTTTTCCAGTGGCAGAATAAAATCTTGGGTTTATTCTTGTATTTTGTCAATTTAATGCAGAAAAAAAATCTAATTGTGAATTGCAGGCGTGCCTGTGCACACACTGTGTGGTCTCACACAGGCTGAGATCAGACCAAATACTGACCTCTGCTTCAGCTTCGCTATGTGTTACGGCACACAGGTTGATCAGATTCAAATCAATGGAGCTGGGGCACCGAGCAGACCTGCTTCTCTTAGTCTGCAAAAATAAGCAGGCTAACAACAGCCAGAGCCAATAGCCATTAGAAATAATTTACATGCATTTTCCTTGATGTGGGGATTATTTAATAAGCGCCCAGGCTTAAATTTATAAGCACTAAGCGTTGCAAGAGCATACATCTTGGAGCTCATGAACAAAACAGTTCTGCCTGGGGGAGTGGTTACACACGGCACTTTGTGCAAGTTAAAAAAAAAAAAAAAACATGCATCCTCCTGCCGCCTCTTATGAATACAGCATTGCCAAATACAGGCGGTGCTGTATTCATAGGGTTAGCTGCAGTTCTCTGTGCTCCATCTTCAATAATTATAACAAGGAACACAAAAAAATGGCCTACTGCACTTTTTTTTACATTTTGCATGCTGCGTTTTTAATCCTAAATAACCCCCAAGTTAGTTATTTGGGGTTATAGAAACCCTGTTGTATGTATTAAATAATTCTACTACAGGTACAATTGCCTTAAAATCTCAGAAAATGTACTAATGTAAAGTAATGTAACCATCTAATGTTACTATGTATACTATTATACTATGTATAATGTAACACAAACATTGCAACAAGTATTACACTTTTGCAAGCTGGCATTTAAAGAGGAACTATTGGTCTAGTTACCCATAGCAACAGGGCATTTAATAATCACTTGCTTAAACTTGGCTGTTTACTCTGCACCACTTATTCTATTAGCCCCATTTCTTGTTCAGGAGTCAGGACATGATAGGCATGATGGTTGGTCATCACATCTCTCTTTAATAAGGAATTTGAACATTTTGCAGCAAAGAGCATAAAAAAACTTCTTTTTTTCCTGAAACATAGAAATCTTCTGTGTATGATTACTCCCAAACCATCAGTACTTTGCTGAAAGGAACAGATATTCCATTGTCTTGGTTCCTGTGTGATAAAAGGTGACAAAAGGAGATTAAGAATATTTTGGTAATGCTGTTATACCATAAACTTGCTGTCACTTAGGGCCACATGTTAAGAAACCAGAATATATAACCAGCAATGGTTTGAGTACATGATCTTATGAGTGTCCACATTTTATTTCACATGTGCAGTCATTTCTACTTTCACATTGGCAGATGGCCCCTTCTCCTAATAATCATACCAGTGGCAGACTATATGCCCCTCAAGCCCACCCCTCATGATTTTAGTGCCGCTGAATGCAGGCAGTATTGTATTTACTAAGAAAGTGCAGGTTCATGTATTCCATTCTGGATTGTAAGGAAGGGTGCTCCTGGTGGGGACAGGGTAATGTTTTTTGCACTCTGCACTGCTATTTGTGAATAAGCCCTTGGTAGCATGATTTTTAATTAGGCATCAAACAGACATTGAACTTAAACTCTAAAAAATATTTTCTCTTTTCACCTTGCTACTTTTAAATTGCTTTGATTTTCAAACTGAATCATTTTTTTCCCTTGAAGCTGACAGATTTTCTTGCTGAATTGTACAAACCAAAGAGAAATACCTTGACTAAATATAGTTGTATGTTATTTTTCAAACCAGCTACGTGAAATCTTATGCAGGTTATGTTGTTCCAATTGTTGCTTGCTCAGTAAAGAAACCCCCGTTTAGGCCACCACCAGTGTCTTACACTTTGCTTACATTTTGTGTGTATATAGGCTAAATAGGGGGAGCTCTGGCACTCACTAGAAATTGCAAAAACTATTTATGTACACAAGTACCTTTGTAATTTGCTTAAAAGCTTGCTCAGTCTGCATATTTTGAATGGGCCATACCAACTAATAAGATATTTGATTTAACATGATTTAGCAAAAATAAAAAACCTGGAGGAGCAGTTGGTACATGTCTAAGTCTTGCTTTAAGAAGAAAAGCCCCAGCTAGCTCTTGATCTTCAGCAATACCCTTTTGGGGCTTCAAAACTTGGAAAGTATGAGGCAAAAGGTGGTCAGAAAGAGGTAAGTGGTTCAAGGCAGGCAGCAAGAATCATAGTCAAAGGGTCAAATACCAGTAAACCACATTATATTGGATTGAGAAGAATCTGTATGACCAGAACTAGCTTAGGTTAGGTAATTTACAATAGCAACAAAAGGATTTAAATGAAATTAGATGTCAACAGAGAGGTATAATAACCATATAATGTTCTCCATATAATAATCTATAAAAGCAAATGCAGACTTTTGTTTCATTAATCTTACTACAGCTGATTAGTCTGCAATGATTAACATGGCATCTGTTGTTTCAATTAAGGGGCTTTAAAAGAGGTGAACTGTTTCTGATCCCAAGTACAAATGTTCCTTGTTGCAGGTCAGCTTGCTTGAACTTGTGCACGGGATTATGAAGTAGAAGCAATGTATCTGTTTGTGTTTGAAACAGCATTTCCTTACAAACTCAGGGAACACAAAATGTGAATATGCATCTTTGAATATGAGTAATTACACAGCTCTTTCCTTAAGATCTAATGGCTGTAAGCATAAAAAATCAATGAAAGGCAGCAAAGGTATGGGTAATTATATATTTATCTATTAGTAAATCTCTAATCTCTGATCAAATCTTACTCATGGGATTTAATTTATGTGGAAAGCTTTAATGGGGTAAGTTTAAAGCTTTGCACATAAATTAAGTCCCATGAGTGCTCCATGTTCTTTATGCTATTACTTTTTGCGGCAGCACCTCGGCTTTTATATATACTCTAGACTTGTATTTGGTTTCTATAGTACAAAGCTTTTCAAGTCTTCTGATTTAGTATCAAGCAGGATGTGGTAAGCCTAAATTGCTTAAAAACCTATGACCTATATAAGGTAACAATGTAAAGAATAAAAAACAAGACTTATATAAGTGGCAGAATGTTACTGCGGAAGTTCAAATTCACTGATTTATACATTTTATAGATTATAAAACGATTCATGCTGCCTCCAATTTACTGTACCTTGGTGGGAGGAGATTGGTAATGTGACATGATAGGGGGTTCTAAACATTCCAGATGTTTTGTACTAAACTAAAGGTAGCCATATATAGGTCTGGACTGAGAATTAAAATAGGCCCTGGCATTTCGGGTACAATCAGACCACATAGAGGCCCAAACATCCCCCACCAGCTCACTAAATACTGACTTTCTATGGGACCTTATAGCAGCCCCTCTGGCATTTGCCAGAACCCACAGATTTCCAGTCCGGGCCTAAGCCATACATGTGATTCCGGTCTGATCCGATTGTGGGACCAACAATTGGATCACAAGGCCACAGCCCAGGAACTAGGGGTGTGCAGAAATGTCCAAAAATATAGTAAAAAGGGATCAGCGCCTGTGGCAACAGAAATCAGAAACCAATATATTGTAATATGTTAAATCAATATGGGATGCCACCCAGTGTACCAAACGAGTTATTACAGGAGTGCTCCCCCTTTCTTAGATATATATATATATATATATATATACTGAACTAAACAAATTAACCCAGCACTATCATTATACAACTTTAAGGAACAATTGGATTAAAGAGAATTTATCTGAATTTGGCAAAAAGAGACACTTTTGGTTACATGATTTGTACAAAGTATGCATAAGCTGATGCGCCCCGCCAAGGCAGTGTCCATGCACCAGTCCTACCTAAGTGAAAAAAGGGTATTTTTCTTACCTGAGTGAAAAAAGGGTATTTTCTTTGGGAGGAATATATATATATATATATATATATATATATATATAAGGTGGCTGGCTGGGTTGCCTAGAGCTCCCAGTCAGCTTGGCTCGGCCCTGAAGTCAGGAATGCAGGTGCTGATGAGGTCCTCAATTCAATGGGAATTTTAAACCTGCCAGTTCAACTTATAGCATCGAGGAAGCCCATCAGAGGGCCCCATACATTGGCCACAGTTATAGTAAGCTATTTAACCATTAAAGACATTTTTTTCATATATGAGGGGAAGACAAAGTTTACCAAAACCTCAGCAAAAATACTTAAGTGCACCTGAGAATGGGACGTAAGCTTGTTCAAATAAGGGGTAAATTAACTATTGCTGGAAGTGGCGTGTGCAAAACAAATTTTGGTTGCAATCAGCATTCAAATTGCCATAAATTTGCTCTTGCAGTTTAATGTGAATCAGACACAACTGAGTGAAACATTTTTGAGGTCTGATTGGAATAATTTCTGGTGCTTGCCGTCAAAGTAATGTCGGTGGCTAAGTCACTGAGAACCATGGAGCTCCATCTTTTTGTTGTCATGCATCAATAGACACACCTAAATGCTCTGGATCTGTAGTATATTACTTGAATAAGAGACTGGAATATGAATAGGAGAGGGCTACATAGAAAGAAGCATAATGAAAAATAGCAATAACAATAATTGTGTAGCCTTATATTTGTTTTTAGATGGGGTCAGTGACCCCCATTTGAAAGCTAGAAAGAGTCCGATGAAAAGGGCAAATGATTTAAAAACATCTAAAAAATAAATAATGAAGAACAATTAAAAAGTTGCTTACAATTGGGCATTCTATAACATACTAAAAGTTAACCGACTTCATGGCGGTCATGTCTCATGTGACCTAGTCGCTAGTGCTCCAGAATCAAATGAATCAACTGTGCAGGTAGGCAACATGTTGCCCCTTAATTTATGCCCCCCTAGGCTGGTGTCTGAGTACTATGAACTGTAGCAAATATGATATAAATTATTTGGTGGTGGTGGACATCAGTGGAAAACGCTCCACTGTTAGTAGCTATAACATCAACACAGCTAGCAATTCATAAATATGAACTAAAATTGCACTCCATTTGTATATTTTGTGCAAGGTGCTTTCATGATCAATGGGGGAAAAGGTCATGCTTTGAATTTGGCTGTGTGAAAATTACAGTAATGGAAGGGTATGCAAGGTTACCTTGATAAAAGCAAAACAGAACATTACTAGGTGCATAGTCTTCATAATGACTTGATAATCATTGGGTTTACTAAAATCTGTCCATTTTAGGTAAATGGTAAATAGATCAAGGTGCAGTTTCATTGCCTGTAGATATCATGTATAAATATTGTGCAAGAATAGCACATAATATCTAACTTGGCTACTATTATCACACAAGGAAATAAAAAGTAGTATTATTTCTGGCAAAGTATAAGTGTGTGGGGGTGGGGGACACATAACATAACACCTGTGTGTTCAGGCTTTACAGAAAAACATGAAGGAATCAATTGTTAAATCAATTACAGTAACAATTAATCAGGGAAATATACTAATATTTTGTTGAAGAGGAAGTTGATTTGGCTAGCATAGGTTTGAGCTATAATAAGGTTTAACGTGGGTGTAACTGTATTAAGGTTGATAAAAATCATTAGGTGTGGTTTGTAGAAAGGCCGGACACACAAGGAATTAAACATTCCCGAAAATGATTTACATACTGTATAATATTCACGCATGTCTGCACATTTGCATCAAAGCATTAATAAACAAAGCCCCTAATTTAAAGTGCTCTCTATTTTGCAGATGAGCAAAAGAGTCAGCAAATGAATGCTGTATAGCAAGGATGGCAGAGTAGGGCAATAAGCAACAGGGAAACAGCAGAAAGTACCAATAACACCACAAAAATGTGTTAGTGCAGAATTCATTGCTAGATGTAATGCAGCTGAAAATCAATTCAAAATTCAGCAATTCAGAATTACATATCTGCTGCTTTTTTATACAGGTGTGTGACCCATTATCCAGAATGCTCAGAACCTGAGGTTTTCTGTATAAGGTATCTTTCTGTAATTTGGATCTACATACCTTAAAGGAAAACTATACCCCCCAAACAATGTAGGTCTCTATTAAAAGATAAAAAAAGAGTAAAACAGCTCATGTGTAAAACCCTGCTTCATGTAAATGAACCATTATCATAATAATATACTTTTTTAGTAGTATGTGCCATTGGGTAATCATAAATAGAAAATTGCCATTTTAAAAAATAAGGGCCGCCCCCTGAGATAAGATTCACTGTGTACACATACAAACCACATGTAAGGTCACATGAGCCAATTAACAGACAGAGTTCTGCCTTTTGCTTCCTCACTTCTTCCTGTTACAGTTAGTGTTGTAGTATTTCTGGTCAGGTGATCTCTGAGGCAGCACAGATAGAGTCACAAAATGGTGGTTCAAGGCAAGAGATGTAAAAGGGCAATATTTATGTAAATATATATTCAAGTTTGGTAAGATTCTTTAATATGTCATTCAATTTGATATAAACTATCTGTTGCTTAAGTATTCATTTTGGGGGTATAGTTTTCCTTTAAGGGCAGGACTCCACGGACGATTCCGGCATGATCCGATGTGCTGCGCAAAAATGCAGGTGTCACATCGCATGCGTCGGAAATAAGGTAAGTAATGCTATTGTCAGATTGTGTCCATCGCTGATGTGACGCAACACGACTGTCAGATGCAGACGCTACACACTGCCTGTCAGTTGTGTCGCATTGCATCAACAATGCAACACGATCCGACAATAGCATTACTTACCTTATTTCCGTCGCATTTGACGTGACACCTGCGTTTTTGCGCAGCACATCGGATCATGCCGGAATCGTCCGTGGAGTCCTGCCCTTAGTCTACTACAAAATAATGTAAACATTAATTAAACCAAATAAGGATTCATTATATCTTAGTTACAGAGAAAAAAGGACGTTTTTCAAAAATAATTATTTCTTTGATGAACAGTGGAGTCAATGGGACATAACCTTCCCATAATTCTGAACTTTCTGGATAAGGAGTTGCTGGCTAATGGATCCTATACCTGTCTCTATAAACAAAAATCTTGTTTCACAGATTGAATCATTAATTTTATGCAACGTTGATTTATGGGTTATAAGCAGATATATTTTGCAATTCACGTCAGAAGACGAAAGAGAGAGGAAGCAAAAACAGGTGCTGATCTCACAAGTACATTCTGTTTGCAAACTGTTTCCAAGGGAATGACATCAGCAGAAACACGTGGCACAGCAATCTTGTCATATATATATATATATATATATATATATATATATATATATATATATATATATATATATATATATATATATATATATATGTTAAGATATATTAAATACACAAGGGAAAAACATTTTGTTCTGTTTCTCAGAACTTGTGGTGAGGCTCATATTTAATTTCCTTTTTTTAGTAGATGTTATGTAATGACTGTTTCAGATGTCAGAGAATAACAAGATTATGTGAGGAAAGCTGAGATGTTGGCAACATAGAGTGGAAGGCAAGACAGTACTCCTTAACAAAAAAAGGGGTGGTGAGCTCAGTGAACTTTCTGCCCGCAGAGTTGGTAACAGTTCAATAAACACCGAAATAAAAATAAACACAAGAATAATAGGTGCTTTTCGTTATCTGTTTAGACTAAGCTAATTAAGAGTAAACGAATCTGGGGATGACCACATCTATTATTAATGCTTCATTCATCTCTTACATTTTAAAGGCATAAGGGTTCATGCATCACTTACTAAAGGATTGCAAACTGCATGGCATACCATGTTTTAACCCAATGCTGGATAGGAAATCTGGATAGCGAATTGCATGCAAATCGGGACAAGTCTTGCTGCTGGAAAATGGTCTTTAAAGGGATACTGTCATGGGAAAACATGTTTTTTTCCCCCAAAAAACATCAGTTAATAGTGCTGCTCTAGCAGAATTCTGCATTGAAATCTATCTTTCAAAATAGCAAACAGATATTTTAATATATTTATTTATGAAATCTGACATGTGGCTAGACATGTTGTTTGTTTCCCAGGTGCTGTCAGTCATATGACTTGTTGTCTGATAAACTTCAGCCACTGTTTACTGAAGTGAAATCACCCCACCCTCTCCCCTGCAACCTATCAACAGAACAATGGGAATGTAATCAGTTCCATTGTGAAGTGCTGGCTCTTTCTGAAAGCTTATGATCAGGCACAATGACCTGAGATGGCTGCCTACAAACCAATATTATTACCTCTAGTTACGGTACTGCACAGGGCGCCATCAGGGGGGCACAGGGGGTAAGTGTACCGGGCCTGAAGGGGGGGCCCGGCGCTTTCGAAAAGTTCAGCACTGCCGGGCCCGCCTTCAGGCCTGGGCCTTGACAGCGCCGAAGCCGTGCCACCCTTCCGAAGTCCGGAACAGCCGAAATGCTGAAGTGCCCGAAAAAGGCAAACAGCCGAAGTCCCAAAGCAGCAAAAAGATAAGAAAGTCACGAAAACACCCGAAATTGAAGTCCTGAAGTGCCGAAAAGACCCGAAGTCACGAAGCGGCAATGTATTATTTTAATACTCTATAGGCCCTTGCCACCAATGTTTTTTTAGAATATATTCTTTGGGGCCCCAATTATTTTTAACTTGTAAGGGGGGTCCTGGCAGCAAGGTTTTTTAAAAAAATATTCATTAGGGTCCTCATTTGTTTTAACTTGTAAGGGGGGCCCTGGCACAAATGTTTTTTTTAAAAAAACTTTTATGGAGCCAATATTTTTTTTTTAACTTATAGGGGGGGGCCTGGTCCCCAATAGCTTTTTATAACTTGTGTGTGTGGGGGGTCCATTTTTTTAGCACTGATGTCTGTGTGGTCTTGTAACTGTGATGTGGAGTGGGCGGGATCTGGGGCAGGGCTTGGGTGCCGGGTTGGGCAGGCCCAGGGGCCCCCGAAAATTTTGTTGTACGAGGCCCCGTGATTTCTAATGGTGGCCCTGTCTAACCATCTAGGTTACACCTTGGGGGTCTGGGGGGTTATTTGGATAGATCATATTTTTATGTCCAGAGTAAATAAAATTCTGTCGACCAATGCCCCTATTTTGTAGGGTGGTTCTGGCCCTGGAAGATGCAGAAGTAAGAAAAGACACAGCTCTACCTCTCACTTTAAGTCTATTTCACGTGGGTGGACAAATTGCATAATATTCCCAAGTGTCAAATAACCATAGAGTTTGTCCTTGTATGGTTACCTAAACATATATTTGTGCACTTTTAAAATAAATGTTTTACTGCTCACAAGGAGAGAATTTCAGTGCATACTTTAGCATTTTCATGCTAAAATACACTGGGGCACTGATAACACAGAGTGGATGGAAGTGGATCAGCCTTTATGTCCAGCTTGATCGTTGTTTTTATTTCATGTTCATAAAGTTAAGTCACAATATAAAACAGGCTTAGGAAACTTAGTTGTCCTCATTTGCCTTTGGATTTAGGTATTATTAGGGAGGAACTTACCCAGAAGATAAATGCTGCCCTTCAATTACTACTTTGCATTGCTGATTTTCTGGCTCATCAAGGTGCACACCCACTTGCAGTTCTGCCTTTTCGGGCACCAATCCCATAGTGCACACTCCTCCTGTGCCAATTCTGCCTGATGGCAGAAGAACCTTGACCCTGCTCCCAATCTTCAGATCCAATGGGGAACGAGGAACAAACACACTTAAATTCTTAGAGTTTGTCCAGGCATAGGTTCTAGAAGGAGAGCGGTAAAGAGGGAGAAAATAATCTATTAGTGTTTTCCCTACCCACCCTATGTACAGTAGTTTCCTCCCAAATCATACCGATTTACATTCAGTATTAGACTTTAACTAGTGGTGGCATTATTTTCTATAATGTGACACACCTATAGTTCTAATTTTGTGCATTTTTGGATGTGTATTGTACAGTGTATTAGTACTGCAATACTTAAAAGGGTGGTTCACCTAAAAGTTAACTTTTAGTATGTTATAGAATGGCTAATTCTAAGTAACTTTTCATTTGGCCTTTGTTTTTTTCCTTTTTTTATAGTTTTTGAACGAATACCTTTTTCTTCTGACTCAACTGGGGGTTATAAACCCCATCTAAAAAACAAATGCTCTTTAAGGCTACAAGTGTAATGTCATTTCTACATCAGTCTCTCATTTAAATCAGTGCATGGTTGCTAGTTAATTTCAACCCTAACAACCAGATTGCTGACATTTCAACCTGGAGAGCTGCTGACTAAAAAGCTAACTCAAACCCTTAGATAATAAAAAATGAAAACTTAAAATTAAGAAAGATAGGACAAACAGCAAAGAGACCTGAGTCATATTTTTTTCATTACTTAGAGGAACATTTATCAAAGGTTAAATTTCAAATTCATGTATGTTTTTTAAAACTCCCCGAAACTCCCATAAATTCGACCAATCTAAATTTATCATTAAAATCAAATTTTTCCAAATCTGACAAAACGAAAATTGAAATGGCACGGAAATTTGAATTGAATTCGATCAAACACGATTCGAGTTTTTCTCCGAAAAAAACTTGAATGTCTGGAAGGTTGCAAACATCTCCAAATTGACCCCTGGACCTCTCCCGTTGACTTAAAAGGCAATTCGGGAGCTTTTAGGGGGCAAATTTGAATTTTTAAAGGGCCAGAGTAAGATAAATCTTGAAAATCAAATTAAATTTTTCTAAATAATTTGAATCGAATCTGGATAACTCCCTTGTCAAATTTGACAGATTTGACCAAAGAAAAAATTAAAATTCGAATTCGGATTTTCAATTTGATCCTTAATACATCTGCCCCTTAGTGTAAGTAGCTATTTCATCTTTATTAATTGCCTCACATTTTTACATTTGATTTTGCAAGTAAAACCTGTTGGTGTGCCACTTGGGTGTTGCGCATTAAAGGAGAACTAAAGCGTAACTAAAGAAGTAGGCTAGAAATGTTGTACATAATGTTTTGGGCTTCTGTACCAACCCAAGGCAACCACAGCTCTTTAGCAGTAAAAATCCGTGCCCCAGTAGCTCCCCATCTTCTTTTCTGCTGATTCACTGCACATGCTCTGTGCTGCTGTCACTTACTGAGCTTAGAAGCCGACTCACAATATACAGTACACATAGAACAGAAATGTCACAATATAAGGCTGATTAGTATGCAATACAGATAATTACTACATGGCAGTACAGAAACCAGTGCAACTACAGTAGCATCAGAATTTAATGATCAGTCTTGTAGCATCAGCTTATATTACAGGTCTACCTCATTTTCATCTTGATAATTTGCAACAACCCCTAAGCTTAGCTTCTCAACAGCTGCTCAGAGCCCACTGAGCATGTGAGTGTCACAGACACTTTCCAAGATGATGACCCCCTGTGACAAGTTTGAAGTCCTGGATCATTGCTGCTATTGAGAAGCTGAAACTTTAGGCTGGTTCAATTAGTTCAGTATATAAAATATAGCATTTTTAGCCATATTCGTTTTTAGGGTTAAGTCTTCCTTTAAGATACAGTGCTGAAATGTATTATTTATCTGCTGCTCAGTGTCTTTTGGTACATGTAACTAAACATATTAACATTTAGAACTGTTATTTGATACATTCAATGGTCAGTCATCACATGTGCAGGATTTTTGCCTGACTGCACCTGCATAGAGTAGAAAGGAAGGGATTTTATTTTAAAGATGCACAACCATGTTCGCCTCACCATAAACTTAAGGTGACTTGCAAACTGTATTGCCCTGTCGAATACGGTGACAAGAGGACTTTGTAATGAATTTAGTTTGATGTTTAGGCATAGCCCTAATGGGTGGAACTTTGATAGGGAACTCATTAGGCTATAGTGAGTTCTGATCTGCTGATAACTGCTGCCATTACTTTTATCTGCCAATTGAATCATTGGAAAGGTTCCAGGTTAAAATGGTTACAGTTTTTTAATTGCTCAAAAAAAATCTGAAATGTTTAATAATTAAACATGGGTCTTTTTTGTGTTACGGTTGCATTATCCAGCCAAAGAAAGCCCCTACAAATCAAGAGGATAGAAAATGAGCTCTTCCTAAACAATAATACTCATTGTGAGAGATTTTTGCTATAGTTGCCATGTCTCCTTGCCCTGAGAAGGCACATATCCAATAAACTCAGAGTTTAGTTCCATAGAACTCCCTTACGCTGAGCTGCATGTCTGTGCTGTGACTAAAGCTTAAAGCCCCATGCCTCAATCTCACTTAGTGATCAGACTGATATTCCACCTTCCCAAAAGAATTATTAGTTATTTGGAACTTCTGACAGCATTCACTAGCAAAGCAGTAAACCTGTAAACCAGCTAGGGGTGATAAATTCCCTTTATGATAAAACCTTTAGGGATTATAGTAGCAGAGGCAGGAGGTGGATATTTTAAAAAGAAAAAGAGAGTACACAAGGGAAAACTCCCAAAGTGTATCACCAATGGTATAGTTGCAAGGTTTCAAAATTTGTTACCACTTTGCAGGGAATGTGAGTAATATGTATCAGGTAAGGGATCACCACAGTGCTCCCAATCCCGCCTATATACTCACAAGCACAATGTTGAGAGTTACTGTACCTGGGCAAAATTAGTACTTTTTTACAATTCAAATGCAGTTTAAAGAGGTGCTTTAAAAAAGACAAAAAAGACAGAAAAATTGCCACCAGTTGACACTGAAGGTGACAGTACCAATCAGCATATTGGGACTGAAAACCACCAGCTCCAGGGCTGCAGCCATTTAATGTGTTTTTCAGCTGACTGAAATGCACTACATGTGTCAATAGCCACAGAAGAAAAAAGTAAAAATATATTTGAATCCCAACTGTACGGAATACTCAATTCCCATCCCTTAGAGGAAAAACCCCATCCCTATTTGCAAAGATAGGAAAATATTTAAATACAAGTATTTCAATAGAACAATGGGAACTTATTTGGGCCAATGCTCCAAAAACCTCCATATGTGTCCCTATAAAAGAAAATATTTACAAGGTACTATATGGCTGGTATCATACCCCGGCCCTTCTCCAGAAACTCTTCCCAGAGGCGTCACCAAACTGCTGTAGATGCGGCAAGACCCAAACAGCTCTGTTCCATATACAGTATTCTGGTTATGCCCCATTATTACCCCCTTGTGGTCCGAAGTGAAGACTTTGGTAACAAAAACCACATGCTTGAAACTTCCAAATGACCCTCTAAGTCTAACCCATTTGCTAGGACATCCGATTCAGGGGGTTGGTTTATGTGGAATATTTATTGCCACAAATAAGTATAACAGGCTCGGGGGTACGAGGGCTTTTATACTGGTCTTATCGACCCAAAGTGGAAGGGAAGCAAGACAATGGGATTCCCATCAAGGGAGGATAGCTGGAGCACTAAACAGTATCACATGTAACTACTGATGTTCAATTGATGTGTTGTAGAGCCTGATCCCTTGTATATACTACATGCCATACAAACTAACTTGTATTGTGCTGTTATGAAAATGTACCACTTATCTTTTAATGCAAATAAAAATACAGTTAAAAACATGAAAAAAGGAATTCTTTCTTTAAAGGGGTAGTTCACCATTCAGTTAACTTTTAGTATGTTATAGAACTGCCAATTTTAAGCAACATTTCAATTGGTCTTTAATATGTATTCTTAATCTTTATATTTTTTAATTATTTGCCGTTTTCTTCTGATTCTTTACAGTCCTCAAATGGGGCCGCTGACCCCATCTAAAAACAAATGCTCTGTAAGGATACAAAAGTTCTATTATTGTTCTTTTTTTATTACTCATCTTTCTATTCAGGTCCTCCCCAATTCATATATCAGTCTCTTATTCAAATCAGTGAATGGTTGCTAGGGTAATTTGTTTAAATAGCAATCTGGATAGCTGTTGCATAAAAGGCTAAATAACTCAAAAACAACACATAATAAAAATGAAAACCAATTGCAAATTGTCTCACAATATCACTCGTTACATCATACTAAAAGTTAACTCAACAACTGAACAATGGTAAATTGTGGATTCTAGTTTTGTCGGTTTTTATTTTATTAATCATAAAAATTGGATTTCAGTAAATCACCCCTTGCGAGTCAGTTTTTCTCCAGCAAAGATTCCAGTGCCCTGCTGCATTGTTTTAAGAGTATCAGCAGTACAGAGAATTGAAAATACGACATTCCATAGCAATTAAATGTTTAAATAACTATAAAACGTAAATTAATTTATACTGTAAAATTGTTTAGAATTACATGTCTGTATTATGCATAAAAAATGTATTCCATGTCTTTTTTATGGATAGCAAATAGCGTAGTATAGTATACTCAGAAGATAAGCAAATGTTTGATTTGTTACTATGGGTGACTCTGATGCAAATGTCCTCCTATATTAGCAAATAAGCAAGTATGTTAATTTTTTTCCACTTTGCAAACTGCAGCACAGTTCTATATAAACATTTGCTTGCACTGCCTGGATGTAACTATCCACTTAAATTGATGCTCAAAGAGCACGCCCTAGTGGAAGAAGAAGAGTAAGCAAAATCTGTGTCTGGGCACCAGTCATACTATGGTGAGAAAAAAAGTATTTTAATGTTTCTGCAAATGGAAGTTCTACAGGCAGAGTTTCTCTTTAATAATGAAACAGTGCATTGTACTTGATCCTAACTAAGCTACCAAAATCCATATTGGTGGCAAAACAATCCTATTGAGTTTATTTAATGTTTAAATGTTTTTAGTAGCCTTACAGTATGGTGACTTCACCTCACAACAAGGTGCTGACTGTACTAGTGTTTGCTTCCTTGACTAAAGCTAAAGTGCTCACCCTTGGGGGCTTATCAATATCTGGGCTGAAATATTGTCTTATCCTTACCGGTCACAATTCCTGTTTGTAGTTTATTTGTTACAGTGTGGTATGGACATGTGAAGTGGATAAGTTCTGATTTCATATGTTATCCCACTCAGTGGAACCCTTACCTTTATCCTTACTTTTTTATTGTCCAATTTCTAATTGTATACTGTTGTGTTAACCTTACCCTATTCTGTCTTGGTCTAGTTCAAACTATGTGACCTGATTGAATCCAGACTAGGGATGCACCGAATCCACTTTTTTGGATTCGGCCGAACCCCCGAATCCTTGGTGAAAGATTCGGCCGAATACCGAACCGAATCCGAACCCTAATTTGCATATGCAAATTAGGGGTGGGAAGCGGAAAACATTTTTTACTTCCTTATTTTCTGACAAAAAGTCACGCAATTTCCCTCCCCGCCCCTAATTTGCATATGCAAATTAGGATTCGGATTCGGTTCGGCTGGGCAGAAGGATTCGGCCGAATCCGAATCCTGCAGAAAAAGGCCGAATCCTGGCCGAATCCCGAACCGAATCCTGGATTCGGTGCATCCCTAATCCAGACCCCATGGACTATTTACAACCCACCCTTATTACTTTTATTATCTCTTCAAGTTATCTCTGTCTATCTATCTAATAGACATTCTAATATATTGCCCATAAACCCTTTTTCAGTGATTTAACAGTGTATATAATGTGCCTTTCCAGCTTTCATTTGTATTTTGCCTGACGAAGGGGCCCGTGTGCTCCGAAAGCTTGCAATTGTTACTTATTCAGTTAGCCAATAAAAAGTATCACTAAATTTTACATTTTCAGTATGGTGATCCAATCTCTGAAAAAAAAAACTTTATCCAGAAAACCCAAAATACCAAGCACCCATATAATATTTATCATACCTGTACTGAACATATTACATAATCTTCTGACTTTCTTTCACTGGGAGCACCTTACAGTCACACTCGGCACACATACTTGGTAACCAAATAAATATTTGCAAAACATTATCATAGAAACCTTGAAAAATGAGTACACATTATTCACAAATTCTTGTTAGTAACAACATTTCAACACAATGGCTTGCTGTGGGAAGAAACACCAAGTATCTTGACTTAAGCTTTTCTAGTTAACACATTAGTATGTTACATTTTTGCAATTTTTGCAATGAAATATTTACCTCTAAGTTCAGTTGCAGGGTTAGTGCCTCTAGTATTATTTACACAGTAGAAGAAGTGGCGTAAATTGGTTTAAACTTTACATCTAACACGTGGATAGCTTAATTGTCCAGACAAAGATCCTCACACAGAATGGCTACCCTTAATAAACCAACATTATAAGCAATATACAATCTGTCCTACATTCTGTACTTGCACTGTCCTTTCCTTTGTCCACTAAGACCTGCAACCATATTAAGAGCCGCTTTCTTTCAGTTCTCCTTTGTTTGTCCTTATTTTGTTGGCACCCCCACTGCATGCAGACATTAATGATCTTAATTGCCCTTTAGTCATAATCAGGCTCACAGAGAAATATTCTACCTACCTGACAAGGTTAGTACATGCGAACCTTGATCTGCATAAGCAGGAGGTAAGAGAGGAAAGCCCTTCTGAAGATCTTGTGCCATCTGTTGAAGGCTGAATTTCATGCTCACCTAATAATAAAATATAAATAGACCATTTAAATAAAGAAGAAGGAAAGGCTAAAATTAAGTAAGCTTTGTCAGAAAGGTCTATATAAATACACCAGTAAACCCTCAAAGTAATGCTGCTCTGAGTCCCATGCCAAAAGAAAAACAGCATTTCTTTCCTTCTGTTGTGTATACATGGGCTTCTGTATCAGACTTCCTGTTTTCAGCATAAACCTACAGGGCTAGGGCTTGAGCATGTTCAGTTTGCTTCTCTGTCCCTCTCATCCTCCCTTTTCCCTGCTCCCCTCCCTGTTGTAATTTGAGAGGTATGGGTGATAAGGGAGAGTCTCAGGAAGGAAGCACTATCACAACAAGCTAATATGGCAGCTGTTGTCCAAAACAAACAGAGAGAACTTCTAGAGCTGTTCACTCAGGTATGGTAAAGCATTCTGCAGAATAAATGTAGTGTTATAGCTTGCACTATTGTGGTTAATCAATTGGCAATAAACTGCTTCGGTAGCTTCCCTTCTCTTTTAAATAAGTTAAAACATAAATGAGACAACAGCAACAATTGTTCGACTCAGGCACTATATAACTAAGAGTAAACAACCAGACTATGTGATTAATATTTCCCAATTTAGTATATAACAGTACAACACCAATGAAATGAATATGTACAGTAAGTATCCAGATTCCATGGAAAATTCTACTCTGTATGCTACAATCGCTTTACAGACCTTATTTTCATAGTATTCTCTGCAGAGGAAAATTTACTTACCTACTTCTTTACTTATTGCTTGTCTAACATCTTTCATGCATTTCATGTCTCCATTGGTAGCATCAGCAGGAACGTCCATCTTACTTTCTAGTCTTTGGGTGTCTTTTATTTTTAAAATGCTGTTCTGCAACCGCAGTCATGAAAAAATTTTTAAAAGGTCTCAGAAAATAGCAGCTAATGAAGGTGGCAAAAATATTAAATGAAACAGTTGAAAATGTTGGTGCCATAAGTATTATATTGTGTATAGGAGAAGAAAAGCTTTTTTTAAAAAAAATTTAAAGTAAAAAGTAGTTTCGATGATTGCTGTTATATTTTGATAATGCTGTCTAGTATCTGCAAGTAGAACAGTCTGTACAACAGATCTCAAATACTTGTAAACTAAACTGCAAATGCTAATGTCGCCACAATTCATATTAGGATAATAGATGTTTACAAACGTTACCACTGAATACATTCCAAAAGCCTTCACAGAATATATTTTCTAAGAATGTTTTTTCTAAGTAATGCAAATGACTGCTAAGAATTCAAGTATGATATTTTGAGGCTGGATTCATTTCAAGCCATCATAGAATGCATTATCCTCTGCCCATCTTTATGGAGCAGATTTACTAAAGGGCGAAGTGACTAACAAGCGCAGGCGTAACTTTGCTAGCGAAAGAGACAGACGCTAGCGGTCATTCACACTCTATCGGCAGGCAAATTATCGATCTGTCAAATGGAAGTTACTCTGGAAGTTACCTCTTTCGTCAGACTTGCCTTTGCCAGGCAATGTGCATTGGAATGCATAGATCATCCTCAATCTTCTGTTACTCAATCTTCTGTTACTTACATCATACTTTTCTAAGTCGCAAAAAAAACGCTGGCGTCTTTTCCTTTTTTCAGACTGATAGCCTGCAAAAGTCCTTAAAATTTTTTTTGGGTGATGGGGTTCCCCCGTACGTTGTCCAACATATGGCACATAAACTATACACTAGGCTCATGTGTAGGGCATTGTAACAACTTTATTTTCTTTTATTAAGCTTCCCTGACTTGTGTTATGTAATGTATTTACTGCAACATATACGTCCATTCAACTTTATATTTTCCTGCCGTATGCAAATTAGCCTGAGTGAAGACCTCTAAAGAAGTAGCACTAGGCATAATTGAACCTTGGCGCATCTTCGCTTTGATTGCCGAAGTAATGCTAGCGAAAATTCGCCAGCGTTTTGCGCCTTGGACGCAACTTTTTAGTATTTTAAAAATTTTAGTAAATTAGCATTTTCTGAGCAAATTTTTGCGATGGCTGCAAAGCCGTTGCTGGTGAATTTTCGCCTCTTAGTAAATTTACCCCTATATCTATTTATGTACACATATCTCTGGTCATTCTCTCCTAAAAGAGCCAGTGCCCTTTTTACCCGTTTCTACTTCACCTTTTACAATGACTATGCCAAGCTCATAACCATATTGATCCAGCACACTGACTTCCTATTCTAATCAAAATATCACAGCCATATTTTTGATGTTCACAATACTGCCAAGTTCCACCCATTTACTCAAGCAATTACCCCAACACTCATACAAATGTTATGTTATCCCACCTAGACTGCAACCAGTTACTACTAAGTCTAAACCAGGAGTGCCCATACTTTACTAATGCAGGGTCTATTTTTAGTGATGTTGTCCTATTATGATCTGCAAATTATCACTGTTAGCATTATGTTCTATGGAAAATGATATTGGTTTATAAGAGAATTTATATTACTATATTTAAAAAACAACTATTTCTTATGTAACCTTAACAGAATAAATATCTGAATGAAAAGAATAAAACAGAAGGGTGATTTAGTCAAGCTGTTTGTTGACAGTGTCTTGAGCTCTACTGATCACCAACTACTGGTATATCCCGATCTACTTTTTGGACACCCCTGGTCTAAACTATTTATCTGCACCAGTTAACAGAGCTCCTAAATCAGAATCCTGCAACAAAACCCTTTTTTCAGTACAGCAATTAGATTTTTTTATATTTAATGTTGCAATTTGATGTGAGGCAAGTTATATTCCTGCTTTTACAAGTGCCCTCAGTCTTGTGACTTGTGCTTTGATAAACTTTAGTCTTCCTTTAATACTGCACTGCTTCCCCCTCAGCAGCCAATCAACAGAACAATGGGTAGGTAACACAATATCAGCTCCTTCTGAAGGATTCAGCTGCCTGAACTGATAGGAGCCCTATCATCATCATTTATTTATATAGCGCTGTCAAGATACGCAGTGTTTTACATTTTTATGCAGCTGCCACTGCTCTGCTTTAGGCTAAAAGCACAGTACATACAGTGAGAGGCAGAGGGTATTGACATCCCAAATGCATTAAGTATGATGAGAGACAGTAAAACTTTAGCCATAAATACATTATACACAGTACGAGGCTATTGGTCCAGTGTATGCATCTCATTTTTGCACTCTTTGCACTTTTTTTTTTTGCAAGCTATCATAAAAATCAAATTTTCCTACCAGTACATCAGTATACTGTATGTCTCTCTAATGTACTGGAAATAACAGTGTTTATGTCCATAACCTGTACTTTCATTTTCACCTGAGAATATTATTTCAGTCCTTGCAGCCTGTTTTGTACTTATAAAACTGTGGGGCTCATTTTTCAACACTGGACAAACTTCCCATGGCAATTACCTATAGCAACCAATCAGTGGATAGCTTTTTAAAGCCAGCTGCAAGAAAAACTATGCAGCAATTTGATTGGTTGCCATGGGTTACTGCTCATGGGCAAATTTGCCCGGTGTTGATAAATTACCCCCCCAGTATGTTTTTTGTAGTCGCGTTACTCCTTTTTTGTTAATAACAAACATAGTTGATAGTACCTGTACATTTTGATTTTGCTATTACCTGTACTTTTACAATATGTTGTTCTGCCATCAGCTCATGATATTTTGTGTTCCACTCTTCCTTCTCCTTGCACAGCTCAGATTCAAGCTTTTCCATCTGTTCCTCAACCCTTTGGAGCCTCCTGATAGATGAGATGCTGATGTCCTGTAACCATCTCAATTCTGCTCTTAGCTCCTCACTATGATTTCCTTCTATGATCAGAAGTCAAATTCACATTTATGTTAATTTTGTCAAATTGAAAGATGGCTTAATTGTTGGGCCCTATTACCACCTGAAAAAAATATTTTTGTGGCCTAAGTTCATCCCACGCACTAAAATCACCTGCGATGAGCAAAGATCCACAGGTCACCCGCAGCGCAAAAAAAATCATAAGTAACTGGCAAGATGCAAAAAAAATATTTTTGGATTTTATGTATGTTACGTCATCCACAGGCCCCACCATGGGTAGCCACAGGCTTTGCTTCCTCTCCACTGGAACTGAATACTCTTCTGTGTTTTTTCAGTGATTTGGCAGTTTGAACTCTGGTGTGATTATCCACAAGGGCAATTCTTGACCCCCTGAGACAGCTTTCAATCTGCCAGCAAGTCAGCTCAAGCAGCTTTTTGCCACCCCTGGCAACTTGTGGGGTGCTATCACCTGAGGTGAGGTTCTCAACTTGCCTCATTGGCGCAGCACTCCGATCATCCAGGCAGTGACAATTTAAGTGCATATAACAGACCATCTCCTACTTCAGAAATGTGCAGACTAAACTTCACTCTACCTCTGTCAAGTCTATTAAGTCTGATCACTGCAATTTGGCCATCCAATTTAGAGGGCATTCACACAAATTTCTAGCTGTATGCCACATGTCATTTCATTTAACCCTCTATTAGACAATGCTAGTAACTAGATTTTTCAAGGATTTGGATTCTAAGCAAGACTGCTAACTCGCTTGTGGTCAAGTAACGAAATGAGGTTATCTAAAATTACATGCTTGGATAAGAAAAAACTATTTTAATTTATAGATGAATTCATGCATTGAGGCACTTTTGATTTACAAAATGTATGCTGTCGTCTATAAATTAAATATTTTGCCCTGGTAGAAGGCATAACTTTTTCTAACTGACCAGTTGTCATCATTTATAGCTTCTCTGGTCGACCAACAGACTTCTGCTATTTTTCTGTCATGATCCTATAAATACAATGGGATTAGTTCTGCTTAAAGAATATCATATTCAGGTCCACATATGAACAGCACATATTCCTAGGGATATTTTCTTTTCTGAGGTAACAGGCACAGAATGTTTCTCAGGCTAGTAAATCATAGAAATAAGAAAGCACCAAAGTACCTTTTCTGGTATAGTGCCCTTAGAATAACAAAAACAAACCTTTAATTGCCTGCTATCTGTTTCTAGAATGGGGCAATCGTTGTCAATATTACTATATAGATCATTGATTGTCTTTAATTAAGTTTTATTCTGCAAAATGGGAGGTGGAGCTTCAGGCTTTATCTTCCTGTGCTCATATTCCAAAGCCTGACAATATTTTATGGTTAGGGTACTGCAAATTATTATTTCCATGGATAAATACCTGTATTCTGAGGGTTCTTACTCAGAGATAGTCCAATCCCATTTTTCTGTGTACCAGCCTCTTCCAGTTGACTCAGGGCAGATGTTATCTATAGAGTAGATGTTTGTGAATACATTGCAGTTTGTATATAAGGTATCTTCTTATGTACCACTGGGGAATAACTGGTGACATTCAATAAAGGAGATAGATAGATAGATAGATAGATAGATAGATAGATAGATAGATAGATAGATAGATAGATAGATAGATAGATAGATAGATAGATAGATAGATAGATAGATAGTTAATAAGTAAATCACAGGTGGAGAAATAATCATGTGGGGGGTATGTTGCCAGCGATCAGCTGTGGAAGCATGAGGAGGTGCTTGCGAAATACTGCCAGCAGGATGGGCAGGATGGGTATGAGCTGGGTCTACTATGAGCCCTAAACAATATGCAGCTAGACCATCATTCTGATGTACCTTCCCCAAAATGTAAAGGCGTCATCTGATTACCTCTTGGGTGAACTGCAGTAGAAGCTGCTGGGATGTTTTATACCAAAACCTTGGACTCTAGAAAGAAAAAAACGAAGAAATCTGAATAGGAGGAAATGCAGTTTAAGAAAATACGAGAAAGATATTTTTTTAAAAATGTATCTTCTGAACCAACTCAAGCATCATGAAATTATTAAATGTTTTAAAATACAACTGTAACATATGCAGTATTATTAGGCACTTTATTCTCCTTCTAAACAGAACAAGCCATCAATAGGTTAATACATGAAGGAGACACTAATTTGTTGATAAAAAATATGTTGACAAAATTTGTGTTATTGCTATTTTTGAAACCAACTGACGAGTGAACACTGATAATCATCTTGGTTGTTGCCAGAAGCAATGTTTGACCTTTATAGTTATTTGTGTATAAGAAAAACAATGAACAATGAATAGTTTAGCACCGAGGCCATCTATGCAAAAGGAATCCACCTGTTTTTCTCTCTAGTTTGTTGGCCGTATGGGTGTTATTCCAAGGAGATATTTTTAAAGAAGTAACTCTAGTTCAAGGAAACACTTGAATAATTTTATCCTTGCAGCTTCTTAAAAAAAACAATGTTGTATATGCTGAACTGAAGCAATCAAGCAAGAGTAAAGCACACTGCCAATATCTCAGGCCTGCTTAACTGCCTACATTGCAAAATGGTTTTCTTTTAGAGGAATGTGCAAGCCAAGTCTACTTGAACCTCCATATATTTAAATCAATTTGTACATTGTTATCCTTTCAATAATAAGACAAAGAGATAAAAGCATTAGACCATATTAGCATATCTATATTGAATGCAGGAACTGTAGTGAACCAAGGGTGCTGTACAAAGACCTACCAACATATACTCAGTAGAAAAGGAGAATGAACCAAACAAGATTATTACATATGAACAGTAAATGAATAAACTATGTGCTTGTGAATGAGTTCATATATGTTACTTCTGTTCAATAAACGAAACAAAAGATTATTGTTCGTATATGGCAATGAAGAAACAGCAGATAAAACTCAATGTACGGTACGTATAAAGCAGCTATGTTTTGGAGATCTGTTTTATACATAACTGCATGCAGATCTTTTAAATCATTTGTAGCTCAACATTTAAAAGCATTTAGGTCGATTCCCATGATATACGCAGCGGTATATACAGTATATACCAGTTTATCAGGCAGACAACGCCAGTCTAAAACCTGCCCTTTTGTTAGCAGTCAGTGACAGACAGTGGTTTGAATGCCTGATTGGAGAATGAATTGTAGAGGGCCTGAACAGAATGAAAAGTAAAAAAATATATATATAGTAATAACAGTAAAAATGTAAGATTAGAATGAAGTTGTCTGTCGTGTCTTCTTTAAGCAAATAGCATTTAAATTTAAGGGCAAACGGAAGGGAAATAATTCCATTAAAAATATTAAAAAATAAATGCCTTAAAATATCTACACTGTAAAAAGTCAATACTAAGATGCACTTCCTTTAAAGGGATACTGTCATGGGAAAACATGTTCCAAAACGCATTAGTTAATAGTGCTGCTCCAGCGAATTATCTGCACTGAAATCCATTTTTCAAAATATAACAGATTTTGTTATATTCAATTTTGAAATCTGAGATGGGGCTAGACATATTGTCAATTTCCCAGCTGCCCCCAGTCATGTGACTTGTGCTCTGATAAACTTCAGTCGCTCTTTACTGCTGTACTGCAAGTTGGACTGATATCACCCCCTTCCTCCCCACCCCCCCAGCAGCCAAACAACAGAAAAATGGAAGCTAACAAGATAGCAGCTTCCTAACACAAGATAACAGCTCCCTGGAAGGTCTAAGAACAGCACTCAATAATAAAAGCCAAGTCCCACTGAGACTGATTCAGTTACATTAAGTAGGAGAAATATTCTGCCAGAAAGTAATTTCATCCTAAAGTGCAGGCACAAGTCACATGACTGGGGCAGCTGGGAAACTGGCAAAATGTCTAGCCCCATGACAGATTTCAAAATTGAATATAATAAAATCTGTTTGCTCTTTTGAGAAATGATTTCAGTGCACAATTCTGCTGGAGCAGCACTATTAAATGATGCATTTTGGAAAAAAACATGCTTTTCCATGACAGTATCCCTTTAAAGTTAAGGGTAAATGAAATTGCCGATCAAGGCCCTTCCTTCTAGGCGAATCCCATCACATTCTCTAGCATGTACCTAAACATTTACAGTAATTTAAAGAAGTGGGATAAAATATCACTGACCCATGCCAAATTGCAGATGTTGAAGATTTTGCAGAATGAATTTTTCACAGAGGTCAGGAGTTGTGTGACGTCCATACTGCCAAATCTTTCATTCCAAAGAACCAAATCAATAGAGTTCTGGAGGGAACATTTACCCTAGCACTGGCAGAAACAGACACAGGTTCCACATGTAGGCTTCTGAGACATAAAAAAAATGTATTAGATGTACAGGTATGGGATCTGTTATCCAGAACCAATTATCCGTAAAGATTTGAATTACACGGCCATCTCCTATAGATTCCATTTTAATCAAATAATTCACATTTTTAAAATGATTTTTAAAATGATTTCCTTTTTCTCTGTAATAATAAAACAGTACCTTGCACTTTATGGTAACTAAGCTGCATGAATCCTACTGGGTTCATTTAGGGCTTTACTTATCAAAATCCAAATTTTTCTCATTATTTTAATAAAAAAAAGTCCGACCAAACCAGAATCCACAATTTATTATTAAAATTTACTCTGACCAGGGACGAACACAAAAAAATCTAGTGAAAATCCAAATCGTACGAGTTTTTTCCCGATATGGCTCTAATTTTTTTCGGCTTTTTTTCCCAAAAAGCCATCATTTTTCAAATTTTCCCCAAAAAAGTCAGAAATAGTTGGATTTTCAGGTTAATTCCAGCGCAGGACCACAGAAACTTCCAAATAGGATAGTGAGCTCTTCCATTGACATATATACAATATCTGCAGGTTGAGATGCCGGATTATCAAATTCAGACTTTTTCCATCCTTGGAGTATATTTAATCTCAAAAAATTGGAGTTTTCGGCATTCGGACTTTAATTAATAACCTCCTTAATGTTTAATATTTAGTAGATTTAAGGTATGTGGATTCAAATTATGGAAAGATATCTTATCCAGAAAGCCCCCAGGTCCAAATCATTCTGGGTAATAGGTCAAATATCTGTACAATAGAGGCACAGTTGCCTTGCTTTCCAAATTATACAGTAAAGCATGGAACAAAATACAAAGCAAATTAAGGACTTTAAGTGCTATCAAAAGCCTGTAGATCTACAAAATGAAGCACTTACAGTAAATGAAACAATATAATATACGGTACTTAAAAGTAACAGCAGGTAAACTGAAGATCCAGTGTAAACTTTAGAACATACCAGTACAACATGCTCTCTAGTGTACGTACCTATTCTGCAGACATTTTCCTGTCTTTGTAATTTCTGAAAACAAATGCAACTCCTGCAGATGGTTAGAAAGCTGGTTAAACCTCTAGATCAAATGTGTCCTCTTGGTCATCTTAATAAGCTTCTTAAGGAGGCAAAACCGTTTAGTAGATTATGAGTGTTTAATTGATGTTAACCTTGTTGCATAGAATGTTGTAGAAAATGAAATATCTTCATGGCATAAATAAATTCAAAGTTTATCTTCTATACATCTTGTGTCTTACAATTTAAAATGCTGAATTTCTTTGTTATGATTTTTGGGGAAAAACTGGTTTAATGCTCACCCACTTCAGTTTTATAGAAAAGGACAAAATGATTGTTTTTGCTTAGATAAATCGCGAGAGTGCTTGAGAGATTACTATACACACACATTTGTCAGTTTATGCAAATTTCCACCTACTGTTATTAGTGTTAATAAAATATGATGCATCTTATGACACATCTTTGTATCATAAGGTTCTATTAATGAGGAATGTGATTTGTATAATTATAAAAAATAAACTGATCTTCTTTAAGAATGTATTTTGACCTACCTTCTAATTTTGCTGACACCATTCCCAATTGCTGCAATAAATATTTTAGAAGGAAAATATATTTTTATAGAAAAGACAGCATGACTCTGTACTGGCAGTGCCTATGCCCTATTTTTGTTGACAAGCTTCAGCTCTGTTGCTCGGGTTATTTTCTTGTAAAAACAGGTGTGCTTACATATAGACAAATACAAGAGTCCTCTGCACTCAACCCATTATCAATATATTCAAAGGGATACTGTCATGGGTATGTCGTGTTTCAAAATGAATTTGTTAATAGCGCTGCTCCAGCAGAATTCTGCACTGGAATCCATTTCTCAAAAGAGCAAATAGATTTTTTTATATTCAATTTTGAAATCTGACATGGGGCTAGACATTTTGACAATATCCCAGCTGCCCCTGGTCATGTGACTTGTGCTTGCACTTTAGGAGAGAAATGCTTTCTGGCAGGCTGCTGTTTTTCCTTCTCAATGTAACTGAATGTGTCTCAGTGAGACATGGGTTTTTACTATTGAGTGTTGTTCTTAGATCTACCAGGCAGCTGCTATCTTGCGTTAGGGAGCTGTTATTTGGTTACCTTTCCATTGTTCTTTTGTTTGGCTGCTGTGGGGGGGAAAGGGAGGGGGTGATATCACTCCAACTTGCAGTACAGCAGTAAAGAGTGATTGAAGTTTATCAGAGCACAAGTCACATGACTTGGGGCAGCTGGGAAATTGACAATATGTCTAGCCCCATGTCAGATTTCAAAATTGAATATAAAAAAATCTGTTTGCTCTTTTGAGAAATGGATTTCAGTGCAGAATTCTGCTGGAGCAGCACTATTAACTGATTCATTTTGAAAAAAAATGTTTTTTCCCATGACAGTATCCCTTTAAGACAGAGACATTTTGTGCATACTGCTACTGAAAAATGCCTTACCCTTTAAACAAAACAGGGATTGTTTGTCCATATATTGCAATATATTTAAGCTGGCCAACTACGTCAAAGTCATCCCATATCTGGCAAGTCCTACGCTCAATTTTCATCTGATTCATTAAGAATTCTATTGCTTCATTATGCCCAACATCATGTTACCTACTAGCCATTCTTTGTAACAAAAGCATATCAAATTAACATGAGTGGAAATGCTGTATTTTATATACTGAAATTATAGTATTAGAACAGAGGTTCAACAATCCTACAACAGTAATTATTCATGGATTTATAGTGAAAAAATGTCTCCAAGTTTCACTGCAAAAATGACAGACAGACTCCAATGGGTGAAAAAAATTGTCGCACAACAAAAAAATGTGACGCGTCACATTGTGCAACAATAAAATAATTTTATGCCCATAGACTTCAATGCATTTTGGCAAATTTTCGGGGGAAGCGAAACACCCATTCTCCTATCTCTAGTCAGCAGCTCCCTATATTGGATATCATTAAGCCTTTCTATTTAGGGCCAGCAACACTAAACATCATAACCTGTTGGGCAATGCAGCCTGAGTTAATTCTCAAATTGTCTTACGGAAGGGATGCTATTAGTTAACCTGATGCAGAATGCACTGCTGCCATAACTTTTGAATCTGAATTGATTAATTATCAGCCTTGTATTGTGAATTTTACATTATGTCTATAATGAACAATAGTGATGTGCGCGTCGAGAAAAACTCGACCCGCCCCTATAAAACCAGAAATGGGAAGTATAAGGTCACAAATGGGGCAGCGAGGTCAGCCCAAACATCACTAGTGTACAATGTGAGATGGTCTCGGTGTTGTATTTTTCCTGCGTTAACATGAAATTCAAAAAGTTTAAATTGGTGAAAACAATTAACTTTTTTAATGTTAAAAAAAAAATTATGATGGGTGGGGAAAAAAATCTGGAACTGGAGTAAACAGGCTTCTTAATTTGGCATTTTTCTGGCTTAAATATTTTACTCCATAATATTTTTACCGCCATTTTTTTATTAACAATTTTCTCATATTTTACAGTTTAGCAGGAATTTTAGAGAGAGAAGTAGTGAAGGAAAGAGTGAAATGAAGAGTCAAAATGGGAGATCAAACTTCTTGGTAAGTTGTAAGAATACAATTTGCAAAAATGTACCATAGTATCAAAAGTAACCGGTATAATTGAGGGAAGGTTAAAGGAAAATTGACTTCTCCAGGACTAAAAGTCTACAATAGTCCTAAGCGTATATTGGTCAAACTTTGTCCACAAAATGCATTCCTTGTTGTTTCAGCTTTTATTTCCATCATGGTTGGAGCGTGGGTTTTTTCTCACCAGACTTAAATCTACTTAAACAATATAATGTGGAAAATGGTACACTTTAATTTTTGTTTACTTTCTGTGGGAATATACCTAGTAATGCTAAAGCTGGGGAGAGGGTTAGGAAGGGACTTGCAGATTGGTGAATCAATCTGAGGTCTAGGATCAAAGGTTTTTGCAAGAGGGCAGTATGGAACATGGTGACCACTTCTCTTTGGCATCTCCACAATATATGAAAGGTGGTGGAAATGCAACATGTATATTTTTATACCAATGGTACATCAGTTTTATGGTTTATGTTCTTGCTTTCTTATCCGGATTTAATTGACAGAGGAGGTTACAAGATAGGGCAATTCCTTTACTTTTGGTAGGGGTCTTAAATGCTGTAAGGAAATTGACATGGCTACTTATTGGTCAGCATAAAATAGAGATCACCAATATTATCCAAGCAGAGAGAAAGTTCTTGTAATACATACTTGTTATTACAGTGGAGCTATTGAAGATGAAATCTTGGAAGGAGAGTTTATAAACATGCAGCTACACATTCAGTAAACAGCTAAATGTGATTAAACTCAGTGTAGTACAGTGTTTCCCCCCCCCCCCCCCCCACAGCTTAAATATAGCCGGTGAAGTAAGTAGTTCTCTTTTTGTACATATAACAGCAGGAGTCCAGGGCAAGAATGCATGGCTCACTCCACTATTCATTTCCATGGAGTACCCTATATGAGCGGGGCTGTCCCCTCCTATGGGGGACTAACCTGAATGCTGGGTAGGGAGAGATTTTTTTGAGCAATGCTTAATAGCTCTTCAAAATACTCCCTTAAACATTATTTGACAATCAAACTTAGGATATGATTTGGAGTGATAATTTATTTACTGCCCTTGAAATTATTTGAACTGTGGCTGAATAAGTAATAAATCAACATTTTTAGAAGCTAATGAACAACCAGCACTGTTGAGAAACTTATATCCTGCATGTCTACAGTTTTTCTTCAAATGAACAGTAAAACCAAAAGGCAAAATATTCAAATTCAGTTTGACTTAAAGGAGAAGGAAAGGCAAATAATAAATAAGCCTCTGATCAAAAGCTATTGGCAAAGAAACTTACTTGGTCTTTTAAAAATTTTCTACAGGCTGTGTAGGATAAGAAGTAGCGCTGTTAGGAAGACTGCAGCCGTGGACTCGGGTGACATCACTCTGTATGCGGTTTGTTTGTGTCCTGCTGCCAGAGGCAGCCTTGGTGCGCATTCAGTAGATTTTCTATCTACTGCGCATGTACTGTGTGCGTTTCCTTGCTCCTAATCCTGATGACGCGCATGTTAGTTTACATATGCGATCGTCATCATTGACCCTGAAGGTCACGCACCCTACCCAATCACAATCTATGCGTTGCTAAGGAGACGCTCGATCTTCGTGCTGCCACTACTGATCTCAAGGCGCAGAATTCTAATGAGCGCTACGTCAGTAGTGACGCAATCTCGGGGGCAAGTACAAAGTTGGTGTTGAAGTTATTGTCTGTTACCTTTCCAAGATAGCGCCTGCCTGCCTAAATAAGCGATGCGACCGACGTTATGGATTACAGACCTTTACAGGGGACTATGTTACTTGCTAAATAAGCGATTATAGAGGACTTGGGGTGAACTTTGATGGCAGATAAGTATTTATTTTTGCCTTTCCTTCTCCTTTAAACAGGGGACAGACACCTGAATGAATGCTAAAGCTGGCCATACACTGTCGACAGACCGAGTCGTTGGCTTATTGGCCCATGTGTGGGACCTTCTGACGAGCTTTCCCAATCGATATCTGATTCTGGCCGAAAGTCGGGCAAATGACGATCAGGCAGGGTTAAATCCCGTCAGATCGTGCCCGCATCTGTTTGTTGATGAGGTCCCGCGATTCAACCACCCATATTGGCTGCATTATGAGCCAATCGTTGGTCTCTAGGGCCCACAATCGGATCAGCCTGATATCGCCCACCTCAATGTTCGCATATAACGGGGAGAGATCCGCTCGTTTAGCGAAATCAACAAAGGAGCCGATCTCCACGTGTATGGGCACCTTAATGCAGAGGGTGAACGACATTTTTCTCCAAAATAAAAGTGTATTCTCCCAATCATTTTAGGGACAGAGACACATGATACACGTTTACTGTTAAAATAGTTTACTGCCAAGTGGAATATTTCACGAAATTCAACATGAACATGAAATTTCAACATGAACAGTTCAGTCAATAAATGATGGGGGGCAGTTTAAACCAAGGGGTAAGTGGATCTACAATTCTAAAACAAAAAAATAAAATATAAAATAAAAAACTGTATAAAAAAAAATATGTACAAATCCACAAAAATACACAGAAGAAATGTAAAATCCTTCAACAGAAAGTAAACGACTGCATCTTAGTTCCTCTGTCTATGCAAACTTGTATTTCAACAGCAGAGTTATACAAAAATTCATACAGCACACTTTAAAGGACAATTATTTAAGAGACTCTTATCACTAAAATATGGTATATTACCTAGTTAGGTATAATGTTTAAATGATTTCCAGAACAGGTAAATGCCTGTGTGTATTGCAAAATGAGAAGGCTCATTTCCCAATAAATGTACAGCTCCCACTGTTTTTCATATACTGTACACTAGAATAATTCTACCCTTTTTTTCTGTTCCATATGAACAGAAAATGAGAAATTCAGCAATATATTTTAAGCTGTTTAACCCAAGAAATTGACTGATAACGGGTAAGAGTAATTCAGATTAAAAGGTAGTGCAAAATGTTAGCCAGGGTACATTTAAGTTATCAAATATAGATCTGATCATATTCCTAGAAACAAAACTGTAGGGCTGAATTACACAAACGTAAAAAAAAAAGCAAATTAGCTCTGTAAACTCTGATGGGCCAATCAAGAACATTTTCTAACATTCTGATTTTCAATCTATTAGCTTATACAAAACTCAGGACAGCCTGAGTCTACTATCTACTATATAGTTTGTCTAACCCTCCCTGCAAATAGTCATTTTTATTAGCTTGATTACAATCCAACAGACCTTGCTGCTAAAATTGGACCATCCTCCCTAGCCAGTGCTTTCCTGTAAAGGTCAATGTATTGAGTAGATTGCAGCAACTGGCGTCTAACCTGACCAGTGACATGCCTAATCCAGGGAATTATTTTAAAATGGTTTGTGTGATGTCAGATCATATTTTACATTGATAAGCATTTTGCTCTTTAAAATGTCAATCTGCAATAAATAAAAACATGCACCATATGCAACATGACAATGGAAGTAAAGCCTTAGGGCAGGTTTGTTGCACCTGTACTTAAGTGAACTGCTGACAGACATTTAGTGAGTATAATGATGTATACATAGGTCAGTGAAAATAAAATTCAACTATCCACCTCATTTTTTACCATCACTATCTGCTCCGTAACTTTCCTATGAAAATTTCCTATGAAATTTGCTTTGATTCTACGCAACATTGACTACATTTTGCATACAATAGACACACACAGCCTGATATGAGGCTAAGGGTCGTGGCAGATGGGGTGATTAGTCGCTACTAATCGTCTCTACTGTGGGTGACTAATCTCCCCCAATGCCTTCCCGCTGGCATGAATGGGAATTGCTGGCAGGATGGCATAAGTAGCGCTTTGTTTTCCAACTTTGGAATTCCGAAGCGATTTGCATGTCATCCCGTCGGCGATTCCCATTCTTGCCGGCGGGAAGGCATTTCAGGGAGATTAGTCGCCTGAAGTAGAGAAGATTTGTCACTGCGCGACTAGTCTCCCTGTCTGCCACCACCCTAAAGGTTTGAACACAGACTGAGATTGTACAGAAAAGAAGAGATGGTTATTTAGAAAAACAAGTTATTTATTTGCAAAAAAAGGGAGAATGCTGTTTTTTTTTTCATTTTTGGTAAATAGATATATGGCACACTACTTAAAACCATATTACATATCTTTAACAGAATGGGACATATGGCAATTTGTGGCAAGCAATTTTTAGTAGTTGAGAAGGTGGAGTCAAATCTCCTATATTCTCTGCCATGGGGATTGCTTGAAATCAGATGTCAGGCCCCTAGAATTTAGAAATGCTGCTGGCCAGGTCTGCAAGAGACAAGCACATTCTGTTATTTGCCATATTAATCGATGGGGAGCAGTTGTGGGTGATTGACAGTGCAGCCTGCCATGCTAAAAAAAACAGCTCTTGCCCCATTTGCAATTGATCTAAAAGTGCTTCCCACTCACAACCAACCAATTTTGAATCTATCAGAAGAGTATGTTTTCTGCAGTTTAATGGAACAAATAGTATATCAGACTATGTCATAAGGTCACTGATCAGAGCATAGGCTAGATAATGCAAATGGCCATGAAGCAGTTATCAAGGCAAATTGGTTAATGGAAGGAACACTGTTAATGCATTGGCAGATGCAGGAAGAGATAGATATATTAGACACCCTGTGTGTCCCCTTAACTCACCACGATTGGGGAATTGAATGATTTTGGGACCATGGAAGAAATGAAAAAAATATTGTAGTAATGCCCCTGAATGATCAAATCTGTCAGACATCTGAATGCAACCTTTTTGGCAACTTTGGTGGCATTAAAGTGTAGCCATTTAAAAAAAGCCCTCACGAATATTAGCTCTGAAGCGTCTTTGCACGTCATGATATTACGGTCAGTTAAAATGTACAGTTTTAACCTCATGCTAATTAAGATGTTGAAAACATTGCAAAAATCAGACAACATGTAACAAAATAAATATTTGCAAAGAGGATATTGAAAATAATTATGTACAGAACTGTCTGCCAGGAGGCATCAGGATCAGATGTGGTACTCCAAGGGATTCTAATGACCCATGAGTTCTACAGAATTCTTTGTAGAACATTACTATATCACACGTAGTATTTAATGGATAATTAGCTCCCCATATTAAGAAAACATGGACAGTTCTGATGAAGAAGCTTATATCAATACTATATGCAACAAACATGACGTTTTTAAGAAGACATAAAAAAGTGCACTGCTTGCGGGAGTTAATCTTGAACATTCCGTAAATATGCATTAATATTTTATGAAAACCATGTAAAATTCTGAAATGTCAATGTTTCATTATGTTTTAGCCATAGGTCATTCCACTTTTGAACAGCAATTAATAAAGGGTGTCACAGTCTGTTCTAGATTCAAAGTTTTATGTAGGTCACTAAATCATAATTCAAGAAAAAAAAAAAAACCCTGTACAAGTCCTTGTTGCCTCAAATGGACAGACAACTTGCGATGTGGATGATAAGATTCCTTAGGGGATGCATCCTTAATGCAGCTGGAGGATAAGTTCTTAATACGTTTTAATAGTCCTGAAATTGAACAAAAATGTTATATATTAAAATTTCATATACATAATCCAGCACACACACAACCACAAATTAAAGGAGAATTCAACCCGTAACATAAAAAAACCCTACCCACCTACTCTACGTAGACCTCCCTCCAGCCTACCTGGTACCCTTGGCGAATGCCCCTAACTTTTTACTTCCGAAGTTTAACAAAGTTTTTACCTCCGAAGTTTAACAAGGAAAAGAAGATGGCTGCCGTGAACTCCGAAGGACAGAATCTGCACCAAGGGGTAAGTAAAAAGTTAGGGGCATTTGCCCCGGGTAACAGGTAGGATGGGGGGGTGTCTACGTAGGGTAGGGTTTTTTTATGTTACAGGTTGAATTCTCCTTTTAGCATAAACAGGAATATATACATTTTCTAAACAAAAACAATCGTTTTCTCATGTTGCCCGCTGCCAGCAATGTGTAGTTTTCCTGGTAACTGCCAGTAAGAAAGCCATTACAGCAGAGAAGTGGACTTACAAGGCTCAACAATAAACTATGCGTTTGGCTTGCTTTAAACTCTTACATAGCCTAGCACTCTAAACACAAAGATTTTGTGTGCACGTTTAAATGGACCATACTTACCGTATTTTAATTGTCAGGGTCACTTTAAAGGAGAACTATGGCGAAAATGTAATATAAGCTTCCTAATACTGAAGTAAGAAACTTTCTAAATACAGTTAAAAATTCTGTGCCATTTCTGAAATAATCAAGTTACACTTCACTATTCCTCTCTGAGCATCTGTTTCTCTTCATTCTGTCTTCATGCAGCAGTTGGGTGTCAGATGTTCATTGACAGTTAGATCCAATACATCTTATAGAAGAGAGTGCATTCATTTATATAGAGAGAATTTAATAATGTAAATTGAAGTTGGAGGGAGAGGAATCATTACTACAGGTTGGCTTCCATAAAATGTGAATGAAAATTAGCTTTAAGTTGTATCATACTCACAGATCTAGGTTTTTTGTTCAGTTTAAGATCAATCCTAAAAGGGAAAGGAGAGAAAAAGAAAAATCACAATAAGAATTAATACCACTATACACACCACTTGAATCTAAGGAGACAACGATTTCCGGTTGACATCACTGTAACTCCTAAGCAATCCTGTCATATAAAATGACAAACGTACTTGTGCAGCACAATTTTGCATTTTCAAAATCAAAAGACCAGAATGCGCGGATCTTGGCTTTTCCAGATAACAGATCTTTCTGTAATTTGCATCTTCGTACCTTAAGTCTATTAGAAAATCATGTAAACATAAAGGGCCAGATTTATCAAAATGCAAGTTCAGAGTTTAATAAATAAAAACTCACCCACGTTCTTTTCATTCCTATGGGATTTTTAGAAGGATATTTATCAATGGGTGAAAAATGGAACTCACCATTTGATAAATAGCCTTCCAAAAATCCCATATGAATGAATAGAACATGGGTGAGTTTTTATCTGGACTCACATAAAATAAACCTGCGCCTAAATAAACCCAATAGGCTGGTTCTGCTTCCAATAAGGATAAATTATATCTTAGTTTAGATCAAGTACAAGCTACTGTTTTATTATTACAGTGAAATCATTTATAAAAATGTGGATTAGTTAGATAAAATGGAGTTTACAGGAGATGGCTTTTCTGTAATTCGGAGCTTTCTGAATAATGGGTTTCCTGATAATGAATCCCATACCTGTATTATCACACCAGTCTTATTCAAATTACACAAAGCTATAGTGCTCCTATAACTTATGCTCTTGGCAGAACCAGCTCAAATTTTAAAGGGGTTGTTCACCTTTATGTTCATTTTTAGTATGATGTAGAGAGTGATATGACAGTTTGCAATTGGTCTACATTTTTTTTTTATTATTTGTAGCTTTTGAGTTATTTAGCATCTCTCCAGTTTGGTTGCTAGGATCCAAATTCCATTAACAACCATGCACTGCTTTGCATAAGAGACTGGAATATGAATAGGACAGGGTCTGAATAGAAAGATGATGAATGTGTAGCCTTACAGAGCATTACATTTTTAGATGGGGTCATCCCATTTGGAATGATTCAGAAACTGTAAAAAATAATGAAAACCTATTAAAAAAAGTGCTTAGAATTGGCCTTTTCTATAACATAATAAAAGTTAACTCGAACTTGAACAACCCCTTTAAGACAGGAACTTCTGTCCCGTCTCTTCAGTGCTGCAAGACAAAATAACTGTGGAGCATTTAGCCAAAAGACATTCACCAATGTCATATAGAGAATATGCATTATGTTGGGGAGTAGACCCCCTGGAAGGTGAGCCACTGAGATAAGGAAGGCATAGCCTGACTTTTTGCAGACTTCTCTATATCTGGGAATCAGTACAGAAGCCTCATGAATACTAACTGGAAAACAACCGTCAATGGGCTCTAGTTATCATCTAAATGCATTTTTAGACGTATACGGTTTTAACCCTTTTGTTGGAAGGTCAGTATTCCTACGAAGATGTTTTTTAAAGCAGTGAGCACTAATACCTGCAAGCAGTTGCAAAATTAAATATACTGTCACTTTTTAGGCTTTATAAAACAAATGCTGAGAAATCACTGTGGTTTATCTAGGCTTAGCAGTAGCTATGGACTCTGTGTATTCACTGAAAACATTTAAATAACCTTAAATGTGGTTTACCAAGCTTCTTAACCAAAAAATTAAGCATCATTGTGCAAGACAACATAGAAAGATACATATGGTAAATTGGATGCATTTGTAGTAAATTTAGAAATCTTATTTCAAAGCTAAAAATGGCTTAGAGGAGAAATAAACCCTAAAATTTAAATATGGCCAAAAAAGCCATATATTATATAATGAGCTTATTACACCAGCCAAAAGGTTCAGCTTCTCAAAATCAGCATTGATCTATGATTTTTCAACTTGTCACAGGGGGTCACCATCTTGGAAAGTGTCTGTGACACTCACATGTTCAGTGGGCTCTGAGCAGCTGTTGAGAAGCTAAGCTTAGGGGTTGTCGCAAAGTATCAAGCAGAAAATTAGATTGGCCTGTAATATAAACTGATGCTACAAGGCTGATTATTAAATTCTGATGCTAATTGCACTGGTTTCTGTGCTGCCGTGTAGTAATTACTAATCATCCTTATATTGTGATGTTTATATTATATATATGCAGTATATTGTGCACTGATCTCTAAGCTCTGTAAGCGATCGTAGCACAGAGCATGTGCATTGAATCAGCAGAAAAGAAGATGGTGAGCAACTGGGGCACAATTGGAGACACAGATCGTCCCTGCTAAAGGGCTGTGGTTCCCTTGGGCTGGTACAGAAGCACAAAATATTATGCAACATTTCTTGCAACTTCTTTAGTTAAGCTTTAGTTCTCCTTTAAGAAGGTTTTCGGTGTACATTGTGACACAGTCCTGCCATTTTGAACTACTGTACAAAACATTACAGTAGGATGCCACTAAAAACCATCTAAAAAAAAAAAAGAAAAATCTACTGAATGTAGCTCATTCTATTTTCTTGCAACATTAAACATTTTAAAGGAGAAGGAAAGTCGTCTTGCACTTGTGGGTGCCAAATGTTAGGCACCCCAAGTGATTGTATTTACTTACCTGAAACCCCGGGCCAGTGCTCCTATCAGCAGAAAACTGCACCGGCCCGGGGTTATACCAGTGAGCACCACGGAGTGATCCTCTTCCGGCTTCTTCTTTCTTCAAATTTCCCTGGGCAGATGCATGCAAGTAGAACGAAATAGCTGACTTTTTAGTTAAAGTTCGGCTTTTTCGCTGTACTGCACATGCGCAACTGTGGGAAGACAGAAGAAGCCGGAAGAGGATTGCTCCGTGGTGCTCACTGGTATAACCCCAGGCCGGTGCAGTTTTCTGCAAATAGGAGCACCGGCCCAGGGCGTCAGGTAACTAAATACAATCACTTAGGGGTGCCTAACATTTGGCACCCCCAAGTGCAAGAAGCCTTTCCTTATCCTTTAATACGTGTTATGGTTATCTAGACAGACAAATACACAAAGTAATAACACTTACTCGAAGTCATAATCATACATGCCTGATGGACTGAGGGAAGCATTTAAAACAAGAAAAGAAAAAAAAAAGAAAGAAAGCAATAGGAATTAATGCACTGATTAGTTTAATTAGGTGATTAGGAGTTAATACAGAAGAATCACATATTTTGGTTTAAAAGCGCACACCAATTCAGGTAAGGAAAATATCAGAAATGAAAACAAAAAAAGCAGATTATTACACTACTACTGCTGCAAGGAAGCTTAGCTCCACAGTTTAACAGAATTAAGCAACCATTTTTGCTTAACTGCCCTCATTCCCAAAGAAAAAAAATATAAGGCTGTTTTTTAGTTAAATGGCTACAATTTTGTAAAAATGTTGCATTGCTTAGCTCAGACTTTAAAAATGGTTTTATGTTTTTTTGTTTAAAACTTGGGAGTATAGTTAACACATTTTTAGATAAACTTGAAGAAAAAAAACCCAACACAGTTCAAATTTTATTGTAACACAGTTTTCTTGAGAAAACAAAACAATGAGAGAATTACTATTTAATTAGCCTTCTGCAGTTTAAAGCTAGTCAGCAATTGTTTTCCAAAAAATATAATTAATTCACTTTTTCTTGGGAAATTTCTGCCATGTCATATTTTACAATTTCACAATTACTACACAGTTTCAGTTTATTTAGGAGACATGGAAAATTATAGCATACATAATGCCTAGCTTGCTCTCCCCATAATTGTGATAGCAGGTGCATAAAAATAGAATTGTCTAGATGTACTAAATCCATAACCACAATTATATGTATAAAAAGTATCTCTCTAAGCCAACAGCACACAAGCAATTTCCCAACAATAATAAAAACTCTCAAAATTGACTCCAAATTCATCTGTATGGCAATCGACTCAAGAAGGGCGGATTATTAAATGTTTAAATTGATGGAAAACCCCCCTACAAAACAACAGTGTGCAATTTTTTTTCTCAATCACTTTTTTATTCCCTCAAAAGAGAGAATATTTGTTGTCACAGCAGAACAAAAAAAAAACTCATGCACAAGAATCACGCTGTTCCATTAATTTTCAACTAGGCTGCTCAACGGGGATAAAAATCCCAAATGATTTTATAAACAGGGAAAATAAATTTGTTATAAAGAATTTCCGTTCACTTCTAATGGCCAGGTTTTTTCTAGCAAGTTTTTCTTCAATAAATCCCGACTATTCAAGTTTCAGAAAATACTTGCGCATACAGTACTTTCACATTTTTACGCGTAACAAGAGAAAACACTTAATTTTTGATATGTGTCCTTTGCAACTGCCATACAAGTGAATGGGAGGATAGCCACTTTAAGAATTTGGTCTTGTACTCTCTGGGGCTATGAATCACTGCAAGGATAAAACACTTACCCCTATATGTAATATAAGGCACTAAGTTTGCCCAGGAGCAGTAACCCATAGCAACCAATAAGATGCTTGCATTTAAACAGGTGACTAGTAAATTCTACCTGCTGATTGGCTGCTATGGGTTACTGCCCCTGGGCAAACTTATTGCCTTTTATTGCATAACCCCAATGGAATCACCAGTTTACCTATGTACATGGAAGTCAACAGGTAATCCTGTACAGTGATGCGAGGATTATTCACATGGGGCAATTTGTATCCCAGTAGAATAGAAGATTTGTAGTTAACAAGTAGACATAGAAGATGGCAAGCAAGAATTAGGCATTGCTTTCAGGGGAATGATCAACAGCATATAAATGGTCATGGCAATACAAAGAGCAAAGCACTGATCCCGGGGGAAAATAAATAGGTTTAACGTGGACAGGGCAGCATAAAAAGATAAGCCATTTGTACAATATCTAAATCAACTCGTCCACTACCACAAACTTAATTATGCTTAATGCAAGGCGTTAGCAATGTTGGTAATTTTATATATCTCTTCCCTCCAGAAAACAAGCAGTTATCAGTGTTAGAATTTTTATCAGTGTTCAGCTAACTATACCTGCACCGGGGTCTCAGCAGACCTAATTCTTTAAAAAAATGCTTACATGCTGAGCCAGGAACACCTCAAAAGATTTTCATTAGGGATGCAAAGAATATTTCTAAAAATTATTGTTGCTCTTACATACAATACAGTTTCATTAAATAACAGATCTAAGCAATTTGTCGGCCAACCTGTGCCTATTTTTATTCTTGCGTTTCTTGTGACTGCTGTGATGGCCACCAGAATTGGCTGAAGAAGCTGCTTTTTGAGGTTTAACACCAGACAGGGAACCATCTAAATCCTCTGTATCATCTTGGCTAGGCTCATTTTCTTGGTTCTGGAAATCTGGGGAGTTGTCGCTCTCTGTTCCACTGCCTGGTTCCCCTAAAAAGCAGAGCAAGACCACATTAGATACAGTTAAAAATCCTCAGAAATGAAAAGATACAATTCGATATCTTCAGTTAATGCATTGTTGGTATAGAGGGGGTACATAACAACATTAACGTAAGTAAAGAAGTACAAGCACCACAATTCTTCCTCTAAATAATGTACAGTATCTTTCTTATCTATCTGTATTTTTCTCAAAAAACTGTTAGGCTGGAGCCACACCTAAAGGAGCCCATTGCAGGTGCTCTTTTACTTGACCCTACTGCATCATTTGAGCCATTAATCCTGGAGAGCCAGACAACAAATTTAATAACCAACGGTCCCTTAGAATCCCGGATATTGCTATCCAGCTCACAGTATACTTTAAGCTATGAGATCATGTCTGAGTAGGATGGGATATAAAAAAAACTTTGGAAAGACAGAGAAAAAAAAGAAGGTTCTATGCAAGATGGAATCTGTAAATAATTAACAATTATGAGCTCATCTCATGTGTAGTCATGTACAAAGCAAAAATAAAAGCCATAACTCACGTTTCTCAATGAGCTGGTCTTGAACACCTGCCAATGAACTGACAGCCTAAAGTGAAAACAGAAATTGTTGTTAATAAGCAAATCGAATTTCAAGAGCAGTTAAAGAAAGAACTTGATATCTGGAAAGTTAGAAAGAATAGGTGGTCAAATTGGGGACTCCTCCATGTGGCTATCCAAAACAAAGACTTTCAGGTCATCATTTGAATATAATCTGGCCCACAATCATACTGGTTATCAAATAAAAGGTCCATTTATTTTTCAAATCTGAAAAGTTCTCACTATTTACTTAAAATCACTTTGACCAAAATCTGGTGCAGGGAAAATAAATAAACGTGAAAAAAATCCGAATTGTATGATTTTTTCTGATTTGCTGCCAGAAAACACGGCTCAAAACTCAGCACAGATCATGATATATTCCAATTGTAAACGGACATCTGTCATTGACTTCTACATGACCTTGGCAGGTTTGAGATGGAGTACATTTTAGTCGGACTTTTAACAGCCTTGTGGTTTAATAAATCCCTAAAAATGCTAGGTTTTTTTCTCTCCGAAAAAAATGTGTTTTGCCCTTTAAAACTCCAACAACAACCAAAAAAAAAAAATCAGACTTTAAAAAATTAACCCCATAAATGTCAATATGCCAAAGATTGCAGATCACTTTAAAAGTGTACAGAAAGAAACGGACACATATCAAATACACTTGTGCTGGAACAATTGTACGGTAGTCATTAAGAACTGTGCATAAACTAGCATCTCTCTTATATTAATGCACCAGCTATAGCAGCAGGTCTGGATTGGGATTCAAAAAAGGCCCTGGTATTTCAAGTCCACAGATGTCCAAACAACCCTCTTCAAACCAAAGAACAGATGACTCAAGATTTAATAAATCATTCACAATTAACTTGTATAAAGCTTTCTGAAGCTGTACTTACAGCTGCTGATGTGACTGAAGATTTGCTAAAAAGTCGTTCTGCTTCTTTGAACTTTCTGTTCCTCCTATCATTCTTACTGTTTGAGTTTCTGAAACAGGAAAATATTACTATTTTTATATACTCATAAAACTGTAGCACTATTCCCCAAAAAAATATTTGGCTCAATCATCCAGCATGGCCTGCCACAATATATATATATGGCTATTGGTAGCCATACAATAGATACAATAAACACAAAATTGTATGAAAAGACATGCCATGTATGGCCAGCTTGAGGAAGAGTGACTGTAATATTTTAAACTACAGTGGTATCTAAATGGTTGAGGGATGTTTTCTGTTTCTCAATAATGGGGGTCGTGTTTAATTAAAATTAAAGGAGAATGAATGTTTAAAACTAAGTAAGCCTTATCAGAAAGGTCCATCTAAATATACCAGTAAACTCCCAAAGTAGTGCTGCTCTGAGTCCCCTGTTAAAAGAAACACTGCATTTCTTTCCTTCTATTGTGTACACATGGGCTTCTGTTTTAGACTTCCTTCCTTCCTTCAGCTTAAATCTCATTGCCCTGGGCAAGAGCATGCTCAGTTTGCTCATCCCCCCCCCTCCCTTCTCTACTATAATCTGAGCCCAGAGCAGGGAGAAACTCAGACAGGAAGTGATGTCACACCACATTAATACTGCAGCTCCTATCCTAAACAAACAGAGGGTTTCTAGAGCTTTTTACTCAGGTATGGTAAAACATTCTACAGAATAAATATAGCATTCTAGCTTGCACTATTGCAGCTAATCTATTGGCAATAAAATTCCTCTATAGCTTTCCTTCTCCTTTAAGTACGATTTAGCATCCACCATAAATACCAGATTGTTTTGTTTTCATTCATACAGCCCTCGCACCTGCTGGTGGCTTCTTGAGTGTGCGAACAAAGTAAGCTAACCGTTAAGCTTACCACGGTCGCACACTCAAGAAGCCACCAGCGGGTGCAAGGGCTGTATAGAAGACATAACAGGCAAAGCCAAAAGACTGAGCTGCAGCAATCAGGACGAAGAGCCGCATGAGGCTCCAGAGCCTTATACGATACACTGTAGTCTGGTCACAGCTAGTCAGTGATCAGATAATCTCTTCATCAAATATCTAAAGTGATGTGTATACAGGGTTAACAAATACAGAGGATAACTTTTACTAATCCACACTTACTTTTGATTTGTTAGGTAACGGTCCCAACCTCTGATAATGTTACCATACATTTGTGTGTCTTCCAAGTAACTTCCTTCAAAAGCATAGATCTGCCGCTCTAAATTTGCAAGAGTCTCCTATGGAGATAAACAGATAAATCCAAAATATTTATGAACACAATATTAGAACAGCTTGGATATAAGTAGAATATTGCAGTTGTATTGGCTAAAGGGACCCATTTTAAACACAGACATTGTTCTAATGGAAGTTTAAACTTCCTTCCAACATGGAAATTGATTTTAAGACAACATAAATATTATAATACAAGGTTTTTCTTAAGACCGTTTACTTTTTTTTGCAACTAAGAAACTTTTAAAAAATGGGAAAATATCAGGAAAATTTAAAATGCTTGAAAGATTTGCAAAGTTGCTTTTAATAATCTGGACAACAAATTCTGCTTGATTAGCAGCATCAAAGTTGGCATATAAATTCAAACTTCTACTGGCCATACTGTGGCAATAGGTGCTTATTGGCAAAAAATTTAATGTATAAAGGCTGGAGTGACTGGATGTCTAACATAATAGCCAGAACACTACTTTTTGATTTGCAGCTCTCTTTGTTTCCATTAATTGGTTACCAGGCAGTGACCAATCAGTGACTTGAGGGGGGGCACATGGGTGAAAATATTGCTTTTGTATATGAGCTGCATGCTAAGGATCAATTGCAAACTCACTAAATAGTTTTGTCCCATGTGGACCCCCTTGAAGTCGCTAACTAACTCAGAGTTAGAGAGCCACAAAGCAGTGCTCTGTTCTTATACATCCAGTCACTCCAGATTTTATACATTACAGTTTTGGCTAACTATACTGGAAACATTTTTAATTTTGCACAGCCTATTTAACCAGTTTTTATTTTTACACTGAACTTTAAGTGCTCCAAGTGGGTTCACAAAAGATTCTATTCAATTCAAGGGTAAAAAAAACATGGGAAGTGGGTGACTAGACTGTTACTGTACAAGACCAGGAAAAGATGACTGAAAACTCAGACACAGTTTCAAAAGTAGAAGGATTTAATTACCAGCAGCACAACCCTGGTCTGCTTTCATACCCAATTGTGGTCCAGTTTAGTGGGTTGTCTCACTGCAGAGCAATTATGGTTACCCCAGTCAAATCCCCTTATGTGGTCTTACACTTATAAAGAATGATCAAGAATAACCAGGAACTCAATCTCAGTTCAGTTTATTTGAAATGAAAGTCTAATCGCCAAAGCTTTTTTATACCTAAAAGAAATGGACACAATGCAAAGTGATACATCAACTACATTTAACCTGAAACTCAATAGCAGTCCCACTACACGTTCTAAAACTGATATTGGAGGTATGAAGTGGTGGGAACTGGTTTTCTAAAACTTACAGGACATGTATGATCTGATGCAGTGGACTAAGTGCAATTACTGTGTTTTTTCCCGCAATACAGCACTACTCCCACCCTTGGCCCCATAATTCCATTTTATAATAGTGATCTCCAGGAGGCGACTGGAGGTTGGGAGGTATGGCTTAAGTGCAGCGGAAGCAAGGCTGCAAGGGGGCCCAGAAGGTACAGGGGCCCCACAAGGCCCTAATTCATATACAGTATCAATAAATACTGATAAAACAAGTGAACCTCTAGACATTTTGGGGGCCTGAAAAATAATTTGCTGTGGGGCCCAGTTAGATAAAGCTAAGCCACTGAGTGCAGAAATTCATAGAAAGCAAGTGCCAATAGCTTTAGTGCGTAGAGCTCGAGGTAGAAACTGAAAGTAAATCATGCGATTGGTCGCTATGGATATGCTTTGCCGCTTTTGTAAATAAGAACTGGTGACGTCATAACCCAGGCCGGACCATTAGGCCTTTATCCGAGCTACAAACACCGAACATAAATACAGGGAAACCAAATGCCTGCAGAAGTTTGCCAGCAAACTTAATTAACAGCATTTAAATGTTTCGATTGGTTTTATACGACATCACCGGGGGCAATATTTGTTTTTTCCCGCCAGAGCTGCAACCTAATAGCGGCTGCGCAGCCAGGTTTAAACGACATAAGCTCTGTTAGGGGACGCGTTAACTGAAATAACACAAGATTTACGACATGTCGAGAAAATAATGTATATAAAAACACGACGATAGCGTAAATCAAGCTAAAAAAATTCCGCAAATATGAACACGTTGTCGTAGCGGTGATGGTTACGCTAGTGGCGCAGCCCCAACAAACGGCTGCGTGATTACGTAGAACACGTAAACATTGAGCTATTCACAAATGCCGATTACGGAAACTACGTTACGGACACAAAGGCCTGCGCATATTTGCTGCGCCGGTTTCCTGCGATATTTGGCTGAAAACAGGGAGGCCAGCATTAAACCGAAAATAGAATGTTTTTAAGAAGACATTGGCTACAAAAAATAAGCGAATTGAAGTCTCGTTTTAACTTACTGCCAATTCTTGTTTCCTTTTTACTAGCTCGGCCAGTTCTCGGCGCGTATCCGGGATCTGAGTCGGCGTGGCCTTGTTATGCATCGCCATGATGGAGGAGGAGAGGACAGGGAGGGTCTCAGCGCGGAGAGGAAGGAATAAATAAGGCCTGGCCTACTTCTTACAGTGCGTGCTGACTGAAATGCCGTAGTAGCGGGAGTATGAATGTAAACTAAAAGAATTACCATTGTAACGGGCCGGGAAGCAGATTATTTCCAGATATAGTGTTTTAACAAATTAAATTGCTACAGGTTTAAAGCACAATTGTTATTATAGACTTGGACTCCTACTTCTTTTGTTTTTATAATTTCTAAGCCCCGGAATGGATTATAGGTAGTGCTATTCGTTTTCCTAACTAAGGTCTGTTTTATTGTCTGCACTTGGGGAGGTTTGCAATCTTTATTTTATACACTTATAAATAAATGCTACACAGGGCAAGGGACAACATTTAGGGGGTTATTTATTAAAGTCCTATTTTTTCTGGTCGGAGTTTTAAAGGAGAAAAAACTGTTTTTTTCTTAGGAAAAATAAAAATTGAATTTTTCAATATGTATTAAACCCGAGGCTACTAAAAGTCTGAATAAAAAAGTACTCCAACTCGAACCTGCGGAGTTCATGTAGAAGTCAATGGCAGATGTCCTGTTTACAATTGGGAGATATGGTGACCTGCTCTGGGTTTCATAAAATAATACGAACAATACATGTTTTTCGGGCGATAATCTGAAAATATTTGAGAACATTTTTAAGTGTCATCAGAAAATAATTGTACGATTCTTTTATTCACAGTGTTATCGAGTCTTTTCCCTCATCAGATTTTTTCGAGTAAATTTATTGAACAATACATTAAAAATGTGCACGGGAGTTTGGTCTAAAGTGGTTTTAAGAAAAGGGAGAAATGTTGGGATTTTATTAAATGACCCCCTGTATTCTTTTGTGTTTTCCAATGTGTGCATTTTGAGACTTGCTGTTATCCTGAAAGCTCGGGACCTGGGTTTTTTTCATATAAGTGATCTTTTTGTCATTTGTATCACCATACCTTAGGTGGATATAGATGCACCAATAATATATGTAAGATATTTGGTGCACGTATGGCGGGAGACAAGCTGAACGATATTGACAGGAGATTTGGATATCAGCTGGCTCATTGGTCAGGCTGGCCCAGAAAATTTTCATTGCCCGCCTTTGAAGGCACCCGCACACGGTTAGCGCTGAATCTTCAGCTAACGGTAGAATTCTATTGTTTCTACCTGTATATCTGACGATTCAGCTCTAACACATCTGTATTGAAAACTAGCAATCTTTCCATTGATCATAATGGTTACATCAACTGCCACCTTAAATCTAGTAAAAATGTAAACATTAAATAACCCCAATAGGATTTTTTTGCCACAAATATGGTTTCATGCAGCTTAGTTACTATTAAAAAGATAACACCAGAAATTAAATTTTTTTTACATCTACCATTAAATTAACTTTGCATGCTTCTTATAATTTTGCCATGAAGTATTTGCCCAATGTTTTTACATTACCTGTCTGTCTGACCTGTGATCGCCTATGAGGGGGCTGCCATATTTGTGCAGCAGGAGCCCATTAGCATTAGAAACTTTAACGGACAGGCTGAGATGGGATAGTCAGGTTGGCAAAACAGTCAGGTTTAGGAACTTCAACTAAGTTACTTACAAAAACAATCAGCATGACCAATAGGTAACTTTTAATGTACATTCATGTTTTATTATATATTTTTTTTTAAAAATAGAAGGATTAGTTTAAATGGGCCCTATGGGAGATGGCTTTCCTGTAATTTGGAGCTATCAAGATAAAGGATACAATACCTATCCTTGAAAATTGTCCCACTTTTGCTGGGATGGTGGTAACATGGAGAGAATTTGGATTTAAAAATGGGAAGAGATTTCTATTGGAGTGGATTGAGGTGTAACAAGCACTGCGTATCTTGACAGCGCTATATAAATGATGATGATGATGATAACAAGGTGCAGATTAGAGGCATGACCTAAAAAATCCAAATAATTTGTAAAATGTTAGAAGCAATACATTGTTGCTTATAGAAGCAAGCAAGTAAGAATGGGTATGTATTATAAAGTTTTTTTTATATAATGCTGACATATTTGGAAGGGCTATACAGAAAAAAGTTGGTATGTGCCCACACAGGTGTTTTGAGTATACATAAAATTAAGCCCACTTGCACCAAAGTGATTTGGGTGAAGACTGACTTCCCAGCAAAAGATTAGTTGGAATATTGAAATTAATACAAACAATTGTTTTCATATCATATCGTACGATATCAGTGATTTTACTAATAAATGTTTTTTTTTTCCCCCAAAATGGACTTTTTGCTGTTCATGTTGAAAACAGAAACCAAACGCAAGGATAACACCATTAATAATGGGGCCCCTTGCCACTAAGTTTGCAAGGCCCAAACTGAGTAGTTGGCTTTGCCAATAAGTGGAGTAGGGCCCCAATGAACAAAATGACCGTTGCTAGTATGGTCATTCCACTTATCTCTCCAAGCCATGCCCCAGTTATGCAAAGAGGCTACTAGATTTATTTAAGATAAGTAACATATTCCTGTTGGGCTGGGTTTTAGTCACCCCATTCTGAACAAGTCACTGTTGATTCAGCCACAGTCATGTCCCTGCTTTGCCCAGGCCATCCCCCTGTCTTCAATGTTTTCATTGTTTTTCAATGTAAAATTCTAGATGCAAATTTTGACTGGCAGGAAGAAATTATCACCCATGAATCCATGCCCTTCAACACTCTTGTGTCTGGCGATGCCCTCTCAACCACTAATTAATACTTTGTGGTTACATAGTTACATAGTTAAATTGGGTTGAAAAAAGACAAAGTCCATCAAGTTCAACCCCTCCAAATGAAACCCCAGCATCCATACACACAGCCATCCATACTTTCACATAAATTCTATATACCTATACTAACTATAGAGCTTAGTATCACAATAGCCTTTGATATTATGTCTGTCCAAAAAATCATCCAAGCCATTCTTAAAGGCATTAACTGAATCAGCCATCACGACATCAACCGGCAGTGCATTCCACAACCTCACTGTCCTCACTGTGAAGAACCCCCTACATTGCTTCAAATTAAAGTTCTTTTCTTCTAGTCTGAAGGGGTGACCTCTGGTGATCCTCTTTTTGGGTAAAAAGGTTCCCTGCTATTTGTCTATAATGTCCTCTAATGTACTTGTAATGTGTAATCATGTCCCCTTGCAAGTGCCTTTTTTCCAGAGAAAACAACCCCAACCTTGACAGTCTACCCTCATAATTTAAGTCTTCCATCCCTCTAACCAATTTAGTTGCACGTCTCTGCACTCTCTCCAGCTCATTTATATCCCTCTTAAGGACTGGAGTCCAAAACTGCACTGCATACTCCAGATGAGGCCTTACCAGGGACCTATAAAGAGGCATAATTATGTTTTCATCTCTTGAGTTAATGCCCTTTTTTATGCAAGACAGAACTTTATTTGCTTTAGTAGCCACAGAATGACACTGCCCAGAATTAGACAATGTGTTATCTACAAAGACCCCTAGATCCTTTTCAATTAAGGAAACTCCCAACACACTGCCATTTAGTGTATAACTTGCATTTATATTATTTTTGCCAAAGTGCATAACCTTGCATTTATCAAAATTGAACCTCATTTTCCAGTTTGCCGCCCAGTTTCCCAACTTAGACAAATCACTCTGCAAAGTGGCAGCATCCTGCATGGAACCTATAGTTCTGCACAATTTAGTATCATCTGCAAAAATAGAAACAGTACTTTCAATGCCCACCTCCAGGTCATTAATAAGTAAGTTGAAAAGCAGTGGACCTAGTACAGAGCCCTGCGGTACTCCACTAACAACACTGGTCCAATTAGAAAATGTTCCATTTACCACCACTCTTTGTAGTCTATCTTTTAGCCAGTTCTCTATCCAGGTACAAATACTATGTTCCAGGCCAACATTCCTTAATTTAACCAGTAACCTTTTGTGTGGCACTGTATCAAATGCTTTAGCAAAGTCTAAGTAAATCACATCCACTGCCATCCCAGAATCGAGGTCTCTACTTACCTTCTCATAAAAAGAAATTAAGTTAGTCTGGCAAGATCTATTACGCATAAAACCATGCTGGCACAAACTCATAGTATTATGATTTGCTATGAAGTCCAGTATCTTATCCTTTATTAACCCTTCGAAAAGCTTTCCTATCACTGACGTCAGACTAACTGGCCTATAGTTTTGAGGCTGAGAACGGGATCCTTTTTTGAATAGAGGCACCACATTAGCAATTTGCCAGTCTCTCAGCACTATGCCAGATCTCAATGAATCCTGAAAAATTAAGTAAAGAGGTTTGGCAATCACAGAGCTAAGCTCGCTAATTACCCTGGGATGAATACCATCTGGCCCTGGACCTTTGTTAATCTTAACATGTTCTAGTCTCTTTTGAATTTCATCATGTGTGAACCATGCATCATTAGTTGTATTACTAGAATTGGTACTGTTAAGAAGGAAACCTTCACTTACTGGTCCCTCATTTGTGTAAACAGATAAAAAATATGAGTTCAGAATCTGCGCTTTTATTTTGTTTTCATCAACCAGCTGACCCCCCTCTGATAGTAAGGGTCCCACCCCTTCCTGCTTCATTTTTTTTTTACTATTAACATATTTAAAAAATAATTTTGGTTTTTTTTACTGCTTGCTGCAATATCCTTTTCTATATCAATTTTAGCTTGCCTTATAGCTTCTTTGCATGATTTATTGGCCTCCTTGTACCTTATAAATGTTTCAGCTGTCCCAGCTAACTTGAAAGCCTTAAAGGCACGTCTTTTCTTACCCACCTCAACACCAACACTTCTATTGAACCAAAAAGGTTTTGCTTTGCAACGACGTTCCTTGCTTACAAGTGGAATATACTGACAAGTATATTTATTAAGCAGCATTTTAAAGACTTCCCATTTTTGTTCTGTGTTTAACCCTGTGAAAAGCATTTCCCACTTAATATGTTGCAGAGATGCCCTTATACTGTCAGTTTGCACGTCTGAAGTTTATTGTTTTAGTTACTCCCTTATAGAATTGCTTGTGCAACAGAATCTCAAAGGAGACCATGTTATGATCACTATTCCCTAAATGCTCACCCACACAAATGTTAGAGATGAGTTCAGTATTGTTAGTTATTACAAGGTCCAAAAGAGAGTTATTCCTAGTAGGTTCTTGAACGAGCTGGAAGATTGCCCAGTTTATCTTCCCTAAGCCTTCCCTTACCCATGCTCAGTAAATCTTCCCTAAGCCCTGGGCACACGCATGTGCAGTAAATCTTCCCTAAACTCTGGGCACAAGCATGCACAGTCAATCTTCCCTAAGCACCCTGACTAATCCCTAGTCCAGCTCTACTTACTATACTGATGATCTTTCTCTCCTCATTCACACCAGAGAGGGGTGCAGGAAGCTTGAAAAATAAAAACAATCCAAAGCATTCACGTCTGTCTGACTGAGGTCTGTCCTTGAAGGAAAGAAAGGTACAAGCGCAGTCCAATCTGGATCAGTGATGCTGGGACAAAAAAAACATGGCAGGCACAAAGTAAAAAACCTGCTGGAAGCTGAGAAAGGAGACATTGTTGGGGGGGTGCAGTCATTTAGGAAACTTGAATGTTTGCTTATTTATTCAAAAATCTAAATATAAAAAAATACAATCATGGAAAAAACTCGAAAACCTAAAATGTATCAGTTTATAAGCTCAAATTTAAAAAAATGGCTTGAATTTTGTCTAGGACAACTCCCATTGACTTCTACATGAGCTCTCAAGCTTTAGACGCTGAAGTTTTACATTAGTTTTTTTTTGAGTTTTGTGTGCTTAAAAGGGACCGGTCACCCAGACATAAAAAGCTGTATAATAAAAGTCCTTTTCATAATAAACATGAAACCCAAATTCTTTATCTTATTAATAAATCAATAACTGCTATAAACATGTTTAAAAATCTCAGCTGTCAATCATATATTGCCTGCCCCTCCTCTATGCCTTAGGCCAGGGGTGTCCAGACTGCGGCCCGAGGGCCACATGCGGCCCAGGATGCATATGAATGCGGCCCAGTTTGGTTCCCTAGGAAACGTCATGTTGCAAAGGATATAGGAGGAGGGGGAACTCTGCCCATTGCCCAGTTAGTAATAATAATATGTCTATTTAATATCCAGGTGTCCCATATTCCAGTGTATAGCTCCATCTGGTTATCCAATTGATATTGTAGTTCTTTTCTGTGTATTTCCTTTACCTTTACAAATCAAACGTGTTTGTGTATTTCATGTATGGCCCCAGACAATTTTTCTTTTTGCAATGTGGCCCGGCGAGTCAAAAGTTTGAACACCCCTGCCTTAGGCATAGGGTCGGAGCAGGAAATTACTTTCACTTAACGTTCTGTACTTTTTTGATGTCACTGCTTTACCCACATTCTCCCTTCCTCCTCGCCATCTAATTGTGTAGCCATTCTGGTGCATAAACAAGAATTTGGCATGATGCAAAGCTTGTCTTAGTGTCCGCAAAATGATGCCTGCCTGCTTGCTGTGATTGTGAATTACAAGACTAAAAGAAACATTTTAAAAGTTTTAAAGTTTATTGTGCTTGTCATCATAAAATCATAAATAGGATTTGGAATTATTTCTTAGGGTGACAGGCCCCTAATAAATACCAAACATCTGAGTTTTTCAAAAATATAATTTAAATTTGTGAGTTTTTGTGCAGATAAGTTTGAATCTGAGTGTTGATAAATCCCCCTCCGATGTCTGGCATAAAATAGCTGTGTCGATCTTAATACAGCTAAATGAAACCCATAGAGAAAACCATCAATGGATAACACTGCATAAACAGGTCCTTCCCAAGTTTGTACATGCAACCCACTCAGCACAGGCAAATTACTTATTTTTTTTAATTTACTAATTAATTTACAATCCTGCTGCTCTGTACATCTTTCAAATACCTTTATTATTTCGGCAGGAGTTATTAGTTTTGGAAACCATATCCAGGACACTAAATTTAAAATATAGAAGCAACATGGAAAAAGTACCAATGATGTTTGAAACAAGCGTGCAATGTTACAGATAGGGCTGCCATCAGAGTGGCACAGGGGCTACAAGTGTACCAGGCCCAGGCCTGAAGGGGGGCCTGGCAGTGCTGAACTTTTTCAAAAGAGCCGGGCCCCACTTGACAGCGCCGAAGCTGTGCCACCTCCTTCCAAAGTCCCAAACAGCCGATATGCCGAAGTGCCGAAAAAGCAGAACAGCCCAAGTCCCGAAAAGACCCTAAGTCACAAAAATAGCCGAAGTCCCGAAGCGGTAGAAAGACCCCAAGTCACGGAAACAGCTGAAATTGAAGTCCTGAAGCGGCAAAAAAGACCCAATGTCACAAAAGGAGGCAAAGTTAAAGTCCGGAAGCCACAAGTTCAATTCCTCTGAACACCAATGTGCTGTTTTTGTTTTTTTAATCCCCTGGTCATCAATGTATTATTTTAATACTCTATAGGCCCTGCCACCAATGTTTTTAAAAAAAATATTCTTTGGGGCCACAACTTTTTTTTTTAACATGTAAAGGGGGCCCTGGCGCCAATTTTTTTAAAAAAATATTCTTTGGGGCCCTATTTTTTTTTTTAAACTTGTAAGGGGGGCCCTAGCACCAATACTTTTTAAAAGAAACTTTTATGGGGGGGGGGCCCTGGTGCCATTATTTTATTTTTAACTTATACGGGGGCCCTGGTCCTTAATAGCTTTTTATAACTTGTGGGGGGGGTTTTTACCTATTTTAGCGCTGATGTCTGTGTGGTCTTTTAACTGTGATGTGGAGTGAGCGGGATCTGGGGCGGGGCAAAAAATTTGTTGTACGGGGCCCTGGGATTTCTAACGGCTGCCCTGGTTACAGATAACAGTAATATAAAAGTACAACCATATTTCCAGGAAAGTTGGGACACTGTGTAAAATATAACTGTATAAAGTTATAAAGAATTCAGGGATTTCATTATCTACAGTACATAAGATTAAGGGAATCCAGAGAACTCTCTATATACCAAAGGCTGAAAGCCAACATTGTATGGCCATGAGCTTAAGGACCTCAGGCGGCACTGCATTAAATACAAACAAGATTCTGTAGAGAGAATAACTGCATGGGCTCAGGATAACTTCCCTAACTATTGTCTGTGAACACACTGCTGCATTCACAAATGCAAGGTAAAATATGATGCAAAGAAGAAACCATAAGCATGCCTTTCAAAATCCCATAGAAATGAATGGAGAGTTGCAGAATTTCACTCCACAGAGGACTGTGTCGACCTCTAACTTCAATTTTTAATAAATAGACACCAGTGTCTCTGGAATACTGATAGGAATAGGTATTTTCCCGCAGATTGTTGATCCCGTACTGTCAAATTTTTCAACATGTTTGAATAAGTATTACAGGCTTTCTGATACAGTATATATAGAAGACCAAGTTAATGTGGTACTATCTTACTATACTGCTATCCCCAGAAAATACAAGGCTGTTTCCAAATAAGTTGGGAAACTGTAAAATGTAAATAAATATAAGATTGGAATAACATGCAAATCATTTAAATCTATGCTTAGTTTAGTTTAATGGTATAATAATTGTAGAAAGGTATCTCCAAATTTGCACTCGGTATGGAGTCTATAAATGATCAAATATTACTTAAATTATTCTCAAGGCACCTGATTCAAAATTAAAACCACATACAACAATATAAATTGATTATCTTTAATTACACATATGCAAAAAACATATATTAATGAAAAAATATATAACTCTTAAACTTTAAAAAATGGATCAGTATTAATAAAGTGCATTAATTCATGTTAGATTGGATTGTTAGGACTGTTAATCAGTATTATTAAGGATTCATAATAAATTCATGTGAATTTCATAGATTGTATATCAGTGGTTATGAACATGTTCATTCCTTGATTAAGTTGGTTAGTGAATGTCCCAAAAAAACGAAAAAAAGTCCATCAAAAGTGATCTGTTAAAAGGATTTACTAAGAGAACGTTAAATTGATATTATCCTTGCTTTTGCCACTATGTGGCTAGAATGTATCGATTTAATCCCCTTACTGCAAGAACATTGAGAAACAGTCAGCTTGCAACAATGTATGGCAGTAGCTACTGTTGCTGAAAAGGTATCCTATATTGATTTCGGAAGCCCCCAGTGGATCAAAGGGTGCAGCGCTTGTGACCATTTCTAGTTAACTACGCAAAAGCTGGTGCCGGTATACGTTACCGCGTTTTAAGTACTGCAGTTAGATTCACCCAGTGGTTGGCGCCAGGTCCGGACTGAGAATTAAAATAGGCCCTGGCATTTCAAGTACACAGTGGCCCAATCAGCCCACACCAGCCCACTAAACAGTGACTTTCTATGGGACCTTATAGCAGCCCCTCTGGCATTTGCCAGAACTCACAGATTGCCAGTGCGGGCCTGGTCGGCGCCACAAGCCGCGCCGTGTGGATGCTGCTGTAGACCGCCTCAGGTCACGAACAGCACGCACCGCATCTCACTCTCCGTCCTTCGAAGCGTCCGCATGCCCAACAGTGCTCCTCCAAGCAGCAATCACTGGGGTCTGCGTCAGCTTCAGACAGTCTCTCTTAAGCGCCGGTTGCAAACATCTGTGGTTTCTTATGAGGCACCGGTTATGGGGAACCGTGGACAGGAGAAAATTAACGTTCTCTATGAAAAGCTACACGCCAACGCGCGTTTCACCGTCCTAGGCGCCTGAAGCCTAGGACGGTGAAACGCGCATTGGGTGAATCTAACTGCAGTACTTCAAACGCGGTAACGTATACCGGCACCAGCTTTTGCGCTAGTTCACTAGAAATAGTCACAAGCGCTGCACCCTTTGATCCACTGGGGGCTTCCGAAATCAATATAGGATACCTTTTCAACAACAGTAATTACTGCCATACATTTTTGCAAGATGACTGTTTCTCAATGTTCTTGCAGTAAGGGGATTAAATCGATACATTCTAGCTACATAGTGGCAAAAGCAAGGATAATATCAATTTAACGTTCTCTTAGTAAATCCTTTTAACAGATCACTTGGAAATTTTGATGGACTTTTTTTCGTTTTTTTGGGACATTCACTAACCAACTTAATCAAGGAATGAACATGTTCATAACCACTGATATACAATCAATGAAATTCACATGAATTTATTATGAATCCTTAATACTAATTAACAGTCCTAACAATCCAATCTAACATGAATTAATGCACTTTATTTATACTGATCAATTTTTTAAAGTTTAAGAGTTATATATTTTTTCATTAATATATGTTTTTTGCATATGTGTAATTAAAGATAATCAATTTATATTGTTGTATGTGGTTTTAATTTTGAATCAGGTGCCTTGAGAATAATTTAAGTAATATTTGATCAATTATAGACTCAATACCGAGTGCAAATTTGGAGATACCTTTCTACAATTATTATACCATTAAACTATTTAAGCATAGATTTAAATGATTTGCATGTTATTCCAATCTTATATTTATTTACATTTTACAGTTTCCCAACTTATTTGGAAACAGCCTTGTATTTTCTGGGGATAGCAGTATAGTAGGATAGTACCACATTAACTTGGTCTTCTATATACGTATACTGTATCAGAAAGCCTGTAATACTTATTCAAACATGTTGAAATATTTGACAGTCCGGGATCAACAATCTGCGGGAAAATACCTATTCCTATCAGTATTCCAGAGACACTGGTGTCTATTTATTAAAAAGTGAAGTTAGAGGTCGCCACAGTCCTCTGGAGTGAAATTCTGCCACTCTCCATTCGTTTCTATGGGATTTTGAAAGGCATACTTATCCGAGGATGAACTTTCACCCATTGAAAATACTCTTTTAAAAATACCATAGAAATGAAAGGACATTGGTGGAATTTCACTCTAGATGACTGTGGCTACCTCTAACTTCACTTTTTGATAAATATACCCCATAGGCTGCAGCTTGGGGGAAAAGGAACGGGTCTGTTTACACAAAGTTTAGGATCCCTATTTCAACTAACGTCCAATTACAAGGGCCTTAACTCATTTATAATACAAAAATACTTTTTATTAAAAGAATACAGAATCAATGTTTAACACAACTCTTAAACGGCGTGCTACATTTTAACAAATGTTAAATGCGCATACCACCTTTACTCGGACGGCTCTGTTTCAGGATAACTTTTAGGGTCGCTACCAGTCTTAATTCAAATCCGGACAAAGGGAGCAGGCTCTGACATCAGGGGGTGGTAAAATGACACTTATGGGCAATCCAGTGATGTGGGCGGGCTGTGACATTGGGGCAGTGTAAGGATGTCTCCGATGGGGAGGTTTTGCTCGTTTATTTTTAACCTGCAAAACATGGGTGAGAGGTTTTGAAGCAGACAGCCCCATTCAAAAACCCAGTTGCCTGGTTCAAAGGCAACAGGTGTGCAACCCTCATTACTTTGTTTCCAAAGAATATGTGTACAGCAATTTAAGTGGGTTGTCAAGTTCAGATCAACTACAGGTATGGAAAATGTTTTGTTTTTTTGGAATGCTTGGGGCCAGTTAAAAGGTTCCAATATTTCTGAGCTTCCCTTCTTTAACATAATATGACCAGCTAAAAACAATATTAGTTAAACACATAGCTGCAATGAATCCATGAGGACTTATCTGATTTTTCAATTAACTGTTATTTGGTTGTTAAGGTCCATTAAAGGCAGTATGTTCCCTAATAAATGGCCAGCAGAGGGGCCAAAATGTTGGTTCTTATGTACTAATCATTAATAAACTCAGTTTTTTTTATTTTATTTTTTTTGCAAGTCCTGTAACAAACTTTTTGTATACAGTAGAACCCTCATTTTACGTTTTTCAGGGGACCAGAAAAAAAATGGTGTAAAATTCAGGAAAATGGAAAATCAGGGAAATGTATTATGCATAATATATAGGTGGGACCAAAATACAAAAATGTAAAATGAGGGGAAACTTAAAATTAAGGGAAGTAAAATGGGGGTTCTACTATATGAGCTTTTTGTGCACCCCAGGCATTTGTATGCGCTACTCTTTTCCACCCCCCCCTCTCTCTCTCGATTATATATAACCACTTTTACACCTGCTAAACTGCCCAACTTGTTCGCAGAAAGAAAATAAAACTGAAGGTGTACAATAATCTATTTTTACATACAACACTAAGGGGGTTATTTAATAAACTCAATGCCAAAAACTGAAAAATTCATGTTTTTTTTGTTGTTTTTTTTTTTTTTTACTATAAAATCAGAATTTTTTGTGAAAAAAAAAAAAAAACAAGTTTTTTTTACCTTGAGGATGGAAAAAGTCAGAATCGGAAAATCCGGCATCTCAGAACGGCAGAGGTTGCATATAAGTCAATGGGGGACGTCTCGAAAATATCTTGATCTGCACTGGGTTTCATTTCAGGTGGAAAATATGATAAATTCGTACAGTTTTTTTTTTTTTCACGATATTTGGGGTTTTTTTTTTCCTGCACAGGAAACTTTTGGAGAAATGTATTGATAAATAAGGGGAAAAAACCTGTGCGGATTTGCTCGAAGTAGTTTTCAGAAAATAATGAGAAATTCAGATGAGCCTCTAAGGGACAAAAAAAACTTTAATTTAGATACTTCTAGCACTAAAAGGCTAGAGTTGGTGTTTTCATGACTGACAATTTTCAGCTTGTGAAACTTGAACAGGAATCAGCGAAATATTTTTTGATTTAGAAAAACAAAAATATACATAAAATACATTTAAATTGCCATTGTTGCTGAATTATAATACAAGGCAAAAGCATTGTATTAACAGTTTTTCTGTCTTTTAGAAAATATACATGTCACCCAGCCTTTATAAAAATGCACTGTTTTTGGATTCACATGGCTTCCTTTTTGTTAAGCCATTGTCTTTAAAAAAAAAAAAAAAACCTAGTTCCATGCAAATTTCATTACATGTATTAAATCACAAACAAACAGTGGGTGCCCTTCCAGTCTTTGAAAAAAAGGTAAGACATACTTGATTATGTACACATTTTTTTTGGTTTTGCTTCTTTTTTTACAAGATGTACTATGCCATTCATAATAAAGAACTGAAACAAAACATTCAGTGATGAATGTTCCTGACAAAATTTCCAACCGGAACTGGTACTACAGCAAGCACTGGTGTGCATTTTAGTAAATACGTTTTCTGTTTACTGAAAATAAAAGTACATCCAACAAAATCAAAATTACGTATATATATTTGCTAACTGTCTGTCCCTTCATCTTCCTCGTCCTCATCCTCATCTTGTTTTTTGTCGACTTCAGATGTGTCGGAGGTTTCATGTAAGACGACATACTCTCTGCTGCTGAATCCAAATTTTAAAACATCTTTTTCTTTTAATTCATAATATCTTTGTGGTTCAATGCGCTGATTATTTAGGTAGGTGCCATTGCCAGAACCAAGATCAATAATGTAAGGTCTCACTCGCCGTCCACTTGTGCCGTTTGCTCTGGTGAACTCAACCATCCTGAAAAGTGGTAACATAAAAAAAATAAGAATTCATTTTTAGGACAATTCTCCATGGTCTTATGCCAACCCTCCATCCAACCCACAATTATTTTGTGGATTGTTTGAGCAGAAGTACCTGAGAAAATGCTCTAACCTTAAGCTAATGCCTAAAACTTCCCTAACTGTATACAGAATTTTCCAGATCTGTTCTTTTCAGCCTTCTAAACCTTCTGGGATGCAGGAGTGTATCACATAAGATGACAATTGCAAAGCTGTAAACTCAGTTAGGGCCTGATCAAACGGAAGGAGCACTATCGCAAAAATGAAAATCAAATATAAGCTTGAGCACACTGAAATAAGAAGTTTTCTAAATATATTTACCGTTTCTGAAATCAAGTTTATGTTCACTATTCCTCTCTCAGCATTTGTTTCTCTTCATTCTCTCTTCATGCAGGAGTTGGGTGTCAGATATTCATTGACAGTTACATCCATTATATCTTATAGGGGGGCTCCTTTTGCCTAGAAGATTTACTAGAGCTCATTCTATTTAAATCACTAGAAATCCTGTCTCTCTACATGCAGAATTTGTGCAAAAGGCATTTATTGTTAGATTGTGTTTGTACACAAATCAGTTATTTTTGAGTGAGCTCTAATTCATTGGATCATTCATCTGACACCAAACTGCTGCATGAAGACAGAATGGAGAAACAGATGCTGAGAGAAGAATAGTGAATATAAACTTGATTATTTCATGAACAATGCAGAATATTTAAAAGGGTGGTTCACCTTTCAGTTAATTTTTAGTAAGTTATAGAATGTCCAATTCGAAGCAACTTTTCAATTGGTCTTCATTATATATTTTGTATAGATTTTAAATTATTTGCCTTTTTCTTCTGATTCTTTCACTAACCCCATCTTAAAACAATTGCTCTGTTAAGCTACAAATGTATTGTTATTGCTACTTTTTATTACTCATCTTTCTATTAGGTCCTCTCCTATTCATATTCTTGTCTGTTATTCTAATCACTGCATAGTTGCTAGGGTAATTGGAACCATAGCAACCAGACTGCTAAACTAGCAAACTGGAGAGCAACTGAATAAAAAGTTAAATAAATAAAAAAACAGATAAAACTAATTGCAAATTATAAAAATAAAAAACAATTTCAAATTGTCTCAGAATACTCTCTACATTATACTAAAGGTTAATTTAAAGGTGAAAAACCCCTTTAATTGATTGTATTTAGAAAGTATCTTACTTCAGTACGAGGAAGCTTATATAAAATTTCCATTTTTGCGATAGTTCCCCTTTAAAGGGGTTGCTCATCTTTAAATTAACTTCTAGTATACTGTAGGGTGATTTTCTAAGACAATTTGCAATTGGTTTTAATTTTTTATAATTTGTGGATTTTGAGTTATTAAAGGGATACTGTCATGGGAAAAAAATTTTTTCAAAATGAATCCGTTAAAAGTGCTGCTACAGCAGAATTCTGCACTGAAATCCATTTCTCAAAAGAGCAAACAGATTTATTTATATTCAATTTTGAAATCCGACATGGGGCTAGACATATTGTCAATTTCCCAGCTGCCCCAAGTCATGTGACTTGTGCTCTGATAAACTTCAATCACTCTTTACTGCAAGTTGGAGTGATATCACCCCCTTCCCTTTTCCCCCCCAGCAGCCAAACAAAAGAACAATGGGAAGGTAACCAGATAACAGCTCCCTAACACAAGATAACAGCTGCCTGGTAGATCTAAGAACAACACTCAATAGTAAAAACCCATGTCCCACTGAGACACATTCAGTTACATTGAAAAGGAAAAACTGAAGCCTGCCAGAAAGCATTTCTCTCCTAAAGTGCAGGCACAAGTCATATGACCAGGGGCAGCTGAGAAATTGACAAAATGTCTATCCCCATGTCAGATTTCAAAATTGAATATAAAACAATATGTTTGCTCATTTGAGAAATGGATTTCAGTGTAGAATTCTGCTGGAGTAGCACTATTAACTGATGCGTTTTGAAAAAAACATGTTTTCCCATGACAGTATAGTCATAAGTTATAAGTACCCTAGTAACCATGCACAAATTTGAATAAGAGACGAGTAATAAAAAGTAGCAATAACAATACATTTATAGCCTTAGAGAGCATTAGTCTTTTAAGTAAGAGTCAGTGACTCCCATTTGAAATCTGAAAAGAATCAGAAGAAGAAAGCAAATAATTTGAAAACTATAAAAAAAAAATGAATTGAAAATTTGCTTAGAACTGGCCATTCCAGAACATATTAAAAGTTAACTTAAAGGTGAACAACAACAGTTTCGATTTTACCCCTTTTACAAAATGCCTTCCTGTTGCATTGAAAGGTCATGCTGTTCTAGCTCACCCCACTGAATTGTTACCCTCCAAAATGTGATATAATGTAATGCAAGGCAAGTTAATCTGGAAAAGCCCTGGAGAGAATTGTTAAATCATTTAACAGTTTGGTAAATCAGGCTGCTGATGCAGTATAAATCATTAGTGCTCAGTAAAAAGACCTGTGTATAATAAGTCTACCCCACCGTTTTTGTATCAGATAACAGTATGCTTTAACATAAGTCAGGCCACTGCTGGGCTCAATAACCCAATTGGCTCACCTCCATTTTATGTCTGAATTCTGTTTAATGGAAATATTAAAATAAATCATGTATAATATTTATGCTATAGAGCTTTCCCATGCTCTTAAGGAATTAAATACTCTGCTTGCAGATTCTGCATACGTTATTTTTTTTTTTTTTTTTTAGCTTTCCCTTCTTTTACTAATGCCCTCTTGTCGGTGTAAATAAATGTACACATGGGCTGTTGCACAAGGATGCCAAGCAATTGGATATTATGGTCACATACATGAAGTCTTGCACAATGGAACACAGCTATATCAGTTAATGATGAATGCATTTGTCACATCAAGTACTAACCAATTAGCCTGGAGGATAGATAATACATTGCAGGACAGGACATGGAGAAAGATTTTTAAATATGTGCCAAAATATACTAGCGGGTAGAACTTTACCAATCTGAAAGTTTATAGTTCTCACCGATACTGCAGAACAGCATGTTGCTTGGAGCAAGATGGATGGTCTACAGGAATGTCAGCGATACGCCTTTGCCTGCCCAGTAGATAGGCACTTTGTCTATGAACGTACATAACAGGGAGGGCCTCATCATTTTTAAATGGGTATAAACGCCATCGCTTCTTTGGAATACGTGCTTCTTGAGGCTCACTGTACTTAATTACAACTCCTCTAAATGTATTTGTGTCCTCCAATAAGGCACCAGATAGTTCAAAATTGGGCTTTTCTTTGTTTGAACTTCCTTCCTCAGTGGAATTATTCACATCTTCATTTTGTTCCTCCACAGCTTGATCATCTCGCTGACGTCTTTCCCTCCTCTGATCATTGTAGAATTCCCTTTCTTCTCTCTGATCTCTAAAATTCTGTTCCTCTCGATTTCTCTCTCGGTCTCTGGGGCGAGGGCGGTTGTATCGATCCTGATCTGTTTGATCTCGGTTTCTATTTTTTCTGTGATCCTCCTGTCCTCTGTCTTTGTGTGGTCTGTCCCGATATGGCCTTTGAGAGTGCTCTACTTTCTCCTATTAAAAAAAAAAAAAGCACAGATGAGCTACATCTGTAATATCTATACAAGTTTGTAGATTATATCTTTAAAACTGCTGGAGAAACAACAGTTAAAGGGAATCTGTCGTCATTTTAAACTTTTTTTTTTTTTTGCATTTTTATAAAAAACACACATCCATAAACACTGTCTGGCAAATAAAATGTTAATCCACAAATCCATGCATAAGTTATTTTAGTTTGTATTTTGTCATGGGGGCTTCCATTTCTGCTCATTACACATTCATCCTGTGCTGCTCTAACAGCAGGCACAGCATTACCTGTGTGCTTGGAGGCAGCCACTCTGTAATGAAAAGCCAAGTCGCACTACGACATGAGAATCTAGCTGTACACTCCCCCTCCCCTCTCTGCCCATGCGTGTGATGTTTGGAGGAGAGGTCACATGTTTGCAGGGAACCAATTACTTTCACTTTCCTACGTCTGCCTGCTCTACAGCTGCACTAGTAGCCCCTCCTCCCACAGACACTATCAAAGCTCCTGCTGTTCTGTAAGTTAGTTCTCTGCTTTCCTTTGGAGGGGGGAACTTTCTCTCCTTGCTGCCTTCCTAGTTAGTTTTACTGGTTACTAGATGAGGTAAAGGAGCTGTGAGTTCCCTCTGCTATCCACCTCACACACACTGTGCTCCTTTCCTGCCTGCAATACTTCTTTTTACATTAACTACTTACTGCCTCCTTTCTCATGCGCTATTTTAATGCTTCCTAGACTTCCTCCTAAGTTTTCCTGGTTTTCAAGTATGTCCTTATTTTATCCTTTTTTCTATTCCCTGTCATCAGTCCTGGGAGTGTACTGCTGTGTTTCTCCTGTGTTTCATTTTTGTGTAAACAAATATAATAAACTATCTATATAAAATATTTTTTCCAGTGCCCAAAATGAATTGTGTGTGTATATACAGTATATTTATTTATTTTTGAAACGTAAGTGGGGGCAGTGATCACAGGACTATCTTATTTCAGTCCTTCTGAAGTGGTGTCAGTGGGAGCTTATCTTGATTCCTGCCTATTGTTCAATTGACAGGCTCAGCAGACAAGGCTCTATTTACATTACAGCAGCTTGTAGGAGGGAGGGGTAATGACATCACTCCAACTTGCAGTGCAGCAGTAAAGTGTGACTGAAGTTTATCAGAGCACAAGTCACATGACCTGAGGGCAGCTGGGAAATGTCAAAATGTCTAGCCCCATAGCAAATTTTAAAATTAGATATAAAAAAATCCATTTCTTGTTTTGAAAAACGGATTTTGATGCAAGATTCTGCTGTAGTAGCACTATTAACTGATACATTTTGTAAAAAAATAATTTTTTCCACGACAGTATCCCTTTAAGAAATGTACACATCTTCATTTATGTCCAGCACTATAATTATTGTTTCATATTATATAATCTTTGACAATAGCAGCTCTGTCATGTACTTATTTTTTCAGTAAGGTGACAAGGGGCCTTGGAAGCAGTGTACAGTTTTTAATCAGGGCAACATATCTAGAAATTGGATTTTTACTATTTTATTATTTGTGGTTTTTGAGTTATTCAGCAACACTCCAGTCTGCAATTTTAGACATCGGTTTGCTAGGGTCCAAATTACCCCAGCACTGTTTTGATTAAGAAACTAGAATATGAATACGAGAGGGCATAAATAATAAGATGATCAATAAAAAGCAATAACCATAAATGTGTAGTCTTACATAGCATTTGTTTTAGATGGGGTCGGTGACCCCCATTTGAAAGCTGGAAAGAGTCAGAAGAAAAATGAAAATAATTTAAAAAAAACATAAAAAAATAAATAATGAAGACCAATTGAAAAGTTGCTTAGAAATGGCCATTCTATTAACATGCTAAACGTTAACCTTTAAGAATTCATCTCTGCAGTTGCACGACTATAGCATGCATTATGCTTACAATGAATTACCATTGGCTGTATTGTAAGTATATAAAATTAATGTAAAACCCTATATGAAAACACAACAAATATGATTAATCAGATGACAGTTTAGAAAGATCATAAATATGAGAATAGAACAAAATTAAAATAGTAATCTGTTAATATGAAACTACAGTAGGGAGAGGGGGGGAAAGATGGAGAAAGTGCATTAATTTGGACTACATGAGATTTTAAAGAAGAATTAAAACCTAATAATTAATAGGACTTCAAACTTGTCGCAGGGGATCCCCATCTTGGAAAGTGTCTGCGACACTAACATGCTCGGTGGGCTCTGAGCAGTTTAGGGGTTGCTGCAAATTATCAAGCAGAAAATGAGGTTGGCCTGTAATATAAGCTGATGCTACAAGGCTGTTTATTAAATTCTGGTTGTACTGGTTTGTGTGCAGTCATATAGTAATTATCTGTATTAATTACTAATCAGCCTTATATTGTGACATTTATATACTATGTGAACTGTATATTTTGAGTCAGTCCAAAAGCTCAGTAGTGACAGCAGCACAGAGCATTTGCAGTGAATGAACAGAAAAGAAAATGAGGAGCTACCGGAGCATGTTCACAGGCACAGGCTGTTGTTGCCTTGGGCTGGTAAAGAAGCCCAAAACATAATAAACAACATTTCTAGCCCAATTCCTTAGTTAAAGTGATACTGACACTAAAAATGTTCTTTTCAAAATATTATTCTACATCAAAAGTCACCTATATGTCATGTTGACATGTTTGTCACAGATTTTCGCTGCTTTTGTAAGTAATTGTCACTTGAAGTTCCCTTCTCAGCCTGTCAGCGTTTTGAATGCAAACGGACTACTGCTGCACAAATATGGCAGCTCCCTCACAGAGGAACAGGGTAGTAAGAAAGGTAAACGCATCAGGCAAATACCTTTATGGCAAAATTATAAATAGCATTCAAAGACAATGTTATGATGTAGGTTATTTTCTGATGTCAGTTTCTCTTTAAGCTTTAGTTCTCCTTTAATGCATATAAAACAGAGCCTTCCAAAAAAAGCATGGGGCTAATTAATTGAGGAATACTCACAAAACACAAATAAAATGCATGGTAATCACATGGTGTGCCATCAATTGAAATCATAGCACCCTGAATTGTGGTTCTGAAGTGTGACAACAATTTAACAAAATATTATATATATATATATATATATATATATATATATATATATATATATATATATATATATATATATTTATTTATTTATATGTTCTCAGACTACCTGCTTAATTTTAACCCCCAAGGGAGGTGGACTCCTACTGTCGCTTCTGTGTCTTTTATTCTTGGGCGATTTGCTTCTTTTGAAAGATGATTTGTTTTTCCGTGAAGGTGATCTATAAATAAGATTAGATATAAAATTAGATGGACTGGTCTGATAGTCTAGCATCACAAAGGTGGCATTTTGAGGGTAAAGTAAACTCACCTAAAAAGTGTTCAGTAGCCCCTTATAAGGGGACAGGGACACAATTACATGAAGCTAAAAGTTCCTGGAAAAGTAGTTGTGACAAATGATGAATTTCTTGGCAAAACAGTTGCCTATTATTTGAGAAGCTAATCATATTAACAGCAAAAAGCCAAGTCCGATATACTTTCGTTTTAATGCTCATGTCAGACTAAGGGGCACATTTACTAAGGGTCGAATATCGAGGGTTAATTAACCCTCGATATTCGACCCTCGAAGTAAAATCCTTCGACTTCGAATATCGAAGAAGTTGAAGGATTTACTGCAAATACTTTGAGCGAACGATTAAATCTTTCGAATCGAACGATTCAAAGGATTTTATTCCATCGAAAGAAAAATCCTTCGAGCGAACGATTAAATCCTTCAAATCAAACGATTTTAATCCATCGATCGAAGGATTTTCCTTAGATCAAAAAAAAGCTTAGAAAACTTATGGGGAAGGTCCGCATAGGCTAACATTGTAGCTCGGTAGGTTTAAAGTGGCGAAGTAGGTAGTCAAAGTTTTTTTTTAAAGAGACAGTACTTCGACTATCGTTGGTCGAATAGTCGAATGATTTTTAGTTCAAATCGAAGTCTCCTATTCGATGGTCGAAGTACCCAAAAAAAAAATTCGAAATTCAATGTTTTTTTTTTTACTTCGAATCCTTCACTTGAGCTTAGTAAATGTGCCCCTAAATGTTTTGAACAAAATGATGTGTACTTCTGTTTGTGATAAAATAAAAACGCGACTTGCCATAATTTGCCTGGTCTACAGTGAGAAGCAACGGAAATAATGGGGGTCCAGGGCAAGTTGAAATGATAAAATCTTCTGTGTTTTATAGCTTTAAAGGGGACATTTCATATAATCTTTATATTCAGATATAGTAGTCACCCAACCCCCAAATGTGTAATGATGCAGAAAAAAAAGTGTTTTGATAGCAATTCACCTCTTAAAACTGTCACTATATCAGAGCTGCAGAGAGATCCTTACTGCTCAGAGTCTAAGCTGAAATGAGGTGTGGGCGTGTCTGTTCATTCTCTCACAGGAAATGTTCACATCACTGACTGACAGGCTGAAATCTGCTTCAGCTCGGAGAACCCCTCCCCTCCCACTGCCTGTGTCTGTTCCCAGCTGCACATAGCTGTCTTTGCTGCTGCCCGATCTAGTTGTAACAGAAAGAAATCCCCAGCAGTTGTGCTGAAATAAGTGGAATGAAGTTGTTACTAAAAAATGTGGAATTCCACTACTTGATACCAACATAGAAAGACAAAATGGTTGCAGAGGGTTGATAAAAAAATGAAGTGGTGTTTAGATATGCTATCCTGAGCATTATTGTGGCTGCACTACCAATATACATTTTTTTTATTGCAGGGTGTCATTTTTATTGCCAAAGGTATCATCTTCCCTCTCTGACTCTCCCTCCCTTACCTGCTCTCATTACTTCTCCCTTACCACCTCTCTCCCCTCTCCCTTAGCAGCTTTCTCCCACCCTGGCTCTCAATCCCTCTTGTTACCGGCTTTTGCTCCCTCTCCCTTAGCAGCTTTCTCTCGCTTCCCCTCCCTCACAGTTCTCTCACTCCCCAGCTCGCAAATTCCACAGCACAGATAACAAGATAGCAGAAACGCTTGATTTTTGTTGCTGGTCTTTCTGCTTCAAAAGGCTCTCCCCCTTACACACAGACGCATGCACGCACACAGAAAGGAGAAACAACAAAAATCAAGACCTGTCAAGCATTTCTGTTATCTGTGCTGTAAGGAGAAGGGGGAGCCTTAGAATGAGCGAACTGGGGAGTGAGAGCCAGGCAGGGTGAAAGCTGATAAGAGAGAGGAAGCAAGAGCCGGTAACTGAGAGGAGCGATACCCAGAGAGGGAGAGCTGGTAAGGGAAGATCCGGAATCTGCAGACAAATGGATTCCGTTTTTTTTTTCTCAAGGGAGGGGTATACATCCAAAGCAGGGTGGGGAGAATAGCAGTACTGTGAAGGACCCTAATGTGACGAGGCGTCAAGATGATGTCAGCAAATAGCCCCGCCCATGCCTGCACGCCCTGTCCTTCTCAGTGGCTGTGGATAGCTGGGGAAAAGCAAGAGACGGCCGACGGCCGCACAAAGTCTGTATGGATCTCAGCACAGGAAGTCTTGAGAGAGGGAGGGGCGACTTCAGTTTTCAAGCAATTAACCCCTTAAGTTGAACCTAAAGGTACATAGTATAACATGTTCCCTTCAATTTTATGGTTTGAGGAATGGATTAATGAGGAGTCAAAAATTATGGTATATGTCCCCTTTAAAAAGGATTCAGGTTTTCAAAATGTATCAATGCATAACAGTTTTTTATATTTAACTTTAAAATCAAGCCATCAGCCAAGCCTTAGCAGTTATTTACCGATTTGAATCAGAAAAGAACTTCTCACTAGTATGATAAACAATGAAAATCTCCACTTGTAAAACATGTCAATATTTAATCCCACAAAGAACATGGATGGGCCACACTCCCTGTATAACTGCATTAACACTGTTAAAGCAGGTGGATATTTAACATTTTCTGAACATTTCAAGCAAAGAGCCAGCGGTTCTGTCTGAATCAGGCATTTTTAAATTAGGAAACCAACGTTCCCTGGAAATCAGGTAATTGATTTCTGCAATGTGTTTAAAGGAGAAGGAAAGGCTTTGTACCAAATGTTAGGCACCCCCAAGTGATTGTATTTATTTACGTGAAATCCCGGGCCGTTGCTCCTATGAGCAGAAAACTGCACCAGCCCTGGGTTCTTCCAGCGAGCACCACGAAGAGATGTGGCTTCTTCTTTCTTCAAATTTCCCAGGGCAAAGGCATGTACAGTAGAACGAAATAGCCGACTTTTTAGTTAAAATTCCGCTTTTGTTCTACGGCGCAGCTGCGCAAAGTAAAGAGGAAGACGGAAGAGATCGCTTTGTGGTGCTCACTGGTATAACCCCGGGCTGGTGCAGTTTTCTGCTCATAGGAGCACCGGCCCGGGGTTTCAGGTAAGTCAATACAAACACTTGAGGGTGCTTAAAATTTGGCACCCCCAAATGTACAAAGCCTTTCCTTCTTCTTTGATGTTCCTGAAGCAAACACACCAGTTTTACCAGGGGCGTACAACAGTAGTTTATATTGTCATTTGTTTAAAACACGTTTTGCTCTCTGTTTGTATAAAAAACAGACACTGGCAATACTATGCGGGAATTACCTGCTACGCCTGCGCCCCTGGTGACGGTGAGGCGATCCCCCATCACTGCTTCTAGGACTTGGAGTTCGCCGGGTGCGGTGCTGCCTGACGGGACTTATCCTCTCCTGTTTTATAGTGATTGGCTCTGGGCTGTGCGCTCTCTGCTTCCGTCGTTTATCATCTTCCTCCTGCATACTGGCAATATTACCTTTTCGCAAAACTCAATCCGAGCACTACCAAGATATTAAGTGATCTTGCTTCACCGGAAGCTACTGAACTTACCCCAAACGTTACCTTCGAACCGGAAACAATTCCCTCGCCTTATTCATTGTCGGGATTTCTAGTTTCCAGCTATGCTTTAGCATCGTCACGAAATTCACTTCAAAGTAGCGCCGGCACGTCGAAATCGAAATTTCCATCGACTACTCGCGAACAACTTAAACTTCAACTCTTAAAAAAAAAAAAAAAAAAGTTGTTGTCGCGCTAGTCACCACGACGTCAATGTTAAGGCTTTAAACTACAATTCCCAACATGCCGTACGGCTGCTGGTTTCCAGTTCCGGCTTTTGGAAGAAAGTAGTGTGAATGGTTTCACGTTACAGTGGTGTTAATGAGTAGTCTGGCGGAAGCAGTGTTTCTTATAATTGTTTTGCTTACATTTTCTTCTCTGTACAGAGTTGGGTTTCCAGCCATATTGAGCTACAAATTTAAAGCCCAGGTGCGGCCATACGGCCGAACGCTCGAATTACCCCGATATAGCCACGCAGTTTAGTGGCAAATGGGGAAAGATCCACTCGTTTGGCGATGTCGCCAAACGAGCAGATCTTTAAGTCTATGGCCACCTTTAATGTACCAAGCTTGCATCTCCCAATGCATTTTGGGTAATTTAGTTTTTGTTTAACAATTTCCAGACTGCCAAGTTTAATGTAAGACTACAACATCCAGCATGCACCGGGACTGACTTGTGTAGAAGTCAGGAGTTCCCAGATTTTGGGCTCTGTACCCCAGTCTCTGACTCTTAAAGAGGTGGTTCACCCTCAAACAATTAGTTGTTTTCAGATAGACCATCAGATCACCGTTTTTCTAATATTGAAGTGCAAAGTGTCATTTTTCACTTTCTGAAGAAGCTCTGGGAGGGGGGGGTCGCCGACCCATTAAAATGTTCTAAATGGATACATTTAGTTGATACATTTCTTATCTTTGTCTCTACTGAGCAGAATCTCTGGGTTTCATTACAGGCAGCTGTTAGAATTGATTCAATTGTTGTTGATACCCCAGAGAAACTGCTGAGAAATGTATCAACTAAATGTTGCAAAATTGTAACAGTTTAGAGTCTGCGCCTGAATTACTGAGCTGCCAGACTCAAACACCAGAGACATTAACATTCAACTTTAAACTTAGATTTTGGAAAAACAGTAAAAAATAAATAATGGAAAGTAGTTGAAAAAAAGTCTTTATTTCTGGGGAACAATCTAAAAATAACTGAATTGAAACAAGTGTTTGGAATGTGAACAACCCCTTAAAGCATTCTCACATTTTCCAATGACTTTCCTTAATTTCAGACAATTTTGGGGCAAAAATCAGCTGGCTATCAAAGTGTTTTTTTCCAATATTTATTCGGGTCGTATGGGGCCCCTATACCTCCTGGGCCCCTCTCTGTAGTTACGCCTCTAGTGATGGTCAAATCTGTCCCATTTTACTTTATGGAAAAATTTGAAAAAGCTATATTTTCATGTATATTCGTTTATTTTTTCACTGCACAAATTGTGCTACTTTTTTTGGCCTCTTGGCTAGTTTTGGGCTGGTCTTGTAGCTGACTTTGGCTGTTTTTGAAAATTAGACCTGGCAACCCTGTCTGTATGAAGTGTTTGTAATACAGCAAAGGACCCATGACTAGAATACATTTTAATTTTAACTTAGAAAATAATGTTCTGTAGGAAATCTTCCTCTATGAACACTTTATGATGATCATGGATAAATAAATCTTTGGGGTTATGTAATAAAAGGCACCAAGTATGCCCAGGAGCAGTAACCCATGACAACTGATCATCAGGTAGAATTTACTGGTCACCTGTTTAAAAGCAAACATCTTATTGGTTGTTAGTTACTGAGCCTGGGCAAACCTAATGCCTTTTATATCATATGGGGAGAAATGGTTTTGGTGTTCCCACTGTAAAAGTGCTATTGTTTCTTACTCTTGGCATGATGCAATTACGACTAGTACTAGGTCATAAGCAAATTGCAGGAACCTGGCCAGGAGCATTCATTGGCTGAAACATGTCCCGTGAACATGCACACGAAAAGAGCTCATTGGCCATAAGTACAGCTGTCATCATTTTAAGCAAACAATACATTGCATAATTCGGAATAATTTAAACGTTAATGAAAACCAAAAGGATTGTTTTGCTTCCTGTAAGGAATAATTATATATTAGCTGAGCCAAAGTACAATTTATTGTTTTATTATTACAGAGAAAAACAAAATCATTTTTAAAAATGTTGATTATTTGCTTAAAATGAAGTCTGTAGGAGATGACCATCCCATAATTTGGAGCTTTCTGGATAACTGGTTTCCAGATAACTGATCCAACACCTGTGCTATAAGGATTTTTGAGAAACAAGATTACAGTAAAATCAAAAACATATACCCATAAAATTGGAAATACTAGCAAAGGCCATCCATAATGTGCAGCACCAATAAAGGAGCTGACAATCCTTTATGACCCAAATTTAATTAGGGCCATATATTTTAAAAATAATTATGTCTCCTTTAAAGAGGACATATAATCACCCATGTTCACTTTCTATCCTTTGAGATGGGGATTGGATCCCCTTTCATAATACTCAACAGCATGTAACTTAAACACTTATTTAAAGATATCAAATGAAACAGATTCACTGCAAAATATGTGCAGGGATGTAATCCTTTATCCAGAATGATTGGGGAGTGGAGATTATCCAGATAAGGAAATTTAGGATAGTTTTGCCATTAAGGTATTTATGCTAGATTAGCTAATACCAAATACAAGTTCTAATTTCATAAAAAAATACGTAGAATTCTTTGCCTATATAACACTGGGAAATGAAAATGTTAGGCTTTTTGGATATTAGATCCAATACTACATTCTTTAGAAAAAATGCCCTTTGCTCTTTGAAATTTACTTTGAGGTGTAATTCATGTTTGTATATATTAATAAAAAGTTATATAGAGGGCTGAATTTTAAAAAAGTAGCTGTAGAATCAGCGCTGTGCAATATGTTGGCACTCTATAAATACATGTTTTTAGTGATAGGCATCAGGTGTAACTGGCATGCATTTCACCATTATTTTTTTTACAGGATGTCTGAGAAACCAGCACTTGCGTCTGTGCAACCGAGTGTGACCCACATCTCGGTTCTTTAAGTAATCTAACAGAACAGCTACAGGCATGCCAGAGAGTAATGTTTAACCCCCCCCCCCCCAAGCAGCTTTACTAACCTGCAAGAACTTCTCCATTTTAAGCTATAAGCAGCTATGGAATTTACATTGCACATCTTTAATAAAAAGTTGTAAGTCTGGTGTGTTATTGGTTTAGCCTGTTTTAGTGCTGGGATCACTGTGCAGATTTTTAGATATGATACTTTGCATGTAATACATTCTGAATGCACTGAAAAGGCAATTACAAAATTGGCATTGTTTTAAGAGCATTTTGTTGGTCAGAAATGGCCTATCAGACATGGATGACTTGCCTTTGACAGAGATTAAAAATGTTGTGTTTTTGGATAATCACCTTTGCTAGTGGGCTCACAGCACTGCCCATCAATGTAAGCAGAAAGCAGCATACAGTGAATATCAGGAGAATCTCTGGAAACTTCTCTTCAGCATCTCCCAGGACTACTGTTAAATGAGCAAGTGTCAACTGCCTATAAAAGGGACTTATAAACTCTCCTATCACACTCATCAGCTTCTCCAAAATAGACAAACCAAATTCGGTTACATATACAACTGTTTTCCAGTGAGAAAAAATATCTTCTACCAGCAACATTATGACAGACCCACAGCAAGTTAAAACATGAATGGAAAGGTGTAGGTTTTTTGATGTGTGCAATCTGTAAAGACTTGTTGATGGCTTAATCCAGAATTGTATTTACATAGTTTGTTAGGCTTTATCACCATCTGCTAATGTTGTAGGTTGCCAGACTGGGCACCAATACAATCATGTGAAATATGTACTATTTTAAATGCATATAAAACATAGTCAGGGGAGAGTATTGCTATTAGCGGTTAAAGGACATTTACATTATTGACTACATTACTTTAAAATCAGTCAGTAGCACTAATTCTATGATTATCTAAATCTGTAACTTTTAAATGACTTAATTTTACAGGTCTACACTGCAAAGAATAATGACTCTGTAAGTCAGGTGGTTGGCTCTGTCCTTTACAAGTGCTAAAATGATTGGACTTGATGCAATTCTGGAGCGTTCCTCTCTCTGTCCTTCTGTAGCCAACATGTTAGAATGGCTGCAAGATATAGAGAAACATTACAGAAGCCAGTATCCTTTTAAATTAGAGCTACCAATCACATATTACTTTGAGAAAAAAATGCCAGTAGGATTTGTTAAAATTGTTAGCCTGTTAGAATGCTAAGAATGTATGATGATGCATAAATTATAAGAAGAGAGAGAAATATGTTTTTCTACCATTGGGTCATGGTAATTATTATAAATACAGTATATTTTGAGAAATGGCAAGATATCAAATATAGACGCTCATAGGAGCAACCACTATATGCATTGTGTGTGTGTGTGTGTGTGTGTGTGTGTATATATATATATATATATATATATATATATATATATATATAATATATATATTGATCCAGAAAGACAGGTGCACACCAGGATTTTTCAAGATAAAACTTCATATTTATTGGTTACATTAAAATAGAACCGGCCAACGTTTCGGTCTGTCTCTAAGACCTTTATCAAGACCCTGTTCACATTAAAAACTTCAGTGTTTGAATACCTAAAAACATGACACTCACCCCATTGTGCACGCCCACTTAATCACGTGACTAGAGAGACACCTGCACCAAAAGAGCAGAAACATATAATCAATGTAGCAGGTATGCAGACAGAGTGTAGATAAAATGAATACAAGTTAGATTATTAAATAAAGTTACTACCAGATGGTTTGCAACATTGTATATAGACAGTTACCGTTGATTGAGGAAACACAGATAAGAGCAATGCTCATTTAAACCCAAGGGGGCCAAAGTGTTCAATTTGCGTATCCAAAATGCTTCGCGTTGGAGTAATTTTTTTGACCTATCACCCCCACGCTATAGGGGCGGGATGTGGTCTATGGCTATATATTTAAATGTGGGAAGTCTGTGGCCCTTTTCAAGAAAATGTTTTGCAACAGGTTTAATAGTTACACCATCCCGAAATGCTGTACTGATGGCGGAACGATGTCCGTCCATACGTAGTCTCAGCGTCTGGTCGGTTTTTCTCACATAGGAAAGACCACAAGGACAAGTGATTAAGAATATCACATGAGTAGTAGTGCAAGTGATATGATGTCTGATTGAAAGGCGTTTCCCTGTTTGAGGGTGAAGGAAAGATGTGCCCGGAGACATATATCTACATGAAGTACAACTCGTGCAGGGCGGTAAAAATATTCACTCGTGGGGTCAAGGCTTTTTTTTGCTGGGCATGCGCAACAAGCAGAGAGAGGCAGAGGGAAGCTTCCTGTACTTCACAAACATGGCACCTGTGTTATTACAAATGTGAGCAGAAAAACAAGACAGATTTCAAACGATAGGATTGGCCTGGGTGAGTTAAAACATTAGCAATTTAGGAGATATTGAGGAGTACATTAGAGGTAGATAGGTGATGTTTTCCTTTCCTTCTCCTTTAAAGAAAGAATTAATCTTGATAGCTGACATGCACTATTCAGGGTGGAACACCTCCGTCCACATACTGCACCACAATAAAAATGACAGCAAGTTTCAACAGACACAATTAAATTATGACAGCATATACTGGAAGCAATTATACCAGCCATCTTAGAATGATATTAATTATGGCACGAATTATATAAATTATACCACAACATATGGATGAAATAACATAGTTAAGGCCTGAAAAATACAGGGAGTCCTTTGAGTAACATACACCCGACTTACATACAACTCATACTTACATACAGAGGCTATTACAGTAATGTACTGTGGTTTGCTTGGCCTTTATAATCATTTAGCTATAATAAACAACCTGCCACATTCCCCTCTGGCATGCGTTGTCTACTGCAGAGATCAGAAAAGTAAAAATACATATGCACAGAAAGGAAAAAATAAATACAATGTTAAGACAAACATCTGTCTTGTTGCATTTAATAAGTAAATGTATATGTTTAAACTTACATTCAAATTAAGAACAAACCTACAGACCATATCTCGTACATAACCTGGGGACTGCCTGTATATGGAGAGATGAAACAGCTACACATTTCAGACCTGCTTTTCTTAAAGAAATCCTTTTGGGTTTGTTATCAATGCAATATAGTCCTGTATGTAATGTTGCATCAAACCTGACATTTCCCTTCACTGTAAAACAAATGACTAATAAAATCTAATTTGGTGACAGATTCCGCCATTAGATGGCGCATCTGCAGTAAAAACTACCCAGATATTGATACAGGTATAGAACCTGTTATCCATTATGCTCGGGACTTGCGGTTTTCCGGATAAGGGGTCTTTCTCTAATTTGGATATGCTTAAAATAATTTAAACATTAAAAATATCCAATAGGTTGTTTTATCTCTAAGATTATACATTATATTTTTCTTTGGGATCAAGTACAAGGTACTGTGTTCTAATAACAGAGAAAAATCTGTTTTTACATTTTGTTTAAAATGGAGTCTATTGGAGATGGCTTTCCTGTAATTCAGAGCTGTCTGTAGAACAGGTTTCTGGTTAATGTATTCTATACCTGTATTTGCAAGGGCCCATTTATCACCACAACTCAGTTGTAGTTGTAAAGATTTTCCTTGCAGTCGGTTTTGCATAAAATCCCTATTTCACTTGCGGTAAAATGTGCTTCTTGAACTTCCAGGTTGTTGCGCTTGCAGCCACTGCCTTCTTGTTCCAAATCGAGCACTGCTGCATGTATTGCGAGAGGAACTCAGAGCTACCACCACCTCCAGACCAGGCGGTAGCTGCAGGTTACCCCTCAAAGGGTGCAGCACACACTTGCAGGGGCTTCGACAATTTACAGCAATCGTGTCTGCAAAGCGTAAGTGTGATTGTGTTTTGATGCACTGGCCACAATTGTTGTCTGGCAAATACTTTGGAACTGTATCTTTACTAAAGGGATCTTTATGTAATTTGGATCTGCTTAAAATAATTTAAACATTAAAAATATCCAATACATTTGTATATCAAATACTTTGTAACTGTATCTTAACTTTGCGATCATTTAAAGGAACAGTAACACCAAAAAAAGGAAAGTGTTTGAAAGGAATTACAATATGCTTGCGTTCAATATTATTTTATTTCTAAATTACACTGTTTACACTGCAAATAATTCATTCTACAATATAAAATTTCATTCCCGAACCAGCAAGTGTATTTTTTTAGTTGTAATATTTGTGTGTAGACAGGTAATTTTGCCGGGTCATGTGCTTTCAGAAAAAGCCAGCACTTTAGGATGGAACCACTTTCTGCAGGTTGTAGTTTGTCCTACTCAATGTAACTGAATGTGGGACCTGCATTTTTACTATTGAGTGCTGTTCTTAGATCTACCAGTAGCTGTTATCTTGTATTAGGGAGTTGCTGTCTAGTTACTTTCCCATTGTTCTGTTGTTAGGCTGCTGGGGGGGGGGGGATGATATCACCCCAACTTGCAGTACAGCAGTAAAGAGTGACTGAAGTTTATCAAAGCACATAACTTGGGGCAGCTGGGAAACTGACAATATGTCTAGCCCCATGTCAGATTTCAAAATTAAATATAAAAAAAATCTGTCTTTTGAGAAATGGATTTCAATGCATAATTCTGCTGGAGCAGCACTATTAACTGATGAAAAAAACATTTTTCCCATGACAGTATCCCTACATGTACTTTCAAGTTAGGCAATTAGTGTTTATTACAAACAAGTAGAACATGTCTTGTACATAAGTAAGCATCGTAACGTGCATTTTATGTTGTATTTTGGTTATCTGGGAATCTGCTCTCTACCACCATCTGGTGGTATGTTTTTTTCACTTGGCAAGACCTGTGAGAGCAGTTTTATGTAATGTTATATCGTTTTTTACTCCAGCGCTCAGGTAATTAGCTTATACAAACTGAGTGTTCTTCCAGGGGACTAGAAAATTTTTTGTAAAATTTAGGAAAATGCAATATCAGGAAAACTGATTTTGCATTATACATTGATGGAACAAAAACACTATAAAAGGAGAGAGTGTATGTGTCTCTGTTTGGCCAGTAATGACTTTGATGTAGTTTGCCAGCTTCAAGATATAGACAAAGAAAGCATCATTGCCCCTCAGGGTTGGCAATTCCTACTAAGAGTGGCAGATCTTTTTGCCCCACTCTCTATTAAATGTTTGGAGGTATGGATGTGTAGCTCACAGTTCTAATCCAGTCTAACAGTGTTAGTAACTAAAAAAAAAACTGAAGTCCAATGAGCCAAATACAAAAGTAATTTCTTCTACAGGGTTTAACAGATTTTTCCCCAAAATAGACCCAAAACGTTGATACAGATTTAAAAGAAAACTATACACACACATTTAATATTAAGCAACAGGTTTATTTCAAATTAAGTGGCATATTAAAGAATCTTACCAAACTGGTATATATATTTAAATAAATATTGCTCTTTTACATCTCTTGTCTTGAACCACCATTTCGTGACTCTATCTGTGCTGCCTCAGAGATCACCTGACCAGAAACACTACAACTCTAACTGTAACAGGAAGAAGTGTGGAAGCAAAAGGCAGAACTTGGTCCATTTATTGGCTCGTGTGACCTAACATGTATGGCTTGTTTGGTATGTTTGTGTACACTGTGAATCCTAGGAGCCATAGGATGGTCCTTATTTTTTAAAATTATAATTTTCTATTTATGATTACCCAATGGCACATACTACTAGAAAAGTATATTATTGTAAAAATGGTTTATTTACATGAAGCAGGGTTTTACATATGAGTTGTTTTATGCAACATATTTTTATAGAGACCTACCTTGTTCGGGGGGTTATAGTTTTCCTTAAACTACATATTAGGGTCAGATTTATCAAGGGTGTCAAGAAGTGAGAAGTGAATTTGAGGGAATTTTCAAAGTAAAAAAATTCTAAATTCAAAGTAATTTTTTGGATGCTTCGACCATCGAATAGGATACTACCGACTTCGAATTCGATTCGAAGTAAAATAGTTCAAATATTCGACCATTCGATAATTGAAGTACTGTCTCTTTACAAAAACGTAGCTTCAATACTTCGCCAAATTAAACCTGCCGAAGTGCTATGCCTTCTAGAGCAGTTTTCTAAGTTTTTTGAAGTCGAAGAAAAATTGTTCGATTGATGGATGAAATCCTTTGAATCGTTCGATACAAGGATTTCATCGTTCGATCAAACGATTTTACTTTGACCGCAAATGGCCAAATTCGATGTAAAAAAACTTCGACTTCGATATTCAAAGTCAAAGTATTTCAATTGGATGGTTGTCTTTCAAAGCTTTTTCTACTTCGAAATTCGACCCTTGATAAATCTGCCCCTAAGTTTCTTTGGCCACATTTATATGTAGGAAAAACCACACAGCAGTTAAAGGGGATGTTTTAAATTGAAACTGGCTTAATATTCTTGTTTAGTGCCAGAAATAACAAAAACAAAATGATTTCTTAATTACAACAATAACTACGGTAAGCTAAAAGTATGTTGAGCAAAAGTTCTACTTATTCAGCTCATGATGAAAAGGGTTGTATAGTATTCGTTTAAGACATAGACTATTCAGTTATCTCTCTAATGTCACCACTGCCAAGGAGATCATCTGGCCAACAAGACTCTGGTCACAATAGCATACCATTTGTTAAATCGCCCATTACAGGGACCACAGACAATTAAACTGCATATGAATTTTATAGGGGTGACATAGACAGAGCACTGATTTATCATGAATAACATATTCTGCTATTTGTGGAATGGACGTGATTAAGGCTAGGACCATACAACATGGATTCTCCGCAGATGGAAAATCCACTGCCCCATTGCTCTGATTCTTTTTTTCCAGGTACTGCAGATCCAATCACAAAATGCTAAATGTTGCATTTCGGCAGTGAAATGAACTGTGTCTGCCTGCACCTGAGTGAAGACAATACTTCAGGGTGCAGGCATAGGAGTGTATTCTCGCAATTGTCTGCCCCTAGCCTTAGTACTTGCGACTGGAACATTCAGCATGCCGCAACCTTTTCACAACAGGACTTCTTGTTACCAAAACAAGAACATAATGATACCAGAGTAGGGAGGTTGAGAATACTTGTCACACTCAGATGTATAGTTTTTCTAATAATTTTTTCGGGACCCACTGAAATTAATCACATCAGCTATACAGCACAGTTAAAATCTAATTCTAATTTGAAATATATTTCACTTAAACAAGGGCCAACATAACCTTTAGGCAGTTTTGGTTTAAAACTTATTGCAGCACACAACAAACAAAATAATTGTGTGCTGTCACCAACTCTATTGATGCACAAAATACTTCCAGGCATCTTACAACAGTGTAATTACTTTCAAAGTCAAAAGTCAAAGTCAGCATTTTAATATATAAATACATTGTCAGTACAATAAATCTCATATGTAAATAAGTAATTAATGAAATGCAGTTGCTAAGACCATTTAAAGGGTAAAACGTTGCTATAAAATATAACAAATGTGATGTAAAGGGTATGTTTCATACCAAAAGTTTTACCCTATAACTTTCCAGCTAGTTAACACAGTACAGTAGCTTTGGAACCCCCCGAAGATGGCTGTCTGAAGCAGTGAAGCTCAATACATCCAAGAGACCCATTTCCTTTTTGGTATGGCCACTCCAAGGGGTTTGATTAGGTGGCCTGTCTGGGCTGTCTACATCATTAGAAACTCCTAAAGTGAGTACATATAGTGGTTGCTATTCTCAACTATGAAGCAAACTTTCCCCAGAATTTGGCCCCTGAAGCCAAATATTTACTAACGCAGGTAAGTGGTTACCATGGCATCAACACTATGTAATCTCTGTTTCACGCTTTACTATTTTAGGGATTAAATTATATTTACCACACTGATTTTTCTTCACCTTTGTTATATTTGTCTTTTTTGTCAGTGATCCATTGCTATCCCAAATTAAATCGTAGGCTACTGTAAGTTTATTATTAAATTAATGTAATTATAACATATGCTTTATATGCTCAATTACATGAATGTTTTATGTTGTTTGGTGAAAAAAATCAAGGTATATTTTAAAGGTTTCATTCTTGGAATCTGAATTGAAGAATCTAAGGGGGGGGGGAGCTTTCAGCATTGAGGGGGCCTGCAAACATGGGAGGATAGAAGGATCACTGAGCAACCACTGGCAGGGGCCAGTTAAGTGAGGATGGAGAATGAACACTGGAGGATAATAACAGGTTTGTTACAGTTAAGAGAGGAAGTAGAGGATGGAATGGCAGAGGGGCTGGTCCACAGCTTGTCCAACAGATTTTCTATTTTGGGTAATGATGCTGAAGAAGATAGCTCTGAACTGGGAATGTATGGAGCAGGTTGACTCTCAGATTCTCTAATACAGGTGGGGAGGGGGAGTGCTAAGGAGGAAAGCAGGTTATAGATATAGGGGATTAAATTACCTTGTGCTAGGATTTGTAATGTGGTGGAATGAGTAGACATATTATTGGGTGGGTCTGCAGGTCATATTGGTAGGAGGGGGTGGTGTTAGTGCTGGCAACTGGGGTGTGGGGCCCCAGGTACCAGCCCCGGTGTGTCCCAGACACCCTGGTCCAATTAATTCTGTCCAGGATGCGTGACATCCTTGCAGCTGGACGGCTAGGCTAGGCTAGTAAGATCATGTAATGAAATATAAAAATATGAAAGCCACAATACCTTTTAAGGGTCTCACTAGACAAATTCATAATGGAGAAGCACCTTGGAGTTCTTGTATAATAAACTTGGCTGTAGTAAGCAATGCCAGACAGAATCTCAAGGATAAACAAGGTCTTGAGCTGGATTATAAGGGGCATAGATTCTCAGGAGGAGAGAGTGATTCTTTACACTTTACAGAACGCTGATAGGGTCCCACATAAAATATCCCTTGAAGTTTTGGTCCCTATCTATGTATAAATATATAAGGGAATTGTACAAAAATTTGACTATCTATTACAGAGTTCCTATAGGAGTTGTAAGTCTCTGCTCTGTACACCAAAAGTGAAAGGTTCAAGTAAGAGAGTGTAAGGATACAAATAATGTTCCAGAAAATTCTTGTATTTAATAGTGTATTATAATTGCATTTAGATATATGCTTTAGTAAGGCTGTATGTAAAAGGCTACAATACCTTTTCACTGCAAGATATTCAATAATGTACAGCACAATATACAGTGCATATTGATATATCAAAGTGTCTCACCAGATTTTTGAACTGTTGCTACCCAGCGCATTTATTTATTTATTATTTAAACTTTTTTCCAGGAGAATGCTACAATGTACAATTGCTTTTGTACCTGGTAATTTAACTGCAATAATGTTCAGCTATTATTCCAGGAACAGCTGCATATAATTTCTACAGAGTATCTGTTATGGAGAAGATTTCATTGAATTCATTTGTAAAACCAGTTGTCTTTTTATAAGCAAACTGGATATATGTCTTTTAATATATATATGCGATTATGAATATTGATTTCATAATTTTCTAAGACAATAAAACTACTTGCATTCATGTTTTTGTTATGCCAAAAATGATTGTTCTTTTCTGACTTTTCTATTACATTGGCATTTCTATTTATTTCTATTGCAAGAAGAGACTGCTTCTATTGTTTTTTTTCCCCAGTATATAATGCGATGAGTTATCTACTGGACATAGTCTGCATCTTAGTTCAAAATTAGGCACAATATTTAGTAACTGATCAGTCTGTATGCATAATCTTTTGAAGTCTCAGTTTATTATAGGGCAGTTGCTGAATCTCTTTACTATTTGTCCAATTTGGCCTCCTACATGGATTACCTAGCATCATTGATTCTCTGATTTGACTGATGTTCCAAACAACTGGATCTGTCTTCTAGATCTGCCAATGCCCCACCTATGCACAGAAAAATTTGGCGTCAGCTTTGACATAAAAAAACCTTCCTTTTGAAAACCAAGGAAATTAGGTTTCTAGTTTTCTATAAATAGTTTTATGTGTGGGAAAGATAATGTTTTCTTGAAAGCATCATTGTTTTGCAAAGAATTCCACTTTTCAACTTTTATATATAACTGCGTAATTCAGACAGTAGAATGTGCCATGTAGGAAGAATGAGACAATTAAGATTCAAGGAAAGGAATATATCCTTCACCTTTTTGCATAATCATTTATGGCAGATTTGTGATATTAAACAAAAACTGGATCAATTTAGACTGTTTGATTTTTTACAGCTCCATTTCTGATGTAAGTTTTGGATTTGTCCAGAAAATTCATGGAATCTCCAGATTTCTGGCATATCAAGAAAGGTTGTTATGGATGGAGCAAACCCCATGGGGGTATGGTGCAAAATAACCATATTCTGTATTGTATCACAGTGTAATTATGAAAGGGAATAAAACTTAGGACAGGGGTTATAAAAATAGCTTGTAAAAATAGGTATTTGGTAAAGATGATTCAGTCATTTAACTCTGAAACCTAACTTTTTTATTTTGGTAATGTTTTCTTTTGTTTGAGTATTTCAGTGTCCTTGTAGGTGAAGGCATGGCATTTTTTTGTAAAATGTGCTTTAGATTGACAAATGTTACTTAAATGTATTGTATATATTCGGTCCTCAAACGAACCGTTTTTAAATGAAAAGCTAAATATGTTAAATGGATACTGTCATGTGAAAACATGTTTCTTTTCCAAAATGCATCAGTTAATAGTGCTGTTCCAGCAGACTTCTACACTGAAATCCATTTTTTGAAAAGAGCAAACAGATTTTTTTATATTTCATTTTGAAACCAAACATGGGACCAGCCATATTGTCAGTTTCCCAGGTGCCCCCAGTCATGTGATTTATGCTCTGATAAACTATAGTCACTCTTTACTGCTGCACTGTAAGTTGGAGTGATATCATGCACTCCATTCCCTCTCCAGCAGCCCAGCAGCAGAACAATGGGAAAATAACCAGATAACAGCTCCGTGGTAGATATAAGAACAGCAATCAATAGTAAAAATCCATGCCCCATTGTGTCTTCAGTTACATTGAGTAGGAAAAACAATAACCTGCCAGAAAGCAGTTCCATAGTGCAGTACTGGCTCTTTCTGAAAGCACAGACTAGGCAAAATGACCCGAGATGGCTGCCTACACACCAATATTGCAACAAAAAAATATACTTGTTGGGTTATTTGCAGTGTAAACAGTGTAATTTAGAAATAAAAAACTGCTCCATAAAAATCATGACAGAATCCATTTAATATGTTATTCACAGATCCTTGATACTACCCTTGAATTATTGAAATTGGGTTGCATTAGATACAATGAGATCTATTAAAGCCTTATACCTATTAGACACAGTTAATTGTTGCCAGTTTAAATCCTGGATTATCTGGCTCTGTGTAGGACTGCATACTCCATATTCTGCTTTTTTTTGGTCCACCTCTTTTTTCAGACTAGAGGAGAAATATTAAGCCGCTAAAAATGATGGATGAGCTATGAACATCAGACTAATGATTTATGATAATGGTTTGTTACTTATCACCCACAACTTTAGATAATTTTCATCCCGTGCACTCTTGGAAACCTATTAACAATGAAATATACAAAATACAAGAATCACTTAAGATACTAGCAATACTACACTTCTCTTAGGGGTCAGATTTATTTATACATTTTGCACATATTTTAACTGAGATGTCCACTTCGTACTTCTTAAACGACTTAGGTCACAGCTCAGTTTCTGTTCGACTGTGTGTATGTTTACAACTTAGTTCACCACATCTCACTTTACACTTCCATATGGTTGAATTAATCATGAGAGAGACACTAGCTGAAGCCAAATGTCACTGCAAATATTCAACAAATGAGTATGCCTTTCACTTCTTCAGAAGTGAGAGGCTTCATATTAGCCAGGATGTCCTAAACATGCCTGCCAGAAAGTAAACAAAACTTCCCTGATGTGTTGCAGGCTGATATACTGTACCTGATAACCGTTAACTATTAGATTGACTTTGGGTTAGGAAGGACAAGGTTGCCCGAAATGAATGATTATCTTTATGCTGCCAATTTGCCCGCTGGTTTAAGTTGTAGCTGTTTAATTAGAAAGTAGTAATATCTTTTTCCAGATTTTTAAAAGAGCTTCATTTCCTAATGTGCTGATATTGTATGGCTTATCTAAAGTAAGCATACATTTTTATAACCTTTAAACCCAAAATATGTATATGTAGTTGTTCTAGTTCTGAGTTCTGACACTACTCAAAAAATGACAAAGGCTCTTCTTATTATATATGCCAGTTTTAAAACTATTTAAATGATGTATGTGATAGATGTGTCTTTATTTTTATTTTTTTCGTTTTTAGTCATATACAATAGTGGACATATGGCAAGTATAGGCTCAAAAGCTATAGGCTAGAAATGTTGTATTTTATATCGTGAAATTATTGTTGAGCCCAGAGCTTCAGTAGCCAAATGTCAATAATGTTCTGTGTGTCCAAATCTGTCTACAACAGCAAATGAACGAGCAGATGGAAAACTTGATCTTCAAAGAGACCTGGAAAGATGGTCTACCATAAAGCAGACCCCTAAAAACCAACCAAACCCCCCACCCCACCCCGTGACCTGCTGTTATGAATACATCATGGAGCTCAAGTTTGCAATGATTTTAAAGTTATTTGTGAATATGATTTATAAAAATTAGTAAAAGTGTGTTGCTTACTATCCTTTATTCCTTTTCCTATTCCATTGAAACATTCTTCCAGCCAAGACACCCAGGCATGCTGTGTTTTTTTTGGTGAGTGCTCCTACATGTCCCATAATAATATAATTAAAAATATATATTTAAAACCCTACACTTTCTATTTACATAGTTGCTGGGTAAAAGGCCATGCACCTAAACTTATTTACATACAGTTAGGCCCTGTTGCAGGTATAGTTACACTTACTATTTAATTTGCTATCTTGTGACACTGAGGGGCACATGAGGGTTCGAATTTCAAAGTGAAAAAAAACTTCGAAATTCAACCATCGAATTGTAGTAGTTCGATATTCAAAGTCAAATTTTTTTTTGATCGAATATGGGAATATTCGATCGAAGTAAAATCGTTTGTTTGTTCGTTCGATTAAATCCTTCGATTTGAACGATTTAATTGATCGGTCGAACGATTTTTTTAAAAAACTTTAAAAAACTCTAAAAACTTAGCCAAATGTTGGCTATGGGTTCTAGGAGGTCCCCATAGGCTAACATAGCAATTCGGCAGGTTTAAGGTGGCGAAGTGTCGAAGTTGAAGTTTTTTAAAGAGACAGTACTTCAATTTTCGAAGTACCCAAAAAATTACTTCGAAATTCAACGTTTTTGAATTCGGAAATTCACTTCGACCCTTAGTAAATGGGCCCCTACAGTATATGTGAAAAAAGTGCAGAAGTATCCAGACACTATTCCTAAAATTACATTTCCCCACTTGAAATATTCACTACTGAGCCAAACTGTCTCTGTATGCAATACCAGTGCAAGGAGAATATCAGGAGAATGTTTTTCTCCCAATGACAGTAGTATATCAGTCATCTTGCTGTTAACATGGTGAGCTTGCTATGATAAAGTTGTTGCTTGTTATATGTGTTTTGTGTATGACAGTCAGTTTGATTTGTGTTACAATAATAACTAGTTTGTAGCTTGGATCTGACCAACATATGCACATAGAGGTTCTTCCAAAACCCAGGAGCTAACCTGTATTGGGATGCAATGGGAATGAGATTCTTATGAATAAACTCTCTCTGCCAATACAAACAAAGTTCATTCAGCACTTATACTGTAAAATCTTCAATTGGTACTAGGTAAGTAATGTTCCCCAACAACTGAGTATAATAACAAAATAACAGGAAATTGAGAATGTTGTACAATTAAAACAGGTCAATCTGCCAGCCTACAGTAATTTTACCTTAGGGTGGCTGATTTGTCATCCTTGATCTAACTCTCCAGGTTGCTGAACCACAGTAGTGGATGCTGAACCACAATTATCATTATAGGTGGTATGTCAAAATTACAGTGGAGCAACCCTAATATGGAAAGGTCAGGTTAAAGAAGTAGGGGTAGGACTTGTAGAGACCTATTTATCAACAGTCTCATTTGAATGGTTTTAGAGCTTTTTGAATTCACGACTAAACTCACTTTCTCTAAAGCCAAAAGTGTCATGAAATTTATTAAAATATTCAAACTGAAAAAGCACAAATCGAAAAAATTGCAGAAAAGTTGTCACACAATAACTACGACTTTTTCCTATTAACACACGACAGCCAGTCCCAGAAACCTCTAAAACCACAAACCAAAGAAAGATCTTCCACTTGTAAAAGGGACATCTCACATTGACTTCTATATGATTTTGACAGGTTTTAGCTGAAGTATTTTCATATTCAGAATTGTTTTCAAAGGAGCTGACTCCCAAGATTTCTGAAAAATGATTTTTTGATACATATGTGTAAAAGAGGTGGGCTGCTTATTCCACCTCCCTCAAGTGTACTTAATGCCATTCTATGGGGCTCATTCCTTTTTTCTGTTAACCTTTATCCCACTTGTTCTACTGTTCTACTGTTCTACTGTTCTACTGTCTATGATTTTTATTCAGACGGACATGTTATATGTGTAAAATGTAATTGGCAGTATTGTACAATCGTAAGCACACACAGATAACTGGCACTATTGGAAATGTCTGTACTCTTTTTTTTTCTTATGAAAATCAATAAAAAATAAGTTACAATAAAAAAAGAATTGTTTTGTCGCATTATAAATTATGGAAAAGTCAAACTTTTTTGGATTTTTGTTATAGAAAAGCCTGACCCGAAAAATCCGTGGTTTAATAAATCAGCCCCTTAAAGTGTACACAGATCAAGCAGAGTCTGTAGATTTAAAGAAAGTTTAATTCAGTGGAATAAGTGCAGTGCAGTAAGAACTTAACCTTGATGCTGCTCCATTTCAGTTCCTGTAATTGTTTATCCATTTATTAAATGGGTGAGTTTGCCTGAATTTATAGTTTTTGACAGCCCTTTATGTTTAATGTAATAAAAAGATGCATTAATCCCAAATCTACTGTTAATACCAAATATGCATATACAAAGCCACCCCAAAAATTCCCTTATCTGGGCCATATTTTATGGCTCCTCCCTAAAACTAAAAACTTTATACACAGCATAGCTGACTTATGACCAAACATTTAAAATTTTAAAGCTTCATAACAATTCCTGCACTCTGAGGCATGTGTTCAAGACTTAAAAGGATAAAATGCTAAACACTAATTTAGCAGTTGTGATTCTGCTGTGTGTATAGAAATTATTTAATATTAACATTATTTGTACACAAAAAAACATTTTCTTTGGCTTCTGGTTCATGAAAACAACTTGGATTAAGGCTAAATTATTTTTTTTTTGTTGTTTAAACTTTTTGAATGTTGATATTGTAGGCTGACATTAGGAACAAAATGGATGTTGTGGATAGCAAGTTACCTGGGAGATGTGGCACTAAAATGACTGCACTGTACAGGTTAAAAATAATATGTCTCTGTGGATCTCTACAAAAGCAAAGGAAGGTATAGTGGCTGGTGAAATTATATAAATATAATATAATAGTCTTGTAATATAATATATAATAAAGGAATAGTTTGATTTTTACTACAAAACCTCCCTGTATGAAGTACTGTTGATTATTTTACACTTGGCAAAACACATCTGGGGTGAAATAGCTTCAGAAAGTATGGTGTGTGAGCAGTGTAAATATAAAGTAAATTGGTTAGTCTTTTGGCATTGTGACATATTAGTTAATCAGCCTTTGTTACGTTTGAAGGCTTATCTGAATGAAAAAATATATACAGGGTTTCTAATCTCCCATAACATTTCTCTAGGTGTTAAATACATTTTTCATCCATTCTATAAAAATGTAATGGATACTTAATTATCATTTGACTCAGCAAATCGTTTTTAAATGAACGAAGGGACATTTGCCCCTAGATTAGAATGTTAAAAACATTTAGGTTTTGACAATGACAGTGGATATTTATACAATAGATTTTTCCAATGCAGTTGAATAAAAGCAGTTTTTTTTTGAGAATAGCAATTATTTCCTAGATGTCCTCAGGTGAAAACCATTGCTTCATATTAGTAATAGTGTCAAAGGCCAGAGCAAAGGGAATCACATATTTATAAGCGTGTAATGAGGTAAAATATATAATATTTTAAATTGTAAATAGTTAGGCAATACTGTATATAGTTCAGCCAATGGGTTGCCCCAACCCTTAAGGCTGGACTGTGTGGGGGGGTCCCCTACAGGAACCTATTATTACATTCTGATGCTAATTGTGCAGGTTTCTGAGCTCCCATAGATTAAAAGGCAACCTCCTCCAAAAGTTACCAGCTGGAGCTCGAACCCCGGACCCTTTGGAGGAGAAACATGGCAATTTGCTGCATGTACCATAAAACAGATGTGTGGAGATGGCAGTTTTGCAGACTCCAAAGTAGTAGTCTCTTGCATGCAGCCTCAAGAAGGTGGCAAATATTCAAATTAGAACTGTTTCCGTGGTCGAGATGTGATAAATCTCACATTCTAATTTACATTCGAATTGGGGGCTAAAAATTTGAATGTGTGAACTGTGACACCAAAATTGTTTTTGAAAATTCAAACTGGAATTCGAATTTACTATTCGACCTTTAATAAATCTGCCCCTTAGTATGGTTTAGAGAGTGATATTCTGAGACAATTTGCAATTGGTTTTCCTGTTTTATTAATTGTGGTTTTTGAGTTATTTATCTTTATATTCAGCAGCTCTCAAGTTTGCAGTTTCAGCAATCAGGTTGCTAGGGTTCAATAGAACATTGTTGCAAAACAAAACCTTTTTGGTTCAATAACAGTGTTGGTGTTGAGGTGGGTAAGAAAAGATGTACTTTTAAGGCTTTCAAGTTAGCCTGGACAGTTGAAACGTTTATCAGTAGGGATGTAGCGAACGTCGGAAAAAAAGTTCGCGAACATATTCGCGAACTTGCGCAAAAATGCGAGCGGTTCGCGAACGGTTCGCGAACCCCATAGACTTCAATGGGAAGGCGAACTTTAACATCTAAAAAAGACATTTCTGGCCAGAAAAATGATTTTAAAGTTGTTTAAAGGGTGCAACGACCTGGACAGTGGCATGCCAGAGGGGGATCAAGGGCAAAAATGTATCTGAAAAATCTGCCTGTGTGTGCTTGGAAGAGATAGTGTAGGGGGAGAGCTGTTAGTGATTTCAGGGACAGATGATAGTAAGTTTGCTGGCTAGTAATCTGCTTGATACTGCTCTGTATTGGAACAAAAAAATAAATAAAAGCAGTCCTTACAAGGACTACTGTTATTGCAGCAGTCAGCAGATGAGATCAGAAGCAGGACAGCTGCCCACTGCAGCTACATACAGAGCACTGCAGTAGAAGGTAGATTACTAGCCAGCAAAGCTACCTAAGCTTAAATGTCCCTCAAACCCCTGCAGACTTCTGTCCCTCCAATAACAGAGCAGTATCAAAACGATTACTAGCCAGCAAACTTTTCAGCAAATCTCTTCAGCACACACAGGCAGAGTGAAAAAACGCTGCAGGGCTTCGGTTTTTATAGGGAAGGGGAGTGGTCCAGGGGAGAGCTTCCTGATTGGCTGCCATGTACCTGCTGGTCTGGGGTGAGAGGGCAAAAAAAAGCGCCAACAATGGCGAACCCAAAATGGTGAACGTCGCGCGACGTTCGCGAACTTCCGGCGAGCGCGAACACCCGATGTTCGCGCGAACAAGTTCGCCGGCGAACAGTTCGCGCCATCCCTATTTATCAGGTACAAGGAGGCCAATAAATCATGCAAAAAAGCTAAAATCGATATGGAAAAACCTTCTACTTCTACATGAACTCGGCAGGTTTGAGATGGAGTACTTTTTTATTTGGACTTTTAGCAGCCTCTGCAACATCACTCTCTTCCTCCACACTGTAGGGTCCAGCTGAGACTAATGATCTGATGTAAATGATGCTCTTCACCATTTAAGTGGGAGAACTTCACCAGTAAGAACATACACAGAAAGTGTCTTGGTCAAAATTGAATCCAAGAAAGGTGCAATGCTGACCACTATACACTACTATACTATATATTCTACAATACATGGCTCCCTATATATCTTGTACTAGTTCTAATTCTAGTCTAGTGTTATTGCCAAAGCCCAGAAAGACCAAGTCTGATACCTATTATTTATTAAGGAATCACTAGTTATTATTTGAATATTCATGTTTAAACTGCACTTCAGGCCGCCCATTGTTTCCGTTTCCGTGCTCAATGTTTTTTCTAAAAATTAAAACAAAATTTTATTCCAATGTAAAAAGCTCAATGTATCCTAAGTATCTAATATAGTTAATGATTATATTCCTTTATTTTGGACAAAGCTATAATTATTCTGAAATGTTTGTAAAAAAAAAAAAAAATGGGTAGGACTTTCCAGGAAACAAGCAACATCATTGCTTTCAGTAAGTAGTAAATCCCAAGTGGACTCTGACACACATCTTCTAACAATATTGTGAAATATGACATTTAGAATACATTATTGTCTAAATCTGAACCTTCATGTAAAAACTTAATTTTTTTGCCAAACAGCATGATTTACATATATCCCCATTAGGATATTCAGGAAGTAAAGCTTCGAAATGTTCATGACATTAGTTATTATTTAAAGTCAAATGATCTCGAGGCATGTCAAAAACACATTGGAATAATTTACCTCTTTTTCTTCACTGTTGTTCACTTAAAATGATTTGTTATGCCTTTCAGTGATGTGGTCTGGTATAGAAAAAATCTAATACAGCCCCAATGTTGCACAGACAGTGACAGCAATAACATCTGTCTATCACTGCACACAAAGGGTCTGCTTCAGCACAAAAACTATTGTGTACATTGTTTGAAGACAAAATTACATTACTATCTATTGTGTTCAGGCCTTATTAGTATTTTCGCTGTTCTCTTTTTTTTAATATTTTTATTTTAAAAGTTGTCTATTGTGTTCAGGCCATATTAGTATTGTCGCTGTTCTCTTTTTTTTTAATATTTTTATTTTAAAAGTTTTTCACAATCATAGCCATTATAAAGATACATAAACATTTAGTGAAATAAGTTGACAAAGCTTATGACAGACGTGATCATCATTTAGTTTTACAAATCTTAGCTAAACATTACTTAGTATTCTTGATTAACGGGGGTTTTTTCCCATTAGACAACATTAACAGTTTCATATGTTGTGGCAACATTCTGTACCTTTTTAATCTGCTGAGTATCGTGTACCAGTAATCAACCTCTGGTAGGAGTGAAGGATACTTGTTGTTCATTGAAGATAAAGTATCATGTTACAGAAATAAAATCACCAATAAAACTTAAAAAGAACAAAAGAAAAAGTCTTGTTTTTGTCTGTTTTGGTTGAATAGCTGTTCTGCTTATCTATATTGGGAACTCTTGTCATTGTAGTCTAAGTAGGCGGGTGGGGGAGTACCATTAAACCTATATACTGTATAATCCATGGGTGCCATATCTTTAAAACCCTTTGGAGTTTATCTGTTGCAATACCAGTTAGCTTCTCATTAGTGAATATCCAGTCGATCTTGTTTTTGAACATAGCAAAATTTATAGTGTGAATCTTCAGGATTTCGTAATGGTCTGTCTAGCCGCTAGGAATATGTGGTTTAATAGATTAACCTTCATTTTTGGGTGGGACTCCAAGTAATGTTTCATAGGGGTCCTTTTGTAAATGTTGTTGTAATACTGAGGTGATCAGATTGTAAACTCTCACCCAAAGCCTGATCACTGTCGGGCAGGTCCACCATATACTGGCCACAGTTCCTGGGGAAGCACAACCTCATAAACACTGGTCACTGAAATCCTGATATATTTTTGCTAGTCTGACTGTAGTTACCGTATATACTCGAGTATAATTAGGTACCTCGGCTTATACTCGGGTCGGCTTATACTCGAGTATATACAGTAGATACCAGCAGAATAGGACTTTATATCCAGCCTCTAATAATACTGTGTTAACTGAACTGTGATTCATGTTAGCCCATGCTTTAGAACAGTCTTCCTCAGATATTGTGTTCCAAAACTCCTTGTTCTATGCCTTGATATATACAGTATGAATATATAATATATAGGAAAAGTTTGTTGGGAATATCATATTGTGATTTAGGGGTTGGTGTATTATTAGTGCATCACTTTTCAAAATATGTCTGGGCTGCTACTCATGGGTTTCTTCTATCCCAAGAGTTGAGCTGCTCGAAAATGTTCTGTCCTGGGTAAATTATAATTATCAGATAAGTGAGTGCGATGGGTCCTCTTTCTGCAAGGAGCTTCGTCATTCTAATCAATTTCTTGGAGGACCACCAAGCAAAAGAGTGGGCTTGTATACCTGGAAGGAAAAATAGGTTTCATGTAATTGTTGCTACTGGTATATGTGGGGATACCTGAGCATATCATATAGCGTTCTGATCCCATAACATCGGTGTACGTTGTAAGCATGGACTTTGTATTTGTGGGCGTACAGTTGGAGGGGCCCAAATTAAAGCTTCAGCTGAGTATGGGTGGGTCAGAAAATTTTCTTACCTAACCCATTATGGAGGTGAATATTGAAGGTGTAATAAGGGGATCTGAGTTAATTGGAATGCTATAAAATACTTATTAAGTTAGGGAGATCCAGACCTTCTTCCTGGGGTCTCCTTTGTAGCGTTACCTTGTTTATTCTTGGGGGTTTCGCCGGAATGATATGTTTTTCAAAATATTTGAGGTCCTTTAAGCTGATATTTATAGGGAGCACTCTAAAGAGATATAGACGTTTTGGGAGGAGTGTCATCTTCACTGCGGTTATCCTACCTACCCAAAAAATATGATACTTGCGTCAGTCTTCCAACAGCCAGTTATAGCCTGGTATAACTGGCTGTATGATATAGTAAATCTTATGCCCAATATAGTAATATGCTTATTGCACCACTGAACTTCAAAGTTTATGGCCAAAAGCTTAACCATCTCCGCAGGTAAATTGATATTTGGAGCTTCTGTTTTTGTGGGATTAGTCACTAGGCCAGAAATAGATAGAACATTTTATATAAATTTGGCAATGATGTGAAGGGTCTGGTGATCAATATGGTAACTGGTTGTCTGCAAACAGATTTAGAGTATGTTCCCATTTGTAGTCCATAGATGTGTGGGTTTTCCCTTATCGCTATAGCTATTGGTTCTATTACCAGGTCAAATATCAGGGGGGCAGGCCTGTCTTGTGCCTCTATCTATAGGGGAAGTTGAAGAGGAGTGAGGGCCTATGGCAGAAGCCCCATTGCTGTAAGGTATAGTAAAGGTAAGGCCGTTCGACAGAGTCAAATGGCTTCCTTATGTCTAGTTTTAGAAGCATAGATGGTGTTCCTGTTTTTCAGGGCCTGATTTGCCAAGATTGCCTCAGCCGCCTGTCTTCCACAGACAAATCCCATCTGGTCTCTATGGAGTACAGAGGGGAGGATCCGATTTAAATGCTCAGCCAATACTTTAGCTAGGATTTTTATATCTATATTGAGTATTGATATGGGGTGATGATTTTTGCAATTCTGTGCTTGGCTTAGAGGTAATATTTGCTCTGAGCATTTGTTGTGGGAAGTTATCAGATGGTTGAACATTTTTGTGAGGGGAGGAATTAAAATGTGAGAACATTTTTTATAATAAAGGGTAGAGAACCCATCTGGCCTTAGAGATTTAGAAAGTGTTGTATGGCTGTTTTGACCTTATCTTCAGTTTTTCCCAGTCCATTATAGATTTGTAACTGTCCGAAATTTTGAGCTGTTTATAAAATTTGTAGAACTCTAGCAGAATTTTAGGGAGTGCGTTGGAAAGTTGGCCTGATGTGATAATCAAGTCTATTACTTAATCTTTGTGCAAAAAGTCGACTCGGTTTGTTAGAATGAAAATAAAACTGTTGCTGAGTCCACTGTAATGCATAATGTGATTCAGATGTAAGTATTTAATCAAATTCAGTCTTGAGCCTCTGAATTTGACTAGTGAGGTCAATACTAGGGTTGGCAATTTGGGAAGATAGTAATTCCTCAAACTGTTTAGTTAGTTTTATTATTTCAGTGTTGTAAATTTTTTCCTATAAGCTCCTAGCTGGACTAGGTGCCCTCTAAAAACCGATTTATGGGCTTCCTTTAATGTGACGTATGATGGTTTTGAGCCTATATTATTTAAGTAGTCGTCTTTAAGAAGGGTTTTGAGTTGTGTATAGTATTCCGGGGGTTTTTAGTAGGAGCTCATTCAAGCGCCATTTGGTATAAGTTTTGGGTATCTGTTGCATTATAACTCTGTTTGAAAGGGGGGAGTGGTCTGACCACGGAACCATTAAAACCTTAAAGGACTGGGGCAAGGATACCAATGCTTGGGATACCCAAACATGGTCTATTCTGGCATAGAGTTTGTGAGGTGTGGAATAGTGGGTGGGCTGTTTTATACCAGGATGTAGTAGTTCCCTCCAGATATCTACCCACCCCACGCTACCAAACAGTTTACTTATTTTACTACCCTCGGATACAGAAAGCAATAGATCAAAATTAGATGGCTGATTAATTGACTGTCTATCCCAATATTTATCAAATATAACATGAGAGTCACCTCCAAGTATTATATTACCTTCAGCCCATTTAGACAGGAAAGCAGTTAACATTTCAAAAAATTTAAATTAAGCCGAGTTGGGAGAATAGTATGAAACCAGAATCAACTTAACATCATTAAATCTAATTTTTACAGCCAGTAATCTGACCCAAGCGTCCTCATATTTGCCTTAACCTGTATTGGTAAACCAGCTCTAATACAGATAGCAACTCCATTTGTCTTGGTGTCACTGTTAGCCATATACACATAGGGAATTTTTTTGTGTAAATACTAGTTTCTTGAAGATAGATTATGTCTGCTTAAACTGAGGAATAATATGAAAATGCTTTTTTTCAGTTTTAAAGGAGAGTTTAAGCCTTGAGTATAATGAGATGTTGTTTTTAGGCTCATGTTGGAAACTCAAAATTTTAAGCATTACCAAGGATCCTGACTCGGGGGGAGGGGATAGTATGCAGTAATAAGTAGTAGTATTCATAAAACAGAAAACAAGACTCCTATTTTCCACTTTTTGTAGTGAACCTTGAAAAGCAAAAATATTATGATTATTGTAGTTGTCAGTGACCAAAAGGGGGTCATTCAAATATTTTCCTCTGAGCCTACCCCTCTGGTGCCGTATCCTTTGTGGAACCTGTTTTTTTTAAGGGAAACCTGGGTGAAAAAACAATGTTTGGCACTGGGGCAGTGGATTAAGGATATCCTTACACGGTGGTGTTGTAATGCCTTGGTGAGCCGGGCTTAAGCGCTACGTTTCTGACTCGGGGGGAGGGGATAGTATGCAGTAATAAGTAGTAGTATTCATAAAACAGAAAACAAGACTCCTATTTTCCACTTTTTGTAGTGAACCTTGAAAAGCAAAAATATTATGATTATTGTAGTTGTCAGTGACCAAAAGGGGGTCATTCAAATATTTTCCTCTGAGCCTACCCCTCTGGTGCCGTATCCCTTGTGGAACCTGTTTTTTTTAGGGGAAACCTGGGTGAAAAAACAATGTTTGGCACTGGGGCAGTGGATTAAGGATATCCTTACACGGTGGTGTTGTAATGCCTTGGTGAGCCGGGCTTAAGCGCTGCGTTTCTGAAGAGTGATCGCGATGCCCGTAGGATGGTAACCTGTTTTTGGTGGTAGTCTAAGGGGGTTATTTACTAAGCTCCAAATACCAGAAATTCCCTGAAATCCGAAAAAATTTAGATTTTTTTGTGTTATAATAGGCTTAAAAAAAATTAATTTTTCGGAATTTATTAAACCCTGAGGGCTAAAAATCCCGAATATAAAAATACGGCATCTCAAAGCTGTTGAGGTTGCATAAAAGTCAATGCAATTGATTTTTGGTTGTGTCAGGGGTTTCGGGCAATTTCACCATGTTTTCGGAGCTTTCGGGAAAAAACGTGAAATCGTAATTTTTGGGAAAATGTAATAGTAAATAACCATTAAAAACTCAAGCAGGTTAGATCGGAGTTTGTAGCAGCCGATATTGAGATAAATTCGGACCTTAATTAATAACCCCCTAGGTGTAAGATGATATCATGCGGAGAATCTCCTTCTCTTATCGGTCTTAGGGCACAATGTATTTGTTCACATTCAAGTCTTTCAGGTGAGAAATTTGGTGCCAGGCTAGTGAAAATTAGTTGTACCTTAAGGTGCCCATACACTGAGAGATCCGCTCGTTTGGCAATGTCGCCAAACGAGCAGATCTCCCTCCGATATGCCCACCTTGAGGTGGGCAATATCGGGCTGATCCGATCATGGGCCCTAGGGCCCAACGATCGGATCCTAGTGATGCCTTGGCGGGTGGTCGGATTGCGGGACCGCATCAACGAATAGATGCGGCCGCGATCCGACGGGATTTTCTGCCCCATCCGATCGAGATCTGCCCGACTTTCGGACAGATCTCGATCGGTGAAGCCCGTCGGGGGGCCCCATACACGGGCAAATAAGCTGCCGACACGGTCTGTCGGCAGCTTTTATCGGCCCGTGTATGGCCACTTTTAGTCTGTAAGTCTGTTACTGACTGGGAGACTGCATATCCGCAGGTTTTTGTGTCTGGACTGATTATCAGAGTCGTTAAGGGCCGGTTGAAAGTCAGGGCCCAGCCAAGAATCTTCTTGAGACACCATTAAGGGGGGGCTGTGGCTTGTGGCCTAGTGAGGAAGGACATAACACTCCTCATGGTACGCTGAAAGTCTGTTAGCAGTCCTTTCTTCTCTCTCTTGTGGCATTTGTGGACCATATGGATTGCAGAGAAAGAACCCCCGTTGTTTTGTCTCCAAGGTTACCTTGTAAAGTGCTGCTGCTTGGTGCTTTGTGGGGCTTAATAGCTCAGAGGATGGCAGCTACATCAGGATGTAACCATCTTGGATGGCTGATCATGAGTGCCCCAGTCGATGTTCTTTAGATAGTAAGCTCCTGTTTCACCTTTTCAAACTAATTGATTTTCTTATATGATTAACTATCTATAAGGGAGAACTTATTTTTCACACTTATTGGTTTTGGGGCAAAGTAGCAGCAATTGCCATGCATACAAATACTTTTGCCCAGCTCCATCAACCAACCTTTTATTTTCATGTACAAAAACTTGATTAAAGAAATATGAAAATGAATGTACTCATCATATTTTGGAACAAGGGAAAGTTATCATTTCACATTTAGCTTAGTACTAGAAATATCTTACTTTCTCTAACATTTACAGTAGTGACAGTAGTTTCTCACTTTGTCTGGAACCGCAATCTGCCCAAAACCACTGACACCACAATATCTCTTATAAGGCATATGTGCTTGGGCAATTAAACAATTATTTTAACAATTATATTTCTAACCCTCAGTCGCATTATGTAGTGCCTTAAAATCATGTTCCCTTTTGGACTACCTGTACCCAACTCTAAAGATCTAGGAACCATGATTTTGTGTTAGAAAATTATGATTCCTGCAAGAAATATTTTTCTATCTTTTCTTTGCCTTGATGCCGATACACTAATTTCTAGGAATATGCTCTCATACCGGGAATACATTATCCAAAAAAAGAACAACAGAAGGAAATTGTTCCAGGGTGTTAAAGGTGCAACTTCCAACAGGTCATATTCTGTATATATACATAAGATCAAAAGCCTCTGTGAAATTAAAATGGCAGAAAGTTTAATTGAACAAGCCCTCACACTGTGTGAAATGTTAAATCAATGATTATAATACTGCTTTATGTGATCCAATTTTAACTAGATCACAGCGTGGTTTTGTTCCAAGGACGGCAAACACTTCACTTTCATTATTGGCTCAGTCTACTTGCTGTTTTCGCCTACAGTAGAATTCCTCATGGCAATTATGCTGATCTAATTGATTTCACGTACTCCCTGCTGCCTCTGTGGCTTTTTTCTTGGTACTTCATGCTGGTGGGAGCCAGGTTTCTCAATGATACTTCATATGTATGGTCAGAAGCAAAGCTCTTTCCATTAACAATGTCTTGGCCAATAGTTTTATTTATCTGCAGCAGAAATAGATAGAAAAGACAGAAAGATGTGTGTGTATATGTGTGTATATATATATATATATATATATATATATATATATATATATATATATATATATATATATATATATATATATATATATATATATATATACATTCAAATTGCTGTTAATCAGTTTTGCTGGCTATTTACTTTTCGTTATTAATTAAAAAAAAAAAAAAAGAATTGTTTGCTTAAATAGGACAGATGCCAAGCCACAATCTCATACTAATAGATAAGCAATAATATAAAAAATAATGCCATGCTTCACAGATATGGTGTCATTTACATTAGGGGTGCCTACAGTCTTATTTCCATGTATTCTTCTGCTTTCAGCTCAGTAGCAGCATGCATTCCAGTTCTACATGAGTTCATTAAATAGGGCTGCTGAATACACATTTTGTCTGTAATTTTAATTGAAAATATCTACAGCTTTGGGTTCTGTTATCCGGATGCCCTTTATCCTAAAAGCTCCGAATTATGGGAAGGCCATCTCCCATGGACTCCATTTTAATCAAATAATTAAAAACTATTTAAAATGATTTCCCTTTTCTCTGTAATAATAAAGCACTATTTTTTAAAACATGTAAAAGTCAATGGCAGATGTCCCATTAACAATTGAAAGATTTTCTGAGTTGCTCTGGGTTTCCAAAAAAAAAAAAATAGCTTTGGGGCAATTTTACGTAATAATTGAGCGCAATATCCAAAAAAATCATACGATTTGGATTTTTTTACAATTTTTATCGTGACGTTTGCCGCACAAGAAAAATTTGTAAAAATGTATGGATTTGGTCAGAGTAGTTTTCAGAAAATAGTGATAAAAAAAAGGTTTAGACATATTATGCAAAGATCTCTTTTCCACTTTGTTCCCTGCCCAGCACTGTATTCACGTGGAGTGGGATTGGAGGGAGATATATAAGTGTCCCCTTCCCATCCCCTACCCTTCCCAGACCTTGCACATCATTCAGGGTGCAGGCTGCAACATGACTCTGTACCTAGTGCCAGATTTCCAATCAAGCACTTGGTATAGAGTGCCACCATACCCATGATGCACTTGCTTTTTAAATGCCCTTTTCTGCTTTTTATTCCTCTTGCACTTGCACTTGACCCCCTCAAAATGACCCCCCACAATTATTATTAGCATCTCATTTCTGTACCTTAATTATGTTCTAATTATCATGTTCTAATTATATCAACCCTTTTCATTATATTCACCTACACTCATCTTCATTCACCATGTTTTGCAAGAAAATTTCCCAGAAAGAACCTGTTAACAAGCTAAATCAATGTTTACTATGACATACTTATTGCATGGTGAGGCTCTGAGCAGCAAACCAATCTGAAAACAATTAGGGGCCCATTTACTAACAATCAAATTTCATTTTGTTCACGAATCTCGAAAAAATTTTGGTTTTCCTGTATTTCTAAAAAGTGGTAAAAATGTGAGATTTATTGGGGCTCATTTATCAACACTGGGCAAATTTGCCCATGGGCAGTTACCTATAGCAACCAATCAGTGATTAGCTTTTTAAAGCCAGCTGCAAGTGGAACAATGCATGCAGCAATTTGATTGGTTGGCATGGGTTACTGCCCATGGGCAAATTTGCCCAGTGTTGATAAATGACCCCCATTGAGAGTAAAAACCATGAAAACTTTTAATGCAAAACTTCGCCAAGTTAAAGTTGTCGAGAACGTATAGAAGTCAATAGGAGCTGCACTGACCTGATTGGACCGATTAAATCAATTTGGACTTTTTTGGGGGGGTTTGACTAGGAATTTCTCAGTTTTTTTAGCACATCATACAACTTTTTTCATTAGTACTATTTATATTAAGATCTTTTAATACATTTAATGACAATTGTGTTTTAGAGTTTGTGAGTTAAGTCGTGGTTTCAAAAACTTCTAAAACCACTAAAATGTGACCTTTAAGAAATAAGCCTCATAGCCTTTGTAGCAATATGTTTGCTATCTTTTTTTAACTCCCAACATAAAGTTAGCCAAAAGCTGGTATAGTTAGAACCTAAGTACTTCCATTCTTAAAATAATTTGAATTCTGCTGTGATGTATTTGTTGTTTTCTTGCTTCCCAGCCTTGGGTTAGCCTTCCACAATACATTATCAAGACAGATTTAAGACAAATTTCTGCAGATATTTTTCTCCATCTGGTATCTTCTATCTCAATGTCTCCAGCCACAAATCATATCATATCTATTGACTAATATTGTGGTGTGCATGCATTAATGTACACATGGAAGTGTTTAGATGTGTTATAACTGGAAGAAGAGCACAACTAGTATCTAAATTTGTTAACTCAAATAGTACTACAACTGTATCACACCATGTTCTTTATACTGCCTTAATGTATCCCATCTGCCCTAGATGGTCCTGCAAGCGATTAAACTCATTGAACTTGTAATTGATAACAAAAAGATGTTGTTCTGGGGTAAAGAGGGGAAATTAACATCATATTTCACATATACTTTAAAGGTATTAATAATAATAGATTTACTTTGACCTATATAGACATTATCTTCTGTCAGGTGGTTATTTATCAAAATCAAAGTCTCAGTTGGAGTACTTTTTTATTCAGACTTTTAACACCATCGAAATTCAAGGTTTTTCTTCCACTAAAAATTTTTTCCCCCTTAAAAGTTCAATCAGAAAAAAATGGACTTTAATTAATAACTGTGACTGTGTTTGATTTTCCCTTTTTTTGTAAGTGTACAATTTATTTTAAATAGACACTATCATTAGCAGGAATATATCGAAATATTATTAAGAATTATGAAACCCCCCCCACCACCACCACCAAAATAAAGCAAATTTTAATAGCAGTGCCATTTTGTCAGCATCTCTACCAAGTAGGGAAGAGGTATTCTTGTAGTTAATAACACAATTTTGTGGAGCTTAAATAACTAATTACAAAGCTATTTACAAGAAAAACTTTCCAAGAAAATATTAATATGATTCATTAAACATTAAAGGAAGAGTTTTGGTAATGCCAATTTTTATAGAAAGACAGGTATATTTTTTTATAAAAGGTTGCAACTCTTAATTGAATCCCAGCACAACCTGATAAAATTTAAATTAAGGGATGACAGTTTCAATTTTCAGATTGTACAAAAAGTAAAATAAACAACAAGGATAAAGATGTACTGTATAAAGGATAATTAAATAATTAGTCTTGATGTCATCAGTAGCATAATTAGTAAGGTTCAGGAGTTGGCTCTGAGTGTGAGATTTAAAAATGAGGCTGAAAGGAGGTTTTAGTAGATTTATCACATTTTAAATAATGGCCATATTTATCAAAATTCAAATTTGCTAAATTTCGAGACTTTAACTATTTGAAAGAAATAAAAAACATGACCATCTTGATTGCATTAAAAACATGAAGAAAAAACCCTCAAATGCATAAATCTCAAACATTTGATTTTCTGAAACTCTAATTCGAGTTAGTGGGTTTTAGCACAAAAAGCACTCTACAAAGTGGAATCGCTATCAGTGCCAAAACCAGAGAAAGATTGAAAAATGGTGCCACAGAGTAGGAATGCATTAAAATGCTTAACATAGAATATTTACAGATATTGCGATTTGTCAGCTTTAGAGCAGGTTTGGGACAGTTGATGTCTAATGACCACTGCACGCACAACTGCAACCATTTTAATATCTTATAGTTTATTGTTCCAATAGACTGAGAGACTAAACAACTGTTTTTTCTTTATGCAGGCATCTCAGAGATATTTAAATATATGTGTTATAAACCTGACTCACTTTCTTCAACCAGAATGTAGATGGCAGTGTAACTTTGTTTTTCTGAACTTATTTAACAATGTCAATAGTTATATTTGTTTAACAGTTCAGACTGTTCTCTACACTGTACAGACTCAGAGAGTGTCTACCTGAATGAATCCATTTTTGCATTTTTACCTTTCCTGCTGTTGTTTCCAGGAAACTATTTAGGAACATCCCAGGCCTACATAGACATATTATACTGCTAATTCAGTGGTCCTGTACACTAAGATGGGCTAGGCACAAAAATAATGCACAATTCTCTGTTTTTTCCCCCAAAATTCCACTGTAATGTCTCCCACAAAAGTCACATGAAAATTAGGCTCAACCCTCAACCTGTGCTAGAAAACAAATGCAAAACTTGCACCTGTTTGCATATAGTGCATTCGTTTCATCTGATTCACAATAGGTAATATCATTCTCTTCCCAAGTAAAGGGCTCTTCATTTATGCCTTTTAATGCCTGCATGTTAGTTAACTGTATTTGTAAAATTTTGTAAAAATACGTCTGTCTCATTGGAATCAGACTACACAGGTTACACATTCATTCCTTGCACATTCATCACAAAAATCATTTTCTTATACATAGCTCCTCCAAAAAAAATCCCAGACATTATCTTATGATAATTATTTTTTTATTTGAGTTTTACTTAAAGAGGATACTGTCGTGGGATCAAAATTGACCCCTAGGAATTTGAACTTGCCAATGGCACTGTGGAAAAAGGAAGGTGGAAGATTCAAGTTTTAAAACTCTAAGAAAATTTAGTTGTAAAATGTTGAATTCAAATGTTGGTAAATCTGTCCCTTAAATACATACTGGTGACTCTTAAGGACAGATTTCTCAAATTGTGAAATTAGAGCTCCCCACAGTAAAAAAATCAACTACTCAATATTTATTCCTATGAGATTTTATGAGGTTAATGAGTGGGTTAAAAGAGTAAAAGAGTAAAAGAGTTAAAGCGTAAAAATCATATTGAAATTAATACAGAATGGTAACATTTTACTGTGCTTGGCTCCAAATTCACACTATGCTCTAAATATGCCTAAGGGTCCGATTTATCAGTATGTTTTAAAATAAAAAAAATGAAAACTCAAACTCGATTGCTTAAAAAATGTGGGAAAAAAACAACTGAAAATCAATCAAATCACTTAAATCTACCAAATCTAAATGAAAATATCTTGAAGTTTATAAAAGCAACTCCTATTGACTTTTACATGAACTCTCCAGCTTTTAGATGCTGAATGTTTTTATTTCATAAATATTGAAAATGTAATTTTTGGAAACTCACATTTGAATTCATGTTTGCAGCAAAAAACGTGTATTGTGATGAAAACATGAATTTAAATGTTGATAAAAATCATTATTTGATAAATATGTTTGTTGGGGTGCCTTTAGGGTGTATGGGAAGGTAAGTAAAAATTTTGGGGAGCTGATATGATGTTTTTTTCCCTAAGCCCAAGCATTTTTTTTCTAAAATGACCACAGGCCCACGGAAATAACACAGCAACTGTATTCAATGGTACCCCCCAAGTAAATTAGTTTCCTTCTTTCTTAGTCAGTCTATAATACAGTCTATACTACCCTTAAAATTATATTTTATTGCCTTTTTACAAAACAAGAGCAAAAGAAGCTTTGAAAAAGATCTAATGCTAAACAAAATCTTTTTCTGTGTAACTCTTTAAATTCTCTAAATTCTTTAAATGCATTTCCTAAAACATATTATACTTAGTAAATGGGGTGGTTGATCCATCTGACTGGCATGTATGGAATCAGAAATAATTTTTAGTCTCTCTGTGAATTTAAATTGGCCACTTTATTTTACTTCATTTCAAAGAAAGGAACAACAGTTACACAGACCTTCTCCCTCAGCATTTCTAGGATTTGATGTGATTTTTTTTATACCAATAAAATTGAAGTTGATGGAGTGCAGCATAGTGATTTCCCATGGACTTGTATATTTTAGTCTGTGCCAGAAGAGAAATGTTTATGCATATCACCTTCATTCTTGGCTGAAATTTGATGACATGCTTTCTATATTAGGCTATTGAAAGCTATATGGTATGGAATATAAATGCACACAACACCCTTAAGTCTTCTTAAACTGTTTTCAGTGTTTTGCTTTCCAAATGACAGTTATAGGGTTAACCCCCTAGACTGCTCTGCAAACCACTATAATAACAGTTCTGATTACCCCATGCTGTGAACGATAGCTTATTTATTTATTTTTTCAAAACCATTTTTTCCTCCGCATGCAATTACAAGTGGATATCCTTGAAGTGTTTGATCTATTCAAACAAACAAATGATTTTTCTTTAATCTATAAAAACCTCCACTTTATGGATTCATAGCCCAGGGAAACATAAGTGCCAATATCCTTATAAGGTGGTCATAGGACTTAACCACTTCTTCAGACCAAATCAACATTCTTTTGGTTCCTGAAAATATTTCAAACATTTACCATTGCTTGTAGGCTTCTTGGTTTTTAAGGTGGTGAAGTCTGCTGTCCATTTTGGCTTAGAGAGAGATTAGAAATTCAAGAACAATGTTTTGGTCACTGAAACTCAAGGGTTTTTGATCTAAAATAATTTCAAGACATAGTAAAAAGATTTTGGATAATTGCAAAAGTAAATAAATAGGACATTTTGACAGTATTAGACAATGAAGGAACACACTTTTAACATATAGGAATAAGAATAGACTGTATGTTAACCTGTAATAAAGAATTATAGTTGAAGTGGACTGTAATTGCTTTCATATGTGAATATATTTTTTCTTTTCTCAGTCTAGACTCTTGTCTAGGTTTGCTAAAAAACGAAAGTGAATAAAAATTAATTTGCCCGTTTTTGAGGAGACAAGATTTGCGATGAAAATATAAAATCTTTTGAGATATTAAAATTATTAGTGGAAAAACAAACTTGTTCTTTAAGGGGGTTATTAATTCAAGTTCAATTTTTTCTGATTGTTAAAGGGGAAAATAATTTTTTTCTGAATAATTTTTTCATGATTTATTAAACCCTGTTGGTGATAAAGTCCCGATAAAAAAGTACTCTAATTCAGACCTGCCGAGTTCATGTAGAAGTCAGTGGCAGATGTCTCAAAGGATTTTCAAAATCTGAAAAAGTCACCGTATTCAGGCATCAAATCTGAAAAAGTCATGGTATTCTGATTTTTTCATGATTTTATTGAGTCTTTTCCGCACAAGAAATTTTCAGGAAAATTTATTGATAAATAGGGGGGAAAAATCCATACGGATTTGGTCGGAGAAGCTTTCAGAAAATTGTGAGAACTTTTCGGATTTTGAAAAATAACCCCCTTAATGTTTAAATGTGTTTATTAGATTTATTGATGATTCAAATTACAGAAAGAACCCTTATCTCCTTCCCATCCCTAATTTGCATATGCAAATTAGGATTTGGATTCGGTTCTGTATTCAGCCAAATCTTTTGTGATAGATTCAGTGATTCTGTGCATCCCTAATTCAGATAATATATCTGTATTACTGTACCTCTATTGCTAAGGTGAAAAATGTATATAGTTTCAAGTTTTCAAATTACCCCAGCATACAAAGATTATATATATACACTGGGGACCGTCGTCGCAGTCCATTGGCCCCAGTGGATCAAAACGCGTTGATGTCCAAAATTGTCTGAATTTCTCTGGATTTATGCCGATGTTATAAAATATGAACACTTTTTTTGATCCATTAGTGATGTTAGTTCTCTTTATAGCATACCAATTTACATGTATAAACAGCCATCTGTATCTTATTAATTTATATCTCGTATAATAGTTGTTGGCCTACACAACCAGCCGAGTAATTTTGAACTCTGTCCCGAATCGAAAGATCGTCACAAAGATTTCAATATGCATAAAATGAGAATGTAAAAACGTATTGGCATGCGAGAACAAATGGTGGTAGTTAACCCATGTTTAACAGGGTAAAAAAGATGTCTCAATTCCTACTTACCCTTTACAGCTGTCTCTATTGCTACAACTTATCATAAACTCAAAGGCATAATGTCAACATATGTTCAGAAAGGGCACTTAAAAGACTAGAAGCATGTAACCAAGATAAGAATGCAAAAGGTCCATTAAAATTCTTCTTTACTCTTAGAAGATTAGCATAGGGTATCTATGGCATCTTTAGATCTTGTGCCAGAATTTGAAATGTATACTTTCTGGGCTAGGAAGCTATAATTGCTGAGATATGCTCAGTGTACTGTGAGCAAAATATTATGAAATGCATGTTAATTTAAGAAATATACTGAAAATGTTTATTTATCTTAAGAGTTTTCTTAAAACTGATGTATTTAAGCTGCATATACTTGCTCATAGTTATTTATTATTATATCTGAAACACATAAGCCGCATATGTTCTGCTCTCCTTAAAAATGGAATTCAAACAATTGTCTCTATTAATGTATTTAATCATCTGAATGAGCAATACATTTTCATTTGTATATGCTTGCTTATTAGGTGATATAGGAGTATTACAAACATGTTATGTGTCAACTGAATGAGAGACCGCCTTTCAGCTATGTCGTCCTAGATGTCTCTGATGCACCTGAAACTCTATGGGGGGAATTCACAAAAGTGTCGGTAAAAAAAGTAACCCAGAAGTGGCGGTCGACAAATTTGTAAAATGTCGTATGAACGGCAAATTCACAAAGGCAGATGTTACCATCTCTGAATGTCTCGTAAGTCTGACAATTTTCTAAAATGTCATATATCTTTTCATCGTACAAACGACATTTACCAAGACTTTTTGTCTGACATTTTCATTTTGGAGAGCCTAAAGTGTCTGAAAAATTGTCGGTAATTCATAAAAATGTCGGGAAAGGTGGCGCCGAAAAAACCACGCCCACTTTTAACGACACTAATTCAAAAGTGTCGTACATGTCGGAAAATTGGCGGAGAAATGCTCTGTGAATTTGTCGGCTGTTGCTACAACACTTTCTACGACATTTTAAAGACATTTTTTCGTTACCGACACTTTTGTGAATTCCCCCCATATCTCTAAAATAATTCATTATATTTCGTCCAACAAACTTTAGGGGGCAGATTTATCGAGGGTCGAATTTCGAAGTTAAAAATACTTCGAAATGCGGCCATCAAATTAAAATACTTAGAATTCGAAATATCTAATTCTAACTTTTTTCACTGAATTTGTCTATTCTGCTGTTGAAGTAAAATCGTTCGATGGAACAATTAAATACTTTAAATTGAACGATTTTAACGTACGATCGAACTATTTTACTTTGACTTCAAAAAACTTAGAAAAATGCTGTAGAAGGTCCCCATAGGCTAACATAACACTTTGGCAGGTTTAATTTGGCGAACTATCGAAGTCTTTTTAAAGAGACAGTACTTCGATTATCGAATGGTCGAATATTCAAACTATTTTACTTCAAGTCGAAGTCGTAGTATCCTATTCGATGGTCGAAGTATCCAAAAAATTACTTTGAATTTTGAATTTTTTTACTTCAAAAATCCCCTTGAATTCACTTGACCCTTGATAAATCTGCCCCAAGGTTTAACTAACAGTCAATAATATCACCTGTCAATCAACCACACAGGCCTGGTGCCTTGGAATTATCTTACACTTCCATCTATTTTTCACCACACATCCAAACACTTGCCAAATATTGTCGTATTCATCTGAGCATCATTACCTGAATAGAACCTTACTTCAGCTCAGATACAACTAAAACACTTATTTATTCTTATCATTTCCCACCTTGACTACTGCAAGTTACTACCTGCAGGTGTCCGAATACATCATCTTTCATCACCAATCTGTTCTAAATGCTGCTGCTAGACTCATCTATCTCATCACTTCATATTTGCTGCTCTCCTATGCTCCCACTTTGGATCAAATCAAAGTTAAATTATTAACATCAGAGGCTTATTTATTAAAGGTCAGATGGTAGTGGTTTTTGAAACCACAAATATACTCACAAACTCTAAAACCACCAGTGTCATTGAATTTATTAAAATATTTGAATATAAAAAGTGAGAATAAAAGCTCTAAATGATGCACTAAAAATATGAATACTTCAAAAAAAAAGTTTTTCAGATAATTCCTAGCAAAATAAAAATCCAAAACCTTGAAAAGTCCAATTTCATTTTCAATTTCCAATAAAATCAGCGAAGCTCCCATTGTCTGCTATAGGATCTTGACAACTTTTACTTGGCGAAGTATGGCTTAAAGGTTTTCGTGAGTCATGGGGAAAAAAAATCACAATTCCTCATATTCAATGCCCTTGAAAATAAAGCCCTTTACTATATTTCTGCTCTGATCTTAAAATGTACTCCATCAAGCAACCTATGATTTCCATCTGACCTTTGCTTCTCTTCTCCTCTCATAACTTCATCTCATTCTCAACTGCAAGACTTCTCTCAGGCTTCTGCTTCTCTCTGGTGCTCTGCCTTGAGCTATTAGACTCTCCCCTTCCTTTCAAATTATCCCTAAATACGTAACTGTTTAGAGAAGCATATTCCATCTATGATCTTGATTGATCATACAATCCCTTATTCACTTTTAGTATTTACAGTGTTTTCATATTCCTTATGTTTAAAATGTTTAGGGTCCTCTGATCCTGTTTTTACTGTATATGGTAACCCTTGTTTGTTAAATGATTTTAAGACTTCTGTTCATTAGAATTTAAAGTAAAGCACTTTAACTTGCTTGATGATGAGGAAGAATGTTTCATTTCTAGGAAGGTTATAAAACTAAGAGGTCACTAAAGTGGTCTTCAGTATAAAAAGTGAAACATATGGCATATACTGGAACAAACGGCTGTGCTGGCAGATTCTTCAATGTCTACAGTTTAGGAAAGTAAATTTTAAAGGGAGAACTAATCCAATTTGACATCCTTTCCTCAGTCAATGTGTGCTCCATGAACTGTAAAGAGGCTGAAAGAGAAGAATTCATACAAAATTAGTAAAATGAAACAAGCAATATAAAGCTCTGCCTGTTTGTACTAAGAATTTCACTTTAACCAAGGCAATTTCTATAAATGATTGATTAAATACTGTAAAGATCTACCATGCAATGGGAATTATATTGATTCAAAATTCTCACATGAAGTAAGGTGTTTATTATAATTGAGAGCTAGTAGGATGAGCTAGTAGGATAACTTATAGCACCTAGATTTTACCATGCTGGCAAGTAGATGAGAAACAAAAATGTTTTGCAAAGAACATTTTCTAGACTCTGAGATCCCTTCATTTACGAAATATGGGATTTGCACTTACATCTCATGCACAGAGAGAATATACATTCCCAATGGAAAAGAGGATTTCAAGTAGTATCTTCACCTACGCCACACTCAATGTCTACAGGATAATGGGAACTACAGTGAATGTCTCCTGGGTGGGCTGTATGTAGGAAAAACTGGACAGAATCTAGGGACAGCTGTTGCCTTGCAGACATGAGCGTCATTTGTGCTTAAAGTACATTTTAAATCCCAGAGAATGAAACCTGGCATTTTATGTGTATGAAAATGTTTGGCACTTTCTTAATGTAATTTTTTGACTGCTCAGATGCCTTAGGAATTCAAGTGGAAAGGAGAACTGATGTTTAAGATAAAAGTATGATTTACTTAGATTTGTGGTCCTTTTCTTTTCACGTTTAAACAATGAAATGCATTGTTTCTACACATGTTTATACTACTATACGTATAATTCTATAAATTCAGATTAATTTCTTAATGGTGTCTTGTTTTTTTCCCTCGTATAGTATATAAACCAATCCAAGACTTTAACATAACTTCTGAATCTGTGCAGCAGGTGCTTTTGTAATACAGATGTTATAAGTTCTTTCATCACATATATTTTCTTTTCTTTCATTGCAATACATTATACACAGGCTAAGATAGTTTTGGCAGAGAACATAGAAAACCTGTTATTAATACAAATTCATGTTGTGGAATGTATGTCCTAATGTAGGAGGGAAATGCATTATGGTTTGGAAAGCCCTCTACCCATTTAGGAAAAAACTGTTTGTGATGCTTGCAAGTGCTTTGTAGATGACATATAAAGCTTATGTGTATGTGTAAATAAAAATGGAACCCTTGAAATAAATTGTAAGCTTCCTTTATCTCTTTGTTTTGAATCCAACAAAGACTTTTTTTTGTAACCACAGCTCGTTTATCAAAATAGCTTCTCTGACATTCAACTTCCTTTAACTTTAATAGCATACACTTAAAGGAACAGTAACATCAAAAAATGAAAGTGTTTTAAAGTAATAAAAATATACTACAGTGTTGCCCTTCACTAGTAAAACTGCTGCATTTGCTTCAGAAACACTACTATTGTTTTTATAAATAAGCTGCTGTGTAGCAATGGGGGCAGCCATTCAAAGAAGAAAAGGTTCAGGTTACACAGCAGATAGCAGATAAGCTCTGTAGAACATAATGGTGTTATCTGTTGTCCACTATTTAACCTGCGCCATATAGCCTTTTTTCAATTCCCACCTTTGCTATACAGCAGCGCGTTTATATGAACTATAGTAGTGTTTCTGAAGCAAACAGATGAGCTTTACCAGTGCAGGGCAACACTACATGATATTTTCATTACTTTAAAACACTTTTATTTTTTGGTGTAAATTATTTTCTTTATTAAAACATCCATACCTGTTATAAAGGTGTTTAGATATCTGAGCTATCAATCAAATATTACCTGCCCCACCTCTATGTCTGAGACATTGAGGTGGGGCTGCGAATTACTTTCACTTTTCATTTAGCATTTCCTAGATTTCACTGCTCTCCTCGCATTACTTCCTCCCTCCTTACGCTCTATAATTGTGTAGGCTATTATGCATGTGCATTAGGTCCCCCATTCTGGTGCATACACAAGATTTTGGGGTTATACACAATCTGTCTTAATAACACAAAATGGCACCTGCCTGCTTGCTTGTGTGTAATTCTAAGACTGAATAAAACAATATTTAAATAATAAATTCAGGGGCAGATTTACCTAGGGTTGAATATCGAGGGTTAATTAACCCTCCATATTCGACTGTCGAATGTAAATCCTTCGACTTCAAATCCATTGATCGAACGATCTTTTTTCGACCTAAAAATTGCTACAAAGCCGGTAGGTTTTGGGTGGCGAACTAGGGGGTCGAAGTTTTTTTTTAAAGAGATAGTACTTCGATTATCGAATGGTCGAATAGTCGAACGATTTTTAGTTCGCATCGTTCGATTCGCAGTCGAAGGTCGAAGTAGCCAATTCAATGGTCGAAGTAGCCAAAAAAACATCCGAAATTCGAAGTTTTTTATATTCTATTACTTCACTCGAGCTAAGTAAATGGCCCCCATAGTGTCAGTAAAGTTTTGCTCAATTAAAATGACAGGAAATAATTTGGAATTATTTCTTAGGGCCACAGGTCTCCTTTAAACGAGAAGAGACCGAGCTGATAATATAATTGCAAAATCATAAATTATATTTCAGTTTAAAAAAATTACACAGTTACGGCAATACCTCAAAAGTGGTTGGGTAAGTGTTTTTATCAACAATTTTAATTACGGCTGTGGCCACAAACAGAATATAATGTCCATGCGGTAAAGTGAGGAGAACTGCTAATTTGGTTGTAGTAAAATATCACTGTAGAACAAAGCTTTGCTAAATCCTTTTTTTCTAGCAAGGCTTTCTTAAGTATTGCTTTTGTAGAAAGCTGAAAACATTTTCTCTCTCGCTCTCATGTGGTCCACTTTTCCAACATAAGGCCAGAATCAATTCTGTAAAAAGAAAATATTTCAAGGTTTAACTGATGAAAATATCATTGTAATCTGTTGGGAAATATAGAACTGAATTAGGAATTATTTTTTTACATCAAATTCAATCTGGTCATGGCCAATACTGTGAATAGAGATGAATTAACCTGTTTATTTCCCCCAAAATACATTTGGGCAATCAGACAAAACCCCAACCCTTCTATTTGTAAAGCAAAATTTGTCTTTTGTCCTTCAGTTTATACTGGTACATATTACACAAGTTATAGATATAGATATGAAAACAATAGTCATACTGCTGCAGTTACAGCAAACAAGAATTTATACAAAGTTTCTGCACACTTGAGAATGGATAGTCCTTTTCTACTTACCTTATCTAGGGGCTGGATTTGACCTTAAAGACACAACAACAACAAAATAACAAACTCAAGTTCAACCTATGTATTATAAGGCATTTGGCATATTCAAAATCTTAGAGGGATAATCCTGCTTTTCTAATAATAATTTGTCATATTGTTATTTATTTTTCTTTTAAAAAAAGGCACAACAAACCCTCAATAATACTGACCCAAAGTATTCCCACGGTATGTATAGCTTTCTAATGTAGATGACCCAAAACAGAACTACAAAGTTTCACCAATGAGAATGATGATGGCCAAAAAAAAGCTCATTACAGATGCAAGAGAATTTACCAACAACAATTTGCTTTCCAGCCTTATGCCATAGTTTTAGATTTTGAGATTATTGTATAATTATGACTTAATGGTGTTAAACAAACACACGCACCCCAAAAAACAAATTACAGATGCAAGAGAATTTACCAATAAGAATGTTGCTTTCCAGCACTATGTCAGCCAACTTGCTGCCATTTTACATTTAGAGATTATTGTGTAATTGTGGTATCATTGTGTTAAACAAACACATGCACCCAAAATCCATAATCTTCCAACATATTTTGAAAACAGATAAAAATTTGAGATAGGGTACAACTGAATGCAACAAAATATGCTTCTAGGAGTTTTCAAGAAGACTGAGCTCCATTCTGCTGTGTTTTTACCGCTCAAAAAACTTGCCTGCCCATCTGACTGTCAGGGTCTGGAGGACTGGGGGATCTGCCACTGTACTAGTCCCCAGTTTCCTTTGAGCATGCATGCCCCAACTCCTTCTGTACTTGTACGCAGTAAGATTGGTGTCAGTGGTCATGACACTGGTTCAAGTTTTTGACACGTGTCATTTGCTTGTACCTTTCCAAGTCTGATGCCCTTCAAATCTCCCATTCTACAGAGTGTCCTTGCCCAGTTCCTTGATCAAGATGTTGGTTTGCTGATTGCTATACAGTGCTGCATGCATAAGCATTGTTATGTAAATAAAAATATACATACATACTCTGGTTTTGACCCCTGCATGTGTTCTGATTCTTGATCTGACCTATAGCCTTTGTAGGTACCCTGTCAGCTCCAGCACAGGATGTTCTGGGGATCAAAAGAGTATTGATTTGATGAAAACCAGTGATGGCAGGGGAAAGGAACTGAGCATAAGTCTGCCATTGTATACTCCAAAAGAATACATATATAATCGAACCAATTAAATTGCTCTGCTCCATGGTTTAAAGAAATACTTGGCAGCAAAAGATAAAACATTTATCTATGGGGTTTTCAAGGTGCAGAGCTGAAATCTACAATCCATTTACACCAAAATCAAATATCTGGGCTTTTAAAAAATGATGCATCATTCCATAGTATCTGAGAACTACAGAGGGAGGCATTGTGGCAAAGAAAAAAACATGCACCTAGAGATGTTCAAAGGGTAAGCTTTGGTCTGACATCCACAGTCAGCTGTCTGCCTCCACAGCTATAGATTTTCCTTTTTTTAGTTTAGCAGAGTTACCATGCACATCCATACTCCTGCAAGGCACGTTGTTAATTTAAGAAATATAAAGTACTTCTCTATTTGATCATGTACTGTGTATGCTTAAACATGTTATGTTCCAGAAAGCATTATATTTCATAAAATGATAGGTGCACTGCTTAATAGTCCTTGCTAGCTTCCTATCAGACTGTTCATGACTGCCATGGGCTTTAAGTTATTACGAAGAAATGTTTCATACTTATCTGATACCAGACTGCAATTACTAAAAACTGGCATTATACTAGTTGGGCATTAGAAAATAATAATATTTATCTTCATGTGATCCTTGTGCATCCAAAGAAGAGTACAAATAACTTCTGCAGTACACCTTTACTAATTTAAAATTGGACAGGCATGTAATTACTGTGAAGCTAGGTTAATTTCCACATGACAATGGAAATCATGTCTCTTCTGCATGTTGTACTCAGATATACAAGAAACATGAAAAAGTAACACATCCTTGAAAAGGCAGTTCTACCTTGAAATCAAAGAGAAAGAATATTTGTACAATCTTCTGAGCAGACTCAGGGGATGGGAGAACAGCTGTATTCTTGTTTAGAAATCTTGCATGTCTTTTTTGGCAATACATTGTTGGAATGTCAAAGTACATTTGTAGCCTATTAAAATAGTAGAAATAACAATCCCTAAAATGTCCCCATCTTTTAGGGAGGAGGGCTATCTGCACAGATGGTTAAAATTCAAAGCAGAAGGATCACCTCCCTACAGAAGAATCTGCTGCATGATCTTTTCAAAGACAGACAAGGGCCCATTCTAAAGTCCATGCCAAGACATGCTCTTTAGACTTTGATAAGTGCTCTTTAAATCAGTGGATTATAGTTACAAATTGGCAGGAATCTATAGAAATATTTATTTAAAACATACATGGAATAGATACAGTACCATAACATCTGAACATCTTTTACTGTGGTCCAGATATTTCCATAGACATATGCCAAGGTGAAGACTCCTTTTCTCACTTCCAAATGGATGTTTAGTGAAGCAATGCTATTTGTAATAGGATTTCATTTTCAAGTAGAATAAATCATATATTGTGCTTCTGTTGCAGAAAGTGCAATTGTCCTAGTGTAGTGCTAAGGGCACTATTAAGTTCAGAAATTGCATTAAATGTCAAGGAAATAAACAACCACACACTATGGCTTATAACACGTACTACTTTACTAAAGAAAATGGCTACCGACAAACAATCCTAAGCAGAATGAAGAGCTGCAGCTTTTGGAAGAAAGTAGAATCTCTGGGCCCCTGGTTTGGCCACCTTTCATGCAAGATAAATTGTCCAGGCACTTTAAAAGTCTTCGGCTGGATTCTCTTGTGAACCCTCATTTCTTGGGTGTCCCTGAATCAATCAAACTTTACAACTTAAGCCAGCTAACTCCACCTGTACATAGGGACCTATCAGAACAAACTGATGATCCCTCCCATATATACCATACTCCTAGCGCACCCTCAGATAGTGGGAGATAAATTTAATAAAACAGGTTTGGGTTAAACAGAAAGGAAGTTTTCAGGTTAGGTATACTGTATCTTATTACATATTTTACTCTCCCCCTTAGACTGGGCCCCAGCATACCTGTATTACACAGGGTTTCCTCTTCTTTGACTCCATTCCTGCTAACTTGGTAAGTAGAAACATTTATGTCTTGGTGTTTTACCATAGTTATGATGGTATACCCTTAAACCACAGGCTTAATTGACGCTTGGTTTTGAAATTGGTCATGGCAATTAAAATGAAATGTGCATCATCAGTTAATTTTAAAAAGTGTCTTCTAAACCATGATATAAGGTATGACTCACTATCACAATATTCTACTTGTAGTATATATTTTTAGAATTTTGTATTCTAATTGAAATAGACATATATGGGAATTAGACTCTAGAGCAGGGGTCCCCAACCTTTCTTACTTGTGAGCCACAGTTTCAGGTAAAAAAACTTGGGAGCAAAACAAGCTTCTTGGGGTGCCAAATAAGGATTGTGACTGGTAGCCTCTATGCAGACTTTCAGGTTACAGGAGGCTTTGTTTGGTAGTACATCTTGTTTTTATTCACCCAAACCTTGCCACCAAGCCAGGAATTCAAAAATAAACACCTGCTTTGGGGACACTTGGAGCAACATCCAAAAGGTTGGTGAGCAACATGTTGCTCACGGCCCACGGGCACTGGTTGGAGATCACTGCTCTAGAGTTTATGTTCTATTTAATTGTCCACCTATAGACAGTGATGTAGTATATTACATTTTTTATGAAAAATGTCTGAATAGCAAATTTATTTAGGACCCCTATTGATGCTATGGCATCATTGACCCCATTATTTGAGTATTCATGAAACCCCCTATTTTAGAATCCTGGGCTCGTCCCAGAATGTGCTTCTTTTTTCTTCTTACAAGCAATGTCTCCATGTTTTCCCCAATAGACTGTATATTCTTGATGTCTCCAGGGCGCTTGAAGCCTATAAGATAGATACAGGAAAATAAAAAAAATATTCATTGCCTTTTTTAGGAAAAACAATGGACAGGCTTCCTCAAAATTAAATCTCCCCAGGTAGATTAAGGACACCATATGTACATGCTATTTCACTGATAATAAATCTCTACCTACAGTATCTTTCTCAAAGCTACAAGTGCTACAACAGCTTTCTGGAGAGACATTTCTGGTTCTATGAGATCATATTTGTAGAGCAGTGTTGTGGTTAAATCATCACACTTTTTTTTCCAAACACTACAGACTAAACATAGAAACCATTTGCTGTCAGCTATGAGAAAAGGTTGATTTCCACCAAACTACACACAACTTTTCATTCATAAAATGTATTCATTTTATGATTCGCATATGCTCAGAGAAGCACTTATTATAATTTGTCTAATAAATTTTAATTGTAAAAAACACATACTAATGATGATCCAAAGAGGTTTTTAAACAAACTGTGAAACTGTTCTTGTTTTCCCACAACCACAGTGAACTACTTACAAGGTTGGCACCTAACCAGTAAAAATTATTCTTGAGGCCAATGTTATTATTAGAGAAAATATAAAACTATAGAAAGGTCTGTATTTTTTCCCAGAAAAGGTAGCAACTCTAAATACTTAGAATTATGTAATAGTCATGACACAGTTTCATATATGCAACATATTTTTATTCAGCAACTTTGGAGAAGCAATGGTAGCCATTCAGAACAAGTCCATTGTCACCAAGGACCTATTTATCATGCCCCGAAGCTGCTAAAAGTCTGCTTCTGAAAATACTCCATCTAAAACCTGTAAAAGTCAATGGCAGCTGCCCCTTTAACCATTTAATCCTTAATACATTTTGGGAGTTTTGGGGTGTTTGATGATGGTTTTCGATCAATAACTCAATAAATTTAAGTTTTTGAGTGTCAATTCGAAAAAGTTGTATGAGTTTTAAGTATGTAAATGCAAAAAAAATCTATTTCTTTCAATACAATTTTCTTTGATATTAGTAAATATTTTGCTAACTAGTTAATACGCCAAATTCATGGGTGGGAATTAGGTCAAGTTTGTTTCTGGTAAAATATGAGAAAAAAAATAGTTTTAGTAAATAACCCCCTAAGACATTGTTTGTCCATGTATAGCAATGTATTCAAGCTGGCCAACTACTTCAAAGTCATCTATGGTCTGGCCACTCACTTTCATCTCATTAAAGGAACAGTAACAGAATGACAATATAACAACTATTTTGCTTCAGAAACTGTACTATAGTCAGGGTCAGATTGGGCCAACGGGGCACACCCAGAAAAAACCTCAAACCCGTTCCCCTGTGCATGCGAATGGGGCCCCGTGTACAGCAGGTCAAATCCAGTTTCTATCTTCCTGATGGTGATCCCCATGCGCACGCCCCACAGGAGTTTGTGCATGAATACGTGGCCCAGCTTTCACGCATGCACACGGGGCCTGAAGGTTTTGAATCCGATGGGCCCCAGTGATCCAGTCTGACCCTGACTATAATTTATATAAATAAGCTGCTGTGTAGCCATGGGGCAGCCATTCAAGCACAGGATAGTAAATAACAGATAAGTTCTGAAGAATCCCATTGTATACTACAGAGCTTATCTGTTACCTGCTGTGTATCCTGTGCCTTTTCTCCTTTTTCAGCTTTGAATGGCTGTCCCCATGGCTACACAGCAGCTTGTTTATATAAAGTATAGTAGAGTTTCTGAAGAAAACACACCAGTTGTACCAGTGCAACACAAAAGTACATTCTATTTCATTAGTTTAAGACACTTCTAATTTTTGGTATTACTGTTCCTTTAAACTCATTATACAGTTTTGTTTAAAAAAAAAAATCTTTAACTTTTACCCGAAATAGAGAATTTTAAGCCTAGCTTGATACCACACTAGTTACTCAGTTCTTTGGTCTACTGCTAAACTATTGTTACCTAAAGTTTGAATTATTACTAGGTACAAAATATTGCTATTATGTGGCATGTTTCAACGTTACACATGATTTATAGCCATGTACCCTTTCTGGTTCTGGTAGTGGGAACAGGCAGTCTGCTCCTGCAATTTCAGTGTTTTATACATTTTGCTACATACTGTTCTGTAATAACCGTAACCTGTGTTACAGATGTCTGGAAACACTCAGAGCTTTCTTGACCTTCATAGCAAAACATCAAACAACCACAGGGTTCCAAAATTTTGATATCTAGCTAAATCTGTCCATCAAAGGCTTTATATATTTGTCCTAAGGACTCCTATGAAGGGGTATCAGATTAGGTACTCTACTTCTTCTTCTCCTAGATCTAGCTTTTGTGGTAATGATGCTGAATGCCAGTATTCATCTATTATATAGTCTCTTTAATCTTCCCTAAAGGATGCTCCTTTACTGTACTGGATGAGCTGCAGCTGCAATGACTCTTATCCCCAAAAGTTATTGGTCAAAAATATATTCATAAAATGGAGATACATGGTCATGATTACAAACTAGATCTTATGTTGCTTTCTTTTTTTTTTCAAAAGTCATAGGCTTTTTTGCTGCCATTTTTTTTTTCAAAACTCTCTCATTTGAATGCCACAAGAAAAAGCAAGAAAAATTAATAAACCATTGATTTTCTTAGAGGAATCTGGGCCAACATAATATTGTTTATTTCTCCAATATTTATGATATCACATCCTGCTTACATCATCCATGATCAAATCAAGAATGTTATCGTGCGAAAACTCAGTATTTGCTGAGATAAAAATAAAGTTATATTTACACCAAGTTTATATAAATGTGCTTTCCCTTCTATAAGGCCATAGCTTGACAGGTAGCATGTAGCGCAGGCTGTTAAACTTCTATAATACAGTTAACTGTGAAGATTGAAATAGTTAAGGGGTTTAATCAGAAGCACATGTCTTTTATTTCAGACTACGGTTTGCGAGGAGTAACGATTCAATTCCTAAAATTCAGAGGATATATATGAATTTTTAATGTGTACAAAATGCCTGTTAAGCTTTCAACAAGCTGTGGAAAAGAAATGACAAGGTAGCAAAGCTGGACATAAAACTTGCTTCAAAAAAAAGAAAGCTACATGAGTCTCAGTGAAAGAGATACTGTTTGTTTGAGTTGGCAGCAAAATCTGCTTCTCTGTTTTTATGTTTATTGATATTCTGTTCAACGTTTGTGCTAAGAACATGGCCTCAGCAGTGGATCAACAAGAAATGACAGAGCCCCAGAGACATCGAGAAGAAGACTGAGTTGTAATGCATTTAATCATATCACATTTAATAAGGAAAAGTGAACCAATACTAACTATTTGGAACTGTTTTCCAGTCAAAATGTTCTGTTTTCTCTAGCACGCTCTACTTTACTTCTTTTTCTCTACATATGTAAATCATCTTAAATATGGACAGCAGAGCAATATTTTTTCTTCACCACCATTCTACCCCCATTAATGTGGATTTGGTTTTAAAAGTTCTTGTGATAATGGGTGTGGTTTACAGTGGGTGTGGTTTAAAGGGGCATGGTCAATACTGACTTCCACCACGTAGGCCAATTCTGTCCCTCAGTACCGCAGAAGTTGGACAGCACTGGTCTAATGAATCAAAATGTGAAGTTGTCCTTCCTTTGGCCTATACAACTCACAAGCCTCCCTTTGTCCCCTACCTTTTCTGCAAACGACTCCCTGCAGGCAATCATATGGATCTATGGATTGTTTTGGAGTAGGTCGGCATATAACATTTACAAATAAAACCTCTTGCAGAAGGCACGTTATATTAATGATCACTGTTGTACATATTGCCAACACAATGAAATATTTGCCACGCTGAAATCAAACTGGTCCACAGCATTTTGAAATATTTTTTAGCTGTTAGAAGCATTATCAGCTTTTCTTTTGTACACAGTTTATGGGGAAATGTGAAAAAAATATTGTAAGCCACCCTTCATGTAAAATGAAGATTAATTGGCATCTAATGAAATCTGAACCTATTATGCAGTGTTGGACTGAACCCACCAGGGGCTGCCATCTCAGGGCCCTACCACCCTAGATGTGGGGGTCAGGAAGGAAAGGTCCGGGTTGAATTATTTGTTAATGATGTGGTAAAGTTAGCCTATTGTACTAGATATACAGATACATAGATCATATTTGCTAAAATACACACTCCTGGGATTATGGCACTAACTGAAAAACTAAAATGTAAATAATATTTACAAGGACTGTGCAATGTCTTATCTTAGCACATAGTCCTATGCTATGAGTGTTGTATTTCTTGATCTAAGTGCAAAAGTTGAGCTTTGCTCCGTGGTACGTGGGCATCTTCTGATTTGCATTAATTACAGGGCTGATATGTGCCCAACAGTTCAGCATCTATCACCAGATTTTTAATCCAGTGCAAGGTACAGCCATTGTCCAGCATGCAAGTGCTTTTGCCTGTGGACTAAGGGATAGATTTTGGCAGTACTTTTTGCACTTGCGTCTGGGCAATAGTAAACAAGTCATTTCGTCTACAGTTTACCATTGCACTGGAATGCATAATATTATAGAAAAATTTCTTATTATGACTTTGCAAGATGGAAAATGTACAAGCTTAAGAGTGTGTGTATGCCTTTTAAGCCAGTTAAAATTGTTTTCATTTTAGGAAGAGTTGTCAAGGTTTGTTTGCACTAAGGTTAAACATGGGCCATTGCTGTTTACATACCTGTAGTATAAAACTATTCAGTATCTGCTTCAGATGAATTATTTTTTAAATACTAGTTTAATTTAAAAAATTTAAATGCAAACAGATTTTATTATATTTATGGCAGCCTTTAGTTGGTGAAATATTTTAGGATAATGGCAAATAGTGCCAGTTGTCTATTCTCCTCTCATCATTTCATATAAAAACATTTACAAAATATTTTGGCACATCTGAGTGTTGGCAGGTGCCAACTCTAAGGCCACCTTGGCTAATCAGATACTAAAACAAATCTACACATACCATCTTGAGAAAGTTCCTTGTAAAGATGCCTTGGAGAAAGATGCCTAAGGGCTGGATAAACAGATACTGTAATTGTTCATTTATATACCAGATATTCATGGAATATTAATATTGATATATTTGTACCCCACAGGTACAAAAAAAGAAAGAAAGCAACAGAGAGAAAAAACCCAGAAAGCAGGTGATTTATGACATGCTATTTCAGATAAATACACCCAGATATACTGTATATTTTACTTTAATAAACACGGTGAAAAGTGGCACAGCATTATGTGCAGTTTAGTAAACATAGAGTTTATTATGAAACTGGCAAATATTCTGATGTATTCCTTCATTCTGTAATAAAACACAGGAAATGGCCTAGTGCTTCCTATTATTATAATAACATTTTTTTTTACTGGGATTAAAGTGCCTTGAATAAATGTGTTTTACAGCCGAGACATAGCAGGTCTTTGTTCCTTTAGCTTTTGTAATATACTTGCAAATAATGATCTAGGCATCTTTCTACTAAGGAGTGATGCATTGAAATGGGCTAATGTTTTCCTTGTAGAATGGCTACTACATTTTAAACTGCTTTGTTTATGTGTTGTTTAAAAACAACTGAAACTATGATGGACCTAATTTGCTGATAAATCGTCATTACTGATTAATTGGAAATAGGTTCCGTTGCATGAAGTTCATGTATCTCTTTTGAGTATTTACAAACAGGGGTATAAAGCCTGTGTGTGTATTTATTTACTGCACCATAATTGGTTTCTTTTTTAAAGGAGAAGTAAAGCTTAATTAAAGAAATAGCTAGAAATGTTGTACATTATGTTTTGTGCTTCTGCAAACACAATCCTTTAGCAGGAAAGATCTGTGTCTCCAAAGATGCCCCAGTTGCTCCCCATCTTCTTTTCTGCTGTTTCACTGCACATGCTCTGTGCTGCTGTCACTTGCTGAGCTTAGGGACTAACTCACAATATACAGTACATATAGAATAGAAATGTCACAATATAAGGCTGATTAGTAATTAAAACAGATAAATACTACATGACAGAACATAAACCAGTACAACCAGAATTTAATAAACAGCCTTGTAGCATCATCTTATATTACAGGCCAACCTCATTTTCTGCTTGTAATTTGCAGCAACCCCATAGCTGCTCAGAGCCCACCGAGCATGTGAGTGTCACAGACACTTTCCAAGATGGCGACCCCCTGCGACAAGTTTGAAGTTCTGGATCATTGATTTTTTAGCCACATTCATTTTTAGGGTTTAGTTCTCCTTTAAGGTATTTACAGACACAAATTATTGTTTGGTATACAAGTGTGTGAACTCTGAACTACATTTTTATGTGGACTTTTACTACATCATTGCTGCACAGATATTAGGGTTGTTTACTGCCTGGCTGTGTACTCTAATTAGCTTTACCACATGTTTTGCCTGTAGGTAGATGCAAACCAAACTACATGTGATATAACTGCCACTATCTTGTAAGTAGGCAATTTTACTAAAACTTGATGAAGGATTCAGAAAACACCAATTTTGCTTGTATACATTTTGGGACAGAAAGGGAAGGTCTCTTTAAAAGGAAAATCTACACGATTAAAACATTTCCTGATTTTTCTTTTTTTCTTTTTCTTTTTTCAATTTTTATTTTTATTTTTCCACAACAGGGTGTTCTAAAATTTGAAAATACTACACCATATTATGCTCCTGTTTCTTTGCTCTCTCCATTTGCTTTAGGTGCTGTTCTACATGAAAACATATATATTTTTTTGGAATATATTTTTTTTTCTTTTTTCAGGGGTTTTTATTAGTTTGGGGGTTGCATTCTCCTTTAATAATGGTTTTCTCTTCACTCGCTGTCCTCATTATGGTGAATGCCCTGCCTCTTTGTTTGGGCTTTGGTTCTTTTTTTTTTGAGGGGAGGGGTGAGGGAAGGGGTTAGGGAGAGTGTGGGCTGTGGATATTTTGGTTTGGTGGAGGGGAATGGAAGACAATTTGGACAGACACAAGACTTTGAAACTGGCTATCCATTGGGTGTTGGTGGGATTGGTGAGGGTGTGGGGAGGCGCTCAATATGTACAAAAGGATGGACTTTGATAGTTGGCCGTCCTTGTATGGGTGGAATGGGGAGGGATAGTGGTGAGAATGACAAATTAACTAATTTAACTTGCTATTCGTTTTTGATTTGTTAGTTAAAGAATTGTGTTATGGTATATTTCATTCTTGTAAGAGTTTTATTTTAATTAAAATTTTGTCTGGACAGATAATCCACCTATGATGGAAGCAAAACTGATTTATATGATATATGGATTCTGTTTATTAAATTAGTTGATTTTTCTCTGCCTGCAAAAAGCTAACATTTTCCATGAGTTATGGTATACATATCCCTAATCCCTTATGTCCATGTTGGTGACGTAGAACCATTTCCTACTCTGCATGATTTCCTTGTAGAAACCAGTAGGGCACAATAATTTCTTTTTAAGCGGTTCCATTTCCACTCTTGTTCCCTAACAAAGCCCACATCAAAGAGGCCAGACCCACTATTCCTCCACCATATCATGCCAAGAGCACATTGAAAGGTATACTTTTTACACTCTAACTTGGAAAATTGTTTCAGATGGATTTAATTTCAATATGCAGTTAAGCATCTGGTCTCCGTTGAATGGAAAAAGTCTCACTTTCTGGAAAAAAGTGAGATTGAGAGTGCAAGAAACTATTTAAAGAGCACTAGCTTCTAATTTTTTTTTGCCTGGCACTGATGAGCCTATGATTAAGGGATTTTATCGTGAAATGCGTTAGGTGTGTGATCAGCTACCTGCTACAATAAAAACAGCCCAGAAGTGCCGTCTATTCGGATTATTGTGTATGATACAGTGGGGACACTGGAGACTGAGCACCTGAGATTGTCTTCACCCTCAACATTGATCTTGATTTAACTGCCTTTTAATTAAAATAATTAATTTATCAATTTCTACTAATATGTGTAGCATGCATTTTAACTTTATTTATTATTTTAACATGCAAAAAGTTTGCTTCTACCAACTGCAGTAATGCTTTGTTTTATTTTATATTCCAAGCCCAATCTGTTGTGATGTGGTATTCAGGGCAACGCCCTACGTTGTGAGGGTGTGCAGGTGAGTACAGTTGCAGGTAGGAATTCTACAAATCACACCAGGTTCTCTGTACTGATGGTTCTACACATGCATACCTACCAACATTTGAAAAATGGAAAGAGGGACAAAAAAGATCTTGGGTGCTTAGTGCGGCAAATATGTTTTGACCATGTCCATTCCATGGCCACAAACCCTAATCACCATGTCCATTTTACAAAATTTGGCAGGTTCTGAAAGTTTGAACACATTTCTGGGAATTTTAGGTCCATGTTTTATGTGTTATAACAGTTTTGCTAATGAATAGTTACAATTGTATCGTTGTTTATCTTAAATTGTTACAAATGTATCTTAGTGCAGGCACTGAATATTCTATGCCAGGGGTGTCCAAACTTCTGGCTCGCTGGGCCACATTGGAAAAAGAAAAATTGTCTGGGGCCACACAAGAAATACACAAACATGTTTGATTTGTAAAAGTAAAGGAAATACACAGAAAAGAACTACAATACCAGTTGGATAACTAGATGGAGCGATACACTTGAATATGGGACACCTGGATATTAAATAGACTTATTATTATATTATTATTACTAACTGGGCAATGGGCAGAGTCCCCCCTCCTCCTATTTCCTTGGGAACTGAGCGTTTTAAACTGGGCCACATTCATATGCATCCTGGGCCACATATGGCCCTCAGGCCGCAGTTGGGACACCCCTGTTCTATGCTCTCTGCCAAAAAGCTTCTTATTTGATTAAGTTTCATAAACTTTGTATTGTTTTTTTTATATTCCAAGTCCAAATCAGTTGTGATGTGGTAGTCAGGGCAACACCCCATGTTGTGAGGGTGTGTAGGTGAGGGTGTTTAGGCGAGTACAGTTGCGGGTAGGAATTCTACCAAAAAGCTTCTTATTTGATTACGTTTCATAAACTTTGATTAAAGAGAAACTCTGGACTTTAATAAAAATCTGAGACTTTGGTCTGAGTTGTCAAAATCTGGACTGTCCCACAGAAAATGGGACAGTTGGAAGGTATGCACATGTGCAGAGTGAAAGTGTGGCTTAGAATGCAAATGTGATAGAAAGCTGAGTAAATTGAGCCTTGGAACACAAATGTGGTTCTACACATGTGCAGAGTGAAAGTGAGGCCTGGAATACAAATATGATGTGGAGGTGAATGGTAGCATTTGGCATGTCCTGAGGAAGGGTGGCATTCCACATGAAACTCGTAGCGAAAAGGACAATTACACTACATGAGTTGGGATTGATCCATTATTCAATGCTGTTGATTTTATGAACTTTGTGAATATTCCCATTAAGTCTTTTACTTTTTAAATAATACAACTATATTACAGTATCTGGTGCCCTCTTATCCCTTTATGTACATGTAATGAATCTAAAAGAGTTCTATACCATATCTATGTTTGGCCAGTAACCAGGCATCTTGTGATTAGGTTATCTAGCCGTTTAAAGGACACCACTCACCTGCACACTTGAAGAAAAATTGCAATTTAGTTATATTTCTCACGATTTTACACTTTACACTATAAAGGTGCATTGCACGTGCACTTCAAATATCTTTATAGAGGTTACTGCATTGGAATTTCCATGTATATTTGTGCTTCCCTACTGAAATATATGCTATTCAGAGTATGGGTGCAGCAAATTTACTTTGTATTTCTTTAGAAATTCACACAATGAATCAGTGCTAGGCGAACACATAAAGGGGCAATTTATTTTTAATATCCTTATAATTTGTCCTTACCGCTCCACCCTGTACACTAAGGGGCCAATTCACTAAGGGTCGAATATCAAGGGTAAATTAACCCTCGATATTCGACTAGGAAATAAAATCCTTCGACTTCGAATATCGAATATCGAAGTCGAAGGATTTAGCACAGATAGTTCGATCGAACGATAATTCCTTCGATCGAACGATTAAATCCTTCGAATCGAACGATTCGAAGGATTTAAATCCAACGATCGAAGGAATATCCTTTGATCAAAAAAAGTTAGCCAAGCCTATGGGGACCTTCCCCAAAGGCTAACATTGACTTCGGTAGCTTTTAGATGGCGAACTAGGGGGTCAAAGTTTTTTTAAAGAGACAGTACTTCGACTATCGAATGGTCGAATGGTCGAACGATTTTTACTTTGAATCCTTCGATAGTCGTAGTCGAAGGTCGAAGTAGCCCATTCGATGGTCGAAGTAGCCCAAAAAAAACTTCGAAATTCTTTGTTTTTTAACTTCGAATCCTTCACTCGAAGTTAGTGAATCGGCCCCTAAGTTACTGATGATTATGGACCTAAATTCTTTTTTTAATCATTACTTCCTAAATGACTGCAATGGTTGGAGGGTTTAAAACTCCCTTTACAGTCACCTTTTTTTTTTTATAATTAATGCTTTCAGTTTTTGTGTATGAATTGAATTACGTTTGACTATTTATGGCAATAACCAGAAAAACATGTCACTACATGTTACTTACACTGAATTATTTTCAACACTACAAAATGGGAACTGACAGATCTTTTCCTAGAGGCCATCTTGGAAAAGCTCAATATTTTAAAGGAGTATATACATGTGTTGCAATAAACCATGACTTTGATTGTAACTTTGAATTGGTGTCTAAGAAAATAAGGCAGAAAAAAAGCACAAGCACGTGAAGGAAATTTATGCTTGAATAATTTAAAAGCTATAGGAGACAGTCAGACAGTTCATTGGTATGTGCTAATGAGCCTACTGGAGGCTAACAAGTTAGTATGGAAACATGGCCTGGTTTATTTCAATGATATTTCTAACAAACTTATCACTGTCTGGACAATTTGTAATTTCCACTGTCTACTCAGTACAATAAAAAATTACAGCGTGACAATTACAACTTAACATATTGTGTAGCTCTCATACCAAAATCCAGAGAGGTTCCAGAATTTGGAAGACATGCAGAGAACAGAGCTGCTCTTGAGATTTCTCGATGACATGCAAACATTAATTCTGCTTATCTTGCATAATTGTTGCCGATAGAATTACAAGACCAGCCAAAATAAAGTTTATTTCACGCACAAAAATATCAGCCTTTGGCTCTGTATGTTTTAGAATTTTTGTGCTGTTCTCCAGAGCAAGGAAGACTTTTATTCCTTTAGGGAAGCTTAAAGATGAAAATCCCCTTTATCTGCATTGTGAGTCAATATCTAGTCATGTTTATTCCTGGATGTTTTCAGCAGCATTAAGATAGGTGCTACCAGTGCAGTAAATAAGAGAGCGCTAGTTCGATGACCAGTTTTTATTATACTATGGGAAAATAAGGCCGCTCCAGACTATATAGTTATTATACTATATTCCAACAGAACATTATTTGGTAATACACAGTTTAAAAAAAAACATTTACATACACATATTTAAATGGTAGGAAGTAACTTTTCCACCAAGCTTGGAGAACCCATAGGTTTAATGCTAAACAACAGCATCTACTACAATGGTACCTTAACATTATGGATATAGTTCACATGTACTGAAATGCTTGCGTATTTACGCTTATTGTCTGTTTATCATAGGGATGCACCAAATCCACTATTTTGGGATACAGCTTGTTCCTCCATGAAGATTCGGCCGAATACAGCACCAAATCCAAACCCTAATTTGCATATTAGGGTTAGAAAAGTTCTAAGAGAACTGCGTGAGTAGCAGGTGACGAAAAACCACGTGATTTTAAAGATGCAGTTTTGGTTTGGCAAGGCACTTGGATTTGGCCAAATCCAAATCTGGATGGGTTTCTGCCTTGTAAAGCACTACACACACGTGTGGCTCTATATAATAAATAAAGACAAAAATAAATAATATAGTTTAAGTACAAATTTTCATTTTGACTGTAGTAATCATCTACAATTTTATTTTTCATAATTGTTTGTGAGGGCTATTACTGAAGGATTAATGTCGGCCATTCTAAGATGCTATTACCATTTTTTTTTTCCTTTTAGCTAGTTTAATGCTTGCTCTTGTTACCAATTTTATTCTAAAACATGTTTTTCTTATTATGTAGATATAGCTTAATAAAAGATGCTTTCATAGCCTCATATATGTAAAACAACAAGATGAAATTTTAAGTGAAACAGTAACGTGTATATGTAAGGCACTATTATACATTCCTATAATACTGAACATATATAAAGTAATGCTTTAAGACAATTTATTTAAAAGGTTGCCAAACATCACGTTAGGAATTTCAGTTAGATTTGCAGGTTAGAGGTACTGATCCAAACTGAAAATGTCATCTTTCTAAAGAAATGGGTTGTTTAAATTTATTGAGGTCTGTTTATTTATTATGAGAAAAGCAAAATTAGACTGATTGCATTTGTAATGGAGAAAAGCAGAAATAACAGTGGCCTTGTTTAGATTGCATGGTTCTTTTATTAAAGGAACTGTAACACTAAAAATTGTTGAAAATCCATTCTTTTATCCTCCAATAATAGTTCTATCCTGGACAAAGTTTACAATTGTCAATATTTTATTTAAAATACCATGCTACATCTCTGCTTCTTTACTTCTCAGAAACGCCATCAGGGCTACAGCCACTTTGCAAAATCCGACTTGTGGTGCTCCATTTCTTCTCCTAGCTTGACTTCTGTAAAGCCAGAAGTCAACTATACAGAGGATTTTCCTTCCTGCCATGTGTAATTCATCAGATTGATTTATGCCTGTAAGGGCCGCGAGCAGTGCGCAGCATACATCTAAGGACCACAGAAGATCCTAAATCAGCATGCTCTTCGCTGCTTACAGCTCTCACAGAAAGAAACCACACTGCCCACAATCCATCTTTCCCAGAACCTAAACTTAAGGAATTTAGAAGACAGAGAACTATTTCAAGGCAGTTAGAAAATCATCTGTATAGTGGCCAAAACTGACTTCCAGTTTTGTAGGAGTTCGGTTAGGAGGAGATTGCCGCATGTTGGATTTTGGTGAATGACGCCCTGTCACCTTTTTGGAGAAGACAGAAGCAGAGTATATAAACTTCCAGGACAGAACTATAATTGGAAGATGGTAGAATGGATTTTCACTTAAACAGTTTTTACTGTTACAGGTCTTTTCAGTTCAACTCTAGTTGCACTTAAAAAAATGCAGCCACACTACTTTTTTGCTGAAAGAATACTTGGTGGTCCTGTGGGGTGGCAGACACTCCCCAAGCCATCCGTGTCTTTTTCTTGATGCACGCATGATACCATGCATGACATTCTGTTGGGCCAGACATGGATGCTGAAGGAGCAGCTTCTTCCCCTGCTACCATGGAAACAATCATAGCAAGCCACCTCCAGCTTCTTGGGGGAACAAGGTTCCAAGCAAGATCAAATTGTCCAATGTCTCGAGCGATTGTCTGCAAGGTTGGATGTTATTCAGCAGCAACTGGTTGCTTCTGCTCCAGCCCAGGCAGGCAGATCAACACCCCTGGTTAACACTGTGGTGTAACCCAAGGTCCCATTCCCTGAAAATTCTTTGCCTTCCAGGAGGTCATTTCGGGTTCCTACCCCACTGAGGAGCCCAAGTTAAACTTTGTCATCACCCTACTCCACAGGGACCCTCAGCTTGGTGTTTAGCCTATACCCTACTCATCCAGCCTTTCTCTCCCTTGAGGCCTTCTTCAAGGCTGTGGCAATTATTTATGTACTGCCTATGGGCTGGAATGACACCACTTTACACATTCAGTTCATGGTGGGACTAGCTGATACTATCAAAGATAGCCTAGTTAACTTTACTGCTCCATCGTCCGTTAATGCATCTTGCTATTCATATTGATAGGAGGCATATGGGGAGATGCCAGGAAGGAACTCCTGCAGCTTCTCTTTCAGAGGAACCCATGTAACTGGGCTCAACCCATTTGTCCTCGGAGAAAAGGGGCGTATAATGTGTTGTGTCTGTACTTTGGGAATAAAGGGAATTTTCGTGACACCTGTCCCAAGAGGCAGAGAAACGGTAGAGCCTAAACAGGTCTGATGGGTTCCGTTTGGGTCATGCCATCAGTTCACACTCCTGTGATTCTAGGCCTTTTCTATGGGGGGCAGTTTGTGAGGGTTCATGTCTCCCCAAGTACTTGCTGCCACATCAGAAGAAGGGTTACCCCCCTGTTACTTCTCTTTCACAGACATCTTCTCTAAAAAGGCTGCCAAAACCCTTCCTCCCCACAGGACTTATGATTGTGCTATTAATTTAACTCCAGGCTCCTCTCCTCCTAGAGGTAGGACATACCCTTTTCTTTCAGTCAAAGGCCAAGAGGAGTATATTAAGGAAAATCTGGAGAGAGGGTTCATAAGAAAAGTTCCTATATCAAAAGATATCTGTCCCAAGGTCTTTTTCTTTAGTAAAATGTTTTTTTAATTTAAATTCACATTAAAAATCAGATACATACTGACCCCACATGGCCCACCTTACGTGTCTCTATGACACCTATGACTAAGCGCCGGAGGGTGCGAAGCGCGTAAGGTGGGCCATGTGGGGTCAGTATGTATCTGATTTTTAATGTGAATTTAAATAAAGCTTGATCTGAGGGGCACATATAATTTAATTAAAAGGAAGGGGATGAATATTTTCCATGATCTTCTGGGTCGCTACGTAGTAGCATATCTGGATGACATTTTGATCTATTGTTCCAATTTATCAGGAGGTGTTATGTAGGTTAAGGCAAAGCCAGCTCTATGCCATAATTAAAAAAATATTTTTGAACTACGCTCTATTAATTTTCTAGGGTATATAATTTCACAACAAGACTTAGAGATGGAAGCAGCAAAGGTTAAGGCCATTTTAGACTGGATGCAACCCCTTCAATTGCAAGCCAATCAACGATTTTTAGGGTTCAGCAATTACTACAGGTGATTTATAAAAAACTATTTATACTCTGGTGGCTCCGATAACTGCTCTTACCAAGATAGGGGAAGATACTTGTATTTCCTTATTATTATCCTTGTGGAGGTTGTAAAGGCTTTTGAACAGTTGAAAAACTCTTTCATTTCTGCTCCTGTGCTACAGCATCCAGATTCTACCCTTCTTTTCTTGGTAAAAATGATTGCCTCTGAGATTGGAGCAGAAGCAGTTTTGTCCCAGCAACACCCTGTTAACAGTAAAATTCATCCTTGTGCTTTCTTTCCAAGGTAGTTTTCCCCTATGGAGATCAATTATGACATTGGTAACAGAGAATAGCTTTCCATGAAATGGGCATTTGAGGAGTGGAGACATCTTTTGGAGGGCGCTAAACATGTGGTTTCTGTGTTCACTGATCATAGAAATCTTTTGTAAATTGAATCTGTTAAGAGCTAAAATCCCTGGCAGGCCAGGTGGGCATTATTTTTTACCCACTTTAGCATAACTTACAGGCCGGGGGAAAAAATGCTAACTTAGAAGCCCTTTCTAGAAGTTTTGTCTCCAGTCCTACAGAGAAATCTGAAACTGATTCTATTGTCTCCAAGAAAGTAATTGTAGCAACTCTGAGCCTAGATCTTTGTCTGAAGCCCAGGTTAATTTACCTCCATCTCTTTGTTCTGAAAAACCTTCTTGAGGTGGTTTTGGTTGAGACTCATGATACTAAACTAGCTGGGCATCCAGGACACAGTAAAACCTGTTCTCTTCTGTCCCACACTCTCTGGTGGCCAACATTGAGACAGGAAATTGGTAATTATATTGTTTCTTGCACAGTTTGTCACTATTCAAAATCTTCCAGGTCTTTACCGCAGGGGTTGCTACAATCACTTCCTATTGTCAAAAGGCCATGGACCCATATCTCTATGGATTTCATTGTGGATTTACTTCCCTCTAAAGGGAATACTTTTATTTGGGTGGACCAATTTAGTAAAATGTCTAATTTTATCCTCCCCCCCCGCTAAGTCTCTTGCTGAACTCTTCATATTTAAGTTTCATGGGGCCTGTCAGACTTACTGAACCATGTAACCACTAGCTGAGAGAAGGCTGCTCCTACAGCACCCCACGCAGTGTGCCCTCTGAATGCAGACAGAGAGGAACTGGTGAAGAAAGGTATGATGGGATCCAAACATAAGCTGGCAAATCAGGCTCCACAGAAAAATATGTACTTGAGGTCAGACAAGCTAGAGGTGAGGATGGGCAGCAGGCAAACAAGAACTGGAACAGGCAGAGGTCAAACCAGGCAGACAGACAAATGCTCAAATACAGCACCAGGGAGTAGTGATAGTCAAGGTCTGCATGCAGATCCAAAGTCAGCAACAGTAAATACACTTGAAGAAGTAGTTTAGGTGCAGGAGCAATGCAAAACTATGTCCGAGCAATGAGATAACTGCGGGAAGGTGTTCCCTGTGTCTTCTGGATGTCACTGCATGCTGCATCACTTCACACGTGCCGCCGCATCACAACATATACGCACCGAGTCACAGTGAATACGCGAGCACCAGCACCACAATCCTGACAGGGCCTCATTGAACAATATTTCTGATGGGGGGGGGTTATATTTTGGCAGGCCTTTTGTTCCTGTATGGGTACTGATTTGTCTTTTTCACTGGTGCAATATCTCAGATGTCTCCAATAATCAAGAGTACCCAAACTCTGGGATCACATTCAGAAGCTGGGCAGGTTTAGATCGGGTTAATCCTTCAGTTGTTCACAGTAATCTCCTTTTCTCTCAGGGGTCCTCTTGGCTTAGCAGATGTCTAGCTCAAAATGAGGTACATACTGTATGGGCTGACCCCTCCCCCTTACTTATGAATAAAAAAAAATTTGTGCAGAAAAAGTCATGAAATAAAATGATAAAATCATGAAAAATTTGTACAACCTTTCGGATTTCGCGATTGAAACTTATGTTTTTTTTTTTGTAAAATCTACACTTGAAAGCTACAAGAAAATCTTCCAATTGTTAACGGGACATCTGCCATTGACTTTTACATGTTCTTGCCCGGTCTGAGTTGGAAAACTTTTCATCAGACTTTTAAAACCATTTTTTCTGAAAAAAATGTATTTCCCCCTTTATAAGTCCCACCAGAAAAATTTGATATTTTATTCTAAACTTAAAAAGGTGCAATCTTTTTTCCTGGGCTGGATAGGTTGCTAAATGCTCCCAAAAATTTGGTATGTCCCCTAAAAAACCTGTGATGTAACTGGTCTATGAATTTTAAGAGCATGCTTGAAATGTACTACAGCAAGTTTTGGGCTTACATCCCTTTTAAAACGTTTGATGCAATTATTAGGATGACCAGCTTCTTACTGTTTATGTTCTTACAGTTTGGTAAATCTATGCTTTGCTGACAAGGGTCAGAAAAGTAACACTGCCGTTAATGTTTAAAGATCTGTCTATAAATACATAAAAAATTGCTGTATTGTTTTAGCTTTGAAAGGTTACAGATGGACGATGCAGGAATTCCTTAGCAGTTCTTCAGTGGAAAAGATCTTGGCCTCGTTGTGCACTTCATGCTTCTTATTAAATACACATCTGCTCCTGCTAAACTGTCATTAAAAGGGCATTTCTCTGTGTTTTGTATCTGCTATTGATTTCGTTAGGCAATAAGTGAAATCACGAAGGCTGAGGTCAGCCTATACAAAGGAGATAATTAAAGGCCTATTTAGATTTTTTCCCCGTGTTCTTTTTGAATTGTCAGGTCCGTTCAAATCAGAATATTTGCCGTGTTTATTGGAAGCAGGTGGGTGTTATAAGACGGAACCAAAATATTAGCTTGCCTACAAATCCTGTACACTGTTACCAATTGTTCTGGTGTTATGCACTGACTTTGCTGTCCCTTTAATAATCATGCATGCAGGGGAAAGGAGGGAGGCATTTATCAGGTTGGTAGATACTCTAGTATTCAGAACAACTATTTATATTTTACTTTTACATGTCTTACAAAACAATAACATTTTTATTTACTCTGTAGGTTATATGGGTCCTGATAAAATTGACCCTAATGAATGTGATACAGAAATAAGACTGGGGTAGAGACTTATGTAAAAAATGAACAGTGCCTTTAAAGCATTGCCTAAAATGTTGGCGCGTAAAAATACATGTGTTGGAATTTCCATACCTCTGAATCTTTGGATTTGCAAACATCTGTGATTTGGGCAATGTTTGGCATGCATCCACCGAGCAGGACAACAAATTTAGGTTGAGTTTACTGACAAGACCAACTGTACGTGTGTGATTAAAATTGTATTTTTATCAATTTTCAACTCTCAGCTCTGATAATTTGCATAAAGTGAATTCCAACATCAAATCTTTAAAGGGGACAAACTGTTAAAAAAAGAAGAATGGCAGTGCATTATATTATTAAATATAGACAAAATGTTCTTAAAATGTTGTGTTTTGGCTTTTTTATTTTTTATTGTTTTACCAAAAAAACATAGCAATCCCATCTGTACCATTTCCTGCTGCCTCCTTTCCCAGGCTGTGCAGGGGAGCCGGCAGCACTCAACACACTGCATGGTAGGATAGGAATCAGTCAGCTGCTAGGCTGACCTTATAGAGAACTGAAACCAGCCTTTGTCTGTGTGACTGCATGGTTGTGATTGGCTACCTCCTCCTAATGTGCTTCTGGCAGGAACCATTAGAACATGCCCACCCATCATTTGAAATTGTAGCAGATCTATAAGGAGCTCCAATAAAGGGATCATTTTTAAACCAGAGTAAAATGAACATTCATTATTGCCTACAAGACTGAGGGTGTTTTTAGTCATGCCATTTGTCTTCTTTATATGATAGTAAGTTTATTTAACTTTTTTACATGTTTAAATGTTTTATTTTAAAGGGTTTGGTCAATAGGCTTGTTAAACTTCCTTTAGAGTATAGAAGTTATGTATTGTATAACAATACTAGGGCTCATTTGCACCTGCAAATTTTGAACACAATCACCATGTTTTTTGCCCACAATGCAGCATTGTCCCCCAGAATTCCAGTGTCATTGAAGTCACCTGATACTGTATGGCCGTTTATTTGCAAATCAGGCTCACTTTGCACAGAAGTCTGCCTGACATTGTTTCTGTTGTTCTCAGTGCTAGTGACATTTGCGGCCAAACATTTAGGTAGTTCATCTATTGATGCTAGACTTGAAGGGAACCCTGGAGATACGGCATGGTTAGGAGGTAGCTTAAGGGTTCTTCTGCGTCAATAGGTGCAGCAGCGCTCAATTCTAAATTAAAGGTAGAAAGCATTGAGCAGTGCCAAACATAATTATACAGAAGGGGAAAGAGACCATTTTTATGCAAGGACAGGTATAGTATCTGTTATCCAGAAACCCTGTATGCAGAAAGTTCCATCTCCCATAGCCTCTATTTTAATCAAATAATTCAACACTAAAAACATATTTCCCTTTTCTATGTAATAATAAAACAATAACTTGCACTTGATCTCAACTAAGAGATAATTAATCATTTTTAGAGGCAAAACAACCCTACTTACTTGCCTAAATGTTTAAATAATTGTATGGAGAGCCAAATTATGGAAAGACCACTTAGCCAAATATCTCAGGTTCCAAGCATGCTGAATAGTAGGTTCCATACATGTCCCTTTTAAGAATAGGGTTAAACTCACTGCAGGGACTGCAATCTCACATGTGGTCATGAATAGTGATGGGCGAATTCGTCCCATTTTGCTTTGCAGCAAAATTCATGAATTTCCAGTCAAACGGGCGAAAAATTTGAGAACCGAGAATTTTGATGCTAGTTGGAGTAATAACCCCCCTCCCTCTTCCCTCACCTGCAGCCCTTCAGCAGAACAATGGGAAGGTATCAGATAACAGATGACAACTCCTGCATTGCTCCTGTTCCCCATGGTAGCACTTAATAATAAAAATCCAAGTCCAAATAACCCAAGTTGTGACGACTCCAGTTACAATGAGTAGGAAAAACAGTAGCTTATCTAAAAGAAGTTCCCTTGTGAAGTGCTGGCTCTTTCTGAAAGTACATGACCAAGCACAATGACGTGAAATGACTGCTTACACACCAAGATCACAACTAAAAAATACACTGCGCAGTGTACACAGTGTAAAAAATCATGACAGAATCCCTTTTTTTAAAAAAAGGAACAGTGCTTTAGCTTTTTAATTACCTGACTGCCTGATCTAATGACAGTGAAACCAAGCAGACTTCATTAGAAGCTGAACTAAGTAAGGAAATGTGTGCACACTGTATAGTAAATGAGGTTACTAGGGATCGCATCAATATCCTGCCTCTTTAGTCCACTTTATACAGATTGGAGGTTCTTAAATTAAACACTCTCTTAACACACCTGCTAGATCAAATTTTCAAATATCAATAAACTTTTAATGGGAGCAACCAATAGGTAAACAAGCAGGAGAAATAATTCTGCCAGATCTCTTCTGGATCATTTCATATGTTGTAACTGCAATATTTATGATACATAATGCTCACAGGTTGGAAGACAGAAATGCTTCATGTGAGATTTAAAGGGATCCTGTCATCGGAAAACATGTTTTTTTCAAAACGCATTAGTTAATAGTGCTACTCCAGCAGAATTCTGCACTGAAATCTACTTACCCAAAGAGCAAACAGATTTTTTTTATATTCAATTTTGAAATCTGACATGGGGCTAGATATTTTGTCAATTTCCCGGCTGCCCCTAGTCATGTGACTTATGCCTGCACTTTAGGAGAGAAATGCTTTCTGGCAATTTCCTTCTCAATGTAACTGAATGTGTCTCAGTGGGACATGGGTTTTTACTATTGAGTGTTGTTCTTAGATCAACCAGGCTGCTGTTATCTTAAGTTAGGGAGCTGTTATCTGGTTACCTTCCCATTGTTCTTTTGTTTGGCTGCTGAGGGGAAAAGGGAGGGGGGTGATATCACTCTAACTTGCAGTACAGCAGTAAAGAGTGATTGAAGTTTATCAGAGCACAAGTCACATGACTTGGGACAGCTGGGAAATTGACAATATGTGTAGCCCCATGTCAGATTTAAAAAATAAAAATAAAAAAATCTGTTTGCTCTTTTGAGAAATGGATTTCAGTGCAGAATTCTGCTGGAGCAGCACTATTAACTGATTCATTTTGATTTTTTTTTTCCCATGACTGTATCCCTTTAAGGTAAATCACATACAAGTAGCAATTTTCCATGTTTCACTAATTACCTGTCATGGGCGATTACAGTTTCCTGTTTAAGAAGTACAAAATAACAAACATAGGAAATACAATACCTGTAGCCTGATCAAGGCTAAGAACAGGAAATGTTTTAGGCTCATAGTCCCTTTTCTTAGCTAGATAATTATTGAAAATATGTACTGTTTTTAGTAGGTGTCCTGTACCTCTCTTGTACTTTTCTTCTAATAGGAATGCTTTTGAAACCATATCTAGAAATCTGTCTTAAATAACTTTTGCCCCTTGCAAAGGACCCAACTTTTTCTGTTTTCCTACAAATATGGAAAGGAAAATGAGAGGAAGGGAAACTGCTGACCATTTTATACAGTTTTATGAATTTTCAGAAAAAACATGAATTTATAATTGTTCTGCAACAAACGAACCATGAACACAATACATTTCTCGCAAACTTTCTAGCAAAAGTATTTGCTGCTGAAATGCTTGCTTGCCAGAAAACAAATCGTTTTGATGGTAAAGTGCCCATTTAAGAGATTATGGGCTACAATTTAAAAATCTGATGAAGGGTTCTTTATGAATGAATGTCTAATGATCGATAAAATTTGGATTGCAGCTGGCAACAAATTTTTTTTAGTAAATTCTCAAAAAGTTCAGAAATCAACTGAGAGATAAACTGGGCAAATGTATTTAGGTGGAAAATTGAGAAAATAAACTGAGAGGGAAGAAATGTAATTAAAAAAAAAAAACATGGGTAAAGCTTGGTATAACTGTGTCAGAAGTGAGCTCTAAGTCTGGTTATCTTTAATGTGGACTTTTTATACACTTAGGGGAAGATTTATCAAGGGTAGAAGTGAAAATTCAAATTAAAAAATTCGAATTTTGAGCTAATTTGTGGGGCACATTTACTAAGGGTCGGATATCGAGGGTTAATAAACCCTCGAATTTGACCCTCAAGGTAAAATCCTACGAATTCGAATACCGCAAAACCTACGATCGAACGATCAAAGGAAAAATTGTTCGATCGAATAATGAGGATTTTCCTTCGATCAAAGAAACCTTAGAAATGTTATGGAGAAGGTCCCCATAGGCTGACATTGTACCTCAGTAGGTTTAAACTGCCGAAGTATGTAGTCAAAGTTTTTTTTAAAGAGACAGTACTTCGACTATCGAATAGTCGAACGATTTTTACTTTGAATCGTTTCGATTTGAAGTCAAAGTCGTAGTCTATTCAATGGTCGAAATACCCCAAAAAAAACTTCGAAATTCGAAGTTTTTTTACTTCGAATTCTAAACTCGAGCTTAGCAAATGTGCCCCCCAGTATACTTTGAATAGGGAATAGTTTAAATTCGATTCAAATTTGAGTTCGATCGTATGTGCTATTACTTAGATTCATACGATTTGAATTCAATCTAATACAGACTTTTTTTTAAATACATTTTAGTTGGTCTTTTTTATTCGAATTTCGAAGTTATGGGAGTTAAAAAAAACTCGCATTACTTAGAAATTCGACCCTTGATAAATCTGCCCCTTAGGGGCTCATTTAATAAAATGCAAGTTTGCATTTTTTTTTTATGATTTGAGAAAATATGTGGATAAAAAGTGCAAACACAAATATACTCAAGAATATTTTTCAAAACCTACAATAGTCAGTATTTATTAAAGGGGTTGTTCATCTTCAAAACTTGTTCAGTTCAGTCGGTTTCAGACTCTTCACTAGAAATAAAGTCTTTTTTCAAATAACTTTTATTTTTAGTTTGTGATCGTTTTTCTAATATTGAAGTGTAAAGTTTCATTTTTCACCTTCTAAAGCAGCTCGGGGGGTCGCCGACCCTTTAAATGTCTAAATTGATACATTCGTTGATACATTTGTTTTCTATTCTTTGTCCCTGCTGAGCAGAATCCCTGAGTTTCATTAAAGGCAGCTCATAGAATTGATACAATAGTTGAGAATATTCATGATTTACATATGGTCGAATATCGAGGGTTAATTAACCCTGGATATTCGATTGCCGGATGTAAATCCTTCGACTTCGATATTCATACGCCTGCCCTCTCCCAACTTTCACCTTCCTTTTATAGAACCACACCGAGTGGCCCTGCTGATGACATCACAAATGGGGCAGGACTGACAAGTCGGAAGCTGGCAATGTAAAATCACTACTAGAGACAGGAATATTTAACTTAATTTTTGGGAAAACGGTAAAAAATAAAGAGGGATGGAATGCAATCGAAAAAAGTCTTTGTTTATGGTGAACAATGTGAAAACTACTGAACTGAAAAAAGTGTTTGGAAGGTGAAAAACCCCAATAAAGAAATACACCTGAGAGAAGTCACCATAAATAACTCAACAATTAAAAGCTGTCAAGGTTCAATAGAAGTCAATGAGAATTGCCTCTAACAACTTTTTTTTTTTTTTTGGTATGTGGATTTTTTTAAAAAATATAAAATAAAAAATTAGTAAATAGGCCTTCATTGGGCAGAGGTAAACTCAAGGTATGTTTCAAGGTTTCTGTATTTTTTAATGCATCATTCAGTGCTTTTTTTGTTCGTATTGTTTTTATTCCGATTTTTACATAAATCTTCCAGCGTTCCTAGTTTTATGGGCCCATTTATTTTGTTATTGGTTATTATTCGATAATCCAATAATTCTATTTTTCAGGGCAACAATTTGATAAAGACGAGTTTTTGGAGCGAAAATTCTAAAACACATGAATCTGCTCGATTTTGCTGCGACTTTTTGCCCACTAATTTTTTTTGAGAAGTTTTCTTTTAAATTTAAGGGGATTCGGGCTTGGGAGTTCGGTCTCAATTTTTTTTTGTAACATAGTAACATAACATAACAGAGTTGAGTTGAGTAAATAAACCCCGAATGTTTGTGAGTTTATTTGTGGTTTCAAAACCTCTAAAACAAGACCTTTAGGGACCTATTTATTAACATTCAAATTTCTATTTTTTTCACGAATCTGTAAAAAATATGTGGGTTTTTTATTGCTCTAAAACTCTACCAATTCAAGATTTATTATATAGAAAAACTGTAATACAAAAATTTGCAAAGTAAAAACTGTCGAGGTCCTATAAAAGTCAACAGGACCTGTGCTGATCCTATGGGACCATTTTTAATCAATAAAGACTTTTAGAGGTTTTCAGATTTTTTTCAATAGTCATTTTCTGAATTTTTAGAGTTTGTCCATTTTTTTTGAACATTGTTCAGGTTTTAAATGCGAACCTTGAATAAATGACATTGCATTTGTGTGGTTTCAAGAAAAAAATTGTTTTATATATATATATACATATATATATATATATATATATATATATATATATATATAACAGTCCATGGATAGTTAGCAGCGCACACTGGATTTTTAAAAAATTAATTTATTTATTAAATATAAAAGAGCATAATACATGCATCGACGTTTCGGTCCTGTTCTTGAACCGTTATCAAGATACAACATGTGATTAAAACAAAAACTTTATACTCTTCTATGAGCCAAAACAGGAAATGAGGTCAATGAAAAACTCACTTACACCTAAAGCCGATCAGTTGTCACAGTTTCAATAATCCTTTAAATGGGTCAATTCTCAAATATATTTCCTGTATCAAATACATAGTTATGATCTAGGATACACTGTAACAATTCTAAACATTATGTGGCAACCTCGGCACCTAGCAACATACTGAGACAGGCTTGATACATTTAATTAAACTTTTATCTCTGTTCCAAAAAACACGACAAGGAGAACGGCTCATTGAGACCATTAGGTGCCAATGTGTTAAGTTTTTTGATCCAAAAACATTCCCTCTGCAGGAGCATTTTAGACCTATCACCTCCTCTCCTTGGTGGAGGAATATGGTCTATGCCGATATATTTAAACGTTGGAAGGTGATGATCTTTCTCCAGGAAATGTTTGGCAACGGGTTTCGAAGTAAAATTGTCCCTAAATGCAGTACTTATGGCCGAGCGATGGGCATCCATCCTAAGGCGTAATGTGAGATCAGTCTTACCAACATAGGAAAGACCGCATGGGCAAGTTATTAAATAAATCACATGTGTAGTGGTACATGTGATATGTGCTCGAATAGAAAATCTTTTGCCATTATGGGGATGATTAAAACTCTGGCTCGGGCTCATATATCTGCATGAGGTACAGGAGGGACATCTAAAACATCCCATTTTTCGGTTAGCAAGCCAACCGGTCTGCGGTTTCTGATAACATTCTACCGGATCCATTTTAACCAAAAGATTCCGTAGGCTGACTCCCCTCTTATATGCTATAATAGGTGGATTGGGCAATATTTCTTTCAAATTACTATCAGCTTTTAGAATGTTCCAATTCTTATGAATCACCCTTTTGATTTGTCCTGAAATTGCTCCAAATTGTGTAGCAAACACTAAATTATTTGGTGCACGTTCTCTACTGTCACCCCCTAGTACCCTGCTTTTAGCAATGTACAAAGCACGTGTTAGTACCCTTTTCGGATACCCCCTTGCCAAGAATCTATCCTCCATCTCCTTAAGCTGTGTAGCCCTAGTATTCTCTGAGGAGTTATTTCGCAACACTCGACAGAACTGAGAAATGGGGAGGGAAGACTTCATAGACTCTGAATGTAGACTTTTGAATTGCAACAATGTGTTGCGGTCAGTAGTTTTTCGGTATAATGAATAGTCAAATCTTGTACCGTTACGCATAATTGCAACATCAAGAAATTGCACACTTTTGCTGCTCGCTGTGGCTGTAAATTTCACTGGACTTTCAAGGCTATTAAGGTGGGATACCATAGCCAAAAAGGACTCTTCACTACCCCTCCAAACAATTAGTATGTCGTCTATAAAGCGTTTGAAAAATAATAGACTTATTCCAAACTGTGGCATAATGTTGTTAATTTCAAATTGGTGCATGAATAAATTTGCATATGCAGGTGCCATGGCCGCTCCCATTGCTGTGCCAGACACCTGCATATAGTAATTTTGCTCAAATCTAAAGTAATTCATCGTCAAACACATATGCAACAACTCCAACACAAACTCGACATTTGGACCAGAATATCCATCAGTTTGCAGCATCGAGCGCCGTACTGCCTCAACCCCTAGATCATGGGGAATGCAGGTATATAAATTTACTACATCCATACTAGCCAGTGTGATTACCTCATCAACCCCCACTGTGAAATCTTTGATCAAACTGAGAAGATGTGGAGTATCTCTCAAGTAGCTTAGGGTAGCTTGTACAATAGGCTGTAGGATTGTATCGATAAAAAGACCAATAGGATGAAAAAGGCTTTCTCTGCTAGACACTATGGGTCGTCCAGGGGGTGTTACAGGATTCTTATGCACCTTCGGTAGGGAATATAGAATAGGGCATTTAGGAAAATCCATAGACAAAAAAGACTTAAATTCTTCAGTAATGAAACTGAGAATTGACCCATTTAAAGGATTATTGAAACTGTGACAACTGATCGGCTTTAGGTGTAAGTGAGTTTTTCATTGACCTCATTTCCTGTTTTGGCTCATAGAAGAGTATAAAGTTTTTGTTTTAATCACATGTTGTATCTTGATAACGGTCCAAGAACAGGACCGAAACGTCGATGCATGTATTATGCTCTTTTAAAATTTAATAAATAAATAATTTTTTTAAAAATCCAGTGTGCGCTGCTAACTATCCATGGACTGTTAAATATTCGACATTGTAGCAGCACCTGGTACAGTGCTTTCTATTGGTGTGCGAACAGCTCTTTTTTGTTTTTTGTGTATATATATATATATATATATATATATATATATATATATATATACATATATATACTGTATATACAGTATGAAGTATATTGTTTAAGTCCATCCTTCATTAGAAGGTTTATAATCCATATAATATATATATATATATATATATATATATATATATATATATATATATATATATATATATATATATATATATATATATATATAAATATATATACAATATCAAAACATGGGGGTTGTGGGAGCACTCTAAAAGCTTTAAAGTATATATATATATATATATATATATAAGTATAATAAATGCTATTGCATATGTACCCAAATAGGGGTTATTTTGTTACAAAGTTATGATCATAAAATTGATAAGCCACCATACCACGTCAAGGTAAACCCCGAATGGCGGTCCCTAGCTTGTTTTATTTTTTAGGTGCATTCTAGCATTACCTGTAATCAATGTCCGTTGAATGCTGTTTTTTCACTAACAACAAACAAACGCCCAATTTTAAAAGCATAGGATCATCACTAGTTTATTGGTTGTAGCACCCCATACCCCCCCTTTAAACTAGTGGTGATCCTATGCTTTTAAAATTGGGCGTTTGTTTTGGGAATATCTCTCCTTTAAAATCCTGATTGCTGGCTGGGGAGGATTTAGCCCTCAGTGAAAAAACAGTGGACATTGATTACAGGTAATGCTAGAATGCACATAAAAAATAAAACAAGTTAGGGACCGCCATTCGGGGTTTACCTTGACGTGGTATGGTGGCTTATCAATTTTATGATCATAACTTTGTAACAAAATAACCCCTATTTGGGTACATATGCAATAGCATTTATTATACTTATATATATATATATACTTTAAAGCCTTTAGAGTGCTCCCACAACCCCCCTGTTTTGGTATAAATATATATATATATATATATATATATACTGTATATACAGTATGAAGTATATTGTTTAAGTCCATCCTTCATTAGAAGGTTTATAATCCAGGGTGCCATGAATTCATTTGAAAGGAATTATTTCTGGCAAGTTATATCTGAATTCTTAACATTTTTCGTAGTCACTGCATGATTAAGCATGTTTTTTAAAAAATGAAGGGGGATAAAATAAAAAGAGAAGAATGAAGAAATGGGTACACCATGTGGGTTTAATTAAGATCAAGACAAAGCCTGTTAATGAAACTACAGACTGGTGATAGTTGTATGTTCTATACTATTTACAAATAGCAGATTTGGTGGGTGACTGCAGTTATGATTTTTAAACCCACAAGTTTATGTGATAAAATTCCTCTTGAGCTGTTTGTAGTGTTTCATTTTTCCACAAACAGAAGTACTAGTTACCCTTAAAGGGATCCTGTCATCAGAAAACATGTTTTTTTTTCCTTAACAAAATGAATCAGTTAATAGTGCTACTCCAGCAGACTTCTGCACTGAAATCCATTTCTCAAAAGAGCAAATATTTCTGACATGGGGCTAGATATTTTGTCAATTTCCCAGCTGCCCCCAGTCATGTGATATGCCTGCACTTTAGGAGAGAAATGCTTTCTGGCAGGCTGCTGTTTTTCCTTCTCAATGTAACTGAATGTGTCACAGTGGAACATGGGTTTTTACTATTGAGTGTTGTTCTTAGATCTACCAGGCAGCTGTTATCTTGTGTTAGGGAGCTGTTATCTGGTTACCTTCCCATTGTTCTTTTGTTTGGCTGCTGGGGGGGGGGGAAGGGAGGGGCGTGATATCACTCCACCTTGCAGTACAGCAGTAAAAAGTGATTGAAGTTAATCAGAGCACAAGTCACATGACTTGGGGCAGCTAGGAAATTGACAATATGTCTAGCCTCATGTCAGATTTAAAAATTGAATATAAAAAAATCTGTTTGCTCTTTTGAGAAATGGATTTCAGTACAGAATTCTGCTGGAGCAGCACTATTAACTGATTCATTTTGAAAAAAAAATTGTTTTTCCCATGACAGTATCCTTTTAAAATCTGCTTTCAAAAATTATACTTTGAATTCAGTTCAGAATCTTAAAGGATACTGGATATGTCAGATGTATACAATTACTTTTCCTACTGACAACCTTCTGTGATTGTGCAGTTTCATCATTATTCCCCATATGTACATACGGATAGGTATAGGAATTAACAAATTCAATAAACATTGCCTCACTAAACAGAATAGAGCTGCTTTTTATCTCATCTAATTTTTATCAAATGAAGGTGTTCACAACTGCACAATGAGTGGTAGTCACATTCTTGGCTATTGCATGCATTGTTTCTGGGGTTCTTGTTTCTATTTCTAACCAAATTTTTGGAATTGTATTTGGGGCACATAGGACCCATATAGAAAAGAAGCCTATGAAATGAGCAGTACCGCTGCCAGTATAGGTGTGAAACACTAGGTTGGGAAAACAAACTTTTTTTATAAATAGTGATTTATTCGGCAGGCGCCGAGTTTGTGACGAATTTGCGCAATTCGCCGCAGTGAATACATTTGCAAAATTGCAACGAAACTTCCACCAGTGTCAAATCTTTTTTGACGCTGAGGACAATTCCGACGCCGGCGCCAATTAAAGGCACCCATTGACTTTAATGCGCGTCAAACTGTTGCCGGCTTCAGAATTGTCACCAGCGTCAGAATTATCACCAGCGGAAAAATTCGTATTTCACAAATTTTTCACTGTTTTGCGAATTTTGCAGGAAATTCGCAAATTTATCGGCGAATCGTTACAGGAGAAATTTGCCTATCACTATTTATAAATCTAAGTTCATAAATACAACATGTTGAAACTGCAGCATGGTTTATATCTGCAAAGCAATTTTAAACCACAGTCATTACATGCCCAACAATTGATCCCCTGTAATCTGCACTTTGGTTACCTGTGACATACAGGAGACATTTTTAGAAATGTGGTGACATGAAAATCCAATCCTAACCCAATGTGTTTGGATGGGGTACAGGCAAGGGTAATATATAGATCCTAGGGTGGAACCAGTGTAGTACCCCAAACAGTATAGTCCTAAGTCTTGGGATCCTATTTAGAGCTAAATCTCAAGTCCATTTTGAAGAATAGCACCACTGGGTAGACCAAAGTTCTTCCTAAGTAGTTTAGAGCTTATTATTATTATTATTATTATTATTATTATTATTATTAATATAACATGTATGGGATCTGTAAACCAGTTATACAGAAGGTTATGAATTACGGAAAGGCCGTCTCCTATAAACTCCATTTTATCTAAATAATCCAAATTTTAAAAAACAATTTCCTTTTTCTCTTTAATAAGAAAAAGTACCTTGTGCTTCACCCAAATGAATCCTTACTGGAAGCTAAACCAGCCTATTGGGTTTATGTAATGTTTAAATGTTCTAGAAGATTTTAGGTACAAAGATCCAAATTACGGAGAGATTGATTATCTGGAAATCTCCAATACCTGTATTATTAAGGTTAAATAAAACCTGAATGTAGGAAAAAATCTACAGTTCACCTCTGATGAAGTGCCAAAGAGAGGCACGAAACGCGTCAGGTGACTAGACACGTCATGGTTTAGTTAAAGATCTCCAGGAGGAGACCTGTTTGTGTTTTTAAAGATGCTTGGAAATAAAGACTTTTTTTTTATTCTAAAACTACCCGGGGTTATCAAGGCTCTCGTCTATCTATTGCTACTTTGGACGTTGTCATTGTGTCTGGAGCGGAGTCCGGGCAACGGAGGGCCTCCACGAGGGTAGATGCGGACCATTCACATTTAAGTTACTTGTATGCCTAAAAAATCTACAATGCATTTAATCTACTATTTTTCTGTGATTACATTTTTTCAACTTTAAAGAATTTAATTTCAATTTATGAAAAAACTTGCACTGGAAAAAATCTGATTACTTAAGGGACCTATTTACTAACAATTGTTTCCCACCTTAAAAATATGTGTTTCTCCTATATTTCTAAAAAACTAAAAAAAATTTAGATTTATCAAGGGGGATATTTACTAAACTCCAAATGCAAAAATCACAAAAAATTCTTTTTTTTTATATAAAATCAGACTTTTAAAAGATCACAAATGTTTTGAAATTTATTAAACCCTGAGGATGGAAAAGTCAGAATCTAGAAATCCGGCATCTCAGACCTGTCGAGGTTGCATATAAGTCAATGGGAGAAGTCCCAATGATTTTTTGATGTGCGCTGGGTTTCGTGCAATACCCCGAAGTTTTCTGAGTTTTGGGGTGAAAATTCTGAAAAAATCATGAAAAACATTTTTTTTTTACCGCAAAGCAAATTTTCGGGAAAATGTAATAATAAATAAGCATAAAAAACCCAAGCAGATTTGAACGGAGTTTGTAGCAGAAAATATTGAGATAAATTTGGACTTTGATAAATTATCCCCATCAGTGTAAAAACGACGAAAACCTCTAAGGCAAAACTTCACCAAGTAAAAGTTGTCAAGGTGCTATAGAGGTCAATGGGAGCTGCTCTGATCTGATTGGACTGCTTTATATCAATACAGACATTTAAAGATTTTCAGATTTTTTTTCATTAGGAATGGCCTGAAAAACTTAAATTTGTATAGGTTTTCCTGCTAGTTATATTTTTAAGAACACTGTTCCCTGCTTGTTTTTGTTCACACTTTTTTCTACTATTCTACTATACTATATTTCGGATCTTATGATAAATTCTTCAAACTTGCAGGCAGATTTATTAATTAGAACTTATCACAGAAAAACTCACCCACTTCTACTCATTTCTATAGAATTTTTAGAAGGATATTTATCAATGGATGAAAGGTGGAGGATTATCAACATTTTCATTGTAGTGCTTTGGAAACAACGACTAAACTCACCGTCTCTAAAACCATGAATGTCATGGAGTTTATTAAAAGATCCAAATATAAAAAGTATGACTGAAAAAGCACTGAATGATGCAGTAAAAATACAGTATGAATACTTCTAGACAATACCTAATAAAAAAAACCTCTAAAAGTCCAAATTGATTAAAAATGGCCAATAAAATCAGTGCAGCTCCCAATGATTTCTATAGCACCTCAACAATTTTTGCATTGGAGGCTTATTTGCTAAAGTACGGAATTTAAAGGTTTTTGAAACGTACCAACCATTAGGGGTCCATTTACTAACAATTGAATTCAGATTTTTTTCCATTAATCTCTAAAAATTTGTGATTTTCTAATTTTTTAAAAACGCTTTAAATATTTGAGATTTATGAAGTGTTAAAATTACGAAAACCTCTAAAACAAAACTTTAAAGTTGTTGAGATCCTATAGAAGTCAGTGGGATCGATCCTATTCACCCAAGTTTTAAAAAATCTAGGTTTTAAATAAATTTTGATTAGTCGTTTTTAATTTGAAATTCGAGTTTATCAGAGTTTATGGGATTTTTATAAACTTCCATAAACTCTAAATTTGACCCTTGATAAATATGCCCCTAAGTATGTTATAGAATGACCAATTCTTAGGAAATTTTCAATTAGTCTTCATTGTTAATTTTTATAGTTTTTTATCTATTTGCCTTCTTCCTCTGACTCTTTCCAGTTTTCAAATGGGGGCCACTGACTCCATCTAAACTCATCTTTCTATTAAGGCCCTCTCCTATTCCTATAACAGTCTCTTATTCCAAGTAATGCATGGTTGCTAGGGTAATTTGGACCCAAAGGCAAAATTGTTCACTTTGCAAATTTTTATTGGCATTGCGAATGAATTGCAAATGATTTTTGCGTTAGCGAGCAATATTACATATCCATTAGATGCTTATTTATTAAAGGGCAGATTTACCAAAGTGTGAAAAAATACCCCCCCCACTTTGTATTCATTACTATGGAATTTTTAGAAGTGTATTTCTGTATACAACTGATGTCACTTGTGACTAGTGAGCCATATGATCCTGAACAGGACAGCCCTTTGCAAAATATTCTTCTTTGTTCAACCAAGGGTGTGAAGGTAGTATTCTGTTTTTACCTCAAGGAAATAGCTTTTTGGATTACAATTTCTTTGATAATTTCTGAAATAAATTCAAGGAATGAAACCTTATATGAAGGCTCTTTTCTTGTGGGTATGCTACGTCTAAGGGTAATGTCACACAAGAAAATGTTTTCTTCACAAGGAAACTTCGGGCGACTTCGTAAAACGAAGTGCCGTAAGTGCCATGCTGCAGGCGTTTTTTCATTATAGCAGGCAGAAGACAGGGGGAAGCCATTCGGGGAGATTAGTCGCCCCAAAGAAGAGGCGATTAGTCACCGGGCCACTTAATCTCCCCGAATCTCCAGGTGTGACTTTACCCTAAAGGACTTCATAAATTTTAAATCCTAATTTCTTACTACAAAGTACTTGAGGCATAATTATTGTGAGTATCCACAACGGTCAAAAACTGGGCAGGCTGTTTTGACCTGGACAGCCCTTCCAAAATGTTTTAACTTTTCACAGTTTAATGATTATTATAGTGTGGAAGGTATGCTGTAGAAGTATATACACATCTAGCTAAGAAAAAAGGGACACAAGATTCTACCTTTAAACTGCAGATTACAACTGAAAAATAAGGGGAGTGTATCAAAAAGTGCAGTACAACATTTAAGGTATTCATCTCACATCTTACACTTGCCTTATCTTTAGTCATACACTGCAGCTACTCTGCATAATAAAACCATACAAAGTAATTTGTTGCAATTCCCTCCCACAGTTTACATAGATCATTAAATTGAGAGAAGCAGAAAATGATTTGAAAAAGCAAATTGAGCTCAGTGGCCCGTGCATTTGGGTAATTAGCTGTAATTCTGTAATGGCAATTTGTGTGGATTAGTCATGCTCTGTCATGGGTTTCTAGTCCAGATCCAGAACAAACTATTCTTTAGGATTTGTTGTACTGTAGTTAATTCGCTTTCCTTTTCCAACAGGCTACAGCATGTTCTTCCTAAATGTTTTACTATGGATCTGCAGCAAGTTTGCATAATACAATACATAATAAATTACATTATTTTTAAGTTTTAAAGTTTTAAAATGTTGTTACCAATGGAACCATATTTGAGCTATAAATGTGTAATGTGTAAAAATTGTCTATTTTGTAGCATAATTACAGGATGAACTATTTAGCCCACTCAGCAGGCCCAAGGCAACCTGGCCGGCCACTTCACCCCCTTGCCGGCATGCCTGTGAGTATGTGCATGCACGCACACCCATGAGTATGCACATGCATGCATGCATGAATGTGAGCATGCACGCGCATCTGCCAGTATGCGCACATGCCAAATATAACAATTCGTGGAGGTGGGCAGAGCACTCACAGAAGCGTGAGCTCAGAGGCGTGTGGGAGAAGAAGGGTTCCAGACTAGGGGTAGGCTAAAGAAGAGGTACGTGCTTGGTGCACCCACTTCACTGCACCCTAGGCACATGCCTCTTCTGCCTACCCCTAGTTCCGGCCCTGCCTCCCAGAATCCTTTATGAGGCAGCACTAAGGGCTGTGAAAATGAGGATCTGTTCAGCTGTGAGGACTCATTGGCCTCACCTGTATTTTTCATGAATCCAATACAAAATTTTGCTTTTCATTGCAAAAAAAATATGAGAGTGCACAAGGAATCCGCAAAGCACTATGAGTGTAATTTTGTATTGGGTTTTTAATTGGATTACTTTGCCGGAAGTATGGCTGTGGATCCTTTAAGAAGACCAGATTCTTTGTTTGCTTTACTGTTGTCCAGCAGAGGGGACCGTAAGAGGTTTTGTCACCTGCAACTTGTCCAATTGCTCCACTGAATTCTTTGTATAAAATGATCTTTATATAATCTCAACCATAATAATCTCAAACAATGTAATATGTCCAATGAACAGTCATGTACTTGAAAAAAGTTGAAGAGGCATTTCTCAAAGTCAATACCCAAACCAAATTGACCACATTTTGCCAAAAAAATTTAAACTTATGTGCCACATTGTCTCCTCATTTTCTTAATTGAGTCCTACACTTCCTAATGTATACTTAATATTAGAGTAACAGCAATGTGACTAAGTGGTAGCACTGTGTTAATTTACCCTTCGCACTGAGGAGCTATAGAAGCATTTTCAATCATTTGAGCTCCCAGCAACAACATCATCATCATTTATTTATATAGTGTCGACAAGTTACGCACTGCTTTACATTACTTTATAACAAACAGGGTACAAATGAGGAATAACAAACAATGGTTTACAGAGTACAATAGGATTAGAGGGGCCTACTTGTTAGAGTTTACAACTAAATGTTAGGGTACAATTCAGACATAAGGATTTCAGAAACAATTTTGTGGTTTATGATACAGCTATGACTGATTAATTAAGACACATTGAATAAGCTTCCCTAAGCTGGTTGGTCTATAGGGAACGTTTGACAGTTTGGAAAGAAGGATAAAGTCTGACAGCTCGAGGCAGAGTGTTCCAGAGAAAAGCAGAAACTCAAGAGAAGTCTTGTAGACGAGAATGGGCTGAATTGATGAGAGGAGCAGAAAGGCAAAGGTCAGAAGCAGAGGGAAGGTTACACGAAGGAGTGTATTTTGAGATCAGAGATGATATACAGTATAGGGAGGGGCTTCTTTGTTAAGGGCCTTGAATGTAAGTGTGAGTAGCTTGAATTTGATTCTAGAGGAGATTGGGGGCAAGTAAAGGGATATGCATAGGGGAATAGCTGATGCTGAGTGGTGAGATAGATGAATCTAGCAGCAGAATTTAGAACAGATTGGAGTTATAAAAAAGCTCCTGCGAGGAGTATGTTGCAGTGATCAAGGCACGAGATAATAAGATAAGAGATAATAAGAGATTGGATAAATGTCTTGGTTGTATCTGAACTGAGATACGGCCATATTCGGGCAATGTTGCGCAACTGAATACAATAAGATTTTTTTTTGATGTGTGGTGAAAAAGACAGATGCAAGTCTAAGATAATTCCTATGCAGCATGCCTGTGTGGTCAAATGATGCTGTTAACGGTAAATGAGATCTGAAGGACAGGGGAAGATCTTGGAAGAAATATAATGAATTTTTAGAAAGATTAAGTTTCAGGTCGCGATGAGACATCATGGGAAGGGACAGAAGGAAAGGGGCCAGGAGAAGACAAGTAGAGTTGGGTGTTATTAGCATAAAGGTGAAGTCCAAATGACTGAATAAGTTTTCCTACCAAAGTAGTATGGAGTGGGAACAGTAGAGGGCCTAAGACAGAGCCTTCAGGAACTCCAACAAAGAGAGGAAACGTAGAGTAGTTAAGTTAGAGAAGGCAACTTTAAAAGAACTATAAGACAGATAAGATGTAAACCATGAAAGAGCAGTGTCACAAATGCCAGCTGAGTATAGGATGTCTAGGAGGATTGGATGGTCAACTGGAAAACTGGACCATAGTTGGTGGGAGAGCTCAAGAGAAGGTTTTTTTGAGAATAGAAGTTATAAGTGCTAGTTTGTGTAAAGATTGAAAAGTACCAGTAGAGAGTGAAAGGTTTAATAGATGGTTAAGTTTAAGAGAGAGTGTATCAGAGATTGGATAAAGGAGGCAAGAGGGTATGGGGTCAAGGGAGCCGTTTGTGGGATTTTAGCAGTGGGGTTTAAATGATAAGGAGAAGATTAAAGAAGAGAAATACTGTTCTTTAGCTATTGACAGAGCTCGATTGTAGCAGGCGAGCATGAACATGAAGTCAGGATCAGTTTGTGATTTTCTCCACTGTCTTTCAGCTGATCTACTTCATCTTCTGAGGTACTGAGTTAAACTAGTGTGACAGGGTTGAGGTTTAGCTGGTTGACTCTCAGGGGTAGTAAAAGGAGCAAGGGAGTCAAGAGCCGTTGAAAGAGCATTGTTGTAGAGAGAAGCCATATTCGGACAGGAAAGGTTGTTAATATGAAAGAACTATTGATAATTGTTCTGGATCAAATGTATAAAGGTTTCTGTACTTGTGGGTGGAGAGAGATGGTTGTGATAGCACAGGTGAAAGTGTTACCTGAAAGGAAAGTATGTGATGGTTGGATAGGGGGAAGGGCGAGTTAGTAAGGTTGGAAGGGTGGCACGGGTGGCAGAATATAAGATCAAGAGCATGACCCTCTATGTGAGTAGGAGAGTAGTTCCACTAAGAGAGACCAAATGAAGTTGTTAGAGAGAGGAGTTTAGAGGTGGCAGGAGAAGCAGACTTGTCAGTGGGAATATTGAAGTCAACTAAAATGAGAGCAGGTGTCTGGCTAGAGAGAAAGTATGGACGCCAAGCAGCAAAGTGATCCAATAAAGTAGAGAAGGTTCCAGGGGGACAATACATGACTATGACATGCAGAGAGAATAGAGAAAAAAAGTGTGTGCTCTGGAAATTCCAACCCTACTGTCGAGAGAGGGTGATAGGAGCAGTGAAGAGGAGATTAGAATTTCAGGATGTTGGAGTGCAGAAAGAAGTTAATAAATTTAAACCTAGTTACATGGTATAAGCAGTTCCTTCAGTCAAGCAATTAGGAAAGTTGCTAGATAAACGTAATAGCAAGAGAACATATTACACATACCCCACAATTAATTAATTGTGCAATGGTATTAAAATGTTCAGCAGTTGACTTGAATGGTGAGTTGAAGAAAGCAAGGAGTAATAGAGCTGATTTAGCAGGAATAGCACATACCCCAAAATTGAATAATTGCCAATGTTATTTAAATGTTTAGCAGCTTACTTGAATGGTGAGTTGCATTTTGTGCAACTCATTATATGGTTGAACCATGTTTACTTACCCTTTATTTAACCAGCATGGAAAGTCCCAGCTAATTAGGATACCTGGGCCTGAGGAGCATTCACGTGGCACTTGAGCTTACATATTTTGGCCAAAATGTGGTACTAACACCTCACTTTGATGTAAAATGTATTCAAGGTATTTACACAGGTTAAACTTTAGCACTGAACTTTATATTTTCTGTTTTATATGTTATGTAGGCCTAGCGTGGATAAGAAAGGAAGAAAGACATTACTATTTGGGGTTATTTTATTAAATAACCCTATTATTAAACTTTTACAAATACAAAAAGGTATATGTAATATACATCAGTGCCGGGCCTACTTGGTCGGGCGCCCTAGGCAACCCGGCCAAGTCCTTTGCCCCCGCCGCTCGCGCACGTGCAGAATCCGCGCGATTGCGCATGCCCAGAAGACCATACACGACGTAGAACTTCAGCCACAGCTTCTGAACATAGCAGTCAGAGCTAGGGAAAGGCATCAGAAGAGGTACGTGCCTGGCGCCCCTGTGCCTTTGTGCCCTCGGCAAGTGCCTCTTCTGCCTACCCCTAGTTCCGGCCCTGATATACATTATATATGTAATATGTGAAACTGTCATGATAGGGTAGCATAGGCAGCTTGGTCCTATTATGGTCGCATTTGATGTTGCTAAGTGCAGTTTGTAATGATCTACATCTGTGTAGGCTTTGCAAGCCCATTTGTCATAATTCTGGACTTTGCCTTGATATGTTGCATATGTAGAAATTGAGCAGACACTTCTAGGAACCAATCTTCCAGGCAGACTTTTCAATTAGAAAGTGCCTGCTCAATTTCTACATACGGTTATCGGCCCCCTCAACTGAAGGTTCAGGGCGGTTGCCCTGGATCCCTTCCTTAAACTGGTGAATGTTTTTCACTTTGAGACCTGAAAAGATTTACTACATCTACCCATCGGTGTTTATGATCCTAATTTGATATGTTGCATGTCCAGCACATATAGGGTTGCCACCTGACCCCTTTAAAACCGAACACATATGGAATATACAGCCTGCATGGCTAATTAGCAATTCATTTAGATGCATGCTGCAGACTGAACTGATTTATGTTTGGTTTTAAAAGGTTGAGGGTGGCAACCCTAAACACAGAACATGATCACACAATTTGCAAGGGTGACAAGATTATTATGTAAATGTTTATGTAAATGCAATATGACGCTTGCTAAAATAGTTTGCAGGAATAGGCCCTTATACTCCAAAGAAAGCAATGAAAGTGTATTTGACTTTAGTAATCCTCGACCGGTGGCTCGCATGCAACATGTTGCTCCAAGTGGCCCCAATGCAGGTCCCTTTTTTTGAACCAGGTGCCAAATAGAGCCTCCTGCTAGGGCACATAGGGGCTACCAAATAGCCAATCACAGCACCTAATTGACACACCCAGGAACATGCTTGTGGTGCTCCCCAACTCTTTTAACATTAGAATGTAGTTAAAAGTAAAAAAGGGTGGGGACTAGGGTTTGCCACCTTAACCCTTTAAAACCAAACACATATGGAATCCACAGCTTGTGTGGCTACTTAGCAATTAATTTAGATGCATGGTGCATGGCTGCACATAAATCAGTTCAGTCTGCAGCATGAATCTAAATGAATTGCTAATTAGCCATGTAGGCTGTGTATTTCGGACAGTGTTGGACTGGCCCACCGGGATACCAGGAAAACTCCCGGTGCTTCTAACCATTTGGCCTATTTCATGGTCATGCCTTATTTCTTTATGGGACTTAAGAATAGAAGAATATAGTATAGTTTGTAAAGATACTATATAGACTAGGCGAATAAAGAGGTTGAGTAAGAAGATAAGAAAGTGGGCCCATGGTCTAAGGTTTTCTGGTGGGCCCCTGGCAACCCAGTCCAACACTGATTCTGTATGTCTTCGGTTTTAAATCGGTGAGGTAGCAACCCTAATGGGGACACCAGTTCTATATGTAGTGGACAGTGTACAAATGCAAGGAGTCATTGTGGACCTATGACAAACTGCTACACACACAAGTAGTATCTGTAAGACAGGCACCTATTAAGTACTGCACAGACTGAAAGTCTTTTAAAAACAACTAGTGTTGATTTTAACAACATGTACTGTGAGCCTTACAAGCTTAGCTTTTGCCAATTCAAAGTGTTGACATTGGATATGAAACCACAGTGTTTACTTTTTTTTTCGTTCTTTCAAAGGATTATTTATTTACATTTTTTCTCTGCACGAACCCCTTAATCCCCCACTGATACATAAGCACACAGATTTCAAAGCTCTAAGTGCCTGATTTATACAAATTAAAGAACTTAAAAGCATTGCCAAACCACTAAAGCCTAGATAACTGTGTAACATTTGTATCTTGCACTCGCACTTGCAGTGAAGCAAATTAGGATTTACAATACAGAACTACGTTTATCGCAGACACTAAGTACTAGTACCACCCAGCTTTTTCTGAACTGATATTAACTGCTTTAGTGTTCTTCATAAAAGCACACTGGGAAAGTAGTTTTCAGACGGATGTGTAGAATGGTCAGATATATCATCATATCAGCTGAGGTGCTCAGTGATGTGAGCTCTGGTATCTGCATCATACACTTAGGCCAGGGTTAGACATGGCTGTTTCTAGGCCTGTGGATAAACTCAGGAAGAGAAACTGCATTGTCTGATGGTATCCTAAGAACCCAGTAATGTGGCGTTCTGCTTTAATTCTGCAGTTCATACTCTGCAGAGTATGGTGGTGTGCAGTGCTGCTGCTTTAGCAGAATTGTACAACAGAATTAGCTAGGCAAACACATATATAGAAGTAAGGTTGCTATATTTCGTAATTGAAATGGCATACAAGGAGCTATAAAGCCACTCACGTCCATTTGTTACATTTTTCACTGGTATAGCAACATGTGTGCCAGATCCTTACAGGGAAATGGCACTGGAGATCTTGTACTTTTCCATGATAAAAATTTCATTGGTAAACACACAAACCTGTTGTAGTTGATTTATATAGATTTTAGTTGAAAGTGCAGCTACTATCTCTCTGAAACTCCCTTGAAATCCAAGCTGGAGTACTAAACAAACTTTGGACTGGTGGCTTCCTGACTTCCTATGCCTACATTTTATTGCTACTTATGTAAATAGTAAAACTCCTCTCAGTACTGCCTCCTGTGGTATCATGCCGGATGCCACGGTTTACCCGCGGGTCGGGCGAGTTCGGGCTGAACACTTGACGAAATGCTCTCCCCGCCCGCGACCTAGTACTGCCGGCTTCTGGCGCCGAAATTTATAGATTTCCGAATGCCCCGCCCCTTTTGTGACGTCACTGCGGGCTGGTCAGGCGCGGATCAATAAATAAAGGAGAGCAGCGGGCCCGGGTCAGATGCGGGTAGGGAGCGAGCGGTTTAGGGTCGGGTGCGGGTCGAGAAATTCTCGACCCGCACATCACTACTTCAGTGGATTAAAACACAGGGTATGGTACATTGTCTTCAAGAAACCACTGGATATCCACTACACTGGGACTGAACACCTGTGATGAGATTTGCCTATGAAAGAATTGTCATACTGTATATCACATGAATATTATGAATAAGCTGTGATAAATTTAAGCTATGCTAGTGTGCTGTATGAAGTATTTCACCCTATGTAAGAACCACTGGTGATGTGGTTCTTTATAATGAAAGTGTACAAGAAAGTTATAGTTCAGCTCAGAGCTTTACCTCCACTATTTCTGTGAAGTCCCAACTGAGAGAAGTTGCATGTGGCAGCACTTTACCTGGAATGTGTTGAACATGTTAAAGGGGTTGTTCACCTTCAAACACTTTTTCCAGTTTAGTTGGCTTCAGATAGTTCATCTAAAATAAAGGCTTTTTCTAACTATATTCTATTTGTTAGAATAAAGTTTTATTTTTCACCTTCTAAAGCAGCTCAGTGGTGGGGGGGGGGGTCGCCGACTCTTTAACTGTTAGAAACTGACACATTTAGTTGATACATTTATTATCTTTGTCCCTGCTGAGCTGAAATCCTGAGTTTCATTAAAGGCAACTAGTGATGGGCGAATTTATTCGCCAGGCGTGAATTCGCGGCGAATTTTCGTGATTCGCCGCCAGCGAATAAATTCGCGAAACGCCCGCGAAAATTCGCAGCACAAAAATTTGCGGCACAAATTCGCCGGCGTCAAATTAATTTTTTCGAAAAAAACAGACGCCGCAGCGCGAATTTTTCGCCGTTTGAACTGATTCAAAAAAACGTTTGGAAGGTAAACAGCCCCTTTAAAGCACAAAAAGTGGAATTAAAACCCTACAAACCTGGGTGCCAAATTTGCCACCCGTATACAGTGGTATCCCTAGAGTTCACCCATCAGGCCATCAGGTGGATTTAGTAACTCCATCTTCAGCTGGAAGAAAGATTGCAATTTCTATAGTTTGCACCAGTCCTTTAAATCAATCAGTTAAAATCCACTATGATATAACTGTGTAATGATTAATATTAAATTATAAAATGTGAATGTTGATTTATATTTATGCAAATGTTTTTTCCTCCATTTACAGCATTTTTAACATTTTCCTTTGTTGTTAAGTGCCTATTAATTTGTTGTCTCATAATGCCATGAAATAATCTGAAATCTAAAACACATTGACCATTAAATGAGTTATGGAATATTGTTGACACATTATAAATAATTATAAGTTACATGAAATAAAGATAGAGTCTCATTGTTTTCATATTTTACTGTTTAATAGCACAATTACTGACAGCCTCCGGACTGGACGAGAATGGCTTCCAGTCAGCACCTTGTCACTAACAGTTGCCAGAAATAGGTGAGACACAGGACAGAAGGGAAAACAGTAATAGAGGGAAGAAGGGGTAAGGAAAAGGCTCAATGACAGGACATGTAAGGGGTTATTTATTAAAGTCTAAATGGTAAAAACATGTAAACATGAACATTTTTACTATAAAATCCAATTTTTTTGTGGAAAAAAAACCTTGAATTTTTCAAGATTTATCATACTCTGCGGCAGCAAAAAGTCAGAATCCAAAAATACTCCATCTTCAACCTGTTGAGGTCCTGTAGAAGTCAATGGCAGAGGTCCTATTTGCAATTTGAAGTTATTATGGTCTGCACTGGGTTTCGTACATTAATTTGAATCAACATTTCAGGCTTTTCCAGCAATCAAAAATCCGAAAAGTTCTCACTATTTTCTGAAATCTACTCCAACCAAATCTGCACAGACTTTTTCTCCCTAGTTATCAATAGACTTTTCCTAAAATGTCTTGTGCGGGAAAAACTCGATAAATCATGAAAAAAATGCGAATTGTACTAATTTTTTTGGATTTCTCGCTGAAAACTGTGACTTTTTTCAGATTTGTCACTGAAACCTTTGCTTTTTTGGATTTGCCGCACAAAATCTTTGGATTATTGAACGAAACCATGCACAGATCTGGATATCAAAGGGACATCTGCCATTGACTTCTACATGAACTCATATAGACTCCAAGCTCCAAGAGTCCTCTGCACTCAACCCATTATCAATATATTTAAGACATTGAGACTCGGCAGGTCTGAGTTGGAGTACTTTTTTATTTGAACTTTAACACCATCAGAGTTTAATAAATCACAAAAAATCTGACTTTAATAAATAACCCCCCAAAATATCAACTCATTCACTCAAGGGCAATGTGCACACCTTCCCCATTGTTTGCATTTAACCAAAAAGATGATTTTTGAATATATAAACCATGAGTATAAACCATGACTAAACAAAATACATAGCAGAGACATTTTAAATAAAGTAAGGCATTTTTCTTCAGACTACTGGTTTGTACACTACAAACCAGTAGTCTGAAGAAAAATTCCTTACTTTATTTAAAATGTCTCTGCTATGTATTATGTTTAGTCATGGTTTATACTCACTTCATGTAAGATGTGCTATGTGTCTCACTCCTCTGTTGGATGCTTGCTTTGTGGTCTTCTTGAAAACTTTAGTAGCAGCAAGCGCAATGACACACAAGACAATAAAGCTGGCCATAGACGCAAACATAGGCTTCAGAACCAGGGGGGCCACAGGGGCCGTGGCCCCCCCAGAATTTTCCTCCTCCAGTTTGAAACCATTTTTTAAATAAAAAAAAATACATTTTTTTTTTTTTACAGGTTTTTTTTTTGCCTTTTTTCTTTTAAGCCGGTGCGTGTCTGGGCTGTCTCCCTTACCTGGCCTCTCCACTTCGATTTTGCACCACCCCCTAGAAACCGGTAGTGGAAGTGGCCAGCGATGGAAAGGAAGTATCTGGGCTGGCTCCCTTACCCAGCCAGTCCACTTTCATTTTGCACCACCCCCTCCAAGCTGGTAAAGTTGAAGTGGCCAGCGAATGAAAGGAAGCTCCGCCTGCCGCACAGCTGCAGTCCGGAAGAGAAGCGAGCATCGTGTTAGCGCCTGTCAGGAGTAAGGAGTACATAGGAATGCACGGATAGGCCTGCACATGTGTTCCATACAGTGCAAATAGAGCGCAGTATCCAAAGTTGTCTCTGTGCAGCACAAATCGTCAAAATGCAGCTTCACCCCTCATCCCTCTCTTACAGTACAATACTCTTCATTGCATGTGATTATTTTAATGGTAAATAATGCTATCTAAAGAAAAATCCCTTATATATTTGTGAAACATGAAGATGCATACATCTTCCATTGTAACAGATATATCTTATACCTGGACTCTGATATACACGTATTGGCACAATTTAAATGGAAATACTGTGCTAAGGTCTCAATCCCTGGCCCTAACTTATTATAAATGTATTATAATGTAATCAGAGGCGACAGGAATAAAAGGAACAGCAGACAACTAGAACCGTGTTTACCCCAGGCAAATCTATGTCAAGGAATCTATAGCAAATCTATTTTAATAGCTTTATGCATTTCTTAATGGTGTGGTTCACCTTTAAGTTCACTTTCAGTATGTTATAGAATGGCCAATTCTAAGCAACTTTTCAATTGGTCTTCCTTATTTATTTTTTATAGTTTTTTAATTATTTGCCTTTTTCTTCTGTCTCTTTCCAACTTCCAAAGGGGGTTCACTGACCCCATTTAAAAAGCAAATGCTCTGTAAGGCTACAAATGTATTGATACTACTATTTAAGTACTACATTTTCTATTCTCTCTTATTCATATTCTAGTCTATTATTCAAATCAATGCATTGTTGCTAGGGTAATTTGAACCCTAGCGACCAGATTGAATTTGCAAACTGGAGAGCTGCTGAATAAAAAGCTAAATAACTCAAAAAACATAAATAATAAAAGATGTAAACTAATTGCAAATTGTCTCAGAATACTATTCTGTACATCATACTAAAAGTATTCTCAAAAGTGAACAACCCCTTTAACACCCATTGGTGAGGGTGAGTGGCTGATCATTGCCAATTTGTCAATGTGCTCATCTACTTTTCTCTTCTCCTTCTATGGGTTCTGTGGGGTATTTATACAAAGAGTTGCCCCTTTGCCAACCTGCTATGGGTTCTGGGGAGTTTTATACATGGAATTGCCATGGTACCATCCTGTCATGAATTCTGGGGGTATTTATACATGGAATTGCCCCTTTGCCATCATATGAATTGTGGGGGTTTTATACATGGAATTGCCATGGTGCTATCCTGCCATGAATTCTGGGGGCATTTATACATGGAATTGCCACTGTGACATCTTGATATAAGTTCTGGGGTTATTTATATTTGGAATTGCTACTGTCCCAACTTGATATAAATGCTGGGGGTATTTATACATGGAATTGCCACTCTACTATGAATTCTGGGGTTATTTATAAATGAAATTGCAATTATGCTGTGAATTCTGGGGGATTTATAAATTAAGTTGCCATTCTGCTATGAGATCTAGGGGTATTTATACATGGAATTTCTACTGTGCCATCCTGCTTTCTGGGTGGGGGGGTATACAGAAAATACAGGGTTAAAGATCTTAGTACAAAGTTAATCCAGAAAATGGTCAAATTGCATCTTGGAGTCAGGAAGACATTTTTTGAAGCAAATTGGATAAGCTTTAGAAGGGGCTGTTCTCCTTCCTTTGTATCAGCTAGAAGTTAGACAGGTTTTAAAAAGGCTAGACGTGTCTTTTTTTCAACCTAAATTACTATGTTTATATATAATTATTATGCTGATGCTGTTGGATTGGAAAATTTGTACAACTGCCCCATAATAATATAACATTGCTGTCTGACTAGCAGAAAAGGTATCCATGTAGTGAGAGATTTTTCACATTACTTCAGTCACTTCATGGCTTTCCCTACTACAGGTTACACACTGCTCCAGGCCTACAGTTCCTCATACCTTGCATTTTGGCTGAGCAATAGAGTGAGGCAGTGCATGGGGAGGTGCTAGAACTTGGGAGAGTGCCTGTGCTCACTGATTCTTACTATATAATGCATTCTTGTACGTTTTTATTATGCTTGGCCTGTCAGTATTCTCTATATCTTACTGCTTGTGTGGCTGTTGTCCATTGTTCTATATGTATGTATTTGGTGTGCCAGTGCCTCGGCTTCTTACTATATAATGTTCTTTATAGTGCTTGTGGTGCCTTCTCTATATTATGTTCTTGGGAGATCAGTACCTACTGCTCCTTTATGTCTTTTTAGTACCCCGTAGTCTCTGCATGTAATGTACTTTAGGTGCCAGAATCTTTTTCCCCCTTTACCCCATAATGCGCTTGTAGTGCAGCATTCACAGCTCTCAGTTAAAATTGTACATGTGGTGTTATTACCCCCTTCCTGCAGTGCCAGACTTTAAGCAAATTTTGCCCCCACTGCTATGGTTTGATTTTCCTGAAAATTCAGTGAAAGCACACAGGAAAGGGGGTGGAGTCCAAAAGGAGTGACCAAAAAGGGGCGTGGCCAAATTTTGCCGCCGCGCTACGCGCGGCACCTTTGCCCTTCGTCCTGGCCACCCCTGTCAAAACCATCTTCTGCTGCCTATGGACACGCAAAGATCTGATCATACGAATCAAGGATTCGTATGATTTTCGGACCGTGTGTGGAGAGTCCCGACATTTTTCGTCCGGCGGAGATCGGTCGTTTGGTCGATCGGACAGGTTAGAAAATTTCTGTCAGCTGCCGATAATATCTCTGCGTGTATTGCCGATCGTACGATTTTCAGTGGGAGACTGTCACTAGCTTTGGTTGGACATAGATATCGTACGATTGCTGTCAGGGGCAGAACATTGCTGATCTGTTCTTTAACTAATCTGACTGGTAAGACTTTGATCTGAATGGTTAGTGGCGGGTCGGGAGATGGGAAAGTCCGATCGTAAGATGATTCGTACGATCGGATCTTTGCATCTATGGCCAGCTTTAGTCTCGGTGATTTTTAAAGACCGGATTGAGGTAACTAATCATCACAGTTCTCTTCCCATAGACAAGCATACACGTCACCATGTGTAAAATACACAGTACTACCAGTCGCCACTAGACCCTTTTTTTTTTTAGCAAGAAGTCTCTATAGTGAATGGTAAGTCACCAGTATAAATTGCCATTACTACAGCTTAGTGATTAGTTGCCACAATAGGGTTTTTAAAAATTGCTGTGACTATTCGTCCCGCTTGTCATTGCCCGAACAGTCTTCCAAAAGGTGACAACTGTATGTCTTGTATGCCTGTTTATGATGATGTGGTTGGTATTATAAGAATTTTATGGACATTTAACTGATGTTTCCTCAATGACGGCTCCTAATGCAAAGCGCTCCTTGAAAAACAGATGTTGCCACAGTGCTGCCTGGGTCCTTTGGCTTTGGTATTGATTGCAACGGATTTTGGTTATGACTCCTGAAGAGTTTTTACTTGTTGTTGCATAGAGAAAGTAGCTGGATAATCAGACACTGCTGGTTGCACATTCAGTGCAGATAAGATTGATTGAAGCCTCTGAGGTAGTTGAACCTCGACAAAACGTGTAAGGCAACAGTGTCTGACGTCACCCCAGTGAGCCCAAGAGAGTACAAGTGGTTAAAGACAACGCTGGTTGTGGTCTTTGCAGCTGGAGAACCGGAGTAATCCGTTGCGGGCAAACGAAAAGATAAAAAGAAAGGGGGACTGAATACATTCTTTTTGAACTACAATTGTAAATGCAATTTTTAATTGACTTTTTACTTAATAAAAAGATCTACACTATCTATGTGCTTCCTCTTAAACAGTGAGAAGCCAAACAAGTCTACACTGATTAAATTGATGTGGTAATATCTGAATGCTGCATACGTAATCTCCAGACTCGCTTAATTATTTGGAGGTCTTAAAGCATATACTTGAGGGGAAACTAGTTTTATATGGGTCAGATCAAGGGAAAATTGCAAGGACTTTGGAAACCCTATTTTTAAATATTCAGTGCAGGGACAGATTGAAGGTTCTTTTAAACATTAGGAGTGCTTTAGGAGGGTATCAAGATCACTGCATCCACAGTTAAATAAAAATCATCTTTTTGGTTAAATGCAAACAATAGGGAAGGTGATGCACTTGAGTGAATGAGTTGATATTTTGGGGGGTTATTTATTAAAGTCAGATTTTTTTGTGATTTATTAAACTCCGATGGTGTTAAAAGTTCAAATAAAAAAGTACTCCAACTCAGACCTGCCGAGTTTCAATGTCTTAAATATATTGATAATGGGTTGAGTGCAGAGGACTCTTGTATTTGTCTATATGAGTTCATGTAGAAGTCAATGCCAGATTTGCGTGATTCGCCGCCAGCGAATACATTAGCGAAACACCCGCGAAAATTCGCCGGCAAAAATGGCTCAAATTTGCCCATCACTACTGGTTTGCCTATGTAAATGTATAAAAGAATGCAGTGTGGTTTAATTTTCTAAAAATGCACACACCCTCATATTCTCAGTGCCACCTTTAACTTAACTTTAGTATGATGTAGATAATGATATTCTGATACAATTTGTAAGTAGCCTACTTTTTCATTTGTTTTGGGTTTTTGTTCAGCAACTGTCCAGTTTGGAATTTAAACAGCTATGCGGTTAGCTAGGGTCCAGTTTGCTATAGCAACCAGACAGTGACTTAAATGAGAGAGTTCAGGGCCGGAAGTAGGGGTAGGCAGAAGAGGACCTGCCTAAGGTGCAACAATGTTGGGCTCTGCCTACACATAGTCAAGGCTCTTTTCCCCCCACTGCCACTTGTTACTCCGTACTCCCCCCTTACAACATCACCACGCATGCACGTAGGTATGTGCACACAGGGGGCAAGGAGAATTAGCCCGTCTCTGAGTGGAATATGAATTGTATGGACCCTGACTAGTAAGATAAGTAATAAAAGCAAATACGGTAATTCAGAAACTATTTGTATATTGCATATGTACTGACAGAACAGATTTATTTCTCTTCTATCTTCATTGTCTGCTTTATACTTCTGTAAAATCTTGCAGATTTCACCTACTCACTGTGGTTTATTCATGATTTCACCACAGGTCTATATTTTTCTCCACTCTCCTCCAACCTTTCTATTAATCTCCTGGTACTTATCTCATTCCAGCTTACTCCAACTCTTATTTCCTTCTCCCCTTTCAGTCACTTTCAGAGACAGAAGATTTAATTGAAACTGCACTGCACAACTGCACGTTTCTAGCAGTCAAGTGAAGGGAGACTTCTAAAATGAATAAATACTGCATGCAGGGAGCTTGGAGTGAGGTGGGATGAGGGGGGCAGTGAAGCAAGCATTGGAGAGGGGTGGAGGGGGCCACAGGTTTATCTAGCAAATGTACTGCTTCACAGACTTTGTTGCAATGTTCAGGGATAGAATTGTTTTTAAGTTCTAGGGTAAATCTTCAGCTTATAAATAAGCTGAAAGCGTAATAGACTTGGGAAACACATTATCATGCAAACTCAAGAATCCACTGCTGCTAGAAAGCAGGGAAGCAATTGGACCCAGTCACTGCCAGTACCTTGAGACAAATATTTAGTAATGGATGGTATGGCTCAGGGTGCACCAAATATTATATCTGCACAATGTTATATTAAAAAGCATAATTCTAAAAACAGTCCAGAGACCTAACAGGAATAACAGTTGAAATTATGCACTTTATCAAAACAGATTCACAAAGTGGCAGCAAGAGGGACTCATGTCAGAAGAACATGCAATGCTTTGCCCTAACAAAGTTATCAGTCAGGATAGAGTTTAGAGAGATCTAAAATTGTGATCCTGACTGTATTTAGGATCCACTGCATGGTCTATCTTTCTTTTAACTTTTAAGAGTCAGATGGGGAGGGTGCCCAGGGCCCACCGGAGCTGATGTCTCAGGGCCCACCTGAGCCCCGACCCTGCTGCAAATCCCACTCCGGACCCCAGTCGCAACCACCTTTGGCATGCCCTGCCCCCCACGCATGCACGTACCAGGGGGGCAGGGTCTCCGGGGTAGGAGACAGAGGTCGCAGCAGCAAGGGCAGGGAACGGGTCTGGGCTGGTGTGGCAAACAAGAGCCAGGGCCCACCGGGTTTTTTCCTGGCGTCCTGCCAACCCAGTCTGACCCTGCTTATAAAGCAGTAAAACAGTCCTGATTTATGGATAAGATTCACGCTTTTAATAGTGTGTTTGGGCCACAATGGTACCAACCTTAAACCCATTCAGTAACAGGATTAATAAGTGATTCAGATAGAAATGTTTAGAAAAGCAAATCAAATTAAAATCTGGTTTTAAAATATTAAATGTTATAAGAAATTCATACAGTATATTTGGTAAAAGGCCAAAACACTGAAATACATACATTCAGGAGAAATGTAGGGCATTTTAATATAATAGGGTTCGTTATTTTTCTTCCTTTTTGTATTTATGCTATGCACATTTATTAAAATCTAAAGTCTGTTTTGTAAATGGAAGCTCAAACTTGCACAAAACGGTGGCCTCTAGAGCTCACTTCTTTATACTTACCTCTGGTGCTCTCCTTGTCAACTGGCAGAACTACAGAAAAAATAAGAAAAGGGTGAGAGACTGGGATTGGGGTTTCAATTTTTGAAACATGAAACTTCTAGAGGCCCTTTGCCCCGGCTCCCCCCTTACCAGCCACCATTGACTTTCTGTAAATAGCAGCATCCCTAATTTAGAGCAAAACAACACAAGCCCTGTTTTATTCTTCTCAAAGTGTTCAACACTGGTTTGGACAATTATTTATGGATTCATCATGGGCTAAACGATTTCCAAAAGTCTTTCTAAAGAGTCAACAAATTTATGATGCGTGTAAATGTTTTGCTGACATTGGCAGTTTTGTTTTCTATCCAGCGGAGTTGAAGGAAACCATAAGGAGAAGGGGGAAAAACAAAACACTTGTACTGTATATGGAACAGTAGGCTTAGTTAAAGCTGCACATTTATACTATTTTATCTCTGCAGTTCTGACTTTTGTTTAGAGGTTGTTTTTGATGCGAAATTCAGTAGCTCTTAAGACATGGCAGTCATAGTTTTTCATACAACTGTTAAAGCACTGCTTATAATATACATAATCAGTTATGCAATGTATTGTTATCAGAAATCATGTTTTACCCAAAATGAAAGTGCACTTGTGCAGCGGCCAGCTTTTACGTCTTATCGTTTTGGCAACCTGGATTTTGTTCTGACCAGAGCATGGTGTATGTATATTCTTCCTGTGTGTGGATTCCCTCTAAATACTATATTAGTTAACTTTTGGTATGTTATGGAATGGCTAATTCTAAGCAACTTTTGAACTGGTCTTCATTATTAATTTTTTTTATAGTATTTTAATTATTTGTCTTTTTCTTCTGACTCTTTCAAGCTTTCCAATGGGAGTCACTGACCCCTATCTAAGAAACAAATGCTCTGTAAGGCTACAGATGTCTAGTTATCACTCCTTTTTATGACTCATCTTTCTTTTCAGGCCCTTTTTTATTCATATTTCAGTGGCTCATTTAAATCAATGTATGGTTGTTAGGATAATGTGGACCCTAGCATCAGTTTGCTGAAATTGGAGACATGCTGAATAAAAAGCTAAATAACTCAAAAACCACAAATAAGAAAAAATTTAAAACCAACTGCAAATTGTCTCAGAATATCACTCTCTACATCACACTAAAAAGTTGATGTTAAGATTAATGACCCCTTTAAATGAACTGCTGTCCTATGAGAGTTGTGTTCATATTAACAAATATTTTAAAATTATCTTGCATGCTATAATTTTATAATTTACCCTGCACTTTTTTTAGGTATGCCATATGGCCAGAAAATATTTCAGCTAACCAGGACCCTCAAGACAAGTCCAAACCACTTTCTGCGTATCAGTCAATAAAGAGTAAATAATTCAAGTAGTAGTAAATAGTAAATGACTCTGTGCTTGTTGTGAAACAAGAGACAGATTAACTATCTTGATGAATTTACAGAGGAATGGCTAGTCTTCCATAGTAACATAATGTGTTCCAGTAAGTGACCGGGCAGAAGGATTCGACAAATCCGAATCCTGTTGTAAAAAGATCAAATCCTGGCCGAATCCTGAACCAAATCCTGGATTCAGTGCATCCCTACTTACTAGATCCCTATTTACAATGCTTTATCTTTTGGTGAATCATGTTGTAATTTCACCTTGAAAGCATTTTGCTATATGGAGGCAATAGACAAGTGTTATTTTATGGGTGTGGACAAAGGTGAAGTAAGCAATCACAAAAATTGTTGTCTACTTTCTCAATTCTAAATAACCAAATAGTGATGTTCACTGTAGTTTACTTTTCTTGCACTATACTTTTCTCTTTCCCCTCCAGGGTAAAAAAATGTCAAAATTTAGGACAATATACACAGCTTGGATAATATATGGCGATGAAAGGCTGTTTCATATAAATCTTACAGGACACCCTTTCAAAACTATGGCAGCAGTACTCAAAGCTTGGATGCATCATCCAGTTACTTCAATTTGCCTGAGGGGTTCATCCCTTTTAAAGACAGCATCTTAGTCATCTGTCCTTTTGATTTTGGAATCACAATCAAATCTAATTATGTGTCATTCTCTCTACAAATTCTAGAGTATCTCCAAATGTGACACATGTTGGAATTAGTGTGAACCCGGGCACAACATCTCCATATGCACAGGACACTCGTTCACTAGTGTTATCCTCTGAGAAAGCAGTCCAAGAAGAACTATTCCCATAAACGGTTAATGAACTGAATCTGATGGTTTACATGGCAGCCTTGAATTCATTTTTGCAATGAGGAACAGAGAGTTGGCACAAATCAACATAACTTGATAAACTGTGGCCCATCTCTTCACTTGAACCAGATTGAGTGGTTTCGATTACTTGTCATTTCTGGCAAACGAGCATCTCTCGTTGCGAATCCCCAGTTGGTGTTTCCTGATCTGCTTCAATGACTGAAAGAAGTTTTCTCATGTCTGAGAAAATCAAGGAATAGTTGTGTTGTGTTTATGTCCAGACCAACAAATGTTTCCAGAAATGTAATGAATGGGAAGCAGAGATTTCCAACAATGACTAACTTCAAAACATTTCATCCCAAAGACGTCATAGATAGAGATAGAAAATGATAGCCTGGGAGATAAATAGACAGACATCTATCCTTCGGTTTATCTCCAGGGAGGAAAGTTCTTCCTGACAAATTTGGTAGCAACCTATTTTAATATCAGTAAATTTTTTTACTTTTTTTAGTGTATCCATGCTTTTCGACTTAATCACATGCTATTTCAGATGGCAGTTGTATTTGTATAGGACATAGGGTTTTTTTTATTCCAGAATATGGCTTTCTATAGACACATAAATATGAGACAATGAACATTTACAATAACTGTATATCCACTTAGAACATTTTGAGACATTTTGTAACACACATAGAAGCTAATGTATGAAAGTCAAACTGGGGTATCTCGACAGATTCTCAGCAGTTTACATTTTGAAAACAGACACAAGTGTTCCAACTCCAGCTGATACAGTAGTAGTAGTAGTAGTAGTAGTAGTAGTTCACTTTACATTTGTTAGTGTGATGTAAACACTGATATTCTGAAACAATTTGCAATTGGTCTTAATTTGTTAATTTTTCAGTTATTAAGCTTAAGCTATCTGGTTGCTAGTGTCCAAATTACCCTACCCATGAAAGCACTACTGAGTAGGCTTTAATCTTTTATAAAATTAAATAATATTTTATAATAATATTTTTATTGCACTTTATATTGAAACTAAGTAGCAGATAAATGAAAGGTCTGGAAATGTTTCTTTCCATTCACATTTTTCCACAAAAAATTTGATTTGTCAGAAAATCTTCCTATATTTATAATTCTTTCAATCTTTCCTTCAGGGTCCCAGGAATGTGTAAGTAACATGTTGTTCAGTTTTTTACCAACAATTAATACTAGGTAAGAAAAGCTTCTCTATTGCAATTTAGATTTGTTACTATTGCCCCTTCGATCCAGTATGTTATGAAAGAGAGCATTGCTGAATCCTGGTTTTGAACAGGGGTGTTCGCGTGGAGTCTTCTGAGCAATTTTTATGCGATTTAACTGGCTTACGGTTTTGATCTTTGTATAACAGAATCCAAAAATCAATTTTCAGCTCCACATTCCTAAAACTATTCAGAAGCTCTGGAACAATTGATTTATCCAGAGTATGAACTGTGCCAAATAGTTTTGCTCATCTCTAACCATATAATGTGAAGTTTAAATATCCAAGGTCAGACTCCAAGCGAGTTCCTATTTTTCAATTGACTTCTCTGATGCCCTCCTCCTACAGTATGTGTTGCAATAAACAATACAACTCTTTTCTGAATTCATTCTTGAACTTTCCTTATTAAAGATGAGTTATGCTGTTTGCTTTAAGGATTTTAATATGGTCAATAAAAGATGAATTTACATTTTTATAATTCCTCTTCTGGTGCTCTGTGAAGAAAGCCAAGGCCGGTAGGTGGTCCCTTAATTCAGTCATCCTTGTGCAAACTTTTTTTTGTTATGCCAGCAGTTGTATGCTCTTCCATAGGAATAACCTGGCAGTATAGTCTTTCTCTTCAATTGCATCACACATAGGCGCTAGTGATAAGTTAAATTATCACTGCAAAAAATGCTCATAGACTCATAAAAAGGTACTGCAAAAAAAGTGGCTGCAGATTGGAAAAATTTGCCATGAAATAGTCGATTAACTTCATTGCAATTTGCAAATTTCTCCAGATTCATTGATTTTTTGGCTAAGCGACATGGGACAGAGTCACCCATCATTGTAAAAGCATTGTACAGTACTGCTGACAGAACATTAGAAACATCAGATCCAAAGGCATTCATTCTGATTGAGGCTCAGTTTCATGCTTTGCTTTTAAAAAGTGCATCTGATTTAGAAGGGGTCAAAAATCTAGTTAGCCATAGTCAAACCATACACATTCAATAAGTTCAATGTAGATCAACATCTGTGCTTTTGAAATTTGAAATAGATTTATGTTTTTTCATCTTGACATTGTTCCATTCTTTGTATTGACCTTATGTGATTTTATAGAATTTAGGCATAGAACTTGAGCAATAACTTGCCAGGTAGATCTATTCCAAACTCTGACTTCATCTTCCATGGGTTTGAATTTTTATTATGATTTATTGTTTGTCTCTTGCATATGTTTTGTTTTTGATGTCTGCGCGGCTCATGTAGTTCCTTGTGAATGCGGTAATACTTTTGTTCCAATGTAGGTAATTTTGTTTTTATTTGCCTTGCCAGAAATAGTTCAACCGGAGATGTTATTCATTTCAGCCCTGTAGCTCTCTAGTTTACAAGTATTCACTCTGGGCCATGATCTGAATCATTCACTTTCTACAACTTTATTTTTTGACACCTTATTCTAAAAGTCAATTGTTTGGAAGGAGCCATTAAAGTAACATCCCTGAATGAGTATTACACGCAATATTTCCAGTGTGCTACCTACCATGGTGTGTCTTCACTTCTCTTGTTTGCCAAAGAGTATCTTCATTTGTTTCCCCTGGAAATTTCAGTTGATCTGTTATATTTTAGAATATGTACTGCTGGAAATGAGATTACGCATCAAAGATTACCAGATGTTCTTTTATACCCAGAACGAATATATTACATCAGATGATATTTTAAGTTTCACAAGACAGGATTTACACTTTCCATGCAAGATAATTCTCCTTTAAACCCCACATGTCCAGGGTCAGAAACACATAGTAACCAATAAGATGTTTACTTTTACATAGATGACCAGTAAATTATACCTGTTGATGGTTTACTGCTCCTGGGCAAACTAAGTGCCTTTAATGATATAACCCCCCAAGGAGTCCTGCCATTTGCATATATTTAATGTATAGGAAAAGCTAAAACAAGATTAATGAGCTTATAGGCAGATGATAATTGATTTCAAAGGAAGTTCTAGCTTTTACCCTGCTTTATTAATCCTGGATAACACATCCATGATCCCAAGATCAGGGAACCGACATCTTCACCTACAAACCTTAGGCTTGGCAATGGCAAAGGCAAATGGCAAACAAGATCTCCTTGATCTCTAATAACATATGGAGTCAGAGGGAATGGCTCAGTCACATGTAAATGGGTTTATGTCTTCAATCTCTACTCACTGGAAGTGAAAATGGGGAGTAGGAATCTTGCACAATGTATCCAAAGTCAGTGTTTATCAATTATTTCTCAAGATCTCAGATGTTTGCCTTACATAGTGATGTAATAATGAATCACTTGCCTCAGTTTCACTTTCAAAATGACTACTGAATTTATATATGTTTGTAAGCAGCAGAATTACACAATGTAAAAGAGATATAATAAACAACACCAGCACAACTATTGACAAGTCAACTTTAAAACCTTGGAGATGCCAATGTAAGGCATACCCCTCCTGGGACCCCAGTCACTAAATCAGTCATGGGTGCAGAGCTCAACAGTAAGCAGAGATGTTCAGCATCTACTAAAGTAGGAGCACAAATGTTGCCACAGTTCTTGTATGGCAAGAAATTGGTGCATTTATAATTAATAGGCTTACTGCCCAGGGAGAATGGGTTAGCATTAGCAACTGTAGTTCAAAGATATTAATAACTGGAATAAAATGAATATTGCAAAAGTAGGCATTTTAAAGGCGAACCAACCCCCATTATTCATAAAAAAAACCCTACCTATCATAGTCCCCCCCTGCTCCCCCCCAGCCTAGGTATAAACTCATGTAATTACCCCTAAGTCTTTACTTACCTCTCCTTGCAGATTAAGTGCAGCAGAGCTCACAGGGGGCCATTTTCAGTGGTTCGGTAATCTTCAGTAAGTAAGCAAAGTATCATGGAAATAACCAAAGGGAAGGAATAAGACCCAAAGATTACCGAAGCACTGGAAGATGGTGCCCTTGAGCGCCACCGCGCTGAATCTGCAAAGAGAGGTAAGTAAAGACTTAGGGGCAATTACCGAAGTTTACACCTAGACTGTGGGGAAGCAGGAGGGGCTATGTAGGGTAGAGGGGTAGGGGATTTTATGAATAAAGGGTCTGGTTCTCCTTTAAAGCTCAAAAATTATTTCAGTTGCACAACAGTCTATAGGCATCAATTTACAAATCACCACAGACTAGGTTTGTGTTTTTTATGTAAACAGTGGACAATAGCACTTAGCTCCCTGGCAATTTGAAGAACAAAATACCTTGTCCTAGGTATCGCCACACCCAACATGGTTGCAGGCACTATACTACACCCAAACTTGTCTTATGAAATGACTCTCCTGCTATCTGTGTGGGGAAGTTTGCAGTAGGAGTATGGGTATATGGAAGAGGTCCCTATGTACAAGGGGAGTTACCCTGTTTAAGTTGTGAAGTTTGACTGGTTCAGGCTACCTAAAAATGAGCTTGCACATGATTGCTCATGTGAATCTCACTGAAGACTTTGAAAGTGCCTGTACAAGTAATCTTGCATGGAAGGTGGCCAAACTAGGGATCCAGAGATTCTACTTTCTTGCAAAGACAGCAGCTCTTCAGGAACCTCTACTAAAACTTCACCTCCTAAATGAATCTAAGACACACAGACTGTTGGCTCCGGCTGTTGTCAGCCTGCATATTTTTGCAGGCTGAGAGAGGCAAATCTGCTAAGTGCTACATTTCCATTTATTTAAATCTGATTGGCCTGTGTGTGGTCGTACACAGCGGAGCTGAAGCAGAGGTCAGTATTTGGGCTGATCAGATTCAAATCAATGGAGCAGGGGCACCGAGCAGATCTGCATCTCTCAGCCTGCAAATATATGCAGGCTGACACCAGCTGGTGCCAAGAGCCTGTGTGCCCATAGCCTGTGTATAAGTGTTTAACTGTTTTATTCACTGTAATAGACTTAGTATTGTGTGTATTGTTTAGGATTGTTTTTCGGTAGCCATTTTTTTTAGTAAGGTATTACATGTTATAAGCCATAGTGTGTGGGTGCTTATTTCCTTGACATTTATTACAATTTCTGAATTTAATAGTGTCCTTAGTACTACAGCAACTAAGTTATCAGGAGAGTGACTTACAGGTGCAAACTGGAATTCCCAAGGTTTTAGAGTTGACTTGTCAATCACAGATAGGGCTACACTGGCCAAGATCCACATGCATGACTGATAAAAGAATGATACCAAGGATTGTAATTGACCTGTGCAAACTTTAAACATGTCAGATGTCTGCTCTCAAACAGCAGAACAGTCAAGGCAACAATGTATCTTCTTATGGATTGCTATGCCTTACTAGAATGGACCAATCTTTGCACCTGTTGTTATATCAACTTCATTGTGCTATCATTCAAAAAGATAAAAGCTGAATTTTGGTACTTCTAGAATGTCTACAAACATTTCTAGCAAATTTTCTTCTTAATATGACAGAAACATTTTTGGGTCATTTATGCCTGACTTTATATTTAAAATGATGTTGTGTATATAAAGATTCTGTGTGGCAAAACAGCAGACTTTTATTTATCTCCTCTTGGTCAACAGGGAGTACAAAATGGCAAAATGATATGGCAGTTTTCAAAAATCTATCAAATGACACCACCCTCTGACCCTCATCTCTCCTCCCCCGTGATTTGAAATGATAAAATAAAGAAGACTGTGGAAACTATATCTAAATAAACATTAGGAGAAGCAGAAATTAATCCTTTGCTTGTCAAACAAATGAATCCTTGCAATTTTCAAAGACAGCAAAGCCAATGGATTTCTATTTCTGCAGCAGTAACAACTTAATTTTTCTTTCTCTGATGCCAATATCAACAAGCCATGAAGAGACGCTCCAGCCGGACAAAAGTACATGAAAATTTTCTGGTGGGGAAGAATGAAGGATGTGTTCCTGGAAAAGATGGCACGGGAAAATCAAGAACATAGATAAATTTGTAATTTAATCCCTTCCTGTTAGTAAACACGTCTAGAATGAAACTGGGCACGGCACAGATTGAAAGCAAAAGTTACAAACTAAGTACTTTATAAGGGTAACACTTTCTCAAATACATAAACATCCCTTTTCCAGAGAAGCTTTGGATTTTTTGCCTTATTATTTTAATACGTAACTTCCAACTTCCAAGGATTTTAAGTCATTAAAACTGAAGGATACAAAAAATGTATCATTTTGCAGAATATACAGTAAACCATCTATTTACCGTATGGGAGGAGGATGTAAAATCCTATGATAAACTGGTACATACTGTGTTTTTTATTTGGGCTGTATGGCGTCTCCCTTAGAAGTCACGTATTCTTCAATGAGATGTATCCATTTAATATGGCCCAATTTAAATACTGTTTTGTTCCTATTTTGTTTTTCTTCCAAATCCTCAGCTATCTTACACTTTGTGCTGCTGGACTCCTATAATTCTTTTAGTGCATTTTTGCCATTAGGCCTCAGACAGCACTATATGGGGGACATCAGCAAGACTTCCATGGCAACTTTAAGAGATTAATTTCTCTTTTATTAACTTTAAATTTGGCTCTTTAAGTGCAAAAGAGGTTTTCAAGAGTTTTGAAGAGTTATTAGAGTAACAGAGTGTCTCATCTTCTTTTGTAGTTTATTCTTATTTTTATAATACCAGGTCTAGTTTGTGCCTATTGGTGTATTTTTCCACATTTAGGGCCATCAAAGGGCCAGATTCAATTCAGTGAGAAGACTATTTTTCACATGAAAACTAATGAGCGAGACTCAATTTGAGATACAATTTATTATCATGTGAAAACTCTATTGACGTGTATGGGAAAAAACTGGAACTGTATTTGGAGAAGCTCGTCCATGAGTTTTCACATGATAAACCATTTTCACTTGAAATCTGAAACAAATCTGCCCAAAATGTGACCCTAGAAAAGGCCATTCAGCAAAGTGGGTAAATGCGACATATTTTTGCATATTGCACACTGCACTGCATGAGACACTAGCCCTAGTGTCAGCAAAAAAATATATACATTTTGTCTATTGAATTATAATACAAAGTCCACACAAATTTCTTTGTTTTTGCACAAAAGTACGCTTTCAGACTTCAATGTAAAGGAAACAGATTTTAATTTCTTCTGTTATTTTAGTTTTTGTATTTTTAAAGCTCACAGTTCAAAGCAAATCAGTTTTTATCAGGATAAAGGTGAGGACACATCAAGAACATCTTAATTATTCAGTCAACATTATCAATCATCAAAATCGCATCTAATTGTTCACCATGTTGAAGGACTTGTAAGCACGAGTGTATATATGTAAGGAATACTCACCGCCGCTCTGGTCCCTGGCCTCTGTCTCTGCCTGCTTATCCAAGATGGCGGCACACAGGAATCCCATGCAGTCTGTTCCGTTGCCAGCGTCGCAGCATCTTGACGGCAACGTCAGTATGGATGCAGCGTCACAATGCCAACGTCATGACGTCATCACGTCAATTTTGGCGCCAAAGGAGGCCTATTTAAGACACCAGGACATTACAGATTTTGCCCAAATATAGGTTCTTCTTATTGAGTTCCTGGGTGTGATTTATTGCTATCTTAATTGGATTCCTGTTTGACTTCGGCCTGTTATTGGATATTGAACCTAGCTGCCTGGATTGACCCCTTTGCCTGAACTTTGACTACCCTATTGTCTAACCCTATTGATACCGTAAACTTTATTGGACTGGTTGCTTCCTCCTTGGTCCGCAACTCCAAATTGCGCCTTCGGCCCCTTACAATATATAGAAATGCAAATTGTTTTAGAATTTTCCAATAAAATCATTGCATGAGGACAGACATATAAAACAGGCAGGGGAGAGCACGGCTTAACGTGTTTCGTGACTGTGCTAGTCACTTCCTCAGAAGCCAGTACATATTTATAATAGTTATACTCATTGCTTGATTGCTAGTTATATTACTGGAGTTTTATTCACTGAGACCAATAAAGATATTGGAAAGCAAAAAGAGGCGCTGCATCTTTGTAAGGATTTGATAAAAGCAGTTTGAGAGAAGACTAACCTCTAAGACTAACCAGCTTTATTGTGCTCATTTTACAGCCTGGACCACTCCCAGAAACAGACATTGCTCATCTTATGATTCATTTGTATTCTGATTAGGCATGCAACAAATCCAGGATTCAGTTCAGAATTCATCTTTTTCAGCAGGATTCAGATTTTGTCAAATCCAAGTGCCTGGCCGAAGAGAATTCTTAAAATGATGTGACTTTTAGTCACACAAACAATGAAATATTACACAGTTTTTTGCACAGTTCTTTTTGACCCTCCCTTTAACTGATTTACATATTCAAGTTAGGGTTCCGATTCAGTTTATATTTGGTTCAGGATTCAGACAGATCCCTCGTGAAAGATGTAAGATTCAGCCAAATCCCAAAATATGGATTCAGTACAACTATTAGTAAGCAGAAATCGAATATGGGACATGGCAACGGCATTAAATAATTGTCACATTTATCTTCCGAAAAGATTAGCCTTTTTGCTAAGGTTGCAGACCCTTATTGAAGGCCTAACGCTGTTAGAAAGAGCACACAATCACTGTGGGATTAGGATGTCTGTGTGGCAGCTTGTATTTGCTATTATATTTTTCCAATGATGTGCAAATTTAGTTTTATGCTGCAGGAAAACAAGAGTCACACTGGGAAATGGCACAGAGCTGGCATGTGTGATGGAAGCAGCTTGTTCCCTTGTGTTGTGTCTGGATGAGACCAATTTAAGGTCATATATACTGAGAAATATTATACATATTTATAGGCTATTTGATGTCTTGTTACTGGTATAAATAATCACTATTATTAATTATTAATGAAGAAAGAACCCAAGAAATAAAAGAAAAATATTTTCATAAGCAGAATTACTTTTGGGGGGGGGGAGTTTTTTCTCTTTCATACTATAGAAGCCTTGGGCACAGCGCTGATGAACTGCCAATCCTTTTTACTTCTGGGTTTAATGATGGAACAAATGGCATCAACGTTTTGGAAATACTTAGGCTGCCCCTGTTAAAAATGTAAATATTACATGAATGTGCATCTGCTATTTTCAGCTTATAAAGGGGGGGGGGGAGAAATGAAAAACCGCAAGCATGTTTAAAATGGCGTTTTTTGTGAATGGTTAGCACTGCTTGCAGTGTAAAATGATTCACTGGTGAACAATACACCACTAATCAAAGGTTAGCATTAACACCAGCACTGGAGTTTTTTTAAATATGATGTTGCAAAACATGCTTTTTAATTGTGTAATCTAATTGCATCGAAAGAGCCATTTGGTTGCAAGCATTGGGAGCAAGTTGTGGAGATCTGTAAATGGTCAAAAAGGACGAAAGGGTTTTGCGAATGTTTTTTGCATACAACATTCCCCCATAATCGTATATTGCTTTTATATAGTGAATAAAGTACCCCCTATTATAAAATATAAGGATATTAGAAGTCACAGAGGAGTTCCATGACCATATAAAAGCACAAGGCCAAAGGCCTGTTTTTATACAGGTTATGGAACTCCGAGATGACTTCTAATATCCTTATATCTTCCAACAAGGGGTACTTCATGCGTCATGTGACAAAAATGACATCACTGTTCACCGTTTATAACTGATGACATCACTAGTCGCCGTTTAGAAGGATATCATTTACAGGATATTCATGGCTTTTGTGTATTATCTCTAGATAATGTTTTAAATAAATATACTTTTTCAGGTGATGCAAGGCTTATACTGTAATGTAATCAGTAAAGACCTACCTTTTTGAGCATCTGTAACCTGTGCTACAGTAGTCAGAGCAGTCAGAGACCCAAAGGCAACATGCATTTAGCATAAAGTGCTATGTCTCATTTTAATGCGTACAGAAGATATAAAGGCTTAGCAGCTGCTATGAATATTTCATCTATCAACAGCACCTTTTCTGCCTTAGATGTAGACTTTGAGCTAATGAAAAATGCTTTAATGCCTGTAGTTGTTTCTTCCCCCTGTAGTTGATACTGAATAGAAATTTCATTCCTGAGCCACGTGATTAGTCGTGAATTCATGAAATACCTTGTTCTGTCTACCAAAAGGAAGCAGACATCCAGCTTATGGAATACAGTCAATAGTTTACCTTTATGATGTGGGAAAAAAAGGAAGGCAGACTTGAGCAATTAGATTAAGAGGAGCAAAGTTTAAGTCTGGTGCACAGCAATACTGATGCATGTGCTTCTAGGTCTTACAGATTGCCAACTCTCTGTGGAAGTAATGGCCCCAAAAGCATATTTTCATATCATATCCTGTCTGAAGCTAGTTCTAGGCTGAGATCTGTGTAAGTGTGTAAGTGCATTGATTAATTGGCCAACTCAGTAGCACTTCCATTATACTTAAACATATTTTAACTTAGCCTTAGGAGTGCACCCACAACCCCTCTTTTTTGCATTGGAAATGTAGCTGGAAGCTGTGGCTGAGCTGAACGTGGTTTGTAGCACCCCCATACCTACCCCATTTAACTAATGGTGGTCCCATGTTTTTAACTTCAATATCTGCTGCGCCTGCCACTTGATAACACTTTTGCACCTATTTACACTTACTACACTCACCATACATTTTTATTTAGCTTGTCTTTTTTACTTATTTTTGCTCACACCTATACTCTTACCTATATTCACGGCTATACTTATACACATACCAAGTGTGCACCTATACATGCAACTTTACTTTGCCTTCACTATTGTTTTTCCATTATTTCATAGTTTTTTTTTTAAAGAAATGGGTATTGGTTTGTGCAGTCTCTCTCTTAAAAGCGGGGGAGGATCTAGCCCTCAGACTGAAACCAAGGTTCAGAATACATTTACTCCAGGTGGTGCTACTATACAGAGAGGTACAAGACCTTTTATACTATGACTAGAGGTAAACAAGTTAGGGACCACCGTGTGGGGTTTACCTTGACGTGGTATGGTGGCTTATCAACTTTATGATCATAACTTTGTAACTAAAAACCCCTGTTTTTGTAAACAAATGCACTTGCATATATACTGAATTACTCAGACAGGGGACCAAGGAATGTGCATTGATTAATTGGCTGAATTCATGTGAATTTTATTTAACTCTAAAAAATTTGAAAATAGGCGAAATTTAATTGGAGGGTTATTTAATGAAAAAATCTAAAATCTAAAACTCGAACGAATATTACCAACCAGAAAACTCGAATTAAGTTTTCTCTCAGAAAAAAACTTGAATGTCAGGAAGTCTAGTAAATCTTAAAATTGGTCACTGGATCTCTCCCATTGACTTATATATGAACTTGGCAGGTTTTAGGTGGCGAATAGTCGAATTCTAATTTTTAAAGGGGCAAGGTTTGAAAAAAATCTCAAAATTCAAATTTGAATTAAAATTCAATTCAAGTTTGGATTATTCACAATTTTAATTTGAGAGTTTTGAATTTTCAATTCGACCCTTAATAAATCTGCCCCATGATGTCACTTTGAATCCCAGCCACTAATATATGACAACATTTCTCTAACAATAACTGTTGACTGTAACATTATATTTTTAAGTGCTAGAAGCATTATCTGGTCGTAAAATAAAGGAAATGCAAAAGAATTTTAAAAGTATCAGTAAATCAGTTATAGTAATACTAAAAGTGGCCTTCTGCCAGGATTGACAAGAAACATGCTAAGCACAAAATTTGAAACCTTGATCAATTTATAATAATATTCTAAGAAAGACATTTGGGCAGATTTAATAAAGTCACCAGAAATCTCATCCGCAGGAACATCACCAATTTACTAAAGCTGGCCATAGATGTAAAGATTTTTAAAAGATCTCATTATCGTGAGACAGTTTTAACTGTAGTGAAAAATCGCTAAGAAATGCTCACGCTGACAAATTAACGCTAACGAATTTATGCCTGGCAAAGTGGCGCAAAATGTGGTGGAGCGTTCGCTGCTGAAAATTTGCTGTTTAGCTCTCTTCCCTACATCCAAACAGGTTTACTTACTGGAGAAAGGTGGAACGTCATCTTGTGAAACTCAATAGACTTGAGGATTACTCTTCAAGATTTTTTAATGTACAAGGGGATACACCATCATGTTACACATATAGCTGGTTTTGTCAAAGCTGCAAACACTCCTCTCTCATAATATTCCATATTCCCATAGGACAATGATGCATTGATCTACTAATTCAAAAGTGGTCTCCTGAACACAAGATTGACGTCATGGGGCTTCCATCCACCAGATCTAAACATTATTAAACATTAATAGGAAGATCTGAGGCACTGTATCAACTGCCTTCTCCCTTCACAATATAATATCCACCTTTTTGACATGAACTCAGGCAGACCTATTTAGAAAAAGTACATATATTTCCAGAAAGAAATACACATATATTTTTACACAGACATATGTTATTCCACAAGTTGAAATGAAGCGGTGTTACTCATAGCATTACACACAGTGTAATGCAGTTCTTGTCTGACCTTTTGATATAGTGAAGTGATGGATTCTGAGACTCGAAGTTCCACCATAGTGGGTGGTGTAGTACAGATTTCTTGGAAAGTAGAGATAATTCAAGTTCCAGAATTCTTCACTTCACAATTGCTCATGTCAAAAAGGAGGGCTATTTTCCCTTGAAAAGATGGTCCAGTATCACAATACACACACTTCTGGAATTGTTTTACAGTATTTCCACAGGGTGGCTCTTCTCTTTATGGTGTACTTGATATTAATACAGTAGAACCCCAGTATTATGTACCCTTATTTTAAATTTTCCCAGATTTTTTGGTCCCTTTATGTTCTAATACATTTCAATGGGAGTATTTCCTGGGTTTTATGTTTTGTTTTTCCAGATTTTAAGTCACTTTATCACTCTAAGCAAAACCTCTTTTAATTTTGGTCTTTAGACTTTTAAAACTTCTATAAGCAGCTTGACAAATGTAAAACCGGGCTTCTGTGTATATTTTAAGCTGCTTCTGTTATTTTTCCACACAACATAGATGAAAGCGAATTTTAATTGCGCATTGCGAATTTTAATTGCGCACTCATAAGAAGTGCTTGAAGGTGTCGTAATCTTTTGAAGCAAACATAGCGACTTTTTCAGTAAGAATTTTATTACATTGACTGTGCATTGGCGCAAACTATAAAATTCGCAAACGGTCTTTCACTGTCGGAAGTGGTCTCTAAACAGTTTCTGGGCTCGCAAAAGCTATATTAAATTCGCACAAAGCAAAATTTGTTCGCGCAGAGGCATAACTTTTCGCATTGCGAATAGTTTTTCCGTTAGCGATTTTTATTACATTCCCCCGATAATGTCCAACTACATGGTTTTAAGCAACAATCAGAGTGTAATTGTAACAGTGTAATTGCCCATGTTGATAACATTTGAACAGTATGGCTGATCACACTTACTTGTATACAAGCAGAATAATTTTCAGCAATCAGATTACAGTAACACGAAACAGATTAATTTAAAGGATATGTAAACCTTTAAAAATGTATGTAATTTATTTTCAGTTTCACAGTTATTAAGTTGTTTATTAATTGCTAAAACAATGAAATTTGTGACAATGTCACCTGCTGGTCAGTTCTGACTAAGGTCAGAGAGATAGATGTTCAGAAGGAAAGCAGAAAACTGTTTTGGAGTTGTTCTACTCAGGAAAGAGATCTGAAACTGCAAATGACCTTACCAAACTTTTTCCTGAACACGTCCATAGTTTCCTTTGAATATATATATCTCCAACTGTACAGTCAGAGGAAATGACAAAAAGATGGCACTGTTGTTACAAAATGCATCGAATCAGCAGTTGATAAACAGCTTTTCATAAAGATTTTCAACCCTTTCACATCTAGTATGAACATCTACAATTCTATGCTGAATTCATCTATATGTCTGGGACGGTTTTCATTCATCAGGGTCATGATGTACAGTCTAATGGACACAAGTTTAAAGCAACGAGTATTCTTGGAAGGTTTCAACATTGAGAAGTAGGGAATATCGGGAATTTCCAGAATGGAAGCATCCACTCTGATGATTGGTGAAACATTTTCAAGAATACTCCGAAAGTCCAGTTGGCTTAGACTTATCTCCATTAAATACTATACTAATCTATGGGTAAATTATCTACCTGCATAAAGTTTCAAGAATCAATGTCCCAGCGCACATCTAGTGCCAGGGTCCCATAATTTATAGTAGTTATAGATATTATCATTAGGAATCCTTGCATCCTGGCTGCCCACAACAGGTTAATTAGAATAAAAAATCGATGGCATTTTTTTTGGTTATAGTGTCAGTCATTAAAATGGTTATTAACTTTGCATCCAGTTGCAGCAGAATACAGTATACAATCTTTCAGGGTAAAAAGCATACACATGTTTATCAGGCATTGAGAAAAGCCTCACGATAACAAACTAAAATTGCGAGGTAGAATATCTGTGAATTTTCACATTAAATCAACGGAAAAAACAACCTTGTGAACCTTCCCATATCAATGCATGACAGCATGCCAGGAAAGAAGGCTTAATTTCCAATTCTGGCATGGCTTTCTGTTGTGCAGACTCTAGGCTAAAAGAGTGACTTGATCCAAGTATTTGTCAAGTGAAAAGTTCATTCGGTTTAGTCTCTGCATGGTTGGGGCACATACCTGCAGTATAACATTATTACTTACATACTCTCTGGATGGTTAGGCAGAAGAGCATAAGATTTCTTATACTCAGGCAATGTATTTGTCTGTATAATAAAGGATGGTTATTCTATTTCTTCTTAAGAACTTTGTTGAACACCGGTGGTTCTTAAAGAGATGCTGACACCAGAAATAAACTTTTTTTTACATCTATAATATTGACTTTGCATGCTAACTATAATTTTTCCATAAAAGTATTTACAGATACTTTTACATTACCCATCTGATCCCCATATTTGAGCTTCAGCAGTCTGTTAGCATTAGAAACTCTTAACGGATATGTTGAGAAGGGACAGTCAGGTTGGCAAAACAGTCAGGAACTTCTAGTAACGATTGTTTACAAAAGCAACCCTCAACATGAGCTATAGGTAACTTTTGATGTACATTAATATTTTGAATAATCATTTTTTAGTGTCATTATCACTTTAAACACCTCAGGATTTATTGAAAAACATATAAAACAATAAAACATCCAGAGCAATAGTAAAGTATTTCACAAAAATGACAATGGTTAATTTTGCTATCTTGCCATACTCTCATTACTCTAATTACTTGCAGATACTGTACAAGTAGTTTTCCCTTGCACGCTCGCTATTTCTTTTTAAGATGTCACATTCTCATGCATCTCTAGTCATGTCTCATGTTCTACCCTCATATTTAGAACTTACTGTATTATTATTTTCTCTGGTGAGTCACAGATGTGCCCCTTATTATTTCATTGGGGTCTAAACATGCCAGAATCTGAGCACAGCCTCCCCCTCTTGGTGAATTTCAAACAAAGTAGTCTACATTCCTCTAATATTTTATATGAAGACTTGTAATCTAAATAAATACTGCAAATCAGATGGTATGGTAAACATGCAAGTCTAACTATCTACAGAATAAGTGATGGAGGAGTTCCACGACCATATACAGTAAAAGCACAAGGCTGAAGCCGATTTTCTGTTTTTCCGGAATTGACCCATTTGTTTGTTGTCCTATACAGGCAAGTGTTGTTTTTTTATCCCAGATTTTACATTTTCCCAGAATTTTCACTTTTTTGATGCGTCCCCTAAGAAAAAATGTGGGTTCTACTGAATTTTACAGCAAGAAGTTATTTATTTCATTTTAAAGGAATGGCAATATAATATAGTTTTGCCCTGCACTGGTAAAACTTGTCTATTTGCTTCAGAAACACTACTATAGTTTATATAAGCTGCTGTGTAGCCATGGAGCCACCATTCAAGCACAGGATAGATCACAGATAAGAATCCTATTGTAAAATAAAGAGCTTATCTGTTATCTGCTGTTTATCCTGAGCCTTTTCTCCTTTTTCAGCTTTGAATGGCTGCTCCCAGGGCTGAAGCCAATAAATCACCAAACACATGATAGCAGGTGAAGCAGGGCGAACCCCTGCGTGTTTAATTCAAGTCTTGTCACGTAACATTTCGGGGCAGACCTGAAATGTTACATCACTAGACTTGAATTAAACACGCAGGGGTCGCCCCGCTTCAAAACAAATTTTCCGGCGAAACGACGCAAATTCGCCCATCACTACTAAAAAGAAATAACAGCAGATGCTGGAGAACACATTCTTGATGCTGGCTGGAGGATCTTCATGCATTCATTATAAACAATACTTATTTCCAGTTCATTTTAACAGTACAGGTATGGAACCCATCACCCAGAAACCTATTATCAAGAAAGCTCCAAATGATGTCCTCTCCCACAGATTCAGATTTATTCAAATAAATCACATTTTGCAAATGATTTCCTTTTTCTATGCACCAATTAAAACAGTACTTGATCCCAACTAAGATATATTTAATCTTTATTGGTGTCTCAGCTATCCTAGTAGGTTTAATTAATGTTTAAATGATATTTTGGTAGATTTAAGGTATGAAGATCCAAATTATGGAAAGACCCCTTATCCAGAAAATCCCAGGTCCCAAGGATTCCGGATACCACCTCCCATACCTGTAGTTGATAAGCAGTCAGGGCAATAAAAACAAAAAAGAGTAAAAAAAACTGACAAAATTATTTTACCTAAATAATAGAAGGAAACAAAATAAACCCCAGCACATAATACCCCTTTAAACAGGTGAGAACTTGGCAAACAGCCTAACTTAATTTTGCATGTAGGCCAGTAATAGAATCTCATCTGCGTTCACTTTGGTCTACTATGACAATCTTCTCATAAAAAGCCAACTATATTTCTTTCCATAGCTATGAGACATTCATATACTGTAACACTCGTAACTAAAAGTTTGTCGCAGACTTTTTCACTTTGGAGCCACAAGCTTATTACTTATCATTTTTGTACTAAATCCATTAACAACATTGTAATATTTCAAAGGTAAACATGAAATGGCATTACAAGGCAGATAGGAAATGTATCTAATCATTGTTAAATATGTAGGCATGTTTATTCCCTTAGCCGTGATATCAGAATTTCTGAGCCAGACTCTGTTCCGAAAAACTTGGATGAAGCTGGTTAACAGTTACAGAGAACAATCAAAGTAAAAACGTAAGTGATTTGTTTGAAATTAGGCATAGGCACCAGCCCAGGGTATTTCTGAGCGTACACCACCAAATCCACTATTTTGGGATTCAGCCAAATCCCAAAACTTACTTAAAGATTTGGCTGCATTCTAATCCATATGCATCTGGCGCACAAAGAAGCAGGAAGAATATTGCCCTGTGGTGCTTGCTCAGAAGTACCCTGGCCTGGTGGATTTTTTTTTTTGCAAATAGGGGCATTAACATCTTTCTTTGCTTTAAGGAATTAAGCAATGTATTGTTGGTTGGCCATACCATAAAATGGGAGACAAGGGCTTAATACAAACTTTGCATACTATGACTATCTGTATGTGCAAGTGGCAGATTTATACTTTGACTATCTGTATGTGCAAGTGGCAGATTTAGACTATGGCTATCTGTATGTGCACTGGGCAGATTTACTCACCTGCGACCGCTTCACACCCATCGCTAAACTTCGCCAGGTGAAAATTCGCTCTGACAACGTTAATTCACTGGAATGCAGATTTTCGTCATGGGCGCCAAACACTGGCGGCGTTACTTTGGCAATGAGAGCAATTGAAAGCATAGATGCGCTAGCGTTCATTTCTGCCTAGCGCAAATTCACTAGTGGTCTTGCGGTCAGGTTAATTTGCATACGGCGGGAAATTTAAAGTTGAATTGACTTATATGTTGCAGCAAATACATTACATTACACAAATCCAGGGAACCTTAATAAAGAAAATAGAGTTGTTATAATGCCCTACACATGAACCCACTGTATAGTTATGTTCCATATGTTAGAAAATATATGGGGGAACCTGGTTACCGGAAAACATTTTTAAGGACTTTTGCAAGCTATCACTCTGAAAAAAAGGAAAAGACACCAGCGTTTTTTGGACTTAGAATTTTTTTCCACTAAAAAATATGATGTAAGTAACAGAAGAATGAGGAAGATCTATGTACTCCAGTGCACTTCTGAGCTGGTGAAGGCAAACTATACAATTGTTTAACTAGTATATGCTGAGTTTAGAAGCATTTATTTGAGCTTACCGCTGTGTACGATGGGCCAGGGTGCACATGCACCAGACCTTCAGCAAGGAGAGCCAAACACCAGAAAACTTCAAAAGAGGTTGGCATAAGCCTGGACCCACGAAGTAGTAAAGCCGGAGTCAGATTGTAAAAGGTTTAAAATGGCTTACATTTTATCTTTCATAAATAAGAACCAAGGCCTGATGCGTTTCGTGTCTACCTAGGACACTTACTCATAGACTCAACTCATAATTTTATTGAATTTGCGGAATAACATCCATTCGCCAGATCGAATTGTCACCTGGCAATAGAGTGCGAATGACCACTAGAGTCTATCTCTTTCGCTATCTAAGTGACGCCTGCATCCATTAGTAAATTGCTGATGTCCCTGCGGGTGGTAATGCTGGCAAATTGACGCTAGCATTAGCCACTTCGCCCCAGATTCAATCTGCCCCCAAGACTGTACACATGCTCAGTGTGGTCTGGGCTGCTTAGGGATCATCATAAATCAAAACAGCACAAGTCAAATATTATCTGCCAGAAGCCGATACTGCAAGATTGATTAATAATCAGAATATGCAGACTGCAGTGGGTCCTGTGTTCTCATGTAACCTAATGTGGATTTTATAGTTTTTGTATTGTTTAATACAAATTTTCTCCAACTCTGCAGAACCAGTGGCTGCAGCAAAATAATCCTCCAAAAAGAATCCCAATTTATCTGTTTAAATTTGGTCCCATGATCTTAGTCCCTGCAGCTGGAGTTGGAAACAGTAAAGGGGATGTAAAGGAAAACTTTAAATCCAATACAAATCTCTTCACAGTCACCGAATGCTCAATGGGAATAAAACAAAGCTGCTTGAGTTTTGCATGGCTGGGAAGTAAGGTGGGGGCTCCCCTGCTGTTCATAAGTATGATTGTTTCCTTGCAGAACAGTTAGGTACCATCTGACAATTCCTATCCACAGCAGTAATTGAAGTTTTCTTATAAAAACGGTATACATTTTTTAATTAAAGTATATTAGAAATAGGTGTCTTTTTCATTAAAGAAAGTAAAAATTGGATTTTATTTTTTTGCCTTTACATGCCCTTTAAAGAGGCTTTGCTGTGCCACTTGTTTGCAGCTGGACCTCATCGTTGGTGTATGAAAAGGGCCTTGCTGCACCACTGAACCTGGCCACAGGCTGCTATTCTATGGACCAAGCATATCTTTATATTTTTACTTGGTAAATTGGTTTCTTTCTTTTTTTTTTCAATAATGTTTTCTCCTGGTGTTTTCTTTTCTTGCCTCTTCTTTCCAAATGTATTGGGACTGTTCTGGACTGTTGGGCAGTATGTTAAAGCCCACTTCCAAGCGTAACCTGCCAGCTCTGTTTTACAACTTTGAGTGGTGACTGTAATAGCAGTAGTAATTGTTAAATACATGCAGTCACCCATACATCAACATTAGCATTTTATTTAAATGGGTGCTGTATTCATAATAATCTGCTTTGGTCAACTGAGCTTTTTCAGTAGCCAGCTTTGTGGCTTGTGGCAAAGTGAAACATTGATTGTCCAGACTCCAGTCCATTACTGATTCTCTTGTTGTCACTGACCTCTATGACGTTTATTTAATAAACATATACAGTATTTAAAAGGAGATATAAACCTAAAAACAAATTGTGCCTACTGAAACACTTCTCAATTCTAAACAACTTTGCAATAGCCAAAAAATGGTTTTAAACTTTTTTTTTTAACATAAACTAATGTATATATGATTGCATTTGAAAGTATTTTTCTGTCCTTTTCTATACTATAATATAAATAAATAATATTGAAAAGAAAGGCATATTAGTTATATATTATTTTATTTATTTGAATCTACAGGGTGTGCATTGTGACATCACAGGTTATACCATTTGTTTAGGATTTTAATATATACAAACTTTCTATGCTTTAGTATTTTTTGTGTGCCACGGTGTGATCATTTTTGTGTGCGAGTACAAACGCACGTCTTACAGATGATATAGATACAGATGGGGTAAGTTTACCAAACTTTTTTACGGAGGCTAATTATGTATTGCAGCAGGCTTAGTACATCAGTACAGTACAACAATATACTGTAAATGTAATGGATTATTTTTCTCCAAACCACTGGCTAAAAAAGAAATTGAAAAGTAAAGAAATAAATTAAATAAGAAAAATCTTAATTGGTGCTTTGATCTCCTATAAGTTGATGCACCGCAGAAGTGTTCCAGGATTTCTATTTTAAACAACATGTCTAATGGATGTCATCTAATTGTTCTGATAGCCCCTTCTGAGGATAGATAGATAGCTTAGCATGTCCCTTGAAGAGGCTCACTTTCTTTTCACTGAGCACAGAGCAATGAATTATTTAAGCATGTAGTTATGGTATAACCTCTTGCATAAAAGGATTGGAGAGGCCATTAACATAGGGTGAATTATCTGTAGCAGGTTGCTAATCAATAGTGGGATAGAAAAAGAGATAAACGTAAGGGTCCAATCATTACCTATTTATGTTTAATGACTTGCTTTCATCTTAACTCTTTCTTTTTCTTTAATCAACAGTGGTTCTTCAGTGATGCATTTATAACACTGGCAAAGTAAAAGAAAGAATGGGTTTTAGTAAAAAATAATAAAAAATAATACAAAATTTTGAATATCAAAAAATAATACAAAATTTTGAATATCAAAATAGAGACTAAGACAACTATGTTACCAACATAATTATTCTGACTGTGCAGAATAAATCTGGCAGGTCTCTTATTAAACCCTCTATATTTGCTACCCTTCCCCGTTCTTACTATACACTTTGTCCAACCTCCTTATATAAAGACAATAAAGACGTACAGGATGGGATGTAAAAAGGTACAGCTTTTATTATTTATTTTATTATTGTTCACCTTTGAATTAACTTTTAGTATCATGTAGAGGTTGATATTTTGAGACAATTTGCAATTGCTTTTCAGTTTTTATTATTTGTGATTTATTTAGCTTTTTATTGAGCAGCTCTCCAGATTACAGTTTTAGCAATTTTGTTGCTAGGGTCCATCTATGCATTGAATTGAATAAGAGACTGGAATATGAATAGGGCAGGGCTTCAATAGAAAGATGAGTAATAAAAAGTAGCAATAACAATAACTGAGTAGCCTCACAGAGCATTTGTTTTTAGATGGGGTCAGTGACCCCCATTTGAAAGCTTGAAAGAGTCAGAAGAAGAAGGCAAAAAAGTAAAAAATGATAAAAAAGAAAAAATGAAGGCAGTTGAAAAGTTGCTTAGAATTAGCAATTCTATAACATACTAAAAGTTAACATAAAGGTGAACCACCTCTTTAAACAGATCGTAAGATAAGATAATTGCATACAAAACAGCAATTTAAAGTGCAACATTTTAAACCAGTAACATGAAACAATATTCCAAGTTATACCCCCAATGGAATACTTGGCAATTACAAAAAAACACCAACAATGGATACCTGTCATGCTGGCCATAATGGGTGGAATTCAAACGTCAGTATTTTTGCTCAATTTGAGGGTATGCCTATTGATGCAGATAACTTCTTTACTGATCCAGCACCATATTGTACAGCAGAAAGCAAGAATAATTGGGACTATATGCTTAACAGATATAGTCGCAGAAAAGTAGATAAACTAATTTACTAATTTGCATTTAAACTAAATTATTACAAATCTTGTGCTTATAAGGAAATTGGTCATAGTTTTACAACATATGGTAGGTTTGTTTTACAGTGGTGAACAGTGGTGGCTAAGTATAAAGAATTACTTTCAGTACACGGCCACTTTTTCTGATTATTCTAGTGCTCACTTTCATTTGGTATGTTAAAAAATTGAGGTAATTGCAACTTTTGCATAACAATTACAATCTTGACATGGTAGTTATAGGCCTCTAAATTCAACATCTGTCATGAGCATGTTATTTGACCCTTGCCAAGATTCCCCATAATCTAATTTTTTGTGGCCTGGGTCTCTGACACAGATAGAGGGCAAGTTCTTCCTCTTGGCAGAACTAAACCTGGGACAAGATCAATGGAACAATCATGGGATAGACACATTCAAGGGTGGTAGCTGCAGGGTTCCTCGTCAACAATAGACACACTTGTGCTCAATTTAACAGTGAGAGTTGCCTGGGGCAGAAGAACTGGTGCCCAGTGTGTATATAGAAGAACAAGAGCATGTTTGGATGCAAATATCTTTTATGAATTCCATTATGACTGTGGTCTCACTATGGGCTGTGATCATAAATAAGCTGGAGTTAAACTGACAAGGCACTTTTGGCAAATTATAGATTAGGGTGGAGAGTTTAGCAAAAATAATAAGACCACCGATCAAGGAAATGCAATACATTTTAGATTTCTTACAATTCAACTTTTATTTTTTTTCTAGAAATATCTTAAAAATGGGCAGATGGTTTGCTTTAGAACTTGACAGGAGTAAATAACTCACCTCCAGGCTGATGGAAAAGAAAATACTGAGTTTGTGTTGGCAACGCTTTCCAGAGCTGAGGCCTGTACAGAGCATATTTTCACCTTATCTCCCACTTATATTGAGAAATAAAATACCTTACAGATTTTCAGGAATTTTAGATTGATAGCAGTTTTGTTGATCCTGCTTATGCATAAATCTTTTTACTGCTTAGTATCATGTCATCTTAGCTAGCAAGTTATTAACTACAGTATGTGATAATTATAATTCCACCAGTTAAAGCATAACAATACCGCTTTCGAATTTTTATACAAAATTATTAGTCTAATAATAACACACATGGCCAACAGAAATGCCAAGAAAGGAATGTAGGATTACTTGTATTTTAATTCATTTGACACAAGGTCTTAGGATGCTCCAGGGAAGAAAAGGAGCTGTGAACATATTCTGAATATGAGGTCTATTTAACTCCTTGTAAAATTGGCCACACGTGGGCTGTTGTTTGGAATATCTGACAAGCAGCAATCAGATATATTTGCATTTTTACAACAAAATTTTATAGTCACAGGATAGTCGGTCTTCATAATCTTTTGCATTTAGAGATTCATTGTACAAAATGCCTTTGACAAGGAACATCAATAAACGGTTGCAACCATGGGTTCTGCAAAACTCACCTGCCCTGTTGCCATTAAAAATAATGAACTGTTATCAACAGTGTGTTCCAAGAGTCACTATATGTTTACTGACTGCTTAGAGTGTTTAGGGAGAGGGGCAAAGACAAAGAACAACCCAACAAACCCCATAAGCACATTGCAATAGATTAAGACACATTTCTGGAATCTTAAAAGGAAACCATTGCTATTATAAAATATACTTCACTGTAGCAGGCCCTTAATGAATCTTTTTCACATAGTGATGGTCAAATAAATTGGGCAGGCACGGATTTGTGCAAAACTGTGATGAAAATTCGCCCGTGGAGAAACCGACACAGCAAAAAAATGTTCACGTGTCAAAAGTGTAGCTCACATAAAAAGTTTTATGCATCAAAATTATTCGGATGCCCATTGACTTTAATGCATTTGGACAAAATAGCCTGCATATAAAAATTTTCGCTCACTTCAAAATTATTTGGACGCTCTTTCGCAAATTTTTCGGTGAAGCAAAATGCCACAGATTCGCCCATCACTACTTTCACAAATAGATTTTTTTAATAGATTATTTTGTCTACTTTGACTAATTTTAAGCTAGGCATGTATGGTCAGTTTTAGTTGCAGCCAGGGAAGAAAATGTTGAAGTTGAGAAACTCCCAAATAAATCAGCGCATATATATAAACAACTATAGTTAAAATAATGAATACTGTTTGTAAAGCAGAGGCTGGAAGAAGTTGTCAGCAACTGTCTTTAGAACTTAGGGTTCAGCACTGCATTGGATGACCTTATAAATAATAAATAAATACTGAGGCAACCTAGGGTTGCCACCTGTTCAGTTATGATCCGGACAGCCCAGTTTTTATAAGCTGTCTGGGTTAAAACAACCTGCCAGTTTACAATTGTCAAATCTGGACAGGACAGCAAAGCTGAAGTCTGTAGCCTCAAAACAGCCCACCAAACTTCTTCCAGCAAAGCTCTGCCACATTTCTGGGCAGTGAGCTGCTACACTCAATCCGATGATCACTGCATCACTTCTTTCCGCTCCACAATGGAAGAAACTTAAAAACAGCAAGAGAGGAGTGCTCCAGGTGTGATAACTTAAAAAATGTGTTTATTTGAAAGTTAAAAATGCACTCACATAAAAACCAAATAATTAAAAGACCCATCAACATCTGAAAATCCCCTTCAGCTTCAACATGTTTTGCTCTCAATAACACAAACAGGAAATCCGAACAGGACTCTTCTTGATTGACTAATCAATGATTGCTGCATCATAGTCCTCCCCTTAATGTCCCAGTGCCCACCCCTACAACATTCATTCTACACCATGATGTCACTGTCCTGCCCCTGAGATGTCACTGTCAGACCCCCTGCTCAGAGCTCCAGCAGCCCAAAGGTGGCAAACCTAAAGTGACCTGGGTTTCAACACAAGCCTAGCAGAGATTGCTTGTTCTGAAAATGTGTTCTTCCTGTTGTCAAACAATGCATAAAAGCACTTACATGGTTGCAATTTACACTAAAGCCAACTGCTCTCTAACCAAGTTGAACATTTTTATATGTGTTTTTTCCTCCAATTTCCCAAAAATGTGTGCCTATCACCTTCTTTGTTATTTGGAACAGGTGAGTGATTATGACAAGAAATCACATTTAGCCTTCCAGTTAATTGCTGGTGTGTTCAGACATACATTACTTTTTAGTACTACCAAACAATACTCTATTGAAGGCACTATGTCGCTCGTGACAAAATGTTTTGTCGGGGTAGGTGAAACAAGTCGCTGCAAAATTTTTAACCCTTTCGCTAAAAAGGGTGAATTTTTTGGTGAATTTTTTCGCCCATCACTTATTACAAATGCAACTATTATACACTATATTTCTACACTCTGCTTACTAAGAAAAGGACACACGTAATAATAATAAGTTCAAGCAGGAAGTTAAAAATTGTATGCTACAAAAGCTCTAAGATATAGGAATAATTTAGCCCTGAAATATAAGTGCTTGGACTTTAAAGGAAAACTATACCCCCAAAATGAATACTTAAGCAACAGATATATATATATATATCTATATATATATATATATATTTACATAAATATTGCCCTTTTACATCTCTTGCCTTGAACCACCATTTTGTGATGGTCTGTGTGCTGCCTCAGAGATCACCTGACCAGAAATACTACAACACTAACTGTAACAGGAAGAAGTGAGGAAGCAAAAAGCAGAACAGGGGGCGGCCCTTGTTTTTTTAAAATGGCAATTTTCTATTTATGACTACCCAATGGCACATACTACTAAAAAAGTATATTATTATGATAATGGTTCATTTACATGAAGCAGGGTTTTACACATGAGCTGTTTTACTCAGTATCTTTTAATAGAGACCTACATTGTTTGGGGGGTATAGTGTTCATTTAAAGCAAAAAGACTGGAAAACAAGAACTGGAGTTTTATGTAAGCACTGATCTGGAATCTCAGATTGCAGATTGCAGCAGAGAGCACCCTCTTGTGCTTATTGTGTTGGAATTTGATAATCACCCTCTTCATTTTTCTGGAGCTGGATTTAAGCATACATTTTTTTAAAAAAATAATTAGATACATTTCTTAATTCATAACAATAAAGTACCTATCTTATTGTGTGCAACAGTGCATATTAAATACATATTACTAAGATCCAATATATATAACAGAATGTTATGTCAGTCATGTTGAACTGAAGTCAACTAGAATGATATTCTCACAGGAAAGCATCCAGCTTGTATAAGAGGAGAGTTGTGTGCCCAAACGATGCCATGCTGTTATACATAGTCTCAAGGAAATTTTACTGGATAGAAAATATTCCCTACCATTGAATAATATCATAATGTGAGCTTTTTAACATTTTTTCTATGCAATGTTCTTGATTTTTGTTCTATAGCTTTTATTTAGATGTTATTGCATAACATAAAGTATCCATTGTTCTCTATTTGGCTGGCAATTGCTGTGGAATCTTATCCATATTGTAATATATCTGCCTCAAGGGCACGCATATTTAATGAACATGGAAAAATTACACTGAGGTGTTAAATAAGTACATAGTATATCTGCTTTAAACCAAGACTAAGCAACTTTCTGCAATGCAGATTTTGCATAATTTCAACTGCAAGCATACAGTAATTGCTACATTTGTATAGAAATCCCCATTATCCCCGTTATGAAAAAAAATACAAACATAATCAGTGTTGCAACAATAACTGTTTATTGATAGGCATGAAATGAGAGACAACATTTTTTTTTATACTGTGCTCGTATATCTATTTACTTTGCAGAATGCTAACAACTGTAATACTGAAACATTAAAAATAAAGTATGAAATCACCAATTTACTCACCTGCAATGCAGGATTTTACCAGCGTTGAGTCATGATGTCACGTTTGGTATTTCAAAATCTAGAACAGGTTATGGTCATGGCTCACACTTCTGCCTTTAACTGCCGCCTTTCATATCGGGAGGAGCCATTTGATACATGGGTGCCTTCAGGTTTTAAAGTGAGAGAATCAAGGCTAGGGTTCTGGGCAGGCTAGGGAACCGGAATGTGTAGCAGGAGGAACAGGGAACGAGTAAGATGAGTTGTTGAACAGCAGATCTGGACTGAGAATCAAAATAGGCCCTGGCTTTTCAAGAACACAGAGGCCCAATCAGCCCACATAGAGGCCCAAACTGCCCCCACCAGCCCAATTAATAGTGACTTTCTATGGCATCTTACAGCAGCCCTTCTGGCATTTGCCAGAACCCACAGATTGCCAGTCTGGGCTTGTTGAACAGCCCGGGATCAATAACCAAACAGTCATCGCAGTACAGAATCAGAATCCAGAAGAATAGTCAGTAATCGGGCAAGATTGGTTCAAATTTGCCAGAAATCCCATCCGCAGGCACATCGCCAATTTACTAACAGGCGCAAATGACAATTCGCTAGCGTAGTTTTGCAAATTGAATTTACAGAATGTTATTTCTTTCGCCAGAGTTTCCTTCGCCTCCTGATAAGATGAAGCTACATCCTCCTCAATCGTATTTCAATGACATCATATATATATGAAAAGTCATGGAAGTTCTAAAAAACGCTGGCGTTCATATTTTAAAGCAGGATTGCCTTCATAAATTCTATCTATTAAAGATTTTTGTGTTATCATTTTCAACCATTTGAGCGGCATGCCACATTTGTTTTAGGGTGGGCTCATGTCTAGGACATTAGAGGATCTCTTTAGTCTTTATTTTGCTCCTTTGGACATTTGTGATAATAGGTGACCACTTCAAGCATTTGCACCAACATCTCTAATAAAGACGTCTATATGACCTTTATGTACCTATTCAAATTGACCTTAGCGTAAGAGTACTAAGTACTGAACGCTATCAAAAGATCATTATGAAATGCTCACGTTGATGAATTAATGTAAGCGAAATGTATTTTGCTACAGAAATGTAACTTTGCATTTTAGAGAATTAGCATAGTGGTAGTGAATTTGCACCTGGCAAAGTTAATCAAAGTGTGGTGGAGCAATCACTTGCGAAAATTCGCCCTTTAGTGAGTTCCCCCCTTGGTCACTGGTTCAACCCCAGGCTGGATGTTACACATATATCTTGCTATTGAAGTACAAATATGAAACAAATTTAGATTTAGCCATCTAGTTTGTCCTGAAAGAAAGAAAAAAACACAGTAAATTGCTTGTTTGTTAGGGATAGTTGTTGCCAGGAAATGCCTCTAAAATGAAAGAGCACAAAATGTTCAAAAATCTGCTGGCAGTTAACGTAAATGAAGTGTGAAAATTGGCTGGCAGCAAAAGGGTTAAATAAAGGTTGTGTGTCACAGTTGCATTAATACTGCAAGTCCTACTACTCAGGAAATTATTCATGAAATGGAAGATCTGTAGCTGCTATTCTTTGGAAACTCATTTGGAACTTTTTCTGTAGTTAATTGCAGCAACGTTTTATATGTCTGTATTCAATAAACACCTTGTGTTGTCCGACATCCTAGTGAAAAGAACTGTTCTTCATCACCGAGGGTAAGGCAAATTGAAGAGGATTACGTAAAAATTGCACCAAGCTGAATTGCACCAGTGATTTAGAAAGATGTGTATACTACTCCTACACTCTGCTACCATCTGCTGCTATGCAGAAAATGATAGGGTTAATTTAATATAGTTAATGTGCAACCTAAGAAGCACTGCATGCCATCACAGCCTTTAATGGCTGGCATGCATAGACTTGAATATTTTCAGAAGCCTGCAAAATGATGCCCAACTGTGTTGAATAAAAATGGTTTATGAACTAGAAGCAATTTTGACAACTTGAGTGCAGTTAGTGGTGTCTTTTTGGCTTTGAGTGAGTTACTGAATTATCCTGCAAATGTAATACTGTAGTTATAGAACTGAGATATATGATGCAGACTGCTGCATTAAATGTTTTGTGATATACAGTATCTATGTGTATATAGATATAGGTAACCTACTTATAAACATATAGGAGCCCAGGACTCCATGCAGATCCTCAGTAGCAGAAGATAAGACTGGATAAGGAAAAATAGGCACCAGCATTTGTCTACTACTCAAGCTGCAAGTTGTTTTTGTTTTTGTAACAGAACTTTAGCACTCACTCATAGGGCCTGCTTCCTAGCTAGATCTTCTTCTCAGACCTATTTGACCACAGGTTCAACCCCTCCATCTTTCTCCTTGCTAAAGACAAGTCAGAGCTCAGCTCTTAGCCACTCTTATAGACTACTACAGGGTGACTGACATGCTGGTACCAGTTTAAGTCCTTTTCTCCTAAAGAGTTTGTAATACACCTACACTCATCCATCTAAGCAGAGAACTCTACCCACTTGTAAGCCATGGTCAAGTTCTAGCCCAGTATACACTAGCTAAAACTCTTGTAGGAATTCACTTTTACCACCTCCCTACATGTTCATCCCTAATGATGTTCCAAGGACTGGGCTGATTGTCCTTTTGGAGTGAGGTTTTTTTTTCTGAAAAAGTGGAAAAAGTTTGAACATAGGAAAAAGGCTTTATAAATGTACCAACTGTCTGTAAATAAAAAACATTCCAAATCCTATTTTATCACATTAGTCAAGCAAAATGAACTTTAATTACACTATATAAATTATTTGAATCTTGTTTCCTTCAGTTTGGGAATTCATAATTATAGCAAGCCATAAGCAGCCATTTTGTGGACACTGTTATTAAGGCAAGCCTTGCATCATCTCAGAATCTTGTTTGTGCACCAGAATGGGGGACCTGATGTTCATTTCCATGCACTGGCTACACAATTAAACAGTAAAGAGAACGGGGGAATGTATGGAGAGCAGTAACATCTAGGAAGTGCTGAATGGAAAGTGAAAGTAATTGTCTGCCCCACTTCTATGCCACTGGCATAGAGGAGGGGCAGACAATATTTGATTGACAGCTGAGATTTTTAAATGAGCTTACAACAGCTATGAATGCTTTAATAAAAAACAGAAATTGGATTTCATGTTTAATTTGAAAAGGATTTTTATTATACAGATTTTTGTGTCTGGATGACAGGTCCACTTTAAAGAAAAGTTGGTTCACCTAATGTATGATTTGTTTGGTTTGTTTGTGTGCCCTGTAAATCATAGGATCCCAGGGGCAGCATTTATTTCTTAAAATGGCAATTTTCTATTTAGGATTACCCAATGGCACATGCCACTAAAAAAGTATATCATTATGAAAAAAATGTATTTACATGAAGCAGGGTTTTATTCTGTATATGAGCTGTTTTATGCAGTATATTATTATAAAGACCTACATTGTATGGGGGTATAGTTTTCCTTTAATCTGGAATAGTAATAATCAAGTAATGCCCCATCATATAAGGACAAGTTGACACTACAATGGCATGAGATGCCAAGGTATTCTGAACTACAATTCCCATCATGCCATGCTGGAATGGTAGTTTCCAAGGCCACTGTCACCTAGAATAGACCAGACACATAGGGGCAAATTCACTAAGATTCGTAGTTGCGGCAGGCGCAACTTCGCCGCGCTTCGCCAGGCGTAGTTTCACCAGCGCTCCGCAAATTCACTAAAATCCGAAGTTGCGCACAGGGGTAGCGCAAGGTTGCGAAGTTGCGCTAGCATTGATTCGCTAAGTGAAGCGAAGTTACGCTAGTGAAGGTTAATTTGCATACGGCGCCAAATTCAAATTTCAATGGAGGAATACGTATTAGCACTACAAATGCCTAGAAAACCTTCAAAACATCAAATAAAAATTTTATTTTGCCCTACACATGTGCCCACTGTCTAGGTAAGTTGCCATGAGTCAGGAAATGTAGGGGGGAAGGAGGGGAGCCCTAAAAAAATTTTCGATCTTTTTCAGCCTATCACCCATAATGTAGAAAACACGTCAGCGTTTTTTGGGACTTAGAAAAAATTTTGACTTTTTTTGAAGCAATCCCTATCTACTCTATTGCGCTTCGGCTGGTCTGAGGTGGCGAAGGAAGTCTAGCGTCAAAGATAGCATTCAGTACACTGCGCACGTTAGTGAATTTGCGTAGTTACGTCTGTATCGACAATTCGCCAGGCGTAAGGGTGCGAAGTAACACTAGCGAATCTACGCCAGCGTTCGTTAGTGAATTTGCGAAGTAACGAAAATGCCCAACGCTAGCTAATTGACGCTAGCGTTTGGCACTTCGTCGCTTAGTGAATTTGCCCCATAATTGCCAGTTGCGTAACAGCAAATGCTAACATTTCTTAGCACCCCCTCAAGCTTTTTGGGGAAGAACAGGTAAGAGGCGTTACCTTACTATATTCAGTTAATTTATAATGTTCTTGTTTTGTTTGAAATACAGTTAGAGATAAAACATAGCACATTTGGGGCATTTAAAGTCAGCCGTATCAGTCGCCAGCCTCATGCACTTGACAAGGTCAAAGGGTAGGGGTAGATTGAAAGATTACATCAGCCCCACCAATCTTCCCTTGAGTTCCATTGATTGCACACATTATTTAGACAAAGGGTTAAGTGGTGACTTCCAGTTTTGCATTTTTAATAGACCTTAAATTGAGGGGCCTTGACATGTGATCAGTGGCTTGCCAAGGAGCAGCTGTTCCCAGTGTGAATGTGAACAAGCAGGTCACAGCTGGGAATAATGGCCACAAAACGGACAAGGTGAAACAGGAAAGATTGCTTTCCTTCTGAGCAGTTTAGATTATTGTCAGATATCCTGACACGTGTGTGGGATCTGAGCCTTTTCTTTGCAATCTCCGTTGGCAGGCGTTAAATAAAGGTGTTAATGACGGTGGTTTCAAAACTTGCAAATTCTCATTATAATGTGTTTATTGGAAAAAGAAAGATAATGGATATTTTATGATCTACTGCTTCTGCATTTAGTAACAATAGAGGGGGGATTACAGCAACAGGGAAAGCTGAGAATTAGAATTCCATCTGTAACAAAAGATTTACATCTATATAGGCTTCCCTGTACATTGGAATATTTTGCGGTTTAAAATACCTTAGAAGTGGGGGGAAACACTCCTCAGCGCACTAAAAATAACTGTAACAAGTAATAATACTACTAATAATACTATTTTTTTTGTATTTAATAAAGATGACTTTTATTCAATTTATGTACAAAGCCTTGTGGAATTGTGGTTTGATGTTTCTACTGTTTCTATCAATATCACGCTTTACTATTGCTGTAGGGGGAGTAGGAACGGCTTAGAGGTTAAGTCACAGAGAGGCCTGGGTTTCATTACTGTGTCAACTCTAATTCCTTATGGCCTTGGGTAAATTACTCAATCCCCCTGCATCTCAGACATTGAAGCTCTTAAGGGGTGGGAATCACTGCGCTTGATTTTTTATGTTTTTTTGCTTACAATGCTGTGTATAATTAGTTGCACAATATGAGATTATAACTATGCCAGTGGCACTGATACAGTATAGATATCTGGTAACATCGTACTAGGACAGTTTACATTCTCTGAGCGTTATTTTCTAGAAGAATATACAGTGTTCATAAGCAGGGTTCACTTTCTATATTTTACCCTTGCACTTACAATCGAGTATGAAGGATTGTGCATTGTTTGCTACATATATTCATGCCGTATATATATATATATATGGGGATGGAAATGCCTGTTGCTTTTGTAGGAAAGTTTCCTTAAACCCCCTTTCACATGTGTCAGGTAAGGCAAGCAATGTCTTTTAAAAATGATTATTATATTCAGAGTATGGGGTTACGCATATGGCTACAGCTTCTAGCTGGAGGCTCAAAGAGGATTGAGAGGACCAATTGTTTTGTAATTAGTGATGGGCGAATTTATTCGATAGGTGCGCGTTTCCATGTTTTGCCGCCGGCAATAAATTCATGAAATCGCGGTGAAAATGCGCGTGTGGTCAAAAATCTTTTGGCGATAATTAGACGCATGCCCATTGACTTTAATGAGCAAATTGTTGCCGCTTCACGTTTGCAACTTTTTCGATGTTTCTCGAATTTTGCAAGAAATTCACAAATTTTTCGACGAAGCGAAACGGGAGAAATTCACCCATCACCATTTGTGACAGTTGGGGATACCAGACTAGTTATACCTGCTTTAAAGAAGCACTAGAATATAATAAAACAAAATACTGACATCACTCTAGTGCTTCAAAGTGTTGGTGACATTTTTGGACTTGTAGTACAACAATATCTAGACTGTGAAAGATTTTCCAACCATGGCATATAGGTAAATATTTTCATTCTTTAACAGTGTTTAAAATATATGATATGGCATGCCATGTCTTCCTGCCAGGGGAATTATAGCAAGATGTTTTCTCTGGAGCCTAGTCGGATAGCTCAGACCTTAGAACTTACTATTTATTTATGACAATTTGTGCTATTTCGAGAGAAGGCAGCAATTTTTCAGTTTCCAAAGTCACGCATTTATGGCAGGCTCTCTGAGAAAATGGAAAGACTCCCCTCCTCCATAAAGCAGCTCTCAAGTATATAATGTTCAAAAAAATGAAACAACGGCAAGTCAACTTACTGGCTTACACTGTAAATTCTGCTGCCCTGCACAGCACAAGAGGAGTTAAAGCTTTTCCTTTGCTCTCATGCAACAGATATCTCCCACTCTGCCCCTGAAAAGCTAGATGATCTAGTGAGAGCAATAGACAGAGAGAGAGAGAGAGGGAGAGTCAGCCTCATGCACATGAATGTGGTTGGGGCTGGAAAAGCTTTTTTTTCTCACTGGACAATTTGCTCAGTGAACACAGGGTATTGCTGATAGACTGCAATACACAAATAGGCAGATCTCTCTGTGAAAACCACTTGGAGTTTCAGTGTTTGGTAGAGCGGCACTTTGCACAGTGTTTATTTTTGCCAAACAAATTGTTTTTTGCTTTGTTTTGTTTTACAAACATACAAAATCTTTGCATTGGGACTTTTTGCTTGACTTTCTTGGTTCATTCTGTATCCTCTGGGATTTCTAAAAGGAAAAAAGCTTGTGGATACTACAGCACAGGTAAGATCCATTGATTAATGTGTTAGTGCTGTTCATTGTCAGATACCTGTGAAATTGCCTTAGAAATAATTTTGCTATACAAACGGTAAATAGTACATTTTAACCAATCAATCAATTTTAGACCATGAGTTGGACTTTATCAACAAGATAGATAGTTAAATAGATTCGAAGATGAGAATTGTTGGATGCTGTTTTATATATCTCCCAGGTTTTATACAGGAGTATAATTTAACCATAGAAATAGAAATGCCTTATATACTGTATTTAGCGCAGCAGCCACACAATGAGGGATGTTCTAAAGGATTATAACAATTTGGTCAGTTTAATGACTATGATTACAATACACAAATGGCTATACTACATAGAGATTGTAGATGTCTAATGAATGGCAATGCCAATTCGGCGTTAACTGTAGCACTATTGATGGCAAACATAGTGTTTCTTATCCTGTTGGACTGTTCTGCAAGTTCTGTGCCAGGAAGATCCCACAGTTATCAGATTTGGAAACCAAAATTAGTGGGTGTAATAGGGAGGAAAATGTGTTTTTGGTTTCTTTTGCGTTGTTTCTTGCTGCATAATTACGAACGAGTACTTAAAAATGTTCTACACTGAAATCACAGCAAAAGTGTTAAAAAAAGAGCAAATGAACAAAAGTCTCCATGCATTTGATTTCTAGTTCCTTTATAATTTAAACCAGGCAGAACTGGGGTCTCAGGCAGAACTGGGGTCTCAGACCTACATTGTATGGGGGTATAGTTTTCCTTTAATCTGGAATAGTAATAATCAAGTAATGCCCCATCATATAAGGACAAGTTGACACTACAATGGCATGAGATGCCAAGGTATTCTGAACTACAATTCCCATCATGCCATGCTGGAATGGTAGTTTCCAAGGCCACTGTCACCTAGAATAGACCAGACACATAGGGGCAAATTCACTAAGATTCGTAGTTGCGGCAGGCGCAACTTCGCCGCGCTTCGCCAGGCGTAGTTTCACCAGCGCTCCGCAAATTCACTAAAATCCGAAGTTGCGCACAGGGGTAGCGCAAGGTTGCGAAGTTGCGCTAGCATTGATTCGCTAAGTGAAGCGAAGTTACGCTAGTGAAGGTTAATTTGCATACGGCGCCAAATTCAAATTTCAATGGAGGAATACGTATTAGCACTACAAATGCCTAGAAAACCTTCAAAACATCAAATAAAAATTTTATTTTGCCCTACACATGTGCCCACTGTCTAGGTAAGTTGCCATGAGTCAGGAAATGTAGGGGGGAAGGAGGGGAGCCCTAAAAAAATTTTCGATCTTTTTCAGCCTATCACCCATAATGTAGAAAACACGTCAGCGTTTTTTGGGACTTAGAAAAAATTTTGACTTTTTTTGAAGCAATCCCTATCTACTCTATTGCGCTTCGGCTGGTCTGAGGTGGCGAAGGAAGTCTAGCGTCAAAGATAGCATTCAGTACACTGCGCACGTTAGTGAATTTGCGTAGTTACGTCTGTATCGACAATTCGCCAGGCGTAAGGGTGCGAAGTAACACTAGCGAATCTACGCCAGCGTTCGTTAGTGAATTTGCGAAGTAACGAAAATGCCCAACGCTAGCTAATTGACGCTAGCGTTTGGCACTTCGTCGCTTAGTGAATTTGCCCCATAATTGCCAGTTGCGTAACAGCAAATGCTAACATTTCTTAGCACCCCCTCAAGCTTTTTGGGGAAGAACAGGTAAGAGGCGTTACCTTACTATATTCAGTTAATTTATAATGTTCTTGTTTTGTTTGAAATACAGTTAGAGATAAAACATAGCACATTTGGGGCATTTAAAGTCAGCCGTATCAGTCGCCAGCCTCATGCACTTGACAAGGTCAAAGGGTAGGGGTAGATTGAAAGATTACATCAGCCCCACCAATCTTCCCTTGAGTTCCATTGATTGCACACATTATTTAGACAAAGGGTTAAGTGGTGACTTCCAGTTTTGCATTTTTAATAGACCTTAAATTGAGGGGCCTTGACATGTGATCAGTGGCTTGCCAAGGAGCAGCTGTTCCCAGTGTGAATGTGAACAAGCAGGTCACAGCTGGGAATAATGGCCACAAAACGGACAAGGTGAAACAGGAAAGATTGCTTTCCTTCTGAGCAGTTTAGATTATTGTCAGATATCCTGACACGTGTGTGGGATCTGAGCCTTTTCTTTGCAATCTCCGTTGGCAGGCGTTAAATAAAGGTGTTAATGACGGTGGTTTCAAAACTTGCAAATTCTCATTATAATGTGTTTATTGGAAAAAGAAAGATAATGGATATTTTATGATCTACTGCTTCTGCATTTAGTAACAATAGAGGGGGGATTACAGCAACAGGGAAAGCTGAGAATTAGAATTCCATCTGTAACAAAAGATTTACATCTATATAGGCTTCCCTGTACATTGGAATATTTTGCGGTTTAAAATACCTTAGAAGTGGGGGGAAACACTCCTCAGCGCACTAAAAATAACTGTAACAAGTAATAATACTACTAATAATACTATTTTTTTTGTATTTAATAAAGATGACTTTTATTCAATTTATGTACAAAGCCTTGTGGAATTGTGGTTTGATGTTTCTACTGTTTCTATCAATATCACGCTTTACTATTGCTGTAGGGGGAGTAGGAACGGCTTAGAGGTTAAGTCACAGAGAGGCCTGGGTTTCATTACTGTGTCAACTCTAATTCCTTATGGCCTTGGGTAAATTACTCAATCCCCCTGCATCTCAGACATTGAAGCTCTTAAGGGGTGGGAATCACTGCGCTTGATTTTTTATGTTTTTTTGCTTACAATGCTGTGTATAATTAGTTGCACAATATGAGATTATAACTATGCCAGTGGCACTGATACAGTATAGATATCTGGTAACATCGTACTAGGACAGTTTACATTCTCTGAGCGTTATTTTCTAGAAGAATATACAGTGTTCATAAGCAGGGTTCACTTTCTATATTTTACCCTTGCACTTACAATCGAGTATGAAGGATTGTGCATTGTTTGCTACATATATTCATGCCGTATATATATATATATATGGGGATGGAAATGCCTGTTGCTTTTGTAGGAAAGTTTCCTTAAACCCCCTTTCACATGTGTCAGGTAAGGCAAGCAATGTCTTTTAAAAATGATTATTATATTCAGAGTATGGGGTTACGCATATGGCTACAGCTTCTAGCTGGAGGCTCAAAGAGGATTGAGAGGACCAATTGTTTTGTAATTAGTGATGGGCGAATTTATTCGATAGGTGCGCGTTTCCATGTTTTGCCGCCGGCAATAAATTCATGAAATCGCGGTGAAAATGCGCGTGTGGTCAAAAATCTTTTGGCGATAATTAGACGCATGCCCATTGACTTTAATGAGCAAATTGTTGCCGCTTCACGTTTGCAACTTTTTCGATGTTTCTCGAATTTTGCAAGAAATTCACAAATTTTTCGACGAAGCGAAACGGGAGAAATTCACCCATCACCATTTGTGACAGTTGGGGATACCAGACTAGTTATACCTGCTTTAAAGAAGCACTAGAATATAATAAAACAAAATACTGACATCACTCTAGTGCTTCAAAGTGTTGGTGACATTTTTGGACTTGTAGTACAACAATATCTAGACTGTGAAAGATTTTCCAACCATGGCATATAGGTAAATATTTTCATTCTTTAACAGTGTTTAAAATATATGATATGGCATGCCATGTCTTCCTGCCAGGGGAATTATAGCAAGATGTTTTCTCTGGAGCCTAGTCGGATAGCTCAGACCTTAGAACTTACTATTTATTTATGACAATTTGTGCTATTTCGAGAGAAGGCAGCAATTTTTCAGTTTCCAAAGTCACGCATTTATGGCAGGCTCTCTGAGAAAATGGAAAGACTCCCCTCCTCCATAAAGCAGCTCTCAAGTATATAATGTTCAAAAAAATGAAACAACGGCAAGTCAACTTACTGGCTTACACTGTAAATTCTGCTGCCCTGCACAGCACAAGAGGAGTTAAAGCTTTTCCTTTGCTCTCATGCAACAGATATCTCCCACTCTGCCCCTGAAAAGCTAGATGATCTAGTGAGAGCAATAGACAGAGAGAGAGAGAGAGGGAGAGTCAGCCTCATGCACATGAATGTGGTTGGGGCTGGAAAAGCTTTTTTTTCTCACTGGACAATTTGCTCAGTGAACACAGGGTATTGCTGATAGACTGCAATACACAAATAGGCAGATCTCTCTGTGAAAACCACTTGGAGTTTCAGTGTTTGGTAGAGCGGCACTTTGCACAGTGTTTATTTTTGCCAAACAAATTGTTTTTTGCTTTGTTTTGTTTTACAAACATACAAAATCTTTGCATTGGGACTTTTTGCTTGACTTTCTTGGTTCATTCTGTATCCTCTGGGATTTCTAAAAGGAAAAAAGCTTGTGGATACTACAGCACAGGTAAGATCCATTGATTAATGTGTTAGTGCTGTTCATTGTCAGATACCTGTGAAATTGCCTTAGAAATAATTTTGCTATACAAACGGTAAATAGTACATTTTAACCAATCAATCAATTTTAGACCATGAGTTGGACTTTATCAACAAGATAGATAGTTAAATAGATTCGAAGATGAGAATTGTTGGATGCTGTTTTATATATCTCCCAGGTTTTATACAGGAGTATAATTTAACCATAGAAATAGAAATGCCTTATATACTGTATTTAGCGCAGCAGCCACACAATGAGGGATGTTCTAAAGGATTATAACAATTTGGTCAGTTTAATGACTATGATTACAATACACAAATGGCTATACTACATAGAGATTGTAGATGTCTAATGAATGGCAATGCCAATTCGGCGTTAACTGTAGCACTATTGATGGCAAACATAGTGTTTCTTATCCTGTTGGACTGTTCTGCAAGTTCTGTGCCAGGAAGATCCCACAGTTATCAGATTTGGAAACCAAAATTAGTGGGTGTAATAGGGAGGAAAATGTGTTTTTGGTTTCTTTTGCGTTGTTTCTTGCTGCATAATTACGAACGAGTACTTAAAAATGTTCTACACTGAAATCACAGCAAAAGTGTTAAAAAAAGAGCAAATGAACAAAAGTCTCCATGCATTTGATTTCTAGTTCCTTTATAATTTAAACCAGGCAGAACTGGGGTCTCAGTTTCTCAACGAATGCTGGACAGAAACGCTGTTTTCATCATGGATATTGAATTAAAAAAAGAAAGAAAAAAATACACGCTGCATTCATCTGACAGTTTAAGCGTCTCGTGTGACTTTTAATATGGTTTTAGGAAATTCTGGAGTGGAAAAAAAGGTGTTTCCATGCATTGCATAATATTCTGTGGACATATGTACCAAGAGGTTTGTTGCATCTGTTGCAGATTGTTTGACCACAAAACCTTTAAACTGATGTTCTTAAACTTGGATTGGAAAAAGAAGTGGGCAGTTTTTGGGCAGGACATAGTTAAAATATGACCCTTTTTCCAGAAAATGTCCCTGGAAAAAATATTAATTACATATATAGAAAACATACAGACAACATATATAAATATATACTGTATAAATATACTGTATGAGCTGCTTCTCTGTTAATGCACAGTTGTTTATACTATGAAGGTCATTTACTAACACATATTTGCCTTGCAGTATTAACCCCTAGCAGACAGTCATCATTTAGCTTTGATCAGTTTGAAGAGATTAGAAAAATCCATTTGATTGGTTACTAGGGTACATTGCAGCAGCAGAGCATATTTACCCATTGTTAGCAGAGGAGCCCACATGAGCAAAATGAATGCAGACAAAGTGAGCCCCTTTTATACACCATCTACCTTACCTTGTGCACTTTTTGATTTGCAATTTGTGTCTGTATGTTAGCCTCCCATCCACTTAGACTGTAAGCTCTACTGGGCAGGGACCTCCATCCAACTATGTTTCTTACCACATAGCACTTAAACTTTATACTTTTTTATATTTTATACATTTATGCACTGTACAGCACTGTGGCTCCTTAATAGTGCTTTACAAATAAAGTTATACATACATACATACATACATCTATTTGTATCAATAAGATAAAAGTAACAACATTGTTTAATGATATATTTTTATTCATATAGGGCTGTCATATTATGCTTAAATCATTATTTTATAGCTCTACTAGCTACTAGCTTAATTGGATAACCCTGTAGACAGGGGTGTATATCTACAGAGGAAGCAGACCCTGCAGTTGCAAGGGACCCCAGGAGTGTAGGGGGGGCCTGTGAGGCCCTATATATGTAAATCCTGATAGAATAGGTCAATTTACCAATGTTTCAAGACCCAAAATTGAATTTGATGTGGGGCCCAGTAACATCTATTTATGCCACTGCCTGTAGGTTGACTATCCCTATTAGTATCTGTATGGATACACATTACTGATTGGCCAGATCAATCATATGTACAGTATTGTGACCTGTGTGTCAACCGTTAAAGAGGAAGCAAAATCGAAATTGATAGCGAATAGCCCAGTTGTGCTTCACCAGTCATAGTTAGTTCAGTTGCTATGAGTTATTTGAGTGGTACAATCCACACCTATATAAAGTTCTAAAATAATATATAATGCACATATATTCTGTTCTATTCTATATATCTCCTGCATACTTATTTTCCCAAACTGACAAGAAATAACTTTTTATGTTAGTAAGTTAGTATTTGGTGTAAACTTGAATAAACCTTTGTTAAAGAGCTGTCAATAGGCACTACAAATTGGGTTTCCTGTTCCATAGTTGCATAGTTAGTTATATAATTTAGTTAAATTGGGTTGAAAAAAGGCAAAGTCCATCAAGTTCAACCCCTCCAAATGAAAACCCAACATCCATACACACACCCCTCCCTACTTTCATATAAATTCTATATACCCATACCTATACTAACTATAGAGCTTAGTATCAAAATAGCCTTTAATATTATGTCTGTCCAAAAAATCATCCAAGCCATTCTTAAAGGCATTAATTGAATCAGCCATCACAACATCACCCGGCAGTGCATTCCACAACCTCACTGTCCTGACTGTGAAGAACCCCCTACGTTGCTTCAAATGAAAGTTCTTTTCTTCTAGTCTAAAGGGATGGCCTCTGGTACGGTGATGGCCACTTTATGGGTAAAAAGGTCCCCTGCTATTTGTCTATAATGTCCTCTAATATACTTGTAAAGTGTAATCATGTCCCCTCGCAAGTGCCTTTTTTTCCAGAGAAAACAACCCCAACCTTGACAGTCTGCCCTCATAATTTAAGTCTTCCATCCCTCTAACCAATTTAGTTGCACGTCTCTGCACTCTCTCCAGCTCATTTATATCCCTCTTAAGGACTGGAGTCCAAAACTGAACTGCATACTCCAGATGAGGCCTCACCAGGGACCTATAAAGAGGCATAATTATGTTTTCATCCCTTGAGTTAATGCCCTTTTTTATGCAACACAGAACTTTATTTGCTTTAGTAGCCACAGAATGACACTGCCCAGAATTAGACAAATGGTTAGCTACAAAAACACCTAGATCCTTCTCATTTGAGGAAACTCCCAGCACACTGCCATTTAGTGTATAACTTGCTTTTATATTATTTTTGCCAAAGTGCATAACCTTGCATTTATCAACATTGAACCTCATTTTCCAGTTTGCTGCCCAGTTTCCCAACTTAGACAAATCAATTTGCAAAGTGGCAGCATCCTGCATGGAACCTATAGTTCTGCACAATTTAGTATCATCTGCAAAAATAGAAACAGTACTTTCAATGCCCACCTCCAGGTCATTAATAAACAAGTTGAAAAGCAAGGGACCTAGTACAGAGCCCTGTGGTACTCCACTAACAACACTGGTCCAATTAGAAAATGTTCCATTTACCACTAATCTTTCTAGTCTATCTTTTAGCCAGTTCTCTATCCAGGTACAAATACTATGTTCCGGGCCAACATTCCTTAATCTAACCAGTAACCTTTTGTGTGGCACTGTATCAAATGCTTTAGCAAAGTCTAAGTAAATCACATCCACTGCCATCCCGGAATCGAGGTCCCTGCTTACCTTCTCATAAAAAGAAATTAAGTCAGTCTGGCAAGATCTATTACGCATAAAACCATGCTGGCACAAACTCATAGTATTATGATTTGCTATAAAGTCCAGTATCTCATCCTTCATTAACCCTTCGAAAAGCTTTCCTACCACTGACGTTAGACTAACCAGCCTATAGTTTTGAGGTTGAGAACGGGATACTTTTTGAATATAGGCACCACATTAGCAATTCGCCGGTCTCTCGGCACTATGCAAAACCTTGAGTAAAGAGGTTTAGCAATCAAAGAGATAAGCTTTCTAAGTTCCCTGGGATGAATAAGGTTTTGCTTTGCAACAACGTTTCTTGCTTACAAGTGGAATACACTGACAAGTATATTTATTTAGCAGCATTTTAAAGACATCCCATTTTTGTTCTGTGTTTAACCCTGTGAAAAGCATTTCTCACTTAATATGTTGCAGAGATGCCCTTATACTGTCAAAGTTTGCACGTCTGAAATTTAGTGTTTTAGTTACTCCCTTATAGAATTGCTTCTGCAACAGAATCTCAAAGGAGACCATGTTATGATCACTATTCCCTAAATGCTCACCCACACAAATGCTAGAGATGAGTTCAGCATTATTAGTTATGACAGGTCCAAAAGAGAGTTATTCCTAGTAGGTTCTTGAATGAGCTTGAATAAAAAGTTGTCATTCAGCATATTTACGAACCTACTAGCTTTTTCTGTCTTGGCAACCCCATTACCCCAGTCAATGTCTGGATAATTGAAGTCACCCATAGCAAAAACTTGACCCAGCTGTGAAGCCGCTTGTATCTGCAAGAGTAGCTGGGTTTCATACTCGTCACTTATAAGAGGTGGTTTATAGCATACACCAATAATAATTCTCTTTGTAACCTTTTGCCCAGTCAAAATCTCTACCCAGAGGAATTCCATGTCACCAGTGCCAGCTATTGTTATTTCTTTAGTGCATGGCTTTAATTCCGCTTTACATACAAACACACTCCTTCACCCTTTTTAATCCCTCTGTCCCTCTCCTAAAAAGGGTGTAACCATTTAAATTCACAGTCCAGTCACATGTTTCATCCCACCAGGTCTTAGTGATACCAATTATATCATAATTTTTAGAGCATACAATTAATTCTAGGTCTCCCATTTTACCTGACAAACTCCGTGCATTTGCCATCATACAGCGGAGGTTACTACTATTATTTTTGCAATTTACATTACTTAGTGGAGAATTACATTTTAAGTTAGTATTAGTCTGTTTTCCTTGTAATAGAGGGACCTCCTTAGCTGATAAACTGTATGCCCCCTTACTCCTCCCCCATGACCCCGTACTAATCCCACTGCCCTGTCTACCCTAGCTTCCCCATAATTCCTTATATCACCTGCCCCCCTTGCCTAGTTTAAACACTCCTCCAACCTCTTAGCCATTCTTTCCCCTAGCACAGTGGACCCCTTTCCATTGAGGTGCAAACCGTCATGACTGTATAGGTTCTACCCCAAGGAAAAATCAGCCCAGTTCTCTAGGAACCAAACCCTTCCTTCCTACACCAAGACTTGAGTCACGCATATAGCTCCCTAAGCCCATGTAAGTATCAGGCTTCGTAACACCCAAAAGATTTACTTATAAGGAGCCCAAAAGCTCCTAAAAGGACTCTCTTGCATCCATGTCTGTACTCTGCCCCTTGCTCCTTATTCAGAAAAGTGGAAACAACCGGAATTTTGCAACAAAGCAAAGGCATAGAGCAGGATACTTTTGGGAATAATGTTCCAATTAATAAGTTAGCTCCATTGGGTACAGCTTGCTTAGAATGTTTCCCTAAAATGTAAACAGAGGTTTACATTGTTCGGATTGTCTTTGTGGTCCTGAAGAACCCAGGATAAGTTTTTGTTGGGCACCCACTGCTGATGTTATTGGGCCACCAGCAAGTTTTTCCCATAATATAATGTTGATGTATGGTGGGTGTTGTATTTCAACAACATTTGGGTAGAGCAGCACTGATGTGGAGTTGTCCTTTATTTTGAACATGAATTTTAAATTGCAGCATATATTAAATAGTGAAATGTATTCAGGAGGTAAAAGTCCTTCCCCCATCTTTTAGTGTTGGTATGCAACAATACTGCCAACATCCCTATGCTGACCTATAGAGAAGTGACAATCTGGAACAATAGCGAGACCCGTGATATCACTGAAACCACATTCTCTCATTCATGTGAAATTGTTTGTGACACCGTGGATCTTCCAGCAATGCATAGGACTTATCACCACTTATCAGCAAATAATATCACCAAGAGCAGGAATTTTGTTGGTGATCCACATGCCACAGCAACGTGACTAAAGTTAATACATGTCTAAGTTAATGATATTCAAATGTATAATTTATACAAATGATGGTACATGATGTCTCCTGTGAGTCTGCAGTATATCTTAACTTGTGCTTGGAACCTCTAAACTATATGTGATTCTAACATGTTATAAACGAAATAATTACAGCACTTTCTTGTGCATCAAAATGACCTGAGCTCTCAGGATTCCCTTCTCTGTTAATGTATTCCATAAATTGCTAAATGTGATATCATACATTGAGACATAAACAGCATCATGTGCAGCTTTGGTCAGTGAGTCATTTGTGAACTTTAAAGGTTAATGTCTGCGCTGTCGAGCAGCCAGTTATGCATTCCAAACCTAAAGCAATTCTAAATTTTTGATGTGTGATAAAAAATTAGAATATTGTTCTCATATGGCTGCACACTTCGAGTGTAAACAAACAGACCTGGGTGACCCTAGCATTTCTCAAAGTGAGTGAAACAAACAACAACAACCATATTAAAGCACCAGTGGCGGGAAGAGGTTATGTGTGACATCATACAGTGTCATAGACGTGGGAGGGGCACTACACAAACCTAAAAGTAACAATGAAATGCAAGGGATATACAAAATAAACAATATACATAAAAGAAAAGTAACTAAAAGTGTGGTGATACGTACAGTAACAAAAAATCCGTCCCGAGGGCAGTAGTCTGATACAATGTTGCCACTTCATGTGGCTAAGTCAATTATGGAAAAGCAAAACAGTGTATACAGGATCAGCTTCCTGGTTGAGCAGTTTCATTACGAAAATGCATATAAGTTGTGCGCTGTGTCCATAATAATATGAGCAGATTCTAGAAGCAGAAACACATTATCCAGAAAGCTCTCAATTTCAGCAGGGCCATAAGCCATAGATTTCATTTTATCCAAATAATCCAAATCTTTAAAAAGTATTTCCCTTTTCTCTGTAATAATAAAACAGTAGCTTGTACTTGATCCCAACTAAGATATAATTAATCCTTATTGGAAGCAAAATCAGCCTATTTGGGTTATTTAATGTTTATATGATATTCTAGTTAGGGATGCACTGAATTCAGGATTCGGTTCTGAATTCGGCTAGGATTCGGCCTTTTTCAGGGGGATTCGGATTCGGCCGAATCCTTCTGCCCAGCCGAACCGAATCAGAATCCTAACTTGCATATGCAAATTAGGGGCAGGGAGGGGAATCACGTGACTTTTTGTCACAAAACAAGGAAGTAAAAAATGTTTTCCCCTTCCAACCCCTAATTAGCATATGCAAATTAAGGTTCGGATGCGGTTTGGTATTCGGCCGAATCTTTCGCAAAGCATTCAGGGGTTTGGCCGAATCTAAAATAGTGAATTCGGTGCATCCCTAATTCAAGTAGACTAGAAAAGGAATGAGGAATGTATGAAGATACGAAGATCCAAATTATGGAAATAATACGTTATCCGGAAACCCCTGGCTCCTGAGCATTCTGGATAACAGGTCCCATAACTGTATATGATTTATATCAGACCATGTCCTATTGGAGCTTCCAATTTGGGGTCCCTCTCACATTTACTCACACTATGGGCAATTTTTATCAGGACACAATAAACCTTTTCCATACGCTTTTGTACTTTGGTAGTTACTAGAGTAAACCCATGTAGACCCATGTTGTAAGGCAACAATACTAGCCCTGCCCCACCTTGTTGCCTATCTAATAAAAGGCTTCATTAATTCACTTGGTGCAAGATAACATTTAGCATTTAAAAGCTTTTCTGATATTGCGTTTTGTAATAACAGATCCCATACTTGTATTTATTTGATGGTTTCTATCATGACTGCTTTATGGCATACAAAATTAAATCCACAGTGTATTTATGTACTCAGCTAGTTCTGTCAAATATTATTTAACAATACATTTGCTACTTCAATCCGTGTATGTAGGCTACATAATGGGTATAATGTAATTAAAGGCACAAATTAACCCCAAGCTAAGTAACCCATAGTAACCATCCAGATGTTTGATTTCAAGTAGCACGGCAGTATATTCTGTTTGTATGTTGCTTAATTGCTGAAATGAGTCCTGGTGTAGTAAGTGACATTTGCAAATGTGCCAAATATAATGCATGGACAGGTGCTAAGTTTGGTCCAGGTCTAGTAGCTTATAGAAACCAACCAGATGCTTGATTTCAAATTGTAGACTAGTACATTCTACCAGCTGATTGTTAGTTAGCTGCTAAAATAAGCAGTGTTATAGTGAGTGACAGGCGATAAGTTTGCTCTATGACTAGAAAGTCATAGCAACCAATAAGATATTTGCTTTCAAACAGCTGACTGGTAAAGGCTTTTTGCTGATTGGCTGCTATGGGTTACAAGAACTGGAAGTTTCAAATGGTTCACTCAGGAAGTCAGCCAACACGCAGAGCTTGCTGCAAAGTGCTTTTATTCACAACATGTTTCGGGCTAAGCAGCCCTTTATCAAGTGTTATATACAGGCATACAAAGTGTATACATTTATAGTGTGGCAAGGAAGTGAAGTCATCACCTAGGTAGGCGGGTTAATTTTCACAATTAGCATAAGTGTTCATCTAGTGCAGGTGTAGAAATAGAATGTATGTACAATGGTACACATACTGATTTTAGCATAGTTTCAGTGTCCATAGTAGTGTTACAAGATGGTTCAAAAGTCCATCATATCGCTGAAAAAAGCCTAAAAAGGCAAAAAAACATTGGAACTGCCCCCTATTTGGGCCTACCACTGAAACTTGATAAAGTAAGAAAACCTTAGTCTTACCCTTAATCCTTATCTGGATTTTACGTATAGTATTCACTATTTCCTGCTTGTATATATTGGGTACCCAAAAATAACTTTATCTGTAGAGGAAGAAAATAAAGTGTTAGTCACACCTATTAGGGAAAACAACTTTTTATCCAAGAAAACATTTTATGCTCCAGCTATCATTTAACCCTTTAGGTTGCAATGTATCTAGTTTTTTTTATCCAAAAAGCTTCTCGCTGTAGTCTGAATTTCTGTATATCACCTCCTCTTTGTAGTGGTCGAATTGTTTCTAGCACTGTCCACTTTAATTGGGTAAGGTTATGGTTTGCTAGATTAAAGTGTCTTGCGACTGTTGTATCTGTCGATGTTCCCTTTTTAAAGTTCCGTATACTGCCTCTGTGTTCTTTGATCCTTGTTTTAATCGATCTCCCAGTCTGTCCTACATATCCCATTCCACAGGGACATTTAAGTAAATAGACAATATTACTTGTATCACATGTGGCAAAGTGTCTAACTTTTATTGGGGTACCCTGTGTTGGGTGGTGTAATGACTCCCCTTTGATTATAGAAGAGCAGCAAATGCAGTTAAGACATGCAAATGTCCCCATTTGTGGTTTACCCAGGAATCTTTGTGCGCCTTTTTTAACAGGGTTTACCTCAGACTGACACAGGATGTCCCGCAGGCTTTTCCCTTTAGTATAACTAAACAGTGGAGGTTTTATAAGCACATTTCTAAGGCATTTGTCTTGTAATAGTATAGGCCAATATCTATGTACTATGCGTTCAATATCTTTGCTATTTTTATTGTACTAGCTCACAAAGGGGAGGCATTTTTGTTAATTTTTAGTCTTGTAGGTAAGTAGATTTTCTCTGGGCATCTCTTGAACCTCTTTGGCACATGTATCTATCAATTTGGGTTTGTACCCTCTTTTAATAAATCGCTCTTTTAGGGTATTAGATGCCAATGTGTAGTCTTTCTCTAGTGTGGAGATTCTCCGGGCTCTAATAAATTGGCCTTTCGGAATGGCCCTGATTACATTGGGTGTATGATAGCTAGAGGCATGCAAAATATTATTTTTGTCAGTGCTTTTCCGGTACAGGTTTGTGTTTATTAGCCCATTCTCAATTGTTATGGTGACGTCCAAAAAGTTAATTTTCTGGGCCCCTATTTCTGTGGTGAATTTAATCGTAGGATGGGCTTGGTTTGCAGTTCGTACCATGTCCTCAAACCCGGATAAGGGTCCATCCCATATCACCAATATATCGTCCACAAACCTATAATAGCCAACTATGTGTTGGATATATGGTTCACTTAGAAACAGTTGTTTTTCTAATCTGTGGACGAAAATATTGGCGAATGAAGGAGCAACCGCCGCACCCATTGATGTCCCCTGCTTCTGCCAATAAAATTCACCTGCAAATCGGAAATAATTTTTTTTCAAGACAATATTGAGACAGTCCACCAAAAAATATATTAATTGGTGTGGAAGATTTGTGTCCAGTAGAGCATCCTCTACATAGCGAATTCCTTCATCTTGGGGAATGGAGGTATACAGACTTTGGATGTCAATACTGCATAATATTACATTCTGTTTAAGTTCCTTTATTTCCCCTAGTCTGCGTAATAAATCTGTAGTGTCTTTAAGACATGTGTTAATATCCATGACACAAGGTTGTAGAAAACCATCTACAAACTTTGCCAGTGGTTCCAACACTGACCCAATTCCCGATACAATTGGCCTCCCTGGGGGGTTGGAGAGGGATTTGTGGATTTTTGGGAGCAGGTAGAATACTGGGGTGCGGGGATGTTCTCTAATAAGAAATTCTTTTACATGGTTAGGTATAACCCCATTTTCTTGTGCTTGTACTACCAATAATTCAATTTCTTTCATGATCTTTTTTATAGGGTCCCCACTAATTTTTTCATAGTGCCCTGGGGTAGTAACACTTGATAAAGGGCTGCTTAGCCCAAAACATGTTGTGAATAAAAGCAAGCTCTGCGTGTTGGCTGACTTCCTGAGTGAACCATTTGAAACTTTGAATCGATACACCTGTGGCGGGGGTGTCCACCAGAATTAACAGCCTCGAAGGTACTACACTTAGTCATCCCCACAGATTTTTACAAGAACTGGAAGTAATGATGCACCTGCTATTATATTACCCTATATCTTTTCTGGAACAGTCAGGGTCAGACTGGGTTGCAATTCCATGGGCCCCCACACAACCTTCTAGGGCCCCTCTGTCTTTCCACTCACCCACCACCAGCCCCTCCCTCTGTGCACCTTATACTTACTTTTGCCACACTCGAGGAAGAGGGGGGTAGCAGGGGAGTGATCCCAGATGTCAGACAGGGATAGGGTCTGGGTTGGCAGGGCCCATCTGTTTTTTTCCCAGTGTCCCCAATCTGTCCCTGTTCATCTGTCTCTGCTACTGGGAGCATGCTCTTTGTTAAATTATATTGTGAGCAAGCCAAAAAGGTATGGAACCCATTTTCCAAGTCGGTGATAAGGAGATACACAGGAGTGCACCAATCCCCATTGCTCCGGTCCAGATGATGAAAATTTGTGCAAATAAAGGGGATGGGGGGCAACAAAAGACAGCTGGCCTAGGGGCACCCGCTATGTAAATCTGACCCTGCACATGTCTCAAAGATCGCAAGCACTTAGACAAGTCTGACAAAGCTGTCTGACAACTTATAACCATGTGCTATAACTCTGCAGAATAATAAAATACTGTATATGGTTTTTTTGTTCCCCAAGTTAAAACATCTATTTTAGGGTTTAGTTCTCTTTCTCAATTATCCTTAATTAGAATTGTTACAAACAGTAGCATACAAGTACTATAGCATCTGAATAGATTTTTCGTCTATTTCACAATAAATATTGTATGTGTTACTGTCGGCAGTTTGCTAAATCTTTTGAACTGAGTGAGGGTTAATGACAGTTATCCCTGAGAAAGACTATACTCATATGTCATTCTGGGAAAATCTGACAAATGAGAGGTTTAAATATTAAAGGGATTCTGTCATCAGTAAAAAAAAAAAACATTTTCATTTGTAAGACAAAACAATATGATAAGTAGAATAGCACTGAGAAAAAGTAGTTTGCTTGTATTGAATTTCTTTGCAGCTGAGTGCCCTAATATTAAAGATTTATGGAAAGGTCAGTCAATTACTTCAGCAACACTGTCACATGGAAAGGTTTTGTGATTATTGAACAGAATAGTTGTAGCTATAATAAATACAATTCAAAGCAGAAGGAATGCACCTACAGTATACATTTCCCCAAACAATTATGCTCATATGCATAACTACCTATGTTATATGTTTTTACTTTCTACTATGGGGAGGGCCCTTGACAACTGGGATCTAAGAATAAAACACAATCTCTTCTGTATTTTACAGAATTTTATTCTGGTCAGGCTGGGTGCTGCCACAATCAATATATCCTAAAAAGTGCAGCACACCATTGGAAAGTAAAAAGTTGTTTATTGCAGGTCAACCTTATCCAAGCCCTTAATAAATGTGTGATGAACCACTGCCTTAGGCTGTGCCTACTTTCGAAAAGATATTTGGCTGATTAATACTTTAAATTGAATTTATTCTCACCTGTTAGTCAAGACGGGGGGGGGGGAATGTAATCCCTTGCAGTGGTGTGCAAAACTATTTGCCCCCTTCCTGATTTCTTATTCTTTTGCATGTTTGTCACACAAAATGTTTCTGATCATCAAACACATTTAACTATTAGTCAAAGATAACACAAGTAAACACAAAATGCAGTTTTTAAATGAGGGTTTTTATATTTAGGGAGAAAAAAAATCAAAATCTACATTTTCATGTGTGAAAAAGTAATTGCCCCCTGAACCTAATAACTGGTTGGGCCACCCTTAGCAGCAATAACTGCAATCAAGCGTTTGCGATAACTTGCAACGAGTCTTTTACAGCATTCTGGAGGAATTTTGGCCCACTCATCTTTGCAGAATTGTTGTAATTCAGCTTTATTTGAGGGACTTTGACTAGGCCACTCCAGTTTTTCTTCAGCCATTCAGAGGTGGATTTGCTGGTGTGTTTTGGGTCATTGTCCTGCTGCAGCACCCAAGATCGCTTCAGCTTGAGTTGACCAACAGATGGCCGGACATTCTCCTTCAGGATTTTTTGGTAGACAGTAGAATTCATGGTTCCATCTATCACAGCAAGTCTTCCAGGTCCTGAAGCAGCAAAACAACCCCAGACCATCACACTACCACCACCATAGTTTACTGTTGGTAAGATGTTCTTTTTCTGAAATGCTGTGTTACTTTTACGCCAGATGTAACGGGACGCGCACCTTCCAAAAAGTTCAACTTTTGTCTCGTCGGTCCACAAGGTATTTTCCCAAAAGTCTTGGCAATCATTGATGTTTTTTAGCAAAACTGAGACGAGCCTTAATGTTCTTTTTGCTTAAAAGTGGTTTGTGCCTTGGAAATCTGCCATGCAGGCCATTTTTGCCCAGTCTCTTTCTTATGGTGGAGTCGTGAACACTGACCTTAATTGAGGCAAGTGAGGCCTGCAGTTCTTTAGATGTTGTCCTGGGGTCTTTTGTGGCCTCTCGGATGAGTTGTCTCTGCGCTCTTGGGGTAATTTTGGTCGGCCGGCCACTCCTGGGAAGGTTCACCACTGTTCCATGTTTTTGCCATTTGTGGATAATGGCTCTCACTGTGGTTCGCTGGAGTCCCAAAGCTTTAGAAATGGCTTTATAACCTTTGAAATTAAAGGTGTGATAAACCACAGTTAAGTTATTTTTTAACAAGGGGGGCAATCACTTTTTCACACAGGCCCATGTAGATTAGGAGTTTTTTTTCTCCCTTAATAACGTAAACCTTCATTTAAAAACTGCATTTTGTGTTCAATTATGTTATCTTTGACTAATAGTTAACAGTTTTTGATGAGCAGAAACATTTAAGTGTGACAAACATGCAAAAGAATAAGAAATCAGGAAGGGGGCAAATAGTTTTGCACACCACTGTTGGATTAACAGGCAAAACCGAAATCTGAATGATACAGGAATGGGACCCGTTATCTGGAAACCCATTATCCAGAAATCTCCCAATTATGGAAAGACGATCTTCCATAGACTCCATTATAATCAAATAATTCACATTTTTAAAAATTATTTATTTTTTCTTAATAAAATAGTACCTTGTACTTGATCCCAACTAAGATATCATTTCAATCAAATGATTCACATTTTTAAAAATAAAATTTCTTAATAAAATAGTACCTTGTTGTATTGTTGTGACTGGTGTCACAGTAATCCTATTGGGTTTAAATGATATTTTAGTAGATTGAGGGGGTTATTTATTAAAGTCTGAATGCCAAAAACGGAAAAAAAAAATAGTTATTATAGAATCCAAATTTTTAGTGGAAAAAATTTTTTAAGACTTATTATACTCCGATGATGGAAAAAGTTTGAATCCAGCATCCCAGACCTGCCAAAGTTGTATATAAGTCAATGGGAAAGGTCCCTATCCTATTTGAAAGTTTCTGTGGTCTGCACTAAAATTATACCGAAAATCCAACTATTTAGAACTTTTTGGGCAAATATCCGAAAAATTTTCAGGCTTTTATCGGAAAAAGCCCGAAAAGTTCATGCGATTTTGGAAAAAATCCGAAAAAATATTTGCTCAATTTTAGCTAGTTTGTCCCAGATCCGATTAAATTGTAAGTTTTTTATTAATAAATAAGGTCACATCTCGAATGCTAGTTTGGTCTGACTTTTTTATTTAAAAATTTGGATTTTGATAAAAAAGGCCCTAAAGGTATGGACATCCAAATTACAGAAAAAAAAACCCTTATCAAGAAAAGCCCAGGTCCCAAGAATTCTGTATAACAGGTCCCATACCTATACCATTTTCTAATTCTGATTACTTTGATGTATGAATAACATTCATTAGACAAAATCAACAACATGGTGACAATATATTTTATTTTATACTGTTTAATTTCTTTTTTTTAAAGTTTATTCCCTTTATTCCCTTTCACATACTTTTCTCTCTCCACCTCTTCATACCTTCTTTCTTGCACCAATGCTTCTGATAGCAATTACTGCGCAGGTACAGAACCACAATATTGTTGAATATTTTGATTTCAGATTACATCTTCTGAGAGGTTTATAAAGTAGTATTGTTGCTATAATCTATGGAAAATCTAGATGGCTGGATGAGCTAGACAATGTCTGAATGTTCCACCCACAAGTTAATTTAGGTAGTTATGGCTGCCTTAAAGGGATAAAGCAGCCTTAAATGAGTATTTTTTACAATAAATAATTATATTCAGTGGCATCATTTACTTTACATTCACGTGACAGCCATAAACTTCTTAAGCTGCAACAACAGTTTTACAGAGTATGTCTGATTCAAGGGGGGCACTTAAATGGGAACAGCTCCCAGACATTTTTAAATATTAATTTCAATCATGATTTATGGTGTAGTTTTTAATTACTAAATTAAACTGTGTACATTGCAACTAATTCATTCTACCATGTTATTCTTTTAGTTGTGATTTTGATGTGTAGGCTGTCTGATCCTGTGAATTGAGACTGAGACAACTCTTCACAACTACAGGTATTGGACCTATTATCCGGAATCATCGGGACCTGGGGCTTTCCGGATAACAGGTCTTTCTGTAATTTGGATCTTCATACCTTTAGACTACTAGAAAATCATATAAACATTACATAAACCCAATGGGCTGGTTCTTCTTCCAATAAGGATTAATTATATCTTAGTTGGGATCAAATACAAGCAACTGTTTTCTTACTACAGAGAAAAAGGAAATAATTTTTAACATTTTGGATTATTTGATTATAATGGAGTCTATGAGAGACAGCCTTTCCGTAATTTGGAACTTTCTGGATAATGGGTTTCCAGATAACGGATCCCATACCTGTACTTTCAGTAAAGCTATAGTTTATCCTACTCAATGCAAATGGAATAGTCACTGTGGGACTTTTTACTACTGAGCTTTTTTTTAACAATTCTTATCTGTCCCTACTACTAATGATCCCGGACCAGAAGGTCCATTGGTCGGGGGTAAGCTGAGGAAGATCTTGTTGCCATTTGGCAAATAGTTTAGGTACAGAAGTGTTGCCTGCCATCATCAGGTGGGCATAGTATAGTGAAAGTTTTTTTTTTTAAGTTCTTCTATATGGATCAGGGTCTCCAGATGTTTTGGAGATTTATCGTTAGTCTGATCTCTAAACTGGGCTCCTTCTGAGTGTCATAGCTGTAAATATTTGAAGAACATCCTATTGGAGAAACATACTGTATGTAATACTATAATGTGCCCACAATTGGGGATCTGGTATTGTTCTCAGCTGCCTGAGGTTCGGTGGAGTGCTATTTTCATATTAACTAGAGAGCTGTTATCTTGTGTCAGGGAGCTGTTATTTGGTTACCTTCCCATTCTGTTGATAGACTGATAGGCGGACAAAAGGAGAGGAGTGATATTACTCTAACTTGCAGTGTAGTTGTAGAGTGACTGAAGTTTATCAGAGCACTAGTCACCTGAATGAAGGTACCTGGGAAACTAACATGTCTAGCCCCACGTCAAATTTCAAAAATAAATCTAAATTTTTTTTGAAAAATATATTTCAATGCAGGATTCCACTGGAGGAGCACTGTTCACTGATGCATTTTGTAAAAAAAAACATGTTTTCCCATCATAGAAGAGATGTATATGTTGTAGGAAAAGAGTAATAAAAGAATTTGTATTAATATGAGAATTAAATATAAATATTGATTTCCTCCAATAGATAGAAGTATTCAGGAGTACAGTTATCCAATAGTATAGATATGTTCTACATTTCTAATTTAGTTGCTATTTTAAAATTAAAAATAGAAAACCTTAACATTGTTCAAAATCAAAAAGTTCAGTTGCTGGGAGTATCAGATACCAACATACCTGGATTGCATTCCTGGATACTAGTTTGGCAGGAGGTACTAACTTGCTTTATTCAGTCACTATAGTATGAAACAGGGCTCAATGCTATTATCCTTAGGGGCCCATTTATTAAAGATTGGAAGCAAAATTTTCATGGATTTTGTTTTATAGTTTCTTTTCTATAGGGGAAAATATGTGAAAACAGTTTATTACAAGGACAATTTATGTCTTCCCCAGAGTGATACATTTACCAATTGAATGAATTGTTTTTTCTTGGAAAAATCTAGATTTTTTTTCTGTTTATTTCATATTTAGAAACTGTTTATAGCAATCTATAATTGAGCACTATATGTAATTAGTAAAGACTAGCATAATGACTCACACAAAAATGTCTACAATGAATATGGGGACGTAAAGAAAGGGGATTTAATAGCGATATTGCAGGAATTTCGTAACAACACCATGTAATGAAGTTAAATAATGATACCACATAATGCTGCTGAACGATATACTCCTGTGATTTCAGTAACTACAGTATCAATTTCAGTGGAAAAATACATAGTTTTGGGTTTCCACACTTCGAGGGTTATTTATTAAAGTCTGAATGCCAAGAACTTGAACAATGCGATTTTTTTTGCTATAAAATCCGAATTTTTAGTGATATATAGATATATATCTATATATATATATAATATATATATTGTATATAAGACAATGGGAGAAGTCCCAAAGATATCCTGATCTGCGCTGAGTTTTGTCTATAAATCCTAATATTTTGAGGTTTTCGGGCAAAAATCTGCAAAAAACTGAGTTTTTGGCCGGAAAATCCGAAAAATTTGTATGATTAGAATTTTCATACGATACGAATTTTCATATGATTTTAACGATTTTTTTAAAGTTTTTTCCTGCTCTGAAATTTTGGGTAAAATGCATTGATAAATAAGGGAAATAACCTGTGCAGGTATATTTCACAAAATAATGAGATAAATTCAGATTTTGATAAATAACCCCCTTCATCTTCTCTGTGCGCACACAGGCTGGCAGTGCACTTACAGCAAAGGGCAGAGGGGACTGGGAGTACAGGTATGGGACCTGTTATCTACAGGCCCAGATTTGTGGCGATTCACAAAGGCCGGGTCTAGGGTGGCAAGATTTCAGGAGTGGCATGCCACGCAGCCACATCCATGGAGTACTGGGAATTTGCAACTCCACCCACAGCCCAACCACTTGGGAGCACTGGGCTCCCCAGTGCTCCAGTGCATTGCACAAGCGCTCACAGTGGGAGCGATGTTTGTGCAAAGTGGGCATGGCGGGCACTAGGACCATTCAGCCCTGGGGTGCCGTAAAAGGAAATCCAGGCCTGGTTACCCAGAATTATTGGGGCCTGGGATTTTCTGGCTAAGCGGGTCCTTCTGTAATTTGGATCTTCATACCTTAAGTTTTATAAAAATTATTTAAACATTAATTAAACCCAGTAGGGTTGTTTTTCCTCCAATAAGGATTAATTATACCTTAGCTGGGATCTTTTTATTACATGGAAAAATGTAATTACTTTTAAAAGTTTTAATTATTTGATTAAAATTGAGTCTATGGAAGATGGTCATCCGATAATTCCGAGCTTCCAGGATAATGGGTTTCCATATAACAGATCCCATACCTTTATGTTGCCTTGCATTTCCCTTTTTACCACCTGTTTCTGTGCAGGCAGAGAAACAGCCTGGTGCGCCTATAACCTAAGAGACAACCCCTACAACTCTTTTCACTAGAAAATACTAGAAAAAATGAGAAATGCAAAAAAATGTTTTGCTTGGTTTAATAACCCATAGCAGTACAATCCAGTAAAAGCTAAGTACTGATGGTATATTGTGGGTATCTGGAAAAAAAATATCAGGATTAAAACTGTGCCCCATTATTACAAACCGGAAAATTTGAAGTTTTTCCATCACTGTCGGAAGTGGTCAGTAAACAGTTGTATAAGCTTTATTAAATATGTGCAAAGAATCATGCATTTACGCATTGTGAATATTTTTCTAGATGCTGACCTTTTTAGGTCACCCCGTATATGTCTTTGATGGATCTGATAACAAAGTAATCCCTGGAAATAATTACAAGAGTGTTAATGGGCTCAAAAAAAACTATACATTTTTTTTCAATTTGCCCTTACTGTTGTAAAAATGAGCTCTTATGTCTTCCAGAACAATATATAAAGCAGTCTTTTATCAGGTCCCAGCATTATGAATACTTTTCTAATTTAGTAGCAACTGCATCACCGGTAGCCTCCACAGCCAAATGTAAACTTCCAATCTTGAAAGCCTAATAAAAACTGTTTTTTATTGCTACATTCAAATTTCTAAAGAAAAACAGGATGATGCTGTAAAAGTTGTTGTGGTTTGAATGCATTCAACCACTTTATGCTTAGCAGATGCTTCACGTTCCAAGCAGTTTTAGAGACTAGTATGTTAAGAAAACAGAGCTTCAGTGACCAGCTTTGACAGAGGAGAGAGAGACATTGGTATTAACTTATCTGGTTATTATTTCAGTACCATTATTTGCAACTATAGCGCAAGTTACAGGAGTCGGGATTGGATCACTTCCAAACTCAGCTTTAAAATAATGTTTGTGTGCAATTGTTTTGATGCAAATCTGCTGTACCAATACACAAGTCATTTTGGGAACCAGGATTCTTTAGTAGAAGAGACATGGGGATGCACAAATTGGCTACCACAGTACTACACTTGCTTCTGTGTTTTTAATTGACCCCCTCCTGGTCAGACCAGTAGGTAAGAGTTTTTGCAAACATTTTAAAATGGTGCCTGTACAGTAGGTCAATGCTGTAATTCTATAAGCCTCTTTGTATAGAATACCCTGTACTTTCATTTCACTGAACACTTGCATGTATAAAGTAAAAACACTATATAATTTCCCCAGTTGAATGTTTATTTAAGGCAGTTTCTAGCTTATATGAAAATTAAATATAAGATTCATGTCATGGGAATAATAAACTTTCAAAACTTCAAAAGCTTTGTACCATTTCTGAAATAATGAAATTATTACTCAGAGTCCCGCTCTCACGAACGAATATCGCTAAATCCTTCGATATTCGAAGTCGAAGGATTTAACTTCGAGGGTCGAATATCGACCAATAGCAAATGTGCCCCTTGGTCTCCTCTCTCAGTCAATGAGAAAGACAAAGAAAAAAATGCAGAACAATGGTTGGCCACTGAGCTGACTGCATCTGGTATCAACTGGATTTCCTCCTTTATTTTAATGAAAAAATGTACTTTGACAGAACAGTCGAAAGCTATAAACAAACAAGGAACTTAGAAACATTGCAGAAACAAAACCATGTTCAAAAAATCATTTTAAAAGAGTATTAAAAGTCATACTGTAGGAGGCTGTTTTTGCACATATATATCAGTTTTGAGCTACATTACCCCCTGTAGGTAAAGCTGAACTTTGTTTTCCTATTGACCATCCTTTCTGTAAAATATGTGTGCTCTGGGCCTGTACCCCTACCTTTCCCCTCCCCCCAGCTTCAGAGCATGGCCTCTTGTTCTAGCACATTTCTGACATCCAATTCCTCTCCCTCTATAGATTTTAATAGCCTCTCATGCAGTATAAATCTTTTTTCAAAGATTTAGTGCTATAGTGTCCCAGACCATTAACCGTTAAGCAGAAGAATGTCTCTCTTAATATTTATGCACATGAATGGTGAATGAGGTCTCAACGAGGTCTCAGTAATAAATTCAACATCTCTAACAGCAGCTTTTTCAACTCAGCTATTCATTTAAGAGATAATGCATTATTTGAGTAAAGTCTACAGTTCCTCTGCTCTACACCTAGTTCACAGATTGACTCATTTAGAAGAACCTTTTTTTTTGACTCAGAAGCTTGTTATGGATCTGTTGTTAGTCATAAAAGGCAGTAACCATAGCATAAAGCACAGTTACATAAGTGGATACAGTATGTGGAACAGAAACACAACTATAGTTCATATAAACAAGCTGCTGTGTAGCCATGGGGGCATGAATGGCTGCCCTCATGGCTACACAGCAGCTTGTTTATATGAACTATAGTAGAGTTTCTGAACAAACACACCAGTTTTACCAGTGCAGGGTAAAAGTACGTTATATTGTCATTACTTTAAAACACTTACATTTTTTGCTGTTACTGTTTCCTTAAGATAAGCAAAGAACTATTTAAAGGAATAATTCAGTGTAAAACTGGGTAAATAGATAGGATTTACTAAATAAAAATGTGTCTAATATAGTTAGTTAGACAAAAATGTAATGTATAAAGGCTGGAGTGACTGGTTGTCTAACATAATAGCCAGAACACTACTTTCTGCTTTGCAGCTCTTTTTTTTTCCACTGATTGGTTACCAGGCAGTAACTAATCAGTGACTTGAGGGGGGGGGGCACATGGGTCATAACTGTTGCTTTTGAATCTAAGCTGCATGCTAAGGATCAATTACAAACTCACTGAATAGTTATGTTCCATGTGGCCTTCCTTAAAGTCGCTGACTAACTCAGAGTTAGAGAGCTGAAAAAGTTTTTTGTGGTCGAATAAAAATCCTTCAATCGATCGCTTAAAATGTTATTGTTTGGACAAACGATTTTTATTTGATCGTTCGATCAAAGTATTTGCGGTAAATCCTTTGAATACGATATTCGAATTCAGGGGATTTTACTTTGAAGGTCGAATTTGAGGGGTTTTTTAACCCTCGAAATTCGACCCTTGATAAATCTGCCCCTATATGTGTTCAGCATTAGATATCGTATATTCTATGTTCCACTACAGTGAAAGGGTTAATAAAGGGCCACGCTTGACTACATAAAAAGAATCTACAGCACTGCCACTATGGTCCCTAGATTCCATAAATTCTATGCTCCACCACCAATCGGTTGGTCGTTTTTTCAAGTAAGGTTGGTCATATATTATAAGATTGCATTGGTTTTTATTTTATATTACAGAAAGTGGTTTGTACTTTTTGCTGAGCTACAGCAGGAATATAGAGGCTTACCTTCCTGCTTTCACAGTTCACTTCTTTTAGGGAATATACTGTATATTAATAAAACCTAACACGGAAGCGATTCTTGGGAGATTGTCTGATTTCTAAGAAATTTTTTACAATGATCATGTGGCAAATATAAATAACGTGTAGCTTAGTCTGGCATTATTTAGATGAAAATGGCTTTAGTTATTGTGGCATTTTTTTTTTTTTAAAGACTCGTTTTAGCATTGTTATTTTATATTTTAATTACCTAGATTTAAATGTCTAGATAAAATACCAGTTTGTCCCCCAAATCCATCCAGTTTACCTTGCCTGTTTAAAACAAAAGCACCATGGGGTTTGATACTCCATTGCACACCACTGAATCTTCTCCTAAACAACTGGTGACGCTGAGGCCTGTTATTACAGAGGGCTGATGACATCCCTGACTGATCTTATATGCTTTATCCCCTGAGCTATGGGTATAGGGCCACACTTATGATTCAAAAATTAGGTAGTATTAACAAGGCAGCTATTAATTGTTGTAGTTTATAGTAGTCATCAATAGATAAAAGGTTTATACAGTGAAAGCATACAGAAATGAAACCTCATTAACTAATGCAAGCACAATGAACTAGTTTGTATGCAAAACTGAGCGTGCATAAACTTGCCCATGCATGCTCCTAGCACTTATGACTACTTTAGGGGTAAAACAATGTAATTTTGCTTAGTCTGACAAATAGCATACCAGTAAGAGCACACATGGACACTACAGAACCCTTGAACCACCACCAGTTTGGATATGTCTGTGCAAAGGTTCTCCTTGCTTCAATAACCATGAATGACTTGACTCATAAATAAATACCTATTCATATTTAATTGACAATGGTCCTAGGGAATTTAAAGCCAGTTGACAAGTCATTGTATCAGTTTAAATTTTCTCTTATACCTTTCCACATTTCCACACATTCAGGTCTTAAACCTAAGCGTACACTATAAGAATAAATAATCTTTGTATTTCCATTCAAAAGCAGAATGAGCCCCAATCATAAGAAAAAAACTATCATGTAGGATCAAAGAACTCTATTATCTCTCAAACCCTACAGATATGACCTCTTACTTTATGTTCCAAAGACCTCATTTAAGGGTTCAGAAACATGGCAGTCCTTCAACATCGTCAAGTGAATGCTTTATTTGTGATTTAGTGTATTACCAGGTTTAGACTGCTTAAACCACATTTAAATATGGGGGGTCTAATTATTAAAGTCAGATTTTTTCAGGTTAGATTTTTAGAGGGAAAAAACTAAATTTTGTAGTGATTTATTGAACTCTGATGGTGTTAAAAGTCAGACTAAAAAAGTACTCCAACTCAGACCTGCCCAGGTCATGTAGAAGTCAATGGCAGATGTCTCGTTGACATTTTGAAGATATCCTGATCTATGCTGGGTTTCATAGAACAATCAGAAGATTTTGTGGTTTTCAGGCAATAATCTGAAAAAAGAAAGTTTCAGTCGTCAAATCTGAAAAAATCTGATTTTTTTCACAATTTTTTTTATTGAGTTTTTTTCATGTACAATAAATTTTAATAAAAATGTATTGATAAATGGGGGTAAAGTCAGTGCAGATTTGGTTGGAGTGGTTTTCATAAAGTAGTGAGAAGATTTTGGATTTTGATATATTATCCCCTTCATGTCTGAGCGCCAACTACCTTAACTGATTATGCTTGCATAGTCAGTTGACCCAAGGGTCACTGGGTGCCATTCATAAACACTGGGCAAATTTGCACCTAGGAAGTAATCAATCAATAGGACATTTGCCTGAATAGTTGTACCTCCAGCAGGCTGAAAAATTCTAATCACTGGTTGGTTGCTACGGGTTTAGGGGACCCCCTCTTTCTGCAAAGACAACTCGTCCCCCCATATGGTTGTATTTATTTACACTCGCCATATTATGTGCATGTATTATATTATATTATATATTATTATTATTATATTGCATTTAAAACTTTTAAATCAGTAACATATATCAGTGTAGACTGGACACACAATGGGAAACTCGTTCAATGGTAACCATTTACCATCAGGCTGTAAAAGTACATTTATTTGGGGATCACTGAACTGTGACAGAAAAAGGCAGTAAGGAAGAGCCAGTCGAAATTTGTCTGCCATTGTCAGCTTGCTCCAGTCCCATGCTTGAGAAATATGCTTGGGCAACATTAGCTTAAAAAAATATTACCTACTATCACAAAAACATTAAAAAATAAATGCAAAAGTGCTCAGAGCATCTATTTTTGTTTGTATTCATAGAACAGATTGTGTGGCTGTTATTTGTAATCTATGTAAAAAAAAAAAAAAAATCTTCCTAGCACATACATAACCGAATCCCAAATCAAGAAAAAAACGGTATATCATTTTAAAAACTACAATACACACAATGATTGATGCATTTTTCTACAGAAAAGTGTCATAGTCACATCACTGACAGATTTTTGGAAACCAAATTACTGAAAGAGCTCAGAGATGCCAGCGCTATCTTTTTGTAGTTCTATGTAATCTGGCTTGTAATAAGTATAATTACTGTCATGGACTCTAAATATAGAGTATTGAGAAACATGCTATAAATAAGTGGTAACAGCATTAATATGAACCAGATGAGATACTAGTTGACATGCTAAAAACAAATGGCCTAAAGCCCATATTTGCTCTTGTCTCTAAATATTCAGAATAATAGGGAGATTCCTGGTTGACAAAAAGTATACTTCATATGGCAGTGTGTACTCTATATTCATACTGGTTCAGCAACCCAAATACTCCCTGGAGAACCATAACACAGACAACCCAATACGTCATGGTACATGCCTTGAGTTGCACAAAATCATTCAAAAGATTGTTGAACGTATGGACTGTCATCATAGGGCTGCCCACCATATAATAGCATTGTATTTGACACCAGGCTAAAGACTTTCATTGAAAAAAGTATCTGACAATATTACTTTTTGCCACTGACTACAAGTTCTGGTTTTGTGCTCTAAAGTGTAAATTATTTATCCCAGGCCTTGTTTGCAAACAGTATCTGAATAGCAGCCATAACATGAAGATTATGCAATAAGCACAATATGATGTTGGGACTAATACATATGCATATATATATATATATATATATATATATATATATATATATATATATATATATATATATATATATATATATATATATATGGTCTTGACAAAGGTCTTAGATGGAGACCGAAAGGTTGGCCAATTTTTTAATTGTTCTAATAAAAGTTTTTATTTTTAACTAAATATCTTTTTGTCTAAAGGCTCCTGATGTGCACCTACGCATCCAAGAGCTGAGTGTATATATATATATATATATATATATATACACTACTGCACAATTTAACCCCAGCACTCCAATAAATAGCCACCTGGGAAAACCTATTTTGCACAACCAAACTGTAACTCTAGTAAAAAAGTCACTTTAGTTACAAAGTTTGTAAAAAAGTATGCATAAGCTGACGTGCCCCTTCAAGGCAGTGTCCATGCGTCAGTCCTCACTAAGTGAAAAAAGAGAAAGGGGGTTATTTATCATGGTCCGAACAATATTGTCTGCTACATATTCCAATCTAAGCCGCTCGGGTTTTTAACGCTTCTTTATTATTAAATTTTTCTGAAAATTTGCTTTGCATTTAAAAACTCAGATTTTAGCGATTTTGTCGGAGATTTCACCCCATTTTCACAATTTTCTCGCATGTTTTCACTCGAAACCTCAAATTTTTGCCTGAAACCTACGAAAACTTCGGGGTTTGGCACGAGACTGAGAGCACATCAATAAATCACTGGGGCTTCTCCCATTGACTAATATGCAACCTCGACAGGTCTGAGATGGCGGGTTTTCAGATTCAGAGTTTTCCAGTCTCGGGGTTTAATAAATTCCGAAAAATTCGTGATTTTTTAAAAGTCCCTATTTTATATAAAAAAATCACACATTTTTTGTGATTTTCGCATTCAGGGTTCAGTAAATAACCCCCAAAGTGTTGTTTTTGGGGGGGAAGACCATACCCACTTTTCTCTTTATTTAGCATGATCTCTTCCAAAGACACTTGAGAAGCGAGCCACCTCCCCATAATATAAAATTAAAAAACACAATGAAATGCTGGTCATTCTTCTTTTTATTGGGTGCGCGTGGGTCAGGCTTAATATAGGTGGCTCTCTTCTGAATGCCTGCCCTTCCAACCCCCACTGCTTAGTAACTCTTTCATAATTTTTTTTTTTATTATTTTGAAATGTAATTGGTGTATTAATTTGATCAGCCTTGCAAACGGAGCAAGTGAAATCTGTCAGGCAATCACTTTATGAGTTTATTTTTGTAGCTGGAAAAAAATTGGGTTCAGGATTCAAGAAATACAAACTAAATAAATATGTAAACTATAATAAAAAAATAAAGACTATTTATGAAATAAATTTATGGAACACACTCCAGTTAATTGAATTTTCTATGGTACTACTTAAAGGTCTCCACTTCCACTCATCCTTGTAACCACTGTTCCTCTCTTTTATGCAGTGTTTATTTTGGAAGAAATCAAAAGAACATGCACTCTAAAGTGGCTGATTTTATTTTAGACATTATATTACAGTGGTTAGATGTGACATATTCAGCCCAAATCCTTCTAAACCACAGATAAACCAAAGGTCTGAGGCATCAACACCACTAATAATACCACCAGAGTACATAACATCACTCTGAAATCCATTAAAATCCCCTGTAGGATCAGGATCACAATAGGAAATATTTAAGGGAAGCATCCTTTGAAATCTCTGAACTCAAGTATATATGGAGCACCTCCAAATTGAGTTTGTGCCACTAATACACCTGCAAATTGGACACTAATCCTTTAGTCTTTTTCAAAAGCTGCTAGATCTCGAAATACAGCTTTAGAAACTCACATTATAAAGTGTTTATTTGCAGATGTCTTTTACAAAAGAAACATGCTGGTAATAAGTACTGAAATTAATATAAAACACATGTCTGCAGTCCCTGCGAATGAGATTTACTTCTTTTGAAAAACAAGTCATTTTTTTATTTAAAAGAAGAAAAAATTGAAGACTTTTGCATACTGGTTTACATACATTAATGGGCTTAATTAAACAAATAACAAATTTATGAAGTTTTAGAGTTTATTTCTACTTTAAATAAACTCACAATATAAAAAAAATTGAATGTCTTTTTGTTTATTAAAAATCTGAATATAAAAACCTTGATTCAATACAATTGTGAAAAAAACTAAAAAAATGGAATGTGTGTTTACAAGCTCAAAAACTATCAAAAATCTTGAATGAAAAAAAATAGCTAAAATTTTGCCTAGGACAATTCCAATTGACTTCTACATGAACTCGCAAACTTTTAGATGCTGAAGTTTTACATTTTGAGTTTTTCAAATTTTTTGTGCTTAATAAATACCAAACATTCGAGTTATTGAAAAGATAATTCAAATTTGTGAGTTTTTGTGCAAACAAATTTGAATCATGGGAAACATTCAAATTTGAACATTGATAAATCACCCCCTTCTATATCTATCTATCTATCTATCTATCTATCATCTATCTATCATTTATCTATCTATCAACACACGCCCTACCATACAATTTGAAAGTGAGGCCTAGATTGTCTTCAAAATATAGCAGTACAGTACACAGTTTAGTTACTCCAAGTGCAAGGTTCAGAGTGCAGCCTGTACCACCAACACAGTGGGTGTGAATTTTGAGTAAATGGTGCCTTTTTTTAATTGATATTGATGTGTTCCAAATTGATGGGCTATCATTTTTGGATTAATTCTTGTTCACAGATGTAAAGGCTCATTTACAAATCAAAGTGCATTGTGTAAAGTGGATTTTTCCTGCTAATTGGTTTATATTATTTAGATGCCAACTGACTTTTTTTCTACCTATCCAATTTTATAGGGGCATTTTAAAATCGTTTTAATTTCACTGGAGCGTGATCACCAATATGGTAGTCATGTTTTTCATCTTTGTGTCTCCAGTTTTTAAGGGCCCATTACTAACTGACAACTTCAATAAAGTGAGCAACAGAATGTGTGTTGCTTTTTTTTTAATGAAACTCGGTTTATACATTAGCTTTATTTGCCTAAAGAAATATCTGCCAAATAATTTTTCATTTTGGTTCATTCACCAATTTACTAATAATCAAACAGAATGTAATCTAACAGTACAATACATTTATAACCCTAGGTGCTTATTTTCACTAAAGGCCAGATTTATCTACCAGTAATTTTTACCAAGATAAATCTTATAGGGCAGAATAAAGCAGCCTAACAAATTCTAATGAACTGGCACATGTACTTTTTGCTAAATGTGTCAATCAAACACCCTTTAAACTTGGCTAACCGGGTCACTTCCACCCAGTTGCGTGCAGCCATCCGTGCCCACATACTCGTGTGTGTTAAGGCATGCATATGAGTGCTTAGGGAAGCAGAACTGCTAAGTAAGAGTACACTACCCAAACTAGGGGTAGGCAAGGCAACACAGAAGATACGTGCCTGGCGCCCCCAAGCTTTGCACCTTAGGCACGTATCTTCTGCCTACCCCTAGTTCTGGCCCTGACTGTAAGGAAAGTTGATAAGTGGGGGATATGTGGAACTTCATGGATTCCTTAAAGATTCCTTAGATTACTGATAAATTATTCCATTATTTACTCCAATCTACAGTGGTATTTGGAAGTTTGTAAATGTTTAGTATTTCTACCTAAATATGACCTAAAACATGAGTTGTTTTTTACATCAAACCTAAAACTAAATAATGAGAGCCCACATAAACAAACTATTCAAAAATCGTTATACCTATTTATTATTGATTGAAGAAAAGGATCCAAAGTTGTATATACATGTGTGTGTGGCAAAAGTATAGGGACTTTTAGGCTTCTTAGGTCATTTGAAGGGGAAATTAAAATCAGGTGCTTCAATGGTATGATAATTAGGTGTGGGAAGTCCAACAGAAATCTGGGTCTTTACTATTCAAGTCTGATCTTAACAACACAGGTTTGATAAAGTATGTCATGACTCAAACAAAAGAGATTTCTAAAAAATTTGAAACAGAGTTATTTATGCTCACCTCACTGAAAAAAGTTTCAAAACTATTTCAATAATATTTGGACTCCACCAGTGCAAGTCAGGCAAGTCAAGTACAAATAAAGGCAGTTCAACACCATTTTTACCCTTTCCAGGAGTTATCGACCAACATTTACCACACCAAGAACAAGATATATAATACTCTGGAAGATCTCAAAGAATCCCAGGCTAAAGTCTAAGGCAGTGATCGCCAACAGTAGCTCGTGAGCAACATGTTGTTCACCAATCCCTTGGATGTTGCTCCCAGTGGCCTCAAAGCAGATGCTTATTTTTGGCTTCCTAGCTTGGAGGCAAGTTTTAGTTGCATAAAAACCAGGTGCACTGCCAAACAGAACCTCAATGTAGGTTGACAATCCACATATGGGCTACTAAATGGCCAATCACAGCCCTTATTTGGCACCCCAGGAATGTTTTTCTTGCTAGTGTTGCTCCCCAACTCCTTTTACTTCTGAATGTTGCTCACAGGTTCTAAGGAGTTCAAGGCCTTTCTTGCATTGGCAGATGTCCATGTTAAAAAGTTCACCATCAGGAGAACTATGAACAAAGATCTATATTGCAGGGCTGCAAGAGGAAAGCTGCTACTAAAAAAATAAAAGTGGAAATAGAATAGAATTAAAAACCTTAACCTGTCTATTAAAATTTGTAGCAGTATCATGGTGTTGCCTCTGGACCAGGACAGCTTGCCATCATTAATGGAACTGAGAATTCTGAATTCTAAGAATTCAAATTCTGCAGGGTCTTATTTTATTATTATTTACTTACCCCTGAACTTAAGCTTAAGAGAAGGTGGGTCATGCAACAAGACAACAAGCCTAAACACACAAGCCATAGAAGGATCATATAAAACCATTCATTTTATTGAGACTTGATTAAAAACATGCTTGACACGTTTCATGTCTTGCACTTAGTCATAAGTATAAAACCATTGCATCAGTACTTCCGGCTTTTGCCACCTCTGTTGCTCAGTGTTAATCCTTAAAGCTATTACGATCTATTTACATCCCAAACTCTTCAGTAATAATATACAAATTCTCTATATTGAAACATATCCACGGTATAAATAACTACCACTACATCCACTATCATAAACAATATAAAATATAAAAGTCATGTTTATACAATACTTAAAATCCTAATATAAATAAATATCCATTTAAGTATTAAAAATGCATATAAACTAGTAAATACATAAGTCAATGACTGCTAAATACATTTATAACTGATTAGCATTATTTTTTAATCCATAAAATGGCACAAGATTCTTTTACTCAAACTATACTGTATCCTTAATTATATATTCAGGCTACAAAATACCAGGATCTTTTCAAACTTATCTTGAAACTTATCTTGATATGTCGGCCAAAACTTCCGACTTTTTCCGATTTCACGCCCATAAACCACAAAATCTGAAATGAAACCCAGAATAGTTTAGGATATCAACAGGACATCTGCCATTGACTTCTACATGAACTCGGCAGGTCTGAGTTGGAGTACTTTTTTATTCAGACTTTCAACACAACATTGGTGTTTAATAAATCTCAAAAATTTGAGGTTTTTTACTATGAAAATATTGTTTTCCCCTTTAAATTTTCTGATCTTCGCTGGGTTTCGTTCAGTAATCTGAAGATTTCATTTCAGGCATCGAATCTAAAAAAGTCTGAGGTTTCGATCGACAAATCCATAAAAGTCGCATTTTTCAGTGACAAATCCGAAAAAATTGTATGATACCATTTGTCGCATTTTTCCATGATTTTATTGAGTTTTTCCCGCACAAGAAATTTTTGGAAAAATGTATTGATAAATAGGTTGGAAAAGGCCATGAGGAGTTGTTGGCTGGAGTAGTCTTCAGAAAATAGTTAGAACATTTTTGGATTTTGATAAATAACTCCCTAAATGTTGTAATGAATTTAATTTCATTCCTTTCTTTCCTTGTTTCTTGTTTTTGTTTCACCTTACACCTCTGTCTTAATAAGCTATCTCTATCTTTGCGTAATGCTCCCTGAAAAGATGGTAGAAGTTGTTCAATAGTATAACCTCTTTGTAGTAATTGGTCACACAGGGCACATGCCTCTTCCCATCAACCTAAATACAGGCTGCCATATGTGGAATCAAATGTTGAACCCATTGAGGGCCTGCATTTTTGGAGGTAAAAATAAAAAAAAATCATAAAAATAATTATGAGTTAATAAATAATGTAATGCATAAAAATTAAAATGTATCTCTCCCTCTGTCACAACTATATCTTTCCAAGTGAAACTGAATGGCTCTCATTCCCTGCATATGTGTAATGCAGGAATACAAGCTCACTATATCAACTGTAGCCCATGAATACATCAAAGACCATAAAATGGACAGAATATGACCAGAATCTCGTACATAGGATGCCAATTGAAACGGTTGCTAGTAGGTGTATAAGGTCAATGAAATTTAAGTGCTACAACTGGTTTACCAGCTTGGGTATTCCCTCAGATAACTTTTGGTAGCTGTTAGAAAATAGGAACTACTTTTACGTCTGAAATTAAAAACTTCTCCACTAGGTACCATACAAGTCTATGGGTGGCATTTCTGCGCATTTCTGTCTATTCTTGTATCTTTATATACTTCATCTCTCGACCCTTCCTCCACAACCTCAAAAAGGGCTCTCTTATATTGTATTGTTGAATCCTTATTAAATCTTTGATAAGTATTCATGTCTGACAATTGTCTCATTTCCTGCTGATATTATCTTTAGAGTCAATCCCTATCAATTAAACCTCTCTGGTCTGCCCCTTGCACCACTATTGTGGGAGATAAGAGCCCTTTTCTCCTCCACACTCAAATTAGATTTATTTTTCATTCTGTGTCACATTCCCACATATTCAACTGGCAGGCTTCTTAATGTAATAAGTCCAATCCAGCTTTTATATCAAAGGTGGTACGCTTCCTTTAAAAAAATTGTCATTATTGAAAATGGCCTTGCAAGGGGGTGATGTTTTTCTCCAAATTATACTGTAACTCCTGCTGCCTCCTGGCATTTAAACAGAGAATGAATCCATAGCGAAGTATTCACATCTGCCTTGAATATGTGACTCGCTGAACTCTTCTGAGATTTCTACATTTTAAAATAATCAACTGAAATAGTAATGAACTATTTAATACATGTAGTAATATCTTTTGAGTATTGGCTGCATATTATGATTTCAAATTTAAAAAGAACACCACTATACTGAACAAAACAAATACAAACAGCAAAATATGTACCATTACTTGCCATCTAAGAGATACAGTATAAGGATAGCACTGTTTCATTAGAAATGTTTGTTGTACAAGTATGGGGCCTGTTCTCCATGGGGTTGTTGAACCCTAGAGCTACTGGCACTGTGATTATGGGGATAATTTGAGAGTTCCAATATTGGATAGTATCAATAGGCACAGTGCAGTTAACACTAACTTAATTTTAAGGTATCTAAAGGAATCAATACCTAAGGTATGGAAACAAGCAACAGTTTACAGAAATTTCTCAAGGTGCTTTCCTGAAAGGCACAAGAACATTAGCTTGTTTTCTATACATTGCAACTGGCGAAATTCTTTGGATCTTTTCTAATAAGGCTTGGGCGAATTTGACCCGTTCCATTTCGCTTCCACAAAAATTCGCCGCCAGAGAAAAGTCGCTGACGCCAAGTCTATGGGCGTCATTTTCGCAGCGAAACAAGGCAAAAAAATTCGCCCATCCCTACGCCTAACACTTACTACAGGGTCAATTTTCTCCTCATCTAAAGTCATATGAAAAAGTCTGCAAACCCCTCTTAACCTGAATAATAATTTACTCCACTTTCAACAAAAAAATATAACAGTGGTATGTCTTTCATTTCCCAGAAACATCTGAGTACTGGGGTGTTTTTTTTTAGTGAAGCGGTATTCAGTTGTATGAAATTAAATCAAATGAGAAAAACTGGCTGTGCAAAATTTGTGTAATTTTGCTAATTTGAATGCATGTAACTGCTCAATACTGCTTACTGGCAACACCAACTTGGCTGGATTAGCTTGTTAAGCCTTGAACTTCATAGGCAGGTGTGTCCAATCATGAGAAAAGGTATTTAAGGTGGCCAATTGCAAGTTGTGCTTCTGTTTGACTCTCCTCTGAAGAGTGACAGCATGGGATCCTCAAAGCAACTCTCAAAAGATCTTAAAATGAAGATTGTTCAGTATCATGGTTTAGGGAAGATTCAACTGCAAGGAATGTAATCAGGAAATGGAAGGCCACAGGCACGGTTGCTGTAAAACCCAGGTCTGGCAGGCAGGATTGCCTCAGTAATCGCAGGGCCCCCTGGGCTGCACCCACCTAGGGTTGCCACCTGGCCGTATGTTACAGGCCTGGCTGGTAAAAATGATGGTTGATCCCAATGTTATTAATAGGGAAAAAAGATAGATATATAGGAAGGCCGGTATTTTTTTCCAGAAAAGGTGTCAATCCTACACCCACCGCAAGCCTCACCTACAGGTCCGCCCTCCCCACCCCACAGGTCCACCCCCACCTCACAGTAAAAAAACAAAAAAATATTGGTGGCTAGGGTTCCCACATGTTAATAAAAAGATATTGGTGGTCAAACATTTGTAACCAGCCCCCCCCTCATTAAAAAATATTGCTGGCTAGGACCCCACATGAGAAAAAAAAATTGGTGGCCAAAATTGGTGGCCAGGCCCCCCCCCCACATTATGAGAAAATTGGTGTCCAGGGCCCCTTAAACGTCCATGCCTTCCCGAAGTCAGCAGCTCAGAAGATGGGGGGCCCGGCTAATCAAGTAAGTGTGGTGTGGCCGGGCCCCCTACAACTCTCCCCCCTGTCCCCCCTGATGGCTGGCAGGCCAAGAAAAATACAGGAGCGGCATATGCGGAGGATTGTGAGAATGGTTACAGACAACCCAAAGATCACCTCCAAAGACCTGCAAGAACATGTTGCTGCAGATGGTGTATCTGTACATCGTTCTACAATTCAGCCCAATTTGCACAAAGAACATCTTTATGGCAGGGTGATGAGAAAGAAGCCCTTCATGTATTCTCGACGCAAACGGAGTCACTTGTTGTATGCAAAAGCTCATTTAGACAAGCCACAGACTCCTTTTGGGACAAAGAACGATGAGACAAAAATGTAGTTATTTGGTCATAACAAAAAGTGTTTTTCATGGAGGAAGAAGAACACTGTATTCCAAGAAAAACATCTGCTACCTACTGTCAAACATGCTGTGGGGCTGTGTGGCTAGATCAGGGACTGGGGCCCTTGTTAAAGTCAAGGGTCAGATGAATTCAACCCAATATCAACAAATTCTTCAGGATAATATTCAAGCATCAGTCACAAAGTTGAAGTTAAGCAGAGGTTGGATATTCCAACAAGACAATGACCCTAAACACACTAGAAAGGCATTTATGCAGAGGGAGAAGTACAATATTCTGAAATGACCATCACAGTCCTCTGAATTGAAAATCAATGAAAATCTATGGGATGATTTAAAGCAGGCTGTGCATGCTCGGCAGCCATAAAATTTAACTGGAGAGATTTTGTATGGATGAATGGTCAAAAATACCCCCATCCAGAATTCAGACATCATCGAAGGCTATAGAGGCTGTTACATTTGCAAAAAGAGGGTCAACTAAGTATTAATGTAATATCTCTGTTGGGGTACCCACATTTATACAACTGCCTAATTTTTTTATGATGCATATTGGATATTTTATGTTACTCCAATAAACTGTATGTCACTGCTGAAAAACTACTGTTTCCATAAGACATGTTATATATTAAAAGGAAGTTGCTACTTTAAAAACTCCAAAGAATTGGAGTTCCCAAACTTTTTCCTTTGACTGTAATTCTACCACATTAATTTTGTTGGGACATTGCACCATTTCTTAAAATATTGCTCCATTGCAAGTGTAACATGTCAATATTTTGTTTTCATAAATTCTCTGCGTAAATTTGACAGCATATTTTAACTATACAATTGTGAGAAAAAATTGCTGGAACAAATTCAGAGTTTGATATAACATGTTTTATTAGATGCCATCAAATTGTGTCAACCTGTATTTGTTGAAAAAGTTTTTTTTTCTGTTGGTTAACTTATTATATGTTCCTATTTGGTTGAACTTTGCTGTACAGTGCTTTGCCCTCAAGGAGCGCTATACAACTAAAAATATACATACAAAAACTTCCTGTTTGTAAACATATTTACCCTATGATTAGGTGCCTTGAAGGCATCTAATCATACTGGGCCTGTATTTTGAGAGTTTTTTCAGAGTGAAGATCCAATACTCATTTCTATACTGTATTTCTTTATAAAGCACTGCAAGCACCCCCTTGGGACCCAACAGAGCCAGGATAAGCATATTGCAGATGGCAGGGCAGGGGGAACTTTTTTGCTCCACGTGTCTGAAGGGCATCGGGTGCAAGTCCAAAGGGGGGCTCCGGTGAAAATCCTGCACAGCTAGTTACACCAGTGGGAGGGGAGAAGGAAGAAGCCTGGATGATCAGGGGCCTTTCTGTATGATGACCTCTCCCAAACTTTGCAGTCCACTACAAGTGGGCTAACAGGGGTACAGGCATGTGGTATGGGTGTGGGCTAGGGGCAGCTGATAAAGTGCGGGGGGCAATTAAGGGCAGTGGAGAAGGAGACCCATCCAGTCTCTTTAAACCATTGCTGACATCATCTAACTTATGTAGTAACAGAGACACTGGGGCAAATTCACTAAATGACGAAGCGCCTAACGCTAGCGTTAATTTGGTAGCGTAGCACATTTTCGTTAATTCGCGGATTCACTAACAGACGCTGGCGTAAATTCGATAGTGTTACTTCGCACCCTTACGCCTGGCAAATTTACAACAACGGCTGTAACTACGCAAATTCACTGACGCGCAAATTTTTCAGAACGCTACCTTTTACGCCAGACTTCCTTCGCCACCTCAGACCAGGTGAAGTGCAATAGAGTAGATAGGGATTGCTTCAAAAAAAGTTAAACATTTTTCTAAGTCCCAAAAAACGCTGGCATTTTTTCTTTTTTTATGGGTGATAGGCTGAAAAAGATCGAAAATTTTTTTGGGGCTCCCCTCCTTCTCCCCTACATTTCCTAACTTATGGCACCTTAACTATACAGTGGGCACATGTGTAGGGCAAAATAAAAATTTTATTTGCTGTTTTGAAGGTTTCCCAGGCTTGTGTAGTGATGCTACATATACCTCCATTGTAACTTGAATTTAGCGCCGTATGCAAATTAAGCATCGCTAGAGTAACTTCGCTTTGCTTGGCGAAGTAAAATTACAAATTTTTTACACTTTTTTTTCAATAGCAGAAGTTGATATTACACGTTTTTTTATATACGGCCCAATGGGTTCAGTGGTTGAAATCAATCAAACTGCATTTGTTCTACACAGCATACTGTGTAGAACAAATGCAGTTTGATTGATTTCAACCACTGAACCCATTGGGCCGTATATAAAACAACGTGTAATATCAACTTCTGCTATTGAAAAAAAAGTTAAAAAAAAGCTAAGACTTATAAAGCATTTTACCTCTGAAAACATCAGTACTTGTCATTCTAACATGTGTCTGAAGCAACCAACTCCTTCCTACTAATTCCCCTTCCATCGTCCACATCTGGATCTTGTCTTTCCCCGTCTCTAATCCTCTGAGATCCCGTTTACATTACAGATATCTTAATATGCTCAGCAAAGTGCAACATCAGTATATCAATATGATATTTTTAAATAGCTGAAATACCAGCCAGGACCTTGTACTTAACACGCGTGGACAATTTGATCCATTACCATGTTTGCATTTCTTTTGGTTGCTACTGTCATTTATCTATATATGTTGAAGAATATGTATATGCCTTTTCAAAGAAGGGGTTTAAAAGTTGTGATGGGTTAATTGAGACATTAGGCCTCATTATTCTGTCCTGGGAACTTGAGAAGTATATATTACCTCTGTAAAGATCTGCATTTTTTTCTCTTTATATTCTAAGTCCTCAAACATCAAGAAACTCTTACAGTATATCAAAATAACTAATGTTAACTACCTTACTTACTAATGTATTGTGTACACTTGCATAATATTTTGGAAACTCCATAAATATTGACATATACCAACTAGACCACATATCAGATGTATCAGTAATAGGATGGCAGGTCAGAAGACTCATTTAAACCAATGTCTTCCTTTTTTCTTATACACTCATTTATTTATTATTACCAGGCTCTTTCTCTTACCTACAGTATGCAAATGAAAAATGATTCCTTGCCTCCTACATACATTTTTATCTATATTTATACATTGTTCATTCCTGCATAACTTACTCCACATTCTTTACATCTTTTATACTGCCCTGCTCTGCCCTACCAGTGTATTCAAAAATACAAAAGAGAAATGACTTCTTCTAAATTGTATGTGTGTGTGGGATGGGGTGACTTTTTATGGGTTGATGGAAGCAAGGCATTACTATTATGTTTCTGAAGTGCCAGCATACCCTTCAACCTCAAACAGTTGGCTGTGACATTTGCAGTTGTTAGGACTAAGATGATGATGATGATTCACTGCTTACTCATGAAACACATGAAGGTCTCTGTCAGGAAGGGCCATAGGGAAGTGACTAGTGGGTAGGAGCCTATGTGCTGTATAATGCATGTAATTGATATGATAAAAGGCAGCAGTCAAGCTGCAATGCAGAAAAGATTAAATGAAGGACAAGAAAACAATAGAGTTGGAGCAAGTGTAAAGACATAAACGAGTCCTTATATCAGTCCGTTGGTGAGAGACAGGCCGCTAGCAATGACAGGTTCATAATACAGGCAGAGGGTCTAGACAGGCGGCAGACAAAGACTATCCAGTAAACAGGACAAGGTCAGGGGCAGGCTGAAGGCAAAAGCAAAGTCCAATAACAAACCAAGGTCAATACCAGGCAATCATACAAGAATCGGGCAGGGAACTGGAGCAAGGACAGTTGAACAAATGGCAAGGACTCAGGAACAAGCGGTAATTCAGAATCACAGGCTGGGGGCTTAATGATCAAGCAACCAGGTTGCTTGTAATGGGCTTATAAAGCCCCTGAATTGAATAATTGAAAACACCTGATGTTAATGAGTTGGGTGGAGGAAGAGACCAGCAGGAAGAGACCATGACCATCAGGATAGTTGACTCGCGTCCATTTTGAAAACCCCAAGTGGCTGAGAAGGTAAAAATTCATCAAGCAGACCGGGGTCCGTGAACAGACATGTCCTCATAGTCCTTCCCTTGTCTCCTTCTTGTTCTACAGGACTCCCTTTCTACAGAATCTTCTCCACCTCTGTCCCAGATAAACATTTCTGCCAAAAAAATGATAAATGGCATAAACAAATAGGAATAGTAGTGAGTACTGAAACATTATAATAAAGCAGGTGAAATATTCAAGTGTGCAGATGATTATGAGAGACAAAAGACACATAAATTACAAGTTTTCTGAAACAGCTCTAGGTTAGTGCTATATGTAATATTTGATGTGCCTAGTTCCCATTTAATAGCCAGGCATTTACTTTCCAGTACTGATATGCAGCCTCCAGTTCTTGTATAAAGAAAGTGATAAATGTAAAACCAGTAATCTTACTGATAGAACATAGAATCAATTATATTTATCCACAACGTTAATAAGTGCCTGGCCTGCTAACTTTATCTTAATCATAATTAAAACAAATTCTTGATTTGTAAATAAAAAAAAGTATAAAGTAAAGAGTACAAAGTTAGTAAACACTTTGGCAATGAACTGTGGTATATATTTTCCCCAAGGCAAAGAGTTTACTTATTATGCTATAATTTACTCTTTCCTGAAAAAATATTGCTTTATACCCTATCCAGGTATGGGACCTGTTATCTAGAATATTTAGGACCTGGGGATTTCCGAAAAAGGGGTCTTTCTGTAATTTGGATCTCTGTACCTTAAGTCTACTAGAGAATAATGTACATTTTTGAAAATATTGATTATTTCATTAAAATGGAGTCTACGGGAGATGGTCTTTCTGAGCACTCTTGATAATGGGTTTCCCGGTAATAGGTCCCATATCTTACAGTATATCTTGGTTTGTTAAGCCATTTCCTCACTGAAATCCTATATTTTAAGAAGAACATATAAGATGTAATTCGAACTGCAACACAACTAAAATGCTTAGCAATTGTCAAAAATTCACAATTAAGACACAACGTTTCACATACTTACAATCGTATATTGCTTCTTTTTGTTTGAGACATTTGATGTGTTGTTTATTCTTCTTTAGGGTTTTTTCTCACTATACCTTTATCCCCCTTTTATAGCATTTATAACTAGTCAAGACGAGTCTTATGTCATTCATAATATTCCTAGTATGAGCTAACATGAGCACATTATTCAGATATAATGACTATAGAGAGTAAACCTACTATTCATTCCAAATATATAGTCTGAGCAGTAAACTAAAAACCAGGAATCCCGCAATAATCCAGGGCCTGTTACCAAGCTTTCCAAGATATAAATCTTGAATGGGAAAATTCTAAGATATGAGCCATTTAGGGATGGGGAAAGTACAACTCCCACAATAAGAAAGATTGTAGTAAAAGCCTCCATAATTAGGACAACCTAGTATCAGCCTAAACATGCATTTTCTAATGAAAAAAGGTGAAAATAAAAATGCCAACTTTTGCTTCAAAGCCCTTTATACCATGGCCTATAGAAATATGTAAACAACTGGTTAACAAACCCCCTGCTCTCTGTAGTGGCAATAAAAGGTTTCTTAACACCACTTACTCCTGTGTGGGTGTTTTCCAGCATGGCAAAGTGGAGATCATTGCTAATGACCAAGGAAATAGGACCATGCCCAGCTATGTGGCTTTTACAGATGCAGAGAGGCTGATTGAAGATGCAGCTAAAAATCAAGTTGCCATGTACCCCATTCGATCGATCGAATTTTTCTTGGATCAAAAAAAAGTTAGAAAAGTGCTGGGGAAGGTCCCCGTAGGCTAACATTGTACATCGGTAGGTTTAAACTGCCTAAGTAGGCAGTCAAAGACAGTACTTCGACTATCAAATGGTCGAATAGTCGAACGATTTTTAGTTCGAATCGTTCGAGTCGAAGGTCATAGTAGCCTATTCAATGGTTGAAGTACCCAAAAAAATACTTTGAAATTCAAAGTTTTTTCAATCGAATCCTTCACTCAAGCTTAGTAAATGTGCCCCGGAATCTTTGAAGTTAAGTTTACCGCTGGTGACACTCACTTGGTTAGTGAAGACTTTGATAATCAGTATAGTATAGTATACATTTTCCCCACACTGGGGTTCTCACCATACAGTATGGTTTTCACTAGAGATGTCGCGAACTGTTCGCCGGCGAACTTGTTCGCGCGAACATCGGGTGTTCGCGCTCGCCGGAAGTTCGCGAACGTCGCGCGACGTTCGCCATTTTGGGTTCGCCATTGTTGGCGCTTTTTTTTGCCCTCTCACCCCAGACCAGCAGGTACATGGCAGCCAATCAGGAAGCTCTCCCTTGGACCACTCCCCTTCCCTATAAAAACCGAAGCCCTGCAGCTTTTTTTCACTCTGCCTGTGTGTGCTGAAGAGATAGTGTAGGGAGAGAGCTGCTGCCTGTTAGTGATTTCAGGGACAGTTGAAAGTTTGCTGGCTAGTAATCGTTTTGATACTGCTCTGTTATTGGAGGGACAGAAGTCTGCAGGGGTTTGAGGGACATTTAAGCTTAGGTAGCTTTGCTGGCTAGTAATCTACCTTCTACTGCAGTGCTCTGTATGTAGCTGCAGTGGGCAGCTGTCCTGCTTCTGATCTCATCTGCTGACTGCTGCAATAGCAATAGTCCTTGTAAGGACTGCTTTTATTTATTTTTTTGTTCCAATACAGAGCAGTATCAAGCAGATTACTAGCCAGCAAACTTACTATCATCTGTCCCTGAAATCACTAACAGCTCTCGCCCTACACTATCTCTTCCAAGCACACACAGGCAGATTTTTCAGATACATTTTTGCCCTTGATCCCCCTCTGGCATGCCACTGTCCAGGTCGTTGCACCCTTTAAACAACTTTAAAATCATTTTTCTGGCCAGAAATGTCTTTTGTAGATGTTAAAGTTCGCCTTCCCATTGAAGTCTATGGGGTTCGCGAACCGTTCGCGAACCGCTCGCAATTTTGCGCAAGTTCGCGAATATGTTCGCGAACTTTTTTTCCGACGTTCGCTACATCCCTAGTTTTCACACTCTGGAATATTCAGGCTTCTCTCTATTAAGCCCTTCTGACTATCCCCTTCAGGGACACAAATTCACCAGCTTCCAGCTTGGCTCACCTACTGGCAGCACTTCAATCAGTTTAGACTCAGTCACAATCACCTGGTCATGTCTCCCTCTGCTCCTTGCAGTGGTAGGCAGCACCCCCAGCCCCTGGGAGTTCCTAACACAGATAGGTAACCATCCTGTTCTCTGCTCTGCAAGACCAGCCAGCAATATCCTTTAACCAGAGAAACCAATCTCTGTATAGAAACATCTCCCTTGCAGCGCTTGCAGCCCTCATCAATTGGGGAGATATTAAAGGCAAACCTCACCTTTTTACACATTCCCTTGGTAATTATATATATATATATATATATATATATATATATATATATATATATATATATATATATATATATATAATGTTCATATATATATATATTTCTAATATAGTTAGTTAGGCAAAAATGTAATGTATAAAGGCTGGAGTGACTAGATGTCTAACAGAACACTACTTTTTAGCTCTCATGGTTTCCACTGACTGGTTACCAATCAATCAGTAACCAATCAGTGATCTGAGCTGAATGCTGAGGAATAATTGCAAACTCACTGAACAGTTATGTCCCATGTGGTCCCCATTCAAGTCGCTGACCTCTTCCAGACATCTGCAAGGAACTAATTTCAACTCAACCTGCAGTAAATCATGGATTTTTTTCACACTGGAATTCTATCATTTAGTAGACATTATATATGAGAAAACGGCAATAGAAGTACAAATAAATTGTATTCGAATGATTGCAAAGCTCTACTAAGATTTAATGAAAATGCAATTTAAATTCACATAAACAGGATTATTAAAAAAAAAAAGCACTAAAAGCGATGGCGAAAACTTGATTTATGATAGCTGCTCTGTCTGAAAGATCGCTGAATAGGAACAAGAAAAATTCCTGTGTTTCTGTAGCTTAGCCAGTGGTTCAGGAAGGCATAGGCAATATCACAATGTGATTTATCAACTCTAATTTATAATATTGTGCAATAGTTGGTGGTACATTTCAGGAATGCAAAAAACACAGCTGGAAAAATTTGACTGAAATACCCGCTTAAAAGGGAAATAGTAAATATTCATATTTTAAACATGAAGAACAGAATGTCACATCGTGTGCCTTTTCCTCTAAAGTGCTCACTCTTTTCCTGGCATATTAGAATATCTCCTGGCACATTTTTTTTTTAAGGCTTCAATAAAATGAACAAAATTTCTTCTTTTTCTGTATCAGTGCTCCTTTTGGCAATGGCAAGAGGTGTATCACTGTGTGTCCCATGCCAGTTACAACTTGTGCAGCACACAATGGTTTTCTAGGCAAGAACTAGGCACAGATTCAGTGTGAGAGCGAGGCCTTCTCTGTGTTTATCCCCTACATGAAAGGCACAGGGCCAGAACACATGTGGGTCAAAGAGGATCTTATAACTGCTGCCGGCTTCAGGACTGTCAGTACTTACAGTGTATTGTTTGCTCTGCAGGTAAGTTAACAAGCTTTTTTCCCTAAATAAATTAACTCAGCATCGTAGAGTGTTTTACTGGCATTTTTCAATGCTTATTTTCATGGTTCTGCCATTTTAAGGAATCTGTACCAGATGAAGGGGGTTTTGGCACATGACCAAAAGGGCACTGATAAGCCATTAAATGGATGGACTGATAACTCCAGTCTCTATTAACTATGTTCATTCAGACTTTTTTTTTTTATCAATCACAGTATAGAGTATTACCGCAACATCAACAATCATGTGCACTGGATAATGGTGCACTCTGCACCTTGCATAGAAAATCTAGAGTAAAGTGCAGAATGCAGTATCAAAGTGACTGATTGTAGCCTTTTTGTGGAATTTGCACACTGCCTTCTGCTATGTAATTGACCACTATTGCCTCTTACAGCATTCAGTGTGCAAAAATCCCCTTGTAAGATCTATGGTACAGGATTCGCAGCCACCGAATCATAGGGAATGATTAAAAGTAATATTTTAGACTAAAGATAACAATAATGATACCACGTGTTGCCAAAAAAAGCATCATTATTATGCAATACCTAGATGAAAAACAGATCCACATTTTTTGTCTCCGCTCTGCCAAATTATACTTTGGACTCCAAACTGCCTCACTATGTTTTTGTCATTGTTAGCGTTTTTTCCAGTAGTCACAGGCATAAAAATAAGTGATCCATATAGCCTAATAGAAATATATTGTACGTAATGGAAAAGTTGGCGCAGTTGCAGTCTGGTTGCATATGGAACATATGGAAAACAGGTTAATTCTGTCTCGCTGCCATGACTGTAGTATCACTGGCATTATCAAGCATTACAGAGGGGAGATAGAGCAGTATACACACCACTAGTTTATACCAGGTAAATAGTAGTAGAGAATAGTGATGGGCGAAACGGGCATTTTTGACACCAGCGTCCTTTTTTTTTGGACGCGGCGACTTTTTTTTTTTGGACGCCGGCAAATTTTTACCAGCGAATTTTCACGCCCGTTTTGCGAATTTATTCGCTGGCGGCAAATCGTGCGAATTAGCGCCTGGCGAATAAATTCGCCCATCACTAGTAGAGAACCAAAATAAAACTGCTGATAAAATTAGATTCAAATAGCAATAACTGCTGTATATGTTTTCTTTCACAACTTTAAACTCTGTATTGTGGAATTTCAGAACCACTTCATGTAATAAGTGTGTTGCTGCATTCACCACCCCCATTATACCACATAAGCTCTTGTGAGCAGGGCCCTCCGATCCAATTTTTGTTCTGTACCCCTTATTTATTACATTATTGTAAGACCCTTGATTGTTATTATTGTAAAGCGCTGGTGGTGCTACATGAATAAACGATGATAATAACATAATGCCATTTTGTCTCATCTCATAATATCCCAGAGAAACTAATGATTCATTATATAAATTAATGGCAGCATTTCAATAAAAGGAATTATAATAAACTAATATAAATTAATCAAGAGTGAAATTATAGATTAGTTAGTAAAATTTAAATAGATAAAAATTGAAACCATAGTGGCCTTGTTGGTATAAGAATTGGGCGGCTTTTATTTCATCAGTGCATTTAATTGAGAGGTACCATGTCCTGTATATTAATTGCCTTTTTTCCAAAGTTCAGAAGTGTTGTTCCGATTGTTAATCAGGCTTAATAATTTGTATGGGTGTTAGTGCATAGCCCTACCGATGTGCTGTGCTTAGCACTAACACCCCATTGAAAGCAGTCCAACAAGTTTATACCAATTGACACTTTCATCAGCTTTGAGGAATGTGTCAAATTTCTTAACGTTCCTGACAGTCACAAATCTCACGATTCCCAATACAATTCAGTCTTTCATATATTTGTCCCAAAAAGATTTATAAAGCTGATCTTTACTCAGTATCCATCAGTTCATTTCTGTGTCTTTTTCTAGAGATGATGGACTTTTCACAGCTGTTTATATCTATATCCCCTGTATTGTAAACATCAAATTCACATGAGAGAGCATCCTTACAAAAGATAAAGCGTGGGCAGGCCTTGTTCTATATACATTTTAAACAGTGCTATGGTCTGTATAATACCAGCACCTGACGTTGGTAGCTTACTGTGTCTCAACACATGTCCTCAGATGAACTCAGCTAAACTGATACAAACTGCGCAGTCTTACAAAAGTGTGATGATGATAAACAGTTTAACAATGCAGGATGTTTCATTCAACGCTCAGAGAACAATGCCTTCATTCTCAAGATATATAATAGCAGAACTACTCAAGGAGAAAGAAAGGCAATTATCCTATGATTCAATGTAAGGAGGGCACTACATAGGACTCCTACTAAGAATTTAGTTCTTACACTTCCTACACTGCATAAAAGAATAAGTGCTCTGCAGCTGCTCCTTGGTGGTCTGGGCAATGCGTATCCTTCTTATGCATTTTAGGGCAGCTCAGTGAACCAAATTAGTGAGGGATCAGATGGATTCATAACTGACGCTCAGTAAGTGGAAATTGTAACAGACAATCAGTTGACTTCAATAAACACAATGGGAGAACAAGAATGTATTAGAGCACAAAATATTTATGTTGGGGAATTTGTTTATTTAATAAAACACCTTTTTTTTAAAAAAAAAAATCAGTATTTGTGCATGATCAATTCAAATCTGCCACCCATGCTAAATAATATCATTAAAAACTGATAGCTATACAGTAACTCACAATCATGATCTTTAATGAAAGACACATTCCCGTAAAAATTCAAAAACTAGGTGATGGACAATTTGTACCACTAAAATCATCAGCAGTTAAGTGGAAGTATTCTTTTTATACACAAGCATAAGAGAAATTGGGATGTAATGCTTTTTTAAATTACTATAGTAAATTTTTTAACATAGCTTAATGCTGGCACCTCATAACAAGTCCTATGAAGTACTTGGAAATAAAATTTATTAGAGAATGCTAAATGTGTGTGTGTGCTGGTGTTTTAAACAAAAAAGTAGAGCTAAAATGAAACCTTTTATTCACTAATAGATTTGTATTTCCAGTGTTTCACAATAACCTAGGTCTATTCATTAAGAAAACTTGCTAATAGAAAACCATCATTGTGGCCTTCCATGTGGACTGTTTTGACTTAGGGGCTGATTCACTAACTTCGAGTGAAGGATTCGAAGTAAAAAAACTTTGAATTTTGAAGTTTTTTTTGGGCTACTTCGACCATCGAACGGGCTACTTCGACCTTTGACTACGACTTCGAATCGAAGGATTCAAAGTAAAAATCGTTCGACTATTCGACCATTCGATAGTCGAAGTACTGTCTCTTTAAAAAAAACTTCGACCCCCTAGTTCGCCATCTAAAAGCTACCGAAGTCAATGTTAGCCTATGGGGAAGGTCCCCATAGGCTTGGCTAACTTTTTTTGATCGAAGGATATTCCTTCGATCGTTGGATTTAAATCCTTCGAATCGTTCATTTCGAAGGATTTAATCGTTTGATCGAAGGAATAATCCTTCAATCGTACGATCGCACTATTTGCGCTAAATCCTTCGACTTCGATTCCCAGTCGAATATCGAGGGTTAATTAACCCTCGATATTCGACCCTTAGTGAATCAGCCCCTTAGTGTACTAAGAGAACACAGCAACAAGATATTGTGGTATTAAAACAGAATTTAATACCTGTACAGTATACGGGCCGGCCATTTGTCCTAAGGTGAGATACCGATATAAGTAGACTTTAATGGGCGTCAAAAATTTTTGACGTGTGGCAAATTTTTTTTGACGCGCGTCTTTTTTTTTGCCCAACGCCAAACAAGTCTATGGCCGTCATTTGGCGAAACAAGGCAAAAAAATTGGCAATCCCTAGATAAGCAAAGTAAAAGCAAATCCAGCTTTGCACACCATCATATACTGTACAATAAACGATTAGTTAAAGCACCAGAACACTGTTTATTATCACAAGTCTGTTGTTAGTTATATCATTTTAGAATGTTTTATTTTATGCAGAGGCACATTTCTCATATAACTTATGGCTGGTTATTTGAAAGGTGGTAGATAGCTCTCATTTGTGTTGTGAATGTTCTAATGCTCCAATTAACTAGTGTTCAAACTGTTAAGCCCCTGGCAAAATTGCTTATACAGATTTCAGGTGGAAACAAATGCTGTACCACTGGAAGTGAACAGATGGTCAAACAGTATATTCATCCACTGATCCATTAAGAAAAGAGAATTTATAAAAAAAAATATACATAATCAATGATCTTTCAGCAAGGGTCTAATTAATAATTCTAGTCATGCAAACTGTGCCTATTTTAAAATGTATTATAAAACACACCCCTGTGATTTCTAATATACTGTCAGTGTATGTAGCAATGGATGAGTTGCAACAGGTTGACTGTCGTTGACTTTGTGTATATCTCACTTGCAGTCTGGCATAGCATGTGGATCATATCATTGTCAGAAACCCTAGTTAATAGTCTGATTTAAACACTTGGAAATGTTTATTATGCAAGTCTTATAAATCTGCTCATGTTCTAGGCATTTTTTTTTCAGACATATGCTTTTCAACAAGAACAGACTGTTTATTCCGTTGGCTATTTATTTAAAGATTTGGTGGAGCTGAACTGATCATGCCTTTGGAGACTTCATATTACATGTGTTAGAAAGGAGGCAGTGCTTGCATTACGTGCCTGCATTCTGTGCCTGCATTCTATCTGCTTAGTCATAAGACTGAATTCTGAGTCCTGTTTAATCAGAGATGCCATATTTCCTCAACACATCACTAATGCAAACCCCTTTGAGCAGTTATGAGTTCAAGCACATATATAAGGGGTTTATTTACTAAACTACGAATGCAAAAATCACTATATTTTTTTATAAAATTGGACTTTTAAAAAAATCACACATTTTTCAGAATTTGTTAAACCCAGATTATGGAAAAGTCTGAATCTGAAAATCCAGCATCTCAGACCTGTCGAGGTTGCATATAAGTCAATGGGAGACGTCCCAATTATTTTTTGATGTGCGCTGGGTTTTTGGCAATACCCCGAAGTTTTCGGGTGAAAAATCCGGAAAAAAACGTGACACTCAGATTTTTTCCCGCAAATAATATTTTCGGGAAAGTGTATTAATAAAAAAGCACACAAAACCTGTGCGGAGTTTTTTTCTGAAAATATTGAGATAAATTCGGACTTTGATAAATAACCCCCTAAATGTTCTGGAAAGACATAAATACCAAATAGTCATTTGAGATGTAAAATCTCCAGTTACAGTAATTACAGTAGGTGTTTTTGTTTGTTTAATTTAGCACAAAGCAGCATAGACCATTTTAGTAAGATTGTATGAAAATGCTGTGTAGCTACTAAAGGGAGTAAATAGTATAAACTGCACATTTGCTACATGTATGGCAAATTATTTAATTGGGTTGATAGGTAACTGTGTACAACTTTTACTACCTTACCCCATATTCATTTTATTTGTGGAGCTCTCCAAATTCAAAATCATTCTGGAAAGGGCCACAAAACATCACACAATGCATGCAGAAAACACAAAAGGGGAATGTAATAAAAAATCACAAGCATTATTTAAAATGGCGAATGTTTATTGCTGCTCGCAATGTAAAATAATTCGCTGGCAAATATTACATCACTCGCTAACACTAAGCAAAGGTGAGTGTTCACCTGCTCTGATGTTTGGTTAAATATGTTGTCGTAAAAAAATGCTTTGTGATTGCAAAATTGTTTTGCATACACCGTAGATGTTTGCAAAAGCCTTTTATTTGCGAACATTGCAAAGAAGTCGCTGAGGTCTGTAATCAGTCCAAAAAGGACACAAACACGGTTTCAAACATGTTTGTGAATGTTTTAGTGCTAACAAAACATATTAAATTCCCCTCAAAAAAGCTAATGGTCATGCTAATATATAATTAGGCAGGTAGACAGATGGACAGTTAAATAGTGAAACCAAATACATTAAATTGCATGTGTGTTTTGGGTGCAAGTTGCAATTAACATTTTCAAAGCAGGGATAACTTTAGTTCTGGCATGCTGTGTTAAAATTCCAATATTGTAGAATACCGCACCTCCTCTCCTCTCCTTTGTTTCTCCTGCCTGGTGGTGCTGATCCTTCTAGACGATCAGCACACGTCAGTCACATACAATTGGGTTTTGCCCCTTTTATTGTCTCCACATGTACATCAATGTTTTGGGGGGTTTCACCCACCCTTCATCAGGATAAAAACACAAGTGCTACCAAGGCATTTAAAGCATAGCTTATCACACCCAATGACCCATAATTACCAAAGTTATTCGTGAATCCATAGTGAGGCTTGACGCTCAATTCCATCTTGTTACAAGTCCATTGTTTCAAAAATTATAGTCCTTATGTGGTTATCTTATGTTCAAAAAATAGGTTTATTTAAACATCTTATTTTTATACTTGTTCAAAACATAGCCAAAGGTATTAAGATTTGTTGTGTATGTTTACAGTATTAGTAGCATAATTAGAATATAGTTACTTACAGCCAGCAGAGTTTATCATTAATTATGTTATTTATTTATCCCCGTGGCCAGATTATCTGGGGAAAAAATAAAGTATTAATGTCACCGTAAAAAGTTATTTTACAGAAAACAATTTAGACTGAAATGCTTGTTAAAGGGGTGGTTCACCTTCAAACAACTAGTTGTTTTCAGATAGATCACCAGAAATAACGACTTTTTCCAATGACTTTCTATTTTCTATGTGTCACAGTTTTTCTGATTGAAGTGTAAAGTGTCAATTTTCACCTTCTAAAGCAGCCCTGGGAGGGGGGTCGCCGACCCTGTAAACTGTTCTAAATTGATACATTTAGTTGATACATTTCTTATCTTTGTCCCTGCTGAGAAGAATCTCTGGGTTTCATTACAGGCAGCTGTTAGAATTGATACAATAGTTGCTAATACTCCAGAGACGCTGCTAAGAAATTTATCAACTTAATGTTGGAAAATTGTAACAGTTCAGAGTCTGCAGCTGAATTACTGAGCTGTCAGACTCAAACACCAGAGACAGGGGCATTCAACTCTAAACTTAGATTTTGAAAAAACAGTAAAAAATAAATAATGGAAAGTAATTGAAAAAAAGTCATTATTTCTGGGGAAAAATCTGAAAACAACTGAACTGAAAAAAGTGTTTGGATGGTGAACAACCCCTTTAAGGCCTTTTGGATGTACCGTTTCCATCATATCCAGAATGCCTCTCTTTTGAGTAAAACCAGTTTTAAATCATTACACGATTGTACTACCAGTTTTTTTATAAAGGCAGTATGTGGGCCATATGTGATGACACAGGGGATACCCAAATTTATTTGTTGGTCTTATTTCCTATCTACCAGGCCTTCCCTCCTGAGGTCCCCTACTTCGTGTGTTAGGCCCTCCAGTTCTGCCTTATTATACCCTCTCTGCATAAACTTCTCTACAAGATCTTGTGCCTGTTTCTTGTATAATGTGTCGGATGATGTAATTCTTCTGGCTCTTACGAACTGATTTTTCGGGAGCCCTTTTACTGCCCCTATTGGGTGAAAGCTGTCCCTTTGTAATGTATTATTCCTGTACATCAAGATAACTGACACTTTGGGGGCCAATACACATGGTAAATTTAATTGTATCATGCATACTGTTCAAGTATGTGAGAAAATCAGATAATACTTCAGGGGTAGGGATGTAGCGAACTGTTCGCCGGCGAACTAGTTCGCGCGAACTTCGACTGTTCGCGTCCGCCGAATGTTTGCGAACGTCGCGCGACGTTCGCCAATTGGTGTTCGCGTTCGATTCGAAGTAAAATTTCGTTCGACCATTCGACCATTCGACCGTTCGATCGCTAAAATCGAACGATTTCCATTCGTTCGAACGATTATAAGCATTTGATTGAATTAAAATCATTCGATTGAATAGCTTCGATCGTTCGATTCGAACGAAAATCCTTCGATCGTACGAATAAAATCCTTCGATCGTTCGATCGAACGATTTTATCGAGCGTTCGAAGTTCGCGAACTGTTCGCGAACTGTTCGCTTTTTTGCCGGTGTTCGCGAACGGCGTTTGCGAACACATTAACGGCAGTTCGCTACATCCCTATTCAGGGGGTCCTGTCCAAATTAAAAACATAATCCATGTATCGTTTCCATAACACAATATGTTTCCTAAAGGACATGTGTTCCAAAATATTCTCATGCTCAAATTTGTGTATGAATATGTCGACATATTCTGGAGCCATATTAGCACCCATACTGATACCTTGGATTTGTAAATAAAAATCAGAGTCAAATCTGAAGTAATTACGTTTCAATACCATCTCTAGACAATCACGTACAAATTAACTTCATGTGTTGGTAGTTCCTCTTTTAGTAAATATTCCCTAGAATAGAATGCTTGTAGTACTTAGTCTATCCCTGACACTATTGGTCTCCCAGGGGGGTAAATTAGGGTTGTATGTATCTTTGGTAAATTGGAACTCTTGGATTAGCTTTGTACAGTAGTTCCTGAATGTCAGATGTTATTATACCTAACAACCAAGCATCTTCAAGGAACAGTTTGATGTCCTTTTGGAGTTTTGTGGTGGGATCGCCATCAAGCTTAGTGTAATGTTCTCTATTCTCAAGTTTTTTCTGGGCCTCATTCATGTAGTTAACTTTATCCATTACCACAATGCTACTTATTGGCTTTTTTAATGATTAGATCCTTGTCATATAATCTCTTTACAATTTAGATGATTTTTCCTGGGCATCATATGCTTACCTGAATCTTTTTCAATGTCCGTAAACAACATATTTGAGAAGGTGTCTAGTGATGACCATGAAAACGTTGGATTATATGTGCTGTGGCTCTTTAATTTGGTGGAAATTACCTCCTTTATAACTTTTGGGGCAATGCACCTGTTCTTGTCCCCATAAATAGCATTTTTAATTCAATGGACCATAAGAATTTGAACATTTCTATATGTACAGAGAAAGGATCAACTTTAAATGAATGTGCAAAGCCAAATTCCTTATTCAGTAGCTTAAAGGCCATCCGTCACCCAAAAAAATAAATTAATCACTAAGTCAGTTACCTCTTCCTCCTTAGTGGATATTCTCTGTCGCTCCGTGTTGCCCTTCTGGGGGTTCCCATATAAACCTCTGCACATCGCGTTTGCCTCTTCTCTCCCTTTGCGCCTCCTCCCTCTTCAGGTTTGCTTGTGCCTGGGGGAAAAATCAGTCAGTCTGCTTTTGCAGTTCCTTCTGTGTTCCAGTCCTCCAGTTTAGTGCTGGAATCTGACAGCTCCAGCATATGCCAACATATTCATGCACAGATTTGAGCATAAGAATATTTTGGAACACATGTCCTTTAGGGAACATATTGCGTTTTGGAAACGACACTTGGACAGTATGTTTATAATGTGGACAGGTCCCCCCCTGAAATATTATCTGATTTTCTCACATACAGTACTTGAACAGTATACATATTACAATTAAATTTATCATGTCTATTGATGTACAGGTAACTTACAGTGATAGTACCTTCATAACAGACTTATACATAAAACCGGCTGACATAAATTATACATTACCAAGGGACAGCTTTCACCCAATAGGGGCTCCTGAAAAGCCAGTTTGTAAGAGCCAGAAGAATTACATCATCCGACACATTATACAATAAACAGGCACAAGAACTTCATAGAGGGCCTACCACAGGAAGTAGGGGACCTCAGGAGGGAGGACCTGTTAGGAAAAAGGACCAACACAAAATGTGGGTATCCCCTGTGTCATCACATATGGCCCACATACTGCCTTTATTAAAAAGATAATAAAAAACACTGGCCAATTTTTCAAAATGACAAGGTTTTCAGGAAGCTATTGGTGAATAATCCACTGTTCTATAAAAAAAAAAAGGCAAGAGCATAAGGGATCAACTAACTAGAGCTAAACTTTCAGAAAGGCTGGGAACCTTCCCATGCTATAATTGCAGCCATTGTAGTGGTATCATAAAAGGGGATGTATGTACCCATCCAAGCAAGGGGCACACTATAAAACTCCGCTGTTTTGTAACCTGCAGCACAGAAGGGGTAGTCTATCGGTTAAAGTGGGTTTGGCTATATTGGCCAAACTGCAAGGGCATTCAAAATTAGACTAAATATGCATAAAAGTGTCATAAGAAATTATAAAATCAAATCCTTGAAGAAGTGGTAGTACAATCGTGTAATGATATAAAACTGGCTTTATGCAAAAGAGAGGCATTCTGGATATGGAAACTGGAAACGGTACTTCCAAAAGGCATTAACAGGCATTTCAGTCTAAATTGTTTTTTGTAAAGTAGCATTTGTAGTGACACTAATACTTCTTTCACAGATTATCTGGCCAGGGGAATAAAGAATGACATAATTAATGATAATAAACTCTGCTGGCTGTAAGTAACTATATTGTAATTATGCTACTTATACTGTAAACATACACAACAAATCTTGATACATTTGGCTATGTTTTGAAGTACAAAAATAATATGTTTAAATGAACTTATTTTTTGAACATAAGAAAATCCCATAAGGACTATAATTTTTGTAACAATGAACTTGTAACAAGATGGAATTGAGTGTCAAGCCTCACTATGGATTCACAAAGGATTTTGGGAAATATGGGTCATTGGGTATGATAAGCTATGATTTAAATGCTTTGGTAGCACTTGTATTTTTATCCTGATGAAGGGTGGGTGAGGGTGAACCCCCCCACCCCAAAACATTGAACCCCCCAAAACATTGATGCACATGTGTTGAAAATAAAAGGGGCAAGCCCTGCGACAAAATTGGTCTTGTGCAACTCTCTTCCAAAACACATTTGTATGCTGTGTTAAAATGCCATTAGCATGTGCTTATTTGTGTGCTATCTGTAGCATTCATTTATGGAGCCTGCTGTGGAAATCCCTGGAACTACCTCCAAATTCAGGATGGCAGTAGCTCCAGAGTTCCCCAGCATCTACAGGCACAATTGTACATGGTTCATCAAAGCAGACTGAGTGGGTACATGGGTATTTAGTGTAAATGTATGAATGTGCAAGGAGTGTGTTTAGATACAAGCACCTTTAACTAATGCCAGATTATACAGACAGGGTTGGACTGGGCAGGACCAAGACCCCCAAGAAACTCTGAGCGCTGGAATGTTACCTGCCTCCCCAGGCAGGACCCAGGGGAGTAGGGGGGGTTTCAGATGGGCTGTGGGGCTGGGTGGGTGTGTGGGCCACTGAGGTTGCAGCTCCGATGAGCCCCAGATCCCTAGTCCAACTCTGAATACAGACATTTGCGTCCATTTGAGCAAGACCACACTTGCAATTGTGGTTGTAAATGACCAGTCAGGTCTTCTCGCCACTTCTTGTAAAACTTGTTTACTAAACTTAATAAAGGGTTGTCTTACAGAGATATTTACATCAAAACAAGGTGATAATTATAAGTGGCCTCAAATATCTCACACTGTAATGTTTTTTGTTATTTTTGTTTACAGAGCTTAAAGGAGAACTATCGCGAAAATGAAAATGTAATATAAGCTTCAGAATACTGAAATTATAAACTTTCTAAATACAATTGATTAAAAATTCTGTACCATTTCTGAAATAATCAAGTTTACCTTCATTATTCCTCTCTCAGCATCTGTTTCTCCTAATTCTGTCTGCATTCAGGAGTTGGGTGTCAGATGAATGATCCAATATATCTTATAGGGGGGCTCCTTATGCCTGAGATGTATTAGAGCTCACTCTATTAAAATCACCAGAAATCCTGTTTGTCTACATGCAGAATTTGTGCAAAAGGCAGTTATTTTGTTAGATTTTGTTTGTATATAAACTTGATTATTTCAGAAACAATGCAACATCTTTAATTGATTGTATTTGGAAAGTTTCTTACTTCAGTATGAGGAAGTTTATATTAAATTTCCATTTTCACTCTTGTTCCCCTTTAAGCAAGGAAAATAAAAGTCATTAATATTTCATGATTACAATTACTATAATCATTATTATAGAAGCATTAGGGCTTACAATGGATTGCTAAATATATGAAGTAGGAGTTCCAAAATATGAACATTTATAATCATAACAGGTGGCAAAAATAAACCATATTTATGGTCTCTTTGCTAAATCTCTATATTTTTTAAACAAGCACAGATCTTATGTGTCTGTTTTTTAGGTTCCTGAACCTAAAACATGTCATCATCATGTCTCATATTATTCAAACCAACTAGGCAACCAGCCAAAGCAAGCAATTACTGAAAATTCAAGGGAGTTTAGGAACTTGCTCACAGCTTCTGCAATCAATTGTCCAAACCTGGACAGACAAAGCTTCATTAATCTGCCCCAAGTGTTAAGAAAATCCCCAAGTTCCCAATTTCCACAAAATCTTCTAGTTTCTCTTTATTGAAGGAATGTCTTGGTTTTCTATTTTTGGGAAAATACACAGTTTTTGCTATTTACAGTTTTTTACACAAATGTCAAAACTAAATACAAAGTATTGTTAATGACTCCACACAGAAGTATTTTTCTCACATTTATATGGCTGTTTATACTGAAGTTGGTATATTACTTTGTTTACCTTCATGCTGTGAATATTCTTATGAATTTAAAAATGATGTAACTGGCTCCAGGCAACAGAATTTTAATTTAATGTAGTTCAATATTGCTGATGTTGTAGCATTACTATTATTGCATAATAAAAGCATGATAATACTGTTAATGCCATTAGATGCTTTTTCATGAATAGTAACGAGTGAAAGATTTTCTACAGAATCGCTGCAAATTTATGGGTTTCGACACTGGCAAAAATATTTGTGAAACTGTGTCAAAAATTCAGCACATTGCTCGCTTTGCTTAGCGCTACACAAAATGGATGCATGACAAAACAAGAAGGCTTGTCTTGTGCTTTCTTCTAGTGTTGTGTTATAGTAACATCCATTTGTTTTCAGAGGGGTTGCCAGCAGAATGCTGGTTGAGTTCACCAAGGGCTGTGGGGCCACTTGTGTGACAACCATGACATGAATACTAAAAATATTGAACAACTACAGGTATGTTGCCTGGTTATCTGGAATGCTCGGGACTTGGGGTTTTCCAGATAAGGGATCTTTCTGTAATTTGGAATATCATACCTTAAAACTGTAACAATCTTACCTGGTGGTCTAGTGGGGGGACGGCAGGGACGCCGGCCGCGTTGCTAGGCCGTGCTGTTCTGCTATTTCGGCACCGGCACCTTAGGGTGCGTGACGCACACGCCTCTTCAAATTTAAAGGTGCAGGCACGTTGGCGTGATGACGCCAGCACGCAATGGTGTGAAAATTGAATACTATTTAAGGCTCATTAGGGCTGTGGGACTTTGTCCGTTATAGGATTTGTTTCCTGGTACTTTCTAAGCTTTGTGCTAGTTTGTTATTCTGATCCTGCTTACCTGTTGTTACCCCTGCCTGGCTTTTGATGATTCTACATTCTGTATCTTAACCCCTACCTCAATTCTGCCTCATCCCTCTGATTGACTTCCTGGTTTGACCCTTGCCTGCCTGACTTCATTTGTACTCTGCCTGCCCCGACCCGGTCTGATCTGACTACGATTCTGTCTTACACCTTGTACCGCGACCTTCTGCCCAAAGAATTTGCTTTCCTGTTGTGCCCCTCTGCTTGTCCAGAACCCCTTGCCTTGCACCTCTCGTTTTAAGACATGGCGGCATCTAAGTAGCTAAGGGCTCCTCCCAAGGCCAAAGGCGGCTGCCACAGGCAGAAGCACGAGCCGAGACCAGGGTACTTGGCATCGGTTCTGGATTTAGTGTGCCGACCGTGACTGTAATAAAAACATTTTAATATTAAATGAACCCAATAGGATTGTTTTGCCTTTTAAGGAGTAATTATATCTTAGTTAAGATCAAATACAAGGTACTGTTTAACATTTTAAAAAATGTGGATTTGCTTAAAATGGAGTCCATGAGAGAAGGCCTTAAAGGGGGTTGTTAACCTTTGAGATAACTTTAAGTATGATCATGGCAAAGCAAGCTTAGAGGAAAAGTAACAGAAGGTGGTCAAGCTAGATTGAAAGGGCATGTAAATACCACAAGATTTGGTAACATCAAATAAGACTGTCTATTAAGATTCTTCTAAAAATAAATATTGACATAGTGATTCCAAATGACAAAAAAGGAAAAGTACAGACATAAATGTGAAACAGAACATTAGGACAAAAAAAGTTTGTGTTATCCGGTGGTTTATTCTAGAGAAAGTGTTTAACTTACATGTGGCTGGTTTAACTCACAGTTTGTGGTCTCTGACAACAGAAAATCATTTAGCTCTGCTAGCTGTTTAGTCGCACGCAAAACTTTATTTTGCTTGTGCAGGAAAAGATAAATGGAGATGGTCATCCCTGTTTCGAAGCAACTGTTGCTCTGCTGCACACTTGAGAGACAAAGGCCTGAACAAACAGTGACACCAATAATAGATGTGTATAGAGGCTTTTTTAAAGATTATGGTTAAGTTGCCAAGTGCCCACTGTTTTGGAAATATTTTTATGTTAGTCTGAATGGGAAAGTAGAATGATCAGCCATTAGACCACAAACTATGAGGGTCTAGCTATCAAAAGCATGTTGAAGGGAAAAAAGAAGGAGGATTGTCACTTTTACAGCTACTTACATGGGGTTATTGCTACAAATGCTTAACATATGGTCAAAAAATATTCCTTTAAATGAACAGAAAACCATTTAGCATTAAGGGTACATTTGAGCTACTAAGGGGTCCGTTTACTAAAGTGCGGTAAAAATATTCGCATAAAATAGACAAATTTGTTGCCAAATATGTTTTCGCCAGTTTACTAAACTGCGGTAAACATAAATTTGCTAATTTTCTTGCGCAAAAATATGTTTTCGCCAGTTATCACATTTGCTGAAAATAACGCTACGTACACATTAACGCCTGGTTTACTAAACAGTGAAATGTGCAAAAGACAAAATTTATGCAAGAATATTCGCAAAATTTTACCGCCACCTATGTAGTGGCGTAAAAGTATTTTTTAGCCAGAAAATTCTCAAGGGGCAGGAAATATCCCATAGTATTTTTTTACCCATCATTCTTTGCTGACAGGATAGAGATCTGTAGCCAGGGCCGCCATTAGAAATCACGGGGCCCCGTACAACAAAATTTTTGGGGCCCCCTGGGCCCCGCCCACACTGACGACCAATCTCCACCCCATTTTCCCGCCCACTCCACATCGCAGTTAAAAGACCACACAGACATCAGCGCTAAAAAAGTAACCCCCCCCACACAAGTTGTAAAAAGCTATTGATGGTCAGGGCCCCCTTATAAAAAATTGGGGCCCCAAAAAAAAAAAAATTAAAAATTTTTTTTTTTAAAAAAAACATTGGTGGCAGGGGCCCCCTTATAAGTTAAAAAAAACTTGGGGCCCCAACAAAAAAAATGTAAAAAAAACTAAAAAATAAACAAACATTGGTGGCAGGGGCCCCCTTATAAGTTAAAAACAAATTGGGGCCCCAAAAAAAAATTTAAAAAAAAAAAAAAATTTTTTTTTAAAAAAAAAAACATTGGCGGCAGGGGCCCCCTTATAAGTTAAAAACAAATTGGGGCCCCAAAAAAAATTAAAAAAAAAAAAAATTTTTTTTGAAAAAAAAAAAAAAACATTGGCGGCAGGGGCCCCCTTATAAGTTAAAAACAAATTGGGGCCCCAAAAAAAAATTTGAAAAAAAAAAAAAATTTTTTTGAAAAAAAAAAAAAAACATTGGCGGCAGGGGCCCCCTTATCAGTTAAAAACAAATTGGGGCCCCAAAAAAAAATTTGAAAAAAAAAAAATTTTTTTTGAAAAAAAAAAAAACATTGGCGTCAGGGGCCCCTTACGAGTTAAAAAAAAAATTGGGGCCCCAAAAAAACATGTTTTAAAAAAAAAGATTGGTTGCAGGGGCCTATAGAATATTAAAATAATACATTGGTGGCCAGGAGATTAAAAAAAAAAAATACACAAACTGGTGTTCAGTGGAATTGAACTCACGGCTTCAGTACTTCAACTTCACCTCCTTTCGTGACTTCGGGTCTTTTCACTGCTTCAGGACTTCGGCTTCGGCTGTTTTCGTGACTTCGGGTCTTTGCGCTGCTTCAGGACTTCGGCTTCGGCTGTTTTCGTGACTTCGGGTCTTTTCGGCGCTTCGTGACTTCGGCTTTTTCCGTGACTTCGGGTCTTTTCGGCGCATCGGCTTCGGCTTTTCGGCACTTCCGCATTCGGCAGCACAGAGGCAAGACGTACAGCTCGGGCGCTCGTAAGGGGGGCCCGGATCTTCAAAAAATGCAGCGCTGCCGGGCCCCCCTTCATGCCCGGGCCCGGTACGCTTGTCCCCCCTGTCCCCCCCTGATGGCGGCCCTGTCTGTAGCTATTGCTGATAGGATGTTTTGGCTTCTGCTTCTATCTGTTGCAACAGCAGCAGTTTCAGCTCAGAGTCGTATTATTGGCAGCTGCCATCACAGTCCAAGGATTCGTCAGCCTCTACGCTTTTTGGTTTCATTGTGATTGGCTAGATTAAACTGTGCATTTCTATGAAGCAAAGAGATTGACTGGTATCATTTCTTGTTCCTATGATTCTATTGGCAGAAGGGTTTATATGATGCAGACATGTTTGATTGGTGTTACTCTGGTAATGTTGTTGGATGGTATAATCCTCAGTCAATAAAGTTTATGAGTTTTGAAGATGCATTTCTGGCCATAAATGTCACAGTAAAAATTGCCATAATAACCGCCATAAAACAAGACTATTTTATAGCATAAATATTCGCAAAAACGCAATTTGTCGCCAGAAAATTCGCAACTCACTAAAATTACCGCTAATGTAAGCTGGTTCATTAACGTGGTTACCGCAAGTGATCGCAATGACTTCTGAGTGCATCACTGTTTAGTAAACTTAGTCGCTGCGAATATTCTGGCGGAAAAATATTCTCAGCGATAACATGCGGAAACTTAAAGTCAGATTTACCGCACTTTAGTAAACGGACCCCCAAGAGTGATATAAGTTGTACATTTTGCACAAGGTTTACTTACAAGCCATAGCTACTGATATCAGGTAAAATTTACTGATACACGTTTTAAAAAAACAAATCAGATTGGCCTCTATAGTTGCTAGAGAAACTTTGTAAATATTATTACATTAGCCAGTTTTTCAGTAGTTTCAGTTTCAGCTTTTCAGTAGTTACAGGTATGACATATTTACCTTTTACTTTAAGATTTGAAAATAATAATAATAAATAATAAATACATAAATAAATAATAATAAATTCTGAATTATAGAGAACAAGTTGTTGTGAAGAATAGCTAGACTCAGGCTTTGAACAGATCGAGGACTAACTGAGCACAGAGGTCCCCGAAGACCCATCTAGAGCATTAGAGTATGGCAGAGTAGCAGAAGACAGCAGGATTGCAGTTAAAATAGGTAAAGAGTCTGGTGTGAGTAAAAGAAAAGTGGTAGGATCAGGCATGTGAGGTAAGTGAGGTAAGTGAGATAATGAGGAATGGTACTAGGAGGCAATATGGAGGTGAAGGTGCTGGTTGAAGCATTGCGTAAGAAAGGAATCTAAGCCATTACAAGCAGGTAGTCAAGAAGGGTGAGGCAGAGAGAAAATGAAGTAGAACCTCCAGTAAAGTAAGATGGCATGTAGTAGGAGCAACTGGGTTACCTTGAGTGAGAGGAGTTGGTGAAAGCAGATACGAGAGCTAAGCTTGTGAGAAGAGGCAGAAGAAGAGTGGAATAAGATGGTAAAGAGAAGAGCTGTAAGAGAGAAAGAAAAGCGAAGTAAAATAGGATGGAGATGGACGAAGATGTAAAAGGAATATGAAAAATGGGACAAACACATGTTGAGATAAAGGCTCCATAAGCACTATTTATTTCCAGATCAAGCTTTTATATTACACAGCATTATACACAGACAGCTTTTGTGATGCTGAACTTCCAACTTTTTCAAATTTTTGAAGAATTTCAGCGTCCATACTATTTTAGCACTTAGAGTATCCCAGAGAGTGTTGTCATGTCTGGCAAACCCAAACCCCAGGGGAGTGACTGGATTCCTGTCTAGGTGTGCTTTTCTGACCATAACCACCTTTGGCTTTGGGCCTGGCCCTCAACTACCTCAAACCCTGGCAGGACGTCACAAGTTTTTTATAATGTTACCTTTACATTTTCAAATGTTCCAAAAGATGTTGTACGCTTGTAGGATCTACAGCAACAGAACAAACCCTAGAGGCAAGGTATTGCTCTCCCTGAATGCTCTATAAAACAGAGCATATATGCAAAATGCCGGGAGCAGTGTTCACTCAGGTTGAATTGGTTATCACCAGTGATAAGGGGGTGGGGTTGTGAGTGAACCATCTGTCCAGGAAGTGAGGACAAAATGGTGGAGGAGAAAACAGAAAGATTGTGAAATATTTGGATTTATGACCTTATATGGCTGAGCAGGTTTCCTAGGTATTCACTGAGGAATCATGGGCCAGTCTGTTTTAGTTTAAGAAGAATGAATGTGTGTTAATTGAAGAGCAGGGCCAGAACTAGGGGTAGGCAGAAGAGGCACATGCCTAGGGTGCAAAGCTTTGGGACCCAGGCATATACCTCATAAGCAGCCTACCCCTAGTCCTTCACTGAAAAAGGAGACGCACACCTGTCCACCTTTGCGCACGCACGTCCTCCTTTGAGCACGTGTGTCCTCAGCCTCAGGGAAATTTTTTTTTTCGTGATTCTTATATTCGAAGTATGATAAATAATCCCCTAAGTGGGGCTAAAACCTTGCTGTAATGAACAGGTTCTGTGCAGCCAGACTGCCAGTGAACCAGGCTGCTCTGACTAAAGCTGGCCACAGATGCAAAGATCCAATTGTACGAATCAATGTATGATCGGACTTTCCCATCTCCCGACCTGCCACTAACCATTCAGATCAACGTCTTACCATTCCGACCAAATAAAGTAGTTAAAGAACAGATCAGCCGATGTTCTGCCCCTGACAGCAATCATACGATAGACAAAGCTAGTGACAGTCTCCCACTGAAAATTGGACGATCGGTAATACATGCAGAGATATTATCGACAGCCGACTCTCCACACACGTTCCGAAAATCGTACGAATCCTCGATTCGTACGATGAGATCTTTGCGTCTATGGCCAGCTTAATGAACAAAATCAGTGAGTTACTGTTGATTTTGCTATATATGTGTGTGTGTGTAATATATACAGTCATATGAAAAAGTTTGGGAACCCCTCTCAGCCCGCATAAAAATTTATTCCACTTTCAACAAAAACGATAACAGTGGTATGTCTTTCATTACAAAGGTACATCTGAGTACAGGGGTGTTTACTAAACAAAGATTTTTAGTGAAGCAGTATTCAGTTGCATAGAATTAAATCAAATGTAAAAAAACTGGCGGTGCAAAAATTTGGGTACCCTTGTAATTTTGCTAATTTGAATGCATGTAACTGCTCAATACTGATTACCGGCAATGCCAAATTGGTTGGATTAGCTCGTTCAGCCTTGAACTTCATAGGCAGGTGTGTCCAATCATGAGAAAGGGTATTTAAGATGGCCAATTGCAAGTTGTGGTTCTGTTTGACTCTCCTCTGAAGACTGACAGCATGGGATTCTCAAAGCTACTCTCAAAAGAACTGAAAACAAAGATTGTTCAGTATTATGGTTTAGAGGAAGACTACAAAAAGCTATCTCAGAGGTTTAAACTGTTAGTTTCAACTATAAAGAATGTAATCAGGAAATGGAAGGCCACAGGCACAGTTACTGTAAAATCCAGGCTAAGAAAAATAAAGGAGTGACATATGCGGAGGATTGTGAGAATGGTTACAGACAACCCATAGATAACCTCCAAAGACCTGCAAGAACATCTTGCTGCAGATGGAGTATCTGTACATTGTTCTACAGTTCAGAGCAATTTGTCCAAAGAACATCTGTATGACAGGGTAATGAAAAAGAAGCCCTTTCTGCAAACACAAACAAAGTCGCTTGTTGTATGCAAAAGCTCATTTAGACAAGCCACGGTCATTTGGATCAAAGTGCTTTGGACTGATGAGACAAAAATGTAGTTATTTGGTCATAACAAAAAGGAAGAAGAACACCACATTCCAAGAAAAAACACCTGCCACCTACTGTCAAATTTGGTGGAGGTTCCATCATGCTGTGGCTGTGTGGCTAGTTTAGGGACTGGGGCCCTTGTTAAAGTTGAGGGTCAGATGAATTCAACCCAATATCAACAAATTCTTCAGGATAATGTTCAAGCATCAGTCACAAAGTTGAATTTACGCAGGGGTTGGATATTCCAACAAGACAATGACCCTAAACACACTTCGAAATGTACAAAGGCATTTATGCAGAGGGAGAAGTACAATATTCTGGAATTGTAGTCACAGTCCCCTGACTTGAATATCATGGAAAATCTATGGGAGGATTTGAAGCAGGCTGTCCATGCTCGGCAGCCATCAAATTTAACTGAACTGGAGAGATTTTGTATGGGTGAATGGTTAAAAATACCACCATCCATAATCCAGACACTCATCAAAGGCTATAGGAGGCGTCAAGAGGCTGTTACATTTGCAAAAGGAGGCTCAACCTCCAAGTATTGATGTAATATCTCTGTTGGGGTGGCCAAATTCAATGTTATATATTAAAAAGTAGTGATGGGCGAATTTATTCATTTATTTGCGCAATTCGCCGCCAGCGAATACATTCGCAAAACGCCCGTGAAAATTCTGGGTCAAAAATTCACTGGCGTCAACAATTTTTTTTCGAAAAAACGGACGCCAGCGTCAAAAACGGGCGCCGGCGTCGTTTCGAAAATTTTTCGCGAATTTCACGGCGAAGTGAAACGGCGCAAATTCGCCCATCACTATTAAAAAGAAGTTGCTACTTTTAAAGCTCAGCCAATGATAAACAAAACTCCAAAGAATTAAGACTTTTTCCATATGACTGTATATCTACAGTATGTGTGTGTATATATATATATATATATATATATATATATATATATATATATATATATATATAGTAAAATATGAGTGTCTAAAGGCCACTATGTTGTTTGTATTTCACCAGTATTAAGTTGGTGAAATCTAAACTCCAGGGAAAACTGTATTGCTGCAGCTAGTAAAGCAGACTCTAAAGTATGAACCGGCTCAGTAAAAGCTGGATTATGGGTCCCTGGAGTGGATGGAAGAGTGCAGGGTTGGCTTCCATCCCTTGCTCTATGTAAGGTTTGGCAGGCTAAACTAGGTAGCTATCTAAGTAATTAGTTAATTAAGGATAGTTAAAAGGAGGTGTGGAACAACACCCCAGGGCTGCTGCTGCTCCCCCCCCCCCTAGGGAGGGTGAGGGGCCACAGAAGGAGTGCTGGTGAGCACCAGGGAATAAGTGTGTTATTCCCCTGAGTTGGAGAGAGCTCCGAAGGGCTAGGAGAGGACCAGAGAAACCACTCCCAGGAGACAAGAGTGTCTCAAGTGTGCCCAGAGAGGATTCTGGGATTTGTGGTCCGCTGAAAGCCAGTGAGGGCTAAAACTCAAACGTGAGTAAAGAGAACACCAGTGAGGGAGTAAAGCGGGACTGGTTATGTTATGTGATTCCCCCATGTGAAACCAGTGGCTTGAAGTTTTGTTGTTTTGAAAATAAGCCAGCAAAGCGGAAATTTAAACTCTACAAGGTGGTCAGTCTCCATTTATGTGCTGAAATCTGTGCTGGGGCCTTGGGTTTCGCTCACAATAAATATCTCTCTCTCTCTCTCTCTCTCTCTCTCTCTCTCTCTCTCTCTCTCTCTCTCTCTCTCTCTCTCTCTCTCTCTCTCTCTCTATACTATATATCTATATATATCTATATACTATATATATATCTCTATATATATATCTCTATATATATATCTCTATATATATATCTCTATATATATATCTATATATATATATCTATATATATATATATATATATATATATATATATATATATATAATTCACTGAGGAATTCCATGACCATATAGAAGCATGAAGCGAATTATAACTGATATCACAAAGCACCATTTATACGGAAATAATTTACTAGATATTCAGGGCTCCTGTATATTATACAGTGAATAAAGTAAGTACTCCCTATTGTAAAATATAAGGATATTATAAGTCACTGAGGAGTTCCAGGTCATGGAACTCCATGGTTACTTCTAATATCCTCATATTTTCCAACAAGGGATAGCTTATTTATTATAATACACAAGTTTAGTGTGACAAAAATGACATCACTGCTACTACAGTTTATACCAGATGACATCACTAGTCACCATTTATATGGATATAATTGTTAGCAGAGAGCTGATCTGAACTGCATGTGCAGCTTCTCTGTAAGTGAGGACAGATACACCAACCAACTTCTGTGTGAATAGTAACTTAGTTGCTTTATAGAACTCAGCATAAATACTTCAGCATAACATGTGTGCAACATGAACTTTTCATAAAGCGCATACACAGGAAGAGGAAGAAGAAAATGACACAGGGTTACAGGTCAAACATGACATCACATTGCTAAGCAATGATGGACCCTCCCTGCATTAAGTAACATGCACTGGAACAATCTCTGTCTGTTGTTTTCCAACAATAATGTAAATGCCATTCATGGCTTTTGTGTATTATATAACTATAATGTAGTAAAAGCACCCTCCTAAGTCTTTTCTTAAAAATATTTTTATCATGGCAGTATACTAGCGTGATACAATAAATATATATATATATGTATCGGGTCATGTAGTTGATCAACTGCAGATTGGGAATTACAAGACCAGTGGAGACAAGACATGAGCATGTAAGTCTTTCACTAAGCCTTTCCTAAACATTTAATTGATCCCCTTGCAGAACACCAGCGTTGTTATGACATCTCAGTTAAACAAGTCCAGAGTTCCACTTGCCAAGACGCTAAGATCATATTCTGTTTTTTATATTATAATTCACTGGGTTTGGTTTAGCTCTTATGCTAGTACTTCAGTAAAACAGTATATGTTTTTAAGGCCTTAACCTATTACTTGTAGGAGCTTCTCAGGTCATTTTTCCAATAAAGGTGGCAAAGTCATGGCTTCCCTGTTTACCTTCCTTCTTGCTGAACAGGGGCAGGAGGGGATTGAGAAATGGCATCTGTCAATCTTGCTGCGTGAATTTGCATTTTTATAGCAGGTACAAGTATAGGGATACTGGACTTTAATGAGTGGTTTGTAATAGACTCGAGAGTTTGTAATAACTGAAATGTGTACTTAATGCTTGAAAATTAAAATATTAAGTCTAAATCTCATTTGATATTTGCAGTCAGTATAAATGTTAACTACAAAATTCTTTATATAACATGGTAACATCTGTTGTTGCAAGTGCGTAGTGCTGACAAAGCCTTCAAAGTTATTTTGAATGCATTCAAACGAGGATATCTGCACACAGAATAAAAGTAGAGATGTCCCAATATGAAATGATAGTAATTAACGCATTTTAAATCGAGTCAACGTTGTTGCTAGATTGGTGGTACTAGATCACCAGAATGACAATTACAAAGTAAATTAAATAAGTGCTAAGTAATATATTAAAGGCTTAAATTAGAAAATGAGAATGTTCCTTGAAGAGATTTTGTCATGGTTTTTATGGTGTCGTTTTTATTGCTAAATCACACTGCAGACATTGCAAATAATTTATTGCAAATAGATAATGAAGGGCTGGAACATACCAGACCACACTCCGTAGACTGATGTAGTAAAAATTTATTTATTTAAGCAAAAACATCACAACAACAGCCATTGTGACTGATCTTGTGCTTTAAGAAATATTCCAGCACTGCACAATGAAACAGCTTTCAGATAAAATATTGTTTACTCTACTCAGTGAATCAAAGTTTGAATTTATCTCAACATGTTTTGCCACAAACTCCGATCTAATCTGCACAGGTTTTTCTGCTTATTAAATTTAAATTAAAATTTTCCCGAGGGGAAAAAAAATCTAAATTTCAAGATTTTTTCGGATTTCTTCCTTATATGCAACCTCGACAGGTCTGAGATGCCAGACTTTCTGATTCTGACTTTTTCCATTACAAAATAAATTCCGAAAAATTCATGATTTTTTTAAAAGTCAGATTTTATACAAAAAAAACACAAATTTTTCGGAATTGTTTCATTGGGAGTTTAGTAAATAACCCCCTTAGTATTTTACTACTGAGTCCTATTCTCATATCTGCCACTAGGGATATGGAAGCTTGTGTCAGGGAGCCATTATTCTGTTACCTGCTCATTTTTCTGTTGATAGACTAATGGGGGTGGGGTGGAAGGAAGGGGGGCATGATATCATTCCAACTTGCAGAGCAGGGTGACTGAAGTTTGTTAGAGCACAAGTCATATGGCTGAAGACACTTGGAAAACTAATGTCAAATTTCAAAATTTAAGTGAAAACAGACATTTCTAGAAACTACCTCTAATGCTGCAAATTATAGGACTGCTTTAGCAACCCAAAGTAATCAGTCACTTCCTAGATCTTTTCAGACAGCTGCAGGTAGGACAAGCAAAAATGTAATTGGTTTACAGGGGTCACTGCCCAGGTGAAAATGTGCCCACTACTCATAAATGAGACCCTTGGTTGTATTCTGATTCTGGTTTTTACCAAGTAATGTATGTACTGCAGATGTGGCAAGGCCAAAGAATAAGACAGGTATTTTTTAACTACTTCTCACAGTTCATATTGTGAGAAGATTAGCTGTTATAATGGTAGACAAGTGGGATTCTTCTGCAGTGTGACAGGGATACAAAAATACAAAAAGAAAATAAGACTTTGCATTTACTGTAGTTACCTGAAAAACACATCAGCAAAGTGTTTGTCTTCATATGGCATCAAAACTATATAACAGTCTCTCTCTCACAACTCAGAATGCCATCATCCTGACCACCACAAGGTTAGCTCACAGTTCAGTTCAGCCTCCACTCTCACCTGCCTACCTTTAGTTGGTTCCATTGTATTTTAAAAATATTAACCACATACTAGGCATTTTTTTCATAAACAACTGAAGATATTTTTGTGAACTACTGTATGTAAATATAAGTAGAATGGTTTTATGATGTTGGTTAGAAGTTCCCAGACTGTGCCACCATAAAGTTGAGGGTGTGGGAAAAGCAGTAAAATCAAAGTATGGTTAAAATAGGACATATGGGTAGGGATTGGCGAATGTTTTCGCCTTGTTTCGCCGCAGCAATGACTCCCATAGACTTGTATGGCGTTGTGCTTCAAAAAAAAAAATGACGCTCGTCACCCATAGGGGCAAATTTACTTACCATTGAGGTTGCGCAAGTGTTGGCTTTGCCGCACTTTGCCAGGCGTAGATTCGCCAGGGCTGTGCAAATTCATGAAGATCCACAGTTGCGCACAAGTTAATGATCGTTTGCAAAGTTGCGCTAGCGATGTTATGATCATCGGTTCGAAGTTACGCTAGTGATCAGAAATTTGCATACGGCGTGCAGTTAAAGTACAATGGCCTTATATGGAAAACACATTACACTGCACAAGGCCAGGGAACCTTAATAAATGTTTTCTAATGCCCTACACATGTGCCCACAGTATAGTTTAGGTGCCATATGTTATCAAATGTAGGGGGGAAGGAGGGTAACCTAAAAAAAAAAAAATCGCTCTTTTTCAGCCCATCACCCTTAAAAAAGTAAGACGCCAGCATTTTTTGTGACTTAGAAAAAATGTCAACTTTTTTTTGGAGCAGTCCCTATCTACTCTATTGCACTTCACCTGGTCTGAGGTGGTGAAGTAAAGTCTGGCGCAAGAGGTAACGTTCATGAAAATCCGCAAGTGAATTAGCATAGTTACGTTCCTTTTGCCATAGCGCAACTCGCCAGTCGTAAGGGTGCGAAGTAGCACTAGAGTAGGTCCACTTAACTAGCGAATTTACGCCAGCACCCGTTAGTAAATTCGCCCTTTAGTAAATTTGCCCCATAGACTTTAACGGGCGTCAGCGACATTTCGCCAAAGGCAAATTTTTGGCGAATCGAAACGGGTCAAATTTTCCCAAGCCTACATATGGGATATTTGCTTTATTGGGTATTTCGGGGACTATGACAGGGTGACTATGTAATGTTATTTTTTCATATATCTGTAACAATGTTGTTAGTTTGTTAGATGTCACCAAATCTCCCCGAATCTGAGCATTTGTCTCTGTCCTTATTGATTGGTGTGCACACTCCCAAAGCTACAGCATAACCTGTTCTTTTCTGCTTCTTCATTTGCAAGGAAAGAGTTGCCTAAATTGAATCCAACCTTAGGAATGATGGGTCCTATTATCTATTGAATACTCTGTGCATTATTATTACAAACATGCCTTTATTGCCTTAAAGTGACAACTGCTGGTTATAGCAGGAAAGAAATATGTTGACACAACTAGAGATGAAATGTGTGCAAAGTACATTAAATGGTGTAGCCAAGGGTTAATGTCACTGACTTTTAAATCCCATTATCTCAGACCATATACTTAAAGTTATGGAATAATGTGCGTAACATGTAAAACGATCACAGAGGTACAAAGAAACACAGGAATGTATGGTATCTGTTAATAGGTGCCGACTCTTATGTGACTAGCTACGCTCTGGCTTCATTAGAAACTAAATGTGTCCATTATGAATACGAGGTAACTCACCCATGTTGGAAGAGGATGTATATTATTTGTGACACAAGCACACATGACTTTAAGGGGCAGATTTATCTAATTGAGAAATTGCTAATTGAAAAAACTTCGAAAACCGAATTCAATAAGACCAACCGAAATCAAGTTGAAGTTTTTTTTTGGTGGAATAGGTCAGTTTTTGATCGAATAGGTCCATATTCGGCCGGATTTGAATCGTTCAAATCGAAAGAATAGCACATTCGATCGAATTCGATCCCCCCCAAAAAAACTTTGATTTTTCAAAGTCCACCAATTGACTTCAAATAGGTTCTAGGAGGTCCCCCATAGGCTAAAACAGCAATTCGCCAGGTTTTAGATGGTGAATGGTCAAAGTCGAATTTTAAAGAGACAGTACATGATACATTTCAATATTTGAATTTTTGAATTTTTTTCAAATTCGAATCGCATTTGGACTATTCCCTAGTCGAAGTACACAAAAAATAGCTCCAAATTCTAATTTTTTTCATTCGAAAATTCACCTCAACCTCAAATCTGCACAACATTTTTATATCAAAAGATATATGTCCCGAGGCTTGAATGCAGTAAAAACAATTAGTTTATTAGTACTCGCATATTAAAAAAAACAGATACATACTGACCCCACATGGTTCACCATGTGAAATCTGCCCCTAAATGTTCTACGTTAACTTTTGAACAATGAAAATAATTTTTTAAAAAAAATATTATTCCAGTATGAAATAATTGGTTACTGTTTTGCCTTAACATAAAAATAAAAATGACAATGTACTGATGATTTATGTATCTTCTGATCTGTGCAGGTAGCTGTGGAAAGTTCTGTATACTCTGTCTTGTATCATACCTTTCCTGTCATACTCAATGGAACTGGATCCAAACGCCTGTGGTCCCTACAAGGATGAAAGCAGAACCATGTTACCTGTCACCTCCTAAGTCTGAGGCAACTGCGATGGTTTTCAGAGATGATCCTATACCAGTCATGTACAGACTTGCATTTCTGATCAAAGTCTATTACTGAGACTGCCGCAAGGGTGGAATTTACTCCCTCCAATCAGCCAGCTTTGCGGGTACTTAGTACTGGAGAGTTACTATGCAGTTTGGACTGTTTGCTGTGCTTGTCTTGATCTTGATGGATATTGCAGACAGCAACAAGTTTGTGAAGGGGAGGCGACATAGGAGAAGTAAGTGTCACACCCTGTTAGAGTCACTCAGACTCTTCTATATGCCTTTTCTTTAAATCACTAATTTCAAATGCAGGCCAAAGCTGGCATGATAAAAATAGTGGTGTCATTAAAGGGAAACTTTTCGCGAAAATTAAAATGTAATATTAGCTTCATCTGAAATAAGAAACTTTCTAAATACAACCAATTAAAAATTCTGTACTATTTCTAAAATAATCAAGTTTATCTTCACTATTCCTCTCTCAGCATCTATTCTCCTCATTCTGTTTGATTCCGGAGTTGGGTGTCAGATGAACGATCCAATATTTCTTATAGGGAGGCTCCTTTTGCCTAGAAGCGCTCACTCTATTAAAATCACCAGAAATCCTGTCTCTCTACATGCAGAATTTGTGCAAAATGCAGATATTTTGTTAGAATCTGTTGTTTGAGTGAGCTCTAATACATCTGCTAGGAAAGGGAGCCCCCCCTATAAGATATTATCGGTGGAATGTAATAAAAATTGCTAACGGAAAAACTATTCGCAATGCGAAAAGTTATGCCTTTGTGCGAACAAATTTTGCTTTGTGCGAATTTAATATAGCTTTTGCGAGCCCGGAAACTGTTTAGTGACCACTTCCGACAGTTTGCGAATTTTATAGTTTGCGCCAATGAGCAGTCAATGTAATAAAACTTCTTACTGAAAAAGTCGTTATGTTTGCTCCAAAAGATTACGACACCTTCAAGCACTTCTTATGAGTGTGCAATTAAAATTCGCAATGCGCAATTAAAATTCGCAATGCAATAACAGTTTAAGGAACAATATTACATTGCGAGATGTGGATTTTTAGTCTTATTGGTGCGAATTGTTTTGCTCTTTGCGACTTTTATTACATTCCCCTGATTGGATCATTCATCCCAACTGCTGCAAGAAGACAGAATGAAGAGAAACAGATGCTGAGAGAGGAGAAGTGAATATAAACTTGATTATTCCTGAACCAATGCAGAATTTGAATTGATTTAGAGCGTTTCCTATTTTAGTATTAGGAAGTTTATATTAAATTTCCATTTTCACGATAGCTCCCCTTTAAGATGGGTTCTTATAAATGGAATGAGAGAACTGCATGTCTGTATTATATTTGTGTGTGTGTTTCAAACTATAACTGTAATGTATATTAAAAAAAAAAAAAATATATATATATATATATATATATATATATATATATATATATATATAATCTCATTTACAATAAACATCTTATGATAATTTCTTAAGCGTGTCTTAAGTGTTATCATCCTGATACTGTACATAGCACGTACATCTATGCCCGGGTCTATTGAGAATGTACATGGCACCTACCGAATGCTTGGGACTTGGGATAAGCAAATTATTTCGGCTTGTTTTGACGCAGAAATTACGCCCATAGACTTGTATGGTGGGGCATGTCAAAAACAATTGGCGTGCGTCCCAAAAAGTTTCAACATGCAAAAATTTTATTGACGCCCATAGACTTTAATGGCGAAACGAAACCTACTTGGGACCTGGGCTTTTAATGGATATTTCTGGAATTTTTATCTTCATACCTTAAAACTACTAGAAATCATGTAAACATTAAATAAACACAATAGGCTGGTTTTGCTCCCAACATGGATTAATAATCTCTTCGTTTGGATCAAATTATTACAGAGAAAAAGGAAATCATTTTCAAAAATTTGGATTATTTGGATACAATAGAGTCTATCGGAGATGGCCTTTCCGTAGTTTGGAGCTTTCTGGATAATGGGTTTCTGGATATTAGATCCCATACCTGTATTATTAATACAAACTGTTACAATGTTATGGATTTTGCTGAAGGTTTTAAATCTAAGTGCCCAAATGACAAATCTTAAATTACAGCAGTTCTGAAAATCTTCTGTCATTCAATAACATATGCTTGAAAAGCATGGCATACTATGCCTGCCAGTCATTATACCCCCCCCAATATAACATACTTCACCAATAGCGAAAGTTGAAAGGATATGGGCACATATATATATATATATATATATATATATATATATATATATATATATATATATATATATATATATATATATATATATATATATTTATATATATATAGATATAGATATAGATATATATATATATATATAGATATATATATATATATAGATATATATATATAAAAAATAAATAAATAAATAAATCTATATATATATATAAAATCCAGTAAATGGACCCGCACTCTTTCATAATAGTGAAATAAATGTGCTTTTATTCCCAGGTTCATTTCCTGCGAATAAAAGCACATTTATTTCACTATTATGAAAGAGTGCGGGTCCATTTACTGGATTTTATAGATATAGATATATATATAGATAGATTTATTTATCTATCTATATATCTATATCTATATCTATATATATATATATAAAATCCAGTAAATGGACCCTCACTCTTTCATAATAGTGAAATAAATGTGCTTTTATTCGCAGGAAATGAACCTGGGAATAAAAGCACATTTATTTCACTATTATGAAAGAGTGCGGGTCCATTCACTGGATTGTAACATGAAACTTTGACCAACGCACCACCATCAACAGAATTAAATCCAGGAGGAGTGCGTTCACTGTACAGACATTATATATATATATATATATATATATATATATATATATATATATATATATATATATATATATATATATATATATATATATATATATATATATTAATTATAATTTTTTTTTTTTTTTATATTTATATCTATATCTCCATTTAAACAAGGCTGGCCTTATGATGATGTCCTATATATCTGCCAGACTAGGCCTAAGCTATATTGCTTTGTTCACTAGCCTTGTTTGTAACTAAAAGCATAACAAAAAAAGTTATGTCACATAAAACAAATCAATAAGCCTATAATAATATTTTTATAATTCTGTATTGCTGTAACACACCATACCTAATTTTCCTTGGGCCTCCTCAGACTATACAAGATCTATATTATACAATAAATTTGAAATACATTGTATTTCTTAACTTGTTGAAATACTGTATACAAGATTTGGTACTTGCATACAAGAGAGAATGGTCTGTGTGGGTAAGTGGCAGTTAGGACTAAATCTGAATTCACCCAGAGGGTGTTGCTCTAGCAATCAAATGCATTCCCCTCCTGAACTGCTTTCTAGGAACAGAAAGAGAGTATTAGAGTGGAATGATTCAGTGAATGCTTAGTTCAGCTTTAAGTACAGTGACACACACACATATAGAGTACAACATAAGTGAACAAAAGAATAAAAAGGAACATGGTCATTGGTAAGAAAAATTATATTTTTTAACTGTAGTTATGCAAAACTCTGTGTCATTTTTGTGTTTGCTCTTGACCTACATATAAGAGCTCACAATTTAGGTGATGTATAATTTGGCTTTATAATTACACATATTATTTTCAGAAAATATTCACACTAAATCACTAGCCTGCTCATTTGTGATTATATTGATGTTATGGGAAAGTAGCCAAATTGGTGCATTGTTTGTGTTTTTTGCAAGTTCCTGAATACTGGGATATGCCTGATGCTGTATAATCTAACGGAAGTGCTTGTATAAGGGAAACAGTGAAGTGAGCATGGCCCGGGAATTATCCAGCCATTTGTTTGCTTATCATTAGATCAGAAATGGAAATTCAGCCAAACTAAATCAACTCATTCATAATTAGTTGTGTTGTTTCCATAATATTTTAGTTAACTCGCAGAAAAGACCCTTTTACATATAAGGCAAATGTTTGTGTGGCACATGTTAATAAACTATGAGTAACGCATTTACTGCCCATATTAACAGTGATTTGGGCTATTGCAGAAAGGAGGATTATTGAAGCATCATTTGCACTCTAATACACATGCAACATTTGCTGCGTTTCTATTTAAAGGACGGAAGGGCTGACAGTGCAATCATCTAAATGAGACAGTTCTCTATCTTGAGCGGCCTTCAATGTTTGCACTTCATAGATATTTCCATTTCACTTTCATTAGATTACGCATTAAGAAATACTGAAACCAGTTAAACTGAACATGACTCTAATTACATAGTTAGTATTTGTGTTAGAACTCATCAGCAGTCAACAAAACAGACAGATACTGTATATGCTTTGCTCCCCAATGTTATTATCAATGCTAAAAATCCATGTAGTTTAATAACATTAGCTATATTGGCTCAATGCTCTTCAGCCTGGGATGTGCTATATTACACTAAATAATTGATGTTGTTGCACTATTACACAAACAACAACTTTATGGGGATGAAATGATGAGTTATTGTTTAGTGGATGTTTATTTTACTTATTTTTGTCTGTAAAGCACTTTGTAGCTATGCTTTGAAAAGTGCTATATAAATAAAATTTTACTTACTTACTTACTTTTGTGGTAGTGGGTGATCTGGAGTTATATAAGCAAGGTTAGAGGATACAATTCCTAGCTTTTGTCCTGGTTACATTCTTATTACAAGAACTGACTACACAATAGTGAATATTCTATTGGTAAGGGTTGTATGTGCAGGTGCACTGGGTGCCAGCAGATGAGTTAAAAATATGTTAATATTACATTTTATTTAGTAGGTACCATTTCTTAGAAGTCATCAGAATGAATCTAGCTTCCTCAGCAGTGAATCCTAAAAGCATAATGCAATTTTTCTTGTCTTCTAGAATAGTCAGTCCCACATTAGTCATAGTGAGGGACCATTTATTTTATAACCGCAATTCTTTGCTGGTTACCCCCAGGGTGGCAGTTAGAAACTGAAGACAGTGAGTAATGTATCAGGGATGATCCATGTCGCAACAATATGTTCTGTTTCCCCACTACAATCTGAATCAGTGAATTACAAGACTATTAAATATTTCTGGCAATAGTAATAAAAAAAATGTGGTATTCATGCAGAGAAAATGGAGTGGGTAATCCTTACCAGCTTTTTGTAATATATAATTATTTGACTTAACAAAATTATATACCAGTCTATGTTCGTATATATACTGTATGGGGCTTATAAATATATACCCCATATAAATATGAATAAACACTTTGATTCTTTTTTGTTTTTGTTGTAATAACCCTCGGAGTACTGTCACCAGTTGATTTATTTACTATAGTATATGGACTGGCACCCAGGTATTGCTGAACTTTTGGTTGTGCATTCCACCAACTGCTCTTGTATATATAGTGGGGGTCAGGGTATCACACCACACACAGGAAACAGTAGTCTCCATTAATTTTATTACTGAATAGTTCGCTTTTGCGAACCCGGAAACTATTTAGCGACCCCTTCCGACAGTGGAAGACTTTTATAGAAGAATTTTATAGTTTGCGCCAATGCAAAGTAAATGTAATACAACCTCTCACTGAAAAAGTCATTGGTGGGTCATTTATAAACTTCGCGCAAGGCAGATTGATTCGCCAAGTGAATATATTTGCTCTGTGCATGGTTATATTTATAAAGCTGAATAAGTGTGGTGCAAACAGAATTGCGAATTTTTTTTCACAATGCGAATGCCTATAAGAGCTTTTTAAATATGTCAAAAATCGCAAATTGCCGAATAATTATGCGCACAATCTGCAACTGAATTACGCCACAACTTTGGTGGCGGAGAAAATATTTGCAAAACAGTTTTGGCAAAGTGCGAATTTAAGTTACTGTCTATGCTATTTTCGCACACAACAACCTCGCACATTGGGTGCGCTCGTGCAAACTCCTGTTTAATTTACGCCCCATTTGCGTAAAATTTATTCAGAATGCGAATTCGCAATAAACGGAAAGACGGGCAGAGCAGTGCAATATATTAGCGTTCCGGAAAAGCATCTTCAAGCACTACTTAAGAGTGCGCAATTAAAATTTGCAATGCGCAATTAAAATTCCCAATGCAATAACAGTTGTAAGGAACAATATTACATTGCGATATGTGGATTTTTAGTCTTATTGGTGCGAATTGTTTTTCTCTTTGCGACTTTAATTACATTCCCCTCCTCTAGTATTTAGGGGCAGATTTATCAAAGGTCGAATTTCAAAATGATTTTTTTTAACGCTAATAAATAAATAAAATGTACTCACAACTCGAATGGGAGGTTATTTATGAAAAAAACTTGAATGTCTAATATTCGATCCAATATAAAAAACCTGAAAATTAGAATCAAAATTGAATCAACTTCTAATCTAATTTTCCTCTGAAAATAATCTTGAACGTCAGGAAGGCTATTAACATCTTCAAATGATTCAACGGACCTCTGCCATTGCAATATTCAAATTAGAACTGTTTCCAGGGTCAAAATGTGATATAGTAAGGGGCAAATTCATCAAGGGTTGAATATCGAGGGTTAATTAACCCTCGATATTCGACTGGGAATGAAAATCCTTCGACTTTGAATATCGAAGGATTTTGCGCAAAAAGTTAGATCGAACGATCGAAGGAATAATCCGTCGATCGAACGAATAAATCCTTTGAATCAAACTATTCGAAGGATTTTAATCCAACCAAATCCTTCGACCAAAAAAAACTTAGCCAAGCCTATGGGGGGGGGGAATATAATACAGCCAACTTGTCAGGTATAGGAGAAATTGCAGCAAGGACACCACTTTTAAGGAGCAATCAGGGCTTTTGGGACATAGACTATTGAGGCGGGGCTATACCAAGGAGATGATAAAAACAACACATGATAAAGCGAGTAAAATTTGCATTAACAAGAGATCCCATACTTCTGATAGTTCGAATAGGGAATTGAGCACAAATAAGAGTAATGATATATTTTTCATCACAGAGTACAGCGAGGAGTTTGGAAGAATCTGTAATGTGATTAGAAGATATCTTCCAGTGCTGTACAATGATGAAAAATTGTCAGGAGTCCTATCAGCTACCAATGTCAAATGTGTCTCGAGGAAAGCACCCACTTTAGGGAAAATGCTGGCTCCCAGCTTCGTGGGTACAGGAAGTGAGAGCCACAGGGGTAATTGGCTGTCCACTAAGGGGAACTATAGGTGTGGGGCCAACATATGCAAAACTTGCAAGGTTATCTCCACGGGGGCAATTTTTAGATCTAGTGCAACGGGTAGGGTGTTCCACAATAGTGGCTTTTATAACTGCAATATCAAGAATGTGGTGTATCTGTTGGAATGCTCAAGTTGTAATATGTGGGTCGAACTACCCGTTGTCTAAAACAAAGGATACGGGAACACATAAGATCGATTGAGAATAAGGATGAGGGGACTCTTGTGGGTAAACATTTTGCATTATGCTCTGAAAGAGGAATCCGAGACCTGTCGGTTAAAGTCATTTAACAAGTGAAGCTACCCCTTAGGGGTGGAGATGCAGAGCGTTCACTAAACTTGAGAGAGGCGTTCTAGATCCTAAAATTGGAGACTAGGATACCCAATGGCCTGAATACCAGGCATGATTTGTTATATCTATACTAGTCTGTTGGGGCTATTAACTGGTGTGACATTCAGTAATAATCGCCCTTTCTCCCCCACCTTCCCCAAATTTTACTTTATTTACATTTTTTGATGATTCTCTATTTACATTTTTCTACTCTTTTACATGTATATATTTGTATATTTAAATATTTAAATATTCATATATCTATTATCTATATATTTGAACACTTGTTTATTGTAAAGGTTTACCCCAGGTAGTCAATTATTAATTATTAATGAATTAATTACCAGCTACCCATTCTCCAGGGTTTACAGCAAGATACACACATCTATACAAGGATTGTCTTTTCTGATTACAGCATAGTTTTTATATGGAAAACGAGTTTTTTACCTTTAGTAGACTCTTTTTATAATAAAGTACGTGTGTTTTAACTGTATTACTATATTGTGCCCAGCAGGGGCCGCTATCTACGTTTTGTATATAACCTGTCTGTTTGGCTCAGGATGTATGCCTATGATTAAGGGAGTAATTCCCGAAACGCGTAGGGCGTTGGATCCTTGTATGAACCTGGAATAAAAGCATATTCCATGTACCGGAGTGCCGTCCTTCTTTTTTGATGTCTAAGCAAGCCTATGGGGACCTTCCCCATAGGCTAATATTGGGTTCTTTAGCATTTAGGTGGCGAACTAGGGGGTCTAAGTTTTTTCTTAAAGAGACAGTACTTCGACTATCGAATAGTCGAACGATTTTTAGTTTGAATCTTTCGATTCGAAGTCGTAGTCGATGGTCGAAGTAGCCAAAAAGACACTTCGAATTTCGAAGTTTTTTTACTTCGAATCCTTCACTCGAGCTTGGTGAATGGGCCCCTAAATGTCACATTCAAATTTGATTTCAAATTTTGAATTTGTGAATTTTGACCAAAAAAAATTCAAAAATTTGAATTTACCATTCAAACTTTAATAAACATGCTCTGTCAGTATGTTATTGGTTTTAATGTTAAACAACAAATACTAGTGTAAACATTAAGGAAGTTATTTATCAGAATCTGAAAAGTTCTCACAATTTTCTGAAAAATAATCAATAAAAAAAGACCAAATCCGCACAGACTTTTTCCGATAAAATCTGGATTGAATCCAATTTGCTGCCAAAGACTGCAACTTTTTCGAATTTGGAATTGGATTACTTTTATTCAGACTTTTAACACCATCGGATTTCTATTCTAATCTTTTTTTTGTCTCCGAAAATTTTTTATTTTCCCCTTTAAAAGTCCGAACTGAAAAATTCAGAGCTGAATAAATAGCCCACTAGGTCTCCATAAGACACTCTTGACAAATAAGGCTTAAAGGCAGTAACATGTATGTAACCTCTAGAAAAAAGAGTTTTGATTTTCATTGAGTGGAAGCACTGATTGCAAGAATTTTCAGGGCTGTAAAGCTGTAAGTATTTTGATGACAATCTAATTACAAAAGTACAAGGCAACCCACTATACTTACCCTCTATACTAACAAGGTGTCATAGGTAGTCAGATCTGTTAAAAGAAAACGATACCACCAATATGAATACTTAAGCAACAAGAAGTTTACATCATATTAAATGGCATATTGAAGAACCTTGCCAAACTGGAATATATATTTAAATAAATATTTCCCTTTTACATATTTTCCCCTGACCTAACATTTTATAATATATTCTGTGTTCCCAAGGGTTGACACCTTTTCCCATCCCCCTTTCTGGATGGGGGGTGGGAGCTGATGTCACAGTTGGCATGGCTGTGATGTTGCAGGGGTGGGGTAATGATGTTGGGGGGGTGGGGTGATGGTGTTGGGGGGTGATAAGGCAGTTCAGACTCAGGCAGCTCTTCTGAACACTGGGTTGTCTGGGTCAAAACCAGACAGGTGGCAACCCAAGTGCTCCCTCAGAGATCGCCTGACCAGAAATATTGCAGCTCTAACTATGACAGGAAGAAGTGTGGAAGCCAAAAACAGAACTGTGTCTGTTAATTGGCTCATGTGTCCTAACATGCATGTGTGCTCATTTGGTGGTTTGTTTGTGTGCACCGTGAATTGTAGGATTCCGGGGGGGGGCTTATTTCTTAAAAGGGCAATTTTCTATTTAGGATTACCCAATGGCATATACTACTAAAAAGTATATTATTATGATAATGGTTTTACATATGAGCTGTTGTATTCAATATATAGGAGAACTAGACGACTACCAAAAGCCCAACTAATCTTGCAGGCATTGCCCCCCTTCCCTCTACTTTTAAATATTCTGACCCTTAAATATAGAGAAGTACAGCAGAGCTCCAGATCGCCATCTTCAGGCTCTTCATATAGTCTTCAGGTCTCTTCGTCATCACAAAGCCTGTGGACACATGCGCAGTTGGGCCACGTCAGAAATTTGCTTCAACCACGCAAATCGGCGTTGAGGCCTGAAGACTAGACGAAGATCCACAAGATGACGACTGGAAGCTCCCCTATGCTTCTCTGCATTAAAGGGTCAGCATTTTTAAAAGGCTTTTTGTAACACTAAAGCACATCGCGGGGAGGGAGAGGGGGTTAATGCCTGCAAGATGAGGGGGGCTTTTGGTTAGGAGGGGGTTTAATTCTCCTTTAAAGAGACCTATATTGTTCAGGGGTATAAAGTCATATATTTAAATAGATTTTGTTTAAGGAACCAAAATATGTGTGCCTTTAAACCTTATGCACATGTTTTGTAGATTATTCAGATCTGACTGTTAGCCTGTGATCTGTTGATCTGTCAATGGGTTATTATATTGCAATTCATTCCTATGGATGTCCTATAATTCCATGTATACCATGAATCTAACTGTGAGATTAGAAAAAAGTAGCAGCATGCTGCAGTGTCAGACTGAACCAAAACATCTTACCAAAAAATCACATTCCTATATATCTTTTATACACTGAATAGAATTACAATAAATTAGAAAGTGTGTTGTGTGATGTTATAAATAGATCTCTGTATTATGCCATGTCATGTCATTGTGTGATGCAACTGAGTCATTTAAAGGTACATATTTGCATAGATTAAGCTTCCAAGTTGACAATTAACTTAAAGGAGAAATAGAAGTAGAGGCATAAAGTTAGGCAACCCCCCAGTGATTATAAACGCTAACCTGAAACTGAGCCTGTCCATGGTGTATTTGTTGAAGCTCCTTGTCACCATATTCTTTGGCCTCTTCTGTCTTCTCTTTGTTCTAGTCTGAGCAGTTGCCTTTTCATTCTACTATGCATGCACCTGCCCAGGCAGATAGACAGAAAAGGGAGACAATCATGGTGAAGGTTTAAAAGTGAAGCTTTGTTCATGAAGAGAATACTATGCTATCATGATATGAGTTTTTTTGTGGATTTTCACTCAACCTTTGTTCTGTTTTCATATTTGGAACCATTATATGGTCACTAGCACCGTATAAAAGAATAGTAATGGAAGGGCCTAAACAGATAGTATTTAAAGCAGTGGCAGAAGTAATAAATTAAAATAAAATCTAGCTGATTATAAGGTGACCTTCACAGAATCACAAAAGTAAATATACTGATCCCTAGTTTAAGAATATAACACAGGAAAAAGTTCTTACATATGATAGAGTAATCACAGAGTAAATCTGTTGAGGGAAGATGTTTCAGCAGAGCATAGGGTAAATCAGGCTTGGATTTGGTGCAAATGAGAGAAAAGAATCAATGACATCAACATTAATGGTTTTTGTGGCAGGATACATATGATATCATGGCAAATGACAATGTATATTAAGTCATGGCAATAATGTTATTTTGTTGCCCAAATTCTTCTAATAACATAATTTTCCAAAGTTCAGTACCTAGCTTAGGCTGAAGGGCGACAACTGACAACAGTAATGTCCTAATAAGCATAAAGCTACCTGTTGCTATTTTATTGCATTGCAACACAACAATAAACATAATTATGCCTCTATATAGGTCCCTGGTGAGGCCTCATCTGGAGTATGCAGTTCAGTTTTGGACTCCAGTCCTTAAGAGGGCTATAAATGAGCTGGAGAGAGTGCAGAGACGTGCAACTAAATTGGTTAGAGGGATGGAAGACTTGAATTATGTGGGTAGACTGTCAAGGTTAGGGTTGTTTTCTCTGGAAAAAAGGCGTTTGCGAGGAGACATGACTACACTTTACAAGTACATTAGAGGACATTATAGACATAAAGTGATCCATAAAGTGGATCACCGTACCAGAGGCCACCTCTTTAGACTAGAAGAAAAGGACTTTCATTTGAAGCAATGTAGGGGGTTCTTCACAGTCAGGACAGTGAGGTTGTGGAATGTAGGGATGTAGCGAACCGGCGCCGATGTGTTCGCGAACGCCGTTCGCGAACACCGGCAAAAAATGCGGACAGTTCGCGAACAGTTCGCGAACTTCGAACATCCGAAAATCGTTCGATTCGAACGATCGAAGGATTTTAATCGTTCGATCGAAGGATTTTCGTTCGACTCGAACGATCGAAGCCATTCGATCGAATGATTTCATTCGATCCAATGGCTTCGATCGTTCGATTCGAACGAAAATCCTTCGATTTTAGCAGTCGAAGGAATCGAATGGTCGAATGGTCGAACGATTTTTGTTCGAATCGAACGCGAACTCGTATTGGCGAACGTCGCGCGACGTTCGCGAACATTCGGCGGACGCGAACAGTCGAAGTTCGCGCAAACTAGTTCGCCGGCGAACTGTTCGCTACATCCCTAGTGGAATGCACTGCCGGGTGATGTTGTGATGGCTGATTCAGTTAATGCCTTTAAGAATGGCTTGGATGATTTTTTGGACAGACATAATATCAAAGGCTATTGTGATACTAAGCTCTATAGTTAGTATAGGTATGGATATATAGAATTTAATTAAAAGTAGTGAGGGGTATGTGTATGGATGCTGGGTTTTCATTTGGAGGGGTTGAACTTGATGGACTTTGTCTTTTTTCAACCCAATTTAACTATGTAATATAGACAGCATCCACATTTAATACTCTGGTGCCCAAAAATTCCAATTTAAAAGAATTTACAAAAATTCTGAGCTAATTTTTCTGTACTTCGACTAGGGAATAGTCCAAATTCGATTTGAATTTGAAAAACATTTATCATGTACGGTCTCTTTAAAAATCAACTTCGATCATTCGCCATCTAAAACCTGCCGAATTGCTGTTTTAGCCTATAGAGGACCTCCTAGAACTATTTGGAGTCAATTGGTGGACTTTGAAAAATCTAATGTTTTCTTTGGAAAAACTTTGAATCGAATTGGCTTCGATTCGTACTATTCAAATTTGATCGAAAACAGACCTTTTCAATCGAAAACTGACCTATTTGGCCAAAAACAAGGTCAATTTTTTTAATAAATTTTGGTTGCTCTTTTTGAATTCGAATTTCCAAGTTTTTCAAATTTGAAATTCGACCCTTGATAAATCTGCCCCTAAGTGTGATGTTTGGGTTACTTAATCTCTCACACTACTAATGTTACTCAGTTTGTAGCCAAATTTCCATTACCCTGCCTACAACAACCAGACTGGTGTGATAGGAAGTTTGGTGACCTGGGATTCTAGAACTACTCAGTTACTTGCCCGCTCTTCCACTGGCCTCGGCTTGTACTTGTCTCTTTTGACTTTACATTTAAACCCTGGATAAATCAAATTGTTCCCTGGCCTCTCTTGTCTCTTACTCCGATACCTGGCTTGTCTATACTAAGCAGTTGTTAAAGGGGAACTTCACAAAAACATAACTTAAGCATTTTGAAAAGTAAACATAATTTCAAGCAACTTTGCAATATACATCAATTAAAAAATATGCAGACTTTTCATAATTTTTTGGAACAGTTTCCTAAGCCTAGCCCTCTGCTCTCCTGCTGATCTGTCTGACTACTTTGCTGAGCTGGCTGACTACTATTACTATTGTATCAACAACCAGCTGTCCTTAGTCTGCATCCTCCAAACCCCACAATTCCCTGCACACATGATTTCAATAAGGAAGGAACATCATAGTGCAATGCATTGTGGGTTATGTAGTTCCTGCATGCTGTCTGTAAGCTGTGGAGAAGTTGTTACAATTTGTAAGTGTTTAGGTCCCGCCTTCCCTGCCAGGATTTCAAATGATGCAGAAAGAGAAGGACTGTTAACCAGCTGGATTTCAGCATAGAAAATGGCATTTATTCATACCTTTTTAACAGGTAACTGTGAAGGGTATATTAGGGGTTTCTGTGTTATGTGGGCCTCTTTATCAAACTTTGGTTTGGAAGCCAGAGTTCCCCTTTAAGCTGTGTTTGGAGGGGCATAAAGTAATACTGCTGCAAGGGTAATACTGCTGCAAGGGCACATATTACTTTTCTAATTATATTGATTACATGTTTGGGCCAAAAACTTTGTTCAATAATAGGTGCTATTTTTTATCATTAAATGAATGACTTATTAAAACAAGTCTTCTCACAGAAAATGTATGGCAAAGAATCTTGCAAGCACAAATGCCCTTTATTATTAAATAAAACATAATGGTTATTTAAAGAGAGAGTTTATATTTGTGTGTATTAAATCCTCCAACAAAGGTACAGTTGGTATACGTCCAATACATGGACAGAGAGAGAGATCATAGAAGCTTAAAGTATGTTGAAAAAATCAGTACAAGGATATAATGCGTTGTTGTGGCCATTGGCCAGCTCCATTTTAAATACAGGAATAGCTAGGGCACAGTGTTTTGCTGTGAATGCTATGCAGATCCATTATTTATCTGTTCTGATCATGTGTCGCTTACATGCTTTCCCTGAAAAGACATGAGCTCATCTTTAGCATAAAATATTTAAAAGTCCTTTTGACGAGATACGTGTTTTCTTGTGACACTGCTTATTATACACTTATTATTACAAAAGGTCTCACTGTCGCTCAAGTGTAAAGTTTGGAAAGCAATTTAGCCGAAACCTCACTCCTCGTTGTGACCCATTAAAAGAAAAGTGGTTCAGTCTCTACATATTGTCTCTGGGTGTCTGATGGTGTCTAACATTCTCTAAACAGCAGTGCCACCTAGCAACCTTTTAACAAATCTCACATTTTTCTAGAAATTGCAAGGCAGTTTTAATATCATTTACAGTGGGCAATACATTTGCTTGTGCTGCTGTTTTTACAGAGGTGTATAAACTAATTAAATTTTGTCTTAGCATTTAAGGTAGCATTTCATGGGGAGATAATGTCTTGTTGGTGCAGAGTTCATGAAGGGGTTCTCTAAGCAGGCTTAATAGAACTATATATTTATGATTGGTTGTAGTTTACATTCCTAGATACTTGCTGCAAAAAATGGCAGCAGAGCTAGAGAGTGAGGTAGCTGATCTGATCAATGCTCAGTAATCTATACATAGATACCATTCTGATGGCAGAGGGGGTGGGCAAGGGGAGGAGTACCAAAAACAATGTCACATAAAAATCAAGAGCTGAATTAAGGTAATAACTTTATTTATATTGTGTTGTTCTATTTTTCTCTGTAATTGAAGGAAAATGTTCCTGTAAAAGGACAGGAAAAAGAGGACAGTGAAACAGCCATTTTGTTTTGGCAATGAGTGTAGGAAAGCTGTTATTTAGGAAAGGGATTGGGCAAAGTTCAAGTGTTGTAGGGCAACAGTGCCATAGAATATAGAATCATACTGCCAGAAATACTCACCAGAGTGTCATTATACTTCAAGTTATATTCAGTAAAATATATGAAAATAATCCCTTCCATGTTTTGCCTATTAACACCTATTACAGGCTCTCTGGTTTCATTTAAAGGATGGGCTTGTTTATGGAACATCCTGACCACCTAAAAATTTTTTCAATAAGTGCAGCCAGTATATACCCGTAACACTAAGGCATCATTTACTTTATTGCTGTGTATTCAGGCAGCATATAAGTGTGCTGCCTAAGAAACCCAAAACAACCCAAAGTGCCATTAGTCACACTTTTATGGGGCACTCAGTACATACTTACCAATTGTTGTGCAATTTCACTTGATTACACAACTCCTAGTTTTATCCATATTCCTGAAGTTTCCAGTGGGGGAAACTTTGGCACTCAGTGGGGGAACTCAATTTTCCAAGGGTGACAATGCACTCCGTGTGCCATCACCCTTACAAAAAGCAGCTGTGCAAGTTGTGCTTAGAACTCTGCAGCCCCATGCCAGCATTATTGCAAGGAATTCACTTGATATGGAGCTGCAGATATTCCAGCTTACTTGATACACCTGATTTTATAAAAGATTATATTTAAATAAAATCTTTTTTAAATACTTTGAGAATACTTTGGTTTACAAGACTACAAGACTATGCAAAACTTTATAACATCCAGCCTCATAATATCCAAAAAGGGATAGTTACGGGAATTTGGATGTCATATCAGTCATCACTCAACATTATAAAATTAAAAGAATTTACATTTTACACCAATAAAATATTTAATGCAAAATCCACTTACATAAGCTAAGCAACACTGACAAGCAACCTTCCTTATCACACAAAATAACAACATAGTATGTCATATTATACACAAAATAATACAAATAATATACCTGTGCAGATCTGAGGTTTCATTCCAAGACAGAAATAGAGTATGGCATAAAGGTATGGGAACTATTATCAGGAACACACCAGGTCTGACATTTTCTGGTAAGAAATGTTTCTTTACTGTGGAGCATAGTGCCTGAAATATACATAAAAAGTAACCACTTGTGCTTCTGGGCCTGCTTTCATCTGAGGGTTATAGGCTACTGAATGTGAGAATATGAATTGTCAAAGACTGCAAATCATGACAAAATAAAGAATTAGCTCTATGGGAATTAAACTGGAGTACTAATTACCAATTAAGTGATTAGGGATTAGGCTTGTGTGACAATTGTGGCTTTGCCAAAATTATGACCATTTTGTAATCGGATCCAAGCTTTCTTGTACAAAAATAAAGGCAATGTTGTTCATAATACAGTCATGATACAGGTGGTTATTGAGGATGATAGAGAGCACTATAAGTTGGAAGTTATTTGGCCTGTATTGCAAATGAAAACAGGCTGAGCTAGCTATATCTATAAACAGCTATGAATATGAATATTTGTTAAACACATTCAAGCCAGGGATGTGTTAAAGGGGGCAGCGTGATCCTTCCATAGGCTGATTACAAATGAAAACAGGAATTCAGCCTATGGAAGGATCGCTCCGCCCCCAGCCCAGCGACACTGAAGCAACGCGGAAGATCTGTTAGTAGTGTCAGCCGGTCTGCTGCACACAGGTTTGCGGGGCTGGGGGCAGCTTTGCAGGAGAACTATTCCTGGTGTAGCATTTACTTTATAATGACACATTCCTATGATTTTTATAGGAATGTGTCAGTATCGCTTTGAGTTTACTTTTAGCATGATGTAGAGAGTGATATTCTGAGACAATTTGCTGAATTCCAAGAGCTGCTAAAAAAAGTTAAATAACACAAATAATAAAAAATGAAGACCAATTGCAATCTGGTTTCTAGGGTATAAATTACATTACAACCATTATATGATATGAATAAGCAGGACCGCCATCAGAAATCACAGGGCCCCATACAACAACATTTCCTGGGCCCCCTGGGCTGCGCCCACCGCAAGCCCCACCTACAGGTCCGCCCACCCCACAGGTCCGCCCCCCCAACACACAGTAAAAAAAACAAAAAAATATTGGTGGCTAGGGTTCCCACATGTTAATAAAAAATAAAAAGATATTGGTGGTCAGGGCCCCCCATAAAAAAAAATCTGTGGCCAGGCCCCCCCCCATTAAAAAATATTGGTGGCTAGGACCCCACATGAGAAAAAAAATTGGTGGCCAAAATTGGTGGCAAAAGGGCCCCCACCCCCACATTATAAGAAAATTGGTGGCCAAGGCCCTTTAAACGTCCATGCCTTTCCAAAGTCATCAGCTCTCAGAAAGATGGGGGGGCCCGGCTAATCAAGTAAGTGTGGCGTGGCAAGGCCCCCCTTACCCTCGGGCCCCCTACAACTCTCCCCCCTGTCCCCCCCTGATGGCTGCCCTGTGAATAAGGGACCGGAAGAGAGAGCCTGATTAGAAAGATGGAGAATAAAAAGTAGCAATAACTTGCGATGTTTGTGGACGACATCATATTACCATTAACAAAGCCAGAAACGTCACTAGAAGCAGTAACACAGATCCTCAAAACCTTCAGCACAGTGTCCTACTACAAATTAAATGAAACAAAATCACAGATCCTACCGATAGGAATGATACAAGAAGCCATACGGAAACTGCAAACCCAATACACGTACCAAAGGCAATCCCATTCCATAAACTATCTGGGGGTAGAACAGGCCAGTAACGTCACCAAAACTATGAGGCAAACTATCCCAAGCTACTAACAGACGTACAGGAACTTTTGCAGAAATGGACTCCCCTTTACACTTCTTGGCTGGGCAGAATCAAGACAATTATACAGGACTTTGCCGATAGCCATCCCACAAACCTATCTCCTCAAAGCCCAAAGGACCGTTCAAGACTTCATCTGGGCCAAATGAAAACCTAGGATTAAACAAAAATACATGCAATGTGGAACACAAGAGGGGGGCTTTGGAGTACATTGTCTAGAAAAATACTACCAAGCCACAGTGTTGGACCAAATGAGAGCATGGAATCTTGCAATAAAAGACTTACATTGGCTCCAGCTAGAACAAAACTCCTTAACTCTCCTCAAGTTTAAGGGGCTCATATGGACTAAGAGTATGGACATAGCAGCACTACAACACACAGCCAACCATACCACCCTAGCAGCGGCAAATATTTGGGTAAAGATCTATAAAAAGAAACCACTTCTAAATTACCCGGCACACCAGGCAGGTGTGGAAATGCAAGAAGCAAGCATCCCAAACCTCAACTTGAAGAACTGGAGAAACGCCAACCTAACTACAACAGGCCAGCTCTATGACAGCACGCTCATGAAAACATACGAACAACTAACCAAGGAACACAACCTGCCTGCCATGACTGCTACAAATACCTCCAGATAAAACACCTTTTGGGGACCACCAGAACAGCAAGCAGCATAAAACCCACAACATGTAGCCCCAAAGGCATAGCAAGGATCTACAAGTTGCTTACAGAGGAGGACATGGAAGCCAAACCAAAGCATTTCAAGAAATGGGAGCAAGATCTCCACATTACAATACCCAGGCCTCTATTGACAAAAATGGCAAACACTGTATACAAACTCTCAAAATGCACAAACCATATTGAAAATGCAAGGCAATTGTTCTATAGATGGTATACGACTCCAACCACCCTTAACAAATACTATCCGAATGTCCCTAAAACATGCTGGAAAGAGTGCAAGGAAGAGGGCAACCTGTTACACATATGGTGGCATTGCCCCAAAATTAAAGAACTATGGCTAGCCACAGAACACATTTTTGAACAAGCAACACTACAAATAAAGTTAACACCACTGCTAGCATTGCTAAATTATGAACTCAACGAATACCCGAAACAAGCACAACATTTGATCTTTCACGTACTGACGGCAACCAGGCTCCTAATCCCAAAATACTGGAAAATAATGGAAGTACCCAGCAAAAGGGAACTTATAATACTAATTGACTCAAACCTCACCCATGAACAAATGGCACTCGGATCCAACCAACGAATAAGCCTCAGTTCAATCTCAATGCAAAAGTGGAAGCGGTGGAAAAAAGAATATTACTTACCTGGAAAGAAATGAAACAAGCTCCGCCAGAAATACAGTAAAAAGATGAAGGACACAGACACATAACCTGAAAAGAAAGGAGAAAGGATCTTCAGTCACCTAACTTCAATTCTGTACAAAGGCCCCAACCCATTACCCCCCCCACACCCTTCCCCCTGTCTTCTCACTTCTCCTCTACACTTTATTCTTCTATTCTGTCACTCTGCTACCGGACATTAGTGCAGTAAGTAAGTAATGTCCACTGTGTTGTTTAAGAAAATGTTAAAACAATAAAAACCTTTGAATAAAAAATAAATAAATAAAAAGTAGCAATAACAATACATTTGGAGCCTTACAGAGCATTTGTTTTTTAGATGGGGTCAGAGCTGGAAAGAGTCAGAAGAAGAAGGCAAATAATTTAAAAAACTGTAAAACATAAACAATGAAAACCAATTGAAAAGTTATGCAGAATGGGTTGTTTATTAAAGTAAAAATGCCAAAAACTTGAAAAGTTTGAGGTTTTTTTACTATAAAAAAAATCTAATTATTTGAGATGTATTATACCCTGAGTCTGCAAAAAGTCTGAATCCGAAAATCCGCCATCTCAGACCTGCTGATGTTGTATATAAGTCATTGGGAGAGTTCACTATCCTATTTGGAAGTTTCTGTTGTCTGCTCTGGAAGTAGCCCTAAAATCTAGCCCTAAAAACTATTTCAGGCTTTTCGGGAAAAAGCCCAAAAAAAATCAGGCAATTCGGATTTTTTTTAAAAAAGCGTACCATTTGGATTTTCATTTGTTTTTATCACGTTTTTTCCCGATTAAATCATGCTTTTGTAATAATCGTATATTCTAGTTTTGTTGGACTTTTCTAATAAAATAATAAGAAAAAATCAGATTTTTGATAAAATTTAACCTAAAGATGAACCACCCCTTTAAAATTTACAATCTGCAGGGAAACTGTCTGGATTTCCCAGTTAGATATTTTGTTACTCTAGCCAATAAATACAGCTTTTTTAAAAACTTTGCATGCATATCAGTCATTAATTTGAGTTCAGTAATAATGTACTTTATCATTGTCTAGGAAGTACAGAGGTGAGCATGGTCTGCGCAAAGGGATGCGATTTGTGTTCAGAGTTTAACGGATGTATGAAGTGTTTGCCCAAACTTTTCATCCTTTTGGAGAGAAATGATATCAGACAGACTGGGATATGCTTGCAGTCTTGCCCTCAAGGCTATTTTGATGACCGCAATCGGGAGAACAACAGATGTCTGAGTAAGTATATCTTTGCTATTGCCTTCCAATAAATGGAAATAATTTATAATATTACAGTTCATCCAAGTTTTTCATTGCCTTGCTTTAACTTGGTCTGTCTAGTTTCCATATCTTCAACTACTTTTAGTTTTCATATGATACTTAAATCATCAAAATGACAGAAATGATTTCCAGTCATTAGGCAGGGTGAGAAGGGTGGTATCAGGGCTGCTCCCCCAGGTTGCAGAAGCCCAAGAAACTGATTATTCCTGCTTGTTAAAATCAAAACTTGTCAATTTTACTTAACGTCTCTTGCAGTATGTAAATCATCATTATACTAAAACCCGGAGATAGAACTTGGATTCTGATCTGAGCCAAAGCTGATAAGTGACACCCATCCTTTCTTTTTATAATTTTACTGTGAACAGTTTTTGGAAACAAAAAGTTATAGTTACTGTAAAGAACCCCCTATGTTGCTTCAAATTAAAGTTTTTTCTTCTAGTCTAAAGGGGTGGCCTCTGGTACGGTGATCCTCTTTATGGGTAAAAAGGTCCCCTGCCATTTGTCTATAATATCCTTTAATGTACTTGTAAAGTGTAATCATGTTCCCTCGCAAGTGCTTTTTTTTCAGAGAAAACAACCCCAACCTTGACCGTCTACCCTCATAATTTAAATTTTCCATCCCGCTAACCAGTTTAGTTGCACGTTTCTGCACTCTCTCCAGCTCATTTATATCCCTCTTAAAGACTGGGGTCCAAAACTGTACTGCATACTCCAGATGTGGTCTTACCAACGTATCGCTCTTTAAGTGCCTCATCTCCAATATAAACAATTATTGTCCAGTCTTTCTTTGATATCTTCCATTCCAAATTTTAGTTTAGTCACCCTTCTCTGAACTCTCTTGATTTAAAGAATGTCCCTTTTGAGTACTGGGAACTAAAATAGGATGATTCTGTTTTATAGAGTAGTAAAAAAGAATAAATGGTATATGGAGAAAATGGCAGTACAGCTACTAAATCAGATGCAGAAGAAATGGAAAAACAATTAAAAAGATTTTCTATCTATATGCTATAGATTTTTGTAGGTAAGCCTTAAAGCTTTTTGCACAGATTAATTAGCTATCTAATTTGTATTATTTTGTATTTATTAGCATGCTACATTTTTCCAGCCTGTAACTGAAATAAATATTTAGCTGATGGATTCAGTAACCCTCAGAACTAAAGACAAAAAGAGAGAAAGTGTTAGGCTTCTTTAGGGGTCAATTATGACTGCAGATGCATTGAGCAAAGTGAAATTTCTAGTGAAATCACTATTTTTTTTTTCCCACACTGCATCTTTTCCCACATAATTCCAGCATTGTTGCAGTTGCCAGGGGGAGTTTTGCCTAATAAAATGAGGTTGATGTATCAAAATTAAAGCTGAAAGTTTTCCAAGTCTGTTTGGCATAATCTCTGGTGTTTAGAGTGAGAGTGATGTGTGTGTCCGGTTCTATCACAAGTCTTCTGCAGATATTGACGCAGGGTGCTGAAGGAACCCTGGAGCTAGCAGGTAGTTCAGAGGTGTCAGTAGATCCAATAGTGAATAACTATCACTTAGGATGTCACTGTCTAATCATGCTGAAAGTACTTTTAGCTACAAAAAGGCTCATTTCTAGTGCCCGATTTATCAGTGTTGACTGTGATTTTGAATTTTTTTGTCAGTTACAGAGTTTTTAATTAACTTTCTATTTTCAAAAAGAAATTATATAAAATAAACATCTTTGGTACCTTTTGTTTAGGTTTAAGAAAACAATTTCTGCAAATGTGATCCCAAAAATTGATAAATCAGCCCCTATATCTAAGAGAAGCAGTGGCAGTGGCAGTAATAGAAATTCTGTTGGATTTCAATTTCTTTAATGAAATCACTAAAGAGATTTAAAGTGAAGCCAGGTCTGAGCAAGTAAAGTAACTAGTAATATTTTGATCAAAACGGATACTAAGGCTTTATGTATAAAGCATCAAATTTGAAAAGTTCCCAGGTATAACTTTTTTTTGCCCAGCTTAACCAGAAATATTTCATTCTGATACTACCTTCTTGCAGCTTTAATTTCACTTGTTTTTGCACTTTTTATTAAATAAACACCAAAGTGTGCAAACATTATATGTGGAAGATATTTGGTGATCATTTAACTTCCCAGTGAATATTATTTATTTGTATTTACCTTATTTTCTTCAGAATGTAAAATTAATAACTGTGAGACCTGCTTCAGCAAAAATTTTTGTACAAAATGTAAGGAAGGTTTCTACTCACACAAAGGAAGCTGTTACTCTTCATGTCCGGAGGGTTTTTCTGCAGTCAACGGCACTTCAGAATGCAGCTCTGGTGAGTATCTATGCCTTATGCCCTCATTTTGTTGTCCTCTGTTTGTTCTTTAAAGCTGGGGATGTAGATGCTGAAATGACCGATATAGAGGTACTGTAAAAGTGTTGTAAAATGATTGTAAAGTATCTAGCATGAAAAGATTAAGGTGGTGAATCGCTATATTATGCTTTAAATAGCGATGGCACATTCTACATCCCAAGTCCAATAATAACTACAAATAAGTTATAGTTACATTAAAGACTGTAGCTCTCCTGAGGTGAGATGTTGAAGAGATGCAGTTCATAAGGAGTAAAGGGCTTTGAAAATTATTTCCTTTTTTATTATACAGTGCAGAGGAACTGAGGAGTATCTGCAAGCGCTGCACAATATGATGGTGCTCTAAAAATACTTGTTAAAAATAAAGTAATAATAGTAATAATGTAAGCACAAGCAAGCATGGGGATAACAAACATGCCACTTGCAAATTTTAAATTGGCTGGAAATGAACATAGCATCCAAATGCTAATCATTGCAACTGTACTGCAAGAAAGTGAAGCACCAATAATATCTCCGTCCACTGAGAATTTCATGAATATATTGTAAGGAGTTGCAGTGAAATAAAATTAACTGCTCAAGTGTCATTTATGGTGGTACTTATTTTGGCACATCAAACTCTCTATGTGCACAGACAGATAAATGTGTACCAATACAACTACACGCACACATGATAAAAACACTTTTTTTTTGCATGCAACCAAAAAAAACATTTTTGAGGGGCCACTGGAGCCAGTTACAAATTTTGGGTGTGTTTGAGAACTACTAACAATTAGAAAATGAATACAAAGATCTGATCCCATTTCAGGAGTTCACATAGATGTATTTGTATTTGCATTTTTTAATAAAGTGCCCTCAGTTCAGCCATCTCCAGTGCGGTACTGATTTTTATGTTTTACAGTACAATGTGAAATGAGTGAGTGGGGAGCCTGGAGCCCATGCTCTAGAACAGTGAAATGTGGAAGAAAGAAAGGCATTGAAGAGAGAAGCCGGATGGTTGTGAAGGCACCTCTTGGAGACCTTGCTCTCTGTCCACCTACCACAGAGAGGAGAAAATGCACAATGCCCAAAATCCCATGTATAAAAGGTAGGTGGCCCAAAATAGCTTTTTACTAATAGACAATATGTATGGTACCACTGAATGCCAAAAATTGAGGATTCATTGATTGCCCTTCTAGTCCAAACAACATAGTGCAAGTTTAAAACTTGTCCTCAGGTCTTATTAATAGTTAATGTTTTGCCTATATCTATTTAGAAGTCCAGTTGGAACTAATTTTATTGGTGATTCTTAAACTTAAACCTGGGCTAATGACTCCATGTTATTATGTATGGTATCCCAAAACCCAAGGTTCCAGTCATGGCTTGAACTTCAGCCTATAGCAGCCACCTTTGGCTTTGGGAGGAGCTCTCTGCTACTCAGATGCCTCCAGGACTTAACACGAGAGGACCAAGGGGAAAGCTCTGGGCAGGCGTGGGAACTGTAATGTATAATTGGAACTGAGAACAAGGATTGTGGTCAGGGGACAATCCGAAGAATAAAACACAGGCAGGGGTCGGTTCAGGCAGCAGATTGTCAAGGTCAGGCAGTGGTCAATAAACAGAATCAGACAATATACCTTGTTTATATAGATATGGAACATAGACCTATACTGGCTAATGAGTTACAGCAGCATAAGGGCTTTCATGACTTACACAAATCACCTGTGGCCAGATTGGCAACAGGTGAAACAAGCCATGCTTACTAGCAATAACAAGTATAGCCATAGGAGTGAACCAGGGCCTTAGCTGTTAGCTTGCATTGAGTTGCAGTAATGCAGAGAGCAAAGGAACACCAGTTCCCTGGTTCAACTCCAGGCAGGTTATCACACATTAAGGCAGGACCCCACGGACGATTATGACGCGCTGTGCAAAAACGCAGGTGCCCCATCGGATTGCGACGGAAATAAGGTAAGTAATTCTATTTTCGGATCGTGCCGCAGCATTGATGCAACGCGACACGACTGTCGGATACAGACGCTGCACGATGCGTCTGCATCCGACAGTCGTGTTGCATCGCATCATCTGACGTGATGCCTGCGTTTTTGCGCAGCGCGTCGGATCGTGACAGAATCGTCCATGGAGACCTGCCCTTAGCCTGTTGGTGGATCCCAGGGTACGTTGCTTCTGTACCGATGCCATTTCTAATTCACTTATCCTCCTAGGGGTGTAAGTATTTTCATAAGCAATTCCACTTGGCTTACAGTCTAACAACAGGCTCATTCCACAAGGTACAAGATTCCTTTATATTAATAGTCATCCTGGTACAAAGCAATATCACTGCAATATAATACATTTTATATTAAGCAAACATGACTTTTTAAATTAACAGTTGAAATTTCAAAGCTTGTACTGCAAGACCTAGTAGTGCATGGTGCTGCCTCCCCCATGCATATAAGTTTCCAATAAATGCAGGGCGAGCCACAGGCGTCTTGGCGGCTGAGCTTACAGAAATGAATTTCTGTTTACTATACTATACGGCTCCAGGAATTTTGTTGGAGTGAATTTGTAGACTCTGGTTTAGTCTGATAAGGTATCATTTGTTAAAAAGAGTATTCATTAAGAAGGGCCAGCTTGCATTCTTCTAGTAGAAACTTGGCTGGCCTTTTGCATGATATCTTCAGAACAAAAACTTACGCAAAAGCTGCAAAAAAAACAGCACAGGTTATAAACAGCAATGCCATTTAAAAGCAAAAAATATCTGCACCACACTGTGCTCATTAACCCACAGCATGACTATGTTCCTTCCATGTGTAAAAGGAGTTTTTGAGTAGCCAGGGCTTTCTAAGAGTGTTTGTGTGGGTAAAATACAGACATAAGAATAACTCATGCTTGTAACCATACGAATGATGTTATACTACAAAGGTGTGTGTGTGCAATAATTATGATACCCATGAAATTATTTTAAAGAATCTCTTTTAATGTAAAACAACAACCGAATTGCTCCCAGAATAAATATACAGTATGTGTTTGGCTGTGGGAATCCTCTCTCTTTCTGACACCATTCTCTTTCTGATCACATCAGTTCTGGCGAGCACTGGTTATCTTTTCTGAAAATAAACGTGTGAAAAAGATTAGTGTATGGTTATTTTGATTTGCTAAGAAAAGTGTCTAAGAAAGATCAATGCTTAAATGTCCACTTGCTGAAAGCACTGCACATAGCATATAATAACAGACTGAACTATATTAAAGTAGATAAGTTGACAAAGGTGACATTCTAATTGCAGGATCACATTTGATCCAGGTACTATTTGCAGTTGCGTAACTACGCGTATATAGGAATCGGACCCAGCAGTCGCACGAGGCCCATGGAACAAGGGGACTGTGGGGTCTGCTTCCTATATTGCTATTAAAAAACCCTCCTCCCTAGCCGCTCTCTTACTGGTGAGGAAGGTTGGGAGTGGATAGGCGGGATGTGGGTGGGGTTGGGCGGGATGTGGGTGGGGTGAAGGCTGGAGGATGCGGAATCGGAGTGTGCTGAGCCTCTCTGAAGATTGTTTTGCAGATTTTTTTTTTTTTTTTTTTTTTACGCCATTGACTTTTTGAATGTGCCACCATGTCTGTTAACCATAGTGGTAGATCCAATAAATCCATTGGTCATTTGGTAAAGTAATTAGAATGTATAAAGTACATTGCAAAGTTTATATATAAAATTTCCCTGCAAAAAGTCACGAAACAGCACACATTAATAACTAACAAAGAGTGTGGGATATTCAGTTTATAAATTGATAGAATTGGAAAATTTCCTTATCACTGGCACTCTGTATGTTATATTGTTATAGATACTGACAATTCGTTTAATATTTATGGATCTTTGATTTTTTTTAATATAGCTGACACTTGTGTTTAGCACCCATAATTCTTTATTGGTTGATATGGGTAACTGCACTTATTACTCATTACTGCTTCTTTATAAACACTGGGTACATTTGCACCTGGGCAGTAACCCATAGCAACCATTGAATACTGAAAGCAGTCATCTGATTGGGTTATTGCCCAGGTGCAAATTTGCCCAGTGTTTATAAATAATCCCCTCCTTAAAGAGATACTGACACCAGAAAATAAACGGTTTTCATATCTATGATAACATTGTCTTTGAATGCTATTTATAATTTTGCCATAAAAGTATTTGCCTGATGCGATTACATTGCCTTTCTTAACCTCGTGTTCCTCTATGAGGGGAGCTGCCATATTTGTGCGGCAGTAATCCATTAGCATTAGAAACTCTGACAGGTTAAGAAGAGACAGTCAGGTCAGCAAAACAGTCAGGTTTATGAACTTCAAGTAACAATTACTGACAAAGGGAGAACTATCAGCTAGTTTGAAAACCATATTTCATGTGCAGGGTCCTTACATAAGGCTTAAGAGCCTCAAACACCCATGACCTGTTAGTTGCCCAGATGATAGGTAACTCGTCCGCTTTAACTAGCTACAAGCAATCATCCACTTCTTAATATAGCTCTACTTTCTGTTCTACCCTGGGATAATCTAGTGTTACCTAGTCAATATACTAGGGGGCAAATTTACTTACCTTCGAAGTTGTGTCAGCGTTGGCTTCGCCGCATTTCGACAGGCGAAGTTTTACCAGGGTGCTGCTAATTCACTAAAATCCAAAGTTGCGCTCAGGGAGGCAAAAGGTAGCGAAGTTGCACTACCGTTAATTTGTCAAGCAAATCGAAGTTACGGTAGCGATGCCTAATTTGCATACGGCGGCAAGTTAAAGTACAATGGACGTATATGTAGCAGCAAATACATTACACTACACAAGGCTGGGAAAGCTTCATAAAATATATAAATAGAATTGTTATTTAGCCCTATACATGTGCCCACTGTTTAGTTTAGGTGCCATATGTTAGGAAATGTAGGGGGGAAGGAGGGTACCCCCAAAAATATTTACGATCTTTTTCAGCCTATCATCCTTAAAAAAGTAAGACGCCAGTGTTTTTTGAGACTTAGAAAAAATTTCAACTTTTTTTGAAGCAAGCCCTATCTACTCTATTGCACTTTGCCTGGTCTGAGGTGGTGAAGGCAAGTCTGGCGCAAGAGGTAACGTTCTGTAAAATGCGCAAGTTAGTGAATTAGCGTAGTTACGTCCCTTCACCATAGCACAACTTCATGGCTTAAGGGTGTGAAGTAGCGCAAGAGTAGGTCTGCTTCGCTAGTAAATCAGCGTCAATGATGTCACACTGGCTATTTTGCGTTAGCCGCTTCGCGCTTTAGTGAATTTGCCCCTAGATCTATTTGCACATGATGGTTCAGATGGCTGCACAGTTCTAACAGATCATACAGTAGCTCTAAACAAGTATTCACTTCTCTGCACTGGATCACATCTGGTTGCTAGGCACAAGCTTCTTTTTGTCCAAGAATACCAATACTATAATATGTATGGTGTCCAAAATACAAATAGTTTGCATGACAGTTCAAGCAGGGGAATGGCTTGTATAGTCAGACAAAAATGTAAAGGATTTTCTATCTCTGTTTTCATTAATTTGTAAAATAAGCTTCTTTAACTGCTTTAACTTCAATCCACATAAATAATTTGAATTGTTATATAACTAGTCCCCTTAGGGGCCTGTGCAATTGCCATTTAAGGAACTATGGTCTACATTTCCCATAACACTGTGGTATGACTGGGGTAAAATTTAGCGAGTAGGATGATTAGTTAAAAAAATAAATACAAGAGAGAGAATTTAAAATCTTTGTTATTTCTACTGCTGTCTTCAGGTTCTAAAGTGCTGAGCAAGTTATTCTTGCAATAATATTTACTTAACTAATCTAAAAGATCCATATAAATAACTGAATATACTGTATCAACAGCATAGATTTACAGGTGCATAATCCATTTTCCAAAGAGTCCTAATTAGGTTTAATGTCAATGCAAGGTTATGCACTTTGGCAAAAATAATATAAATGCAAGTTATACACTAAATGGCAGTATGTTGGGAGTTTTCTGAAATGAGAAGGATCTAGGGGTTTTGTAGATAACAAGTTGTCTAATTCTGTGGCTACTAAAACAAATAAAGTTCTGTCTTGCATAAAAAAGGGCATTAACTCAAGGGATGAAAACATAATTATGCCTCTTTATAGGTCCCTGGTAAGGCCTCATCTGGAGTATGCAGTGCAGTTTTGGACTCCAGTCCTTAAGAGGGATATAAATGAGCTGAGAGAGTGCAGATGTGCAACTAAACTGGCTAGAGGGATGGAAGACTTCATTTCTGAGGGTCAAGGTTGGGGTTGCTTTCTCTGGAAAAAAGGCGCTTGCGAGACGACATGATTACACTTTACAAGTACATTAGAGGACATTATAGACAAATAGCAGGGGACCTTTTTACCCAT